>OY728120.1:250959244-253459244 GCA_963277665.1 Viscum album | reverse complement strand
ATTATTATATAATATACTCTTGTATGATATACTTGGTGAGAGTTTCCATGCTGATGGTGGCAACATTGTAGACCTATTTAGGTGATGAGTTAGTTTCATTACTTTTCACTGTGTTTTAGCTTTATTTCATAAATTTTTCATGAGAGGCTACAGGGAGGATCCTACTAAGTATACTATTATACTAACCCTGTGTATATATAAACTTTCTTCCAGGTCACATGGTGAAGCTAGAGATCAAGATGGTTTCTACTGGCATGGGGTTATAGGAGCTATTCAAGATTGTGGTTGCTACTATTTTTCACTTTCCTTTGGTACTTTCAGTTTTCCCCATTGAGTTGTAATAGTTTTTTCATGACATTACATATGTGTTCTTGGGATTTCTTTTATATTTTGGTCTGATTTTTAGTTGTTCGGTTTTTATCTTATCTCCCTCTTTCACATGTGTTCTCTTATAGGGTAATGCCTCTCATTTTTGTGTTTACTATACCCTCTATGCCAGTCAAAAACCTGAGTCCTACTAGAGGTTAGACTCAAGGGTCATTGTTTCCCTTCTCACATTGGCGGCCCATTAGGTGTACACCATGTGGGGATGGGCCTAGGATAGGTATTTTACTTAAATGATAAATAAAAATCATTAGAATACAATTCTTGTTAGGAATGTACATATAATTTTTTCATATCATCCACCAATAGTTATCTATAATTTAATCAATTTAATGTTAGGGTCATCCGTATTCTTATAAATTGATATTTTAAAAATTTAATGTTCATGAAAAATTATTTATGGATGAGATGTTTAATGTGTTTTATATTAAAATATATAAAGACTGTTTTACGAAATCATTTTTATGAATTTACCTCGATTTTAGATCCATCTACAAAATATCCTTCTGTTATATAGAAATTTGTATAATCATGCTCTATTATTTTTTGATATAATTATTTTGGGAGATTGATTTTTTGGTATCAACTGATTTAACTCTTGATGCAATTTTATATTATACCATTTGAAAAAAATTATACCCCATTTTAATTAAATTTATTTTTAATTCATATGATGTATTATTGATCTCATATTTCACAAAAATGAATAGTTCATTAATATCTATTGGGAAAGGATCTATATATCCATGTAGTGCATTGGTAATGGTTAACAACTCATTAGATAATGACATTAATAATGATCCTTTTTAGTTTTGTTCACAACATAATATTTGTGCATGATTAGGTTTTTTCCGACATGATTCATGGACAATATTGGGTTTATTCAAAATCTTACACATGTTCCTCATTTGGGTTTCTTTAAATGTTATTATATTTAAGTCTTATTCTTCATCTACATTCTATTGTTATTCCACTTACTAGTGTTATGCTCTATGTTTTATGATTACTATCCGAGGACATAAGATTCATATACCATGGAATATTTAAGGCAATTATGATTATATATCATTATATCATGGACGAAATAAATATTATGATACATTTTTATATTTATCGACATATCTCACCCATTTTCATGTTTTTATATGATAATTATGTAACACTTTTTTAATTTTTTATTATATTATTTTTCCATACTATCTATTTGAGATCAATCCTTAGTGTCTTTCTTATTTCCTTAGGAAATTACAATCATTACTTGTTAAAAATGAATGATTGTGTGAATATTTTTGGAGATATGTTGGTGGAGTTTTTTTAATAATATTATGTAGAAAATTTGTAAATAGTTAAAATCTTTCAGATCAAGGATTCTTTGTTTAGTTTTGAGATTAAATGTTTATATTATGGAATGGATGTAAAATATATGGTCAATTCACATGGGTCCTATCCGTTTATATCAGAGATGAGTTTATTTATTATGGTGGATTCAATTATAAATTATAATAAAAACCAATATATAGAAACATAGTTTGAAATAAAATTGTTATAGGCTAAAATTGAGGTTCCACAATGTAAAATGACATAATATATACTTTTTGAACACATAAGTTTTTAATGTTAAATTTCTTATATTTTTTTTTATTTCACATGTTTACACTTTTTCATTTTACATAATGTATTGGATATTGAGAAACCTATTTACCAATGGGTATTGTAGAAAATATAGTGGTTATATAATTACGAAACATAACAATATGGGATATATAGTTACTAACATTATGCAAATTGTCTAATAGGTTATTAACAATAAACTAATAATGTTGGGCATTCAAACAAACCAAGGTAGGAAAAAATATAAACTTAATACATTATAAAATAAAAATATGCCTTCTTCAGTTGGTCTTCAAATCCACTAAACATCATGTTACATATCAACTCCATTTAAAAGATATATTCTATTATAAAATGTTTACAATATGATGAAATAACCTTATCCAATTATAATTTGGATGGTGGAGCTAGCCAATGGTGTAATCCCATTTAGAATATGACTCAAAATAATGAAGTTGAATATATTGAATGGTTGGATTCTAATAAAATATTATTTATTAAATAATATAATTGTTCTCTTCTGAAAATTTGATGGGTATCCAATGTGTTAAAACTAAGAGAATAAATCTATGGGTAAATACGAAGTGAAAATCCCGAGACTCACATATTATGAATCCAATTTTAGTAATGACAATTAAAAATATCTATCAATTTTCTTGGTAAAAAATTATAATGGATTCTAATGGAATTAGATTTATGAGTCATTGGTAGCTTTGAAGAAATTGGATTATGATATCTTTATGTTGAAATATATACTAAAACCTCATGTATTTACAATTTATTTAGAGAAATGAAAACAAATATGAGTTGCATGGAAATTGGAATGATAAATCACTTAGAATAAATAAATGTCATCCACATAGATGAAAAAATATTAGGGGAAGCTCCCAAGGAATGTAATTAGTAGAATATTGAAATATTATACTTGTGGTAAAGGAACCACTAAGATCACAATGGATAAATCAATATAAAATTTCTAATTAAAATGTGGATGAGAGAGAGTATGAAATAATGAACCTACAAAATATGATTTCTAGAAATAAATTGATTTTGTAAATTATGAAAATAAATTCCCTAAAATATCTTTTAAAAAAACATCTTAAACTATGAAGACCATGCTAACATGGAAGAGCCTATGAAGTCGTGATTTCATAAGTGGACTGTAATAATTTGGTAGTGAAATGTACACATATTTGTAACTCAAGATATCTAAATTCCTTATTTGATTCTGGGGATATATATTCTTTCACATCATGTTAATTTTCTGAGTATGTTGATTTAATACTTAAAACATCATATATTCAGTTATTAGAGAAATAACTGAGTGATGTGGAAATTTCATCCATAGTATACAACACTTATCCAATTGAGGATTGTGGGAAGATACTTCCTATAGTTCTGTTTCTTCTTACATTGATGAAATTCAATGTGATATTGGTAATGGATTTGATTTCTATAAAAATAACTCATATAAAATTTTAGGATAATCATAGATCATTTTATATCCCAAATCATCAATTTTTAAAATATCAGTGCAAGGATGATTATAAACTCCCTTTAGAAACAACATATTTAATATGGTCTTGATAACCAATAATAAGGGATACATGACACAAATGGTTCTATAAGAAGTCCAAATTGGAGGTATATAATAGATTATAATAACTTTTTTCTTAAAAAAATTACATGTTTTTCTCTAGATCATGATTTTGTGTCTTCAATTGAACTCATACTAAGTTCAATGATTATATTAAGGAGAATTAATATAATGGTTCCCATTGAATTGTAGTAAGTGAGGAAGGAGCTTCAAAAGAATACATATATGGATTTTGTACAATCTTGTGCATTACCATATTGATCACAAGTTAAATTTATCACAAATAATGATATACTGGCACCCCTTTTCATTAATTATCATAATCTTAACAAAATAAATATCATGAATAAATATCATAAACCATGTATTGATAATCCGTTTGATCAACATATAGGGGATCAATACTTTAAAAAGGTGTATATTTGATCTAGAAACAATCATTTAAGGATAAACTGGGAATATAAAAACAATATAACAATTTTCACATGATTTATAAACTATGAATTTTAATATATTCTTTAAAGGAATATAAATTTTGTTATAGTCATCATATATGTGATTAATATAATCTTAAATATTATCTCAATAAATTTATAGTAGTATTTATTGATCACATTCTAAAATATTATAAGATAACAGAAGAACCTGAAGTGTTTTGTATGACTGTGATAAATACCTCCTGAAAGTATAAATTAGATTATAGGTTTAGAAAGTGTGAAATTTGTCTACAAAATTCTCCTTTTTAAGACATGTAATCATAAGTGAGGAAATATCAAGAGAATTTTAAATGAAAAAGGTGATTGAATAGTATCCAAGACTAACCACTAGGATATAGATTAATAGTTTTCATTTTTTATCTTCCGAATATGGATTCCATTAGAGAAATTTACCGTGATTTTAAAATCCATTATCAAAATTTACACTGAATTGAGTAAATTTCATCCTGATAAAATAATGTGAAAAAAGATTCACATATGTAAATGTGATGTTGTTCACTACCCATGTACTCACATTACTCTACATAAAAGATTTGTTTATTATAAATAATAATTCATTTGGGAATAGATCTTTATCTATTCTTAAGAAAAAATTATAATATAATAGTATATGTATCAAGTAAATTGAAGTATTATTATAAACATTAATCAATGCATGAAGAAAAATTGGTGCTGGTAATTTCTACCATAATTATTTATCATAATTATATAGATGGTGAAAAGAATGATATATATATATTTCATAAAATATTTATTTATATATACACACACATAATTAGTTCATCATGTGCCAAATGGGATTATTATATTTTATCAATGAATAACATTGATCAATGCATTCCCATCTTGTCATGGAAAACATGGTATGTGGTACTTTGTATAGAAATGATCACTGTACCCTATCTATTATGAGGATTGAAAGAGACCAAATATTTATATATATATTGTGATGATATATATTTAATTCATAAATAAATCACTAAAATCTAAATATTCATATATTTTTTCTCATCCATCAATCTATATTAATTGAAAGGATGAAAAATAAGATAATGTGGAGATATAAAATAATTTCAGAAGTATTATACAGTTCAAATTTCATAATAGTAGAATTTTATTATTTTAGAAATGAATAGATGGAACATTAAAACATTAATTGAGGATTTTTATATTATCTAATGCACGCAATTCATCATTATCTATTAATCAAGAAGAGGAAAAGATTAATAGAAATCATAGAAAACATTTATGGTGGGGAAATATGATGGGGGATATTACAAAGTATATGTCTCTATACATGGAATTATATAAGGTAATGGAAGAACATATAATATATATCGTGTTGATGGAACCATTTCCTATATCATTATGGAAATTGAAGAACATCCCCATGAAATTCTTAAATCTTCTAAAGGAAATAATTTCAACATGGAATTGGTGGATCTATATTCAATGCCACTAAACATCATTATTTCTCATGAGTATTTGTTAGTAAATAAATTTATTAAATTACACATATATAAAGTTAAAAGGATAAATAGAGTATGACATTCAACTATATCTAATCAAGGTACATTTTTAGGTTAAAATTTTGGAGAATACTTTAAAAACAAATGGATAAAGAGAAGATATTTAGAATATCCCATTATCATTTAAATGATGGTCAATAAAAAAACATTAATATGTTATAAAATATTATATAATTCTAATAATTATATTTCAATTAATTCAACGATCAATACATTCTTGTTGATTAATTCTATTATAAGAACAGACTCAACTCTTGTATTCAAATTGTACCATAAATTACTCTATATAAGAATAAATATAACAGTTTAACCAGTTAGGATAAATTTAATGAAATGATACTTTTAGGATTTGATCATTTCTAATAATAATGTGGATGATACAAATAATTCAGTGAAATATGAATGAATAAAATATGTTAAAAAAGATGTGTTTATAATAATCGATGAGATTTTGAATTTGAAGTCACTAAAAAGGTATTTATTCAAATATCTCAATGGAATAGGGTAATGAGATTTCTCAAAAAGTGAAAATTCTCCCTAAATAGATTGATCCTTTATGGATTAATTATCATATATGGACTACATCTTATCGTTTTGGACATCCTGTAATTTTTTTCAGGTGGATAATATGTTCCATGAATCTGTTTTGAGGATGTACATAAAAAATCCATCACATTTCTAAACCAGAATTTTGTGTAATAAGAAAATGATTTTTTATAGGAGTAGGTACCGGTAAGTGTATTGTAATAAAGATATAATATAATTTGAAATTAGATCACCTACTTGATCAATGTATTTAACTGAAATCAAATGTTATAGGATGACTTCTGGGTACATGAAAATTAATCGAGGCAAAAGTACCCTCAATTATTTTTATGAATGTAATCGAGTTTCACATGTAATGTTTTTGGTTGTGGGGTAGAATATAAAAACCAATGGTTTAACTATATATATATATATTTGAATAAATTTAATGTGGTAGATAAGTTATTTTTCATGCATGAACAAACTAAAAAGAAATTATATATTAATGAAATAAAATTATTTAATTTCATTGAGGAAATATAAATGTTGGATTAGACATTATAAAAAGAAATAACCGAATTATAAAATCAATGTAAAAATATAAAAAATTTCATCATGTAGTTGGATTTTTTTCTAGACATGATCATTTCATCATGCTAGTAAATGCGGTAGTATATGTAGGGTTTGATGTAAAACAATCACTTTTCTATCTTCAATATGTAAAATAATAGAGAAATTCCTTATATCAGTACACGATGATTTTTGAAATTTATATGACATTCAGGATATCAAAAACGCTACCTAAAACAACAACAATTTCTTTCCTCATACATAAGGCATATATAGATGTCTTGAGGGGTTTTGTATGTAGAATATTAGATAAAATAAAAATGTAATTATTAATGAATTTTATATGTGCTCACAATATATTATTTTAATTTTTATCAAATTTAATAACAAAATATATTCAAAATATTATATTTTATAAAAATTTGTTGACTAATTTTTAGGAAATAATTAATCAATCATAAAAATTATGTATAAAAAAATTTAATTTTAAATTAAAAGTTTTCATTAATGATATGTTTATCTATATTGTAAATTTTGATCATAGTAAATAAATTGATAACTACTAATTAGGTAATTTAATTAATTGAATTTATAAAATATAAATATATATATATTTTTTTAATTTATTTATTTTTACATTGAAAATAATAAAAATAAATTGATTTTATGCATAAAATTCATTTTCTTTAAAAAAAATTCATTTATGTGTTATGTGTTTTTATATTAAAATAAATTTTTTACTTTTATATATTTAATAAAAAATGGATTTAGTATCTATAATTACCATGTTAAAATTACATAATAATATAAAATTTATTTTTAGAAATAAATTATGTTACCAACATAAAATATTGTCAACCATAAAAATACTAAAATAATTTTATGGTTTTAAATAGAGGGATAAAGAAATAAAATATAAAAACAAAACATTAATCCAAATGTGTGAATGAGGTATTTATTATTATAAAATAATCATAGAATAATTATTTTTTGAAATTGGATCCACCTTCATTCAAAATGAAATTTCTTTTTACATTAAGTAATATGTATATACAAAAAAAGAAACTCCTCTCCCTTATAAATTGATACCTCAACCACCTCTTCAATGAATCACATTAAATTCTAATCCACATAAATAATCTACCATATTTATATATTTAATATGTTTCTACCATGTTGGGAATCATATATTCCCAAAATATTTTCCAATTTTTTTGTTGACGAAGAAGGTTTCTAGGAGGAGATATTATTTATTATTCCATAGTGAAAACATCTTAGAATTATTATTCATTTATTTTCATAGTCCTCTACTTCTCAATATACATTTAATTGTTCTATAATATCTAAATAATATAATTATAATTATATAATTATGGTCTTATGATAAATTATTTTCATAATCATTCTCATCCATTTTTATAGCTTGTTCTTGTATGGATATGATTAAGAAACCTACTTAGATGATGTAATAACTTTTTATCATATATGGATATGATAAAATAATTAAAATTATTATACGATATTCGTAAGAAACAAGTTTTTTTAATGATTATAATATTAAAATTTTAACTTATTATTAATATAAAACATTTTATTGACTAAAAATTATATAAATAAGAATTTTGTATAATTCATCATGGGGATCGATACCAGAAACTCCCATGGAATGCACCTAAAACATCATAAAAAGTTATATACCTCATAGAATAATTACTAAACTATTATTTAGTTTATGTAGTCATGAACATGGTATGATACCCAAAACAATTATACTTAAATAGACGATATACAATGAAAACAAGTAACGACAATGAAAAATATAAAAAAACTAATTAATAACATTTTAATAAGCAGAAATAAAAGATTAATAAAAGAGGAATTAAATTTTAATTATGTTTTCAAATACATGGTTAATGGTTTTATGATTATTATAATGAGTTCATATCACATTATATCGAATGATAATCCAATGTTAGGTTTGTATCTACTAAATTTCCTTTTCATTGGGCCATAAACCATATCCATTGACTATGATATTATACAATTAATTTAATACATAATTCATGTACTATATATGGTGTTTTATTTTATTATATAAGGAATATTAATTTTTTTTAAAATGATATTATTTTATGGAATTTATTCTCTATAAAAATGTAATTTTATAAAGAAGAAAATTGTTGTAATAGTAGTTTTCATCCATGTCCATATTCATTTTTACTGAAAATGTTTTATTTTATTATTAGGATATATATATATTGCATTCTATATTACTAATAATTATCTTCTTTGAGAGGAGAAAATATTATAAACTTACCACAATATGTTTTTTCATTAATTACTTAGTAAAAAGATTATGAAGGAATTTTTTTATGGTAATAAATTTTATTTTATCTACCACTCCACATAAAATTATTTTAAATTTATTTATTTCACTAGAAATTTTTTTGGTTTATTTCTATGTAATTTAGTATAATTTCCCTTTCATAAAATTGAACAGTAAATTTGACTTATTACCTCATTTATTTAATCATATAAAAAGGTGGTTTTATGAAATCTATTTTTTCGATTTTACATCCATTTTCACTCCATACAAAAAAATCACCTCTTAATAATTCATGTTCATGAATGATCAATAACATATTTATGATATAATTTCTTCTAGAGATTTATTTTTGGTATCTTTCTAACTATTTTGGTTATTTTATGACATCTCATTTCAGAATATTATGGAACCCACATTCTTTCAATAGGTTTTTCATGATATGGTGTATGATTGTACATTATATGGAAGATATTAATTTTTTTTCATTATTATATGTGTGTAGATTTATATTATATAAATAATACTTATTAATGATTTATATCTCACTATATAAAGAATATAAAAATGAACAACAGTTGGTTTTTACAAAACATAATGTGTGGTGATGTTGGGTTTTCTCAGAACATGATTTGAGAAAATGATGTAGTTTTTCTATAATATTACACATGGTCTTAATTGGGTTTTCTAAAAGGTCTATTATTTCCTATACCTATTCTATTTTTACATTAATATGAAATTCCATTTGTTGATGTTATTATTTTTGGTTCAGGATTAATGTTTCTTGACTTCTAATTCTTACGATATGTTATATTTAATATTCAGGATGTTATTTTTCCTTCTATTATTCTTCTTGGATTAGTCATATGAGTTCATGATATTTTTAATCATAGATTTCTCCCCATTTTAATTTTTCCAATATTATTATTATATAACCATTTAAGTATCATTTTTAATTTTTCCCTGAATTTTCCTTTGAAACCAATCCTTATTATGTGTTCTATTTCATTATAAAATAACATGAAGGGTTATATATATAAGTATGGAATGAGTGAATAAATTTTTTTAGATATCCTTATATAATAATATGTAATATGATCATTTATTTAATCACCATGGAAATTAAATATTTGGTTTTACGGATTTCTATTTTATATATGATATATTATTTTTAAATTATTGAACTGATGTAAAATATATGGGTTTCTAGAATGAGACTCATAAAATCATGCACGAGAAAAATGTATTATATTTTTTAGATGTATAGGAAATTCATAATCAGATATATAGTCTTGGATATCATTTGTATTATTTTTAATTATAATGACTTAATTGAAGGATTAATTGAGTTCTTTAATTCCTTCATCTAAAACATTTACATCCATTTTTAATTAGTACGTTCATTATATACTATTTATAAATTATATTATACATTTAAAATAAGTAAATGTAATGAGATGACATGAAACATTTTTTTAATTGTTCGAGATATTCATGAAATGTCACCTACTCTACACTGACATCACCTAATACATGTGTGAATCTTTTATTCAGGTCCTTTTACTAGAGATCATATAACATAGTCCAAGAAACTAAAAAATGTTTTGTATTGTTTAAAATAACTCTACACTAGGCTATCCCTGTCATTTATGAAAAGAACGATCCACATTATCTCTCCTAAAAATTGATCAAGAAGTTATTAATTCAAAATTATATCAATAGTAAAATAATTTTATTACAATCGTAGAACAAAATGTTATAGTGTTATAATAGTAAAAAATTAGAATTTCCTTAGTGAACCATATATATCTCAAATATGTGTCTCTAATGGATCCAAAGTTATATCTTGATTCTAAAAATGACACTCTGAATAACAGTATTTTATTTTTTCAATATATTTATATTGATTTCATGGTTATGAAAAATTGAATAACAATCCTCTTTTAA
Source organism: Viscum album (assembly GCA_963277665.1). Lineage (NCBI taxonomy): Eukaryota > Viridiplantae > Streptophyta > Magnoliopsida > Santalales > Viscaceae > Viscum > Viscum album. The sequence goes on along the minus strand of OY728120.1, from coordinate 253,448,261 downwards.
TTATCAATAAAATCATAAAAATTCCAAAAAGATTATTTATGTGTTTTTTCTATATATCATGAAATGAATAGATCTGTATATTTAATTATTTTCCATTATTTAGTTCATATATATAATATTCAACAAAATAATTGAATTTTTATATTTCTTCATCTTATACATAAAATTTATTATATTCATATTCATTAGAAAATATCTCTACATTCAAGAAATAATAACTTGTAAAAATGTTGGATTAACCATCATAAAATTATGGATTTGTTAATGAACCAATTGAATGTTGATTAATCATCAACTAGAAGAAAAAATATAAAAATCTCCATGAATTAATCTTGAATTTAAATGAAAAATATTAATAAAACCATTTATCTATTTAAAATAAGATATTTCAACAATATTTATAAATAATTCATAACATCAATATAATATGTATGAAATCACATAAATATAAATGTGAAACTACTATTATATGAGATGTCAAACTGAGATATAAGATATTATTCTCTAGAAAAATAATGAAATGTGTGAATAACATACATATTCAAATATATGTGTATGAGTTTCATGTCTATGTGTAAGAATAAATTTCACTCACATAATATCTCATACTCCCTCAAACATCAATTTGTAAAAGGTCTCTAATATTTATCCTAGATATAACAACTTTATTCGTAACTATAAGACACATTACATCGAAAACATATCTAATATATATGAATAAAATATAAATTAAACTAGATACATAACATCCGATACATATAGATTTTATATAAAATAAGATGAACATCTAAATTTTATAGAATAATAAATTGTAACTTCTTTATACATTACATTTTTTACTTAGGAAATATTCCTTATATCAAATATAAAAACAATGTGAGAAGCACAGATAAATAAAAAACTAATGAAACTGAAATTTACCCAAATTATATATATTAATAGATGAATTAAATTTTTTTATCACAATATCATATAATTTTTTCGGTATACTATAATATTATAACATTGAAACAATATTTCAAATTTTAATGAATAAAAATCCTCTAAAATATGTGATAATTAATTTTATAAATTATCTAACTACAAATAAATATTGTAAGTAAATTTAGCATCAATAATATTATTCTCCCATTTTACTGAATCATAAAGAATTATTATTTAAATAGGTAACAAAATAACTATTTCACAATATGATATAAAAATTGGAGTGAAGGTTCAATTTAATTGAATAATAATTTAGTAGTGGATTATAATAATTTCCATGATATTAATAAAGAATTAAAGAGAAATAGATAACTAAAAAACAAAAATGATTAAAATAAACATCATGTGGATTTGGGTTTTGGATTCATAGTATTTGAAATATTATGGTATGGATTCTTATGATGTACTTCGTCCTCAAAGGTTATTCTATAATGGGTAATGAGATTAGGTTGAAATGATAAAGAGATGAATTTATCTCAAAAAGCTCTAATACATTAAGGGAAATTTTTTCCATATCTCACTGTTTTCAATATTATATATTTATTCAATACCATTCATGAAGATTCATTATTATATAATTATTCTCTCAAAATAATACTTTTAAGGCCAATAAGAGGTAAGAATATAGATTAAACTGAGCTTATGTTCTACAAGAGTCACGAATATAAATTCCTCACAAATGTTTGGTGGTGTATTGGATATATATATATAACTCTTCTCCGATTAGAATCATGATCATTGATGGATATATTATTAAAATATCTTTGTGGGTTAAAAGTATTTTCCAACAATACCATGTGGTTAGGAGACCTATTTTCTAGAATTTTACACAATATTTTCCAATCAATGATGTACTAATTATTTTTCCAAAAGTGTTCAACATTAATATAATTTAATATCTTTTTAGTTGTCCTAGAATCTCATAAATAATAATTTAAAAATAACTATATAAATTTATAATTTTCTCTCTCCATACTATTAGAATAAAACTTATCAATATTGTATTTCAAAATTTTTGAAATATTTTCCACTAACTTATCCTAATGACTATCAGTAGGATGAATTGTTGTATACAAATTTATCATCTTATATATTTTATTTTTAACATTATCTCTAAATTAAACTCATTAAAAGGAAAGTCATTTCATATTTCTCGATATCTATATTAGAATTTGTAATATTTTTCAATTAACATTATTTATAGGAGAAACTGTATCGATAATAGGATCTTTGAACAAATAAATATCATTAACTTTTAGGTTTCCCTTTTCAACTATATTGGATTGTGATTTGGATTCATAAAGAGTAATATATTCAATTTTATATTTATATGGATATATATAATCAATTTTCTCAAGAATAATTATTTTCAGGTAGAAAATATTTATTATTAATATTCGATATTAATGATAATTTTCATATTATCTATCTAGAAGAATTATTTTATCAAAATTGTGTCCATAAAATTTGATTATATCTGTTGAATTTTGAGTATCCTTTTGTCAAATTCAATACTAAATTTATTTATATCATTTATATCTATATGATTTTTATATCTTTTTTGACTAAAATTATGTTTAAACATTATTAATACTAAATAACATCCCATAATACACTTATAGTTGATAGAATTATGTTCCCATATTATTACATTCCTTTCATCAATAATCAACTCATCCTGAATTCATGGAAGTTATCAAATATAATAAAACAACATTATATTTTAATAATTATTTCATTTTCCATGTCTATCTAAATTAAATAATTAACATCATTTTCATGTTCTTTAATGTAATTTATCCCTTCCATATATGATAAAGTAAAACCAAACTGAATAGGTTGTTTCGAGTTTATAAAATCATCTTGATCTTTCATCATCTCTATAAGAATCCATTTAAATGTGTTATTCAAACTTTTCTCAATATTATGGAATCAGATGATATTTTTCTGATCTATTATCAATTACTATAGCTAATACAATTATTTATTTGAAATAACGTGAGATTCCATTTCATAAAATGTGATTTTAAAACCAAATTTTCCTTTATTTCATTAAAATATTATCATAATTCCTCCAAATATTTTTTAAACTTTTAATTTAATTATATAGATTTGAATATTAAAGAAAATTATATGTTGTGAACATGTTTATATTTTCATAAAAAGCATTATTTTCCTATGCACAATATGTTTTGTATGTGATATCTGCATTTGTAACCACTCATAAACTTTTGAAAATAAAAAATTATTCCAAAAAAATTTATTTAACAATTTATTCAACCTCATTTTTCCCTTATGCATTTTTTATCTAATTGTTCACTAACATCAATAGATTATTCCTTAGTTGAAATAAAAAAATTTCAATTTTCAACTACATACTCACATTATCCAACAATCTTCTACACCGTTTAAACCCACACGTTAACATTTTTATATCCATTAAATATTCTTCAAAAAAATAATGTCATACTGAGTTGACTTGTATAGTTCTATTTACATAAAATTTAATTAATCTATCTTTATAATTAGAATTTATATTAAAAAATCAATTGAATAATTGTGATCATTGAGTTGAGAGAATTTTATTAAATGGTTATATAATTCTTCCACTTAGAATGTATATTTTATTCGAAAAGAATTGATATTTCTAACTAATCCAACTCCAACAATTTTCTTTAATAATAATCTATAAATGTGATGTGGACACCTTTAATCATTGATAAGGAGGAAAAATTTGGGAAAAGTCCACTAATATTTTTTATGTACAAAATATCTATATATATTTTAGAATTATTATTTTTATATTTCCTCCTAAAATAAATAAATCAGTTAAGGGTGTTAATATACCTAGTATTTGGAGTTTTTTATAGTAATTAAGGATTTTTTAACTATATTTCCATTCATTTAAAAATTATGTCCTCAAAATTTGAAAAATCATTAGAAATTAAGGTATTCATATAATAAATATTTCAAGATATATGAAAGTATAATAATTATTATTATACCCATAAGTTACACATTTAACATATGAAACCGTATACATGATTTTGGTCATTTTACTTGGAATAATGTAAATTTTTTATTTATATGTGTTTTATATATTGCTTCTTATTTCCTGTTTACCTCTAGAAAACAATTTTCAACCAATAATTTTAAATATATATCCCCACCTTTTGTAAAATTACTATATAACATAATTAAATTATAAAATATATACAAATATTCATTAATTATACTATACTGTAAAACACAATAGGCTTTAGATTTACTAAATTTTGACTTAAAGTATAAAAGGCAATTATATTGATTAATAAATTAATTTGTTTTACAAATATCATAATAAAAATATTTATTAAGGGATTTATTATTTTTCAGTAACATTTCATATTTTTTATTAATAAGTGATAAATATTAATTAATCTCATAAAATTTATTATCATCTTATACATGTATATGAGAGAAAAAAATAATGAATCTTTTTAGGATGTTCCATAAAACACATATGATCTTATTATTTTGATAAATCAACGTCATTTTCAAAATAATATTCATCATACGAGTCCTCATAATAACTCAAGATAGATTTTATAGTTATCCTTCTATTATTATTGTAATATGATCTTTTTTGAAAATTTATATTTGTGTTATTATTTTCATTGCATTACTTTAATATAATAATTATATTCTATAGATTCAAAGATTCAATAATCAAACAAATTTTATATCTCAATCATTATTTTTTAATTTTTTGAACAATCTTTTGAATCCATTTGTTATTTTAATGACATTATTTATTTATTTATTTATTATTATAATTTTCATCCTATTAATTATATCGTATTGATTATCCTTCATGTAATGTCTTTGATTTTTCTGTGTATTGTTATTAAATATAATATGGAATTATTACTAGACCATGCACCATGAAGAGAAATCATTTTGAGGACTAGTGAACCATGAATGGTGGTTCGAACTTTTTTAAGTTAAGTGAGTCTGCATTTGTGCGCGGTTGTGAATGTTTCCAAACTGATGCCGAGATTAAAAATATGAGGGCACCATTGCGTCTGAGATGACAACATTACCTAAGAATGGGTCTATCCTCGACTGGTGCGGGTCGAGGGAAAAAGTAAATTTTCGGACGTTTTCATAAAATAAAATAAATTAAATTAAATGGAATTTTATTTTATTTTGGAATCATTCGCTGCAATGCAACAACATGGAAGATTTTTAATAATTAATGACAGGTCATAATGACATATAAATAGAAACCCTGACTCATTAATGCCACATTGTTATGGAATTCAAAAACATGTTCCCTCTTTTTAATGGGTTAATCGAATATTTCTCGTTGGCAGAAGCTGGAGAGAAACTCTAGAGAATCCTTGGTGCTTTGGAGAGAACTCTCGGCAATGGATGACAATGAATCAAATTTGTGGATCACTGCACCATCGAAGGTGATGGATCTTGGAGATGATAGCGGCAGCCCCCCCCCCCTCTTTAGAAATCAAAGCCTTTTGTGAGGTATGGGTTGTTCTTTCAAATTTCTTTTCCCCGTTTATTATTTTAAATGCTGAACGCGGATCAACCAGGAACATGTTGATCCATGGATTCGTACATTTTGGTGGGAGGGTTTTGTTGATGGGATGATTTCAGGGAATTAATCCATGTTTAATTTTTGTTTGATTCTTCTTCGTTTAAGCATACTAAATAGAGAGGATCAATGCCATGACAAACGACGGTGGAAGTTCATTCCATGATTTTCTGATTGGATTTCTCCCCCCCATTCTTTTCCTCATGTGTTCTTTGCATTCTTCATTGGGTGACGAACAATGGATAATTTCACACACGTATTTCAATGCAATGATCCCAAACTAGATATCCGACATCACAACGACTCTAAGGAGGTGCAATGGTCATAGCGGACGACGAATCATCTCGTATTGGAAAAGACCGTTCTTTGAGCATTCTTCACGCGAGAGGATCGAAACACATTTTTGGAGATGATCAGAGGCCTGAAAAAAATGGTGAAGACCGTGGGAAGTTGTGCTGACATAGATTACCGATTTTTGTGGTGATCGGACGGCCATATCGTTGATTAGGGATGCTCGGAGGCACGGCGGTGGAAGTCAGTGATTTTGGAAATGTCCAGAAAACACGGAATGTACTTATTAAGAACAGGCTGTGTAGTGCTGGCAATGGCGGAATGGGTTTCGGGGGTCCGAGAGGAATTACATGACCTGCCACCCGGCTCACACAGCATGTTGGACATTCCCTGAACATTGGCATGAATTTTGGAATGTACACAGACACAGGAAGGACTACATGGCTTCATAAATCATGACATGCACTCTCTACGCAGCAGGGAAGAGGCGGATATGTAGGAATCGGTGTGTATCCAGGGCATACATGGACATGGGATGAATTACATGGTGTGTACTCCATCAAACAGCCACATATGGCCAGTAACGCGAGTCACCCCACATTCTGATTAATCGGGTTGTGGTACATGGGTTGAGGACTGAGTATGGGCACACAAACAGCGTACACGGAGCCGAACCCAGTCACTCAGACATGGAGTGTACACATTACTACATGCCATTTTCTAACATTTCTATATGACTAGCCTTATGACATAGGCAGTTGTACATGGGCAGTACCCAGGGTCAGACAATATGGCGTGTAACTTTTCTTCACGCCATGTACTTTTTGGAAAATGTCATGGTCATCTTGTTCACCATATCTTGGACATGTTTTGTTTGGGTTAGTTCCCCTAATCCTCATTACCCAAAAGTTCAGGCATTGTTTCCTTCTACATGAGTATGACCCCTTTAGTAATACTTCCATTGATAGATTTAGCATCCCTTTGAGAGGCCCGAAGCGAGATCCTCTATCCATTACTGGCCCAAGGTAGATTTAGGCATCAACATGACCAAATCTACCAAGCATTGATCCTCTACCTAGCTGGTGACTCGAGAAATGTTGTGGTATCCACCATGTCTATGGTAGTGATTCTTATCTCTGTGTCATGATATTTCCCACTCAAGAGTGTGTCTCCTGTAATGAGTTCATCTATCTATCATGATCAATCCCACTCAGGAGTGTGTCTCCTCTAATGAGTGTAACTACTTCTCGTGATGTTTCTTGACAAAAAACACTTCTCAGGCGGACATCATCCGAGATACCAGACTCGTGGAGCATGTTCTCCTAGAATGAGTGCTTCGTGGAATCTTCAAACTGAATCCCTAATAGGGGTATGCAGTTGTGGTACTTGTTCTAGACCACGGGTTTGAGTTTTGGGTATATCTGCTTTGTGATATCCTATTATATTTTCAGTAAATATATGCTATGTAGAGAAGATTATGCCTTCCCTTTTTGTATTTCTTTGTGTTTTTAAGGTCCTCTATTGAGTATTGTTATACTCACCCCTACACAGGCTTTTGTCGCACGTGTCTTGTCTTGTGCAGACAAGCATCCTTTTCAAAGAGTCTAAGGTAGACCCGGACAGTGCCGAGATTTCTGAGTTCCCAACAGGTTGAGGAATTCCTTCGGCTACGATCTACAGTCCCAATAACTCTTTTGGTTTAAGGGTTGGACTTTTCAGTTTTCAGACTCTTGTTTTTATGGGCTTGTATTCTGACCCATTTTACATTCAGTACTTTACTTTATGTCGTACTCTGTTGGATGGGTTTAGTGGTATGCCTGCATTTTGATCCTTAGTGGTTTTTTAAATTTCTGCATTTTTGGGCATGGATGTGTGTGTGTGTGTGTGTACAGGTTCTTAGACAATGCCCACCCCCATGTTAGTAATATGCCTAGTTAGTGCTAGTCAACATCCCATGTCCTATTGGGTGTCGGATTGAGGAGTCACAGCGTGGGCCCCACTTGCACGAGTTGTGACATAGTGGTATTAGAGGTGGTTGGTTCAACATTAGGACTATGAGTCTGTGAGATTAGTTTAGGGAAATAGTGTTCAGTGTTTCAAGCTTGGATTTCAGGCCAGAGACTCCAGTGTTGGGTCGGTGGCCAACGTATCCATACACCAGGACTCCGATAATCTACTTTTCGACTCGATACATGAGAACACTAGTTGTGGGGAAACAAAATAATGGTACATGCATCATATAGGAATGGGTTGTGTTTTCCATATCCTTTGTCTCACCTATCAAGATATACTCATTGACCATGATACATCTTATTTCCTTACAGGATTCCTCTACGATGCATACCCACTAGGATGCAGTACTATGATCAGGAGGATGACTCATTCAGTGACGAGGTATCGATACATGGACCAGTTCCCTAGGAGTTTCCACTAGGTGGTGCACCTGTTATTCCACCACAAGTGGAGCATCCCATGGTACCTGCAGTACTGACCGATGAGGAGTGTAGGCTGAGCATGCACCATGAGCTCTAGAGACAAAGACCACTTATGTTTCAAGGCGATCCCAACCCTCAGGTGGCTAAGCACTGGAATGAGGCGGTGACTAGCGTTTTCTATCTTGTGAGGACACCATCAGACCAGATGGTGATCCTAGGGGCGAGCCTTCTTCAGGGTAAGGCGAGCCGATGGTGGATTCTAACCACACAAACCCACGACGAGGAGAATCATTCATGGACAGAGTTCGAGCAACTCTTGAGGGAGGATTTATCTCCTGTTACGCTGAAAGCCATACGCCTCCTGGAGCTTCTTCAGCTCTGGCAGGGCAGTTTGACAGTAGCTGACTATTCATCGAGGTTCACCAACCTTGCCCGGTACTCGATGGATATGGTTTGGGATCAGTACATCAGAGCTCGAACCTTTGAGTGAGGTCTAATATGATAAATTCAATATACTGTTGTGCCTCTATGAATTACGACTTATGATGGAGTGCTCGAGAGGGCTTTGGTGATGGAGAGAATCTTGGAAGAGCAGAGACAGCCGATGACAGTCAGCAGCAGGCAGACAGGTGCAAAGACCTTGGCAGTAGGGAGTCAACGTCAGACGTAGGGACCGGGACTTGAGAGATGTCAGATAAGGACCCAGGACATGGGATCGATAGTCCAAGGCTCTCGAGCTTGGTTCAGTCATCCTTTGGAGAAGAGGTTCTATGCATGCGACTGTAGGGTACATTTTTCTTGAGATTGTCCGACACGTTGAGTTGCTGACAAGGAAGGGGTGGATGGAACACCGAGGACGACGCAGAGAGTGGAGAAGACATACTCTCTACGTGGTGGACATGGAATATGAGAAGAGAGAGCTGTAGGTGGTGGTGGACACTTTGATCTACTTCCTCCACTACCCCAGGAGGTTCGCACCTATGTTAGGGAGCTGGGGGACTGGGGAGGGGATAGCTGCATACGGTCGAGGCATACGACCCAGGGGATCCAGGGATGATATGAGGTATGATATGTGTCTTCCATCCCTTAGTTAATGTACATATAGACATGGGTTCTAGTCACTCCTTCATCGTCATATGTCTTCGGAAAAACCTTGAGATTCTGGTAAAACCTTTGACTCGAACCATTTGCTTGGAGACACCTGTGGGAGGATAATCGACGATCACACAAATTTGCAGACAATGTGATCTTACCCTTGGAGGTGAGAGTTTTCGTAGGAAACTCTTGGTGCTAGAGTCAAGCCCTTACGACATCAATCTCAGTATGGATTGTTTATCTTCGGTCAATTCCTTGATTGAATGTTTTAGGCGAAGAGTGCAGTGTGTACGACGTGATGGAATCTGGTTTTCCTTTGTTGGAGAAAAGGGGACCCATGCATAAAAAAATGTGCTCATGCATAGGAGGGTGAAGCCGATCACTCATGAGATGGCTAGCCTTACCCTCAGAGAAGTAGATGTTGTGAGCTCTTAGTTCCCAGTAGTAGTGGTGAATTACGAGGACGTCATTCCTGAAGATGTTCTTGGATTACCTCCCTGCCGGGAAATCAACTTCGGCATCGAATTACACCCTGGGAAGACATCACTTTCCTTACCAGCATATCAGATGGATCCCACAGAGCATTTCTAGTTGAGGGTGTAGTTGAAGGATTTGTAGAGAAAGGGTTTCATAAGACCCAGTGTTTCACCCGGGGCGACCCCAGTATTGTTTTCCAAGAAGGAATACTGATGTTTTAGGTTGTTCGTGTATTATCGGTGCCTGAACCAGGTCACGATTAAGAATATGTATCCACTTCTGAGAATCGGTGACCTCTTCGATCAGGTGAGAGGGGAACATTGGTTCTCAAAGGTTTACCATTGTTCATGTTATCACCAGTTACGAGTACGAGATGAGGATATACTGAAGAAGACATTCAGGTTCCACTACGGTTATTATGAGTACCTGGTGATGCATTTCGGAGTGACAAACACCCCCGAAGTATTCATGGGACTGATGGACCAGATCTTCCAGCCATACATGGACTGGTTCGTAGTGTTCTTCATCGACGACATCCTTGTGTACTCACCATCATAGGAGGAGCATGCGAGACACCTTCAGATAGTTCTAGATGTACTTTGAGAGCACCAACTTTTTGAGATGCTCTCGAAGTGCTTGTTCGGGATTCATGAGGTCTAATTTCTATGACATGTCATCTCAGCAGATGTAGTTTCTGTGCACCCAGCCAAGGCGGAGGTAGTGTTAGCATGGGAACCACCTCAGAGTGTGATGGGGGTGTGAAGCTTCCATGGGTTGGCAGGGTATTACTGAATGTTCATTTCTGATTTCGCCCAAATAGCAGCACTGATGCTGACCTTGACCAGGAAGGGGAATCCCTTCATGTGTATGAAGATGATCCAAAAGGCTTTCGAGAAGTTGAGACAGAGTTCAAAGAGTTCCCCAATCTTCAGATTACTAGATGAGGGTGTCAGGTACGTAGTTTTCCGTGACGCATCTGAGACAAGGATTGGTTGCATCCGGAAGCAAAGACAGGCAGTGATTGCTTATGATTCAGGCCATCTTAGTCCACATGAGTAGAACTATGTGACCCATAACCTGGAGTTGTCTGCGGTAGTCTTCTCTTTGAAGATGTGGTGACACTACCTTATGGGAGAGTGGTTAATCGTCCACTTTAACCATAAGAGCCTCAAGTACATCTTTTCACAGAAGGATCAGAATCTGAGGCAGAGCCATTGGCTAGAGTTCCTCCCAAATTATGATTTTGAGACCATTTATACTCTAATGAAGGGGAACAAGGTGGTGGATGCACTTAGTAGAAGTTTGAGCTCACAGCTGTTAAGTGAGGTGATAGAGCAGTTAGCCGCGTTGCAGTTATCCTTCATGGACAGAGAGGATACATCATACCTACAATTGATGGTGGTCGCCCCTCCACTCTTACAATGGTTTAGGGAGGTGTAGCTAGGAGATGTCGACTGTGTGGCCATACATTCTTTGTTATCCACTGGACAAGCTCCAGATGGATATTCACAATGTAGGGGAACATACATCGTTTAAGAGGACACACTGTTGTACCAGTAGCATTGTAGGAGGAGGTCCTAAGGGAGTTTCATACATCCCCCTTGGAGGTACATCCTGGAGTGGCAGTGATGTACCACGATCTCCGCCAGCAGTTCTGTTGGTCAGGAATGAGGAAGGCAGTAGCAGAGTTCATTTCTCGATGCCACACATGCTAGTAGGTGAAGGTGGAACACCATGTTCCAGTGGGATTGGCTCACCCCTGGATGTTCTAGAGTGGAAGTGGGATATAATATCAATGTAATTCAGGATAGGATTAACACAGACACCCAAGGGGCATGATTCCATCTGGCTGATCGTTGAACGACTCACTAAGTCATCCCACATCCTAGACATCAGGGAGCAGAGTTCTGCAGAGAGCTTGGGGTGCCTCTTTGTTCAGGAGATAGTTCAGCTATAAGGAATCCCTTTAACAGTAGTCTGGGACTGATATTCCCACATTAAATCCCAATTTTGGAAGGGTTTAGAGGAGGACTTTGGGAATTAGCTACACTTGAGCATGGGGTTCCATCCCCAGACCGATGGTCAGATGGAGAGGACCATTCAGGTTCTAGAGGATATGTTGCGGGCCTGTATCATGGACTTTGGTCAGAGTTGGGAGGACCACCTACCGTTGGTGGAGTTTTTATATAATAACATCTTTCACTCGACTATGGGTGTGGCATAATTTGAGGGTTTTTATGGGAGACCCTGTAGGTCACCGCTTAGCTGGACTGACCCTGGAGAGTCAGCAGTCAAGGGTCCAGGGTTGGTGCGAGCTACCACCGAGAAGGTGTAGATCATCCAGGAGCAGATGAATACTACACATAACCGGAATAATTCTTATGATGACAGGCGATGGAGGCCCCTAGAGTTTTAGAAGGGAGACCATGTCTTTTTTTGGGTCTCACCTCGTTGAGGGTTACAGAGATTTGGCCGAGGCGACAAGTTATCTCCAAGGTTCATCAGACCTTTTAGGATACTGCATAGGGTTGGCGAGGTGGCAGACCACCAAGATCTACTACTGCAGTTTCATCTGGTACATGATGTCTTCCACATGTCACATCTGAGTAGGTACGTGCATGACCCATCGCACGTCATCGACTGGGGTGAGATAGACATTGAGGATGTAGTGACCTATGTTGAGTACCCGGTGGAGATCAAAGATCGGCAGGAGAGGATCCTTCAGGGGTGATTGATTCCCTTGGTGAACATTCAGTGGTAGCACAAGAATCTTCATGAAAGAACATGGGAGTGGGAGGTTGAAATCCAGGCCTAGTACCCACATCTTTTTGAGTAGTCTTGTTTTGGATTTTCAGGGACGCAAATCCCCAAGGTGGGGAGAATTTAATGTCATAGAATTTTCAATGTATTGTTTTTATATATAATATAGAATTATTTTGAGACCAGGCATCATGAAGGCACATCATTCTGATGCCCGGTGATCCCGGAATGGTGGTTCAAACTTTTTTTAAGTTAAGTGAGTCGACATTTGTGAATAGTTGTGGCAGTTTCCAAACGGATGCCCGGATAAAAAATATAAGGGCTCCATTGCATCCTGGACGACGACTTTACATATGAACAGGTCTCACCTTGACCTATGCGAGTTGAGGGAAAAAGTTAATTTTTGGATGTTTTCAGTAAAATAAAATAAATGGACTTTTTATTTTATTTTGGATACATTCGATGCAGCGCAAAGACATGGAAACTTTTTAATAATTAATGCCATGAAATAATGGTACAGAAACAACAATGCTGACTTATTAATTTCTCAGCGTTAGGGAATTCAAAAACATTTTCCCACTTTATAATGGGTTAATTGGACATTTCTCGTTGGCATAAGATGGAGAGAATCTCTGGAGAATCCTTGGCACTTTATAGAGAAATCTTGGCGACGAGCAACGATGAATCAAAGTTGTGGATCAATGCGCTATCGAACATGAAGGATCTCGGCAATGGTGGTATCCCAACCCACTTCATCCTTAATAGAACCCTTTGTGAGTTAGGGGATGTTAATTTAAATCTCCTTTCCCCATTTTTTGATTTTAAATGAAGAATGGGCATTAACCGAAAACATGTTGATTCGCGGAATCGTACATTTTTGTGGGAGGTTTTTTTTATGGGATGATTTTGTGGAATTAATCCATGTTTAATTGTTGTATGATTTGGCTTCGTGTAAGCCTACTAGTGGGAGCAGATAAATGGTTTCACGAATGACGGTGGAGGTTCATTCCTCGATTTTCTGATTAGACTTATCCCCCCTTTCTTTTTCTCGTGGGTTCTTCACATTCTTCACGGGGCGATGAACAATGGATCGTTTGACACCCATCGAGAAAAACTAAGATCCAAAACTGGAGATCCCACATTGCAACGACCCCGCGGAGGTGCGATGATCATAGAAGATGACGAATCAGATCTGATAGAAAAGATCGTTCTTCAAGCGTTTGTCACATGGTGTGATCGAAACACTTTTTCAGAGGCGATAAGAGGCCCAAAAACCATAGATATGACCTTGGGACTTTGGGGTGACCTTGATTCTAGAGTTTCATGGTGATTAGACATTCGGATCAATGATTGGGAAAGCTCGGAGGCACGGCTGCAGATGTCCGTGATTCTGGAAATTTCGAGAATACACGGTGTGTACCTCTGAAGAACATGTAGGGTAGTACTGGTGGAGGTGGATATGGTTTTAGGGGTCATATAGGAATCACACCACGTATGACACTAGTCACATGGATTATTGGACTTCCTCGAAGCTCAGCGTGTAATTTGGAAAGTACACGAACACTGGAAGGACTGAACTGCTTCAGACAACACGACGTGTACTCTCTACGCAGCATGGAAGAAGCAGCTACACGAGAGTTGGTGTGTATTCAGGGTATAAATGGACATGTGATTAAGTACATGGTGTGTAATCTATCACACAACAAGGCATGGCTAGAAATGGGGGTCACCCCGTCTACCGATTACACTAGTTGTAGTATACGGGTAGAGGACCATGTTCGGACACACGACCAACGTACATGGACTAGACCCAAGTCACTCAGACACGGCGTGTACATAGTACTACATGCCATGTAATACCTTTTCTACATGACTAGCCTTATGACACGGGCCATTGTACATGGGAAGTACTTAGGGTCAGACAACACGGCGTGTATCTTTTATACACGCCGTGTACTTTTTTTAAAATAGCGTGGTCCTCCTATTCACTGTATCTTGGACATGTTTATTTTGGGTTAGTGCCCCTTCTCATCGTTCCCCTGAAGGTCAGGCATCATTTCCTTATACAAGAGTATGATCCCTTCAGCAGGACTTTCTGCAATAGAGTTAGCATCCCGTTTAGAGACCCGGAGAGAGATCCTCTATCCATTCCTGACCCTATGTTGAGTCAGGAATCAACATGACTAACTCTACCTAGAATTGATACTCTACCTAGCTGGTCAATACACCAAGATGGTGAATCCGGATGAGATTCGGTATCCTCCATGTCCCTGGCAGTGATCCTCATCTGTGTATCGTGATCATTCCCACTCAGGAGTGTCTCTCCCGTAATGAGTGCATCTATCTATCATGATCTTTCCCACTCTAGAGTATGTCTCCCATAGTGAGTGTAACTACATATCATGAAATTTCCCGATGAATAGCACTTCTCGAATGAACGTCATCAGATTTACCAGACTCATGGAGTGTGTTCTCCCAGAGCGAGTTCTTCGTCGAATCTTCAAACGGAATCCCTAGCAGGGGTATGTGGTTGTGGGACTTGTTGTAGATCATAGGTCTGAGTTTTGGGAATATCTATTTTGAGATCTCCTATTTTATGTTTGGTAGACATATACTATGTAGAACTTATTGGGCCTTCCCTTTGTGTATTACTTTGTTTTTTTTTGTGGTCCTCTACTGAGTATTGTTATACTCACCCCTACATGGGTTTTCCAGTGCGTGTCATGTCTTGTGCTGATGAGTAGCCTTTTGACAGATTCCATGGTGGACTAAGACAGGATGGAGCATTATTGAGTTCTGTACAGGCCTAGCTGTTCCTTTAGCTATGAGCAGTAGCCCCAGTACCTCATTGTGTTTACTGGTTGACTGACTGAAAATTAATTTTTTTATTAATGATAAGACACATTTTAGGAGACAGTGAGAAACCACAATAGTTAACAGAATAAACAAAAACCTCCACAGAAATCAATCGGTCCTTCCCCACCCAAGAAAATGTGTCAAGATAAAAAGCCTCTAGCAATGCAAACCATCAGCAGAGAGTCCTGTTCAAATGCACGGGCACAAAACCGATGGAAATGCCATACCCTATCAACATTCCAATCCAAAGTTCTGCCTTGATGAAGACTTCTTGCTCTGGTCCTCATCTGGAGCAGGTCCAAGCCGAATTCGAGGCATGAGAACAACCATACAGCCGATCCAAACAACATGGGACCCCAGAAAAACAAATCTCACCAAAACATTACCCTGAATCCATCCACTCGAGGCCAATAACTTAAGAAAAAATTAAAAAAATAAACTTGGTTTTACCTGAATCAGTTTCCCTAATTAGATTCCACGATAGTGATGCCAACTGTACATCAGCTCCTTTTAATATCAGCTTCTCAAACTCAAAGACCAGCTGGTCCCAAGACTGAATGTACTCATCTAAACTACTCTTTCCATGATTGAAGCCACCAAACTAGATTGAATCTTGTTTTTAAATCCATATATATTTCTCATTGAGAGACACCTCAAGAGAACTCCGCATCATTTTAGTAGCCTCCTCCTCAGTTGCGTTGAGCAATAATGGTTGTTCTATCACATAGTCATCGGAGCTTAACAGCAAGACCATGGGATGATCATCCAGCACCTCATGCTTCTGGTGTCTCAGAGCCTCCTTGTCTATCTTCATCTTGTTAAATTTCTGTGCAGAGCGGGTCTCAAGAGGAGGAGGTAGAGAGGAGTAGTCCTTCCCCCCCTTCCTTCTCCTGGATTCCCTATCACATCTTAAGATTGAGTCCTCATCTTCCAAGTGAACTGGTTCATGAACTTTGGTAGCATGTCCATTGATCCTAACATCCTCACCTAGAGTAAAAGAATCATAACTCAAATCGGCCTCAGGTAGACCATCGAACCTGTTGCACAAGGGAACCGTCAACCGATACGAGTCCAAATCCCCCATATGCTCACCTCTGGCTGTAACAGGCGCCACCCAGTCATCCCCTTGCCATTCCTTACTAACATCTGCACTGTCTATCCTCTCTTTCTCAGCATCCAAACTGGTCATATCTTCTTGCTCACTGCCAGACAAGCAGTCCGAGGGATGGCCCCCATCCGCCTCGCTTTCCGGCTCGACCTCCACCTGCTGGGCTTTGCCTTCTCCACCAAGCATCCTACCACTGGGGGGCCCCGCGAGATCAGCCTTCAGCTGGTTGAACACGTCTGACACCTTCGGGTTGCTCCGTTGGTCCTCCGCTGCAGTAAGGCAACCCATCTGCACTGTCTATTCTCTCTTTTTCAGACTATTGTTTTTGGTGGGCTTGTATTATGTCCTAGTTTACATTCATTACTTTACTTGCTATCATACTCTATTGTTTGGGTTTAGTGGTATGCATGCATTTTATTCCTTAGTGGTTTTTACATTTCATCATTTGTGGGCATGGAGATGTGTGTGTGTGTGTGTACATGTTCTTATGAAATGGCTCCCAGGTTAGTAATATGCCTACTCAGTTCTAGTAACCAGCCCCTGGACCATTAGAGGTGGGTTGGGAGAGTCACGGCGTGTTCCCCACTAGGACAGGTCTTGAGACTTTATAAGATAATCTAGAAAAATTTTCTTTATACTCACAGCCATCTATCGTGGTAAAAATATTAATAGAAGAATGTTATTTTGTTTCGATTTTCTAAAATTATTTTTATTATTCATTTCGACATCATACTTCATGTTAATAACAATAAGAGTTATAATTTTTATTTATTTTACTATTATAAATATTCAAATTATATACAAAATTTCACATTATAAAATAGCTAATAATATTTAAATAAATTAATTCCTGATATGATTGTTGAATAAAAATACCCAACATAGTCAAATAATTTTATTATTCAGGGATCCACCCATTCAATTGTGTTATGATTTTTTTAATTAATGATCTTTAATGTATCTAACTCTAATTTATCTTACAATTAATGAATTTTCCCAATTTATCAAACTCATCCCAATAAAAATCAATTTATTCTCACAAATCAAATGAAATTATATATTGAGAAACTCTAAAAAATAAATAGATCCAAATACATAGATAATTGATTTCAAATATATTTTATTTTAATTGTACTCTTCATCTTTTTATTCACTCTAATGCTCAATTTCATTAGCAGGGAAATTGTAAGATTTTATTTCCACAATTTATAGATTGTAAGATTTTATATGGAATATGACATTGTATGGACATGACTGTGAAATAATATAATTTAATGAAAATATTACATAACCATAAATACTAAATATTTTTTAGGTTTATGGTTTTATAGAATTTATAAACAAAATTATCTAACAAAACTAATGACTTTTTAATATAATACTCATTTTAACCACTATATATGTTACTACTTAATCAATGACAAGTCTTTAAAATCCCTTAAAACAATCTATACATGATAATAAAATAATAATTCAAAATATATTACATTTTGTAATTATATAGGGAAAAAGAAACATAATAAAAAGTGAGATAAAATTCATAGAAGGGTAATCATATGAGATTACATTAAAAGATCATAAGGGGGGATAAGATAACAAATTGGTATGAGAATGTAATCAAGGAACATGAATTTGTAATATATAAAATATACCCAATAACACATAGATATTGGGATAGGAATAATAGAATGAGGCCTTAGTATATATAAACTAATATAAATGGATCACAACATCTTAATATTGTGACCACAACATAATTCATTACATCATTAATATAAGTCATAGTTCACTCCTAATAAAATCACTACATGTTGTTAAAATTCCCATATTGGATTTGGTTTACTCTCTAATACCATACATATTATCTCATGAGATATAAGGTTTTACAAAATTCATATTTGGTCTATATATATTAAGGTCCACCAATCACATAATAATAAATACATTCATATGTGTTCCACCTAGACAAATTTCATAGTTTAAGCAATGCCATATTAAAATGAAAAAGAAATGAGATTTTGGATTACTAATGCATGAATTTAAAATACATATAGAAAAAATGTTGATGCTCACAAAATAATATATTCCCAATAAAAAATGAAACATATTATAATTTGGAAAAGATGAAAAAATTTCTATGAAAATATAATGCTTTAAACGATACCCCATTAGTGACAATTGATTGGGGTCATTTGATACCATGATATTAATTAATGAAAAGGTAACATGTAAATAAGTGAGTAAATAATGAAATAAAAATCCCATGTGATTAATTCAATCTAAAAATAAAAATGAAAATTGGACGTAAAAAATATAAATGAGTTTTAAGAAAATTGTTTTTATCTTTTCAATAATACATGATGTTATATGTCATTTTTTACTATTATTTTGGAAAACAATTGTGAAATCATTTGAAACCATTTCATTTAAAAAAACCACAACATTTTATTCTTTAAAGAGACATAATTTTTTTTGAAGAAGCTTATAGTTAATGAATGTTCTTTGACTATGTATTAGATAAAACCAAATTTTCAATACCATTATTGAAAAACCGTTCAATAAAAATACTATTTTTTCATAGGTTATATATAAGTATGGATGTAATTTAAGAAAGATATTTTTGGTATTCAAAATATTTTTTGACAAAATATTCATGAAGAACAACATATGACGATGGATGGAAAGGTGTTATTTAAGAGGATTATAATTATTGCTAATGTTGTTAATTTTTTAAGAAGGATGAAAATTAATCAATAATGGATATTTAGAATAGAATTTTATTTATATATATATAAATATGGATAAACAATTAAATTAAACAAGAATATCAAAGAAAAGCATATAATTCAATAAAGGATGTCGAGTTATGAAAAACTCATTTATAATTTAATGAAGATATCACTTAGAGTTTAGAGTATGTAATAAAATGAATAAATATTATGTTTCAATGATCAAACATAATATATAATATTAGAATTTGAGAACCTGTAGTTACACAATACAAAAGTTAATTTTTACATAATATCAAAATTTTCCATAAATAAAAGAAGATAGTTGATAGAAACCCTAGGATATTTGATGTTTTTCGATCAAAACCTCCTGAGGAAAATAATATCTAAGGAAAAAATGAGTATAATAATATATAAGAGATCCATGAATCATAAATTTTAGAGTTTAGTAGAAAATTCATTCCAAATAAAATATAGTATATAATATGAAATATGCCTCATTGGTTTGAAAATTAAGTCAAGAAAAAAACTATTACAAGTTACAATATCATTGCAATGAGAATCATTAAATAATTAATCTATAATAAATAATTATAAAAAGCAAATGAAATAGGAAATAAAATTAAAAAATTCAAATTGGAATAATAGAGATCAATTTTAATTTTTTTAACTCAAGGGAAGAAAATTTAGTTATCACAATCCCATATCTTGATCCCCAATTCCTTCTACCCATAATCCTAACATCATGAATAAGAAAATTAACATTATTAGATACATTTTTAAAAACCATATTATTATATATTTAATTTAATATGGACAATTTATTATTATAATATATTTACTTATTATATATATTTTTAAAATGTTTATAGAAAAAGAAAATTATTGTCAGCTTATTTTAGTAATTTTAGCGATCAAGCCTGAAATTTTACTCAGTAGTTAAATAGTTAAGATGTCTATTAAAAAACCAAAAATTAATTTTTTTTATTTAATTTAACAATGTCATCCATGATATACTTTTATATCCTTATTCATGTAGGCTGTTAAACTAACCATAATAAGAACACACGATATCCTATGGGAATGTATGGTATAAGCTGTGTATAATATCATTATTAAAAAATAAATATAATAATATTTAGATATTTTTATGTTGGTGAATCTTATTTTAAATGGTATTGATAAAAAATGAAAATCATGATTGAAAATGGAAAATGTTACATTGTGAAGGTGGTAGATTTCACAATGCACAAATATAATTCATTTGTTTTTCGGTGTGGATGGAAAACTGTAAAAAATAATTTTTTTACTAATAAAAAAATCATTATAATAATTTTACATTGATCATTATAATATTTTTAGGGTAGGATTTAAATATCATGATTATGAATGAAAGGTACAGAGTAAGAAATATTCACATTGGTATCTAGAACATTCTCTTGAAATTCTTCTTATAAATGAAGATATTATGTTAAATAATTGAGACTACATTATTATAAAGTTATGGGAGGATTCTAGGAGGATTATGATTTTATATTTTCATTAATGAATTATTTTTAGTGGGTATGGTATGAAGGGATAGATGTTTCCCCTTTTGTTAGTGAAGATAAGGGAATATTTGTGAATTCCCCTTTAACATTCAGTAATATAATCCCAATATTTATGGGCCAATGACTCTATTAAATAAAAACAATAAAGTATGGGATGATAATGGGTTTATAAAGTATTAAAATAAATTAATTTTATTTTTTTATTATGATCCAATAAATTGATTCTTATATGTTTACATTTTACCATTTTCTGGTTTTAACAAGTTATCAATTTTTTACTCAAGTATTATATGTTTTAAATAACAAAAAAATAAAAACTAATAAAAAATTGGGGTGTGGTCAACCAAAATTAAATCTATTTTTAATCTAAATAAATTTATAATTATGATAAATATATCTTTAAAATTAAAATATAACATATATAGGAAAATTATTTTTCAGAAAATTGTTGTTTTCAATATTAAGTGTTCTTAATACTATATAGTATTGATTACAATTTTTATGAACGAAAATTAACATAAATATAGGCTTAAAATAATTAATGAAAAATTATAGATGATATTAATTTACATAATTTGATAAAAGTTATAATATATTAATAAAACAAGTTATTTAATTTTAGAATTTCACAATTCTCACAATCATTAACAGTAATATTAGCAATTTTTATTTTATACCCAAAAAGTAAATTTAAAAATTATATAATATATGCATGTTTAACTATTTTATGAATTAATTTTTTTTAATTTATACATGTGATGAAATCTGTTTTATAATTGATGCCCATATATCAGGTTATATAGTAAAATATTTTTCATGTTTCCATAATGATATATATGGGTTTGATTAAAAAATAATTATATTTTTTAATTATTTATTTTTATTCAAATTTATAAATTTTATAGAATTTTGTTAAAAAAAATTTATTTCATTATTTAATTACGATAATTTCATAAAAGTGAGAGTTTTAGAAATATTAGTATTTATTCACTATTCAAAAAAATCATTTCTCTTAGAAAAACACCAAAAATTCATACAATGATAATTTTTACATTCTAAATAAAAAATAAATAATTTTTTTTATCTAATTTAAATTCTCAAATTTATAATATTTATTTTAATATATGAAGTATAATGAAAAAAATTATTATATAAATTAAGAAACATTTTTCATTGAATGTTAACATAAAAAAAATATGTCAAATACATCTGATAAATAAATTATTACATTAATAATTACCGATTTATCTTATAATTTTTTATATATTTATTGATGTAGGCTCTCCCAATAATAAGGATTTTTATTCCATGGACTAGATTAGTATAACACTCTATAATCATAGATTTTTAAATGATTATATCCCTCATCTGGGTTGCGATAATTTTTTTGTGTAGGTAGATGCTTTGGGTATGTAATATTTTAGAATCTCAAATCATTTTAACATTATATTTTTTTATAATAATCTCTAACTATTAATATTATGTTACACCTAATAACCACAATTCAACCCATTAAAATAAGGATATCTAACCATAGGTATGAATTCTCTTTGATAATTAATTACATTAAAATATGTACACCATTAAGATTCAACTATCATGTGTAGATTACTCGATATGGTTTATTTGACTCTATGTGTTTTCAAATTTGTATAGATAAATTACTCAATAATTTTGAAATTTTCTTATTTGAATTTCACCTATAAAACAATTTAACATCTCGTTCCAAGTAATTCACTAAATATTGCCTCCATTTATAATTATATTTTATAGTATAAATGAATAAAATTAAAGGCATGGAACAATATGTTTTCATAGTGGTTTCGAGACATAATTGATATCCCCTAATACAATCCACTAACACCTAATCCATGAAAAGTTATTTTATTCAGATATTTTTACTGGAGATCTCACAATTGAGTGAAAGATGTAGATAAATGATATGTATTTTCAATAGGATATTTCAACTCGGTATTACCCATCCTTTACCCAAAAACCTCTTTCAATGTGTCTATCCATTACTTATAACAATATGTGGTATTATTAATAAAAATATATAAGATTTATAATTTAATTACCAGTGAACCACACAAATATATAGAGTCATAATTAGGGGAAATTAATTTTCAATCACTGAAAAATGTATGTACTCAAAGTGAGTCACTTAGTGATTCAAAATAACATCTTTATCTAAAAAAATATCATGAATTAGAAGTTTAATTTTATCATTTCACTTCTATCTTTTCATTTTCATAGTTAGTGGAACATAAATAGTATCTGTTTCATAATAATTATGAAAATACCATCAACACATGGAATTTTTTTAGTATGTAATTTATAAATATTGTGAAATAAATGGATCTTATAACAATATTTATATTTTTTCTATCATTAAAATATATAATATCATGACATTAATTTTATCAAAATAATACATGATTTTTGTCATTGAAATAAAAATATCAGAGCCCTTAAAGCATCATTCATCCGTATAGAAATCTCATCTTGTAAAACTCATGGCCAAACCATCCAAAAATTATGACTCAATTAATGAACAATTTAAATGTAAAGTAATGTTCTCATATAATGAAGCAACTAAAAATATCAATGAAAGTTTAGATAATATAAATGGGTTTGAATTAGAACCCAATATCTTCTTACAAAAAAAATAATTTCTAACAATACATAAGACTATGTCTCATTATCAAAGTAATTCATATGACTATTCTTCAATACATAAGTGTAACATTTTTCACATAAGTTATTATACACTATAAAAATATTGGAACATTATATTTATCGCCTACTTCAATTGAATTTTTAAGAGTAGCTTTTCCACACAATGGAAAAAAATATTACCCATTTAAAATACCATCATTCACAAAAAAAAAATATATATGATTAATCTCTAATTACTACCTAAAATTTAATAATAATATATGAACATGTAATAATATTCCCCTTTAATAATATCAAATACATAATAATAACCATCAAATTCAACTATATTAATAAGACAAAAAACCATAAAATATTCTAGAATATAAGAATGATATCTATGTTTTACAACATATGTAACAGTGACATATATATACATAATATCCATAATTAAGAATATTATAAAACTGAAATATAAATACTTGGATAATATTTAAAAACTCAAATAAATAAATAAATTACCATCAAATTGAAAACGTTCACATTAACAGTAAAAAAATAATTGATTTTGTCCATACCAATCATAAAATTTTCTATGTTAAATTTATCCATGAAAACCGATCATTATCATTATTTTTAGAAAAAGATGAATGCATTTTCAGATACCCAATATTAATTACCATGTATTTAAATCATGTTATCATTTTTAAAGTGAGACCAACTCATTTTTACATAATAAAAATGAATTCCTATCACAAAATTACTTCCTCTAATCCACCTGGATGTTTATATGGGTAAATTTTTGAAATTATTGGGATCTAACAACATATAATTAATGGATTGAGAGTGTGG
Source organism: Viscum album (assembly GCA_963277665.1). Classification (NCBI taxonomy): domain Eukaryota; kingdom Viridiplantae; phylum Streptophyta; class Magnoliopsida; order Santalales; family Viscaceae; genus Viscum; species Viscum album. The sequence goes on along the minus strand of OY728120.1, from coordinate 253,423,875 downwards.
GGAAATGGAATAAAATTAAGATTCAAATAACATCAATATATACTTTCTATCACATTATTTTTAACATTCATTCAATCAAATTACAAAATCATCACTGAATGATATATAGATATAAATTATCGAGTAGATCTATGCAATTATCTCAACATCATGTTGAATTACAATGAACTAAATTTTACTAAATTATATTCATATTAATAATTTAAATCTGTGAACTTTTTAGAATTAATGGTTATTATATAAATCATGAAAAACAAGACAACCATAATAAATATATAAAATAAATAGTGTAAAAATAAACATCCATTTTAGAAGGATCATCCATAATGTGGGTGAAAAAATCAATGTTATGTCTATTTCCAATTGGGGACAAAGGTTATCTGCTAATATTTTAATTTCAATAAAGTTTTGCAGGTTCCATCAATAAACCAATGAACTATTTTCTAATGGTAAGCTACCTTCACATATGTTGTTCACAATTATTCTCGTTAATTATAATGCTCTTTAAATCTATAATTCAATCAAGATAATTCTTAGGTGCTAAGATATCTCTACATCACAATGGTAAATATTCATCCATAAGAGTAAAAATTTGATTCAAGTGAATGAATATCTTCAATAAATTACATGCCACCCTTATTCACATAATATATAGAATGATAAACCCAATAATTAGCATGTATCTTCATGTTTTCTTATTCCATAACTCGATGAATAATCAACATGTGTAGGTATGTTTCTTCCTGTTATATTTATCATAATATTTATAACCATCATATATATTTAATGTTCTATTATTTTTATCCTATATTTACTTCTTAATATTTTGATATATAGATGATGTAGTTTGGAAATTTCAATTCCTTCATCATCTGAAATGACCTTCTAAATCATATTTCTCAATCACACTTGTTCCTCAAATTAAATAATCTTATTTGTTATACACAAATTAATTTCAATATCACATAAAATATTATCATTAATATTTTCCTTAACCTATCCTTACTCTATATATATCTATAATTTTGATTAATATCATAATGAAGTAAAATATTGTAGGATCTATGGATTTATGACATCAAAAATAATGATTTTACAATTCTTGATATTCCATATTTAATCCATTCATAATATAAGTTGTATCGATAAAAATACTCATTAAACTATTAATTAGTCTCTTTTATTAGTTTCAAAATGTTTTAATTGAATCACAAAATAGGAATCCTGATATTTACTTCTATATCAATTGATCAACTTTGTTATAATTAATTATTCAGGTTAAAAATTTATTTTCCCACATCTCATGGATAACATTAAAAAAAATCATGCTACTCTAACATAGTATTTTGATCTTCTAAATTTATCTTTATGTACTTAGATATATTTTGGTGTTAATATTTTATAGAATTAAAAAATCATCTGAACTCCATATTGTAGATTCTTTGGAGACATAACAGCTTCTTATATGCATTTGACACATTTTCAAAGTGCAATACAGCTTCCAATCCCCTCAACACAGTTTTTATCTAATTATTTTTTTTATATTTTTTTAAAAAACAAAACCATGGTTTAATCAATGTTCAATATTCTATAAATTTAGATCCTTTAATGATAAATACTCATATAAATAAATTTTCCAAACATATTAATTATTTGAATACTACTACATTGTATTTTGCTTCTAATTTTGATCTTCCACCTCAGTCTTTTATTTATTCAATGAGTAAAATTATGTTTTTCATAGAAAATCACAATATAAATCATTAAGTATTTTATATATTATAATAATTTTTTATTCACATTTTGATTTGAATAATATTAAATTTATAAAATGAAATATAGAGAACCAATTTTATTATTGAATTCTTATGGTTTGACGGCTTTTGAAAATCTTATAACCTATGGAATATTAAAATAAAAATTCTTTCAATAAAAATAATAAATTATTTTAGGATAATTTTAGTGGTGAATAGATAAATTCACAAGAATATATGGAAAGATGATGATTCTATCAAAATATAAATATTAAATGATATGGATTCTATTACAGGTGAACCAAAATATTTCAGAATTAAACCATAGGAGAATCATAGATAAATATATCCACACTTCATATATCATGTGAATCATGATAATTATGAAATATTCATGCTTGAGAAATAAAATGCATTAATTAAATTATTTTATGAATCAACTTATAACATTTAGTGATTTTGATATTTGTAAATTTTATTTCTGAGCGTCTCACTAACAACACATTTTTGAGGCATTAATTTTAAATAACATAGATTTTTTTTGTGATTTTTGGTTTACATCAAGTTGATCATTATTATTTGTTTTTGGAAGGTATAATTAATCATTTTAATGGTAGAATCATGAATTCCATGATTATGGTTTGTTTAATAGAGAACCCATTGACGTGTTTAGTTGATGGATTACATGGGATCACTATATAAATATGAGAATCTTGTTTATTAAAGAATATAAATATTTTAAATTCTGTATTCATTGATACCATGGATCAATTATTTTATCAAATTTTCACTTTGGGTTAAAGTGAGGGTTTGGATTTTATGTTTTATTAATAATCAAATAGAAAATAAATACTAAATAGTTTTTTATTTTTATGATGATTAATATTTTAATTGTTATTTTAATTTTACCATTAATTTTAATTTTCTATATCATTATTTAATTTTCATTTAATTATGAAACACTGACTTTCTTAGTATAGTATTTACATTTTTTGATACCTTGATTACTTCATGGGTTTATTGGAAATCATTTTTTAGTTTGTTTTTATGCAAGAAAAATATTTTTATATTTAATACTGAATTATGCCCCCTATTGTGGGGTGATTTTGCACTATATACATAGTACAAAGCCATATTATTCTATTAATTAAAACAACACAATTACAATTTATTTAAAAATAAATTAGCACACTTTCAAATTCTGAATATTATGTAATTTTACATCAACAAAAATTAATATATTCACCATATTCTTCAATAAAATTCTTTAGTATTCTATATATATATTGATTTATGCTCCATAATTTTGCGCAGGATTCTTCAAGAACCCCTTTGAAATAAATTTCTTCTACTTCCAACCTCAACTTTTTGACCTAGAATCTTATTTCCTCACTCGATTCAAGCCATTATCAATGTTTAAAATAATCGATATTTTCTCAAACATATTTGTACATATAAAATGATTAATAATTAAAAAATAATTAAATTATAGGTTATTACTATTTAATACGTTTTCAATTATTATTATCCTTCAAATATATATGTGTTCTTATATTCGGTTCATTTTTTAACTTTAGAAACACTAATTTTTACACATTTTTGTAAAAATGTTAACATTATTTCCTATTCTTTTAATGTCAACAAGAATTATAAATATTCAATCATCAAAACAATCATCTCCTATTGTTTGACTCATATTCATGAAATGTCCCATTAGAATATTGGTATCTAGAATGAGAAACTATGGTTCTTCCAACATTCATAAGTCTTCTTTCACAAATGTATCTTCTAGACTAAGAATCTGGAATGTCTCAAGATGTAGATTAAACCCAATTCCTTCATTATCACCCAACTATATTTTCATATAAAATATATTTATTATTCCTAATAAAAATAGGGGTGGATTCATCCAAACTTTATAAAGAACAAGTATATGATATTTATTTCATCAACCTTCATTAAATATCATTAATTTAAAATAATTATATAATAAAAATAATTACATATAAAACTAATTATTTAAATCACTATCTTCTAATAATATTATAATCAACTCCATCACCCTTTACATCACTTATAATACATTAATATACACAATATCTTTCATAATCTATACTTTTGTGACTCCAAATTAAGTCATGATCAATCTCAATCTCTTCCCATGTTACTCTTTGTGTGTATATCTTGAATTTAATTATATATATAATGATGACTTATAAAAAATCAATTTCACTTTAGAGAAATCATATTATCAACATGTATCAAAGGGTTTCACTTTATTAATGTTTATGAAGTCAATTTTTACCAGGATGATCTTCTTAATGAATTTAGTTGTCCAATATCATGATACACTTTTATAAGTTACCTTTCATATCCACTTTTATATGTAATATATAATTAATCATATGGTTATTAAATCTATTCATATATTAAATTATCCATTTATTTATTGTTATCTTAATCAATACCGAAAAAATTTCACAATCATAAAAATTGGCATTAATCATTAAAAATAATAAAATAGTATCACAATAATCAATTGGGATATTTAATATTTATCAATATAAATTTTCATTTATCACTCATCATTTTTTGACAGTGACGATTCCTTATTTTTTTGCGATCATAATTTGGGGATTTGATGATTTTTTATAACATTAATAGGATATTAGAAATGATATAATTAATGAGATATGATAATATATTAATATAGTATGTTTTGTGATTGATAATTTTTTTATATACCATGATTTTTTTAGAAATCATTGATTTAGAGTAATATAAGTTCTCCCTTATATTGGTTTTACTTATAACAGATATTTTGTTTCATACATTAAAGTTATAATTTGAAATTATGAATTTTCAATAGAAATTGGTAGATTATATAATGGATAAATGTTATAAATATGTTTTATTATTTGGATTAAATTTTAATAGATAATTAGTTATTGACAGAAATTTCTTTTCATGGAGATTTCCCAAAAAACATGTCAGATTTGTGGGGAATAATGTTTATATAAGAATTTAAAAATTCACACACTAGAGAGTATATTGATAAGATATTAATTTTAGCAAACATTTATCTTGAATCCTATATATTTAATGAATTGTAAATTGGATTCATAGAGTTAAAAAATAGATATTTTATGAAACAGATTAATATAAATAAATATTGTTTTCAATACAACATTCATTACATTCCACACAGAGATAAATGAAATGTGATATTATATTTAAAAACAATATGATATAAATTTTTAAAATTATTATTAGTTTTCTGTGTATGAATCAGATAAATAATTTATTAAACATCTATAATTACATATTGATAAAATTAATTCAATTGTTATCAAATAATTATAAATGAAAATAAAAATATTTTAAAAATAAAAGATATTTTTTTTCTAAAAAAACATGTTTTGCATGTAATTTTTTTTATATTATCTAGAAAATATTGATGAATAATTTTAATGAAATGTACAAAGAATATATTCAAGACTATTTTAAACACACATAAAATATTATAACTATGCATGTGAGGGAATAAATTATTTTTTGTCCTTAGAAACTATATATTTTTTAATATGATGTTTTCTTCATATTTTTCACAGTTATTTTAAAATTAATAAATTAAAATTATTGCTATAGAATTTGATAGAAATTATTCCATATTGTGTATTTTGAGAACCAAATTCTATAAATATTCCCCTTTTATTTTATGCAATGTATATAGTAATCGTGGTAAAATTTATCACCTTAGTAGTTGGTAAATCGGGTTAAACTAGGTTTAAACTAAGTGATATGGCCATAATAATTCATACTAATTCTAATTAGATAAATGAAATAAAACCCTTATCACCTATCCTTGAAAATGAATTTTTTATGTTACACATTTCAAATAAAAATACCAATATAATATTGAAATAAATTAATATTAATAAATTTCACTCTATTAGTATTAAATATCTATTTTTGTGTTAGAAAAGAGATAAAAGAAAGTTATAAATGAATAAAAATGTAAATTTTTAATATAATTAAACTATTTTAATTATGAATATTTATTATTAAATTATATTAAATATAAAAATTAAATAATGATTATGAAATAAATATACAAGGTTTCTTCAATTCATTAAAAAATAAAAAAATTATATTTTAAAAATATTAAAATTGATATTATATAAATGGGTTATAGTGTTTCCTGAATTTTATAGATTGATGTGTAAAATTATTATAGTTTTAATGGACATATTCTCATTATAACATTCCTTTATAAATTTTATGTCAAATTAAATTAATATTATCAAAATGGACATTAATGATATTTTAGAAAACCATTATTATATTAAATCATTTAAAAACATAATATAGTAAAAGAGGGCATGGATGATAATTTTTTTTTTCAAATTTATTCTTTTGAAAATTTAAGATCAAATTGTCTCTATATATGTAAAACTCTAACCCTTTAATTGTGAAAAAGGATTTATCATGGTTAAAGTTATAATATGTCGACAAAGGGGTTAACCAAAAAGATAATGTTAAAACTAACACATAAATCTATAAAAATTTGATTAGTGTATGCTATTTAAAATATATCTTATATTTATATATAATCTATTACATTTAAGTGGAAGTTTATATAGATAATTACTTTATTATATTTTAATATTTTAATAAATTCCAAGAGTGCCCCTCCCCTCACATTTAAAAGGGAACCAATCCTTTCTCTTCTTCAAAACAAATTGAGAATTATAGATCATTAAAACCTTGAAATATTCTCTTATATACTCCCTTATCAAAATTATAGAGGTTTTGGACTTCCAAAAGGACTTATCCTAGGGTCTTATAACTTTATATCTGAAGGATTGGTTTGAATGAAGATGTAATCACCATAATCAATCACTTATTTTTTAATTATTATTTTAAATCCTATAAATATATGATATTTATAATTAAATAAAAATTTTATTATCATAAATACACTAAAATTGTATTATTATCTAACCATAATTATACACCATCATTCTCGTCAAATGGGATTTGAAAGTATCACTCATCCATATGTACAACTTGACCTCTCCAATTAATGATACAAATAATTTTTCCTCACCATATTTAGTGGGTGATTTCTATGATGGTTTAATGATTATATATGATAATTATGACAAAATTATTCTTATTTAATGCTAATATCATATCTACATTATTATCTTGTAAAACAATTGAAAATGATATCATCGCTCGTACAAACGTTTCGATTGCCACCTCAATGAAGCGATGTAAAATGTTTTCCATACAAACATTAAATTAATGATTATATTGATAGATATGATGAATATATTTTATTTATATGATTTTATAAAGATTTTATATGTTTGAATTATATTTTACATTTCATTAATTCCAACATTTGAAAAGAGAAAACAACATTCTTGCGTACGTACAACCAACAACCTCCATGAGTGAATTAAATAATTTTTCAAAATATAAATTATATTAATGACTATAAATTAATATTTAATGGAAATATAATATATTAATATCATTATTAATATTCAATAAATGCGGAACTAGAATAATAATTTAAAAATATACTACCAAACCAAAACTTGCATGAAATATGATACAATTATCGCCCAGAGTATTGATTCTACTAAAACATTTGCAATAAATGGGTTAGAATATATCATAAAAAAATTATTTATGATATTAAATAAATTTTTATGGTTATATAGTAAATGTATAATAAACCTATGTTCATTATATATGAGGATCAAATGTGAATTTGGAAAATAAAGAGTTGAGGTATGATATTTATGTTTCAATACTATTTTAATCATGATTATTTTTGATTGAATATCCATTGGGGAAATTATATGATAAGTAATTGATAAATTCAAAAAATTGTTCTTATAATCAATTTATTTCATTATAATACTTTCATTTTCCTTAATTTATGTACTAAGTATAGAAAATTATGTTTTACGGAAAACCAACTATGTTTTACTATAAGATAAGGAATATTTCTCTTCCAAGTCCTTTATTCTTAAATATATTTTGAATAAGGTACACAAATTATATAATTATTATTTAAAGCCATATATACATTTTTTTTAATTTTTTTAAAAATAATATGATTCTTCATGTTGTTTTCTTAATGAGGTAGTTTTTGGGTGTCTTCCTAAAAAATTTGAAATGAATGTTTTCACTTAACTTATATAGCATGATTGTAATTACCCTCTATAATGAAAACCTAATTCCATGAGGATTACTTTATAATTTTTCATGGTTGTTTTCAGTGATATATTTTCCTTAATAATTTTTTTTAATTTAAATAACTATTTTCAAAGTTAAAAGAGTATTTTCATCAAGAAACATTTTAGTAAATCATTAAAATGAATATTCATCTTTGATAACATCCATTGATGTTAATTATATTTTAATTGGGATGTGATCCAATGATACCTTACATATTGTCTCTTTGGTTTTTTTTCTATAACAATGATGAGATATATTTTAAACACATTTATTTTACATGGGTTATGCTATGATGAAATTTAAAAATGTTAATGAAACCTGTTTTATTCATATGTTTTATGACATGGTGATATGAAAAATGTTTTATGATCTTGTGAAACATGTCTATGAGGTTTTAAATATTTCATGGGAGGTCATGGATTATATGTCCCTCTATTGAAATGGAAGATGTATTATATCTCATCAAAACATTGTGTGGTGCAAGTTGATATTCATGAATCACTATAAGAAAATAGTTTACATCTTTGATCTAATATGGGACATGGTTGGGGATTCTTGATTTGTAATAATATAGGAAAAAGGTATGGATTGGTAATACACTATGATTTTTTGGTCTATGTGGTTAACCTTGATATAGGAAATGGTTCTAAAATTATGATAGTGCCATTAATTAATGAAATGATATTCTATTTAATGATTGATTTATAATTGGTTCTTAGTATTATAATTCATGTCTTTTTAAATGATAAAACAAAGTTTCATGGATAATTTTTATAACCTATGAAAAATTGAGTTTGATATTTATATGTGATGGAAATGATATAACAACTTTATTTCTATCTTATTATTGCATATGATCGTCAATTTATTTCTCATATAGTTACCCTTACTGAGAATCTAATCGCAGTGTTTTATATATTTCCTTTAAAAAGGATTTGAATAATGTTTTTAAGTTTGGTTTTTCAAGGAAGAGTACAAAATGTTAACATTTTAGTGGGTTTTTTTGAAGTCATTTTATTAGATAAGAATTTTTTTTCTACTGTCTAATGACACTAATCCATTATGGTTTATTGGAATGCATTTGTGAAGTGTTTTGAATATTAATCTAAAATGATTTAATATTTACATATAAAAATAATGTATCTATATAGTTGGTATCATATAATGATATAGTTTTTATTATGAAATTATAGCTATAAAACCTTTGTGAAAACACCCTAGGGATATATCTAAGTATAAGATAATTTTTGGTAATGACTACAGATAAACATTTACCATGAATTGGAAATCAGATGAATTATATTTCATGATTATATTATTGATCACTCTAATTATTTAATAATTATCATTATATATTTATTTTTGGTTTTAGTAAATGTATAGAACTAGAAGACATCCAGTTGTCAACAAAAATGATAATAAATGGAATGATTGTCCTTTTAAGAAACAATGTTCTTAGGATATGGAATATAGAATATTATTCCAATACAAAATTTTTTTATTCCATAAATCATGTTGAGGATTCAAATGATCAATGTAGTGAATAATGTATCGTTGTTTATTTTATGAGGTAACATCGTCCTTCTTTTTGTGGATCTCCTAATCCACTTGTAGTTGGGTGATTGATCAATAACATTGAGAATATATTTTCTTTTCTCCAATTCTCTGAGAATGAAATGGATATAGTTTCCATTTATAATGTTGATTTAAATGGAAATAAATGGGGGAATATTATTAATAATATTTGAAAATATGAATAATTTGACTCCTGTGAATTGGATAAGTTGAAGAGGATATTTTTTAGAATGTATATCACTTGTATTCATTGTACAATTATGGAGATATAATTCCATGGGCTGAATCTAATGTATGATGAATACATTGGAACCACTAAAGAAAAATTTAAAATAAATTAAATGTATACATATTGAATAATAATTATCTCAGAACAAACTCAGATGATTGATTATTTTGTGGCATAAATCTAAGTCTCTAAAATGTATTAGTAACAAGACACTTTAGTAAAAATGAGGAAATCATCTCACGTGCACTCAATGTGGAAAAAAAAATTTATATATTGGACATTCCAATGGATTGGATACAAATTAAGGACATGTATCATTAATAATCATATAAATCACATGGTGGGATGAAATTCCATCCATCTTCAAGTTAGATATATTGGTCGAAACATGAAAATAATTTCATTAAAGGGTATGTAATGTCATTTAAATTTTCATTCTGGGATCATAAATCCTGGATATGTTGAATTGGGATAAATAGACCGGTAAATAAAATGGTGGAAGATAAATAACTATTTAATCCACCACCCAAATATAAATGTTATAAATATAATAAATATGTGAATTAAACACACCTGTTAAAATTATAATGGTTTTTATATGATATAAATCTATAACCATTTAATCCCAATGAAAACAAAAATATATTTTGATCATGACTCAGGATGTAGGTTTTAAGAATGAAATGGGGTAATGTGAAATTATTATATTGTCTAGAACAAATAATATCTTATTTGATTAGGGCTCCACAAAATCTGTTATATTTTAGGAGGTTAGAAACGGTATCAAATCACTAACTCAATAAGTAGATATTGAGAATGGAATAAAAACTCATAAAAATATAATTATTGAATATCGTGTCCATAGTTATACTCCAGCTGAATTTTTTGGGAATGTGATTCCTTAAAATATTATGATGTCCATTCCGTTGAATTTTATTTGATTCTAAGAATGGATTAACATTATTTACTCTGATCCCAAATCAGTTTCTAATTAATGTAATAAATATTTATTAATCCAAATGAACCAATGATCATTAATTTGTTAGAAGATGAATACGAACATCCAATTCAAATTACTAATATGATGTGAGTCTTAATTCCTATCCATGAAGGCTATTTATATAAGATGGTTTGGGAGAAACTCAAAATTGAAGATATACCTATTTTCCTAGAGTTTTTATATATGTATAGAAACTTTCATGGCCTTCCTCCAAATAGTGATTTATAGAATTAAATATAACTCATACCTAGGGATACACGTATTTCAAATTATCCATATAGAATGAACCCTATTGAGTTGTATCAATTTAAGAATAATATCTAAGAGAATATTGATAAGGGATTAATTTGGGCATGTGACACACCAATGAGTTTAACTTTTATTTTTTCAAAAAATATTTATTGATCAATATGACACTTCATTGAATATAATTAAGATAACATGATCACTATAAATAATGTGTATCATCTACACAATATTGATGACTTGTTTGATCAATATTGTAGATACTATTAATTTTCTGTGAGGGAATATTGTTCAAGATATCGTAAATTGTGATTCATGAAATAAGATATAATCAAGATGTTTTTCCATACATGGTATGTCCAACATGAATTTATAATAATTCCCTTTAGTCTTAAAAATACCCTCACTACCTTTTTGGACATAATGAATAATGTCCTTAGAGATTGCATTGATTAGTTTGTGGGTGTCTTTAAAGATGGTTATATATTATAATAAAATAGGATGGAAGAGAAAGGAGATGAATATTGAATTTTACTGAAGGAAATAAGGAATGAAAATTTTTATGAAAAATTTACAAAGTGTAAATTTTCAATATATAATGATTCATTATTTATTTTTGTAGATCCATGGAAGTTGATTACTAATTTTAAATGGACCAGACAAACCAAGGTTAATGAGATCCATAGTTTTCCTGGATTGGATGGATATTATCGATACCATGTGGGTTATCTTTTAAAGTTAACTAATCCACTCAAAATTTTTAATTATACCTTAGTCGTGTTCCTTTGGATAGATGAATGTGACTAAATTTTCATGGAGATGAAGAGAAGTATTGCTTGAACACTTGTGTATACACTAAATTATTATAGATAAGGGTTTGGAATCTATATTTATAGACCAAAGACAAAATTTTTATGTGTTATTTTTTATATTTATATAGTTATACATTATGCTACAATAGAATTAAAGGTTAAAGAGAAAAATTATTTAACTCATGATTTTTATTTGGTTATGGTAATTTGTTCATTAATGATTTTGAAGTGATGTATTCATGGATAAAAATGTGATATATATAAGTATAACAAATTATTAATGTATATATTCACTCAATTTGAGTTTAATATACATCATGGATGATGGTAGGAACAAATTAATGAATATGGATATTAAAAACATTACACCCATTAGGAAAAAATAGGGTAACCAATTCTTTGAGTCGAAAGGATCATACTTTAATATCATTGATGAGGATAAAAAAGATCCGAAAATTATATATTTTCAATGAATTGAATTTTAAATCATAATGAATATAGAGAAATCACATCTTTCTCAAATTATGGTCCAACAATCTATCCGTGTGGGGATTGAAGAGGAGATGAAGAAATATGTCTAATTACAGAGAATGATCATAAATATTCATACTTTCAAACATTATTATAATTGAATGATAATGATTTGGAACCATTTTTATAACCTCAAAATACTAGATTGATGGAGTTATTAGATGAATCTCATTGTATCTCAATATTTATTCATCATTGATGTATAAAAATATATATAGAATTAATGATTATTTATGGTTGGATAACATGAAAAGATATATTATATATTATGTTTCTAGATACTTGGTATGTTGTCATGTTAATGGTAAAATCCATAATTAATAAGTGATTTAAATACCATTTCCCATAGAAAAATGGAAATATGAAAATATCACCACATTTTTTTTCATCGAACACCAAAAAACTTCTAATGGAAACAATTTTATATGGGTTTTAGTCGATCCCCTTACAATTTCATAAAAATTCATTTCAGTTAGAGTATATTTTTCTATCGATCAACTAACCCTATTATACATTAAGGAAGTTGTATGATTTCATAGAATATCACACTGTATTTTATCAAATTAGGTTCTGAAGTCTACCTCGATGTTTTGGAGAAGTCTTAAACATGATCTATATACAATTTTGAGTTTACTATTTCTTATCATCCTCGGATAGAAGTTTCTTCATTGAGAAACATCTAAACCTTATAGGACTTGTGGATATCTTGATCTATGATACTCAATGGTAGTTGAGATCAACAAAATCCTTTAGTGGAAGATTCCGATAATAATCACTTCATTGTAGAAATACAATGATTTGGAATGATGTTAGATAAATATCAAAATTATAATCATATCTAAATGAAGAAATAGTAGATTTTTTTAGATAACTTAAATAACACATAAGATTAGTACAATGTCAATAGAAAAGTTGTTCTAAGAATAATTAGTGAGACTTGGTGTTAAATATTGGTGACATGGTATTCCAAAGAATACCTTTTTAGAATGGGGTTGTGATTGATGAATGAATATAATGTTTATTTGAATAAATATTCCCCCCCCTTAAAATTTGTGAGCATATTACGATGTAATCGTATCGTTTGATGATTATAATGAATCTAGGTCATGTTCATGATGTGTTTCATGTATCTCTCCTGAGGATGTATATACTCAATCCTTTATATTTATTAAAATCAGTGGGCCTAAAAATAGAAAAATACCTATCTTATGATGAATATTTTATGTATATTTGAAAATATAAAGATAATGTGGTATGAAATAACACTAATGACGAAGTTAATATTTTTTGGTGAAACCAAAAATTTATGGAAGCTACCAGGGAACCTGAGAATGAAATGAGGAAAAAGTATCCTAATATATTATTATCTAAGTGATTAATTTTTGGGTAAAATTATTTTTAAGGGGGTATAATTTAACACTATAATATTTTATGAAAAAGTTCAGTATAAATATATTTTATTTATTTGACTTCTTAAATTATCTGCAACATCGAGATTAAATGAACCTTGATATAATATTGAGTTATTATTACACAATTATTTTTACCTAGACATTCCATTATAAGTAAATAATATGACTGACTAAATTATAATTTTTTTTGTTTACCATGATTATAATAAATATATTTTTTATCAATTAATTAAAAATGAAAATAAATAATAATTGAAAATAAATGATTTTCTTTTCTAAAAACCAGTTTCTATGAAGTAATGTCATTGTATATAAATTATTTAGTATTGGTGAAAGATATTAATAAGATTTTAATATTATATATTCAATAAATTTTTTAATATTTATCTAATTTTATTAAATATTCATTATATAATAATAAAACTAGTTTTTTTCTTAAATTCTATATTTTTTATAAAAGTGATTTTCATTATATTTTGTGCACTTATTTGGAAATTATCACATTCCACATATAGGTATTGAATGTGAAAATATAGATTCCATATTTTGAAAATATAGGTTAAATTTTTTTCAATATTCCCCTTCTATTTTTAAGCATTATGAATAGTAATGAATGTAAATTTTATAACCTTTGTAAAAGGTTAAATTTGGTAAAGGTGGGTTAAAATTTAATAATAATGCCATAATTTTTCACCATAGTTGTTATTTGATAAATTTAATTTATAACATATTATATTGTGATCTAAATATAATTTTTCCGAGTCACTTTTCCCTGAACATGACCAATATGATATTTAAATCAATGAAATTTAAATAATGTGACACTCTATGATTTAATTTTGTTTTATGAGTTCACATTGGGAAAAAATTATGTTTTGGATGAATATAAATGTATATTTTTATTATAATGAAATTATTCAGATGAAATAAATATTTTTCTAATTTTTTGCAATTATATAATTTCATTAAATTCTTATGAAATTATAAAATAATATTTCCTCAATTTATTGAAAAAATAATAATTTAAAAACAATTAAATTAGTATAATAGTAATGAGTTAATGAAGTGAGAAAATTTTAAAAAATATAATGAGATAACATTTTTGTCATTATATTCTAATTCCAACAATTTCATAATCTCTTTTAATTAAAATTGAATGAATAGTGTAAAAAATGACATTAATGATATTTTAACAAAATAATATAAGAATAAATTATTTAAAAAAATTAAAAATATTTAAATGGGATAATGAATGTAATATTTGGTGTAAAATTTCCCCCATATTCCACTTATGAGCCAGTTTTCACCTTTTATGTCATCTTATAACTCTTTTCGAGTGAAAGTGGTGCTATCATGGATAAGTGTAAAATTGGATAACTAAAGGTGTTAAACATACATATATAGATTAAAATACCTTATAAACTCATTAAAATGTTATTGGTGTATGGTATTTGAACTCTATGATATCATATATTTGAATCCTTTTATTTTTGGAGGAATTTCATCTGTAAATGAATTTGTTATCTTTTGATCATTAAATATATTCCAATTGTGCCCCTCCACTAACATACAAAATTGAACCTATCGTTTCTATTTTTCACACCACATAGATCCCTCAGTATCAACCAAACCATAAATAATTATATTCTGTAATCCATTATAATCATTATATAGTATTTTTTCTACCCAAAGGACCAACCATAAGGCCATTAAGTGATCATAATGAGATGTTTCAAAGGATATGTAATCACCATAACCGATCACATCACTTTCAATTATGCTTTTAACTCTTCTAAATATTATTAGTTTATCATTACATTATAATTTTAAAAAAATTATAAATGTTATTATGATTACCGAACCATGGTTATCTTCCCTCTTTCTCATCCTGTGGAATGTGATTGTATTTGTATGTCCTACATTTTCCATAAAGTGATACAATTCATTTTTCACCACCATATTTTATCGATGGTTATAATGATGGGGATAATGTTTATATAGTATATTTTGGCATAATTATTCATATGTAATGTTAATATTATATCTTCCTTCCTAACATCCAAATGACTTGAAAATGATAACGTCGCTCATTTGTAAGTGTAGATTACAACTTCCATGAAGTGATGTGATCCATTTTTCATATCTGATTTATATGGATGGTTATATGGATAGTTTTAAAGAATATTTATGATTTATATCATAAAATAATTTCTTTTCTTCTATTAATGGAATATTAAAACCAACATTCATTCGTATGTATGACCTACCATCTCCATGAAAGATATAATTCATTTTATGTCAATAACATATATGGATGAATATAAATATAAATAAATATATATATATATATATATATTAAATAGATATGATATTAATATCATTTTTAACATTCCGGAAATTATGGAAATATGATGACATTACAAAGACCAGCAATGTCGAACCGAAACATGGATGAAAAAGGAAGAAAATATCACCCAGAACAATGTTTTTAACTGTAAATTATAAATATATTGGGGATATGATATCATAAATTATTCATAAATGTTATTATATATTTTATTATGGTTCCATAATACATTTATAATAAATATATATTTATTATACTATTGTTTTTCGAACATGAATGAAGAAATGAGATATTTGAGGTATGGGATTTATTTATCAATCCAATTTTAATCGGGATTTTTTATTATTGGATACAAATTAGGGAAATTATATGATCCTTACCTAATAATGTATTAATATTATTATTCTCCCTTGACTATTCATTGAGAATAAATGTTTTCCTTTATTTTTTTCTCAATTTATGTATACCAGTGGAAAAAAAATGTTTTTATGGGAAAATTATCAAGTTTTACAATTTGATCGGAAACCATTCTCTTCCTTTTTTGTGTATTATAATTTTTTTTAAAAAAATTGGTAAATTTTTCATGTAATATTTTTAATATATGTTAATTTTACAAGTCCGCGAAAATTAATGGAGTGTGATTCTGAGGCCTGGTGGGCCCAAAATGATTTTCTGATCTTTTTTTCGGGTACGTTCAGTAAACGTACAAGTATGTTTTTCTAGGTATTGAACTGGTGCTCAGAATTGAAATTTGACAGCATCATTGAACTCACATCCCTAGTATTTGCTTTATGAGACCATCACCATGAACGCAGTAGGTTGAGGGAGGCGGTTATATTTTCACATATTCGTGAAAGAATTAAATAAAATAAAATGGTGTAACTTCCTAATATATTTTTCATTGGAATTACCCATGTATATATTTCATAGGTGGGGAAAACTTGAAATAAAACCTCCCATGAGTGGTTTTGGAGATGAGGACCAACGAATTTAACCTCCCATGCCATGTTATGGTGGTGGGGACCACCTACATTTTAAAACCCATGGAACTCCCTCATAAGTGTGGTGGAGACTCTTAATCTTCCCCACTTAAATGGTGCCACCCCCCTTAAATTTATTTTTCCAACCTAGTTAACTAATTTATGTAATTTGAAATTTGTTCCAATAACCTAAATAATAGATAACATAATTTATTATTTTGCGCTACCTTTCATTTTTGAGTAATTTAGGGAAAAGGCATGGTATAGGGGAGAACTTTGGAGACATGAGAGAAAGCTATCCAACAAAGAATGATGATGCACGACTTCTTACTTAAGAAATCCTCAAACATGGGATGTCTTTAACCGACGTCCATTCTTTCCTCCTGTTGGACATCATCAAGCAATAAAATGAGTAAGGGGTTTGTTTGTGTATGTTTATTTGTGGGAATTTGTATTGTGGTTTTTTGAAATTCTTCTCTCGCATGTTCTTTATTCCTAAATGGTGAACCACTTTTTACAGCTCTAACACTGAGGTGGTGGGCCAAAAAAAAGGCCTGACCCCACCGATGTTCTTCCCAATTGTGTTCTTCGCGATGGAAGAAGGTGGCTTACCCCATGACGATGAATGAAGAGAGAGTCCGGCTAAACTAGCCGTTGGTGGAGGCATGACTCCCCACGGCTCTGCCATCCCTGTCCTCTGTGCCCTACGACCCCACTTTCGATGACAACCTCACCGCCTGAGCCGACGTCGCTGTCCGAGTCCAGCCACCACTCACCACCTCGTCTCATGAGCCACCATTATCGTCTAAGGCCTCGCCGCCTCCCACGACCCTCCGAGCCACCCCATAGAATTACTCCGCCTGCAACCTTCATCAGCCATCCCCCCATGGACTCACGGCCTCTGCGACCCCCACGACCCCTCAGGGCCCTCATGGGCCAGACCGCCCCGTGAATGCTGCCCAACACAGGCCACCCAGTGTAGGACAGGCCAAACCCAGCGGCTCGGCGTTCCCTGTAGGGGCTAGGCCGAGTCAACCCGAACTGTGTTGGCCCAGACCGGGTCGGGTGGGTCAGTCTGATTGGGTCGGACCGGACCCAGACTCACTTCGACCCATTTATGCATTTTTGGCCATATATTTGGAAACTAGCATCAGATTGACGAACCTCCAGATGTGATGGAAACCTTCGAGCAAGGAGGTCCCTTTGGTATACCCCACTAAAGATTTGGATAATGTTTGGAAATGGTCGAGTTGGATAGAGCAAGAATATAACCAGTACCTCAAGACTAAAATGCTAATAACTCACAGACCACGCGTCCAATTCACACATCATTTATTACATTGATACCCCTATGATGTGTCCGTCCATTGAGATACTTATTCGTGGGACTTCGTGGAATTTAGATTATCGACCAGTGTATTGGGGAGCAGACTCTCCCGGAGACGAGAAATCCTAGTACGGGAACCGAGTAGCTAGCTGTGACGATAAGACTAACTAGCGACCCTATGTGGGAATGCACCTAGAAATCATGTGCCGGTCAAATTCTAGCGATCCTGTGTGGGTCAACACCTAGTGATCCTCTGTGGGTTTGCTCCTAGTGATCTAGTGTGGGTCAGCTCCATGTGATCCTGCATGGGTCAACTCCTAGTGATCTGGTGTGGGTTAGCTGCTAGAGATCGTGTGTGGTTCAGCTCCAAGAGATCTTGTGTGTGTCTTCTCATAGCGATCCGATGAGGGTCATCTCCTAGCGATCCTGTGTGGGTCTACACCTAGGGATCCTATGTTCATCAGCTCTTAGAGATCCTTTGTGGGTCTGCTCCTAGCGATCATGTGTGGGTCAGATCCTAGCGATCATGTGAGGGTCTGCTCCAAGAGAGTCTTTCTGGGTTAGCAGCAGAGCCTCTAAATGGATTAAGATGTTTTAGTAACTATAAATAATCATTTCTACTACCGTACATATGTTATAACTATTGTGAACTGATTTCGTACCTGCGTGGTACATTATTTTATCATAATACCTTGGTGGTATTTATCTATGTGGTGAACCTATGTGGTACATGCCTTTGTGGTTTTCCTTCCACTGTAGAACAGCTGATATTTGGGCTTTTGGGATGGACCCTATGTTTCCTCATGATCCAGGTGGGTATACTTTATAACTTAGGTATTTGTATGGGAATAAACATAACTAGGGTTGACTATAGACTTCATACTTTGAGGTTTATCCTTTGTGGATTTGTGATCCCATGAGGGTATCGGGGTCCCAACTCAGTATCATTATACTTACCCAAGCACAGGATATACCCGCACTTCGTTGTGTTTGGTGCAGACGACGGACATCGCAGACTGAGTACGAGAGTATCGGGACTGGATGGTACCTGAAGGTGGACCATATGGTTTGTAGGTACGCAGAGGAGACAGGAAAATGTTAAGTGCTAAGGAGGCGATCTGTACCTACCCGTTAGGTTGGAACCTCAGAGGATGATCCAATTGTTTTCTTTCTATTTTTTTCAGTTGTAATGTATTTTAGTTGTACCTTTTCCTCTACTATTGGGGTGGTAATCTAGCACCATTTACTTTCAGCACTCTTTTGGTTGTACAGTTTGCTTGTGTTCGTATGTTGTTATGTTCTTGGATACATGAGTTTACATGTTATAAAGGAAATGCCTTCCCAGTTTTAGGGATTACGCCTTTCGGTGCTAGATTCCAGCCCCTGGCCTAGGGAAGGTGGGCTTGGGGTAGCCATGACATGGGCCCTAGGGGACGGGTCATGACAAAATGGTATTAGTGGATCCGGTTCTACAACAAAAAATAGGACGGTGATCATTATTTTAATGGAAATAGTCTTATGTGTAGTGACTATGGTTATTAGTTTAGGTAATCTAGTGTTGGTGTGACAGCTGACGTATCCATACACCAGGACTGTGACTTCTAATTTCTAAATCAGTGCATGAAAACACTGATTGCGAGTGTGTTTCAAAAGTTTTCTTTGTGATATTTTGAGTCATATAACCATGTATAACTTATTGACCATGGGGAAGCTGTATCTTTTGAGGATGCCACTATGTAGACATCCAGTTAGGGTTCCGAGAGTTGTATGCACTAATAACCCACTGAGTGATGAGGCCTTGGGGTGGGGCCCTATTCTAGTAGAGGAAACAGAAGAGGCACCAGCAGTACCATTATCAATTGGGCCACCGATTCCACCATCCCCAGTAGTAGAGGGTGTACACCACTTGAGTTTTTTGCATGAGTTTCAGCCCTAGAGGCCACCCAGGTTTAGGGGAGATATGGACCCACATGTAGCTAAGGATTGGATGCAGGCTATGGTGAGAGTCTTCTGACTGGTAGGGACACCAGCCGATCTCATGGTGATCCTTGCCACCAACCTTCTACAGGAAGTAGCAGACAGATGGTGGATCTTGATGCTTTAGGATCATGATGAGGCGATTCTTCTATAGGCAGACTTTGAGAGACTGTTTCGGGTAGAGTTTCTTCCCACGACACTTCACGCAGAGCGCATTCAGGAGATACTTCATTTGTAGTAGGGAGGCATCACTGTGGATCAGTACTCAGTAAGGTTCACTAACCTCTAACTCTACTCTATAGATATGGTGTGTTACTCATTCATCAGGGGAAAGACCTTTGAGAAGGTACTCAGGTGGGAGATCAAGGCTTCTATGATCTCACTCAGCATCCCGATGTAGGTGGTGGTGTTAGAGAGAGACCTCTTAGTAGAGTTTTCTTGTTAAAAAGTCACTAGTAGCGAGAACCACCACCAGTTTTTTTGTAGTCGAGCCTTCTATAGCTGGACACAAACAGATGTTGCATAGGTCAAAGAGGACCAGACCTACTGGTGGATGACCACAAGTTTCAGGATTGGTTGTACAAGGCTCCCGAGGCAGAGACGGTCATTCCATGAGTGGGTAGTGTTAAGGATGCAGTGTGTAGGGTCACACGGCTCATGACTGTCTATCCTTCCATAATGGTGAACAACAGACCGTCGAATGACCTCCCTAGAAGAGACATAGATTCAACCAAGATGGTCTGTAGGGAGCAGGCAGACGTGGTAGAGGAGCTGGTCATGCAACTGGCAGTGGGCGATGATTCGAGATGTTACCGCCACCACCACTAGGTGGTCCTCCCCGACCGTAGAAAGCAGGTGGACATGGGAGAGCTCAGCACTAGGAAGCTGAGTCCTATGATCAAGATGCTCCAAAGAAGATATAAGGTATGATCTATGTCTATTCCACCTTAGCTACAGTACTTATAGACATAGGTATCCATCTTTATATTATGGACACTGCCCTTGTTAAAGTTCAATGATTCCAACAGAGTCGTTGGCTCGATCCTTATGGCTACAGACTCCTATGAGAGCAGATTCGATGATTATGAAATGGTTCCGAAAGAATGAGATTACTCTAGAAGGAAATATCTTCAGCTGGGATCTCCTATTAGCGGCAACGAGGCCCTATGACGTCATCTTGGATATGGACTGGTTATCTACAGTCCGTGCATAGAATGTTAATATTAGGGAAAACATGTGGTGTGTCCATATGGATGGGACTAGTTTTACCTTCACCAGTGATAAGGGAGCCTTTACAGCATAGGATGGACTTACATGGGGGAGGGTGCAGCCGATTACACATCAATTGGATAGTCTTACACTCGGAACAGATGATGTGGTGAGTCTAAGTTATCCTATAACGGTGGACCTATAGATGGAAGTTTTCCTTGATGATATTCCAGGTCTACCTCATCGCAGAGAGGTGGAATTTTAGATTGATTTTTACCCCACGATGACACCAATATCTACACCAGAGTATCAAATGGCTCCCATGGAGCTTCGTGAGCTTCGGGTGTAGTTAGAGGGCTTTCTGGGGTATGGATTCATTCAACCCAGTGTTTCTCCTTGGGCAGCCCCGATATTGTTCTCCAAGAAGGAGGATGGGAGATTTAGACATTGTGTCGACTATCGGCACCTGAACCAGATTACTATGAAGAATAAGAACCCACTTCCAAGGATTGACGACCTCTATGATCAGTTAAAGGTAGCATGGTGGATCTCAAAGATATACCTCAGATCAGGCAATCACCAACTCAGAGTATGAGACGAGGTTGTGCAAAAACTTCTTTCAGATGTCGGTATAACCATTATGAGTTCTTGGTTATGCCATTTAGTTTAACCAACGCTCCAACACTATTCACGGGACTCATGAATATGATATTTCATCCATCCCTTGATCACATTGTAGTATTCTTCATCGATGACATTCTGATCTACTGGGCTACTGAGGTGGAGCACGCCTATTATTTTTAGGTAGTACTCGACACACTTCGAGAGAACCAGCTTTATGGTAGCCTCTCAAAGTGCCATTTCTGGATCTGAGAGGTACACTTTCTAGGACATGTCATATTAGAGGCTAGAGTTGTAGTGGATTTTGCAAAGATTGAGGAAGTACATTCTTGGGAGCCACTCAGGAGTGTGATGGAGGTACGAGGATTCCTGGGTTTAGCTAGATACTACCATAGGATTGTGAAATATTTCTCCAGAGATACAACACCACTATCAGTCTTGATGAAGTAGGGAAAACCCTTCCTGTGGTGGGAGAGATGCGAGTAGAATTTTTAGTAGATAAGGCAGATGATGACTAGTTTCCCCATCTTAATGCATCATGATGTGGGCGTAGGGTACGTAGTCTACTGTGATACATCAGGTATCGGGCATAGATGTGTCATAATGTAGTATCAATCAAGGATTTTATATTGTTCTCAATATCTGAGACAACATGTGTAGAACTATGCTACCCATGAGCTAGAGTTAGCAGTTGTGGGCATCGCCTTGAAGATCTGGTGACATTATATGATGGGAGAACGTTTTACATTGTGCTCGAATCACAATATTTTCAAGTATATATTCTCTCAGAAGTACATGAAACTAAGACAACGATGTTGTTTTTAGTTCCTCCAAGACAATTACTTCATGATTGTCTATGATCCTGTGAAGGGGAACATTGTAGTATATGTACTCAACAAGAGGAATGGTATACAACTGCTTGGAAAGATGATGTAATAGATGGACGCTTTGAAAATATTTTTTGTGGATAGAGATAGAGAATCTTTTCTTTAGTCACATAAAGCCACTCCCCCACTTCTTCAACGAGTCAGGGAGGCATAGTTTGAGGATGCTGATTGCAAGACACGATGCACTCAGATATCCACAGGACAAGCATTTGATGGATTTTATGAAGGTCGGGAGCACATCATCCACTTCATAGGACATACCATGGTACCAATGTAGCTTTGGGAGGATGTGTTGAGGGAGTTCCACACATCCCCTCTACAGGTACATCCAGTAGTTGAGAAGATGTACTAGTATCTCTGATGATAGCACTGCTGGCTGGGAATGAAGAAATCAGTAGGAGAGTTTGTCTCTCGATGCATCACATGTCAGCAAACGAAGGAGGAGCATCTGGTACCAGCAAGCATGGTTCATCCTTTAGAGTTCCCAGAGAGGAAGTGGGATGAGATATCCCTAGACATCATGACAAGACTTCCACATACATCCAGGGGTTATGACTCAATTTGGGTGATCTTTGACCAACTCACCAAGACGACCCACATCCTACCAATCAGAGAGAAGGGTTCAGTAGAGAGCTTGGGATGCCTCTATGAGCATGATATCGTGTTGATACATGGGGGTTGCCTTGATGATTATCTCAGATCAAGATGCATGTTATACATCCCGACTATATAAGGGTTTGTAGGTGGCTTTCAGGATGCAGCATCATTTGAGAACCGCCTTCCATCCTCTGACTGATGACTAGACTGAGCAGAGTATTTAGACCCTCAAGGACATGCTACGTGGATGGGTCCTCGACATCAGTCACAATTGGGAGGATCAAATTCCATTTGTGGAGTTTTCATACAACAAAAACTATCACTCCACTATTGGGATGGCATCTTCTGGGGCGTTTTACGGGTGACCATGCAGATCACCAATGTGCTGGACAGACCCTGGGGAGTCAGTACTAGTGGGGCCAGAGATTGTATGGGCTTCCACCGAGATGGTACAGATCATCCAGGAGTGGATGAAGACTGCACATAGCAGGCAAAATTCATATACCGATTGGATATGGAGACGTTTGGAGTATGAGGATGGAGACAACGTCTTTCTACGGGTCTCGCCTCAATGAGGTTTATAGAGATTTGGTTGAGGCATAAAGTTATCTCCAAGATTCATCAAACCTTTTCAGGTCCTCAGCAGAGTTGGAGAGATGTCATACCACTTAGATATTCCATCTTAGTAGCACTGGGTGCATGAAGTATTCCACGTAACCTAGATGAGGATATATGTGAATGACCCTTCCCACATCATCAACCACGGAGAACAGGACGTCGATGATGGGGAGAATTTTATGGAGGTTCTAGTAGATATTGGGGATCGACAGTAATGGGTCCTTCATGGACGGTCGATTCTACTACTGTGCATTCGATGGAAACACGGGAAACATTAGGAGAGTACATAGGAGCTGGAGGATCAGATGCGTGCTCAGTTCCCCCACTTGTTTACCTAGTTTGAGATGTGGATTATGGGGACTTAGATCCCCAAGGTGGGGAGAATGTAAAGACCCAAATATTTTCCAGTTACTTTTTAATAAATGTGAATTTTATGAGTCCGTGAAAATTGATAGACCATGATTCTGAGGCCAAGTATTCCAAGAATGATTTTCTAAACATTTTTTTCGGTACATTCAGTAAACGTACAAGCGGGTTATTCTAAATTTTCAACCAGTGCTCAGAATTGAAATATGAGGGCATCGTTGAACTAGTAGTGCTGATATTCTCTTAAGGATACCTCCACCTTGACCGTAGTAGGTCAAGGATTGAAGTTATCTTTTCACATATTTGGGAAAGAATTGAATAAAATAAAATTGCGTGGCATTTTTATTTTATTTTTCTCTGGAATTCCACATATAGATATTTTACATGTGGGGACCACCTAAACTAAACCCTCCCATGAGAGGTTATAGATGTTGGAACCACCACGCCTAACCTCCCATGAGTGGGTATGGTGGTGGGGACCACTCGAGGTTTGAAAAAACAAAAACTCCCTCATATGTGTGGGGGGCCTCTTAAACATCCCCACTAAAATGGTGGAACCCCGTTAAATTTATTATGCCAACCTAGTTAATTAATTAAGACATTTTGAATTTTGTTCCTACAACCTAAATAATATATAACATAATATATTATTTTGGGAAAGCTTTCATTTTTGTGGAATTGAGGGAAAATGCTCGGTAGAGGGGATATCTTTGGAGACATGGGAGAAATCTCTCCAACGAAGAACGTTGAGAAACAAATTCTTCCTCAGGACTTCCTATAATGTGGGACATCATCAAACGATGTAAATTATTTCCTCCTCTTGGACATCAATAGGAAATCAAACAAGGTAGGGTTTTGTTTGTGTGTGATTATTTTCAGGATGTTGAAGGGTGGTTGTTTGAAATTCTTCTATCTTACACATTCTTGAATAAAAAATGGTGAACCACTTGCTACTACTCTAATGAGGAGGGGGTGGGCTAAACAGACATGGCCTGAACCATCCACCATTCATCCTTATTATGATCTTCATGAAAGAATAAGGTGGCATACACCGCAATGATGAATGAAGAGTGTGGCTGGCTAAACCAGCTGCAAGAGGAGGAACGACACCGCGCCGCGCCACTACTCTGTTGTGCACGACCTCTGTGCCCCGCGGCCGAGTCCCTTCCCATGAACTCACCATTCAGGCCGCCACCTCCATCTGAGGCCTTACCACCCGAGACATTGTCGTCGTATGAGGCCGTGGTGCCACCCACAACCCTCTGAGCCGCCCTCCAGCCTCATGTCATCCCCAGCCTAGCCGCTTCACCCGTGGCCCTTCGACCCACCCCATGGCATCGCACCGCCATGGTCCTTCCCACCCTGTGGGCTCATGACCTTCACAGACCCCGCAGCCCCTCGCTTCCCTCCCAGGCCGGGCCGGGTCAGTCGGACCGGACCCAGACCCTCTTTGACCCATTTACGTTTGCTCATCCATATCTTTGGCAACAGAAGTCCAATTAGCGAGCTTCCAATGGAGATGGAAATCATGGAGAGATATGGTCCCTTTGGTATACCCCACTTTATATTTGGATAATATAGGGAAATGGTTGGGTTGGATCGATCACGAATCCAACTGGGCCATCGGGACTAAAAGGATAATAACTCATAGACTGGGCATCTGATTGACGCACCGTCGGTTGTGTTGAGACCCCTACGATGTGTCAGTTCTTTGAGATACATATTCATGGCAGATCATGGATGTTGTAGTATCGACCAGTGGTGTGGGGAGAGGACACTCCGAGAGAAGATCAAGCCTAGTGCGGGAACCCAGTAGCTGGTTGTGGCGAGAAGAGTGACTAGCGACCCTGTGTGGGTCAGCTCCTAGGGATCTTGTTTGGGTCAGATCCTAGTGATCATGTTTGGGTCAGCTCCTAGAAATATAGTGTATCTCAGCTCCTAGGGATCCTGTGGGGGTCATCTTCTAGTGATCCTGTGAGTGGGTCAGCTCCAAGGGATCCTCTGTGGGTCATCTCCTAGAGATCCTATGTGGTTCAGCTCCTAGAGATCTTGTGTGGGTCATCTCCAAGTGATCCTGTGTGGGTCAGCTCTTAGAGATCATGTGTGGGTCTGCTCCTTGAGATTATGTGTGGTCAGCAGTAGATCCTCTTAACGAACTAATATGATTTAGTAGCTATAAATAATAATCTCTACTACCGTACTTAAGTTATACCTGGTGTGAGATGAGTTCGTACCTGTGTGGTACCTACCTTTGTGGTAATAACATTGTGGTATTCTTCTATGTGGCGTACCTGTGTGGTACTTGCCTTTGTGGGTTTCCTTCCTTTGTGGAACAATTGAGCTTTTCGCTTTTGGCTTGGACCCTATGTTTCTTAATTATTGAGATTGGTATACTTGATAAATTACGTATATGTTTGAGCATATACCTAAGTAGGGTTTAAATTTGACTTCATACTTTGAGATTTATCCTTTGTGGATTTTTGATACATTGAGGGTCTCGAGACCCCTACTGAGTATCGTTATTCTCAACCCTTCATGGGCTATGCCCGCACTTCGTTGTGTTTGGTGCAGATGACAGACAACGAATACTGAGTACGAGAGTACCAGGACTAGACGGTACACAGAGGTGGACCATATGGTGTGTCGGTATGCAGAGGAGACAGGCAGACATGGATTGCTGAGGAGGCGATATGTACCTACTGTTAGGTAGGAACTCAGAGGACGATCTAGTAGCTGTCTATCACTTTCTTATGTTGTATTGAATTTTAGTTGTACTTGATCCTTTTCTATTGGTCTTGTATTCATGCCCCTTTTAATTTCAGAACTCTTTTGGTTATACAGTTTTCTTGTGTTTGTATCTTGTTGTGTGCTTGGATACAAGAGTTTACAGGTTATAAAGGAAATGCCTTCCCAGTTTTAAGGAATATTCCTTTCAGTGCTAGTCGCCAGCCCCTGGCCTATGGCTGGAGAGCTTGGGGTATTCACAACACGGGCCTCGACAGATGGGTCTTGACAATTTTCATGAGTTTTTTTACTTTTATACATTAAATATTTAATATCATTTTGATATTGTTTAATTATTTAAATACGGTTTAACATATTCATTTGTCATTTTTCATACATGTTACATTTTGACGGGTTTTTAAAAAAAGTTTGAGGAATTTTTTTATCTTATATAACATGAACTGAAATTCCTACCATCAGGATCACTAAATAACTTGAGAATTAAATTACATGTTTTAATGGTTCATTATAAAAAATTACATAATATTTGTGATATTTTTATATTTTAAATAAATCATTTTAATGTGAAAAATTTATTTTCCTTAAGAAATATTCTAGTGAATCTTTTAACTAAATTTTAATCTATGAGGACATCATTTTATGTATGTTATGATTTACTAAGAATTTTATCCATTGATACCATCATTATTATTTTACTATATGGTTTATTTTTTTGATGATAAGATGTTTATGAAAACAATTTATCTTGTGTGGGTTATGCTATGATGAGATCATGAAATGTTTATGAAAACCATTTTATTTTCATGGGTTATGATATGATAGTATTATGAATGTTTTATAATCTTTTAGAACACATATTTATAGTTTTCATTATGTAGATGTTGGTCCATGAAATATATATCCTTCTAGTTCATTGGGAATGTATAGATATCTCAGGAGATAATTTTGGGATGAATGTTTATGTTATTGATATAAAATTGGAAATAATATGATGTTATTGATATAATATGGGATGCATGTATTGATGACCGATCCATTATTATATAGGACAGAAGTAGTGATGCATGATCCATACATAATTTATGGTCTTGTTAGCTAACCCTAAATTATGAAATGGTTTTATACATATAATGGTTCTACACTTTGAGTACAATAACTTTTGGGTCATGATTTATTTATCATTTCCTATCACTCTTATGATTCAAGTATTTTGAAATAATAAAACATTATTTAATGACTCATATTTGTAATTGTTGAAAAATTTAGTATGAAATTTTCATGTTATGGAGATTATCTAATATCATTATTCATATCATATTCTTTCATACGATCATGAATATTGTTCACCTTTGTTTAACATTACTAAGAATATGAGCACACCCATTATTATGATTCAATTCCCTAGGTAATAGAGATATGTTTCATGTAGAGTTTTTCAAGGACCATAAAAAAAGGAAGACCATTGTGGGGGATTTTTAAGGTTATTCATGAGATTAAAATTTTATTTATCTATTCTTCAAAGACACTAATCCATTACTTTTCAAAGGCATTTGTTTGTGAAATGTATTGAATATTCCTCTAAATAGTGTAACAATTATTTATTGAAATCTCAAAACATTACATCGATTGTGTGTGTTGAGGTGGGAAATGGTAGGGGTAACCAATACTAATAGGTGACACGACACTATTGTGTGGGGTTGGGTTTATTAATGAGTGATTACTAGGTTCAAAATTTAGAAACTCTAGATAGTAATGATTTATTATAGCATCAGATGTTGCAAAATTATTATGATTGTATTTTCTTTTAATATGTGTGCCCTAGTGTGTTAGGTCAAGGAGGAAGAATTCACCCACTATAGATAATAAAGATAAACTCATAAATAAATGATTAATGGTGTGATATTATACCCTTATTTTTAGTCAAAATAGAGATGATGAATTGATGTTCATCTTATTATTATAACTATTTGACTAAAGGGATCTAAGTAATATCCTTATATCTTTTGATTTATTACCTCAAACTCATGGAAAAAAATGAAAATTATCGGTGAAATGAGAATAGTAAAATAAAAAATTGGTTCTGTGGAATTATGGATTCTGAACATATGGTTTCAAAATGGATTAAGTAACTATATGTTTGTGAAAAATGATTACTATAGTGGTGAGAGATTAGTCTAGTAATGTTGATATTGAATGATTCTATAGACATTGAATATGGTCTCTTGGATAATTTTGGTGATAATTCAAATTATTCTTAAGTTATTAAGGTAGAAGAAGATACTTTAAATATTATAAATGGATATTTGGTATGTTATATTGAATATGAATTAGTTTAATGGTTATTGGAATTGGATAGATGTTTTGAAAATATTATTATTCATCATAAGGCCATTTTTATGTGATATTGAGGTGACTATAGGGGATCAATGATAATATGAATGAGTTTCTATGTTAATATGATTTTAATATATTTTTTTTCAAAATATAGGAATCAGCTTTATCTCCAAAAAACTATTATATTCTAATGATTTAAATATTTTATTGGGTTTTAGTATAGCTCATCATAAGGATCATGTATCTTTAGAAGAATACAAATTTAGTACAGATGTCTATCACATTCATATTATATATTAGAATCATTGTAAGGTTGATGTTTAGCTGTGTCCTATGATTTTGACAAGGTCCTTAGCACTATTATAGGATTTTTCGAGGTACACAAATAAAATTTGGAAAAGGTCGACTTACATATTGTGGTTTAACATCCATCATTTTAAATTTCATGTATTATATTAATGTTTCATATTTTCATGGTTTGAAGAACATAAGGTATATCATAGTTTAAAATAAGGTTTAACGAATATATTGGGAAAAAAATTTCAAATATTTGTAATTTCAATGTTGATATGTGTGATCTAGAAGCTATTAAGTTTAGGGATCATTGTAGGGTTGAATTTTAGAACTCTGTAAGGTTCAGTATCATAATTTTTAACTTCATTTGTTTCCTATAAAAATAATAAGGTAATTCTTTATGGAACATTATATATTAAATAAATCAATAATGAAATAGTTTTATGAATGTGATATATTCAAGATATGTTAGGTCACTTAATTGTAGAATTGAAAAACTCAATTATTAAAGTGTATCATGATTAAATATTCTAAATAATAAGGCTTCATACACATCATAGATCATGTATTAATGTTGTGGATTAATGAGGAAGATTAAAAATCCTGATGGGATGTCTGGATTCCTGATCCTTCTTAAAATGATGAATATCAAAATAATTGAAACGTTTGGATTACATTGAATTTTTAAGAAAAAATCATATCGAGTCTCGTCTACATTTAAATAGATGAATAAATTAGAATTAGAATGAGGATATTAATATAATTGTTGTCACGACCCGTCCTAGTGGGGCTTGTGCTGAAACTCCCCATGCCTACCTCCAATAGGCTAGGGGTTAGTGGCCAACACTATGTAGGCATATTACTAACATTGGAGGAATATCCTATGCACCTATACACATGCACACATCTCCAAGCCCAAAATTGATGAAATGTAAAAAAAAAAGAAAAAAACTAAGGAATAAAATGCATGCATACAACTAAACTCATCCAACAGAGAACGAAGGAAGTAAACTGCTGAATGAAAATAGTGCTGGAATACAAACCCACCAAAAACATGAGCCTGAAAAATTTAAAGTCCAACCTGTAAACACAAAGCTATAATGGAACTGTTGCTCATATCCATAGGAACACATCGACCTGTAGGGAACTCAGAAAGATCATTCCTGTCCTGGTCCGCCCTAGACTGTGTCAAAAGGCTGCTTGTCTGCACAAGACACAACAGGTGCGGGCAAAGCCTGTGCATGGGTGAGTATAACAATACTCAGTATAGGAACCCCAAAACAACAACAATATAGGAAGTAAAGGTATAGTCATCTCTACACAGTATGTGTCTATAGAATATATAAAACACAAACCAGATATACAAAAATCCTTGACCCATGGTCTAGACACAGTTCACACGACCACACACCCCTGCTAGGGATTCAGTTCGATGATTTCACAAAGCATTCATTTAGGGAGAACTCACTCCACAAGTCTCAAAGAATTGATGACGTCCGTTCGAGAATCACTGTTTTTCGGGAAAATCCACGAGAGATAGATACTGTCATTACGGGAGAATACACTCATGAGTGGGAAAGATCACTATAGATAGATAAACTCATTATAGTATAACTCACTCCTACGTGGGAAAGATCATGATACACAAATGAGAATCACTACCAGGGCCATGGAGGATACTGGGACTCATCCGGATTCACCATCTCGGAAAGGGATTGATGCCCAGTGGAGTTGGTCACGTCGATGCCAGACTCTACCTAGGGTCAAGAATGGATATAGGATCTTGCTCCGGGCCTCTAAAATGAATGCCTGACTCAATAACAGAAGAACTGTTGAAGGGATAATACTCCTGTAGAAGGAAATGATGCATGACCTTCAGGGGAATGAGAAAAAGGGGCACTATCCCAAACAAAACAAGTCCAATATATGGTGGACAAGAAGACCAATCCATTTTCCAAAAAGTACACGGCATGTAGAAAAGTCATATGTCGTGTCTTCTAACCCTGGGTACTGACCATGTAAAATGGCCCATGTCATAAGGCTAGTCGTGAAGCAACATTTGGTACAAGTATTGTGGTATGGATTACATGTCGTGTCCGAGTAACTAGGGTCAGCTCCGTGAACACTAGCCATGTTCCCATACACAGCCTCATCCCAGGTATTCCAACCCGTGAAGTCAGTATACGGGGTGACCTATGTTACTAGCCTTGCATGGCCTTGTGGTGCAGTACACGGTCGAGTACTCCATCCCCTGTCCATGTAACCTATAGATATAGACCGTGTCCTGCGTAGTGGCCTATGTCATGCCGTGTAGGGTCTATATGCTGTGTTCCGAAGCCGTGTAGTCCATCCTTTGACTGTGTATTTCCCAGAATACACTCCAAACTTCTGGGATAGTCCAACAAAATGTGTGACTGGGGTCACATGCCATGTGATACCTTTCTAACTCCCGAAACCCTAGCAGCTACTAAGCCTGTCCACACGGCGTGTTCTTGGGGATACACGCCGTGTATTCAAGAAATTTCTAGAATTGCAGACTTCCCCTGTCACACCTTCGGTGCTACCCCGTTTGTCGATCCAGCCATTTGATCTTCATGAAACTCACTGGTTCTGGTCACCCTGACAACACAAATGTGATTACATTTTTTTCGAGCCACAAATCGGTCCCGAAAACACGTAATGATCCACCCATTCAAAGAACGCTCGATGAATGTTCTTTCCTGATCCGGTCTGATTCATCGTCCACTATTGTCTTCCCAACTCTTCTAGGTCTTCGTGACGTTGGATCTTCAATTTTGGATTATTGCGTCACATAATGAATGTGCAATGATCCATTGTGCCTGACCCTATGATGAACGCGAAGAACACACGATGAAAAGAGAGGGGAAGAATTCAATAAAAAAATCGAGGAATAAACCTCCTCCGTGGTTTGTCATGACATTTATCCAATCCCGTTTTTGGATCAAATAGAGTAGAAATCAACAAAAATTAAACATGGATTAATTCCCTAAATCATCCCAACAAATCCCTCCTATAAGAACATACGAATATGTGGATCAACATGATCATGGTTGATCTGCATTTGTCGTTTGAATTCAAAAATAGGGAAAAAAAATCAAATAACCACCCATACCTCGATCATGTTGAAGAATGATCATCTACTCACATTCATTTCTGGGATTCATCAAATCTGAGAGGCGTTCGCTTGTAACGTAGCCGTTCGCCAACGGGTCCTCCTTCTCTAAAACTCCAAGAGGCAATCTCCCAATTTGCAGGTTTATGAGGATAACACTATGAACATTCCATAATCATGAAATTATTGGGGAGGATTAGGTCACCCAGTAAAATTAAACATCTAAAAATAAATTGATAATTTATTTTATTTCTTCTAATTTCCTTCCTTTTAAAAACCCAAAAACTAATTTTTTCAGCCAACCTGAGTCTGTCGATGTTAGGCCCCAACTATGGTAAGGTCACTACTTTGAATGTAATGGTGCCCTCAAACTAATGATATGGGTGCCCATTTAAAAGATATTACACCTTTTTCTGGAAAACCACTCACATGAGCTATTTAAAATTTAAATTTATATCAAACATTTATTCTGGGCACTCTGAGCCTTGGAATCGCACACCGTCGAATGTTCTGGACTCAAAATAATTCCATATAAAATTTAAAAACAATACACGGAAATTTAAAGACATTACAATTGGAACTAGAAAAAAACCCAATACATTGAAGGAATAGATATCATTCCTTTCACATGAATGGATGTTTCCATATATCAAATTTTAAAATGATATTTTAAATATTCAGGTGATATTCAATAAATATAAATGCGGAGAAGAAGGAAAATGAATGTGTATATTTTATTCGACGAATATGAAACTCTGATAAAATAAAAACATTTCATACATGATAAACAAGAATAAAAATATCTCATGAATAAGGACGGTGGTGAATGATACTAAATATTGGATTTCTCAAAGTGGAATATAGAAGACTACCAAGGAATTAGGATTTATGGGTTTAGGAAGAGAAAGATCATTGAATATTTAAATACATTAAAGAATATCCAAATCTATGATTCAAATCAAGAGAGATAAAGGTCATAATGAAGTGATATTATGATTTTTTTAATCCTAAATTCATGATAAGGAAAGTCATTATCAAATTTTTAAGAGAAAATTATAGAAAATATGTGATAATTCTTCTAATGGTTAGAACTTTCTATCCTTACCTTGAGAATTTTTTGTTTCCCATGGGACTCTTAATGAGAATAGTATGAATCAATATTTTCTATGGTATTCGAAATGTTTTTTATGTTACCATATACCTTTATAGCATAAAATATGTTATTATGTCACATAAAAAATTATAAAAATAGTTAGTCAACCACATTGAGGTTGAACATTATAAAAATATTGTGTCCTTCTACTATTAATTTTTTGATGCATTTAGGTTGATATGCGTTAATATATAATAATGGATTAGATATTAATTGGTTTATAGAGAATTATTTGTAATTATAAAAATAAAAAAATGAACCATTGATTCAACCCCCCTCCCCATCTCTGTAGTGAAACATAATCCCAAGATTTAAAATTATTATTTGATAAAACCAATGTTACCTATATGAAATCCATAAATAAAATTAGGTTAGAAAATATAAATATAGTTAATTTCTATGTTCTTCAAAAATTATATGCTAATAATTCTCACATTTAAAATAATATAATTCATTGATTTCTTCAACCACATCACCTATTATTAATAGATACAATTATTTTTTCACCGACATCATTTGGTGTAGCTATATATTTTTCGGAAAATTAATATTTGGTATTTCATGGAAAATATAATAGTATTATATTGTTGAATATTTCATAATATTTTTATAAAAAATTCATAATTATTAAAACTATTTAAAATATATTCAATATGGGGGAGTGCTGATATGAAAAAAAATTAATTTTAAAAGGCTAAATTAAGTGTTTAGGTGTTGCGTTAGTCTCTGGGATTCCTTGGGAGGGGAAGGGTGAATCATGGTTTCATTTTTTTATCTGAGATAAATTTTATTATTCCCATTTTGGTAAGAAATCATTATAAATTCTAGATTTAATGGTTAAATATACCGACACACATATATTTAAATAGAAACACAACACAAAAAAAAATTCACGGATCTCCACTATGTTCTATTGTATGAAGAAAACCCTAAAAGTATTACATTATTACAAGAATCCACTTTGATTTTCTAGATTTTTTAGATTAATTTTTTTGGTCATGGTCACTCCATGCCAAGATCATTTTCATTATAAGAATTTAGGGTCAACAAAATACATCCCATAGATTGCTTCTGTATACTCCCATTTCACACTAATTTGGGTTATTTTTTCCTCAGTTTATCTAGTTTAATAACACATTAACATAAATGTACATTTTGATTAACATTTGAATGATTATGGTAATAATATAATTAGTCAATTCATTACAGAAACTACTCAAAATTAATACTACTCTTTTTCAAGTACATTGTTTAATATTTTAATTTCATAAAACAAAATATATTCATGTAACCTATAAAATTAACGAAAAATCATTCAATGAAATACATATTCCCCAAAAAATTTCCAACCATAGTTATCCTGAAACATGTGTTCATATGAATTCCCTATTTTTCATTATAAATATGTTAAAAATGACTTAATTGAATATGGAGTGATTATTCATCATTTAATACATAGATCTGATAAATTAATAACTAATAAATATCTTTAAGTAAAACTAACCCTCCAGTGAAACTCTATCACAATAGAAAAAAATTTCTATATCACATTATCTTTCTGTATTAAATTAGAAAGTTGCGATGTTATTACAATGCTCACATCCATGAAAATTCCAAACTATCATGGAAATATCTCACTATCATAAAACGTATTCCTGTGAAATAAAATCTATTAAAAAAATTATAGGATAGGATCCTCAAGAAAAAAATATATTTTTGATCACGAGTCAACTAAAAAATCATTTGTATATTTAAAACATAAATGTTATGAACCACTATCAAAAATATGATTTTAGAAAATACATTTTAGATTATATATACAAATAAAAACCTCTAATGTATTGAATATACTTGATCAATATAGTATTGATTAACAAAAAACACAATATAGACAAAAACTATAGCATTTAATAACCATTTTTCCAAAAAACCACGTTTTTATATATTAACAATGTAAATGATGAAATCAATGATACATTGATTAGATGAGTTAATGAAATAATATATAGACCCAACCTTATTGCATTTTATAAACATGAATTATATTTATGAACTCGCATCCTATTACATTGAGAATATTTCCATGTTTATAGTTTTAGATATTTGGGACATAAAACATACATAACATTCTACATTTATACGGAGTGGACATTGAAAAAATAGTATCCATTTTTTCCAAATTATAATACTTTTGAAATAATAAAATATTTCTTTGAGAAATCATCATTTAATTTAACTTGGATTCCATATTTGTCTTACACATCCATATAAACTATGAAAATAAATTAAAAACATTGGATGGGAACAAAAATCTCAGTAAGGGACATATAAAGAAGAAAAAATTCACTAGTCCATGAATACTTGAAATCATTTCCTCAAAGACATGCTTCTCATCCATATATATACATTTTTAAAAATGATAATTCCACAATATTTGCACCAAACATAATGAACCTAAATTAGACCATAATGGTATATTGGGGAATTACATAAATTGGTTTCTAACCATCATGGGTACTGTATAAATTTAAACCCTCATGAATTAATTACAATGTAAACCTCACTGCTACATTATGGTGTAACCATCATAGTTACACATAGAGCAACCATAAGGATGACCTCCAATATACACAAACCCAATGAATTGGTGGGAGATATATATAACACCCATAATCATAAAAAATCAACAAGGACCATAAAATAATCCTAAAACAAGAATACTATAAAAACGTTCACTTTTAATTTTGTAAAACAATTAGTTTAAAAGAGCATTTTATAAGAAATTACACTAAAGAATAACAAATAATTGATATGAGAATCAATGAAAAGAATGGAATATGTGTATAAACTATAAATACACATAATAAAAGATAATATAAAGAAACATATATCACAAAAATGTTCGTAGAACCACAAATTTAATGAAGTTGATGGTTAACCCAAAGAATAAAAATTTGATTAAGATTTCCCTTACCTTGGGTTTGCCAAAATTTAAACATATTTAAAACTCATGTATAATGTATAAATGAGTGTTAGTAATATCTTTTAGAAAAATATTCATTTTTATAGCCCCTTATATGATCATTTCCTAGCAGTATTTTACCCTCAAATTATTAATATTTGGTTCCTTCCATTGTTTCGGGTGTGCTCTTTACATGAAATCCATTTTGGTAAGAATGGATAGCTAAGTCCACAGTTCGTTAGAATGTTTTATCATGTATGATAATATGTAATTATATAAAACATTGAAGATATTTGTTTAGATATTTTTTGTTGTTCCTCGATAAACATGAAATATTATCACTATATAAATTAATGTTATGCATAGAAGTTCATTCCAGAATTTAAAATTGGTTATCAATGTAATTTTAATTCTGTTTAAACCTTTTAAAAGATTTTATTATCATCTTTTAAGGATGTAATGGGAATTGAAAACACATCATCCAGGATTTTGGTAAATGACACATCATGAACTGTGTTTTTTATGAGTGTGACGAGATGATGTAATTTGAGGATTTTTTCCATGAACGTGATAAAATCCATAATATATAGTATTATAGAGCTTTCATAAGAATTGGAAAATCGGAAGTGAAGATATTATAATAAAATAAATGTAATTCCAAAGAAAACACAAGAATAAGAAACTGGATTTTTATCTCCAGATCTCTTCTCAATCAGATCTTCCTTAAAGCCTATGGTTTTGGCCTTTTGGTGAGACCAGAAGGTCTTGGAAGTGTGGAATGTCCTCAGTAAGGTTATTGGGTATATCTTAGAGAGTTCCCAATGCTTGATAGGTGTGAGGGAAGAGGGTTGTGAGTGTGGTTTATATAGTGGTGGAGAGGAGGGGTTTTACATTATTTTAATCATTAGTTTAATATTTCTTTCTCAAGAATATTAATAGTCTTGATTAAAGAGACACCAAATAGTAATAAGTGCATGTATTTTCAGACCATGTGTACTTACACTAGCCTTTCATAAGTTATGATGCTATAAAACAATTATTTAGTATTTATAGTAATTTATCGTATTTTACTATTCATAAAAAATACAGGACTTTCAGAAATATGCCAAAAATTTACCCTAACCATTTATTGATGTGTATAATTAAAAAATGAACTCTATTTTTCGAAAATATTTTTCTAAATATTAAACACTTAATTTTCCAAAAAAATCATAATTAATTCAAAAATAATAATTTTAAAATTATAACTCATTTATTAACACCTTGAAAAATTAATCAATATCTCATTATCTTATTACCATTATAATAATATATTTACTATACATAAAGGTAATATTACTATTCATAAGGGTAGGATACTATACATAAGGGTATATTATATTTTCCAAAAATGATGTTTCGCTTATCAGACTCCAAATAACATACTTATCACAACCATCTATGTCTGTTTTTTGAAATTCAAATCATAGAAGCGAAAAAATTGTGTTTAAAGGGTAGTTATAATTATCAAATTAAAACAAATTTTCATAAATTAAAATTTGTTTTCAAAACCATAGGGTGTTACATTCTCCCCACCTATTAAAAATTTCATCCTTATAATTTTATTTTATTGTGAAATAACTGAGTGTACCTTTCCCTCATATAATTTCAAGATTCCAATGTTTCTTCTTCAGCCATGTGGTTTCTCACAGAAACCTTTACCTGATGTATTACCTTCTTCCACAACACTTGTTCTCTTCGATCATAATTCTGAACAGGTTTCTCTTCAGAAGAAATG
Organism: Viscum album; assembly: GCA_963277665.1. Lineage (NCBI taxonomy): Eukaryota > Viridiplantae > Streptophyta > Magnoliopsida > Santalales > Viscaceae > Viscum > Viscum album. The sequence goes on along the minus strand of OY728120.1, from coordinate 253,384,731 downwards.
TTCTATTCTTGTGTAACTATTTTTGGCCTCAAGACATGATATGAATCTAGCTCATACATTCATTACATCAAAACATGAAAAAAATTATGTATCTAAGACAATATCAGAGGCAATGAAACCCAGTAAGAACCTGGTCCAACCACCTCAAAGATTTCATACATTCTAACGAACTGTGGACTTAGCTATCCATTCTTACAAAAATTTATAATACTTTTCCCAAGTGATATTCTTAAAAAGCATGATCACCAACCTCAAAAGAAATGTATTTCCTAATATTATCAGTATAACTTTTCTACCTCCTCTAATATTTCCTCATGTTTTGGTGGATAATCTTCACTGTTTGAGCCACATATACTACTAACCATAAACTTTCTTTACTCTACTTCATCCAAAATAATGGGGTTTGACACCTCTTCCCATACAATGGCTCAAAAGGTTCCATCGAAATACAATAATTAAAACTATTATTATAAGAAAATACAACTGAAGAAAGATAATGATCCCAACTTACCTGGTAGTCTATTAAACAATCTCATAATATATCCTATAATATCTTAATTATTCTTTATGACTAATCATCTAATTATGGATGAAAAGGTGTAATGAAATTTAATTCTATTCCCAATTACTTCTCAAGGCCCTTCCAAAAATAAGATGTGAAATTGGGATACTAATCAGATAAAATTTAAAGAGTCACTGTATATAACCTAAAAATTTCATTGAGGTACATTTTAGAAAGCTTCTCTAAATACATTGTATCATGAATAGGAAATAAATATATAGATTTAGTCAGTCAGTCAATAATAACCCATATCACATTGTTACCTCAAGAATTCTTTGGTAGAACCACCATGAAGTCCAGGGATACATTTTCCTATTTCAAATCTGGAACTAGAAAATAATGAAGCATTCCCTTTGGTAACTGCCACATTACCTTGACAAGTTGACATCAAAACAACTTCATGATAAAAATCTACAATATATATTTTCACCACATCCCACTAGTCATACTCTTGTAGGTCTCTGTACATCATAGTACATTAGGATGAAATAAAAATGGAGAACATTGATCTTCATAAAACAAATATTTCTTCAAAAAGGAATCACAAGGCACACACAACCTTTTAACAAAATATAAAACACCATATGTATCGTTGTTAAATTTTGGAAACTTTCCCATTTTAACCAATTCTCTCTTTTTCTTTATCTCATTTTCTTCCTTCTACACTTTCCTAAAGTTGTCTGATAATTATGAATGCACTAAAACATGAAAAAAATTGATTTATTTCCAACATTAATAACCACCAAGCCAAAATTAATCAAATTATTAATCCAAGGGTCATGTTCCCAGTATAACATGGTCAATGATGCAGGTTGATTTTGACTCAAGGAAACCAAAAAATTGATTGATTTTACGGGAAGGAAATTGATCATGGAATCACAATATTTTAGCAATTAAATCAATCTTATTTCAATCAATTTTAATTTCTTATGAGTGAATATATTCTTCATAATTTTATGGTTAATATATATTTGAAATATGGCTCTATTTAAATGAAGCCTCTAAACTTTCAACAAAAAACCACAGCTGCCAATTCCAAATCATATGTGGGATAATTTAACTCTTGATTATTTAATTATTTTGATGGATTAGAAATTACATAAACATCCTACATCAGAACAAAACCACGTCCCTTAAATGAATTGTCATTATAGATGAAAAACTCACCATTTCTGGAAGACCAGGAAAAACTGGGCATTCACCAATCTCTTGTTCTATTCTTGATAACTAATATCACATTATTCCATCCAAATAAATTTAACCACATTTTCTATTAGCATAGTTAGTCTGATAGATAGTCATGCAATGTTTTTTAACAAACCGTTGGTAATAACCAACTAATATAATAATACTATAAAAATATTTAACATTTTTAGGTCTTGGACATTCAACATCAACTTTTGTTTTCGAAGGGTCAATTATTATTCCATCATTATTTATAGTGTACCCATGAAATGAAATCTTTTGTAAGCAAAAATCACTATTTAAGAATGTTCCTTGGATCATATTTTCCTTTATGGCTTCCAAAACAACCCCTATTTGTTTTCCATGGTATTCTTTAACCTAAGAAAATACCAGAATGTCCTCAATAAACATGACCAAAAACTTATCTATGAACTAATAAAATATTATATTCATAATATCCTTGAATACAACAGGTGTATTAGTGTACCCAAACCACATAAAATCAAATTAATAATGACCATATCTAGTATGAAAAGCTATTTTTGGGATTTCATCCACTTTCCCCTTTATCTGAAGGAATTTGGATCCTAAGTCAATCTTGGAAAAGTATTGACCTCCCTGGAGCTGATCAAACAAGTCATATCTATGAGCTAAAAGATTATTTTTGTAATAGTTATGTTATTCAAGGACATATCATCAATTAAAAGCCTCATAGAACCATCTTTATTTTTAACAGACAAAATAGTAGACCCCCTATGGTGATGTGCTAAGCCAAATAAATCCATTATTAAGAAATTCCTGAAAGTAATTTTTCAATTCAATAAGTTCTTTTTGAGCCATTCGATAAAGGGTTTTTGAACTTGGTTTAACATCAGGAAAAAATTAAATTTCCAATTTAACATCACGTTTAGGTATAACACTAGGTAACCCATCAGGAAATACAACATGATATTCCTGTACCACTAGCACATAATTTATATGAACAACTCCATTATTTTCCACAATATGGGAAATGTAACATTAATTTCCATATTTAAAAAGCTACTCAACATACTGATATGAAATCTATTGTTTGGATTCACTCATTTATAAAAACTAAAACACTTTCTGAGAAAAACATATTTTACTCTATATTCAATATTAGCAATATTTAGAAAATATAACCCATTCCTTTATTTATATAACATTCCCCTATAGTTTTTTAATAAATTTTTTATATAATTTGTTGAGGTGATATTTCCAATTTACTAGAAAATTCCTCCAAAATAAAGGAATGTGTAGACCCCGTATCAAATTAGAATTTTCCAAAATCTAAGTGAAAAAATAATGTCCCAAATACCACTTCATTGGAAGGACTAGCATCTACTGACATAGTCACAAAGGATATTAGTACACCTTACTACATATATTCTGACTTCTTTGAATCATTCAAATCCTACTTAGGGAAGAAATTTTCATAATGAACTGTCTCACCATATTTAAAAAACATCATAGTTTTCTTATTAGGATTAGTCATATGATCATTTTAAAAACAGTATCAGGCCATATATCCAAAAATAAAACAACAAAAACACTTCACATCTTTTGTTAGGCATTCACATGGGTGATTTTTGAGACATGTTTCTCAAAATGGAAACACAATTTTCTTACCATCAAATTTCATTGATTGATTCTTACACATCGTTTACCATCTGGAACTCTTATTCTCCTTGTTTTCAAAGTGCACATGTTCATCATGAGATGGAATATCTACCATATCAACACAATATAATAGTTTCTCATAACATTTTAATTCATGGGAGGTGAATTAACTTTGATACCTTACCTTCAATCCTTTGTAAAAGTGGTTGATTTTTCAATCAAGATATAGAATTAAATTTTGGAGCATTCCTCACCAATAGGGTGAAGTTTTATTCATACACATATAATTAACCCTAATGATTTTTCTTCATTTATTGGAATTTTTATTCTATCATATGTCACACCACTGTAGGAAAATATTTTTCAAGGAAAATAATTTTAAATTTTGTACAATCTTTGGCATAAATGTCCTCTCTATACCTAATATTTTTGACCATTTACCACCACTGATCTAATTTAACTTCAAGAATATAAATAGAGAGGCTTGGAGTTTGATTATTTGGATGTCCCATAACATTTAATATCTTTTCAAGGGATTTAACCCATCTGTTAGGTACTATTGAGTTTGAAGATCCATTAAATGAAGGAGGGTGTTGTATTATAAATTGATACATTATTGTCATGTTCTTTTGTTGTACATATAGTTGTTATCTTTCATGGATTACACCTCAATTTATTTCTTGTGTCAGCTAAGCCATTACTATTAAAAATAGCTCAGTTTCATTACATTCAATTTCAGTCTACAGATTTGGAAGGATATCGTTATGATGTTGCCTCTCCACTGCATGTTTAATGTTTATTCTTTAAAAAACCATTCTAAACAGACATATCTTAGTCAAATAAACATGATACGTTTTAAATTTTATATCATTTAAAATTATACAAAGAGTAATAATTGTTTATTATGTTATATTAACAATATCCTAACCTTTAATGTTATCTAAACCATCCTTTGATCACAACTATTAGGACACAATCTTATTACATTACATAATCTGGAATTTTAGTCAATAACTCACTTCCTTTTACATTGATAATCGTTTCTAGTATAGAGTTTTAGAAATTTGGGACATAATACATACATACTATTTAAAATTTATTGATAGTAGACACCAAAAAACATTATCCATTTCTTCTAAAAACAAAAAAAAATTCAAATAAACATGATTTCATTGAACAATCTTCATTACATTTAACGTGGCTTCCTTAGTTGTCTTGTATATCCTTATAAACATTAAATGTCAATTAAAACAATGGGATGAGTACAAAATTATCAGTATGGAATATAAAAAGAAGGTAAGAAAACATTAGTCCTTAAATACTTGTAAACATTTTCACATAGATATACTTCTCAACCATATATATACATAATTTTTGTAACATATCACTTCCATGAGATTTCCAAAAAACATAAATAACATAAATAGGACCAGTACGGGATATTGGGGCATTACATACATAGTTTTTTTAACCATCATGGCTAACATATGATTTTTAACCCTCATGACTACCTTAAGGTGTTACCATCATAGTTACACTTGGAGTAACCATATACCTGATCTCTAACACACACATACCTAGTTAATTGGAAGGATATATATGCCTCACGATTAATCATTAAAAATACCAAGAACTATATAAAAATCTTCAAACATGAATAATTTTACAAAAATAATTACTTTGAATCTTGTAAAACTAGAATTTTGAAAGAAAAAGTTTATAAGAAAAGTCACATAAAAATAATATATAATTAATATGAGAATCAATACAATAAATATAATATATGTATACAATGTAAATAAAAATAATAAAACATAAAATAAAGAAAAATGTTTAACACATATGTTTAATTAACCACACAATTTGTTAAGTAGAAAGTCAACCCAAAGATAGTAAATTGATATATGAATTCCCATACCTTAGGCTCTTCTTATATAAAACATGTTTAAACCTCCTATATAATTGTTAAGAGATTATTAATTATATTCTAAAAAATATTCATGTTTATAAAAAATTATATGATAATTTCATAACATCATTTCACAATTCAATTATTTGAATTTTGTTCCTTCCATTATTTCATGTGTGTTCTTTACATGAAATACATGGCTAGTTTGAATTTTATTCTCTTTTCAAATGGAAATAAAAATATAGAAGTGGAATAAAATGGTATAAATATGTTTATAGAATATTTAATGATACTCTAAATCATTTTATTATCACATATGATGATCTGTCATCAGATAAAACATTATGGATATTTGTATTGATCATTTTTGGATGTTCCTTGATAATCATGAATTGGATTCATTATATAAATAAATTTTATGCAGAGAAGTTCATTCCACAATATATATTATGGTAAATAAGACACATTACATTCTTCTTTAACCATCAAAAGAGTTTTATGATCAGATTTGAATAAAGTAAAGGAAATTTCAAACACATTGTCCATGATTTTGGTAAATAACACATAATAAACGATGTCTTTATAATAGGGGGAGAAGATAAAATATGTTGAGGATTTTTTCCCCTAAAGATTATAAAATCATGAATATATATGATTTCTGATATTTAATTCTTATTGGATAATGTGAAGAGAAAATATTATAAGAAATGAATAAGAATGGAAAACAAAACACAAGAATAAAAGAAGGTTTTTACCTTTTGATCTATTCTCTTTGACATCCTCCTTAAGGCCTTTGGATATGGCCCTTTGGATAGACCAGGAGAACATGGACAAGGGGAAGTGACCTGCGATACCGATTGGGTAGAACATAGACAATTCTCAAAGATTTAGAGGTTTTAGAGGAAGAAGGGGTTGAGGGTGGTATTTATAGTGGAGAAGAGGAGGGGTTTTACATTATTTTACTTATTAGTTTAATATTTTTGTTCTAGACTATTAATGGTATTAATTAATGTTTCCCCAAAGAATAATAAATTCATGTCATTTCCATAAAATTGTGCTTACACCAGCCATTCATCACATATGATGTTGTAAAATAAGTATTTAGCATTTATCATAATTTAAGATATTCTAATATTTATAAAAAAATCAACAATTTCTGAAAAATACTATAAATTTATACTAATAATTTTTCATCCTTTAAAATTGAAAAATGAAATACAATTTTTTAAAAATAAATTTCTATATATTATAAATTTAGCTATTAAATAAAATTATAATTTATCCAAAAATAAAAATTTTAAAACTACAATGCAATTATTAACACCTTTAAAATTTAATCAATATCTAATTATCTTATAACCATAATATTAATAGATTTAATATTCATAAGGGTAGGTTACTATTTATAATGGTAGTTTACCATTAACCATAAGTTATGGCTGTCATATCATAATACAAATAACTTACTGATTGTAACCATGAATGTCAATTTTTTTAATTCGAATCATATAAGGGGAAATATTATTTTTAAAGGCTAGTTATAAATTTAAACATAAAAATGTTTCATGAATATCAGTAAATTTTTAATACCATTTTTGTTATAAAAATTTAGCAATATCCAAGGTTTTGGTGAAAAACTAATACATCCAGAGTTGGGAAAAATATAATGAGTAATTTTCTATATAATATTTATCCCATATGCAGTAATTTATTTGATGAATTTTATAATATTATCATTACTTATGAAGTGATAAAAATTATATTATTCATAAATAAGATCAATGATGAAATAAATTTGCAAGAAATATGTAATTAAAAAAATATAGATGATGAATCTACCAAAATAAAGTGAATTTTAATGAAGAAAAAGATGATGATGATTATTGAAAAATTATTTATTCTAAATAAATTTATTCTGTAATGTGAAGGGGTAAATGTGAGGTATACTATCAATAATTTTTTTAGTCATTATGGTATTCAATATTTTTCAACAAACAATCAAATTAATAAAGATATATAATTTTATTCTGATGAATGTGATAAGAAATACATGTAAAAGAAATGTGATTAAATCTTAAAACATTCAAAAATAATATATAGGTAGAATGAATATGTTCCATTGTTAAAAAATGAACATTAATGATATACAACGAATAATATCTCTCTTAATTAAGTCCTTAATTATCAAATGAATCTGTTTAGAAGAGATCAAATTTTATGTCATACATTTTAAAATGTTTTGATACCTCAAGTGGTGAGGAATTTAAATGTGAACTAATAGATCCTGAATTATTGTAGAAGGCTATATGAAAGGCTTACCTTGAGCAGTTCACAAATCATAATAATGAGAATAAGTGGTTAATTAATGTAAAATTAAAGATAGATGATTGAAATAAAGAATATGTGAGGAAATAAGTTTAAAACTCCAATGAGGTCAAGAACTCCAAACTCATGTATGTAAAGTAAGAAAAAATTATGAATGCTCTTGAAACCAAATTCTAATAAAAGACAAAAAATTTAAGACATAATATGAGGGTATTTAAGATTAATAATATTTTAAAAATATAACTTTAATGATTCATTCATGGTTATATCTTTGTGATCTCGAAAAGAAAAAATAGAGGTCCAAAATGTCTTTTTAATTATGTTCCAAGTAAATGTTAAAATAAACATGTTATATTTAAAAATAATTTATTTATAACCAAATTTAAATTAGGTTAGAATAATAAACCTCGTGAGAAACCCTATTCTATATCAAAGTAAGAGATTAATTTCTTATAAATATAAATTCACTATAAGAAATGATGGAGTCAATTTTTTGAGGACAATATTTACCGTTTTAATAAACGATTATCCATCTGTATGGGAGATGAAGGTTCATAGGGTTATACTTGAGTTATTGAAATTATGGATCAAATGAAATTTCATTTTGGGTTAATATTTCACTGCCATTGAATAGGCATGAAAAAAGGAGAGATATTATGAGTTGATATGAGAATGTTTTCTAGAAATCATTTCCTGATAAACATTTCACATAATATTCCAACAAAAAGCAAGTTTGAATTTATACAATAATTATATTATATATTTGTGAAATATTTTCAAATATACTGGTAGTAAAATATTTTTCTACCTAGTCATATTACATATACTGATAAATGAAGTATAGTTTTAATTATATATGAATAAATTTAATGTTTTTTGAAGGATTCCAAGAAATTATATAAAAATATGAATAAAGATATTCCTACAAAAATGAATTTTTTAAATATATGGAAAACATATTTAAAAATTTAAAAACATATTTGAAATCACATGAAAATTATAGTGCTAAAGGGAAATATGTTATTTCACTATAAGAGATCAAATATCATTTGATTTTTCTTAAAATTCATTATATAAAGACTAAATCGAATCTATATGAAAATGGAAAAAATATGTACATGGGGTGAATGATTGTATGATGATCCTAATATTATTGTAATGACAGATAAAAATAAGATACAAGTATAAGGTGAATAATTTTCCATGTTTAATTATGTTGATCAGACAACCCTATATAAGAAAATTGTTGAATAAATGAAAATTCTCATTCCACCAATAAAGGATCAGGACATGAGAAGAAGCAAAAATAATTCTTCCATTTTTGAGATAAAAATAAATTAAGGTATCTTATTAAGAGGATTATATCATACTTTTTTATTCTACTATGGAAATAATTAGTTAATAATTTTTCCTTTATCAATTTTATTTATACAATAATGTACTAAATTGAAGGAGATAAACAAATTGTGATGCTGGATGAATGTTGTCATAGTTTTACAATAATAAGAGGTGATTATCATGGATTTATCTATATTAGATGATGATAAATATAGTGCATCAATTAAAGGGGAGTTTAATTGATGTGAATGATTTCAAAAATAAGACCCTTTTTAAAAATATTCAATTTTTAAAACAAATAAATTTTAGAAGTTGAGTTATAAAATCACACTTCCATCACTATTTTGAATTATGAAAATATTATTTCTCAAGGGGGAGTGGATGTTGAGTTTAGAATATGGAATAATATATCTTTCACTAGAATATTTTGAATTTATGATTCATGATTATATGAAGTTAAATATTATTTATGAAAAAACTATTTCTATAGCCCATAAAATTTTAAAAATGAATTTATAAAACATGAAAGACATATAATTGAACCCATTGGTAATTTTTTTATTAATTGTTGTTATAAAAACAGGGTTATCTTAAGTAGACTTATATATTAAGGGATGATGGTTAATTACTAGTATATATGTGATGAAATGATTATATAAAATTATTAGTGTGGGTAACGATTCTGAATAAAATAGGATGGAAAACATTTTAAAAATAACTATGAACAAATTTTAAAGATGAAATGATCCAATGATCAATTATTATAAAAATTATATTTATTTTCAATAAATGTATAGAGTCTATAAGCAAATTATGATAGGAAACTCATATTTATATTATATTTTCTTATATAGTGAATTATATTGATGATAAATCTATCAGCGGAGATTAATGTTCCTAATATATTATGATTATATTTTCTATTAATAAGAATATAAATTTTTGTCTATTGTTGTTTTTTGTGGTAGTGTAATAAACTAACTACTATTGAATATTAGGTTCTACTAATACATAAATAAGAATAGTTTAATTGTTTCTACCATATTTTTCAACAGAAAATCATATAAAGATATAATTATTTTTACTGTAATATGTATTAATGTAAATATATTCTTATAATATCTATATATCAAATTATTATCAAAATTTTATGCATGAAAAATAATTAAAAGTAATTATTAATGGAGATTATAACTGGTTACAACAGATTCTAGTATATTGGTGGTTGCCAAAATTATGGTTGGTAAAATTTTTTAGTAAATGAGTTGTGAGAAAAACTATCTGGAGATGTTTGATATAATTCATGGAATGTTGATATTAGAGATGACTATATTAATTTAATGTTTTTTCTAATATTATGGTTCTAGTTTTTTAAATGAAAATGTTGTTATTGAGGCATATTGAGAAACATAAAATATTCAAAATTAGGTATTTAGTATATTTGAAATACTTTCAATTAGATTAATATAAATTGAAATGACATAAATATAATTTGGATGTTTTCTAACAGTTTAAAAATTCATTTGACGTTCCTTTAATGTGATTGAGATCTGGATATTATTTAGAGGTTTTTTTGAGTTAGTCTAATTTGGAATCTATATTTATTGAACTCAGTATTATTTTTTCCTTCTTGAACCTAATTAATTTCATAAAGTTGATATATTTCATATATTATTATTATAGCTAATCATAAGTTTCTTGTATCTTCATATGGTTTATCACCATATGTGGTTTTTATTTAGAATCAATGGTATATTGTAATAATGGAAATGTTGATGTTGAGTTAAGTTTTACTATTTTAAAAACGTATTGAAACCTATGTTGGGATTTTATAAGGATCAATTATAGAACAATATAAGGTTGAGTGGCATTATAATGATTATAATTAATATCAATATAGATCATAGAGCATTGTATGGTTATAAAACCATAATCTTGAGAGATCAAAAGGTTTATTATAATGCATCATAATGTTCACTGACTTTTTATAGTTTAATATTTCTTGAGAATTTATCTTTTTAAGGTTAGATAAGATGAGTTAGAACATCATGAGGTTGAGGAACCTTATAATGTTAAATTATAACACTCTTTAGTGTTTATATTCATTAATTTTAAATTATTAAGGTTTATTTAATAATCAGAAAATATATTTTAGATAACTATAATAAATAAATATAAACACAAATAAATATTAAGAAGAATGATAATAATTCAGGCGATGATAGATCTATTCTTCATAGATTCAAACACCACAATTATTAAATATTATTATAGTTTATTATATAAAATAATTTTTTTCCCACATGTTTTTGATCATTTATTCATGTTTTAGATGGATGAGGATGTTACTATATTGTGGAATGGAATTTACAAATCCTGATCATGCATACATGGATGTTTTTAAAAATATTAAAAACATGTATATTATGTGGATTTATAAAGAAAAAATTCATCTTGAATATCAAGAAGATTTATATAGAGTATTCACTGGGATTTTAAATGAAAAAATTATGATAATTTAATCTAGAAAAAGTACCATTAGTTTTAATAAAGAGATCTCTCGCCACCAAGACTACAGGGGGCTTCCATATTTCCAATATAGAAAAACTTTCAATATATTAATGCCACATTCTAAAAAAATAAATATGATATAGAATGATTAATAAATGAGAGATGCACTTCAATAGTTCTACACCCATATTGTGGAAAAAAAACATTCATAGATGAGAACATAGAAAAAAATATTGAGAATAATAAATATAGTAAAAGAGACAATATATGAGAGTTCTTAATTATTAAAGGTAAGATTTATAGTTCCCAAAATAATATAGATTCAGGAAGAACATGATTATTAAATATTTGAAGAAATTGAGAAAGATAGGTAGATATTGTTATGATCATCATATGTTGATGTTCATGAATATGTGATCTCATGTTTTAAAATTGATCCTAATTAATTGAGAAGGATGATATATATAAAATATTTATAGATAAACTAGATGGAAAGAAATGATATTTCCTGTCTTGTGTCAAAAAAAGTGGTGGTAATGAGAATTTATTGTTTCCTATGGGACTATATAAATGATTACTGAGAATATATAATATGGATGGGGCTGGGACGATTCATGATGAAACCACTTATGTTTATAGTGTGGAATCTATTATTGGGGAACATGAACACTCATAAAAATGAGTAGTCTCTTTCATGGGGTTAATCCTTTTAAATGTATGGTGTCCATATTCCATTTATTATTTTATTCCATTCAGGGGAGGCCATGTAAATATATAATTTATTATTATATCCTTACATATATAGAAATATTGATGTATATGAAAAAAACCCAAAAACATTCACTAATTCAATACCCCTCTTCTCAATTGTTTAATAACATTCCTAGATCTTATTTATACTCCGGGATAGCTTGACATCAGATTTATTATAGAAATAGATAATTTGAAATGTCTTTTTGAGGGTTTCTAACAAATATTTTGGTATGATGGAGATTTATTTATTTCTCCAAAAATGGGGAGGCCTTTTTTGTTTTAAAAAGATTAATAAATCTAATGGATTAATATTTCAAGATGATGAATTAAATAATTCCAAAAATAATCATTAGAATTTTTAGTATATCCCTTGATTTTAAGTAATCATATTTTTTCTTTCAAAAGGTTATTTATGTTATTTAATTTGTAGATATGACATTTAAAATCATTTAAAATCTCTTCTGCATCCTTTAAAGTGACTGACACCATTATCAATTACTTATAAAATCATTTCAACAATTACACAACTCTTGTTCATTGTTACATATCCTTTTGATACATTAATTCAATATTACCAATCATATTTCATATGAATCAACACACAAACATCAAATTTCCCATATAAAATAAAATATATAAGTCTATTTCTTAAAAAAACTATTTTTTGAATAAAATATTTCACTAGCTTCATTTTTTTCAATTTAAAAATTAATTATTGTTCATCAAATAATATATTGTTATTAAAATGTTATAAAACAGCTCCATCCAAATCTAATACTTATAAACCAGTTTAATTTCTCATTTCCCAGTTATGTAGTAAGTTTCCTTTACAATCAATTCATATATATCACTAAAACATTTTTTATAATGATTTGATTTCAATATTCAAAAAAATGTAATTCTTATTTATCACTTATGTTAGTAAAACACCTATTGATTTAATCTTATGTATGCCTATAAAATCATGAATATGGTTCATATTCATTATTTTTTTACAATTCATATCCCATTTAATACCTCTTTAAAGTAAATCAGGAATATTTTTTAGGCATAAAAACATAAAAAAATATTAGATTTGATTGAGATATGGTTTGTTCAGAGATAATTTCCTTTCCTATGAAATCAAACCAAACTAGTGTTTCATAATATATATAATTTATAATAATCATTTTTTCAATTATCAAAAACTATAAAAAATACTAAACATTTCATATATATTATTTTTACAATCAACAAATTCACAATATTCAACTTTCTCTTTTTCTTGAGGTAGTTATTGTTAAAATAATAAAATATTCCATAAAATAAAATAATTTAAGAACCACATTTTCTTCTTAACAACACTACCCAAACATGAGTCCTAAATTTTCATCATGTAAATTTTTTAATGATATTGAAAAATAATTTGAAATTTTCAATAGTTTTAGAAATAACTCAATGGAATAAATATGAATTAGGTTTTATATAAATTATCATTTGACATGAATTTAAATTCTAAAAATACCATATCTAAAAGAAAAAATTCACTTCATAAATTAAAATTCCACTAATTTCATTCCCACAAAAAATATTAGGTTTCAAAAATTCATTCTTCATTATTTTTTATGAAATTAGATCCATTTACCTCTCTTTTATCATGTCATTAATAAACACACTCTATATTCATTTTTTTTGTAATTTTAATTATTTACACATTTATTTGTTCTTCCAAAAAGGATAGTGAATTGAATTACAACTCATATTCCTTATTCAATTTATTCCCGAGACTATGTTTTGTAGTGATGGAATAATGAAGAGGGGTTTAATTACTTTTTTATGATCATTAGGATATGTGTTTAAATCAATAGAACTAGGAAATTCAATAATAATCTCCCACCAATTATAGTAATATTAATCTTATAAATAATTTCATGTGATTTATTAAATATCAATATTTTTTAGTTTATTAATTGTTCTTTTTCATTATTTATATTAATTTGCATAGATTTGTGGAAATTATAACCAATAGTAATAAAATAGATTTATAAAATTTTAATAATAATTTAAATTAGTATTGATGTATCATTATCCATTTTAATAAAAAGTTAGCAATTTAACTTTTTAATAAATAAATAAATTCATAGGTTATCATTTTAGTGAAATTATATCAATGAAACTATTAAACCATATTATAATATTATATTTTCTTAATAATAGACTTTCTTGTACTTATAATTTTATTCTTTCCTCAATGTTATTATTATTATCATGAATATTTTTTATTAAATAATTTTTTTAAATGATTAGTGAAACACCATTGAAGGTTTTATGAGAAATACTAAACTTCATTATAAGGTTAAACTATATTTTTTTCCACTATAGGGAGATAGATTGAGAAAATGATTTATTAATTATTTTATAACGGGTATTTTATTTTTTGGTGGGTTTTTAATAAATTTTTGATAGTTCCATAATTTTTAGTACTGAATGAGATAGTTTAAAAAGATCATATTATTAAAATAATTTATCAATATAAATTTAATTATATATTCATTAACTAGATGATTTTATTTGAAGGATTTTACCTATATTTCTACTGATATTAAATTTTCATCTAGGGTTGGGAATTTTCCAATTAATAGGAATCCCTAGAAAATTGATACCATTTTTTGGAACAATATTAACACCTATGATCATTATTGAACATATTATCTATATGATATCATCCCCTTTAGGTATTAATAATTTTCATTAAATTTAAACATAATTCAGTTTAAAAAAGGTTGAATATATTGTAATTATACTGGAATTAATCCTTGTTATAGATAAAGGAATTTTTTATAGTGAAGCATGGTTATTAAAAAACATTGTGAATGTTTTGATGGTTATGACCAAAAATTAATGTGGTAATACTTGTATTCATTGATTTTTTTAATAATTTGAATCTACTGATAATAATATTTTAACACTTTTATTTAGAATTTTAGATTTATTAACAAGATAAACTTTTGTCCTATTTCATATAATACAGAATATAACATAAATATACGGTGAATATTATTGTAAATGATTGATAGTGGTATTGATAAATTTGGAAAAAATATAATAAGATAATAATAAGGAAATCAGATATATTAATTGAAATTTCATTGAAATACATGTTTCCATCATTTTCACCTTCTCATTATCTTTTTATGTCATATTTTTTTGGTTCAAAAATAGAAACATCCATTTTTAGATTCCTCTTAATGATAATAAAATTTATTAAAATAATGAATAAATCTAAAAAAATATCTCATAATGAACATTCTATGTATTGATGTTGAGGCAAGTGAAATAATTGTGAGATAAGTGGGGTATTTAATGATTTATAAATATGTATTTTTTTCAAATGATTTCAACATAGTGGAACTATGGATAAGTTCATCTCAGTTAGAGAAAGCTAATATCCCATTAGATAAGAAATATTATCTAATACAGAATGACGAAGGTAGGTATCTAGGTTAGTAATAAATGATCATGAAGATATAATATGGAACCCCAAATTTATAGTGAACATTTCTCATATGTGGGGATGCAGGTGGATATGTTTTGGACTTCTAATGTAATGTTAGATTAATATTGACTCTATGGATCCAATAAAATCATTTTTTTTGTTTTAATAATGTTTCACAGTCCAATTTACCTGATGTATATTAAATAACTTTTGTGAGATTTTGTAAACATTTTCCGTTGTTGAAATCCAATAAATATCTCTATTAGAGATATGGGTTTGAGTAGTATTGACGCTGACCCCATATTTCTATAATGGATTTTTTTAAACAATATGATTGACTATTTTTTATTTTTATATAATGTGTTACTATTTAAATAATAATAATTTTACACCCACACCTAAGTGGATATCTGAGGTAAAATATTTATGATAAATAAGAAAGGAATTATTAAAAAATTGAATGAGATTTTATTGATAATATGTTTAAAAAATAATGAATTAAAATTTACTATGGGGACATTAAATAATATCATGATATTAATTCAATATGGATAGAAATAAAATGGATAAAATGGATAAATTATTAAATAATTAATAATTTTCATTATGATACATTGAAGACATTTTGTTTTTTAATTATTAATATAGAAAAATTAATATAAGGAAAAATTTATATATATGGGTTTTTAAATAAATGAGGATTTATATAATACTAAATGGAATAAAATATAATTATCAAAACCCATATGATAGTTTTAAATATTAGAAGGATGAAATGGTTTATTAATATTAATAAGAAAATTTATTTTTATTGAGCTAATATGGTTGAAATCCATAGGGGTTTTCTTAATGGAATATATGTATATAATTATATGATTTTATTATGAAAACTAATGTGAATTGATAGGATGAATAATAAATAATTAATATTCACTATTTATAATGTTGAAATATTATATAATTATATTTAACCCACCAGTATTAATTGAATGTTCTATTGATGATGATGTGCCCTAGTGGTAATGTTATTTATAAATAACAAATGAACTATTAATATTTTGAAGATAGTTAAAAATAAGGATATAGGCCCTAATGAATGAGGTCGTTAATTTCACAAATAAATTTAAGAATTCTTGATTTGGTTATGAGATATAAAAATTATTATTGATATTACTATAATAATAATGATAGTGAAATATAAAATACAGATACATACATTGAATTTTTTTTGGATTTTTATTATATTTATAATGTTGAAATTCCTTGAAAGAGGTATGAAGGAATTTGGATTATTACATGGAATGATTCAATAGGATGATGGATATAACATTGATTGGGTGGTGTGAGTTGTTTTCATTGCTTTCAAACATCGGTTCGTTATATGGTTCAGTGACTAGTCAATAAAAATTGAGATATATATTTATATTTAATACTCTCATAATCATAATAAAACATGGATTTCAGTTTGATAACTGAATTTGATTATTTACCTTATTCATAACCATTACTCAGGGACATAGTACAGTTATTAAATATATTTATATTTATTCATATTATAGTCCGTAGTTTTTTATAGTAACCATTAATGATAAACATGAGAATTTAACATTAATCTCACCCAATATAATTGGGTTTATATGGATGATTATCCACCTTTTACTTTAAAAACATTCTATCCCACATCTCAAAAATAATCGTTGATGAAAAATCAACAATTATATTTTAGTTTTCATTAATTACTCAAGGACTAAATATAGTTAAGACTATGATATGGGACCAGTATAAAGGTATTTCTATATCATCACATGACATTATATCTAGGGGAATCATTGAGTAAAAAACATTGAAGGAATATTATACATTATTTTGAATAATTGAAAACCATTATAATTTTGGTTGAATGAGTTCCAAAATCCATCAAGGGAGGCATACAATGGTTCTCTATACGGATAGAGTGTTAAAACATAGATATTAACCTATATAATGAAGGTTTTTTATTGTGTAATGAGTCCCATATTTCCAACTAGATGATGTTAGTTCATGGGGTCCCTTAATATTAAGATATTTTGGAATTGAATATTCTAAATGAATATTAATATGAATAAATTATTATTTAGTGAGTGTGAATAAATATGTAATTGATTATGTTGTTAAGAAATGATTATGAATTTTATTTTATTTTAATGATGATATAATTTTATTTGGATATTTAATACACTCTATTTATTGAGGATACACATAGAAAAGTGTTTTCAAGGGGTCAACTTACTACTTAGGACAATAATACTATGTATTAACATTGAATTGTGCTTACACATTCATGTGTTTTCTACTCTAATATTTATATAGATTAGTATATAAGGATATCAGTGTTTTTGTTTGGTTTATTTAGATTGATAAGAGATATATTAGTTGATTACATAGACTCTTCGTGGGGATGATCACACTAATTCATCTAACATCACAAAATTTAATTTTTTAATTTCATTTAAAAATAACACTATATTCGATAGCGTGTGTCACATGTAATGATGAAAAAAATGAATAAATAAAATTATTTAAATATAAATGTTATAACCTTTTTGTTTGGTAGTTGTATATGAATATGAACAAAAACATTATATAAAATATTAGTAATGGTTTTATATAATTTAAATTAATTTATTAATTCATAATAAATATGTACTCAATTTCCAATAATGTCATTTCAAGCCTCAAGAATACATTTTCCTCAAAAATGGATTTTACTTCATTCTGTGCAAGAATAATATAATTATTAACTATTAGTATAATAAAAAATATTATCCAAAAAGAGAAACTAAATTTAAAATATCCATGTTATAATATTATTAGGATGATTTTTTTTGAATATCTGAAATGATTTATTTCTGAGTGTATACTGGAAAATGATAATTTTTCAAAATGACATTTACTTTTTCTAAATGAAATAAAATATAGAATAAAATTATATTTTAAATTTTATGCCAAAATAAGATAAAATTTATTTTTTAAATATTATAAATAACTCCTTATTAATCAATATTATATTTAATTTTGGTATAGGTTTTTTTATTCATTATAACAAAATTTTTTGAAAAAGTTTTTTCCTTGAGTTTTATAAATTTAATTTAAAATTTACTTATTCCACTTCAAAAAGTTTATTTATGAAACAAATATTCTATATTTTCAATTATTTTAAGATTTAGTGACTGTTCACATTTATTTTTCATCATACTAAATATGAGTCATGGTATAATATTATCACCATAGTAAGTGGTAAAAAATAGTAGTTAAGGATAAAAATATCACATATGGTCACAAAATAAATCTAATAGTAGCTTTATTTCATAGTATGGGAGAAAATATATCATACCCATCAAAACAATTAATAAATTACATTTTACTTCCATTTTTTATTAATAATTATATTTATATTAATTAATGTATTGAATAAATAGAAAATTAACTCCAATTTAATATCTATAATATATTATTATTATGATATAATAAAGTTAATATTTTTTTAAATGTGTATTTTTAGTTTAAATATATTATTTTTAGTGAATTTTTTTTATTTTTAGGGATGATATAGTTTCCTTAAACACTTATGAAATCCTAATAAGATTCATGGAAAAGTAATAGAAAAATAAAGTAAATGATTTTTTAAAAAATTTATTATGTTTCGATTGAAATTTGTATTCCAACATTTTCATAGGTAATTATAAATTATAAATAATGGTTAATGATTTTATATTTTAACACCATTATTTTCTTTATATCTTTGAAGTCAAAAAAAATGGACTCATCAAAAAATGACTTTAAAAATATTTATGATAAAAGAAATTATTAAATGATTCAAAAATAATAAAAGTACTGAAATTTTGTAGTTGGCAAGAAATTTTGATTAAAATTTTATTCATATACTATTTTTACCACTTTTCACCTTATAATAAATTTTATGACCCTTATAGTCTAATTTTGTTTACGATGATTAAGTTTATAAAGTTAATGTAGGGGTTAAACCAGAATATGAGAATTAAAATTCCACAAAAAAAATATAAATTTATTTTTGGAAGTTATTTTATCCATATCATTCCATTACTTCTAAATTATGTTTATTTTTTTTCTTTTTACATGGTTGAGATACATATACAGATATATTATATTTAAATCTTTTATGTAATATTATACATCTTTGTTTCATCACTTATGAAAGGGAATGACTTTTCTTATTTTAATCACAACCATTGTTATACATATCTCTATGAAGTATTCAAAAGGTCGATTTTCAACCATCCAAAACATTAGCTATAGGTTTTGGTTTCATCAAAGGACTATCCTAGAACTCTTAAGGTTTAAACCAGTTGTGTATATCTGAAGAAATGATATAACATGTAACCAAGTGTTTTAAAATTATTTCCTCTAATTCATCAAAAAAATATTATATAACCATGATAAAATAATAACAAAATTGTATTACATATATTGAAATTTTATTAAGAATTATGGACATCGATTATTGAACTCTTTCTATCCTTTATAAAATTATAACATATCTCATCTGTTCGTATGACCTATCATAACCTTGTAGTGGTGTAATTTATTTATCATTACTATTTTAAATATATTGATATAAATGTATAATTAATTAATATATATTATATTTATTACCTAATTATAAATATTTAAATATATTATATCATCTACCATCTGTTGTATAATGGTAATGTCACTCTCATATACATATGGTCTACCAACTCCATTAAGTAATATCATTTATTTTTTTATTAACACCTTTTATAAGTTATTCAAAAGTTGTATATAATGATTAAAAATTATATTCATTAAATTTCTATATTCTATACTTGATAGGATCATTTTATAACTCCTTTAACCATGGTCAATACATGGAACTAATTTTAGGGAAACTAACCAAACATCATTATTTGGATGATGTAAGAAAGAACTATTCAATAAATGAATTTGAAATTATTTTAAGATAACCAAAAAAATAATACATATGACTATTTTACTTAATATGGTATATAATAAATTTTAATTCACTATTCATGAGGCTAAAACATGTATGACAAAGTATAGATCCATGGTAAGGGTAATTTCATCTCATTTAATGTTCAATGATACAAGTTTCCAATTATACCCCTAATTTGTTTTATATGGTTTATTTAATTCCAAATTGGAAACATTATTCCATGATTCATTCATTATTAATGGTATTAAATTATATTTATTCTTTTTTTTAAATTTTATAGGTTTTTATTCAAAATTTATCGAATCGAAAAGGGATTTTTATTACAATCACATTTTATTTTGGGATTGATTATATTCAAATTTCCTTTAAGATTATTGTATTATAAAAATGTTTGAAACATAATAAATCTTCATATAATAATTTTTTGTTATTAGTTTCCTGGTAATTTTCAATGTATCCTATTATTTACTCTTGAATCAAAAACTATATTACATGTAAGGTTCATTATTTTAAAAATCATGTTACAAATTTTTTCTTCCAATGCTTTTTCTTCCATGTGCATATTTTCATTAAATGTTTCTATGAGTGTTTATAATATTCTAAAATTATTTATTAAATTCATTTTATCCCCCTTTTGAATTTATATAAATGTTTTGATGAATTTTCATGTCATTTTCTAAATGAGATTATTTTAACTTATGTTAAGAACACAATATTTTTTATTGATGTACACCACATGAACATCTTTTCTCACAATCATGACCACAATTCCAATAAAATATTAAATTACAATTTTACATGGTTATTTTAAAATAAATTTTTCTTCTCATTATTTTTTTAATTATTATGAAAAAATATATTAGAAAAAAGGGTACTATTTTCTCGAAAAAATGTAAATATTTTTTGAAAAGATATTTATAAATTCATTCTTACACAAACATACAGGGATAGTTTTTTTAATTGATTTCCTCTATAATATTTTCAAAGGAATGGTTTTAAAAAAGTATATATTTATTATAAATCAATGGAATTCTATTATCTATTAGTAATAATGTATTGTAACTTATTTTGAGATCATTTTCAATCTTAAGATTATTTAATCAATCACTATCTATTATTCATTAAACATTATTTCTATCCTTCAAGTATATATTTTTAATATAATAGATGAATTAAAAATAATATCTATTTCATTGATGATTTTTAACCATTATACATTTATATATATTCGATATGTTAAGGTAATATTGTTAAGTTATACATTTCAATTACATGGGAAATATTGATGTTATGTATTCCTAATTCAATACAGATAATTTATTATATATAAATAATTTTGAGAATAAATTTGTTGATCCTTCTAAATATTGAAATGTATAGGACATATAAGTTATAGTTGAGTCTCGATTATATATATACCCTTGCTACATCATTAGGATTCATAAGACAAAACATGAATCCACATTATATATATATTTGGATTACACCTACCCATTTAGAATGATATGTTTTTTCAAGGGACTTGATAGAAAGACTGATGATAACATGGAAAGGGTGATGATGGAATGTTAATGAATGTATGGATTTGTTCTTTTTAGGTATTGGGAATTTTGTTTTCAATATCAATGTAATTTCGATATACATATTAAAAATGGATTTAATTTCAAATGATGTTTTGGTTGAATTGGAATGTTTTTTTATTATCCACTATTCCATATTTATTATTATCTATTTATTCAATATATCTTTTAATCAATGGTATAGAACCCCAACATGTCTTCCACCCAAACAGTGATCAGGGCATGTTTTACACTTGGCCTTAGTTTCACCCCCTTTTATTCCAAGGTCTTTCAACTAGCAGAAAGGGTATAAAATGGTGGTAGTGGGGATACTATACCATATGATGGTGATACTAATAATGGTTTATATAAATATAACACATTGGAATAAAATGACACAATTCAGTGGTATCAGTAACCCATCATAGTAGAAGGAATAACATGGAATAGCAGAAGCATATATATGTAGTAGAAATAACAAATAAACAAGACAAACATATCATTTATTGAATAAAACATCATTTTTAGGTACTAAGTATCAAGATACCAATTATGAAAACATTCATACAAGCCAATTCATATAAATAGTAATCAAGATGGGTCACCTATGGACGAAAACATTATATACATATAATAAACATGATAAAAATTAAATTAAGTCACAAAAAGTAAAATCTAGATAATATAGGAACCTCTAATGTCCCTTTTCATCCATCCCATGCTCTAGGTTTAATAGAATCACTATGGTCTAGATAATTAATGTGAATCCTTTCATGATCACAAAATAAAATTGTCTACACATGTCCTTATGGGCTCATATATAGTGTGAGAATAATCATAGTTAGACACAACCAATATCAACTTGTCTTACATCTATGATAATGAAATTATTCTAAAATAAATTAAACATGACATTCATATAATTTGAATATCATTATTCCCTTCTGATCATCATTCAGAAGGATACAATAACCTACTTCAGTGACCATTAGTATTATATGTGCCACTTGTTATATACATATGTCATATATTGAAACATCTGTATATATTCAACTCTTGTGCCAAGGACCCTTAACATAAATCCAAATGTATCCCCAAATGGGTAACAAGATGGAGATCCATTGGGAACCTCCAATAAATGTATCATGGGCACCTCATGATAACCTATAACTATCCTGTAATAATTAGTCATTTGGAATCCCAAAGGAATGACCCAAAAAGTACTTGGTCTATCAGATCATAGCTCAGGAAATCCCCATCAGCTCAGATACTAATGTCTGTGGCACACAAATTTATTTACTACAAATAATAAACCTATTTGGTTTAACATTGGATATCATAAACAACAATGATATCTTCTATCCCAAATAATTCTTTCTTATTTTCCTCAATACAATGTGAGCCTCAACCACAAACTGACAGTCTCAACACCGTCAATTGATGGATCCTCACCATCTATGTGGATTTCCATGATAAGAACCTACAACCTCATTAATTTTCAACACCAAACTAAGCCTCATCTATAAGAGTCATCTACCCACACGAGTGGTCAATACCACTACATCATCTGATTCTCATCTATGCACACATGACTCTAAATATGCCTCGACTAATAAAAGTGAGAGGAAATCAACAACATAGTACCTCAGTCACATCATCCAAACCCATCATTCCCCTGCAACCATGTTGATAAACCTGATGGTTAGCACTATCCTATATCATGAGTACCATTCCCACATTCTAAATACTATGTCACCTCAATCCAATGACCATTTCTACCATTATAGTGATCAACATCACCTCATGTGTTAGAGATATGCCCAACCTAACATCCAACGTCGCCTTAGTCTAGGTGGTCATCACCTCCTTAATCATTGGTCCAAGACTAACGCATTCACACAAAACCATGTAATTTAATATAAATAATTAAATTTAAGTAAATAAACCCACCCTATCTATTATTCCAAAGGGTTTTGAAGCCACTCAACAGGCTGATACCATTTAAAGTTTAATAGAAGCCAGTCGATAGCCATCTTGTGTGTTCAATCTGTTAATTAATATACAGGCATTAAATTATTTTTTTCTCTATCAGAAAATACAATGTACACTCCATAAATTACCCCTCTAAAACATTGAATAACATTAGAAAATCTAGGTCCCACCTATATCATACTGGTATATGTTCACTCATATTATATCGGCATCAAACAAATGATAATTTTGGGAGAAATAAGTGTTTTAGAAGAACACCCTGAAAGTAGTATTAAATGGTTATCATGGATTCTTACCACTATATGGGTATTAAAAATAGATAAAGAGGCATTTGGATAAAAGAAATTACCAAGACATATCCATATCCACTAACAGATTGAACAAAAAATCATGGATAGAGAAATGGGATAAAATCCTCTAAGAGGGAGAGGTGTAGCCCCATGACTACTTGAGAAGACGACTATGAATGAGAGGAAGAAGAGGGGAAATATTCTTAATGAAAAAGGGTTAAATGGTCATTTTTACTATTTAGTGAGGCTATATAGTAATCAAAGGGTTTACCAAACTATGTGAAAATCATGCCATAACCACAGTCATGGGACTACTTTGTTCAGGAGCTGCACGAACATATTTTCATACCACCTGAGATCCCTCAAAAAAACAATAAAATCTATTTCATTTCCTTGAACCCACTAATTTTTTTTTCAAACTCTAGCCAGTGTACAGCGAGGGTTGCACACTTTCTCATGGGAGGCATCAATGTTTGGTCAACCATGTATCCCAGTTTGTGCTCTCATGAAAATTGGGGTTTTCGGCCTCTAACACATTGGAATCCCACTCAAAACCATTAATAATGTACTAATCATTATAAACCATTTAAAAATAATGTCTTGGGTTATTAAAAATCATATTATTATGTTCTAATGATAAAAAATACTGGTTTCAAACCCCTCAAAATCCTAAATTGTAAAAAAACAGAGGCTTCAAATGCAATCCAAAAAACCTAAGACATTATATTCTCTGCTCCACAACATTGCTCTTACTCAAGATATCATGGATCATACAAATATGGTACTGAACATAACCATCTATTTAAATCCATTTGTATCATCCCTTGTTATAAGTGACATGTAAACTCTCTCAACATGCTCCCAACAATAAGATTTACCTTCCACGGTCTCTTATCAACCCAAACTCAAATGAACTAATGGTCATCTAACCATCCACAGACTCAAAAGTCCTCCGGTGATGCATCATCACTCATATACCTCATCTAGTGGTTGAATCAAGAAAATTTCATACCTAACACCATCTAAATACCACATATCGGAATATTCCCACCTCATTCCCTTATTGTACGCAAAATCTATGAGGTTTCATGTCTCATCATATTAGCCAATGATCTTATCACTCATCCAGATCCCATAAATTAGGCTTCTCAGCATATTCCCAAAATCATTCCCAGTTTAATGCACCTCAAAAAGAACCTAAATGACAATGATGGTCGCAAATAACCTTGAATCCATGCACCATGTATATATGTAAAATTTATCACACATATGGGATGATCCCAACCTACAAACTAGAATTTGATTTTTCCAAAAATAACCCTTGCACCTCCTACACCAAAAAAAATATATGCCTACAAAAAAGTCTTTCCAAATTAATGGTAAAATCAATCATTCTGAGAGAGTACTAATGACTATAGTCGGCTCATGGAAATTTTCATCACTTGAAAACATAACTGTACACACCTGGTTCGTAGCCCGACAAACTAAGGCTTGGCCTTTCTATCGAGATGCACCAGCTACCCACCACTAACCCCATTGCTAGTTC
This sequence comes from Viscum album, assembly GCA_963277665.1. NCBI lineage: Eukaryota > Viridiplantae > Streptophyta > Magnoliopsida > Santalales > Viscaceae > Viscum > Viscum album. The sequence goes on along the minus strand of OY728120.1, from coordinate 253,358,652 downwards.
CCAATGTCTTTTAAAATCCCTTCTCATGCTTCCAAGTCTCGATACCATCTCTTGGTACCACTCCCTGTCTGACCTCAAAGGCTTAAGTCTTCCTATATCCTAGAATATTGACTATCTAATAAGGCATCCTACAAATACATTCATGTTTCCCACCCGGAACACATGTTAATCACTCTTTCGGTGCCCAATCACACTACATCTACACATGTACATCTGGTCCGAAAAATAAAAACATTATCATATATCCACTCCTTGATGGTCTACATGAGTATCTTTTTGGAATGAACTACTAATACTCCTCACTGACTTTATTCCTTCTATCTAAATCATCATCATTGTAATCACACAACACCATCACCTGACTAAGATATGAACAGTATATCAAATTGCCCACTACTATTAGTGCTCTATTCATACTCTATAATGAGTATAACCTGAATATTTTTAACCAAAACCTAATGGAATTTCATAAACTGTACTCAAAATGTATCACCATTAAGGTTTCAAATCTCACCATACTAGGTGTGAATTGAGATAAATATACGAATGCAGCATCATATTCCTTGATGTACATGGCACCATATTGAGGTTTAAAGAATTCCCAAGATCTTTATTCCTTCTTATATATGGGAAGGTTTTTATGAATAACATTTTCTGAAAATCATTCTAAAATAGTACCCTGTGACATCAATATTTAACCTATATATCATACCCACACCTTTTTTGTCCTATAAGAATGCACATATATAGCTGTACCTACCTCCAAGGGGTGTCTCGGGATGGTTGATGATGTTTTTGAATAACTCAATACAGTTCTCACCTTTCGGTGGACTACCATCCCCCAGTAATAGTAGTGGGTGTTGCATCAAGAACTATCGAGTAATATTTTCCATTAATGAATCCACTCGTTGGGATGCCTTTTTTATTCCTTGTATGACACATTCCGGCACACCCCCTCCCCTCCTGAGATTCTCTTCAATCCATGGTCCATGATCCTTCTTATATGGAAACTATCCTGCCTATAATGGAGAATGTAATTATGATTGTACTTGCAGCTCATTAAATTCCTGACCATTGGGGACTCATCTAAAACCTTAGGGGTCTCATATTATGCATTTTCCTATAGCACACAATCACCATACCCATGACACTCCACCTGATTCCATCTAAGGTGGAATCATATTTAATACCAATATCATGTTCATACATCAATAAAAATTTAAATATATATAACAGATATAAAAAATTAAAGGGAAATGCCAACTCATTACCCTTAGTCTCTCATACCTCACTATTCGATAAAAAATAGGGCCCCAATGCGCTTAATATATATATATATTAGAGTGAGGCTTCAAAAGTTACCTAAATACATGTCTCCCATCCTACTAACATCAGAGTCAGGCATCAATAAAAATTCTTCCTCATGGCCCCTCTCATTACAATAATAGGGTCAGGCATGAGATATATTTTGTGGTAGTTGAGTATAATACCACCAAATAGAATCTATGTAAGAAAAAATTGTTTATCTTTCTTTGTTGGAACTTGAAACATATATCTACCTATCACAGTCAGTTCCATCTCCTATCAGATCTATTCCCACACATATATCCCACATTTCACTGAACATCACAAACTTATTTAATTAGAAAGCCATTCTTTGGTGGGTTGAGAATAATTCCACAGAATAGATCGTACCCAGGTACAAACTATTTTGAGTCCATTGTTGAAACATTAAACAACCCATCCCTTCTTAGCACAATATAGGTACCTAGTGAAAATCTTTCAAAAAAACACACCCTAATTTCCTAAAGACATTTTACAAAGAAAAAATAATCCCCCTTCCATAATAAACTAAGGGGGAAAATTCATATAATAATAAAATCCACACCAAAGTGAGCTACTAAAGGTGGAAATAAAATCAATAGTAAAATCCTAAAATCATAGCATCAACTACTCTCCCTTAAAAACATTATTTGTCCCCTATACATTGGTCTGAAGTCACCAAAACACAAGCTCATAAACTAGTTCTGACAGCATTATAATATTAATTTTGTAATATCTCAAATAATAAGACCAAATAAAAATAAAATAGTTTGATACCATTAGTATCCAATAGAATTCTTCTAAAAATTACTAGTCATGAACTACTCTGTTAGAGTTTACAGCACGTTGACCTGTATGCGACCTAAATAGGGATCAGGGATGATAAACCACTGGTCCTTATCCATGCCTACACATACACCAATGAATGTATATTTTATGTGATGGTGTAATTATTAGATAGTGGGGGGAAATATACCCTCTAGTGGAGATTATAATAATACTATTTTTCAATATAAAATAATAGATGTAAGGGTTATAACTGAGTAAAACTAGTAACCTACCAGAGTAGAAGAAATAAAATGAAATACCAGAAGCATATCTAGATCAATGTAGTAATAAATATATAATCCAAACAACCAATTTTAAGAATAAAACATCATATGTTGCTACTGAGATACATGATATCATTTAAAGAATCATATGTACATTTCAGGTCATACAAAATAGTATGAAATATGCGTTTCCTATAGCCAACCTTAGTATTTACATATAATAAAAATATTAAAATAAAATAAATACAGAGTAGTATACTCCAGATGACATGGGAACCCCAGGGTCCCTCATCATCAATCCCATACTTGAGGACTTACATGATCACATAGTTCCAACTCCTGATCACAAAAAGAATAAATTCAACACGTATCTCAATCAACTAATGTGGGGTGTGAGAATAATCTTATTAGTCCACCACCAATGTGTTTCTAACATACATATGTGTTAAAGAAGGTGTTAAAGATTAAATTAAATATCATGGGAATATTATTTAAATTAAATGCTTCTATTGTGCTAATCATCTATAAGGAATCAATCTACTGCTTCATTCGTCGCCGATATTCCACATTCCTTAGTTATATATATAATGGGTATATACAAATTAATATATATTATACAATAATGAGGATACTTAACATAAAGCCCAAATAATCCCATAACATGTTTCAAGCTACATAGGAACCTCTTATAAGTGTATCATCAACACCTCATTTGAACAGATACCTCCAATGTAATAATTAGATATCCCGCATCTCGAAGGCACACCCCAATGAGTACTTGGTCCCTCAGACATCATATTAGGGGAACTCCATTGGATTGAAGCCTAATGTGGGAGTCATTGTGATGTATCTCCTTTGAATATTAAACCCCGTCAAAACAACTACTGACATCCCAAAGAACAATGATATTAGTCCTCCCAAATAATACCAAATCAATGTTCACAATGTCTGAAAAGTCCCAACCCCTACCTGTCAGTCTCAACAATGTCAACTGATGAATTCTCACCATCCCTGTGTATTATAATGAAAATCACCACAAACATCAATAATGTTCAAAAACATCTAAATCTACATATAAAAAAGGACATTGCTAATACATGTTTTCATCACCACCTCATCATCCGAGTGCAATTTTTGGGCACATGAATCCCAAAACAAATCGCCCAATAAAATTGAGAAAAACCCAAAAAGTTGTATCTAATCGAGAGTATCCCAATTTATCATTCCCTAGTGACAAGGTCACTCAACCTGATAGTCAAAACCATCCAATATCATGTAGAACAATCCAACATCATGATGAACTCATCTCCCCAATTTTATTACCAAGTCTCCCATCCTAACAATCAAAATCATTTAAAATATCTCGCCCATGAGAAAACTATCAATGATTATCACCTCCATACACATAGTCATCACCACCTCAAACTTAAGACAATGAATGAAACATTACCCTGGAACCAAAAAATAAAAAATAAATAATTATATTTAAATTAAGAAACACATCCTACCTAATCTTTCAATGTGCTCTGAATCCCCTCACCAGGCTCAACAACACGTAGTCAAAGGGGATAAAAATCATAATAATCTCATGGGAATAATTTATTAATTAAAAAATACACAATTAATGATTAGGGTATCTATTAGACAATCCAAATATGATCTAAATAAATCACCCCAGAAACACTACAAAATATAATAGGATTCTTGGAACCACCAACCTCATACTAGTAGACACCTACTTTCCCAATATCATCCTATAACACAAGATTATTTGTAAGAAATATGAATTTAGGTGAAATCCAAGATAATAAGGTAAATCGTCTTGCATGGATTCTTTACACCATATTAGAAATGAAAATAAAACATGAGGACATGGGATCATATTCCATAATATTTTGGAAATGTATCCACTAGCAAAATGTAGAATGGATCTTGGATGGAGAAATGAGACCCAAGAATAGATGAGGGAGCAGAATATCTCCACAACCACTAGATAATAAGACCATGTATTGGAGGAAGAAGAGGGGAAATACACACAAATAAAATAGGGGAAAATTTTCACTTTATCTCTTTAAAGAGGCTGAATTTTTACCACACAATTTGGAAAACTGTGTGAAAACGATGTCGTACCCACTATCTATAAACCACTCTTCACATAGACACAATGAACTTTTTGTAAAACTAGGAAAAAAATATTGTTTAGACCTCATAAATAATGTAGAATTACTATCATGGGAGTGATAACCTTATATCATGGTTTTTTATGGGAGGCCACATAGTTATTCAACCTTGCTCCTTAGTTCGTGCTCTCCTAAAAAGTTAGATCTTATCCTATCACACACCTAAAACCCAATCTGAACTATAAGGCACTTATAAAGTAATCAAACCTATCTAATAACAAGGTACTTTTTAAATAATACTCTCTTAGTTATGATCCAAATATCTTTAAAGTATTTGTTCCAACCTCTAAACAATAAATTTCAAACAGGTTGAGGATTTTGACCCACTCCAAAGAAATGGGGCGTTACTTATGATTTCACTTACTAATATTTGTAGGTTTTTTTATTTTTCATTCCCAATATATGAAGAACTAATTCATTAGTGATTTTTAAAGGATGTAAGAAATATTTCCATGTTATATTTATAATAATATATGTAACATGTAATTCAAATATGTATTTTGTTTTCCCAGACAAATAACTGATCAGTCATGGGTGGGTTAATACCCTGTATATTATAATAATATAATATGTAATCTCTAATTATATGTTACAAGATTCATTATTTTATAACTATAATTTTAGAATGTTTTTTGGGATCCTCGGGATGTATATTTTTTGTTAACATTTCAAATATGATCATTATATCAAACCATTATAAAATTTGAGAACGTTTTTTACAAATTTTTTTTCCATAACACAACATTTATTATGAATCTATGTTAACCAAGTGGGTGTGACTTTTTAGTGATGGATCCCAGGGAAGGGAATAGATAACAGTTGCTAATATTTGGATTACCTATTTAATTTTTCTTGTTATATTGATTAATGATATCATACGATAAACTATGGATCATGATGATAGTGAAATTATATTAAGAATAAATCTTCATACTTTTAATGGAAAATTAATTCTATGATAAATTTAATAAGTGTTAATATTGATTATAGAAAGTTTCATTTTATTATAATTTTTTGTATTGATTGAATAAGTGTTAGTCATATAATGATAATGTTATATCAATGAATAGTACTCATGGTAGAATGAATCCTTCACTGATTTGGAATTTGGGTATTTATGGTTGAATTGGGGAATTTTTTATTATGATATAGTGGAATTTATAGTTTCTATCTTACTATGAGGAATAATAGAAAACATCCCAGAATTCATCTAATAATATTAAATTGTTTAGAAAATTTATAAAATTTTCATTTTAGAAACGCATGTTGAATGGTTTTAATTACCATTGAAACTTATGTTTACTACAACATGATATTTTTGTATAAATATTTTGATGTATTAAAAAATTAACATTAATGTTAATTCTTGATATGATAAGGTGATTCTTGTTAATGTTTAAATTATTTGGATTCAGTATACCTATGAAGAATTATGTTTTTGAATATGTGATTAGGGTATATAATATTTCATTATATAAATATATATGTTGTAAAAGTATTTTTGGGGAATAATTTTATGATGGTTTATTGTTATTGATTATTATTTTAGGTTATGCTAATAATTTTAGTTTTAGACCAAAAATATACATTTTCAAAATTAAATTGATTAAAACATGATTTTATAGATTACAACATGGAAAATGAATCATGGTCATTATTATACGCATAAAACTATGAAAACATGATTATAGAATAGAAGGAAATCATGTGAGTGAATGTTATCAAACATTCTATCCCATTGGTAAATAAATTTCTCAGAGTCAAGAAAAATGTGGATAAATATATTTTTCCTTGTATGGAATGTAGCACTCAACATCAATGCATTGTTGTTGGAAAACAAATTTGAGTATGATACTTATAGGGGTACATGCATAATACTTTTCATGTATATAATCAAGAAAATAATTTTAAGATAAATTCTATGTTTGATTCATTAATATGTTTTGATATATTTAGATTATAAAAGATAAATTGAAAATGTATGAAATTACATAAGGATGGGAGACTATAAAAATAAAATATTTTTGCTTATATTTTCCACTAAAGACATAAAATTTTATATAGTTTGTATCACACACAACACCAATCTTAAAAAACCAAGAAATAGAATTAATAAATAATGAATATTAAAAAAAGGTATAAGGTTGGAAGGTATGAATAGAAATAATCATATTATAAAAATTTATATAAAAATTTTGTATAATATAATTTTATTTTTTATGTTTAATAAATAAATACTAAATTTTCATTAAATTCATTTTACAACTCAAAATACATTTTATTCAAAAACAGTTTTTTTTGAATTTTGTGTGTAGATATTATAATTAAGAATTTATATATTTAAAAAATATATTAATAAAAGGAAATATTTTTTTAAAATCATCAATTAATTATTATATTATGATGATTTTTTTGAAAGATAGATTTATTTTTGAATATTGAAAAATAACAATTTCTGTAAAACTGCCATTTCTTTTCATAAAATAAATTAATTTTACAATATCATTTTATTCTAAATTTAAATTTAAATTTAAATTAAATCAATTTAATAAAACCTAAATTAAATTTTTGAAAAAAAATCAATATTATATTTTTATGTATATGTTTGATTTTAAATTTAAAAAAAAATTTAAAAAAATCATTGCGTTTGAAAAATTTATATTAAAATTTATTTACCCCACATTGAAATTATTAATCATGAAAAATTTAATTTATATTTGGAATCTAGAGGTTTCAATTTTTTATTTATTCCAATTTTATTTTTGTCATAATTAATAGTAACCATTATAAAATATCTATCACCATGGAGTTAGGTAAAACATACTAATTATGGATAAAATTATGGTATGAGGTTTCAAAGTAATCCTAAACATTCATTTATTTCATTGAATGAGATTAATTTTACCAATTTTCAACTTAACATTTAATATATGTAATTTTAGGGCTATTTTCCTCTGATAAGGATATATATATTTTTTAAATCAAAGAATGAATACAAAATTTCATTCTATTTCATTTAATATCAATGTTATATTTTCATTTTGAAAAAAAAGATTTTTAAACCAGTTATAATTATTTTTCCTAAAATGCATATTTTACATTTATTTTTGTAATTAATATTTACTTTTTAGCGATGATATAATACTCATAAATTCTCATGTGACATTGATAAAATTGTTTTATTAGCATTACAAAAATCTAGGTCAATTATTTTTTTAAAAAGAATAATGTGTTTTGGATTAATTTTTGATTAAAAAAAATTTACAAGTGTAATAATAATGTAAACATATATTTAAATATTTCTATATCTGAATTCTATTTTTATCACGATTCAATGAATGTTTAACTAGTTGTATCAACCCAAAAATGACGTCAATGATACATTAAGATAATAAATAATCTATTGGATTATTAAAAAAACTTATAAAGAATATTAGGCTAAGAAATGTCCTATAATTTCAGCCATGGAACATTTTTTATCCACTGGTCACCTTATTAAAAATCAATGATCCATAAAGGCTAAAATAATTGGTACCAAACAAATGGGTAAAAAGATTCAATTAGGTGTTTAAACTAGAATATAGATAGTAAAATGACATGTAAAAATATCTATATTTTAATGGATGAAGGTATTTATACCATATTATGAACTAAATTTAAATAAGTTCCCTTTGGTACCACATGACATGATTATAATAAAAATTACGCACATTATTTAAGTAATTTCATGTATACCTTTTCCTTCACTTATAAATGCATCCCAATTTTCCCTTCTTATTCATACAACATGAGCCACTATCATTGACCAATATTATATGAAAATATATTCCCAAAATTACTCCAATGAACTTGATTATCTTCTCCCAAAAAAGTTCCAACCAATAAGTATTAAGCTGTAATCCAATGATTGTTTTCTGAAGAAGTGGTGTAATTTTCTATTGGATGTTTTCAATGTTTTCCTTTTAATCCACTATAAAATAATATATATCCATACTAATATAATAATATATATAACTTCCATATTCTAAAATATTATTAATCCTAAGTAAAAACACTTATTGATCTCATTTACATCCTTTGTAAAATGTAAACATCACTCATATGTTTGTGCAACCCACTATCATCCCATAGCGCAGTAATTTGTTTTTTTATATTATTACATATTCGGTTATAAATGTTCACATCCTGAATATATGTGATATTTTTTAAATAATTGTTATTCGGTAAATTTATGAAATTATAAACCATCTTAACCTTCCGTAGGATGGAAATTTATAACCTCTCTTGTATGTATGTGTCCACTTCCACCTCCACAAAGTGATTTGTTCATTTTTCTGTCCACACCATTCATAGATGACTCAAAAATTGAATTTAATGAATAAAAATTATATTCATGATATTATTAACAATATATAAATAATTTACCTATTTAATAACTCCTATAAACATGGTAAATATAATGAAGTAATTTTGGACAAATGGACCAAACAAATATAAGTGGTCGATGAAAGAGAGAAATTCCCAATTAATTAATTTAAAATTATTTAAAAATTACTTCAAAAAAATGGTATATTGATGAAATATTTTATAAATTATTTATTTCAAAAATTTAAATTCATTATATAAGTGAATCAAACACTTATGATTTTGTGGATTTCAATGGCATGGTTAATTTAGTATCTTTTTAACCTTAATTAGACATGGCTCACATTACGCAAAAAATATTGTTAAAATGATGCACATACAACCCACTTCAAAAAATTATATTATAAGTCTATATTTATTCATGTAATTGCATGATTTTTATTCATTTTCTTATTTAAATAATCTTTTTTTTATAATTATAAAATTAGTAGGGGTTTTCTATTGTCATCAAATTTTATATCAAGATGGTTTATCTTCAAATTTAAATTGGAATAATTATTTGATCATAATATTTTAAACCACATATGTTTTCATTTCCTCTATTCATATTTTGATTTTCATATTTATTTTAAATTTATTCTCCTTTTAGAACAATTATAAAAAGTAAGTTAAATGTAATGGAATCTCTTTTAAATTATTTTTGGAATTCTTCTTTCAAACTATTTTTCATTCTTGTCGATATTTTTCGTAAAATGAATTCAATATATTTTTTACTGTTATATAAATATTTAAAAATATAATTTTATAAAATATTTTATTTCTATTAAATTGTTTAAGAGGAATTATCTTATCATTTTTTAATGTTTTACTTTTTATTATAGGTGTGAAGTGAATATTTGTTTCAACATACACTAAAAAAACATTTCCAACCATCAATGCTACTACTTTCATTGAATAATTATTTATATGTTTCCAAATTATTATTTAAATAAAATCCATTTCTAAATGTTTTATAAATTTTTAAGGGAAATGATATCAGAATAAAGGGTATTAATTTTATTAAGGGAATGAAATGAATTTGGAAAATTTATTTATAAATTTATTCATAAATTATGTTATATGGAATTTATTATCAATGTATTACTTATATTTTCCTTTTTAATATCTTATTCATAATATAAAACATTATTATTATTTTGAATCTAAATTATTCAATTAATCATTACTAATAATTTGTTATAAATTATTTTCAAATTATTCCCCTTTTTAGAACCATGTTATCTATCAGTATCTATTTTCCATAGACATTGGTTTTTTACCATCATGTATATATTTTTAAAATCACGGATAAATTCATAATCATTACATTAAAAATGATTCAATTGTATATAATTTATATATACTGTAGTAGTTTAATAGATTTTATTTGGTATGTTATTTCCTTTAATAGGGATGTATTTTTTTCCTAATTCTTGAATAAATTCATACAATCTTTGAATTATATAGGATTTTGAAAATAAATTGTTTTTATCATTAATGATATGAGTAATTCATATGAAATCGAAAACATAATGCTTATTGGTTACAAATGCAGTTTTGATACAATGAAAGGTCTCACGGGACAAGACTCTATGCCAAGTAAAATTAGTATTTGTTTAACAATTAACAATTTTTTAAGAATTATATCTTATATGATATGAATTGATTGTAGGATTAATGATAACAAGTTTTATGCCCCGATGGAAGTTGAATTAATGTCTATATTTATGAATTTCTGGAATTGAGAATTTTCGTTTCAGTATCCATTTGATTTTTATATTTATATTAGCCATGTATATATTTTTCCCTCAATTTATTCATTTAATTTCAATATGTTATGATAACCCACTATATTGTATTGATTATGAACTATCTATTCATAATAGATTATATTGTATGGTTTACCTTATCAATTGAGTTATCTGGTTTTTTATTTTTCTTTTTTCTATATTTGATAAAATAAAATATGAATTTTTTTAAGGATTAAAGAATGAGTTTCTTGTAATTTTTTAATTAATTTTTTAATATTTAATCCATTACACTAATTTATATTGAGTGGTGTTATCCCTAAAATATTGTATCAATGTAATAAGTAATCATTTTATTTTTGTTACGAGAGTCATTGTGTTATAATTGGTTTTAGAGAATGTTTGGAAGTGACCCTTGAGAATGTGACTTTAGATTAATATCGATAATATTAGCATTATGATAAATATTTATATTATTTAATAAAATTTTGGAAATAATAATTCTATAGTTTATTATTCGTTAAGAATTTGGGTTAACAACGTGAGTACTAATGTTATGGGATAGTTCATAAAGAATGCAAGGGATTTAAAAATTTCGTCAAGGTAGGGATTAATATGATAATTTTTATGTGGTTTTTGTTAATGATATCTTAAGGTAAAATAATCATTATAATGGTAGTGAAATTAAATTGAGATTAATTCTTTTGAAATTTTCTAGAAAAAGAATTATATGTGAAATTTATTAAGTGAAAAGGTTGAGTTTAGGATGTTATTTTTCTATGGAATATTTTCTCTAGGGATGAAATATATGTTAGTATTTCTAGGATTATTGGAAACAAAAGAATATAATTCAAAGACCAATTTAAACTTTAAGGATTTTAATTAAGGTTAATTATTGACAAATTAGAGATTATATTATTAATATAGAGTGGTATTTTTTTATGGTAGTTTGGTGTGACTATTTATATAAAACACATATGAATTTTTCTAATAATAATAACATGTATGAAAAATTAATAAAAATTAAACATTGGATGATTTTTAACAATGGAAGTGGTCACCCTAATAAATTATTCTTATTAGAATTTGATATGTTTTAGATATATTTATTGATGACTCTCTAAATGACTATTAAGGTTCTAATTTGATATGACATGGTGATATATGGTAATCTTACTAATTTTTTTTTGTTTAGCATAGAAAAATTATATTTTGAGAAAAGGTTATTACAATATATACATATTTGAGGATGTGGCTAAAAGTGTTAAATGTTTGTTTTGATATATGTTTTTCTAATGGATGATTCACTTTGGTTATTATTTTAACATTTTCTTACATGTTGGTTTTAGATAGAAGAAAAAAATATCATTTAATGGTAGATTAAAAAATGATTTTAGCGTATCCGGAAAAAAATTCATTATGAACCTAATGATTCAAATCAAATGATGAAACCATTCTTATATAATAGAATGAAGTTATGAATTTAAATTTTTATCATATTTTGTATCCAATATGATACAAGATTTTTCAAACTCAATCAAACAAAATATAAATATATTGTGTTTTATATGAAAATAAAAACCCATAAATCAAGGTATGATTTTAGAAACTCATTTAAAAAACAATTCTTTTATAGGTAGATGAAATAATATTTTCCTCACAAAAGCATAGAAATTAAAGTTTAATAAAAAATAAATATATGATTTTATTAATATGTTGTGATATATTATGTTTAAAAATGAAGAATTAAAATTAATAGAAAGATATTTATGTTGGGAGATTATAATATAATACCAAAATATTTTAGTTTCTGTTTTATTTTAAAAGGAACACTATTTTGATTTGCATGTATATGATAATACAGTTTTCTTAAACAAAAAATGAATTAATTTTATATTAATATGGTTGCTACAACCTAGATATTTGGTTAGATATTATTAATAGAAATATCAACACTATTTGAAATATTTATAATGGTTTTATGTAATTTAATTTTTTATTAATTCAGAATAATTAGGCATTCAATTATTATTAAATTCATTTTATGACACAAAAGTGAATTTTCATAAAAATTGATTCTATTTCATTTTGTTCATTTATATTATAATTAATTACTATGAGATTTAGATATTATAATTGAAAAAATATCATATTTATATAAATAACCATGTCATAATGTTCTTGAGATGAATTTTTAAAATTTTTATGAAAAGATTTATTTTTGATTGAATAGTGTAAGAATACCGATGTTGGAAAAAATTCATTTGTTTTCCCTAAATAATAAAATTTAAAAATACCATTATATTTTTAATTTGGTTTCAATGTAACCCATGATATATTTTATTAAAAAAATGTAAATAATTCCATAGGAATAGAAAAACATACTTTGTTACGGAATGAGTTAATTTTTACAGTTAAACCCCATATATATATATATATATATATATATTGTCTTTTATGAAATTATATTAAAATGGATTTCTGCATTTCATGAAATTGAATAATGAAAAACAACTTCTTTATTTGGAATTATGATGTTGAAATTTGTCAAATATTCCCTTTCTATTTGTGTTGGTAATGAATAGTAACCATAGTAAAAGATTATCATCATAGTAATTTGTAAAACAAGTTAATTAATGTTAAAATTATAGGATAATGTAACAAAATCAACACAATTTAATATAATATTTCATTTAACGAGAGTAATTAGACCATATACATACTAAATTAAAATATATATGTCATTTTGGTTCAATTTAACATTTATAATGTCATTGAAATTATTTTTAGTGTAAAATATATAAAATATGTCACTTCACTTTAATATTCTTAATATATTTTCAATGGGATAAAAATAAGTTAATGTTAGTTATAAATAGTTATTTTTTAAGTCACATACATAATTATTTTGAGAATAATGTATCTATAATTTTTAGTGATTATATAACTATCTTAAATATGTATGAAATCCAGATATAGTACATATTAAAGAGTATAAAACTATATTTTAATGATTTTTTTAAAAATAAAATTAATATTTTATAAATAAATTGACGTTTTCCCTAGTTTAAATATGTAATTATAAACTATAATTTATTTAAAGGGTTTGTATATTAGTATTAAATTGTTGTCAAGATAATAATGAATTCAAATTAAATGAATATTCCTAAAAAAGTTTTTAAGGAAATTTTATGATCAAAAATATTTTATTAAATGATTTGAATGTGAAAAAATATTTCAAGGGGAAATTGGAATGAAAAATGGTAAACAAAATATATAATCCATGGACAATTTTGATCCACATACAATCTTAAAATAAAAAATTTCACCTTTAAAGGCCAACACATGAGTCACCACAGTTATGGTTGAAAAGAGTTGATGAGGGGGTTAAACTGAATGATTAGTATTAAAATGAAACATAGATATATTTAAATTTTATTATATGATGTTATTAAAAATTATCATGTCATATATTCTAATTTATATTTATTTGGTACCAACTTACATTATTATGATATATATTATATTTATATGTTCTATGTAATTCCATCTATACCATATCCCTCACATATAAAATGGAACCACTTTTACACTCATTTTCACACCACTTAAACCACATATCTCGAGAAAGACCCACCCAAATATTCTCCTGAACCTCCTACCCGTGACATGTAGGAACTTTGTCTAATCAAATGAAAAACCAATAATCCTTAAGGTGTAATCCAAATTATTTGTTCTAAAGAATATGTATAACCATTAACCGAGTGTTTTCATTTTTTATCCTTTACCTCAAACTACTAATATGTAACCATGATCATATAAGAATATTAATTTCATAAATATAATGAAAATGTATTATTATATATGAATAAACCATAATCATTTCCTTCCCATGCTATCAAAAATGAAAACATTTATCTTTTGTACATATGATCTAACATCTCCATGCAGCAATGTAATATGTTTTTTATTATTTTAAACAATATCTTTTAAAGATATAAATTATTAATGTTAATGATATTTATGAAATAATTCTGATTATATAAATATATGATATCATATGCCTTCATACACTTTCATCCATTGGATAATTATATCTTCGGTCATAAATATGTGTAGACTACCACCTCCATGAAGTGATGTGAAACATTTTTTTATTACCATCTTGTATATATTATTAAGAATATTTTTAAAAATATTGAAAATTATATTAAATAAATTAGTAAAATAATTTACATGATGTATTTATTTCAAAATTCCTTTATACAAAGTCAATTTACTGAAGTTTTTATGTATAAATTTACTAAACAGACTTATATGGTCGACGTAAGATAGAATTATTCAATGAATGAATTTGAAAATGATTATAAATCGAACATAAAAATAGAATGCAGATTAAAAACTTTCATAATATGGTAATTAATAAATTTTAATACATTAAACATAAATATCAAACATGTAAGACTAAGTAGAGACCCAATTTCATGACCCCCTCCCCACAAAGTGTACCCTTCCTAGGTCGGCCATGTTAGAAGGGAGATAATGACCCACGAGTCCCGCCTCCAGTAGGACCCAGGTTGGTGACTAGCACTGATGGTATAGTAAACACACAAATGGGAGGCATTACCCTCTAAGAGAACACATGTGGAAGATACAGATAAGTTAGACACCAATCATCTCTAACTCAGAACTAGAATATAAAAGAAACCCATGTGCATATATGAAATGTCATGAAAAAGTACTACAACTGGAAAGGAAAAACTGCAAGTACCAAAAAGAAATTAAAGACAACAACTACCACCGGCCCAAACAGCTATTGCAACCCCAAGTTAGTAAAAACCATCTTGATCTCCAACCTGTTCCAAGTGACCTGAAAACAATTTATATACACATAGGTTGAGTATAACAGTATACACAATAGGATTCTCTTTAAAGCCTCTCGTTAAAATGTAAAGAAAGCATGCTAAAGCACAGTGAACAAAAAGTGAATCTAAATCGTCACCTAAATAGGTATACTAAGTTCCCAACCTCACCATGGATACTCTCACCATGTAATGTATATAATAATATATCATATAGTAAAGAATATCAAGGGTAACCGGCTAATACTTCCCCACTGGTCTGCCGCTTTGCCCCAACATCGCACCTCTTGAGCATCTCTCTCCATAAAGGATTTCCCGCAGACATCAGGGCGAAGCACCACAATATGAACCTCGTGAAAAAAAACCCACCACTTCTACACACCAATGTAACCGGGTAGTTTCTGGGAGCCACCACATCTCTCATAATGTGTATCATACGTCGGGTATTATACATCCAGCCATTACAGCCCGTACACCAAGTAAGGATCCTCATTCCATCACAGCCTATACACGTTACACCTATAGTAGTACATAGAAAACTATCTCCAGAATATATGTGTTTAAATAACAACAAGCCATTACAGCCCTCTACACACATATATGGGGAAAACTAACCAATGTGCCTGCCAGCATCAGTAGCTACAAAGAGACGGGAGTGGGGCCAAAGCGGGTAGTCATCCATCCATACTCCCACCGGAATGTTGGGGAAAACACCGACCCCCCATGGCTCAGAATCCCTGATGTGTCAGTTTCCCTTACTGATAGGGTGGAGTAGCATATAGAAACACAAAAAGTACTAGATATATTATATCTCACAACCACACTATGAGAAAAAACTATTCTTAGACACTACTGCAGTTAACGTCTCTCTTACTCTAGGATACTACTTTTAAGACTAGGTATCCTATAAGCACAAAACAATTTAAATTGATTTACTAGATTACAAAATTCCATTTTTATTAGTTCCACATTACATTAATTAATTATTTAAATTTTAATTAACCATGAACAAATCCTCATTAAGTTTCATTATCATGACACCAAAAGTCAATTGTTACTTCAAAATTACAACGTCGTCATTATGTTCCCGTAACCCCAACCCCATGGGTTAACGCCATTTATTTAATTATTCATTATATGATTAATTTCCCAAATTCCCAGGCATTATAGAAAAACATTTCATGCTACTAAAAACAAGGGGGATCAACACGGTGAGTAGATGTACTACCCATTGAGTCTTTGCTTCTTATAGCAGGAGCATAAACCTATCCTTCCTTTAGAAGCTAAACACGGAAAGCATGTGGCATACCCCGCATGTCTTCTCCTCTTTCGGAAGAACGGTAAGTAAGACCAGTTGCCTTGAGTAGTGGGGAAAAGTAAAGAAAATATACAACCCAAAGAAATAGCACGCATCCAAAAATCACATCCATCCCATTCCATCATCCCCAGTGCCCTACCCGACACCCACAATCATAACTGATGTATCTCACCGCTCTAGGTGTCATCTGCTGCCACAACAAAAAGGCATAAAATTCCCCATATATAAAAACGGTCATCCAAGATCCCATCACAGCAAAAGAAGGAGGAAAAGAACATCACATCAATAGGTCTCTTGGCCCTTTAACAATCAAGAGGGTAACCTATAACCCTTTAAGGAATTATCAAACAATCAGTTCTTTAATCCATCTTGAATTAAAATATTTATTATTCATAGGTTCTAAATTTGGGAAACCTAATTAGTAATCTATCACCAATAATTAAACATGCTTACTGCCTCAATTTGATTAACATCAAATTACAATTAGAATAAAATTATTTTACTTGAATTTTTACCTTTAGTCAAAAAATTATCAACTAATCCCAATTTACATTCCTTACTGATTTCCATCAAAAACATACATCTAATCAAAGAAAGCATATATATATCACTATCTGAAAAAACAATAGGAAATAACATACGATTGATATCAATTTATTTATCCAATTAAAATATTTATTATATCAATTCCATTGTCATCCAGTGAGATTAAACATGCTAATAATACATTTCCATGTAAATGAAAAGAGTAGAAATGAATCCCCTACCCCGAAGAGTTCTTGACATTCTTTATCCACACAATGGGTCATGATCCTCCTCTCGCGCCAACTGCATCCACCCGAGGATGCCATGATACGACCACACCAACCCAACCCCAAGAAAAACCCCATTAAAATCATGGAGACTACATGCTATAATTTGAAAGGGAGAAATAGGAGAATATGATCCCAAAGGAACAACTATAAAGCATACCTTATATCGAAGATTGATCGATATAGCTTGGTTGCATCCAAAATAGAGTGGAACCAATCCGAGGAGTAAATTTTAATTTTTCAACTCTTATAGGAAGGATTGAAAGGTTCTAGCATCTCATAGCCTTGAACAAAGAGGAATAACCAGGGAGGAAGATATCATGGCCCATTTGAAGATTTAATGGGGCGACGGTTTAAGATACGCTTAATTCACCCATTAAAAGAAGACCACATTATCACACACGATTTGACCATGTAAAAACATCCCGATCCATATGAATAATTAATAAAGGATTTATGGTTTTGAATCATCTATCTTAATTTCATGGTTGCAACGTCACAGACAGTTCGTCAATCCAACACCGTATGAGGGAGATATTTTGGATGCAAGATCCCATAATAATAATAATATTATTATTATTAGGTGTTTCGTGGACCCGAACCACGAACCATAATTTAATATCCCACATTATACTTGAATCTATCATATTAATGATAGGATCACATCACCACTGACAGGAAGTCAATCGGATGTCGTACGCGGGAGTTATGGCTGCTCGAAGATTTAATAATAATATTAAATCTATAAAATTCACGAGTGTTTCGGGTACCTGAACCAAAATCCTGAAAAGGACATCCAATATTGGACTCATAAATTCTGTCTTGAATTCTGGGTCACACTGCTGCTGATGGTTCATGAAACCAAGGTCGTACGAGGAAGATACCATCAAAATTTGGTTTTCCCAACGAAAATAATAATTACATTATTATATTATTATTATTATTAATTTAATTTAATTTAATTCCATAAATTCTCTCATTCAAAATCCACGCAAAAAATCTACCCAATTTGGTGCGCATCCCCCCATTCCACCATGATTGATTTCCATTTTTTAACTTATTTATTTTATTTCTTTAAATTTTAAATCTTTATTTCCATTAAACTCTTTCTCTCTCCAATCTCTTTCCCTCTTCCACAATTCCCTCACGCTCCAAAAAAGTGGCACCTCCCCTTGATTGACTTATATTTTAACTTATTTATTTTATTTTTACATTATTGGCATTAATAGCATAATTATTATTAAAAGTGAATATAAGTTCAATCACTCACACACAACTCTATTTCCACCCCTCCTCCTCCCCCCATGCGCTACTTGTGTGTGGCACCAAACTCTACTCTCAATTCAATGTTATTATTAATACAAATAATAATAATAACTCCTATAATTAATGTTGTAATTTAATCCCATTAAATTATTTTTCCATGGTTATTCTCATATTAAATTAAAACCATTCAATTTAATTAATCACACAATAAAATCCTCTATTACCATTTATTATTTAAGATAATAGTAATAAATAATCATTCAATTTCATCAATGGGTCTCCATCATTATCATTAATATTTATTATCATTATTAATGCCCATTATTATATTATAATTACTCCTTATCTCCCCTGAATTAAATCCTTCTCCCACGAAACTCACATGGAATCTTTCTAACCCTAATTTTCACAATGTAATGGACCAGAGAGCTCCATTCCCTTACATGGGATAACTCTCAAAACATTCTCTTCCCCGAGAATTCAAAACCAACCTAAAGAGACTAAAAAAATAAACAATTTATGAACAACCATCCATCGAGATACCTCTCAAAAGAGAGAAATCCACAAAAGAAAAACAAGAAATTCATAAATAGAACACGAAAGGTCTAACCACAAATGGGACATCATTACATGAAAAGAGTTAAGAGTCAAAGAACTTTGGGTACGAAGCATGTATATGTAACCCACATTCCTAGGTACTATCCTCTATTCCACGGTGTCACCACAAGACATGAACTAAGGGAATAGAACATTTGCGCAACACCTTCTCCTTGCAGTCTTGGATCTCTACAGGTCGGTCCTCAAAGGTTGCATAATCATCAACATCGATAACTCCCCCAATAGATAATGTGTGAGTCATCATGAAGATAATAATGGAGCTGCGATACATGGAAAACATAATGTATCCGACTCATCTGTGGGGGAATTGCTAATCGATACACCACAACTCCAACATGAGCTAACACATCAAAAGTCCCAAAAAAGCAGGGAGAAATCTTACTTCCACGACAAAATCTTGATTTCCCACGATGGGGATTCGCCTTCCGAAATACATGATCCCGAACATTAAACTCTAAGGGCATCATTCTTTGATCAGCATATGAATTCTAATGATCTTACACTGTCTTCGCCCTCACATGAATCACCGGATCCATCTCTATTGTATTATGCCGTACTTATGGTCTAAGAATTGATGACTCTCCGACCCCAGTCCAGCATAATGGAGAACAGAAAGGACGGCCATACAAGGCTTAAAACGGTTCCATACTGATGGTGGAGTCAAAACTATTATTGTAAGCGAACTCCACCAATGCTAAGTTCCTCATCCCTTAACCTCCAAAATCAAGAATACAAGAGAATAACATGTCTTCAGGAATCTGGATGGTTCACTCTGTTTGACCATCAATTTGAGGATGAAAAGCAGTGCTAAGGCACAGTTAATAACGAAAATCATGTTGGAGACCATTCCACACCCTGGAGGTAAAATGAGGATCCCGATCAGAAATGATCATCCTAGGGGATCCATGAAGTATCACCACCTACTCTAGATACTACCTCGACAAAACTTCCACTGAGTTCGACTATTTGATCGCTATAAAGTGGCCCGATTTGGTTAAAAGATCCACTACCACCCAAATAGAATCATGTCCTCCCTAAGCATGAGGTAAACCAGTAACAATGTCCATTGAGATGTCCTCTCACTTCCACTGAGGAATCTATAATGGCTGGAGAAAACCACTAGGAATGCAGTGGTTGGCCTTCACCATCAAGAAAACTGAACATCGAGACACAAACTCTACAACCGCATGCTTCTGTCCAGGCCACCAAAACTGACTCATCAATGATCGCTACATCATTTTCATTTAAGGATGTACTGCTAAAGGAGAATTGTGGAACTATATGAGAGTTGTCTCGTGAATCGTCAAGAGAAAACAATCCTTCAATGATACAATAGTCGGTGTTGTTCAGCCTCAGTCCAACCACTAGGGGCCTCACCAAAAACAACTCAGTCTCTCTAGAACTCTATCTCAAGATCTCCCAACTGGGACTCTACCACCTTCTTCATCAGGGATGACTATACCGTCATCTGAAAATGATAATCTCTACCCCCAACGTATCCCATATCATGATGTAGTGCTGAAAACTCTTCTATTACTCTCCAGGAATCACTATATTCAACCACAACATCATTGTGTGATTTTCGACTCAGCGCATCAGCTACGACATTCCCTTTTCCAAGTGTATAGTATATTTCGAAGTGTATTCCAGCAAGAACTCCATCCACCGACGCTGTTGCAAGTTCCAGTCATGCTGGGAGAAAACATTCCTCAAACCCTTATGATCAGTGAAAACCACAAAGAGCTCACCAATGAGGTAATGTCTCTACAACATCAGAGAAAACAACATGACCACCAACTGAAGATCATGGGGGGAACAGTTGCGTTCATGGGGACGTAACCGCTAAGATACATAAGAAACAACTGACCTCTGCTGCATGATAACATAGACAAACCCCATATGGGAAGCATCACAGAAAATATCAAACTGAACTTCCTCAGCTAGACGACAAAGGACTGGAGCACTTACTAACTTCTCCTTTAGATACTTGAAAACTACCTAACACTTATTAGTCCATATGAATTCTGGGTCCTTCCTAGTAAAAGTTGTCAGCTGAGTCGCAACTCGTGGGAAATTGGCTATGAACCGCCTATAGTATCCCATAGGACCAAGGAAACTTTTCACCTCTAAAACTGTCTTAGGGGATTCCCAAGACACAGCTGCTTCTATCATTGATGGATCCAAAGCTACTCTCCATTGGGACAAAACATGAACCAAGAAACAGAATTCTTGAGCCCAAAACTCACACTTCGACAACTTCCCACACAGCTGATGTGGGCGAAGAACTCCCAAAACAACTCGTAGATGCTCTCAATGCTCCTCTTAAAATGTGGTGTACAGAAGGATTTCGTCAATGAATACTACCATTAATTTGTCCTGGAACTCACGGAACACAACATTCATCAATCCCATGAATATAGATGGAGCATTCGTCAAACCAAATGGAATTAGAACAAACTCATAATTCTCATGACGACAACGGAAAGTAGTCTTCAGAATATCCTCATCCTTCACACGCATTTGATGATATCCCGACCGGAAGTTGATCTCTGAGAACCAAATTGCACCCTTGAGTTGATAGAATAAATCATCAATTTGTGGAAGAGGATAGCGATTCTTTATTGACACTTTGTTTAAGCGGCGATAATCGACACACAACCAAAAACTGTTGTCGGTCTTCTTCACGAACAAAACTGGTGCACCCCATGGTGACACACTTGGCCAAACAAAACCGCACAGCGATAGACCATCAAGATGTATATGTTTCTCTCGTAACTCAGAATGGTATATCCAATATAGAGACATATAGATAGGATATTCTCCTGGATTCAGCTTGATCCCGATCTCGATCTCTCATCAAGGGGGTAATGATACAACCTCCTCTGGAAAGACATCAGGGTACTCCTCTGTAACCCAAGGAAAAGCCAACTGATGAACCTCTGAAAAACTTAGCCTAAACGCAACCATCATGGATGATAATGATGGAATGTTCTTATGACTAATCGGAGGGTCTCACTCACTGACAAACACCACTTCCTCTACATCTGCACCAATGAAAATGACCTTCTTCATGAACAAATTCTAGGATAGCCTGCACCAAATACAACCAATCCATACCGAGGATGACATCATACAGTTTTATTCATAATCATAGGAAATCTCCCAAAGAGCAGTGTTTCCTGAACACTAGCTCACTATCTCTACATACTTCAAACAAGTAAGATCGACCTCCAACTGGCATAGTCAACACCAATGGCACTAGAAGCCTCTCTACCTCGAATGATGTCTGGCTCTCCTAGAGCTGGAAACGCTAGAGAATAAATCTAACCATGACCTCCTCCACGGACTATATGACCCTAATGAGGACCAAAAACTTGTCTGCTCTCTACTCTCTGAGGGTGGGGAGAATAATGGGGTTGTCCTCTATGTGCCCCATCTACCCTCTTCTGATCTAAAGCTGGTGCAACTAGGTACTGATGCCTCAGCTGGAACTGCATCAAAGGAGGAACCTGGAGCATAGCACCTAGCGCACGATGACTGCATTGAAAGTTCGTGAACTCCCGTTGCTGATGACCATGACCACCACAAGAAAAACAAGTGCCTGATCCTTTGTTATAGGCTTGAGAGTTTCTACCTCTGAAGAAATGAGATGTGAAGGGTTGGGACCTACCCCCTATTAAACGGAAACTCTTCTGACCTGAAAACCGGGAACCTCAGACAATAGCTCTACTTCATTAAGAATCATGATCATTCCCCTCTCGTGAGGATCTGGTCCTGTCCAAAGTCCTCTCATCAACCTCTACCCTTGCCAGCACCACAAGATATGTATTTAGCATAAATACAGTGACCTGATGCTGGATCTCTGGACGCAATGCCTCCTCGAAATGACTCACCATGGCCTCCTCATCTGGTAATAGGTCTGAAGCATATTGTAAAAGTTTCTTGAAATAGATTTCAAACTCTCGAACATTGGAGCACCCCTATTGAAGGGTAAGATTTTCTTGGTGACTGGACACCTTCGTAGTCGAAGAAAGAAACTTGACTCTAAACCTGTCTCGGAACTCCTCCCATGAGATCGCTGACTCCTCACGATCCTTGGGGAACAAGAACCACCACTGCCTCACTGCTCCATGAGCATCGTCACAACCAAGGACACCTAGTTCTCCTTACGACAACAAATCGAACAGAATCCAATCTCAACCTCCTCTAACTAGTCATCCGTGACTGCATCTAAAACAAAGACCTCATAATTCTGTAGACTCTGGCACTGAAACTCTTAGAGTTTCTTCCTCCAAGTGTCTTCATTGTTAACGTCTACCCTGTGGTGATCTGCTTGAATATCCTATTGGACATTTCCTATGCAAAACTGACGAGGACATCTTCCTAGAGCCATACCTATAAAATAAAAAAACCATTAGAGCTCCTTATCCTGGAATATGGAAGATTCAAGATTAATTAATTAATTGTTTTCTTTTATTCATTTTAGGTTAACCTATCCCATGGCCTGCCCATTCAAACAGAAGAACAAAGAAGAATGATGCATGATCCTTTCCTAGACCTATACCCTAAAACTAATATCACCTTGTTTAGTATCCATTGTAAACATAAAGGATCCTAAATTAGATCATAGGTGGCCCTAAATGCCTATGTTTAAGTTGGTCTCTAGTGTTTACCTCACTTGATAAACATGAATGAAACTGTTGCCCTACAAACCCATGAAACATCACCTGTACCTAACTCCCAACTCCATGTTATCCCTCAACCAAACCTCTGATACCACTCTGTCATGACCCCCTCCCTGCAATGTTCACCCCTCCTGGGCCGGAAATGTGAGAAGGGTGAAAATGACCCCCGAGTCTCGTCTTCAGTAGGCCCCGGGTTGGGGACTAGCAGCAAAGGTAATGTAAACTGACAAATGGGAGGCATTACCCTCTAAGAGAACACATGCGGAAGAGTGGTATAAGATAGAAACCAATCAAATCCAACTCAATACCGGAATATAAATGAAACCCATGGGCATATATGAAATATCATGCAAAAGTACTACAACTGGAAGGGAAAAACTGTAAGTACCGAAAAATAATGTAAAGATAGTAGCAACCACCAGCCGAACTGCTCCTGCAACCCCAAGCTAGTAAAAACCAGATTGATCTCCAACCTACTCCAAGTGACCTGAAAAAATTTCATATATACATAGGATGAGTATATTTGTATACTCAGTATGATCCTTTCTGAAGCCTCTCATGCAAATGTAAAGAAATCTTGCTAAAGCACAGTGAAGAACAAGTGAAAATAACTCGTCACCTAAACAGGTATAATAAGTTCCAAACCTCACCATGGATACTCTCACCATGTAACTCATAAAAGAATATATCATATAGTAAAGAATATCGAGGGTATCCCACTACTACTTCCCCACTGGTTTTCCGCTCTACCACAACATCACACATCCTGAGCATCTCTCTCAAAAAATGCATGCCTGCAGACACCTGGGTGAAGCACCACAATATGCACCTCATGCAACAAAACCACCAAGTCCGCTAACCAAAGTGACAAGGTAGTTTATGGGATCCACCACAGCTCGCATAACATGTATCATACATTTGGTATTATACATCAAGCCATTACCGCCCATACACTAAGTAAGGATCCTCAAGCCATCAGAGCCTATACATGTTACACCTATAGTAGTACATAGAAAACTATATCCAAAATATATGTGTGTGAATAACCACAAGCCATTACATCCCTCTACACACGTATATGGGGAAAACAAAAAAATGTGCCTGCCATCACCAGTAACTACCAAGAGAAGAGAGTGGGGCCAATAGGGGTAGTTAGCCATCCATCCTCCCACTTGAATGTTGGGGAAAACACCCCCAAGGGCTCAGAATCCCCGGGGTGTCAGTTTCCCTTACTAACAGGGTAGAGTTGTGTATAGGAACACAAAAGGTACTAGATATATTATATCTCACAACCACACTATGGGAATAACCTATTCTTATACACTACTGCAACTAATGTCTCTCAGACTCTAGGCTTTTACTTCTAAGACTAGATATCCAATAAGTACACAACCATTTAAAGATCTTTATTAGATTACTACATTACATTTTTATCAGTTCCACTTTACGTTAATTTATTCTTTAAACGTTAATTTACCATGAAAAACTCCTCATTAAAATTAATTAGCATCACACCCAATGTCAATTGTTCCATCCAAATTACAACCTCATCATTATGTTCCAGCATATCCATCCCCATAGGTTAACACCGTTTATTCATTTATTTATTATAAAATTACTTTCCCACATTACTAGGCATTCTAGAAAAACATTCTATGCTACTAAATACAAGTTGGCTCAACATAGTGATTAGATGTACTACCTGTCAAGTATTTTGTCTCTTATAGAAAGAGCATAAACACATCCTTCCTTGAGAATCTAAACACCGAAAGCACATCGAATACCCCGCGTGCATTTTCCTCTTTTGGAAGAATGGTAAGTAAGACCAGCTACCAGGAGAATTGGGGAAAAGTAAAGCAGATAAACAACCAAAATAAACAACAATCATCCAATAATCACATCCATCTCATTCCATCACCCCTGGTGTCCACCCTGACACCCACATGCATAACCGATGCATCTCGCCACTCTAGGAATCATCTGCTGCCACAACCAAAAGGCCTACATGCCCCCCTCACTTCACAACAGCCATCCTGGATCACATCACAACACAAGAAGCATGAAAAAAACATCACATCAATAGGGCTCATGTCCCCTTAACAATCAAGAGGGTAACTCAGAACCCTTTAAGGAATTATCAAACAATTACTTCTTTAATCCATCATGAATTAACATATTTATTATTCAATGGTTTCAAATTTGAGAAACCTAATTAGTAAGATATCACTAATAATGAAACATGCTTACTACATCAATTTAATTAATATTAAATTAAAAATAGAATCAAATTCGTTTATATGACTCTTTATGTTTTTCCATACAATTATCAATTAATCCCAATTTAATTTCTTTACCTATTTCCATCAAGAACAAACATTTAATCAATGAAAGCATAGATATTTCACTATCTAGAAAAACATGAGGCAATAACATACGATCGATATCGATTTATTTATCAGGTTAAAATATTTATTATCTCAACTCCATTGTCATCCAGTGGGATTAAACACTCTAAAAATATAGTTTCACGTAAATAAAATGTGAAGCAACAAATCCCCTACCTTGAAGAGTTCTTGACGTTCTTTATCCACACAACAGGTCACGATCCTCCTCTCCCGCCAACCGTATCCACCCGAGGATGCCACGGTACGACCACACCAACCCAACCCCAAGAAAAACCCCATTAGAAGCATAGAGATTATATGCTATAATATGGAAAGGAGAAATAAGAGAAGATGATCCGAAAGTAACGACTATAAAACATACCTTATATCTATGATTTACCGATATAGCTTGGTTGCCTAAAAAATATAGCAGAACCAATCCGAGGAGTAAAGTTTGATTGTGCAACTCCTACGAGATGGATTGAATGGTTCTAGCATCTCATAGCCGAGATCAAAGAGGAAGAACAAGGGATGAAGATATTTAGTCCCTTTTGAAGATTTAATGGGGCGACAATTTAAGATACACTTAATTCCCCATTAATTGTCGATCACATTGACCCACGTAGTCTGACCATGTAAAAACATCCCGAGCGACAGGAATAATTAATATAGGATTTATGGTCTTTGAATCATCCATCTTAATGCCAGGGTTGCAACGTCATAGACAGTTCACCATTCTAACACCGTGTGAGGGAGATATGTTGGATGCATGATCCCATAATAATAATAATAATAATAATAATAATATTGGGTTCTTTGTGGAACTGAGTGATGAACCATAATTTAATATCCAACATTAGACTTGAATTGATTTTATTAATGACATGATCACATCACCACTCATGGGATGTCAATCGGACGTCGCACGCAGGAGTTATGGAGGGTCGAAGATTTAATAATAATATTAAATTTATTAATTCACGAGCATATAAGGTACCCGATCCGAAAACCCAAAAAGATATCCAATATTGGACTCATAAATTCCATCTCGAATTCTGGGTCACACTACCGCTGACGGTTCATGAAACCGAGGTCACATGAGGAAGATATCGTAAAAGCTCAGTTTTCCCAACGAAAATAATAATTACATTATTATTATATTATTATTATTATTTATTTAATTTAATTAAATTCCATAAATTATCTCATTCAAAATCCAGGCACAAAATATCCCCAATTGTTTTCGCATCACCCCATTCCACCTTGATTGACTTCATTTTTTTAACTTATTTATTTTGTTTCTGTAAATATTAAATCTTTATTTCTTTTAAACTCTTTTTCTCTCCAATCTCTTTCTCTCTTCCACAATTCCCTCATGTTCCAACAAAAGTGGCACCTCCCCTTGATTGAATCCACTTTTAACTTATTTATTTTATTTTAACATTATTGGCATTAATATCATAATGATTATTAAATGTTAATAAATGTTCAATCACTCACACAGAACTCTATTTCTACACCTCCTCCTTCCCCCCATGCGCTACTTGTGTGTGGTGCCCAACTCCACTGCCACTTCAATGTTCGTATTAATAAAAATAATAATAATAACTCCCAAAATTAACGTTCTAATTTAATCCCATTATATTATTTTACCATGGTTATTCTCATATTAAATTACAACCATTCCATTTAATTAATCACACATGAAAATCTACCAATACCCTTTATTATTTAAGATAATAGAAATAAATCATCTTTAAATATCATCAATGGGTCTCCATCATTATCAATAATAATTATTATCATTATTGATGCCGATTATTATCTTATAATTACTCCCTATATCCCATCAATTAAATCCTTCTCCCACTAAACTCATGTTGCATCTTCCTAACCCTAATTTTTATAAAGTAATGGACCAGAGATGTCCAGGCTATTACACCCAAGGTAAGGATAATCTAATCTCATTTCCACTTCAGTGAGAATTGTTTTTCATTATGCTTTGAATTTATTTTACATAATGAATATACTACAAATTTTGAATATTTATATTATTAATACAAAATTATTTATCGTATTAAATTTTTTTCATCCATTTTATCTCTTTATGTTATTTTTATTCCAATGTTATCAAAGTAGTATGGAATTTATGTTAGAATATCTTTTTTTTGGGATTTTTTATTTTCATATTTCCTTTTGGAAAATGATAGTATAAAAAATATTCAAACACCTATATTTTCTTCTCCATTAATTATTTTGTGGTTTACATATTTATTTCCCATTTATTATCCCATAAATTCATGAATCGACATGTACGTTATATGTACAAGACGTTCTAAAAAATTGTATTGTTTTTTTACATCCAAATCATTCTTTTAAAAGTAAATATTTTTTAAAATATTTTCAATAATGTATTTATTATTTAAAAGGGATTCATTAAAGTCATTATATCTTATGTTTTAATTTCTATAAAAATGTATAAGATGAATCTTCATGTTGTTTTTTGAACAAGGTTCATTTTACCATTGGGTTGAATGAAATGATTATTTGGAAATACATTAAAAAAATTAACTTTACCGCTATAATGACTACACTTTTCTTTGAAACCTACTTTTCAGGATTCCAAAATTATTCTTATTGAAAATATTTTTATCAAAATTTCAAGAATTTTTATTTAAAATGATGTGAGTATAAAAGAATATTTTTTTCGTAAAGGATAGAAACTACTTTTGAAATGTGTTTTATAAATACATTTTAATGTAGTGTTCTAATGATTTTATTTTTAATGTATCATGTAAAATTTATTTTATGATGGAATGGGTTTTCTTTAAACAGATCATTTTTGATAAATTGACTTTCTTCTATCATTCATTAAAGAAATTTGATATTAATTGTTTTGAGACCTTTAAGTTTTTCTAATTTTATTCTCAATATCTCTTTATTATTCATAATGAATAATTTTTCTCCTTAATCCCAAATTATTAATATCATCGATTAATTTAATGTCATTTCTATTTTGTTGATGTTGTTTCAACCATATGTTGTTTTTATATATCATATCAGTTGATTGAACATTATTGTGAATTTTATTTTATTTATTGGGGATTTAATTATGTTATGTATTATGGATTGAATATGGATAATTTTTGGACTATAAGGAATTTTAAAAAGAATTGTATTGATCATTAAAGTATTTGGAATTCATAATATGTGAAAATGATTGGTGTGACTCAATTATAAATACCCCTTGATAGATTGAGAAGTCTCATGAAAAATATTAGGTGGCCATTTATATTGGTATTTGGGGAAAAGCTTCCAATTTATCAGGAATGATGAATTTATTGAGAGGACCTAATAGTAAGAGTCTTGATAACTTGGGTGAGGCCTTCAAAAAATTTTAATAAATTTCAATATTGGTGTATTTCAATTATTTACAATTCATTACTCATTATCCATGTTATATCTATATTTATATTATCCATGGATATACTTTTAACACAACATGTTTGTTGAATTGGAATGAGTTTTTATTATCTAATTTTATTGTTAATTACAACTTCACTATTCATGTTATATTGTTTTGTACGAAATCCATTACTATGAATTTCTGGTCACCATTTATTTTATTTTTTACTTTCACCAAGATAAGAATTATGAACCATTGAGTATTATTAAAGGATTTTATAATGTTTTTTGGAATTTATTTTTTAAATTTTCAATAAAGTATATAATTATTGTAAATATATATTTTTTAAGATGAAAAAAAGATTTATCTTGGGTGGTGACTTCCCTTGTATCTTATCGCAATGTAATATGTAATCACTGACTATGGGTTGTTTTAGTTAGGGTGTTATAATTCATCCACATATTTCATAATAAATACAGAAGATATGTAACATGAATTTGTACAATATTTTTTAATGTTTTACAGTTTTTATGGAGATACATATTATATATACATATTTTATTTTATATTTTTCACTACAAATATTTTAGAGGATGAAGATTCATTAGAAGACAGAAATTTTATATAAATAGTTAATATATACCATAATTCTTTAAACATACTTTATAATAAATAAATAGCCATAATACAATTTGATGCACGAATGGGTAGATCACTAAAAATATTATGAGAAATGAAATTTGTTTTTCCACTATCTTATTATAGAGCTTGGAGTTAGGTGCTAGTAAGGTTGGATGAGATGATATAGAATAAAGTTTATTTTGGAACTTTCTTTAATTAACCTACAGCCAAAGACATATAACAGTTGTGGGTGTCCAATATGCTCTTGTGAAATACTATTATTTATAGCTCATAGTTGAGAGATATTGGTACAAAAATAAATGGGTATAAAATATAAAAACATGAATTTTTAGATTCAATTCATGAATCTTGGATTCTATTTTTTTTATAAAATTTATTTTTTAGATAATATATATAAACAATTGAATATAAGGATCTAAAAAATCCGTAATATATTTATAATGAGATCGATATTTGGATGTTGTATTAGTGGAAATGATTATTATTTAATAATAATAGGATAATAAATTGTACATCTATAGTTATGTTGAGATAGAGATATAAAATTGGTTTCAAACATATCTTTCTTGTGATTTTAAGGGTAATGATTTCTAAATTACCCATCAATACTCAAATAATAGAATCTATGAATAATAGAAAATAGTTCCTTATAGAAAGAAAGAAATATTATTCTATATTTTCAGAATTTACATCCAATATATATTATGAGTTTATTTGGATTTTAATTTATTATATATATGATATTATATTTTGTTTAGGAAATTTATTTAATTTAATGTTTTAGTTATACTAAATTATCATAGATTAGATTATTTCATTTGATTGATATTAATTTTATGAATATTTTGGAAAAATTGAAAATGAACATCAACCATGATAAATCAAAAATATATGCTCTCTATATATACTAGAAGAACTCATTATTATGGAACTTTTTATGAAATTTTTTTCTTACTATATAATGAAATTTATATTAATATAATTTAGACAAATGAATTTTTTAAAATATATATATATATATAATGTGAAATTTCAAGTGTAGTGAGTTTAATTTGTGTTTAATGAGAAATTGAAATTAATAGTTGATAAGTTAAGAAATGAATTTATTATAATACATACATGATAGGAAATGACATGAAATGTTTTGTTAAATTTCATATTCATGCTATGTTTATCCATATGTATAAAATTATACATTTGTTGAAACTTTACCATGGAAAATAGTGTGATATATTTATGAAAATGAGTGATGGCACTTTCTAGGACTCAATTATATGGATATCTATTCAATGTATGACAATTAGATGATTATTTAAAATATTTCTCTTTTTATGTATACATATTTTGAAATTTGAATAATTCCAACTAATTGTGATTTTTTTTGGATGGTAGAGTGTTGACTTTGTTTTCCAGATTGAAGCACTAATTTCTAGAAGAATTTTTATACAAAAATATAACATAGGATGATAAGTTGTATTTTAATTGATTATTTTAATCATGATTTGTTGAGATATCCTATAATATAGAAATGGCTAAATAACATTTATTGAAATATAATATTATTTTAGTAATAACAATGACATTCTTGTTTCCGAATATTTTATTATGGTTCAGTATTTTACCAATAATGGTTAGTTACATATATTTAATACCATCCACTTAAGACATAATATTATAGTTCACTTAAAGATATTATAGAATTTATATACTTATTATGTGTGGATGTAAAATTATATGATCCATGACCTTTATGATAATATCATTTATACCAAAATAAAAATGAATGAATCAAATAATTTTATTGTTATTAATGTATAGTTAAAGTATATGATATTTAATTTTGTATAGGTTTGTAAATGGATTAAATTGATATAATGTTAGATCATATAAATAAAAATGTTATTGAAGTGGTGGAATAAATATATTTGGATTATTATAAAGAGAAAGGTCATCAATTTCAATGAAACAATCATGGATAGTAGTGGGTATTTATAATGATATGGGAGAATAGTAAACTGTGATTCTTAATGATAATTTCTTCTCGAACATGGATGATAATGTATTAATATCAATGATTATTTAATTAATCACATCTCAGATTATATGATGTTTTATGATGAGTTTTGGTGATAGAAGTCAATTTCAGTTAGGGTAGATATTTGTTAGATTCTAATTTGGGTAAAGAACCAAGCAATGCGAGGTAAATTGTGATAATGTATGGGTATAGTAATGAAACCATATAAGTGATCTTAAATTACTTAATAATTAGTCATGAGTATATATAATTGAGATTATTTTTAATGCCTCCTTGCATTAATTTTTTTAAAGTGTCATGCCTTATGTTATTTCATCCAAATATCTTTAAATTTATTCTATTTTATATATATGAGATATATGTTAGACCCTTTAAAATATTACATTCAAAGTGAGAAAATAATATAAGGTGAAATATTTAAAATTCTTCATTTTGGGAAAATATATGTATAGTTGACGTAATGTTTTCATCTTTTAGACTCACAATTAATGGCCATTTTATCAAAAAAATGGATAAATTATTATATAATCGTTTTCATATGTGACAATAAATTACATGTTTTTGTGGAGAAAATGGGGCTATTCTATGTGTCATTTAAAAATGATAAATTAATGGCTAGTTGTTGTTTTTATAATTTAGGAAGCTGGTGATAATGATATTTTAGGTTGTTAGATATTCTTAGTGTGTCACTGTGAGATTCCATCTTAATATATGTGATATTGGTTCTCAATTTCAGAAATTAATTATGAGTTATTATAATATTATGAAGATAATGTTGGATAGACTCAAACATATTTATAGTGAAAATATGAATAATTTATATATGTAATTTAAGATTTAGATATTATATTTTTTAAAATATTTATATGTGTTACATGTCAAATATTTACATCTTTTCATCATATAAATATTTTATGAGTAAGGATGAAAAAAAATATATTTGAGTAAGGGTGAGAGAAAAAATTCCCCTTGGATGATAAGGAAACCACTGAACTGTCAATGATATAACAGTAATACAAATTAGTTCTTAAGTGCCTTAATAATTATGTGGTTGTGGATAATTCTTATTAAATGGGGATTGTTAGTTATCTGAATGTTGGTAAGTAAAACTCAAATCGATGAATATTATATAACGAAGTTGACATCATAATTAATTAAGTAGTTAATTAGTAACTCAATGATTGGGAAATGTAATGATAAGTCATATTAATATTCATTCATCCATTATTCATAAGAAAATATTTTTTTATGTATATGTTTAATTTTATATGTATTGATATATTTTTTACCGGTGAAATAAATTTCCATTTCCATTGATAAATGTTATATGGGTACTAAACGTGAGGAATAATTCTATAAGAATGTGTTTTGAAGCATTTTCTACTATAGAACATGATGTTATGTTTTTAAAAAATCTAGAAAATTTCATTTAACTTTATTAGAATCGTTAATATGATTCATTTATATTAGTGAAATATGTTAGTATGTCTTCCTAATACTATATAGATTTTATTCAATATTCCTGCAATTAATTTACATAATTTTTTTTCCATTTACTTGTAAATATAATTTTTTTTTCATAAAATGTAAGTATGGAGGATATAAAATGATTTTATAGTTGAGGAATATTTTCTTTTAAGGATAAAAATTTTTAAAGTTGGGAATAATGTAATAATATATGGTTTTATCTAAAAGTGTTCATTTTTATCAAATGTTTTGGAAAATTCTTACTATTATTAGAAATATTTGAAGGTAATTTAAATAAGTGATATCTTTTGGGGTTTACTTATGCAATGAGGACGGTTTTTTGAGGAATATTATATATTTATTAATAAGGTAGAAAAATATAATCTTCCTCTCAATAGAGTTTCATATTTTAAAATGAGATTCAACATTTATATTGAGATTTGTATTTTTCCTTGGATGAAGGATTCCTTACATTCATAAATCATTATATTTTTTAGTACCAATGGTTATATTATTTATATAATTATTATATTAATTAAAAAAAGTATGTTTACCATTAAACAATATATATATTCACAATTTATGTGATTTAACCTAGATTCCAATGTTTGGATTTCACATCACATGAATGTTTTAAATAATGTTAGAAACTTGTTAATGAATAAGTAACCAAAAATTAAAGGTTATAGTTCTTTATGAAAACATTAATTTGTTTGATTATATTACAAATTATTATCCAATACGATATCAAATATTTTATTGAAGAATTATTGTCATTAAATTCAAGTATATTAAATATCAAATAAACATGATTACAGTGGAATTAGAAAGAAATAAATTCATGTTATGGAAAAATATTTTTTTATAGATATGTTTAGTTACAAAAAAACTCCCCATGATTTGAGTGTAGAATGCGAAAATTTCATGATGAAAAACTTATGTCCTTTGATTAATTATTTCAATAAGAACCTATATATACGAATGTTGTGAAATTTTATTTAATTTCATTATAGATATTATAAAGAGTATGTTTGAAGGGATTTTTTATTAAATTTTAAATAAAAAATCCATATTAACTATTTCTACAATTAAAATACAATTGTATTTATAAATTTAGAAAAAAATATTCTATAAATGAAATAATTTGATGTTCATAATAATATTAGGACACTTACTAAGATACATTACAGATGAGTTTGAATCAAAATCACCTTATTTTTTAATTTCCCCTTGAATTATGCACAATTAATGTTAAATTGAATATCCATTCAATATTAAAAACACACCCTCACCCATATTGAAAAGTAATTAATAACACAAAGTCACATCATATATTAAAAGGGTTTCCCATATTTTGGGTGACTACATCCTTGATATGTTATGTTAAATTTTATTCATATAGTTATACTAATATAATAATGTGAATAAAAAGTTTGTAACTAACATCATTAATCCAAAAGCAGTTTTCCAAAAGTTGGTGTCCCAATAGTATGGTTTATATATGATGCCTTCTATTTACAATGTTGTTAATACTAAATTGAAAATATATTCATTGTACTCTATGGTGATATAACGTATGTATGTATATATTAATTAATCCTTAAAAATCATCTGGGAGGTGGGGGACTAATTGCAGTTAATCAGGGGGATCTCAAAAAAACACTTTAGACCATCTGAAAGTTTGATGTAGGAGTGGCTATCCAGGAGGCAGGGAATAATCACATCATCTTCATGTTTTTTAATGATATATATAGACAAAAAAAATTGCATGGAAGACCATGGTCCTTCGATAATCAACTCCTCCTCATGGATGAATTCAAAGGGGGAGACGATATCCAATGAGTAAAGTTAACCCGCTCCCCTTCTGGATTAGAGTTAAAGGAATCCTTTTCCAGGCTAGGATTAAACGCATAATAATGGAAATTGGGGACAGTCTAGGCCATTTTCGTGAATGAGACTACTCAGAACCAATACAATGGGGCCCCAAGGTTCAGATCAAGGCTGAAATTGAGGTGTCAGATCCCCTTATGAGGGGAATGATCTTGAAATTCGAAGACGCCAACACCAGGATATCTTTTGAATTTGAGAAACTCTGACTCTTCTACTTTTTTATGGTCATCTTGGCCACATGGATAAGACATGTACCACAAAACCTAAGAGTGGATCAGGTGGCGTCCCCTTCCAATATGGCCCTTGGCTCTGTGAAAAAACGAATAAATATGCTCTCATCCTTGAGTCAGAAAAACAAAAGGACCGTGACCATCTTACGTTGGCACATACCAGTCAGGCGGAACCTACACATGGACAAGTCATTATTTTTGGACCTCCAGATCTCTCTAATTTTGACTATCCCACACAGGGAGAAGCAGGGGTTTATCCTACCCACCTAAAGGACAAAACCCTATCATCCACAAGGTTGGCGACAAAGAAAAAAGAACCAAAAAGGAAATGCTCACCGCCAATGCCGATGCACTTCGAGCCACCAGATCCGGATCCGAATCCACAATTGTCTGTAATTGTTTTACCACCATTGGAGGCCCATGGAATGACATGAACTCCAATGCTGGGCCCAATCACCAGTCGCACGTGGAAAAGGGTACAACATGGAGGAAGTGATGGTCACGCGGAAGACCTAAACCCTGGGTTCAGGAAACCACAAACTGAAACATGCCATCTGGGGGGGAATCCCACCAAGAGATGGAAAACGACAATTGGCGAACCTAGTCTAGAGGAACCAAAGGCAGCGGCGGGCGAGACCCTGCCCTTCCTAGAGAAATTAGTGCCTTATGCTGGAACTGTCGTGGGCTTGGCAACCCACGAACGGTTCGCATGCTTCAGCGCAATTGTGCTGAACGTCACCCTAATATGGTTTTCCTATTCGAAACCATGCTGGAAAACAGAAACACCAATGGTACTGCTATGAAGTGAAGATACTGTGGTGGAATTCTGGTGCCCATACAAGGACTTTTTGGGGGCATATTTATCCTCTCGAAGGACAATATCATCATCAAAATATTGTCTTTCTCCTCTCACCATGTAGCCACGAATGTCCAAGCAGACTCCCACCCACCATAGACCTTTGTGGGTTTCTATGGATGGCCATCCCATAATGATAAGGTGAAGTCATGGGATCTTCTGTGCAAGCTGCGACATGACCTTCCAAGCCCCATCCTCTTCGGAAGAGACATCAATGAAATTATTTTGCATAAGGAAAAGATGGGTGGATGCACTAGACCCTCAGCTTCGATGGAAAACTTCAAGGACGTGGTCTCTAGGACAGACCTGGTCAATTTGGGGTATACAGGTAACCCTTTTACATTGTTTCGCGGCAATTCTGAAGGCACTCACATCGCTGAGCACCTCGATAGCTTTCTGGGCTCTACTGATAGGATCAATATGTTTAGTATGTTTCACATCGGCCACATGGCCTTTAACTACTCGGACCACTGTCCAATTTTCATTTATTGCACACAAGGCGATCAAAATAGACAACATTGCAGACCCTTTAGATTCTAGAGAATCTGGCCAAAAGATCAGGAATGAGAAGAGGTGATCCGCTCAAGCTCGAAGATCTCTCAAGCGGAAGTTTGCCACAATCTCCTACAGGTCGCATCTGATCTGAGATATTAGAGAAAAAAGAAATTCTTCCACCCCGACCGGCACTGTGGTATCCTTGAACATAGACTGAGGATCCTTCTCAATCAACCCACATCTACATGAATTCTCTCCAATATTGGAGAAACACAAAGAGATCTAGACACGGCCCTATGTGTCAAGGAACATTTCTGGGCCATGCGGGCGTGAGATAACCACATTAAAGAGGGCCATGCTAATAACCAATTTTTTCACTAGAAAGCTTCATCCAGGAAAAGGAAAAATGCTATTACATGCATCCTAAAACCTGATGGAAGCAAAGTCTCTGACACCAATGGTATCCATGAGGCCTTGAAAGGATATTTCCAGAACATTTTCTCTACAGGAACCCCCTTCATGTCTACCGATTTGGAAGATTGTATCAGACCCGTGATCACTGATGAGATCAATAGACAGCTCAGCAAATATGTGATAGATGTCGAGATACGCTAGGCACTTAATCAACTTCACCCCACTAAGGCCTTAGGACCGGATTGGTTACATGCCCTCTTCTTTAAACTATACTGGCACATTATCATCCCCGACATCTACAACATGATTAAAAATATCTGTTCAGGAAGTTCAGCATGGCTTCCATCAATGAAATTGTCCTTGTCCTCATACCCAAAATCAAGAAACCTCTGGTGATCCCTGCCTTTAGACTTATCAGCCTTTGCAATGCCTCTTACAAAATCATCTCTATGATCCTTGTCAATCCGATGTGACCTTGGTTACCTGATAATATCTCGGAGAATCAGAGCGCCTTCATGGCCAAGAGACTGATTACTGATTATGCGATTGTGGCCCATGAAGTGTTCCATTCTATGAAATCATGCTCCACTGCGAAAATAGGAACCATGATATGATAACTGGATATGACCAAGGCCTACGATAAAGTGGAATGGAAATTCATTCATTTTGTCATACTGACAATGGGGTTTTGTGCTAAATGGGCAGATATGATCATGGAATGCATCTTGACCATCTCCTTCAAAATCAATGTCAATGGGGAGCTCACTCAAGGATTCGCTCCATCTCGAGGCCTTCGCCAGGGAGATCCCCTTTCCCCTTTCCTCTTAATACTGGTGGCTGATGTGTTCTCTAATCATATTTCTAGGGCTTCATCCTCTAATTCTATTCATGGGGAAAAGTTCTGCCATGTTATCCTACCAGTGTCACATCTTTTCTTCACCGAAGACTGCCTCCTGTTTTCTAGAGCAACAATTAATGAATGCCAGGTGATCAGCCAAGAAATCCAACAGTATGAGAGGGTATCTGGCCAATTGATCAATCATGAAAAATCTGAAATTTCCTACTGTGATGGGGTGCCTCTTCCTAAAATGGAGGAGCTTTGCACATTAGCTTGCATCCATATGGTCGTGAAACATTAGAAGTACATTTGGCTTCCCATGGTTATTGGCCGATCCAAAGAATAAATCTTCACATCTATTATGGACTGGATCGAGAAAAAAATTCTAGGCTGCTCCCCTAATGGAATTTCTAATTATGGAAAAGAGACCCTCATCAAAGAAGTCATTCAATCCATTCCCAGCTACTTTATGTCCCTGTTTAAGCTCCCATCTTTTATCTTCGACCAGATCCACACTCGCACTACCAATTTCTGGTGGGAGAAGAATGAGGGAAGGAACCGGCCCCACTGGACATCCTAGGATAATATCTGCATTTCTAAATCAGAAGGAGGGATGGGATTCTGGAATCTGCACCTCTTCAATGATTATCTTTTGTCCAAGCAAGGATGACACATTCTCAACTGCCCATCAACCCTTTGTATGTGGGTTCTACAGGCGACGTACTTTCCCCACCCAATCTTTCATGCTTCCCCTCTAGGCCCCTTCCCTAGCTTCCTCTAGAAAATTATATGGGGGGATAAAAAACTATTGAATAAAGGACTAGTCTGGAGGATTGGGTCTGGCTCTTAGGTCAACATTTGGACTGATCCCTGGCTTATTGACAAGGATGGTTTGCGGGATAATTCCACCGTCCAACTAGGTTTTGAAAACGCCACTGTCAGCTGCCTCCTTTCCGACCAGTGACTGGGTTGGTGTCTGGTAAAAATCCTTGATTGGTTTAATGAAAGGGATCAATGAATCATCCTTAGCATTCCATGGTTCCCTGATGCAAGCCCCGACTAGCTTTTCTGGATCAATGATTCCTCGGGCGAATACACTGTGAGGTCCGGCTACAGATTAGATCTTGGAAACCGCTCATCCCGCCCGGTTGAGGGACTTTGGAACTTGGTGTGGAAGCTCAATGCTCCCCCTAAAATTATACAATTTTGGTGGAAGTTCTGCACGTGTACTCTCTCAACCATGAGCCTCCTCCCTCACCAACATATGGCTAGTTCTTCTTTTTTCCCTTTCTGCCCGAACATTCCTGAATCTCCATTGCACGCCATCATTCACTGCCCGTGAGATGAGAAAATTTGGAATAAATGTGGCATGACTTCTGCCGCTTCCATGGCGTCGGCATCTACCCTTCCTGATATACTAATGTGGTAGTGATCTTCTCTCTCCTCGGCCTCTTCAGGTTCACTTTGCACCCTGGCCTGGATTATTTGGGTCCGGCAGAATAACGTTGTTTTTCATCAAGCTCACAAACCCCCTGATTTTTGGATTGATCAGGCCATCTCATTGATTGAGGGATGAAAGACCATAATGGACATTTTATGCCAGGCGTTACCCTCTCTTTTCCCCATAATTGGATTCCCCCAGTGGAAGGGACCCTCAAGATTAACATGGACGCGTCACTCCCAAAGGATGGGCTTGTCACCCTAGGCCTCCTAGCCCAAAATCATCTGGGGAAAATCCTTGCGGAAAAACACGAACCACATCAGGCTCACTTGGAACCTGCTGTTGCTGAATCCATGGCCATCCTTTCTGGTATGATGACCACTGTGGACTGTGGATGGGTTGATATCAGCATTGAATTCGACTTCCTCACCATAACTGATTCCCTTAACAATAACAATGGAGGACTCCAATCATTTGGATTCATTACCAGGAGAATTCGCTCGCTTCGCCAAGGCTTCTCATGTTGTACCATCTCATTTACCAAAAGGGAAGGAAACAATGCGGCCCATCACCTGGCGGCCTCAGGTCACTCTGATGTCAACCAGCTCTGGCTGGACAATTTCCCTTCATGGGACTCTGCTTGTACATCTGCTGACCTTCATCATTAATGGTATATGTCCTTCTTTTCAAAAAAAGTCCTCTTCATTAAGAAAAGCATTATAAAAATGTATTTCTTAGTAGTATCAATAAGTTTTACTTTCTAAATCAATCATTCTGCTCTAATATTTTGTGATAGGTTCTTAGTCTTTTAAATCTGAATCATGATAGTGTAAATTATTTCTAGTTTTTATTATTTAAACACATTAAGGATCTTCTATATGATTGTATTCTTATAATATTTGTTAAAATATAACCCTTGAATAATATACATGATTTTAAAAATATGAAAAGGAAACATATTCATTATATATCCATAATAACCAATAAAATCATTATTTAAGTTTTTTTTTCATTTTTCTCTTTATTTCCATAAAGCAAAATATCCATATATTAATCAATAATGATATGTCTGAAATAAAATGTCACTTATTTTGTATGTGCTTAATGGTACCTATCTTTGATAATAAAATTCAAGAACATAAGTAATTAGTGTACTATAATTTATTAATCATATATTATAATTAAAATCTCTTATTTAAACTATTGTGAAATTTAATGAATTCATACACAATATGCGTAATAATATTATACTAACATCGAAACATTGGAGTTACTCACAAAAATCATGATGGAATTTCATCTTATTCTTATGAAATCTCTTTAAATTTATCACTTTATCAGAAACCATATGTACCCTTTGTATCCTTTGATTTGATCATATATCTCATTAGTATTTTAGATTCACAATTTTCAAAATCATCAAATTTTTCTTTTAAAGATTATGAAAATATTATTTAATAATATGTTTTCAATCAAAATTCATTTTTACATATACATAGCTAAATAGATGTCTCTAAATGAATTTATATGAATATTCATGGTCCTAACACCATCTCAAACCCACTATGAAGATCTCAAATTAACCCAAAAACATTATCATACAAATTTATATTATACTAAAATAGTATTGAAAAAATATAAATAAACTCTAATAATTTCAAAGGTTTTTCAATATCCCCCATTGGACTTGTTATTAACTCGAATAACTCATATCAGTTTATAGAGTTTTTCCCAAAGAGAAAATCTCAAAAATCGTTGTTCTAGGGAATTTTATCCACGAGTGACAATAAATTTATGTATTATGAAATAGATTATCTCTCCCTTGATCACCTTATCTAATTATCACCCATTAAGTAATTAAAACTTATGGATTAATCCAAACACATGTAATGTGAGTTGGGAATATTTCTAACACATTAGAAACAAAATCTAGATAATAATTGGAAATCAATAATGTGATTCAAGTTAGATAGAAATGGTTATCATGTTGTTTTATCTTGATATCTTCAAATATATCATATGGTGTATAATGTCAGAAAATAACTATAATTTGATATATTATAAAAATATATTCTAGCTTCAAACATAAATTTTCAACCTTTTTATTCCTGAAATTATATTGATATCAATATGTTTGGACCTTTGGTGTTTCTATTAGTTCTATTATAGATCAATTGAACTTTGATAGTCTTGGAAAATTACTAATTTTTATTCAAATATTATTTTTAATATTTTTAGATTTCATCTCATTAAAATAATTTGTTTCTATGTAGTGTAGTAGATGCATACTCATCCTCAATTAGGGTACGATTAATAGAATGGTTTTTAATGTAGTTACAAATCACAAGATTGTTACCCAAAGAGAATGTACTCTGAAATATTGAATTTGTATTATCAATATTTCAAACCTAATAAGAATTTGTTTAGATAATAAAATACTATATTTAACATATTTTAGAACCCAAATTATGAATCACTATACATTTTCTGTATATGAGAATCATCTTATCATACTTCATATGTTATTATTGTGGATTACATTTAAATAATAAAAAATGTTACATCATAATCTTTTATTGACAAAATTTAATGAGATACAATGGAATTGAAATAAATTTTCCAAAGTATTTTTAATTCATATTTTACAATACCACATACTCCCTTAAAACTACACAAAATTTTATGGGTTTGTATTATTATTTATCATTATACTTTTCAAATTTATTCAATAATTTCTGAGCATATTTTTCTTGAATTATGAAAATACATTATAATTTTTTAAAAGTATATAATCCCAGGAAAATTTCATTTCTCCATGATTTTATATCTCAAAATGGAAGTAATTGTTTATAAAATTCCTAAAAAGAATACTCTATGTAACCAAAAAAATAATCAACATATAAAATAACAATGAGAATGTTTATTACCATTTCTATCAAATATAGAATATTTTAATCTTTTCTACTGGATAATTCATCTTTTTAATGCATATAAATTACATAGAATAGAAGTATAATGGGGATTATTTTATCCCATATAGATATTTTATTAAAATTTAAACTTTTCTGTTATCATTAATGGGGAAAATCGTTCATTATGTATAGTATTTATTTATTCCTCAAGATATCCATTCCAAAATTTAGATTTCACATCAATTTGATGAACATTATATTACATGTGAAATATAAGAATAAATAATATTATAAAATCCTTTGGTTTTTCAATGTGTTACCTCAATATTTTATGATATATTTATATTTAAATAAATTTTATTTCATTGGTAGTTTTCCATACCTGAAAGACCATGTTTAAATGAACGGTGATATAATATTGATATATTATTATTTAATGTGAAAGTTATTACACAGCCATTTAAATAATGAGAATTAATACAATTATCAATGGTATGAAAAACAGAAAAAAAATCTTTTCCATAATTCACATCTATTTATTAAGAATTAATAAATAATCACTAAATTTTATAAAAAATCATATTATCATTAAAAGCCTATTTTTTTAAGAAATACATATTCATGGTGTTAATTATTTTAATATAAATAAATATTTAGATAAATATTAAAATGTTACCATAATGAAATGTATTGATCATGTATGAATAATCATTCCTACATTTTTTTCTAATATGAAGGAAAAAATATTAAATAATTTGAAGGTAAAAATATAGATTAATCAATGAAACATTTTACTATGTTAAATGTATTTTTAAAATAGAAAATTTAATTATTTATTAATGATTAATGATTTTTTAAAAAAAATATTTATATATATAATAATTTATTTTTTCATTCATTCATGTTTTAAGAATGCATGGAATGAACGTATGGTCACTTTTATGGTTA
Organism: Viscum album; assembly: GCA_963277665.1. Classification (NCBI taxonomy): domain Eukaryota; kingdom Viridiplantae; phylum Streptophyta; class Magnoliopsida; order Santalales; family Viscaceae; genus Viscum; species Viscum album. The sequence goes on along the minus strand of OY728120.1, from coordinate 253,314,426 downwards.
AATGTATATTTTACTAAAAAAATTCCTTTTGTTATTCATGTTTATTTAACAATTTATTTCTAAAATTTATAGAAATGTATTTTAATAAAATGTATTTTATATTTTGAATCATAATTTACAAGAATTTTGAATATTTAATTAAATGTTTGTTTCAAACGATGTTTAAAATCAGAAAATATTTGTTACCAGGGTAAATGTTAAAAGGTATTACTACGAGGTAAAAAGGGAAAAGGGTCCTAATACCACCTAAACATTACTAAATAATATTGGATGAATAATTTTACACATTAACATATCTTAAATTTCACTTCCTTTACTTTTGGATCCACATGCATAAGAAAATTACTTTATATTATTTAAATAATTCATGTAATTACATTTATATCCCTACCCATACATAAAAAAGTGAACCAATTATCCACCATTTTTCATAATCCCTGATCCCTCAAAAATGGACATGAACATATGAAAAAATATCATATTTTAAATCAATTCACTAATGTAATCTATTTATTACCATAATAGAATCATCAGAAGGGTTAAGTTGCAATTCAGATGAGATCTCTCAAAGAAGAGGTAATCATATTACCTAACACTTTAAAAAATTATTTCCTCATATACATACTTTAATTTTATTTGATCTATCCTATATAAAAAACATAGAATTAAAAATACAATTATTTTTTATTATTATATTTTGCCTAATATTTTATACATCTCATCGATCAAATGCTAAATGAAAATTATTGCATTTATGTACGTGCAGAGTACGACCTCCTTCTAGCGATATGATTAATTTTTTATCACCCACCAATAATATCACATTTTGATTTCATATTCATTGAATATTTATAATAATTTTATTCTAATAATTATTATATAATTATAAAATATTAACTATTTTATTTTCCATTTTTTCATTATAATATTTAAGTATCTTTAATGTGTACGTACAGACAATTATATCCATGAGTGATATATTTTATTTTCAATATCCTCTATTAATGGATGATTATAAAATTTTATATAATTTACATACATTAAAATTATGACATGAATAATCTTCTATAATTATTATATTAATATTATTCCTTTTCATGTTCATACTTCTTCAGTCATTATAAAAACTACTTCTATATATCATTTTTACTTACAACATGAGTCAAATTATAGTGTTTACAAAATCAATGGTTAGATAATATTAAATAATGAGTATATTAGGAAATAATGTGATATTAATGACATGATTGTAATTATTCATATGGTTGATTAATGATGAAATGGAATCAATTAGAAGTACCAAATCGAAACATGCATGGAAAATGAAAGATATATCACCTAGATAAGTGATTTAAATAAGTAATTCCCAATAAATGGTTTATAATATTATATAAGTTAAAAATGAATGTTATTAAAAGTGTTAATAGTTTTATATAATATAATTATAATAAATATAAATTTAAAATTCATGAGGTCATTTTTCTGATGAAGTGTTTCATATTTGAGGTATGTATTTTTGTTGCATCTCATTTCTTTTTTATTATATTTGTTAAATTTAAATTATTTGAAATTATTTGGATGTTATAAATTAAAACCCATATATTTTTATCCCCTATGGTTATTTTGGAAATATTCATGAATTTTTACCATTTACCTTTCTTTAGTACATAAATTTATCAAGAAATTATTTTTCATAAAAATATACATTACTTACTATTTAGTTGAGGAGCTAATTCTTCCATCCACATCCCCATTAACATTTTTTCAATATTTTTATTTCCTATGAATCAATTACCATATATGGTTATTTTAAAAAATATTTTAATTTATTTTTAATTTTTTAAAATTTTATTTTTACAAAATATTTTAAACTGGTTATTTGTAACAATTTTCAAAAAATGTGAACAAAATCATTGTTTTAACATTTACTACATGGAAAACATTTCCCACTACTATGACTATTATATTAGTAGAATATTTCATAAAAAATTAAAATTGGTATTATTAATGAAAATATTTTTATCAATATTCAATGAATTTTTTGTTTTTAAATTTTCCAAAAGGAAAGGGTATTTTCCCATTTTGAAATAAATGATCAAATGATATTTTTATGGTATTTTTATTCTATATAAACTTCCATTATGGATTGTTATGACTCATAAGGGACACGATCTTAATATTTTATACAATTTCATTTAGTAGAAGGCTTTTGTTTATTTAATGATGGCTCTGTGGAATCAATTTCCATTCAATGGTATAATATCTGATCAAATAATGTAATTATTTAGAAACCCCTTTTCATTGTGTGGGATACGATATGATGAATTGATTAATGTTTTATAACCTAGTGTAACAAATATAAATTATTTTAATTATGTGGTGTGTGTTCCTAAAATTAAATAAACCTCCATTTCATTTGGTAAAGAATGATGTCTCATGAGATAACATAGAGGATAATGTAGGTGAACCTTGTCTTATGAGTGAACCATAAATATGGAAATGATTGAATGGGGAGTGAACCCAATCCAATATTTTCATCAATGAAATGATACTTGAATAAGGAATTTCATTCTATGATTATTTTTATTCCATAAACATATTTCATATGCTTATGATATGTTCCCATGGTTCATGATTGATTATTGATTATTAAACACTATAAAAAAATATATTTTTATGAATAAACATTATTCCATGATAATTAATTAATGATATTTTACTAAATGGTTAATAATATCATAAGTTCTGATGTTATGGTAATACCATTATACATATTTTATTTTCCCTAAAAATTGTTGATTGATTTCTCATTTATTTTCCCATACTACGCATCAAAGCTCACCCATTATCATATTTCCTTTTTCTATAGGTTGTGATGAAAGGATTAATTTTTGAAATATCTAAAAAATATACAATGAGGGAAGATCTTTCTAGGTTATATTTTATTTATTTTGTGAAAATTATTTTCTTGTATCATGGATTCAAAGTACTTATTCATTACCAGTTATGAGGAGTGTATTATTATGAGATATATTATTCAAGATCTAAAATAATATAATATCTATGTATAATATTATTGATTTTCCTCATTTTGAAACAAATAAGTCTTTCATTATTTTTTAAGATTTAGATTAGATAACATTGTTCAAATATATTTTAAAAGTCTATTTAAATGATATTAACATAACTCAATAGTAATTTAGATATTATGTCGTTTTTCTAAAAAATACATCACCAAATTGATAAGGGTGTATAGATATTGTAGTGGAACAGATTCACTTAGGGGTAAAAACTCAGGAAGGGGAAGATTCTATATTAAATTTACCTTCATCAGTTCTTAGTGAGTAGCCCTTTGACTATACAACTCTCTAGACACTCATAGAGGATTTCCCTAGGTTAATTTACATTATCATTATTAACCATTATGAATTATTTGAATATATAATTTCCATGGATGGAGTAGGTTAGGTATACAGTTTTATAGATTGAAAAGAGAGTTTCATGTTTTATAAATGAAATGAATTATTTTTTATGATCAAATGATTAATCAATTTTATTATTATAACCCACACTAGGATTTTAGGATTTATTCAGTGGCCAGAACTAGAATGAATCATGAAAATAATGAGTCATCCAAACATTTCAATGGTTATACTCCATAGAAACTAAATGTTATAGGAGTAAGAATGAAAATTAGTCTTCCTATGATTATTAATTTTCAATAGGCTATGTATCGTTATTTTAAAACCCCGTGATTTTGATATATGATTACCTTTAAATTAGTTGATATTTTTGATATATTTAACCACATAAATCACCGAACATAGATAAAAAATATATATTTTGGTGAAAATAAAAATATTGTGTATGGATATTAAAACCAATAAATTAATATTTTGGTTATAAAAAAGAGTGTCAAAGTTTTGAGAACATTTATAAAATTGAATATAATGGTTACTTTTAATACATATATATTTCTATTGGTACTTCTAATATAACTAGCACAATAATTTTATTATTATTAATGTATTTTTCTTAATATTTTCTGCCTATGTGATATCTGTTTCTATTTTATAAAAATTGTGATTAATTTTGATAAAATATATTTTATATAAATATTTTTAATAAAATTTTATTTTTAAATGAATGGAAATATGAATAAGAATTGTTAATATTAAAAAAATTCTATAAAAATTATTTTCATTATGTATTGAATGTTATATAAAAGACAAATTCATACTTTTAAAAATTTTAATTTGAATAAATACTCTTCATTATTGGATTTATGATTAAAATATTATGTTAATATTAATTTTAGGAATTTTTATATAATGATTGATTTTATGATGAATAATACAATATAAAATTTATTAAAATACTGAAATTTGTTGACATTATTCATATGGATATAAAATTTAAAATATAATTTCAATTAAAAATATACTTTTATAAGTTAATGTATAATATTAAAAATATTTACGTTAAATTACACACCAATATTTGATATTTTATTAAATTAGTAACATTTTTCTAATAAACTTTTTTAATACCTCGTACAATGAGTATTTAAAAATATAATTTTATTGATGTTATAAATTGAAATTGAGAAAATGGATCTCAAATTTTGGATTATTATATCATATATAATTTTATAAGTACTATTACATTATCATTCATAAATTATATATTACATAGGTAAGAACACCTAATACCGGTAAAGGTAAATATGGGTTTAAAATAATTAACCTATTACAAAATTATTAAACATGTTAGAAACATGTTTGATACTATTTTGTTGAAGAATTAATAATAACCATATCATCGTCAATCCATTATAAGTCAATTTTGGATACACGTTACTTAAGTGTGACTTCCCATTATTAAATTATTTCTACATATTTACATACTTTTCATTTCTTTTAGCTTATAAAAGGGGCCTCGCAACACCACTTAAATACCACTCATAAAATTATGTTTCATCCTAGTAACGTATACTTTTTCATTCCCTTAAATCTAATATTTGATCAATTAGATTCTAACCAAATGATTTTATTTTAAATCATCCATTTCAAAGGGATCCTCAAAGAAAACCTCAAAGTTCTCAACATGATTAATCCTTTTTAATTAATTTCATTCTATTAGGTCATACTGTTGTAAATATTATTTTCAAAAAAATAATTAATTTTAAAATATAAATTGGTTATATAATGATTTTTTATTATGTGGGAATAACTGTTAATCACATTCCCCCTCTTCCCTTATGAAAAAGAATAGATTTATGCGTATGTGCGGACTAACACCTCCATGAAACAACATTTTTCCCCTTAAATATTGTGGATTGTGTTAAAAGTTCTTTTAATATATACTAATTATATGGTAAACATATTTAATGTTCTTAAATGATAAATCAGATTTCTCATTTCTCACATTATATGAACATGATATAACCATCAATGCATATATAATGACTTCTAGCACCATAGAATGATTCATTCCACTTTTCATTTTCACATTTCATGGATGGTTCTAAAAATGGTTTTCATGTATAAATATTATGGTTAATATATTATTAATGATGTTATAAAATATTAGATAACCTATTAATAATATGATCGAAAAATTATCATCTCTATTTCATTCATCCAATAAAATAATAGTAAGAGGAAAATTCACTTATTCATGTTATATAATATTATTATATCCATTAATTTAATTTTTACATTATCAAAATTTGGATATATCATAGTAATAAAAACAAAATAAGACTAGTATTGTTCATTTATAATGGTATTATATCAAAACCACCACATAATCTTCCATTAAGCATGATATGCTAATGATTGGGTCTATTTCACCAAAAACTATAACAATTCTATGAATTTATATAATGGATAACTATGAGGGAATATTTTATCTTATAATATGATATAATTATTTGAATATGGTTTTTATGTCTTTTCTATAATTTTATCTTTATTACCAAACTCATTATTTAAGAAAACATGTTTTTCTTCATTAAGGATCATAAAAATATGATCATCACCAATTTGATTACCATGGTTTGTAACCAAATTTACAATGGAATAAAATCATAATTTTTATCTATGATTTAAAATATATTATAGTACTTCTTTTAATATTTAAATAATGGAATTTTTCTAAATAAACTATACTAACTTAGTTTTTATGAAAAATTTTCAGTATGATTAATATTAGTCTCACCATAACTTGAAAGTTGATTATAAATAACTACTATAGAATAAGAGAATATTTATTAAATAAACATATAAAATGATAAAGATATTAAAAATATATAAAATTAATATTTAAGATATATATTTTTTAAAGGATTTTCAACTACTTTAGTTGAATTCATGAATTATGGTATGGATTTATTTGCCCCAAATTTTATTTTATTAGACATATTTATTATTATGAACCAATGTATCTTTACCATGATGTGATTACTACCCATTGAATTTATTTTACCATATTGTTATGGTTTAAATAGGTATAATTTTTCTCTATTGTGTGTATTTTTATAAAAAAATATACCAAATAAAATAATTTTTTTGTTAACTAGACTCTATTCATTGAGTTGTGATCCATTTTTTTGATGTTATTACAAATAATATCTTTTTTTCCAACATAATATTTTTTTCATGGTATATTATTTCCCCATATAAAAAATGATAGTTTTGATTGAAATAATCCTTTGTATTTAAATTACTCTATATAAAAATTATAACCTTATAAATAATAATTCTCATTAAAGTAATTGATGATTTTTCATTCTTGTCCACATATTTTTTTCCACTAATTTTCATTTTTATAATTAGTATCCAAATTATGTTTTAACTCATTTGACATCATTATTTTTTTCCTCCTATTTTACAAAGGTTTTTTCATACCATTTTTTTATTTTTTTTAATATTGATATTTAAAAACATTTAAAAGGTTCTCGATCAATTAAAATTCAATTTTTTATCTTCTATAACATAAATATTTTTGATAAAATTTAATTCTTTTCAAGGGACAATAATTATATTTTATTTTTCAAAATTAAATATTCTTATGTTTTCACTTCATCATTTTAATACTTTTATGTCTTATTTTAAAGGATCATTTACTGAGGAAGATTTTAAAAATTAATTTCTTTCAAATCACATTTTCATAAAAATCCTTATAATCTAAACCATATCATTCTCTTATTATGATAATGGTAATATTATTTTTGAAATATATATAGTGGAAATAATCTATAAATATCATTTCATTTTTTAATCAGAAACAACATATGATCATAAATTTTCACACAATGTTATCCCGTTTTGAATACACCATCTTCGATTCAACTTATTAAAGGGAGTTCCCCTAGATTCCATTAATCATTTAATTGATGAAGTTATCGTGTTAACCTTATAACCTTTAACAATTATTGGTAAACTACATATGCATTATTTATCATTATTGAATGAAATATACCTATAATGTTTTTATAAATCATTGTAAACCCTTCTATTTCTGTGTACTTATCATTTTTAGATTAATTATGATTTAATTATTTGAATACATTATTAAAGGATATAAAACAAATTTTATTGTAATGGGTTTCTTATAGTAAAAAATAAATTGATTTTCTTTTGATTGTTTTGAGAAACAAATTTTATTTCCATGGGTTCTATATGATATGATAAATGAACATTTTTTCATTTGGAAGTCATAAGTATAGATTAATTAATTGTGGGGTCATACCTCTCCCTCAAATACAATAGATAACATTTTAAATCTAATGATATATATATAGGTGCAAATTATGTATTTATTTTCAATTTTAGTTGCATCTGAGTGACTCAATATGGTGATATCTACATGCGTACAATTATTTTTTCTCATATGTATGGATGTAATTTTGTGACTCAGGAATGCAAAGAATCCATATACTAATTATTTTCCCATATTTCAATGATTTTCCATTATTTTATTCCTATAATGATGACTTTTATTCTATAATGGATTGTGTTTATTAAATAAAGTTTATACTCTATTGTGATTCATGTGTTATCTTATGATAATCAATATGATATGATTTATGATTTATAATTTGTTTAGTAAAAGAGTCTTATGTATCCAAATTATAACCATATATTCATCATATGAAAACTTATGATATTGGCTTTTTATCTATTAATTTATCCCAGACAGAGAAATAGATATCACCCATTTCTTATGTTTCCATTTCCCCAGGTTATTATGACAGGAAAGGTATGAAATTTCAAAAAAAAATTTCTGTATAATTTTAGGGTGATGTAGATGAAATATTATAGATTTAATATATTCTTATATAGTTAAAAATAAAAATTATTTGAGAATTGTATTAGATCTATTATTTATGATTTTTCATAATTAAATAATGTTATAAAACCAATATGTATTGGGAATATATGTAACGAAATAATTTTTTATGTCATGTAATTATGATATAGTTATTTCTTAGAATCATTATTTAATATAAAATATAGTATTTAAATTATGTGTTTTTGGTGATGGATCACTGAGTTGAGGTACTTTTCATATCAATTTGTAATATATGACGGTTTTTTAACTTTGGAGATTTGAATTTTTATAATATAGGGGTTGGTAATTTATGTTTGATCATAATTAAAATGGTATAGATAACCCTCTTGGATGAAATATGATTTAATGTTATGTTAATGATGCATATCTTATGAGGATAATATGATATTATGACATGAGGGAAAATATTATAAATATTCTTATGTATATTATGGCATCATTATGTTTTGGTAAAAGCCTTATTATGTGGTTTTCAAATAAATTTAATAATTTTCAGGATATAGAAATGTAAGAACCCAGGTTTTTGGATCATGACAAAATCTTGACCCTATTTAAATTTTTGACTGGTTTCTTAGGAAAATGGATTAAATGGGCAGTTTCTGGAAATTTCTAGACTACACAACATTTACTTTAAGTACACGTCATGTATGTGTAGGAGAGTGACTAGCCGTGTGCTCACCAAGTACATGCCATGTAATTATCATGTAGTAGTTTCATAATACACGACGTGTAGTTTTGAACACGTTGTCTATATCGCTGACTGTGTGAATCCATACACGGCTTTAGGCCATTGACCGCATAGAACCAACTACACGCCATGTTCCCCTTGGACATGCGGTGTAGTCTAGTCGTGTAAAAGGGAAACACATGGTGTGTGAGTATGTCGGAAAGGAAAGGAAGAGGAATCAAGTACACGCCGTGAACTCATGTCGGCGGGTTCGGAAAGTAAGGCGGCAGAATTAGCCGCCTTATGAACAGTTAAATGAACTATATACGGCATGTAGTCCTAAAGTACAAATCGTGTACTTTCATTTTTTTCACTTAAAACAGGAATTATCCTCGTTTTGAGCTTCTGGACAGAACCTCCTCCCCCAAGTTGGCCGAATTTTCTATACTTCCCCGAATCGCAGTCCGAACTCCGTTCTGATCACGGATTACTGCATTGGAACCCCCTTGGTAAGGCCTCAATTCCTCTTTGGACATTTTTTTTTATTTTGTTTTTCTAGAATGAGTTATAGGTGTTTCAACGGTATTAAATATTTTGCAGATTTACCACATTTTAGATTGAATTGGAAGCTGTTACCAGAGGAGTAGCATCGTACGATTCTCAGGTAGGTGGTTCATACCTCATTTTGTGTTTTCGTGGTTGTTTGGGTGATTCGTCCTTTGGATCATTTTTCAGGTATATTGAGTGGGTCCCATTTTATCTACTTTTTTATATGGTATTTCTTATTGGACCTATGGGATGCCTTTGGGTATGCCCTATTACCATTTTGCATGAGTGGGGCTGGGTGAGGGGTTGTTGCTCGTCAGGGCATTTTTGGCCGGGGAATGCCAAAATGGTATTAATTGGAATATTAATGTGTTAAACTGTTAGTTTAATTTATTAAAGCCTTATATGATTTCTAGAGGCATTTAAGACCTCAGTGCTGGTATGGGACAACACCATGCCTAGTGAAATTCAACTGTTGAGTTTGTTTTGTCAGTTTCTGTTTTCTGTTTACATATGTATACATGCAATTGCTGAATTGCATCTGCTAGACCCTATGGGTTGTGTTGGGCTTGGCCTGGTTATGCTTGAGTGATGCGGATCATAGGTTGGGGCTTTTCCTGGGTTACGATGGGTGGTTTTGAACATGGGATTGGGCATCATGGACATCAGCTTGAGGTTATTAATAATTTATAAGTTAACTTTAGTTTATTATTCATGAGATTACTGAATGAACGGGTCAAGTCAGACACTAGGTAAGGGGTTTTTATCTCACTTTTTATTCCCATGAGATTCAATCTATATTTGAAACTATTTCCTACAGTGTCATATATGTACTTAAAATTATTGTATTCTTTATGTAATTTGTGGGTATTTAGATCTTCATTGTGTGATCCTTCTTTCATGTGGTGTATGTTTCATATGTTACCAAATCTGTAACGGAACCTTTCACCCTCCTATTTTAGTTAATGACATCTTTTATGTTATGTGTTTTAAATTTACATTTTATTATATTGGAATATGTTCTTATATATCTTTATTTTACTAAATATTTTTTCCATGTGATGAGAGACCCTCTTCACACTCATCAACTCATTTTATGAATATTAATGTGACGTTGTTAGGCTGTCTAATTTCTATAAGTGAGCTTCTTAACCCAATTTCAAATCTTTTGGATAAACTTATACTTCTGGATTATGTCATGCTATGAATATGTGTGAATGAACTATGATAGTTTTACACTTAATATCCACTTATATTGGGTGTATTATTATTTTCACAAAAAAAATTTCATTGATTTTTCTATAATCTAATGATATGATCTTTTGAGGGGACTTTGTCCCAATTTACATTCCATTGAGACTTATTTGTTGTTATACATTAATTCCCTTTTATATTGTGTATATAGTAACCTTTGACATTTTATATCATAAATATCATTATTCGCATGATATTATAAGCTTTGATTAATGTTATTCCTTAATTATTTGTATTCAAGAATCCATTATTTGGTTAAGAACTCTTTAACTAAAATATCCTTTTAAATGGTTTAATGATTTATTCTTCTGAATAATTTTCATTAAATTCCATCTTTTAAAAATGGTTTTAAGGATTTATTTATATAGAAAATAATTTTTTGAAATTAAAATTTCTTTCAAAAGAATTAAAGTGGTATGAGACACATTGATTCAAAAATCTATTTATAAAATGTTTTTAATTAATCTTGAAAATGAATTGATTATGTCAATATATTGAAATGATAAATAGTGATTAGAATGTAAAAATTGTATCTTTCCTTTATTCTTATGTTATATGTTATGATTATGTTATGGTTTTTACGAATTTTTTAACTGTATGCGTGGTTCCATGATAATCCAAGAGCAGGTGAGCCCGAGATAGCTCTCCAATGCATTGGGTAACATGAGAGGTAAAAGATATTGATTCTCCTAAGAGATTTAGGGAACATACCATGATGGGTTTTCCTACTGTAACTCCCTAATTAGCTGTGAAAACAACAATGTATGTATGTTACGTATTCCATAAGTTAACTTTTTGATTTCTGATTTCTGTGTGTTATTAATAAATATTATGATTTCATAAGGTATGTTATGATTGAAAAGTACGGTTTCATTTTTTTTGTATTTATTGAGGTGAAAATATTTTCATTCTTTATTTTATAACCCCTATTGAGATTTTTTATGCTCATCCCATGTATTGAATTTTTTTTCACAATACGAAAAGATGAATAGGGTCAAGGATGGGATCATGGAAAAGTTATGCAGTATAAAACATTGAACTAGACATGTTTCTTTTTTTTTATGATTCTTTATTTTAGGAAAAAATGGAATCTGAGTAGATGTTTATACTCGGTAATTTTTTAGATGTAATTCAATTGATATTTCTTATTACTCTAATGCTCCAAACCAAAAAAATATCCTCAATGTGAATTATTAACATAATTTAATATTACATAATGTTTATGGTCGGGGCCTTATATATTAATTTTTTTATAATACACTCTTTATGAACCACTATGAATAATTTATTTTTAGTTACATAATGGTTGTTTAAGTACTATAAGAAACCGGTAATAATGGGTAACTTATTATTAGCAGATAATAATATAGGATGGTCTCGGGATGATGTAAGATAAATGAAGAGTTATATAAGATGGTCAAAAAACTATTGTATAACATGATAGTGTGAAAGTGAAATGTATTTTGAGGTTAAATTTTCATAATTCTCTTATAATGTTAATTCTTCATTAGTTATGTAAACCTTTTTTGTTTTAATTTTTGGTGGATGAAAAAGGAAACAAGTTAAAATGGATTTGTGGGAATTTTTGTGACTCTATCAATGACCAACCCACAAAATGGAATTTGGACATTAATTTTCATTGATTATCCCACGCCTAAAAAAATGAATTACAATTAAGAATTTTAAAAAGGGTATTTCCAAAAAAACTGATGTAGAGAAGGATGAGGTCACACTGAATTTTAGGATATGAATATGATGATAGAAAGAAGATTCAATACTATTTATAAAAAATTGTACTATGAAACGCCAAGGGAAATGTCTTCAATGAACATGAATATTTTTATGTGTCTAAATTGAGGAAATATATCAGATAATTATCGGATAATAATGAAGTGTTTGGTAAACAATATTGATAAAAAGATTTCCAATCTATACCAATGATATTATACTAGACAACTCATTTGAAAATATATATTATGTTACATATTTATTTTTCATACCCTTGAATAATTATATTAGTAAGTGATGATTACAATTTTGAGGAGCCAATTTTTTAAATAGGAAAAAATGTGGCACCATGATATTTAAATATAGAAATGCCTTTAAATCAACTGTTTTTTGATATCTTGATAAACATGTAACACTAAAAATAAATGTAATCCCAAAATATTTATTTAAAAATATAAATATTATGTATGGCCATTAAAACCTATCCACCAAATTAGTATGGGGAATTAAGACAATCTAATTAATAAAATATTTATTGAAATTAAAATAATGTATATTTTAATATCTATAAAATTATAATAATATTAAACAATAAAATATGATTATTTTCTACATAAAAAATTATTTTTCAAATTATTTACATTTTATATGATATAAATTTCTATTAAAAAAGTATATGATTAATGAATATAAAATATATTTTTTTATGTATAATTGGTTAATATTTTTTAATGAGTAAATCATATTAATTTTGAATGGGAATGTATAATATTCTAAAATATATATTTTCCTATAAAAATATTTTTTCATTATATATGTTATTTTTATTTAAAAGTTAAATTCCAAAAAATTAAAATATTGATTTGATAAAATTAACTTCATATTATTATTATTATTGTAATATTTTCTTATGATATATTTGAGAAATGTTTAATGGAAAATTGAATTTAAGGTGAATTGTGCAATATTCCATTCCTACAAAAACCATTATTTTATGAAATTATTGGGAAATATAAATCTGTGAATCCATATTCATGAATATATATAAGTTTTATAATAATCATTATAAATTATAAGGACTCTTGTAACAACTAGAAATCATGACTCTTAATATCTCCCACTCTTCAAGGTAAGATTAAATAAAGGAATTTACAAAATAGAAAAATAAATAAATCAATTAATTAAATGGAGGCTCCCACATCAGGGTGGTGGAGAATAGTGATGGGAATGGTATTACTTAATAGGAGAGACACATTATGCTACATGGATGGCTTTGGGATGCAGTAGTTACTATTGCGACGAGTGATGGATTTTTCTTTGCGTTTTTTTCATGGAATGTTTATATGTGTATTTATATTTTTTAAACAGGACTTTGTCATAATTTTTTTAAAAATAATCAGTGCAATGTGGAATATTCCATGCATCTTTTTTTAAAATTAAAAGTTGGGAGTACCTCTACCATATTTTCCTCCTAATGAAACAGATCAATGACATGGTAAGGGAAACATGGTTCGACTAACTTTCACCTAAACTAAAGCGAAATATAGCTTCTGTAAAGACACTTTTAATGTAGGTATTTTTAAAAGGCAATCGAGGGGTGCCTCCATTCTCTAAAGTTCATATAAAATGGAACTCTCCCCTATCCCCACACTAAAATCCCTTTATCTCTCTAAATTCTACACACACTCCGTATATCTACAATAAGCTGAATGCCTCTTCCTTTGTGCGTGGTGGTTTAGATGGCCTAAAAAGAGTGCCGATTTTTAGAAGTGTCATTTAAAGGTATTTATTATTATTTAATTCAGGTTATTTAGTTCTTTAATTGAATTTTTTAGTTAGTTGTAAAGATGTTATTTATTTAGTAGGATAGTTAGTTAAATATAGTTTATAAATAGTATTTAATTTTATTAATGATTATATATAGATTAAATAATGAATAACATTGGATTAAAGAATGTTTGTAGAATGACTGGATAATAATAATCAACTAATGATTACAATATGATTAATTAATGATTAAGGAATAATTAAAAATTCATTAATTATTGATGTGTTAATTATTACCCCTTGAATCATGAATGATTAACTGATGATTAGTAAATCATAAACAAATGATCGAAGAACTATCAATGAATTATTAACAAATGATTCAATAAGGATTACGTAATGATTATGAAATTATTAAATAATGCTTAATTCTTGATTAAATAATAATTAACTACTAATTAACTAATGATTGTCTAATTATTATAAAAGTATTAAGTGATGATTAATTAATGATTTTGTAATGATTGAAGAATTATTAAATAATTATTATCTAATTATTAACGAATGAATAATTAGCAATTAAGTTGTTATTAAATAATCATTAACTAATGAATAGCTAATGATTCACTAATGATTAACTATTGAATAAATAAGGATTAACTCATGATTAATTAATGATTAAATATTGATTAACTAATCATTAACTAATGACTATTTAATGATTAACTAATCATTAAGTTATGATTAAAAAAGGATTTCTTATGATTACATAATTACTAAATAATGATTAAAGGATGATTAACTAGTGATTAACTAATGATTAATGAATAATTAACTACTGATTAAAGAATGATTAAGTAATTATTGAAAATTCTTAACTAATTACTTTAGAAAGATTATTTAATGAAAACCTACTAGTTAACTAATGGTTAAAAATTATTTACACGAAATTAAATAATTATTAATTCTTGATTAACTCATGATTAAAGAATAGTTGACTAATTATGAAATATTGATTAACTAATGATAAACTAATGATAAACTAATGATTAAAAAATGATTAATTAATAATTAAATAACGATTAAATAATAATAAACTAAATATTGAAGAATTATTAAGTAATGATTAAGTAATGATTATCTAATGATTATCTAATGAATAACTAATGAATATTTAATAATTAAGTAATTATTTACTAATTATTTATTAATAATTGACTAATGGATATTAATGATTATATAATGATTGGATAATGATTGAAAAAATGATTAACCAAAGATTAATTATTGATTAGTAAATAATTAATGATTGATAAACTACTAATTAACTAATGAGTAACAATTAATTAATGATAATTTTCTGAATGATTATAGAATGATTAATGAAGGACTAAATAACGATTATTTAATAGTTAATGAATGATTAACTAATGGTTAATGATTGAAAAAATATTTAGTAACTAATGAATAACTAACGATTAAAGATGGATAAACTAATCATTAAATAATAATTAAATACTGAGTTACTAATGATTAACTAATAATTAAATAATGATTATTTATTGATTAACTAATTATTATATAATGATTTATTAATGATTGAGTAATGATTAAATTACAATTAACGAATGATTATGTCACATCCATGACTTGTTTTAATTTTTTTTATTTAATTTCCATTCAAGCTTTATTTTTGGGGTTTCCCATGTTTTTTTATAAAAGGGCGAGTTTCCATGATTTGGGCCGAACTGTGAACCCATTTGCAAATTTGAAAACCAATTTTGATTCATTTATAACTTTTTCATTTTTTAATATTTTACACCCCATCCAATTTCTAAATGTACTCCCATGACCTTTTAACATCATTATTTCTATATGGACCCTTTAGGAATCCATAATAATGGTGGATTTGGATTTTTATGTATTTGGGCCATCTCGAAAACCCATTTCTAGTTTTAAAAAAAATATTTGTTTTTTTTTTAAAATATTCAATTTTAACTTTTTTTCAGTGATTTCACCTCTAACACGAGAACACTAAACCAAGGCGCATCCCCATTCTCTTCCCCCCCTCATTGAAGATCATTTTCAATGCACATGAAGTCGAATCTTCTTAATATTGCTCAATTTGAGCATATTTATAAAGGAAATTTGTTTCCTTATTAACTCCTTCATTTCTCACTCTATTTACCCAGTTTAAATTCCTACATGATCTCCCAATCCTTGTCCAAACATCTCTTTAATGTTTGGTAGTTTGAAAATTTAGATACTAGTGGATTTAGGTCAATTACCCTATGTCTTGATCTAGTATGTTTTCCTCCCTTTCTTTTCTTCCAATTCCATAGGGTTTCATCCCTATTCCATGATGATCCAAACTATCTTGAAGATACGGATAGAAACTAGGGTTTTATATGGTGTCTTCTTGGAGTAATATTGAGATTTTAGGTTTCTCTTCACTTCCTTGTGGTGTGGCGGGGGTGCGCTTGATGTTTCGCACCATGATTTGAGGGATTCAACACTTTCGGTAGATCGTTCCATGTTAAAAAAATTATTGATGAGTTATCATGATGTATTTTCTCATATTCATATTCCCTACATGTTCTTTGTGGTGTAAAAACTATTTATGATGGATTTGGTTTAGAGTTTAATTTTATTGTTGCATTTTTTCTTGAAATTGGGTGTTTTTAGGTGTAACATTTGGGGTATTATTTGCGTGTATTTTAGAACATTTGATATTGGTTTAATAAATCTTTTTTGGGCTACTAATTCTGAATTGGAAGGTTCATGGTGTTCCATTGGGTTTGAAAGTGTGTTTTTAATCGGTTTAAGGTGTAAATCTATGTTGTACTTCTTGAATGTGATTTTGAAAACGTGTGTTTTTCATGTGGATCTTTTGTGGTATTATTTGAGGTATTTGTATAACAATTGGGGGTTGTTTAATAAATGTTGTTATGGATTCCAATTATATTTTTAATTTGTATTAGTGTGATTTTTTCTTTTAAATATGGGTTTGAAATGGGTTTTATGTGAAAATATGGGGTACACTCATTGGAATTGTTTTATGAAAGTTTTGAATGGTTTAATGATTTATGTAAGAGGTGAAACCATGTTGGAAAACTGTTTGGGATTGTGTATATTTTGAAATGGTCCATTTTTAATTTGAATGGGGTTGTCATGTGATGTGTGTACTCTTGGGAATGTTTTTTTAAAAAATTTTACAGATTTACTATAAAGTGAAAGATGTGTGAATGTGATGTGAGATTTTTGGGTGATTGTGATATGAAAAATGGATTTGGTTTATGAAAAAGGGTTTTATGAAAAATGTGAGTGGGTTTTTATATGATGTCTATCATATGTGGAAATATTTTTATAAAATTTTTAAAGTAAGTGTTGGATTGAGAATGTTATGCAAATATGTTTTTGGCTATTTTGGTGTGAATTTGATTTCATAATGTTGATGAACGAAAAGTTGATTTTTTGAGTTTTGTGACGTATATGGGCTATTTGGTTAATGTGTGATGTCAAAGTGTTATTTTCTTATGAAAACTATATTTCTTGTCTTGTTGAACTTGTTTGAGCTCTATAGGGAAACCTGGGTATCAATGTGGGTGGATGTGTACTAGTATGATATTGAATCTGTGGGGTTTGGCCTTAATTTAACATTGCAAGATTGAAAATTACAAAACTAACTAAACTATGATGATGATGATGATAAGGGCCACTTGGTGATTTGTATGCTCCATACTACTGTCTTGTGTGCATGGGAATAGATATTGTGATGGTCACCCTCACCGAGATACGAGGTACCTGGGACCCACAATGAGTTAGTGGCTAGGGGTTATTTTCTATTTCTTGTGCACAGATGTTTATTTGTTCTTATCGTCAGAATACAGTATTGTTGGTTTGAAATTTCAATAGTTTTGTAATTTAATTTAAAAGTGATTATTCTTTAAATTAGGCCACATGAAAATAGTTTTTATTTTTAAGTTGCATCTTTTAGAAATTGTAACTAGCATTGCATGTTTAAGAAAACTTGTATGATTTTAATCATTTATTGTTTATCACATGGAATATCATAGTGGTGGTATCATACTAGGAATTGGATCACACCCTACCTACAACCATGGTTGTATGTTGACTTGGTTTTTTTCACATGTTTGGGTACAACATATGTGCCAACAGTTTGGGTTTTTACCAGTAGTTTGAGATGTGGTGTTTTGGGGATGGCTTGAGGGTGGTGCCTCTTTCCATGTGGAGGTTCATGGTCGGTCCTTATTTAGTTTTGTAACTTTTTTATGAACTTTAAACATAGTTTTATCTTATGTAATTTAGTTATAAAATCTTGTAAATGACAGTTTTAGTTGAAAAATTCAGATTTGTTTTACTGGGTTTTTTTGTTGTTTAATATTTATAAACTCAGGTGAATATTTCCCAAACATCATTTTATTATAACCAATAACTTATTCCAGCCCATGGGGATCAGGAATGTCCTTCGGGCCTTGTCACATTCTAGGTCAGGTGCTGGTTTTGATGGCGACCAGATTCTGTTCATGAAAAAATGGTATCAGAGGAGGTTTAGGATAACCCCTTGGGTCATGTTTTTTGGGGAACAATCGAGATTGTATAGAGTAAGGTTTTTTGGGACTAGGAATTTCAGTTATGGTGAGTGTGCCTGATCCCCACAACTCTTGATGTGATTCATGTCACCATGGGAGATGATAATTATCTGAGTCCTTTGGTTTTCTTGTTTTGAGCATGATTACGGGAAATAAAAAGAGAGTTGGTTTTATGGTCTTAGTGGGCTCCCATGGCCTAGAAAGTCAGGTGGAGATGAGGATATTTCCATTGAACTCTCTCTCTGAGGGTGAAGTGATTGGCGTATGGCCGCCAACCATATGACCAAGTCTCCCATCAGAACTAGATTCCTCTCACATTGTCTTGTGTTCTATAGTTTTTAAATCTTGTAAGTTTAGTTTTAATGCAAAAATGACATTGTTTTAAGAAGAATATATTTTTTTGTGAAATGATTTTCTAATAAAGAAGGAATGGTTAGATTTTCTAAATTAGAGAATTGAATTTTCAGAATTGTGTTGGGATAGAAAATGGTTTGATTTCCCGTTTTTTGAAATCATAAACTATGTCAAGGATGGTTTTGAAAAAGTGTTTCCAATAGCTTTTCCCGTGTTGGGATAGAAATTGTGTTTGGAAAATCCTGTAGTTGATCAATGAATGGAATATATACTTGATCATGGTAGAATGAGTCTATACCCTATTATTTTTGTGTTTGAGGATACTATTTTAGCGGGAGAGTACTCGTGGAAGGTTGGAAGAGACCATAGTATCTTAAGTGTCCTAATTCGTCGAAGGTGTAAGCGGTCTAGGGTTGTTAGTGTGGATGACTGTCTGGATGGTGTCTAAGAGGGCCTCAGGGACCTTCGTAGTCTCTTTGAAGTAGGAGTTCAAATTAAACTACTAGGGTAGGAAGTTTGGTCTTGAGAGGATAGTGTGGAAACTTTCTAGAATATTGTGTTGTTTAGGGATGTTGTATGAGGTCCCTCTCCATGCATTGTTTATATCAGTCACAATGTTCATGTTCAGTGACACCTTGTGATGTCATGTGCTCGATTGACCATAAAGGTGAAAGTTGTGCAATCAACTTGGAGTCTCTGTTAGTTATAGAGAATGTCTCCCTTGGAAAAACATCAAAATCTTCTATTTTAGAGGAAGGTGAGAATCGATGTTCTTTACTTTTATTGTTTCTCACCTGAAGACTCAAGATGTTATGTGTGTGTATCATATAAGACATTGTTTTCGTGAAATATCAAGTTAGGGTAATGTGTGTTTGCAATGTGTTATGTCTTGGAAAACTTATCGAGGATTGTTGTGTAGTTTTTGGTGGCACGGAAAGGAAAATTATCATTCAGGGGGTTTCTAAAACATAAATATGAGGGAAAATATGTTGCAATCATTTCAGCTGCATCCATAGGTCTTGGAGAGAAGATAGCTCATAGCCAGGGAAAATACCATGGTCATTTAAACCCTTATTCAATGTACAATCCTCAACATGAATGATAAGAAGAGTTTAAACTTACGGGGTCATCATCTTTCTTCTATTGTTCTCATTTGGTGGAAGCTGGTGGAGGGCCTTGTATCCATGTCATCTCCCAATGCTATTCCCTCCACCATTAGTTTCCATTGAGTCTTTGGGTAATGCTTGGAATTTAGCCTAGACAGGCCGAGCACATGGTTTGTGCATGATTAGTAGTGATCATGTTCTTGGAAGCCATGCTGAAATAATTCTACGCACAGTTAGTGCACAATTCCCCAAATTGTGCATACTAACCATGCATCTTTCCCAAATCATTAACTTTTTGGGTCCCTCTCGGTCATCCCATGCAAGTTAGTTAAGATGGTCGGTTCTTATGGTGGGGAGACACACTATGATTCTAATTTATTTTCCTTCATAAATTTTGAATTAAATTCTACCCTTTGTACAGGGGGTCTGTTCAGGCCTCCCATTGTGAGTGTCCTGATTCTGTCTCGGGAAAAATATGTAGTATCTTATGGTGGGGAACCTATTTGTGTCTCCCCATACCAAAAACATAGATGTATCCATGGTCTTGGATTGGTGGTAGGTAGTCTCGTTTAGAGCTATCTAGCTACAAACATCATCCATGAGTAAACGTTGGGATTGGAGAACACCCAACGGTTTAGTTACATCAAGGTATGTGTATACTTGTTCAATGTTGTTGTTTTTTTGGTGAATTTCTTGACTCTTGTTCAGATAGAGTTTGAGGAGTTTTCTTTTGGGATAATGTATGAATATGATTGATCATTTTAGGAAAGTGGTGAACATTTTGGTTATGAGAGTAATCCTTCTTTAATTGATCATTAGAGGCGTTTTGGAATTTGGGGGAAATACATGGAAAATAAGTACATCTTGGTTTATTGGTTGGTATTGGTTTGGGTATTTGGCCTTACAATGGATTTTTGGGGATAGAAAAATTTCATGGTGGGAATATTTATCAAATCCATGAATTCTTTTAATTTTTTTTCATTTAACTTCCATTCTTTCTTTGTTTTGGCAGTTTCCGAGTTTTTTTTAGGAAAGGGTGAGTTTCCATTATTTGGGCGAAACCATGAGCCCATTTCCATATTTTAAAACCAATTTTTATTTTATTTTATAAATTTTTCATTTTTTAATAATTTTCACCAATTACAATTCTTAAATGGCCTACCTAGACCAAGTAACTCCACCATTTCAATATGAACCCATTAGTAATACATAATAATGGTGGATTTGGGATTTTATTTAAGGAATTAGTTCATCTGAAAATCCCATTTCTAGTTTAATTTTTTTTATTTAATATCATATTCAGTTTATTTTTTTTTTGTGATTCCAAATTTAAATAGAGACCACTAAACCAAGGAACTCGCATTCTCTTTTTACCTTTTTGGAGCACATTTTCGTCATGGATTAAGTCGAATCTTCTTAAGATTTCTCAATTCGAGCTGATTTATAATGGTAAAGTGTTTCATTAATAACTCTTTCATTTCTCACTCTTTTCCCCCATTCAAATTCCTATATGATCTCCTCATCCTTGTTAGATCATCCCTTGACTGTTTGGCTATTTGGAAATTCAGATGCAGGTGGATTTAGGTCGATTTACCCAAGATTCATTCAAGTAAGGGTTCCTCCCTTCCTTTTCTACCATTTCATTAGGGATTCATCCATCTTTCATGATGTTCAAAAGTGTCCAGACGATAGGGTTAGAAACTAGGGATTTACATGACATCTTTTTGGTGTAATATTGATATTTTAGGTCTCTTGTTAATTCATTATGATTCAGCAGTTGTGTGCTTGATATTTCACACCAAGATATGAGGGATTCAACACTTTTGGTAGGTGTTTCGATGTGTAAACAATAATTGATGAGTTAGTTTTCTGTATTTTCTCATTCTTTAAATTCCCTATATCTCTTGTGTGGTGTAAAACTGTTCATGATTGATTTGGTTGAGATTTTAATTTTATAGTTTCATTTTAGATTGAAATTTGTTGTTTTGCATGCGTAGTATTTGGGGTATTATATGGGTGTATTTTAGAACATATTAAATTGGTTTAACAAATATTTTTTGGGACACCAATTCTGCATTGGTAGGGTCTTGGTGTTCCATTGGGTGTGAATATGGGTTATTGAATGGGATTATGTTGCAAAACTATGTTGTACTCCTTGAATGTGATTTTGAAAACGTCTGTTTTTCATGTGGATCTTTTTTTGTATTGTATGAGGTATTTGTAGAACACATGGGGGTAGTTTAATAAATGTTTTTGGGTCTGAAAATTCTGTTTTTAAATGGTATTGGTGTGATATTGTCCTTGAAAGACTGTTTTGAAATTGGTTTTATGAGAAAATATTGGGTACACTCATTGGAATTGTTTTCTGAATGTTTAGATTGGTTTAATGATTTATGTAAGCGGTGAAACCATATTGGAAAAAAGTTTTGGATTGTGTATATTTTGAGATGGTCCATTTTAAATATTAATGGTGTTTTCATGTGATGTGTATTCTCTTGGAAATGTTTTATAATTTTTTTTAACAAATTTACTAAAATGTGAAAGAGGTGTGAACGTGATGTGGTCTATTTGTGTGAGTGTGATGTGAAAAATGGATTTTTTTGAGAAAGGGTTTGATGAAAAAATTTAGTTGTATTTTAGGTGATTTTTAGTATATTTGGAATGATTTTTATAAAAAATTTAAAGTGTTGGATTGTGAAAGTTAGGAAAAATGTGTTGTGGGTTATTTTGGTGTGAGTTTGATTT
Organism: Viscum album; assembly: GCA_963277665.1. Lineage (NCBI taxonomy): Eukaryota > Viridiplantae > Streptophyta > Magnoliopsida > Santalales > Viscaceae > Viscum > Viscum album. Next base: position 253,291,288 of record OY728120.1, on the reverse strand, counting down.
GAAACTACATTTGATCAAAAAGTGGATTCTGTTTCTTGTGTGATGTACATGGGGATGTTTGGTTAATAAGTGATATGGAAGTGATATTTTCATGTGAAATCTATATTTCATGGCTTGTTGAACTTGTTTGAGAACAAGAGGGAAACCCAGGGATCAAGGTGGGTGGACGTGTACTAGCATGCTAGTGAATCTATGGGGTCTGGCCTTAGTTTCACGTAGCAATATTGACGCTTAAAACACTAAAAAAACAATGATGATGTTGATTGGGGACCACTAGGTTATTAGTATAATCCCAACTAGTGGCTTGTGTGCATGAGAATGGATATTGTGGTGGTTACTCTCACCGAGATGCGAGGTACCTCAAACCCACAATGAGCTAGTACCTAGGGGTTATTTCATATTGCAGCCGCTCATTTGATTATTTTTGCTTACCGTTGTCATAAGATATTGTTGGATGGAAATTTAACTAATTTTTTAATATAGTTTAAAATGAATGATTCTTTAAATTAGCCCACTTAATAACTGTTTTAATTTTTAAGTTACGTCTTTTAGAAATTGTAACTAGTATTGCCTGTTTATGAAAACTTGAATGATTTTTTTATTTGAATGTTTATCACATGGAATATATTAGTGGTGGTATCCTACTAGGAATTTAATCACACCCTACTTACACCCTAGGATGTAAGTAGAATTGGTTATTTTTGTTTTTGCAGGTTTTGGTACAACTTTTTTGCCAAGAGTTCATGTTTTTACTGGTCGTTCATGATGTGGTGTTGTGGGGATGGATTGAGGGCGGGGCCTCATTCAATGTGGTGGTTCTTGGGATATCCTTATTTGGTTTTTTTCTTTTGTAATGGTATTTAAACATAGTTTTAACTTTTTAACTCAATTATGAAGTCTTGTAAAAGATGGTTTTAGTGAAAAAATCCATATTTGTTTTATGGAGTTTTTTGTTGTTTATTGTTTAGAAACTCTGGTAAATCATTCCCAAACATCATTTTATGATACCTGGAAACATTTTCTAGCCTATGCAGATTGAGAATGCCCTTCGGGCCTTGTTGCGGTCTGGGTCGGGTGCCTTTTTTGATGGAAACAAGATTCGGTTCGTGAAAGATTAAGTAATCATTAATGGTTGATTACCAATTGATTTACTAATGATTAACTAATGTATAACTACTGATTAAATAATAATTAAATAATTATTAACTAATTATTAAAAAATGTTTCAATTATGATAAATTTATTATTATGTATTGATTATGTAATGTTTAATTAAAGATACTTATTGAATTGGTATTGACATTGAATAAATATAGGACGAAAGACAAAAAATAGTATGGAAAAGATGATTAAATGAAAACATGACCTATTACTCCCATGATTTATATGATTCAAACTTTATTTAACACTTGATTTGTTACTGATGATGGATATTTTGTAGATTAATGAAAATCTCTTTATGAACCACTGAACATATATTTACAATATTTCAAAATATTACTATAAAACATTAGTGTCATATTTTATGATATAAGAAAACATTATAATTTTTTTTAAGAAAAATGATTATGTGGTTATCTAATTAATCAAATCCTTATATTGATAGTGCATTTGAATGTTTCTCTTGCATATATATAATAATGGGTAAAACATAAAAACCATATATTGAGATAGACATGGTTGGGAACCTATGCATGACAATTATCCTTATTGCATAGTTAGTTTGATACTCTTAGGGGATATGTTTTAGATGAATTATATATTCATTATAAAATATAGAAAAAAAATTTGGAAGGCAAAAAATTCTACATCAAAACATTAAAGTCATCTTTTAGGATATAAAAACATTCTAAAATATAAATATAAAAATGATTGTATGGTAAACCCTCACCATCAATAGTTTTTAAACTATCAAAATATTTATTGAAATCATTTTTCATAAAGATATTCATTTTTCCTATGTCTACTATTATAGTGAGGGTATTCAAACTGAGAGAGCTTATTCCAGTAGAATAAAACCATCAAAAATTGTTAAGATAGATGATGGTCTAACATAAAGTCAAATTAAATAAATAATTCATTGTTACTTAAATCTTAAACATAATCAAGAGATCAATTCCATTAACTATAGAATTTTTCAATTCATGGATACACAATATCATCCTACTGACCCATTGGCTACTGATGAGAACTAGTACTAAACAATAAATTTATATTCATAGTGGTCAAATAGCTCCATCATGGATTTATATGATGAGGTTACTATTGTAAAACAAAAAAAATCCAATTTTACGAATTATGTAAACCAATATGAGTTATTTTAGAAGTTGTATCTCGAGAAATTGAAGTTAATGGCCATGATATGGAAAAATGAAAAATAGTTTATCTCCTAAATAAAATTAAAAATAAGAATTATGATCGGTAATTTTGTAATGATGGAATATACAGGGAGAAAAACACTGATGTGGAGGGAGAAAGAAACGTTTTAGAGTAGTTTTATAGAAATTCTGTAGGTTTAGAATATCCTTGTCCCACATGAAATAATCCACCACTCTTTGCATCTTGGTTAGAAGTAGTGGCATAGTTTCTTGATTTTGACAATAATGTTCTCACACCTGCAATTGAGATTCCTGGAGTTGTAGTGGAATGGTTTGGTATATTGTAAATAACCTTATATATTAGATGATATTTACCATGTAAAGATGAAATAAAAAAATACTAAAATGGATTCACATTGACAGGATGTATAGATATTTATTTCAGGAATCAATATATACAAAATATATAATATGGTGTCAAAAAATATGGGTATGATGGGAGATTATTCTTGAGGGAGATTTAGGAAATTGAATTTGGAGTATGGATAATTTTAATGATTGTAGGAGTTTGTACTTTCATTCATCCAAAACATACCCAAGATTATATGTCATGACCAATCCTGGAGGGGGAATTCATGGAGTACCCCAAGCCCACCTTCAGTAGGCCAGTGGCTGGTGACTAGCCCTGAATAGTCATATCCCACAAAAAAAATCCCACGAAAAGAAAGAGTCTGCACAAGTGAATGCACAAGTTCCTGAAACTCATCCGTAGAATACCCTACATAAAGAGAAAGGTACTACTCGACTGTCTAGAGTTGTGGGATCACACCTCTATTTTATGGTCTCTCTAAGAACCACTTGGTCTTGGTCCACCTAGGACTTCCTCAAAGTGTCAATCATCAGCAGAAGACATGAAACGTGTGGAAAAATCCCGTTCATGGGTGAGTAAAATAATAATCTGTTGGGAACCCCAAAAACCAAATGAAAAAACCCATAAAGGAAACCCCACTAAGAATATATAGTCATATCAACATAGGTATATGTCTACAACACATATAAGAAAAAAAATCCATGATTACCCATAAAATATTTCAACCCTAAATGTCTCATCCACTTCCATCTACACGGTTCCTATTATAGTATGCACATCCTAGGAGATCGTGCTCCTCAAGTTATCCCATAGAATAACCTAGAACAGATCTACCAAACATAACCACAGAGACACATGGTCTTGATAATTCATGTAGTTTCCTTGAGTCATTCAATCTCACTAGGACCCGGAGTCTCGATACATCGGATCCACACATCAACCAATGAAATATACATTAATAACACTTGTCGAGTTTAGTCACGTAGAATAGAAATAATATGATCTCTATAAAAATATAGGTTTACAAGATTTCTAGGGAACCCTTGGCGGACTATTGGCCCGAATAGAAACATCATCCTAGATAGGGGAGCGGTTCCAAAATAAATATTGGTCACACTTGAACCAAGAACACTATCTAAGGAAACACATATAGAATTGAGGACAATGTGGGCCTCCCTGTACGATACATGCTCCAACCCACTGATTTAACTATTGCTGATTGGTTGAGACAACTCAATTTGGAACACGGGTCGTTCTCTATAAAGGGAACGTGATCTTGAATCAAACCCTCAGATTAAAAGTCCAATGGAAAGTTCACAACCACTATTGGTCGAACTAAAAACCCAACAAGACATCTCAAACACTGAAAAACATCTCATGGGTCCCAATTCCATTGAAATATCATCATATTCATCAAAAAATTGAATGTTATGGTTATTTTACTAAGAAAGGGTCTAGCCCAACACATCCCGGCTGACTTGACCCGCACCAACCCATACCGATGGGCCCCGACCAGCCTGGCCCACATGACTGCTGGGCCCAGATCATTGGGTGGATGGCTCGCGGCATGTTGGGACACTAGAGTGTCCCAACCCCATTGATTCAGTTGAGGAACATGGGCTGGATTTCACACCAGATGTGGTCTACTTGACCGCGTACACCTTGGTGAAAATGGTGTCACTACATTCAATGCAGATTGCCACTGAATCGGACTACCCTTTGGTCCCCACCGCCAAAGGCTCCTCTAACATTGGTAGAACCACAATTCATGTGGCTACCAACACCACAGTGTGCCTCCTCCTGCATGTGGCCGCCACCATTGGCCAACAATACTCCTTCGTTGCTGCATTTTGTAAAACAGATAAATGTCTTCGATCCTCAGGCCATAATCTTCATCTCACTAGGCTTGGATCAAAATCACGATTCTTACCCAAAAAAACTTGAACAACGATATCTCTTAAATCGATTTGATACATACATCACCATCATCGTCGCACCTCTAGAAGGTCATCTTGATATTGGATCCTTGATTTTGCATCATTTCCCTGAGAAACAGTGGTGCAACAATAATCATTTCATAATCAATGATATACAAAAAGAAGTCAAAGAACGTGAAGAAAAGAATGGAATTAACAATCATGGAACAATACTTGGATCGAACTGTATTTTTTTTTCATTTTAGCCTCTGTCTATCATTATGAATGATCATAGAAATATAATAATTCCCTAATCAAATCAAGCCGAAGAACAAAAACACCGCAATTACACCCATCCGAAGAGAAAGAGAAATTTGTTCGTTAAATTCTTCATTTGTTGATCCATGTTCATAATTGATTTTCAATAATGGGGAAAATAATAATCAATAAGAAAAATTCCCTTGATTTGGTTTGATCTCAAATAAAGGATGGCTATCATGTCATTTTTGTGTCAAGGATATTTTTTATCTAAGGCTCATTGTTCTTGATTCACCAATCCATTGTCAGTCAATTGAGAGCGCTCCATCTCCATTACTCAAAATATTTTCAAGGTTATGTCGAAACCATGGATTCTGAAAAATAGGAAATATTGAAAGAAAACCATTACTACCTCAAAAATAATTTTTATTAAATTATTTTAATGATGCGTATGTCCAAAAACTATCTTTCACAACTAGACCACTCCAACCAATGCTAGGCTTCACAAAATAAAAAAACCCCCTTATGAACTCAAAGGCAGTTTTAGATATCTGATACAAGTAACATTCTATGAATCATTATGAATATACAATAAAATAATTTTATTAAATAATTTTATTTATGGTACATTCCAGGTGGATTATTTAATAGATGATCCTCTATGACCAATGTTATGTACTACCTTGGGTAATGTTGTTGGTCTAAGTTTCAGGGTTCCCTCATATTTCTAATCTTAAAAACAACATGAAAGTTATCACACTTTTTAAGATATGTCACGATCAAATGATATTAAAAAGATAACAATTGTCTATGAAATGTTCTGGGCACATTGGTCCATAGAATCACATGTCGTCTCAGCACCTGTTCTCAGAATATTCCCAAATAATTCCAAAAAAATAAAATCTAGAAAATCCAAGTCATTTCATCATACTTCAATGGATTCAGAGTTACTATTATCTATTTTCATCTAGATAATTATTACATATTAATATTTCCATATATCTATTGTTAATGATAGGATATATAATATTTTGGATATATGATTTTCTATAATAAGTCATGTATGGAAAAAATGGAAATTGTAATTGACTATAGTGATTGAGATGATTTTTATTTGGTCTTTCCACAATTTATATCCATATAAAGACACAAATACCATGTTTTCTTCCATCTTTATACAAATTATCATCTTCCTGATGATAATTGACATGTTCCATATCATCTTCAATTTCCCCAGTTGTTCTATCAATTAATCGCATATATATATCTATATTCTATTTCAACAAAAAAGATCCTATAGATTTATGGTATATTTATATTAAAAAACAAAATGGTGTATTGTTTACAATAGAATCCAAAAATGAAAAAAAATTACCACTTCCCCTTGAATTTTAAATTTTTGGGAAGGAATATAGAAAATTAGGGAGTTGGTTTTTTCTAAGTATCTACAAACATTTCACAAATACTTTTTTGTCTATTTGATATATGATCAGATTTAGGGAATAAATGGAGAAATAATTATCGTTTTTTATATTTAGAGACACCCAAATGAACATCATCAGTTCTATATTAGACATGTTTCCGGAAACGTTCAAAAAAACTATAGTGAAACTTCGAAAAAAGAAATCAAGAGGCTCGGTATGCAATGTCTTCATTATTTTTCTGTATTTCAACATTCAAATAATATTCATTTATATGAAATTTGATCAATGATGTGTAGTATATAGGTCAAATTAACAATTATTTGAACAAAATATCAATGAAAATATCATGTATAATCATGATTTATCTGATTATATTATGTGTATTCCAAATGAAAAATGGAAATTTGAATATAACGAGTGGAATATGTAAGAGCACATGGCCACAAATAATATTAAGTTCATAAACACTTTCTTCAAGGGGATTCAAAAGTTACTTATAACATCCATACTTTAATATAAATTTTAACATTATGTTGAGTACTTATTTGATAGAAAAAAATATTTAAACAAGATTCCATTAGGGCTATGGTATGAAAGACACTTTTAACAACAGATTGAAAAAAGGTGATGAAGCTTCTACGTATCAAGTGTGCCTTTAAATGCTAAAAATATTCTCCATTTTATGTTCAATAGTGTATAGACTTCATCACATGTTGCAGTAGGGAAAAATAAGAGAAAAAATAATATATGATTATTTATTCAAAATAAAATAAAAATTATGATCATATAATCTGAATTGGAAATGTAAAAACAAATTGAATTACTAAATGATACTTTACAGTAGTAAAGAAGGACCCTAGTATTTTTCAATAGAACAATGTTTGGATGAGAAGATCCTCACATCAAACGTGATGCAAAATTAAACTTATTATGATGTGGTGGATTGATAATATCTTCCAAATGGTTATAAATAACATTTGAAATTTTTAAATATTCTGTACTATTAATAACATTTTTACCTTTTTTGGAGTCTAATAAATAGATACCTAAAAAATTTAAAAGTTCAAAAGTTCTATGCATCCCTTTGTATGAAATTATCAAGCTTCCACTTGAATAAATTATGGATTTTACATTAGTTTTGAAGTGAGTCTCATCTCATTTATATTATGTTCTATTAAAAAAATATGGAGGTCTTCCATTTCTGTTGTAAAAAATTCATTTTTAATGGGTTTTTTTCTAGTAGATTTATCTTTATACAGTCATAAATTCAATTTTATCATGGATAAATAAATTTATTTTATATTTCTGTTTCTTTTTTACATCGCATTCAAAATCATTTTGTGATTTATTTTAGAATAAAAATTTTCATAATGAAGAAAAAATGATTATATATATATAACCATATTTTAAAAAACACAATTTCTTAGGGATAAATTATCAAAAGACTATTTATATTCATTATGTGATAAACCTAAGGAAATTCATTTTTTCATTTGGAAACAAAATTCATAAAACAATGGATATAGACATGTCAATTTTTACATTCTACCTGTTATAATATTCTAATAACCATAATATTATATTTATATTTTATGATTAATACATATTTCATTTTTCACATACTGATAGAGGATACGACTTCTCTCAAAGAATAGTATAGGAATGTGTCATTTGATGTGATAGTGGGAAATGGGGTTTGACCGATCATAGTGGGTCAATCACAACATTGGCATCACATTCCACCTAAGGATGCCAGTATAATATACCGATGCAATGGTGGATTATATATAATTAACATATCTGATTTTATATTTATTGAAAATCACATAAGTGTTTCCCTCACCAAGAGATTGAGACCTAAGACACACACATTCCACATGCCTGAGTGAGTGATCACCATCACCCTTGAGGATGTAGAAGCCCATCTCGATGTTCCTATCCAGGGGGATGAAATTATATGACCCACACATTGATACTAAACTGAGCTTGTACATATATTTCTAGGCCTCAAATTTTTTACACATTATGATTCTACATATGGAGGGTCAATATCTATGAGTTGTCTAGAGATTTACTTTGTTCAGTTACCAAATGAGGTCGATTATTAAACATTCATGCATCATTCCTGTGTTTATATCTTATGGATCATTGGAAGTAAATTGCTTATGGATCACACAGGTATTCATGTACTCATCATGTATCTGAGATTACTAGAGGTTTTGGATCAACATGGGAGATACAAATATGGATCTACATCAATGGTATACACATATATAGCCTTATGGACAACATGTGGATTAGATCGCACTGATCGTGAGGTTTGCATCATCCTTATTTATTTGTGGGAATGGGAGATCACATCTCTCCTCTCCAATATTTTTTCTAGTTCACATATTCATATAGATGTTTTGTTTGTTGATATGTGTGGACCCTAGTATTATCACACATATTTATTTGTTTCTAATGGTTTCAGGTGTTATTGAATTTAATTTATTATTATTTATCACATTCATTTTTGTATTTTGTTTGTAGTATCAAGTAAGAAACTTCATTAAGGATCCGAGACCCAATTTGGGTGCATGTTATCTCAAGTTGGGAAGTCCTCATCCCACTGATGTAAGTATATAAAATCAATAATTGACTAACCAATTTCATAATATCGTAATTTTTTATTAATAAAATTTAAAAAAAATAACATATGTAATTTCAGATTACATGGATTCCATACTAGGAATTATTAGACTAGTTTTCCGCATACTCCACTTCTATACTTCATGATGTGATGATTTTAGTTCCTTACATTCACATTTTTATTATTGTGTGGCACCTACCTGAGAGTGTCATTGGCCTATTTTATTGTCTTCTGTGTATTCAATTTCCACTAAGACAATCACTAACACATTATTTCATGAATCTGATAGGACGGTACGATTTCGACTACAGCTGATGACATGTCATATATATCATCCTATGGGATAGATGACCATTGATTCATATCCAGGTTTTGTGTATAATGTTATTCCATCTATCACATCTGTTTGAGTATAATCCACGGTATAGATGGAAGTCCATTAATTATATTACTCTTTGCGAAAAATAGATTTAGGATCGGGTGGGACAATAAATTTACATTAGTTTTGTTATTTTATTATTTTCTAATATATTTTTAATATCATTATAGTATACTCAACTACAACGGATTATCTGCATGTCTGATTAAAAAGAGTATATTTCTTCCTAGAAGTGATCCATACTAAATCATAGACAATGGTAACATTTTATTGTATGGTAAACGGTAGTGTATTTGATCGTCCACTCGAGGGAGATGACAACCAAACATAAAGAGTGGATGATACTACCCTAGAACATGATCCATCGACTGCTGATGTTGAGTATCCACTACAACAATTATGTATACCGTATCATGCTACACATGAGGCATCACATATTCCACATGTAATGGTTGGTCTTCAAGTATTCCAACCTCATCATATTGGGGATGGGCATCAAGTGGCATGGTATACCTACACGGTTTCAGGATACCCACAATTTTATCTAGATAGAGCATATCTTATCATCTATCGAGGGTCATTTCCCCCAACTCCGCCTTTCTTAGCGAAGCCTTCATAGTTGAATGGTCCCCCAGGTGATGATGGAATGTCCTTATACTCTCCAGCATTCATAAGGATGTGGTACACATAATAACAACCAATTGATACCTCCCCCCCAGAGACACAAGTTGAGAATCAGACTGTCTGGGATACAGTGCCCTAGGATCATCTATATCCATGTTATCATACTCCACCCCAGAATAGAGGTCTGTGATATCAATATGGCCAACCCATTCAAACACAATATTGTGGGATATGACCTCACCATATAGGGTTATTATACTCATTCATGTATATTTTTTCGAACATGTTAAATTATTTGAATAAAAAATGTATACTATCATATGTATGATTTTATATATATTAAAATGTTGATTTTTATTTACTCTCAACCATTTTTACATGTTTTTCCATTGATTCAATTTTAATTTATAATTTAGTTATAGTTTATATTTTCTATGATTAAAAAGTTAACTACTTGAAAAATAAGAAAATATATTAAATTACATGTATGTATCTTTAAAAACATATAAAATACAAACTATTTAAATAATATAAATAACACATAAATCATAACCTAAGAATCTAAAAATTTATTGAATATAAAAAGAATTTAAAAACTATAATAAATAATTTAAAATTAATTAAATATAAAAAATTATTATACATACAATTGTAATGGTTTAGAATACAATACATTGTTCAATTAAAAATACTTTCCATTAATCATTTTAAAAAATGATTGTTATTTTGAATTATTTTTTATTAGTTTAGTTAGGGTCGTATTTAATTTAGATTTTTTTATACATTATTATTTATAGAATGTTATAAACACCATCTTCAAACATTATTATGTTTCATATAGGTGAATTTGAAAGAATATATCTTTGAAAATATAAATATAATCTAAAGGATATTGGAAAAAGTGACCCAACATGTAAAACATAATTAAAATTAGAGAAAATAAAAAATATAATATGTAAAAACTATTTTACATGTCAAAAAAATTATTTTATAAATACATCACATTTTCACATTAAAATAATAATTGGCATAATAATAAAAAATCACAATATATATATATATATCAAAATATACAAACATATATATTTTTAAATATATAAACATTTATATTTAAAATAATTTTATTGTTTTTTAAAGGGGTCATTGTCGATGTATCCTTTTGACATATCCAAAAGGAGTAATTAGCAATTCCACATTTATTCATTAATTTTAAAAAATGTAAACTAAAATTATTTTCAGAAAATTAAGAAAAGTCTTAAAAAAATTGAGCATGGTCGTCTTTCAAAGGTGGGTGGTGGTGACCTGTTATCGAAGTGGTGACGGTTTCTATGTTTATATCTCCATTGATATATTTCTTCTTCTAACCATGCTTCATCCAACGGTCATTGGTAATCCTGATATGAACATGCCCTTTTACAAAGGTTTAGATATAGGGTGAATAATTTGGGAGTCCCATCCCATATCTACCATTGGAACCCCTATTCTCTAGTTCTTCAATTTTTGGCATTGATTCCACATTGGATGGGTATCTCAACAATGGTTAACAATGGTAGGGCTCATCGATCAATCTCACAATTTATTATTATCAGTGGTTCCTTTTGATAGTTTTATATATTTTCTATATATGGTATTCTATAGATGAATATGAGGAACATCCAATGTAATCTTTTCCTGATAGTTATTATTTAATGATTATATGTTTGGTTGCAATATTCGGTTTGCACGTGATGATGGTCTAGGCCAGTGGTGGGTCAAAATTGTCAAATGGCGACAGAACACAATGAGGAAGCATTGGTTTTTAGTTTTTGGTATATAGGTCATTTTATAGACCATTATTTTTAATGGGATTTTATGATAATATTTTTTATATGCATTCCCACAATGTTTTAAACTATGCTCCATTGGCCTTTAGGTCTATAAAAAATCGACATTTTCTCTCTCATATTTTAGAGTTCATTCCATGTAATGAGTTTCCACTTATCCCCCTTCAAATAGGTATTCATCATACATATTTTGATAAATATTTTACTACCCTATTATATTAAAATTATACATATTAAAACATTATTTCTAATTTAAAAATATATATTTCATATTTTTGAACATATGTGAAATTTTTCTCAAAAAAATTTTAAATTCCTTATGCAATTAGTTTTTGAAATTATCTTTTATCACACATTGAAAATTACTAAAATAAAATAAATTTCAAATTTATAAACAGTAGGTCCATATTATTTAATAAAGGCCATTTTAATTTTATACGTAATGTATAAATTGCATAGGTACAAACTAGTTTTTGATATAAATGTAAATTAATGTTGGAATGTTTTAATTTATTGTAAAGGGATAAAAAATATTAAAAAATGTGTACTATTATTTTTTATGTCTTTTATCTACCTTATATATTTTTCAATCCATTATTTATAAATTTATGATCATGTTTTCATTAGAGTTACTTCATATTATTAGAATGATATCGGTATTTAAACAATGTAATCCCCTTTTTGATTATAAATGGGTCTTCTCACCATACCTTCAACACCACTCCTAAAATTCATTTTCTTACCAAAACCCAACCTTTTTTTATATACAAATTAAGTCTATACTTCTTATAATATCTTCTACTTATTTTTTAAACCCACTATTTCCAACTGATCCTCCAAGGAAATCGCATAATGATCAATGTGAGTAATCATTTTTACTTAATTTCTTTCCTTTCAAAATTAACATTAAAATTTTGATATTAAAATCCCTATTGAATGACATCAATATTTCATATATATTGAATAATATTATTCTACGTTAATAACCATTTATCATCTTTTCTCTCTTACCTTAACAAAAAATAAAATGATATTCGTGCTTATGTGCAGACATCCACTTCCATAAATAAAAATGTTCATTTTCCTTAACCTCCTATTATGTATAGTTTAAAAATAGAATTTAATATTAATTTATTATATTTTATAATTTTTTTTGGATTCATAAATGAAAAACAATTTTCATCTTCCCTCTAATTCAATTAAAATAAAACCATCATCCATGCGTGTATTCCGACTAAATTCTTTAAAGAATGATGTAATCCACTCTTCATTAATTCCTTTCATGGATACTCATAATAATGGGATTAATTGATAAATATGTTGTCTATGATATCATTAATTTGTTCAAATATGATATTTTCGAATCTATTATTGATTTTATCAGCACACATTCATCGTTAATTTAATCATTGAAAATAAGTATTCTAATAAGAATATCTTGTTATTCATAATATGTATTATATTGATAACCATTTCTTATTTTTATAATTAATTATATTTATAATATATCAAATTTATGAACAATAAATAAAATCATTATATTTATTTTATAATGATATTAAAATGAAACCACCACATAATTATGCATTAATCAAGATCTGTTTCTGTTTTGGTTGTTTTAACTACACACATGAAAATTGATATGAATTTTTATCATGGATGAATATGGGACAAAATATGTTTTTTGAAATGATATAAATATGTAATAAAATTATTAATGGTAACATTATTATTAATCTCGTAAATTTGAAAAATACCTTTCATTTATTAAGAGTAACTGAAACATGTCCATCACTGATTTAATCTGCATGTGTTATATACAAAACTACCATGGAATGAAATAATAAATCTATAATTATCATGAAACATCTATTATAGTATATTTATTTTTATTTTGGAAATAAACGATATATATTGGGTGAATACTAACACTATTTTAATAAAACCTGTTCAAATTGAACACGATTACTCACACCCGATATTGAAACTAAATAATAAGTAACTAATATACATGGAGAAAATATTTATAAATAAAATTTATAAAATTATATACATATAAGAAATGATAATAAATAGATTATTAATATAGTTTTGTTTTAAATAGGATATTCAATATCTTTAGAGGAAGTCATGAATTATGATATGCGGTTCGCTGTTATAAAATTAATTTATTTGTATATATTTCTTGAAATCCACCACGATATATTTACATTGATTTTATTACTACCTATTGAATTCATATTACCATATTCAATTTCCTTTAAGATCCACATTATTTTATTATATTAATTGATATCAATTCAAAAATATTAATTTTCAGAGCATTTTTTTATTTAACTCCCTTCATTTAGATATAATTCTTCTTTTTAACATCCTTATACCAAGATGGGTTTCTTCAAACCTAATATATTATTTCATTTTATATTAATTTAGAATCTGATAAAAATTATAATTTTAATTAAAATATTTCTCCATAATTAATTTCTTCCCCATAAAATGTATATCATTTTAAATAATAATTTGAATTGTCTTAAATGATTATTATTTATTTCTATATATATATATATTTACCACTATTGTCTTCCATTTAAATTGGAATAGAAATTACTTTTTAAGTCATTCGACCTCTATATTTTCATTATCTTCTTATAAAATTGATTTTTTATACAAATTATTATTTGTGTTATGAAGAATGATATTTCAAATCATTAAAAATGTTTTCAATAATTTCAAGGGAAATGTTTTATCTTCCATGCCACATTTCATTTGATATACTTATGTATTTTTCAAGATATATAATTTTTTTTATTTTGGAAATTTAATTTTTTTTCATGTTAATATTTCACATTTTTAGAAACAGTGTTTCTTCTTTTTAAGGATCCATTATTTAGTAATCATTAAATAAATATTTTTTAGACAAATCTAATCAGCTTATAAAAAAATTAAAGATACACATAGAATTCCCATTTGTGATAATGTAAAAATTTAATATGAAATATCTATTATATAAATGTTCCCTAAATTACATCATATTTAATAATCATTAACTATTTATACTGGAAAAGTTTCCTAACATTAATTTCCTTTAGGAACACCCTATTATGGACTCCTTTTATTGAAAGATAATTCCCTAGATGTAATTCCTCAATTGGTGTTGGAAATTTTTAACATAACCATATATTGTGTACCAATATGGTGTAAACATCAAAGGATTTCTTATAATTATTAAATTTTATTTACATAGAATGTAAATTAATATCTTCATATATCTATTTATTTCCCTGGGTTTATATATGAATGATTATTGAATATTTATTTATGTGATTCCATTTTTAAAAAATATAAAACTAATATTCAACCTAATTATTCATCACAAAATAAAAATTAAATGATTTTCATTTGAAATATTTATGAAAAAAATTATATATTTGGGATATTTGTAAGGGGACAAGTCAATGATTTTTCATGTGAGATTCATAAGTAAGGATGAATGAAACCTTTGGTTCTATATATCTCTATAATGCATTGGTAAAATGTTTGAATCTCGAGAGATATATATACATGGGAATAATTTAAATGTTCAAAAGATTGGGTCCATGTTTGTGACTAATGAAGGTGATTTTTAAAGGGATATGACTATGTTGTATCAGAATAATGGGTGAGAGAGTTTGACACCTAAATTTTATGGTTCCCTGTAATAATTATTATAACATATTTGAAATATGTTCCCCAGTTTTATTCTTATTGTCATCATTATATTATTCTCTATTGAATCATGTTTATTGACTCGTTTTTTATTCTATTTTTATTATTTTATTATGTTATTCCATGATTTATGATCCGTGAATTGATTTTTGTATATTACTTTTATATCCTAGTTATATACATATGATCATATTGTGATCACTTATGATATATTACTGTTTTCACTTATTTCTACACTTAAAAATCATTTGCGTTCACCCCCATCTGATTTTTTATTTACCAAGGTTATGGTGGCCGAAGAAATTTGAAATTTATATA
Source organism: Viscum album (assembly GCA_963277665.1). Taxonomy (NCBI): domain Eukaryota; kingdom Viridiplantae; phylum Streptophyta; class Magnoliopsida; order Santalales; family Viscaceae; genus Viscum; species Viscum album. The sequence goes on along the minus strand of OY728120.1, from coordinate 253,275,521 downwards.
ATATTTTCTTATATAGAGATTTTTTGGAAGATGGTAAAGTATAATAATATAATTTTAACTTTCTTATATGGGTGGGAAAATATTTATTTTTTGAGGAAGACATGGGATTTATTAGTTTACGATTTTTCTTTATTATCGAAATCCCTAATCCTATGAGGTATTTGGAATAAATGTGATGTTTTATTTTAATTATGTCATTTAATTATGGGACAATTTTTTGGGAATATATAGTTAATATCAAATACACTATGTAATGTTTGTGTTTATGGCACTAGATTTGAGAGTGTAGTTCCTTAGTGGCTCAATACCGAGCTTTAAAACAAGAAAAGTATGGAAAAAAATATTTTTCCATTACTCATAATGAAAAAAACATTATTTTAGTGGATATAGAATTCAATTAATTAATTTGAAATAGATCAATTCCACTGAAAATATATTTTTGGTTATCTTGTGGTTGGAGTATGAAATAGTTATTTCGTATGATTACCATTTGTAATATAAAGAATATTAGTGGTGTAATCATGTTAAGATCATGAGGAAACAACAAGAAATTGAATACATTAAGTGGGGTGAGTTTGTGAGGATATGTTAAAAAGTATTTTCCGTAAATTCTTCATATAAAAATCATGAAGTAATTCATTGACCTAAAGAAGAAGAATGATGAATCCTTTAATACATAGGGGTAAAACATTACAAGACATGCGAGGAATGATTCTTGTATTATAATTAATCCTAAATATATGACTTTTTGATTTTTTTTGGAATAAAACCAAGTTTTGAATATAATTTTTCTAAATGTGACAAAATTAGAAATGAAGAAATAATTTGATATGCTTTGAAGGTAGAAATGGAGATTAGTGTCACCCATCAATCTCATGTTTTTAATATGAAATTATTGGTGAAATTTACTAGAAATATTAATAATTTAAACCATGGAGAGAAGATGGTGGTTTTTTCATTATACCATAATAGATGAAACAATCATAGATGATGTTATCTTATGGGGTTTGCAAACTGTTTTATCTTTTGAATGGAAGGCCATCGAGAAAACGAATTCAGATGTGGTGTGACGATGTTAATCAGTTCTAATGATAAATATCATCCAAATGAGCTATATACATTACATGTAAAAATTGAATATATTATAGAATTTATTCCCATTAGTTCATTATTTTTATGGTTATTGATGAAGATAATGGTCAACAACCTCTTAGGAAAAGATACTGATGGAAAACTCATGTGGTCACAACTACTGAAGTGGGGAATGAAAAAAATGTGGGGATATGTACACTTATTATCCACTCATGAAATATAAATGATATATTTGATTCATTATCCACCCACTATTCTATATATAAATAATTTTCTATGGGTACTATAATGAACCAACCTTGGTAAAATAAACCATCATCCAGAGCCAGCCGTCAGATGGATAGGAGTAACAATGATAATGGAAACATTTCATGAATATAAAAAATACAAGACATAAAAGTATAGTAAAATTAAAATGAAAGGGGTAAAATGGGATCCATAAAACCTAAATCATCAGAAGAAAACACCATCATGTCTACATGTGACCAACCATCACCTCCAACCCATCACACTATGAAGGAAAAAAGATGACAAGAGAACCTGGCACAATACACGATTTTCTTACCTTTCCATGAGTCCTATAAAACAAGGTATATAACTAAAAAATTGAAAAGGTAGGTTATAATCATAGATACCTGTTGGATACCACCAAATAATCTGTAAAATCAATAATATTAACAATTTACAAGTTCCATATTTGAAAAAAATCCAATTCATAGATCGTCTTCATAAATAAAAACATTTGTAAACATTTTCTTTATTTTACATAAATGAATTACTATTCAAAAAATCCAAGAATGTATTTGGTATAAAATATAAAAGATAAATTATACATGTTAGAAGATATCCATGACAAAAACCATCATGTGATAAAATAATAATACATGAAAAGTCACACCATTTAGGCCATTGATATTTGGAATACATACTAGTAAATGAATAATCATCAAACCGATAATAATTTTGTTCAAACTGATCTTTCCATAGTATTTTAATTTCAAAAAATAACCCCTAGTGATTCTACACCAACTACAGTCACATATGTCTATTTCCTGATGAACCCTGTGTTTCCAATTTTCAGCATTCGTTCAAAACAATTCACAAAACACGAATACTTTTATTCAAACCCCTTTTCATTAAATAAACTTCATTCCATTTAACAACCAAATGGAATCAACATGAATATATATAAATTCAAGAATTAGAAACACTTTCATTAATACAAATACATCAAGAATTATGGAAACCATTATACATTAAATAAACTTTGTTGAAAAACCATTGAACAACCATCAAAAGACAAGGAATAATAAAGAGTTGAAAAGGATTAATAGAAAACATAAATTGTTCATGAATATAACTCCCAAATGTATCCAATCCCCCTTGTTGGCCAAATAAAAAATGAATAATAATGACTAATTACCTGGTATATGTGGTGAAACAACCCTATGAATCAAATTCCAAATAAAGTGATCCAGAAGGTGGGGGAACCCCCAAACAACCCAAAATCACCATATGGTTTCAACGGATTGACTGCAGAACGAACTATAAAATAATTAGTCCAATAAAATGTTTGAAACCAATAGTGAAAAGTAATTAATGTCTTCAATATCTTTCAGAACACAAAATCCCACATATTAAAGATACACTCAAAAAGGAAACTCCTCAGATTAAATTAAATCGTAATCGTTGTTTCCTAACATGTAAAGATTTCAAGGGCTGTAAACTATTAATTCCAGGAATGAGATTTATAGAATCTTACCTATAATATAATCGAGTTTTGTAACCCATTGTTGATGTGAATGCATTCATGATGTAGTAATCAACCTAGTTATGTGTAGAACACCTCCGAGCATAAACTTAAGGATTTTTGGTCTTAAGGATAACCCTTAAAACCCATTTTCCTTATTATTAACATAAATCATTAATTAAAAAACACATTTCTAAAAAAAAGTATTTCATTTTCCCCAAAAAATTATTTCCAATCCCTGGAATCCCACAATAATCCAAAAAAATATTAAAACCCAAAAAAAGTTATGGAATACCAGAACGAAGGTGATATGGTGTTACAATAACCCCCAAAGTACTCTTTATAATCCAGAATGTAATCATGATCCTTGAAACACAAAAAGTAAAGTCCATTGCTACCTAATCAACAATTCCCACACCCACATCTCTTGGCTATCACATCCACACTACCACAGTACTTGAACCAAATGAATCATTTTACCTCACAACAACTTCTCTTGGTGATCCATAATATGAATTGGTAACTCATCAATTGTGAATTTAGGGAAAATATCAACACACCCACTTGGATATACATGGGAGGGATATATTTATTATTTACTCATATTGGAAACATGAAGAAAAATCATGTATGGAATTCAAAATAAATGGAAAAACCATCTGATAGACCACTTTTTGCAGTATTCCAATAAACTCAAGGTGGAAAACAAACCTTCATGCTATCTTACCCTTCTTCCCAAATGCATAATGTTTGAAGCTTAGTGAAACTCAATGAAATACCCAATTACCAACCGCAAACTATTGTGGTTAGAAATGTTGTAGTGCATAATATTTTCTATGACTCTATTTTATGATCACTCTTTTTAGGATCAACTGCACCATATTGATCATATCCTAAACAATAAATTCCCCAAAAATGGAATAATCTACCAACTATTTACATCATAAGGTATATCTACATATCTTCCATATAATTCCACAAAGGGATCTATTTTTATCAAGTCATAATAACTATATTTATAGTAAAACTAAACTAACGGAATATGTTTTCCCTAGAACCACTGAAATATAGAACACAATCCCAAAAAATATCCTCAATAGTTTCGATATCTCTATTTTTCTATCCATCCATCGTAATATGATATTCCATTATCAATTTCAAATGAGAACCCATCGCAGCCAATAAAACATACTAAATTCATTATGTGAAGTTGAATTCCCTATCAAGAATAATAATAGAGGGAACCACCTGAATTATCACAATCTCGGAGTCAAAAAATTGCCTAATCTATTAAGCGATTTTTTTCTCCTTGATTGGTATGAAATGAGAAAAAAAATTATTTGATAAATGATAACCCACATCACATATTTCCCAAAAAGAATACATGGTAAAACAACAATAAAATAAATGGAAAGATCAACCATCATTCATACTGTAATATGTATAGGATGAAATGAATAAAATTTTATTTCGTGTTATTCTATAATTCTCATATATGTAATACATTATGATACAAAGTAAATAATCCATCATGTCACCCCCAAAAAACAATTCTAATGTCTCAAATCCTGATACATATTGGTATTACATAGTTTTATAGACTAATAAGAATGACAATCACTATCCATCAACTACCTCTGTTGGAAAAAATGAAAAACCAACATGTTTCAAAAACATGATGCACCCCTCGTAGACATAGATCACTAACCAGAGGTCTCCCCACTAGAACTTATTTTACTAAAGAGACTAAACTTATTGTTAGAAATCTATTATACTCTAACCCTCTCATAAAAGGATGATTAATCCTTTTTTAAAACAAAAAAAATACATTCCTTCAATTTTTTAAACATCCAAAACAATTTTTGAAAAAAGAATCATCAAAGAACCATTTTCTAATTATTCCTTTACTAATATTTTATTTAATTTATAGCTCAGTGCATCAGAAACCACATTAAAATTTCTAGAAGTACAAACATTATCAAAATAAAAATTCTAGAGATACATAATCCAGTGTCTCTATCAATAGTTTGGATCCCATAGAGAAAAAATATATTCCATTATCTTATTATAAAAATACACTACCAATGGATCCACAAAGAGATAGTTATGTCATGTTTTGAATTCATGTACAACCTCTACAAAATCAAGATGTTGTATAGGATAGTTCGTCTCATCATTTCAAAAAATCGATAACAATATGCTACCACCAATCTCCCCTCAATCAAGACACACCCAAACATATTCATGAAGCATCATAGAAAATATCATAACTAAAAACTAGTTATAGAAGAATAAAAAAAAGTGATGAATACAGTCTTACATTTTCTCCAAAAATTATCTCTGCCAATTTTCATTACACTCAATATTTACACATTTAAGGGTCAAATAAGTCATCAAAGATTCAATCGTGGATATTTTTTCAAAAAAATGCTTATAATAATCAGCCAACACTAAGAAGCATCGATTTTAAATCACATTTCTTGGTTGGTCCCATGAAATAACTACCTATAACATTTATGTATCCCAAGATATCCCCCTATCAGATATAACATACCTTGAGAACCATACCTCTTGAATCCAAAACTGAAATATGGGAATCATACTATACATAAGATGTTCCGTCAAATTTCTAAGAATGCTATCAAAATGTCCCAAGTGATCCTACACTAACTTAGATTAATCCAAAATATCATCCGTAAACACAACAAAAAAAATAATCCCAGAATCTATGAATTATATGTTTCATTGACATATTATGAAACACAACAGTGTTAGTGAGACTGAATGGAATTACTACAACCTCTTAAACTCTATCACTGGTATATCCACATATTCTAATCTCAACTACTGGTACCCTGACTAAAATTAAATATTTTAAAACCAATGGCTCTCATTAAGATAATAATATAGATCATAGATCATAGAGAATTTATATTTGTACATTATGCACACCAGATTTGACATTCAGTAGTCAATAAAAAGACTGAGGATCATATCTACCTTTTTATAATAGAGGAAATGAGAATACCATGGTGACACAATAGAGAAAATAAATCCCTTTTCATCAATATCTGCAAGATGGTCCTTATTTTTTACTAACTTTGAAGGCTCTATATGGTAGGATGCAATAAAAAATGGAAACATTCAAGGAAGATGTTCAATAGTAAAATCAATATATATTTGTGTAGTTGATCCAAAAAACATTAGGATATTACATAGGGTAATAAAAAACTATGAAATGTATCTTAAGGCTTAATCAATGGGAATAAACACCAGGGAACATTTTTAAAAACTAGAATAAGAATACCCCATCATTAGGAACAACATGCCCCACGATTCACAATTTACATTCCCACTAACCCTAAAAAGTATATCCTACCCCATTAGTAGAAAATAACTAAACCCAAAAGTTATAATTGACTATTTGGGACATAACATGAATATTCCAATCAATAACGATAATCAAGTCATTATTTTCAAGATCAAGAACAATAAAGTCACACTCCACATCATGGTCTGCTGTCCTCTCCCATCATACTTGGTATATAAAACCTTTTTCAAAACACTCTCCCAAAGGCATGGAAATATCCCACATGAATTATATAATCTCTTAATTTAATAAAAATATTTAAATATTCCTTGAAAATATAATAGAATTAGTTTCACCTGTATCAAACAAATCTATCACCCTAGAAATTGAAATAAACTCCATACATTAAATTGTTGATGGACCTACTTAAAACTCCTATAGTTCATAAAAAAATTCAAAAACATTATCTGTCTCAGATCCTCCCTATGATTTATTATAATCATGAATATCCCCTTTTAGTAAGATAATAATATCCACCACCCCTGGAATAATCTGTAAAAACATGATTGTCCTTGGGGAATGTCAATCCATTCTTACTATCATGGGATATCCTACAATAAAAACATTTCATATGGATAGATTTTCCACAATTATGAAATGCACTGTGAGCCTCCACAAAAATTATCTAAGTATAAAAAGACAATTCAAACTGAAAAAAATGAGTTGTTTTCTATATAATGAAACAGAAACTGGTCTTGAAAAAAATAGCATCAGTTAGATCTTATTTCTGAATAGAGAAGATACACCATAGGTAATGACAATAACAATTAAATATCCTCCCAAAACTATTTTCCCAGCTATTTAAAGCTCTTAAACATTTTCCTTATTAACCACCACCATAATGGATAAATATAACATTTGAATCAACAACATCTAAATATCATGCCTCAACTCCAACTCAATCCTTAGATCCTTCATCTAGTCATTGGGGACTAGCTGTAGTGCCAACTGCACCAACTAAAAAAATGGGTTGAATACACAATAATTGCATACTTCCCCATATCCAGGTTTAAAAACTATAGGGTCATTGCCTAATGTAAATTATTATGATAAAAACATCTGTTGAATATTCTCATGAAAAAAAGATATGGTAAGATACTCAGTGTGACATCCCATGTTTTTAGTGAGGTATATTTATTTTAGTATTTTATAATGCCTCGTTGGGTGTTATCTTTTGTCTTGGACCGTAATGACCTGGAATAGGGGTCGATTGTTTTTCTTCAGTGGAAAAGGTTGTAGGAGGGATGGAATATAGCAGTAGACCAAATACATATTTTGTATTTAAATAAATTTCCATTATTAAATACATGACATGTATTATAATAGCCATACCATATTCACATTATGTAGAGGGTTTTTCCTAGGATGTAAATCATAAACATTACATGATGTGTAATGCATTTTCAAATTGTGTAAATGTCAATAGTTGTTTTTTTAAAAGGTCATTAATGCCTTATTTTTCAATAGGATCTTATTTATTCCATACACAGAAGAGAATCCATGTGATAGAGCTCCTCGTTATCTATGATAGAAATCCCTCTTCCTCCTTCTACGAGAATTTTTTTTCATCATTGTCATGGACATTGGATTCCTCTCGATATGGTATCCACCCATCATCCTTGGTTTACTAGTTTATCATCCCTCCCCTTGCACTATTTTAGTGAGATATCATATTCCATATTTTCAGGGAATTAATAAATCCTTCTATTTTCACCAATTATATCACAATTCAAGGTATGAAATTGCATGAGAAGAGTTCAATGGGAGTGATGGTAAGTGTTCTAGGTCTAGTCCATATGTTTTGATGCATTTATATTGTGAGTCATCATTTCACAAACCATGATTCTCTAATAAAACCTCTAAAACATTTAGTAAATTAATTTAAATGGTTTCACATGCCCTAAAATCTACTAGCTAGCGATGAATAACCACCATGCATTTATTTCCACGACATGAGCCACCCCATAGGGGGGACCATACAAAATGTTCCAATTAACCATTTTTACTCAAAACATTTAAAAACCATTGCATGTGTCCTTTCCCTTGTAATAAATAAATGGGAATGTGAAATTAACTATGAAGAAGTCTCTATATAGGTTAATCCCTATGAACTATGCCCCAGTTTTATTTCATGATTTAATGGTTTTACACAACTTGATTTGATTGGAAAGAGTGAAATTCCTTGCTAAATGGTATAAATTTTGATAACGAAACCCTTATTTCATTCCTAGTCAAGGTTGATATAAGGGATTCCATGTATGGACCTCCATGGATGATCTCATCTTGCTTTTTTGTTATATTTGTTAATGAATGGTAGTTACATCGGGATCCATATTAAGTATTCCTTGGACAAGGTCACTTTTCAATTTTTATACCACTATATGAGTCAAACTGGTTCTATATAGGAGGCACCTTGGATGGTCTCTTTGGCTATATTTCTATACTAGGACACATGTGATAATAGTTCCCATAAGTGAGATACTAGGAATGAGATTAGAGGGTGGTTTTCTCCTCACTATGCTAGGAGTTATAGTTAGGATTTTATTTATGGAATCCCTTTAATGGGATTCTATGACATTGAGTATTTATTCTGATATTAGAATGATAAATGTGATCCATGATATGAAGCACCTCGAATGAGACCAAGATATTTCTAATATAAATTAAAAGGTTTAATTTTTTTATCTACAAGAAATTAAAATATTAAATTTAATGTATGTGTCTTCCATGAAAACTTTCATACTTAGGCCGAGTACAAATCATGATTCCTTAATTGTTATGACCCATTATACCTTATATCAAACCTTTACTCATCACATTATATTAAACACATTTGTCTTGGGTTAATTTAGGTAGTTTTAGTTTGTTAACTTTTAAAAACCTAGAATATCATGGTTTATATGTTTATTACATTGAATTTATTATTATTGGATTACATATTATTGTATACGAATAGACTGCATTGATCTTGAAACCATTTGGGGTGGATTACTCAGAATATCTCTCTCCCAGCTCAAGTGTCCCTTAGTACCCATACTTTATGATTTCAGGTGTAGATAGAGGGAAGTATTTGACTTCCGATGATAGTTCATTAATGCTATGATGGAGTATGGGGTAGTGGACTGAGCCAATGATCTTGATGTTAGTAGAGGCATCTTCATGTGTTTTATATTTTTGTTTATCATGTATTATTTTCTATTTTCCTCCATATCTGATATACCATATTTTATTTAGCTACATGACATGGTCATTTGTCATTTTTTTTATCAATTTATGATTGTGCCACCATATATATATTTATCTTGGATGATGATTTATAATTTTGATTCTTATTTATTTTTTGTTTCACTAATTGTATTTATAATCTATCGATGTACTGCACTTTGAATCATGAAAGAATAGTCTTCCCATAAACACCTCTTAGTCTATCATTACTATTTGGAAACATTTGGCAAAAGGGAAGGTGTGTTTGATGTTACGTGGCCAACAATCCTAAGGAACCACTTGGTTGCATCCTGGGGGAGACTCAATATAGTTTTATTATACCCTATTAATGATTTTACATACTGTATGGGAATTAGAAAACAGATTATAATGTAATGGAATTTGGTAACGAGCGTGTGCCTCAAAGTAATAACACCACTATAGGTAAAACCCAAATTACCTTGGCTGGGTTATGATTATTATTGGTTATGCATGTTTCTGTTGTACTAATTTTAGTGTTGAATGAGGTAAATGTTGTTTGAAATTATTAATATTGATGTTATTAAGTAGAAATTTATTTACCTTCTCCATATTATATGATTTCATTTAAATTAATTAATTATATTAGGAACTTGTGGAATCACATGATGTGTATAATGACATTCAATATTTATATTTCAACGCTCATTGCATATAATTTCATCTAATTTTTGTGAGTTACATGATTGATAAGTTTGTATATTTGTGTTCCAACTCTTCTTGGATGCATAACATAATTGAATTAATTAGAGTTCCTATATTAATCTAAATGATTTTCCCACATAGATTGATTATAATACCTTAATTAACCAATTTTGAGACGTCTTTCCTAATGACTACTTTTTCTAGGGGATGAAAATTAAGTTGATTTGATTGATGATTTCCAATTGTGAATTATGAATTGATTACTTCTATAAATTGGGAATTATAGTAAATTAAATACAAACAATATACATGACTTGGTATATCTTAATACCAGATGTAATGTTAATTCTGCAGTTACATGACATACCAATTGTAATTTATAATGATTATATTCCTTTCTAAATGGGAAACGGTAATGCATTTGGCATGATTAAGATTTCTATTCCCAAAAATTAATGATGGGTGTCAATAAATTAAATTTTTAAAATAAAACGTTTACTGCTAAATTGGGATGAAAACAACAAAGTAAAGGGTGTTTTCTTCTATACCATACAATTGAAACTCAATATATCATATTCTCTCAAGTGTTTTTGAGATCAAGAACAGGACTCGACCACAGTACTAGGAAGGAGTCAGTTTCTCTTATGATCCATTTTGACTATTCTTATCACATAGACATAGATTTATGATCCAGAAGAGAGGTTTCAATCATTATAGTAAGGATTTAAACCTACCTTCTGGCATTCATTGACTTTTCTTTACTGTTAAATCTCACATGGCGCATGAACATGGATATTGTTGAGTAATAACACCATTAAATCATTGATTCATAATCCATGAGGATGGAGAAGAAAATGATATAGAGGTGGTGGACCCTATTCCACCTGTATTATCTACTATTGTAACACTAGAGGATAATCTTGTTGATCTTCCACTAGGAACTTGTTCTTAGTTCCATGATAGTTTCATCCACTTTAATCAGTCTATATAGGGATCATCATGACCAACCAAAACTACGGAAGAGTTGAAATAATAATTCAAATTGCAACATCCTCTTAAATTGTGTTGGGGGGGGGGGGGGGGGTAGTGGTCATTGTGCTACTGATTCATGGCCAAAGGAAATGTTATCTATCTTCGAGACATCTGAGATTCCTCCTAGAGCATAGGGTAAATATCATTACCTATAACCTCTCTAATTTTTCTATATATTGTTGGGATTTTATTTCCAAGGTGTGATGTTCGTAGGGTATGTTCTGATAGGTCTTTTATAAAAACATTTTCAGTTACATTTTCCCCCATACATTGAGAGAAGCCAATGCATGTGATTTTATACACCTATATCAGGGTTCCATGTTGGTGAAAGATTATTTATCTCATTTTACTAAGAATCATCATTTTATACTGGAACTGACTACAGATGATATAATTACTATGAGATAATCATGGTATGGGGTAGCAACCATCATCCATTCATAAGAGAATGCATTGATGATTATCACTATTTTAAGGGGGAACATAGGATAAACAACAACCATATGACTTTTACACTATCTATGTGGAATTTCTATATAGTGGTAGGGTTGGTAATGTGAATCCCTAGTATGTGTGGAACCTAGTAGAGTTCCATGCTACAAGCATGATGGGTCACCTTCAGTGTCTCTATTGAACATTCTCTCATGTACCTAGTGATAAAAGATTTATACATACACCACATTAGGTAAATGATCATTAGATCCATTTCTGGATGGTATTATTTCTACCAGCATTAGATCAGGCCGAAGTGGTGTTCTTGTTAAAGGCAGACATAATTTAGAGGTTCCGCGACAACATAGCGGATCTACATTGGACATTCTTATTCTTCCCCAGGGAAAAGATCTAAAAAAATTTAAAATTTTAAGCATACTCCCAAGTAGTGGAGTCTATGGAATCCTATAATATGAGTTACTATTGAGGAAGCATCTACATTAGTTTCTACATGTTATGATATAGTTGGGTTGCACACCTTCAAATCGTTGGAAATTATATAATGTCTAGTAATATTGATGGTGTACTTATATAGAATGTTGACTCTCAACACACTGTTAAGGGATCATTCATAGAGTACACACTAGTGAAATAATTTCCCCATTGAGATAGTTGGGTACCATTTCATGTTGAATTTTTATTTCACGAGATGTCTAGATTTGGCTTAATTATCGATATGGATCGGTTATTCCATTTTAATTCCCATGTTAATTGTCATCATTGAAGGGTTTCTCTTATATCACCCAAGGGAAATGGTTATATTCATACATCAAAATGGGATATCCATGTATGTTGCGTTTCACCCAATCATACTAGGCTGGGTAGTGTGATGACCCATATGGAATGTTTCATTTTGGGTGATCTGGGAATATGGCTTGCAGAATTACCTCCAATTAATGAATTTTTTTTGGGATTTATACCCCATTGAATTTTGGGGTTTCCCTCGTATATGGGAGGTGTAGTTTGACATTGATCTAGGGAAATGTGTGTCATCCATTATCATTCATCTCTATAATATTTCACCAACATAGATATATTAACCATGAAGTATTTTGATGACATGGAGGAATAAGAAATCATATGGCTCAGTACATCACTATGTGGTTCAACTATCCTTTTCTATAAGAAATATGATGGTAACCTATGGTTATACATGTATTATCTAAGGTTGAACACTATTATGGTAAAGAACCCATATCCACTACCACATATCAATTACCTCTTTTACCACCTATGAGGAGGGGTCTTTTTGTTTAGATCGATCTGATTTTGAGTAACCTCCATGTGAATGTTATCCCATTATAAATACCACATACAATGTTTTAGATAAGGTGTGATTTTTTCTATAATATGGTTATGATGTTAAGAATAATGAATGCTCCAACCATATTCGTGACTTTGATAAATCTTGCTTTAATCCAAATACCAATGATCTATTTATGGTAGTCTTCATCGATGAAATCTTGGTGTATTATCTCACAATATACAACCTTTCCCTCCACCTATATATAATGATAAATAAACAATGATAGAACCACATATATGTTGTTCTAATTAAATAAATTTTTTTTGATATATATGGTTCACTTATTTTGTAATAAAATTATAGAGGTTGGATTATCTATTGACCCAAAGAAGGTGAGAATCATAGTTTCCTAGGTTTATCGCAATAATATCATTGAAATATGCAGTGTCTTTGGGGTCTTTAGATATTATTGGATATTCTTTCTGGATTTCTCATACTTACAAGTGCCTATTAGGATCCTGAATAATAAGGGTATGAAATATTTATGGTCATAAGATTGTGAGAAATGCTTTTTAGAGTTGAAAGGGCATCTAACTTCAGTAATGATCTTAATTCTACCATACTTGAGTAGAATCTATGCTATTTTCGATGACTCTTTAGGAATTGGAATAGGATTTGTTTTTTGGTAGGTAGATTGGGTTCTAGTTTTTTTTATTCTTACTAAGACCTCACAAGAAAAATTACCCTATTCATGATCTTGATATAGACATCATGGTTCTTGTTTTAAACAAATTTTGGCATTATCATTTGGGAGAGAAGTTCATTAATTATATAGATCACAAATGTCTCAAATACCTCTCCACCAATTATGGAATGAATATTAGGATGTGTAGGTTGGTATAATACTTATATTCATTTGAATTTGATATCACTTATCCACTAGGAAAGGGTAATGTAGTAGTTGAATCCTTGATCTAGAAGACAGAGATGCATTCCATACTTGAGAAAATTAGTGATTGTAAGTTTACGAATCTATTTTTTGAGATATAGGTAGAGGATAAGGTATACCATGGGATGTATATTTTTTTCATATCTATCAGTGGAATCCTCCCTTCTGGAACGCATGCATATGAGATAACTATCATATCCAAAGGGACTTATCTTGATGGATAATGTCTCATGTGAGAACCCTCAGTGTGGTGGGTTATCAATAAGGATGATATCCTATTATTTGGAAGGAGTGTGTAGGTTTTGGATAACATACAAGAAGAGGTGATATGGGAATCACATTTTTATATTTTGGAAGTTTTCCTTGGGATTACGAAGATGTACCATGGAATACGTAGTTAGTATTGGACTCTAGGTATGAAGAAGCATATTTCAGGTTACATCATGAGGTATACCACATTTCAGCAGGTGAAGGTAGAGATCCATCTACCTAGAGGACCTCGATAGCCTCTATCCATTCTATAGTAAAAATGTAATAGTGACATTATGGATTTCATGATTGGTATTCCTTGAACCCTTTAGGGAATTAAGGGAGTATGGTTAATCTTTCATAGGTTTAGAAAGGTCACAGAATTCCTAAATATATGCGAGGAATTCTTAATAGATGATATTGGGAGGATTTATAATCAACAGATTTTGATCATTAATTAGATTCCCAATTACAACATATCTATCCAATATTACTTATTTACATAAGGATTCTACTAGGGGCTATAAGGGAATTGTGTTCACTTGTTCTCTTAATAAAAGAGTTTCACCCTCATACTGATGAGCATTTCAAGAGGACAATACAGTTGATAGAGTACATTATTTGGGAAAGAATTATTAATATTGGAGGTTCATGGGAGAACATGTGTCTAATTAAAAGATTTATAGTAATAAATGTTTTTAGTAAATGATTTAGATGGATCCTTATGAGGCCCTTTATGGAAGGTTGTTCTATTAACCTCTATGATGGTTAGAGTAAAGTGATAAAACACTATTGGGTGCTCATATCTTTCAATAATCTTCTTAAGTTTGTTCAGTTCATTCAGAATTTTATTGCTAAAAATCTGTCAGGGAAAGAATCTTCATAATGATCATCATCACCATCTTATAGTGTTAGAGGTCATACATTAGGTCATTCCTTGATTTTATCGAATATCGGATTCAAAAGTGATTCAAAGAAAGGGAAATATATAACATCATTATTTCAAGCCTTTTGAGATCATGGAGAGAGTTGAGTTGGTAGCCTATCACTTTTTGTTACCTTTGAGGTATCAGGTCATGCATGATAGATTCCAAGTATTACATCTTCTCTAGAATCATTCTTACCATCTAATTCATTTAATAATGGGTATATTGAGCTATAGGTATATAAATACATTGAGAATTATCTGGTACATATCATTAATACAATGATGAAGGCTCTTTGAGGTAGGTCAATTCCACGAGTCAGGGCGTTATGGAATCATGATAGTGTACATGATGAGATGTGGAAAAGAGAGGCTGATATACATACTCTATGTCCAAAATATTTCTGAGATGATTCTTTATTACCCTCATAATAAAAACTAAAGTAATATTTTTTTTAAGATGGGGTGGTACTAAAGTCATGTTTTTAACGATATATGATTATTTTAGATTTTATTTAATCCTTGTGAAGTTTTCTCTTTTTGCTTCATCCTAGGCGACTGAGACATTTGGTTGGTCAGTTATCTTCTGAGGAAATAGTGGAAGGAGGGTTGAATCTTGGCCATAGTACTAGTACACAATGTTAATATAAATAAATGTTGTGTATTAAATAAAATAACTTTTTTGGATGGAATGATCCCTTTTATGACATGTAGAGGGTTATTCCAAGGATGAAAAGCTCCAGAATTACATGATATGTATTGCATCTACACATTGTGTAAATTTCAGTTGTATTTTTTTATGAAGGGGGATTAACCCATTTGGGATGGTTCTTATTTCTACCCCCACATAGAAGAAGATCTTTGTGAGAGACCTCTACCAAGCCTATTCTAGGGATCCATCTTCCTCCTCTATCCAAACTACATTTTCAATGTTTCCACCTGTGTAGGATTAAAATCGGTAATCTGTACTCTCGCTTTCCTTCTTTATCCATGTTTTCCTTCCTACATATCGCACTATTTTGGTGTGATATCAATTTACGGATTTTTTGGACATTGATCCCATATTATAATTTATCCCTTTCTATTTTTATTCGAGGGATGACACTAAATACGGAGAGTGTTATGGGGATATTGTATATTTCCTAGTTATTTTACCTAAATTACATTTCATTTATATTTCTCCCCATAGTTCTATATTATATTATTTTCTAATGAGGCCCCCAAAACATTTATAAAATTAATTAAAATGGGTTCACATGACCAACACAGTCCTAGGTAGCAACAAATTACCACCATGGATTAATTACCTTAACCTGAGCCACCTCATGGGTGTGATCTTCCCTAAAATCATATTTTTTATTTTCTAAAATCATTTATTTAACCAGCATTTGAGTTTTGTTTTCTATAATAATAAATAAATTTGAATTTTAACTCAATTAAGTAGATGGATTTTATGTATTTAGGTCATATAATCTATCCCCTATTTAAATTTATAGAATTAATGGTTTTGGCCCACTAAATTAATAATCTTATAAGTTAAATAACTATCTAAATGGTATAAATTGTGAAAACTAAAACTTTATTTCATACATAAAATGGTAATTAAAATATATTCCCTTCATTCATTTCATTGTAAATGCTCATCATTATTTTCATATTATAATTCTGAATGAATGGTACATATGCTGGGAGTGATGTTAAGTATTCCTCAAAGGGGTTCACCATGCCTTTTCCATGCCTCTATACAATTGACAGTGGTTTCTAAGGGGAGACAACATGGATGGGCAGGGAAGCTAAATAGTTTTACTAGGCCATGATTGATAATTAATCCATATATGAGATATGATGTGTGGGAATGAAGGGTTATTAAATTCACAATATTCCAGGAGAGACACTTGAGATTCGATTAATGTATTTTCTTAGATGAAATCCTATGTCATTGAGTTTTTATTGTGCCCTTGGTGCTATAATTGGGTTACATGATACGGATCATTTTAGATGGGAATAGAATGCCACTTAATTATATTAAAATTTTGACTTATTTATAATCCCAAAAAGTAACATTTAAAATTTAAAGGATACATTAACAAAGATAAATAATATGTGTTTGTCCAGTTTATTTATTAATTCTTTATTTACTCCGCCTTATTATACCTCATATCACACTTGTATAAGTCATCTTGTATTAGATAAATCTAGCTTAGTCCATAGAAGGTAGTGTCATTTAGGTAACCAGGAGGAACCCAAACCATTTTGACTTATTTATTTTTTCATATGCATTTATTATTATTGCCACACTAATCAATTTATATGAACATATTGGATTGATCTTGGAACTACTGGTTATAGCCAATTGATTATATCTCACACTATACTCTGGAAACCGTTTTACCCAATAAGACTTCATTATTTCATATTTAGATAAATAGAATATTTTGACATATGATGCTTGAATTTTATTGTTGAGAAGGTGTTCGTGAGTAGAGGACCGAGCCTCGACTCGGTATTCTAGAAAAGATAGATTTTGATCTTTTATACTTGTTTTTCAATAATTTGGTAAATATTGGTTTTCCCTATATCCCAGGTAAATAATTTTTTATAGCCACATGACATGATCATTCATTATTTATTATTAATTTAGGATTCAATTTTATCTGGTTTATTTATATTGGATAATGATTTATTATTCCACCACTTTCTTATTTGTGGTGTTGCTATTTATATTTAATATCTACCACTCTTTTTCACCCTAAAACATATGGGAATAGTCTCTTAATGGGGACACCATAGTCCCCCACAATTATTGGGTAACGTTTGTCATATAGTAGGGGAAATTGATTTTAAATGGAAAACCTTCTCCGGGAACCGCTTACTAGAAACTAGTGAGGGATGCTACAGTCGAGAAACAAATCATTCACAATAGAGTCCCATCATCTCATTCCTAAACCCTGAAGATCATATGTGAAAAAATCCATCATATAGTCCTTAAAAGTATTCATGATGTTAATTATCCCCTCAATCCTCTTAATCCATTCTTTAGATTCCTATGGACTTTAGTTACTCTAAAATGTAGGTGGGATGCCTTAAAAATTCTATGATATGATCCACTTCTTGTTATATATTCCAGATACCTACTTAACCTAGAGAATGAATATTATAGAGTACAACATCAATAATATTAGGGTCCAATGGGGTATTCATATATAGATTCTATTTTTTAGTTTCCTTTCTTAGATTTTTAAGATATCTTCTAGGATGATTTTTCTAACAATCATAAGGTTAAAACCAATCACGCATGAGAAATATAAAAAATTATAGGACAACAATCAGGTATCAGTATTAGTTCATTAAAATGATAAAAAACAAAATGAATTATGAATTATAAAATTGAGAGATAAATCCTTAAAAATAAACATGTTCATTTAAAAAAACATAACATGTAGTTTATTCAAATGAACTCAAATTCTACATCTCAAACCTGTTAAAAATATTATGACCACCCATGGTAACTCAAGTTATGAAATGGATGTGATAGATCAAGGATATTTCATACAATTAGAACATAAAATCAGATGGTCTTTACTCATCTCTACCTAAGAAATAGAACCAGCATTAGTTATTGTTGACTCACTTTAGGATGAACGTCCTCTGATACCAATTTGAAATAAACCAACCTATGTCAAATAAACCATACATCTGAGTCGACCATCACAGGGTGAGGAATAACAATGATAATCGAATAAGTTCATAAATATAATAAAAAATGAAATATAACTTGTTTAAGAATGGGTGATCGTGATGAAACTTGACACATACAACCCATTAAAAAAAGGATAGATCATAATAGTATGAAAATAATAGATGAACAAGTCTCAATGTGACCAATTATAACCTCTATTACATCCCTATATGATGTAAATAGATGAAGAGATATCCTAGAATACAAATAACTCCTTTCACATTCTTTGAGTCTTGAAAAACAAGTTCAAGAACCACCCAAATTAAAAAGTAATGTCTCATAATAGAACCTAATAGGATAGAACTATAAAATATGAACGTGTTCTAATATCAAAAATGAACATATTCGAGATTTTAAAAAATAAATTGATAAATAATATTCACAAATAAAAAAATTGTAAACATTTAATTTTTCTTCCATAAATTGATAAAAAATTCAAAAAATATATGAATATATAGGGTAGATAAGAAAAATACCTATATTTAACATCTGATAAAATATCATGAAAGAAACTATTATGTGATAAACTAGTTATAATGATAAATCACAAAATTTAGGACCTAGATTATTTGAATTTATAATAGAAATAAAATAATACTAAACAGGGAATAAGTTGGTTCCAACCAGTATTACATCCTTCCAGAATTTTTCAATATCACAAAATTAACCCTATGTAGTTCCGCACACACAAGGTGAACCTATGTATATTTTCAAATGCACATAGGGTTCTTAATTTTATATTTTTTTAAAACCATATCTAAAATCATTCTCACATTTAATTAATAAAATTTTACCAAAATAAAATCTATTCAATGAATAACCCAATAGAATATACAAGAATTGATAACAATTCAAGAATTATAAATTTTTTCATAGATCCGCCTACATCATAGAAGATTAAAACCTATCTTCCTTCAACAAAATAGGTCAAAAAACCATTGACCGAACATTAAAATATAATGAAGTATAAAAAATTTTAATGTCCGAATAGAAAACAGCAATCAATCATGAATCTAATAATAAAACTTGGCTAACACTACCACCACCACCAAAGGTGACAATGATTTTAAATGACTGCATAATAAGGATATAAATTGAAACCACCATAGGAACTGAATTTTGAATGATGCATTGTGGATGGAGGTAGATCACCCAAAATATCTAAAAATTTCCCAAAATTTCCCAAAATTTCCAAAATTTGCTATATGGTTTTAGTGGGAAGCCTGCATAGTGAAAAGTAAAATAATGAGGCATGTATTGTGTTTAAAAATGCTACATGTAATAAATTGTTATTGTGAAACCCATTCAATGCATGAAAGCCTACATATCAAAGATACCCAAAATGAATCCCCACCTCATAATAAATTTAATACCCAATGATTTTTTCAAAATGTGCAATGATTTCACAGACTATAAAATATTCATGTATTATACAAGATTCACAACATCTTATCTACAACATATTAATGTCATGTAACCAATTCACAATGCGAATGTGTCTATCAATAAATACACATCCCAATTTTCTAAAAAACATATTTGAAAAAAATAAGTCTCTCTGGTCCTAAGGAGAACCCTCTAAATGTGTTAACACATTTATTCCTAGAATCCATTATTTTTTAAAAAAAAATCAACCATTAATATTAGGGTATTTTCAGAGAAAATTCTATTCATTACAATACCCAATAGAAGGTTACAAGGTGTTATATAAAACATGTCACCAACTCAATGATTAGATTTTGAGTAAATATTAAAAAATATTAATGGATTAATGATCACATCTTATATCTACATATACTCTATGAAAATATTTTTTTGGAATGTCCATCCTACAAATAATTTGACTCTCACCCATTTTGAATAAGTTTCTATTTTGGAAGGGATTGACCTTCTTTTTTATAATGTAGATATCATTTTCCAAATTAGGTAAATCATATTTCATATTGTGAATAATCCTATAATACAAATTTATAAGAAGGGTGAATAAGATCATTAAATAGAGATTACTTCTGATGAATGGTTCCTACTACCTATTCTAGATAGATATTTATCTCAAATGGATAGGGAGAAACTCAACATTGAATATATGCCTATTTTTTGTTAATATGTTCATGTATTACCTAATGAATTTTATATTATTCAAAAAAATCATGAAGCTAAATTTTCAATATAACTCATACTTGGTGCTGTACCTATATCAAAGACTCCACATAGAATGTCTCCAATTGAGTTACATAAAATGAGATTCAAACTATAAGAAAAAATTGATAAAGGATTCATACAACATGTTCTTTCACCATGGGGTGAACCAATTCTTTCTATTAAGAATAAAGGTGGTTTAATTATTCTTCTCATTCATTATCAAGAACATAAAATGATCAATTCCAAGAATAATTATACTCTAACACTTCTTGATTCTTTGACAAAATATGCAATTTTCAATAATTTTATATGACTGAACATTGTATGGATATCATCAATTGACTGTTGAAATGGGAATTATACCCAATAAAACTATTCATACAATGTATTTCAATTATGAATTTATATATATTCCATTTACACTTACTAATTTTTCTATAATTATTTTGGATTGATTGAATAATGTCATTAGAGATTACCCCAGTTATATTTTTGTTGTATATATTGATAATAGTCCAATATATTCCAAGATATTGGAGTTAAATAAATATAATATGACTATTTTAATAATGAACATGAGTATGGGGAATATGTATTCCAAATTCTATTACTGTAAATTCTAGATATATTAAGAATCATTCTAGGGTCATATAATCTTGAGGAATGGTATATCAATCGATCCCTAAAAGATGGTAGATATTGAACAATTCATTAAAAAAATAAGGGTGAATATGATCCATATTTTGTATGGGTCGGATGGGTGATACCAATTAATTGTGAGTGATTTATCAAGGTTATATAATCTAATAACCAATTTGACACTGAAGGTATAAAAGATAAATTGGATAAATAATTTTGATGAAAATTTCAAGAAAATAATGACATGTTTTTTTTTGAAATTTTTATCACTCCACCCAAAAAGGAAAAAGGATTATGATATATAATAATGAATATAATAATTTAATAGTATAAATCATCATTCATTCTGATATAGTGATAGTTTATTCCTCATAGTAAATGATAAATTAAGATAAGAAATACCCAAACCATGATTTCAAGTTGGAAATAGTAATGTTTCCTCTAAAAATATCCATGAATTGTATTTATTGTTAATCATGTTATATATATACTAATAATAAAATATTTCAGTTTATATTAATAGATAAATAGTTTAATTCACATCATAGGAGGTTGTTTGAGCTGAGTAAGGGTTATGACTACTTAATATGTTACCACAATGGGATAATAGACATTGTGGATTATGCAATTTATTGGAATTACCATTCTTTCATTTCCTTGATATAGATAAAAAGATATCTAATTATCATGTAATTTTATATTATAGATATTTAAATCATATTAAAATGGTTTATATCATCACTTTTTTAGATTAATTTTCATCCATCTATCTATGTGAGGATTAAAGAAGCATAAAAGGAAGACGTGGAACTATAGATGACGGTGAAAAATTTTCCTATGTTCAACCATGGTTTTTATTAAATGATGATTTTCATGAACCAATTTTGTCCCCTTCCTATACTGTATCTTATGAAAGAGGTGTTGGATGAAATTTGTTGTTTATCATTCTCTATTAATTCGGGAATAATTAATATTTGATGACATATGAGAGAGTATTTCTAGTAGAACATCACAAAAATGAATATTATATAGTTAATATCTCGATACATGGAATTTTTTTAATATAAGGACGTGATAGATAAGCCAATGGGGATGTTACAAACATTACCCATTCCAAAAAAAGGGAATCATAATGGTGGATATATTTACCGAAATCCCAAATATTATCTTTTTCTTTATTTTTTTGAGATTAGTTGATTTACTTATGGAATAAACACATTTAATTGAAAAAATAGAATCTTTTTATCTTAATCATCTTCTTATCATATACTATAATATTGTAGTTGTGTTTCCTGTACTACCACATTATTTTGTACTGTATCAGGATTTTCTGTTTTCCATGAAGATCTAGATAAGTCTTTAGAAATATTTGAATGTTGAGTAAAACATTATCACCACATATCATTCTAAGGAATATGTTTAGTTTGAGAGTACCATTAAAAGCTAATAATATATTTTCATATAATTTTCTATATATTTCAATGGTGGTTAGTACCATAACCTTTCTATAGTCGAGTTATCTTACAACAATAGATTTCTCTAAAACCTTAATATGGATTCAAAGGAATAAATATAGGGGAATAAGGAAAGAAATTAAAATTTCTAGGATAATGTTTTTGAAGGAAATATATTACTACCTTTTCTATATGATTAAATTTTAGAAAGGAATAGATCTATTTAAAAACACATTAGGGTAGCTCATAGTTAATAGAAAATTTGTGTTAAAAATCATAAATGGGATCTCAATTTTGATATTCATGATAACGTATTCCAATGAAATTATACTTGGAATAATGATATGACAACCTATATAAATTTTTAATTTAGACCTTTATATATCAATACCGTAAAAATTCATGATCATGTCATGTCATTTATAATTTTGCGGCACTTCCATCGAATTTCTCTCATGTTCTTGATTATTCCATGTATCTCTAATTGTGAAGTACATACCTGATCATTTAAATGTAATTATCTATGAGGTTTTCCCAACATTGTATAATCTATTTTATAAGGCATAATTAGTGTATATTTTAGATCAAAGTGAGAATGTGTTGCATAATAGGGCCACTCAGTAAGTCATTTTTTTATGTGAAACCATAAAGTTGAGGATGCTATGCAGGAACCCAAGGGAGTGATGAGGAAGAAATATTATATGTTTCATATATCATAATAAATAAAAGTCAAATAGGATTTTTGTAAGGGGATAAAATGTAAAACCCCAAGTTTAGCATTATTGTGACATATTTTTGAAATATTATTATTTAATGAGAATGTTTAAGCAATGTCCTTAGACTAATGAGTGTGAATATGATTTATAAAATTATAATATACAAGTAAATAATTTATTTCAATATAATTTATTAATTAATTCCATGTAATAGTATTAAAATTCTAATGAAATCATTTAATTAATAAAATTAATAATTTTATGGAGAATGTATTTCTCTCATAATTATGTATATTTAAATAAATTTATTTTTTCATTAAAATTAAAATATTATTTCAATTAACATTACTCACAATGTATGAATAACCATTCATATATTAGTCATTAATTTTTCTAGGATGAAGATAAATTCATTGGAAGGTAAAAAGTGTAATTTTTTAGAAAAAAAAAATTTGTGCACAAATTTTTTTAACATAATAAATAAATTTATATTACTTTTTTAAATGATATTTTCTGAATTTATAGTCATAAATATTTTTTAAAATTTTTCAAATCATTTTTACTAGGCTAGTATTGAAAGTAAACATAGTTTAATTTTAAAAAATATATTTTCCCAAAAAAATGGTATTTAATGGGTTTTGTATGATTTTCATAAAATCAGCATATTCTACTAATAGAATTTTAATTTCATGTACTTTCTACCACATTTATAGTGAAATTATAAAAATAATTTTGTTGGAAATCATTACTTTTTTCTCACAATGAATAGTAAAAATAGTGCAAATTTGTTACCCTGATATTGGTTAAAAGTGTTTACCAGGGGTTAAACTGAGATATAAGTGTAACAATTCCGCCAGAAAATTTATATATATTATTTTTATGATATTTTGACCTTATATCATCTTTATATTTTATTAATATTCATTTTGTGTCACCTTCACATGAAAATGACTTTATATTATTGAAATATTTAATGTAATTCTATGTGTGACCCTCCCCTCACTTATAAAAGGACACCACTTATCCAACCTAATTCATAACATTTTATCATTATATATCTTTATAAACATTTCTAATATCCATCCTATATTTATACCATTAATTATTTGGATCAAGGTTTTACACTAGGACAATCCTAATAATGATTAATGTATAAGTCAAATGTGTTCCTTGAATGATGAGGTAATCGTCTCACCTAACTCATTCAAATTTTACTACATATTATAAATAAACCAAATATATTATATCCATATATGAATAATGTGTTTTGTATAAAAAATAAATTTGAATTTTATTATTATAATGGAAGCAACAAATTCTACCTTCTTTCAATCAAATGGGAAATAAAAATAATAACACGTGTGTACGTGCAGACTACCACCACCAGATAGTGATCTGATTCATTTTCCATCAATGCCTCTCATGAATAGTTATAATAATTAATTTAATAAATATACATGATATTTATAAAATGATTATTATTATTTAATGATAAAATATTATGTATTATCTTTTCATTTTTCTCATTATAATATAATGTATCATTCTTTCATACATACGAACTACCGTATAAATGAGTGATATTGTTATTTTCGATATAATCCTTTTTTATATGGTTCAAAAATTATATATATTGAATTTATATATATATATCTTATTGTTTAAATAATATTAAGTAAACTTTATATAATTATTAGACCTTAGCATTTTCTTTGTCATTTAGTTATTATAATTATTTATAGTTTATATATGTTTTAATACCTACCTGAATGACGTCATAAAGTTTAAATTTTGAATGATTTTTTAATGTTATATAATTATGAGATTATATAATAATATGATATACATTATATTATTATCATTATACACATGATGTAACTGTGATAAAAAATAAGGGAATAGATCTACAAAATTGTTCAATGCATGAAAAAGAACATTTATCACCTAGAACAATGATTTTAGAAAATAATTTTTAATGAATGGGTTATACAATGATATAAGTAAACCATGAATTCTCTTTTATTTGTAAATAGGGTACTAGTGTATAATTATAATAAATTTAAAATTTTTATTCCAGAAATTAGAGCAACAATATAGAAAGTAGTACTTGGGGTAAGAGTTGATGTTACAATATCATTTCATTTCAGGATTACCTATGATATATTTATAATAAGGTAACAGTTATAGATCTTATTCATTAAAAAAAAAATATTTTATTCTCCTCTGTTTATTCCCTAAATTTTCAATTAATTGTACACTTTTACTTTATTTGGTACATAAAATGATTGTGAAAATGTTTGTAATTATATGTAACATTATTTCTTCTTTTCTCGATGAATTTTTTTTTCCATATAAATTTTATGTAAAATATTTTTAGGAATGTTATTTTTTATTATCAAATGATTTATAATTTCATTGTTAACCATATTTTTATATCATTTCATCTTGTTTATAATTATTTTGAAACATTTTTATAAACATCAAATTTAAGAATTTTTAAAAATGGATTTTTTCCTTTAGGGCTTCAGAAAATTTTCACAATGTCTTTAATATTCATTATTTTGAAGCATACTTTATAATTTTTATTTTTTTATCATGAAATATTTTTTTTTCAATATCCTTGTAGTTTTTAATTTTTAATTATACGAAAAGAAAAGATAATTTTTCATGTTTTCAAAGAAGTGATATATTGATCTTAAAAATTTATTTTTCATCTACGTAATAATTATTAAGGGCTTTTTATGCTTAATTTGGTATATTTATTATGATACCAACCTCATTAATTTATTGTATGTCTTATTATGTTTTATTTATGATTCTAAAAAGGCTATTTTTTCATGGTTAGTTCAATGATGAAATAATTTAATCTCTATAAAACTCAATTCCTTTACACATGATAAGATATGATCAATTTATGAATGATTTTTGATCTCAGGAAAAACATTAGTATGGTTTTAATTACATTATAGGTAGGATTGGAATTATATATTCATCCAATGCCTTATGTAAAAATTTATATGTCTTAAGATAATTTCGACTATATAGGGGAGTGGGCCTATTTATTTATGGGAATATTTTTAATTTGATCGTATTTTGTGTGAACTATGAACAAGGTAATGATTGAATTGGGTGTGCACCAATTCAAATATGATAGTCTTTTAAAGAATAGTTTACAATGGAAAATATTTTCTATGATTATGTGTATTCCACGATCCTACGTCTTATTCTTATGACATGTTATCATACATCATGATTGATTATTAATAATTTTATACTCTTATTAATTTGGAATATTGTTAGAAGAAATACATATTCCATGACATATGATTACATATATTTTATATATTGGGTATTACTTTATTTTTTTGATCATTTTATCATACCCTTATTATTTTATTACACTTAGTTATGATAATTTATTGTTATCTCTTAGGTTTACACTTATTCAGCATAAAATGTCCCCCTTTATTATATTTAAATTTTCTTACTGTAATAAATATATCTTTTAATTAAAAAATTTCTAAGAATGGTATTTATTCGGAAGATGTTTTTTGGAGTGGTTGAAATAATTTCATTAAATATATTGATTATAAGTCGAGTCCTTAGAGATAGCAAACAATTATGGTTCTAGAAACTGAATTATTATGAGATGTATTTAATGTTAATATAAAATGATGTAATATTTATGTATTCTATTATTAGGTATCCTCATGAAAAATATTAAATTATTTCATAAAAATAAACTTTATAAACAAGATAGTACATTTTCACAACGATCGGGCTTGGTCTATTTAAATCTCAATATTACCATTGAGAATATCTCATAAAATTAACATGGTTATAATTATATTATATATGTATGGTATTGGAACAAGATCCCATGTATAAATAAATTTTTTCTTATATAGATCCTTACTCATATAAATTATATACTCCTTTTGTTAAATATATTGGATAATATAATGTCGTTCAAATTTTAAAACAGATGCAATTTGACTTTGAAATCCTTATTTACTCTATTTGTTAAGTCATACCTCTATATTCCTAATTATATATTAAAATTTATCAGACAAGAAGTATCACCATTTCGTTAGATCACTGATATGAGGAGTTAATCCTATACCCAATTTTTAAAATTTAGTTTTTTTATTCAACTTCTATGATCGATTAAATTATTGATCCTCTATTAGTATTCATCTCATCCTTACCCCGAATAATATTTTAAATCAAAGGCATGGGAATAAGAAACTAGAAACCCAAAATCCTAGTTTTGGATCTAAAATATTCTTTCAAATACTAACATTAATACATAGTGAGATGAATCATGTTAAACATATCTTTATTTAACACAATTTCAATAATTTAAACATTATATCTCATAATAAACCCATGATATAATCTACTAAAAGTTTACTATGATTTATAAAAATATAAAAAAGAATATTATTTTATAACACTTGTGAAAATTTCATAAGAATTATACCACACAATAATCCCATATAATCTTTTCATAAGTTATTCTTATCTTCGTAATATGGAGAATGCAAAAAATAAAGTGGAGATCCAAAATTATAAGGGAAAACATATCACTATTTAATCATGTTTTATATCAGAAAAACATTATATAACTGATAATGAAAGAAATATATTTTTAAAAAGAAAAAAAAAATATTTTTCATTAAGTCGTGATAGAAGGAAATACAATCTCAAATGAACCAACAAACACCATGAAAAAAGTGTGTCGAATCATGATACAATAAACATGGAAATGGAGAAAAATCATTGGAAGTTGACATGGAAGAGTAACAAACCCTTGAAACATATCATAAAAAATAAAAAATATATAAATATATGATTAAAGGATCATCATATTGTGATCATATGTCGCCCATTAATTTATAATAATATCATGGATGGCTCTACCTTAATTTCAAAGCATATCCATAAAGGAAAAAAAATTAAATTGTCACACGAGATTCAAAACCATAAAAAATAATTTTTGGGTGATATTAGACCTCACCCATCAATATAAAGACAAATTTGTTCTATTTGATATCAATCATTCATCTTATTACAAAACCATTTGAAAATATAAAAAAATCATATATGTTCTAAATGGTGTCACCTAAAAGAAAATCATAGATTAGATCCATTGATCTCGACATTAAATTACCCAAAAGGAGTATCTCATAGAGGGATTAATTATGTAATTAATAGAAAATAACTCCATATATGTTATATATTGTGGGGATAAAAATGGAAATTAATCAATGAAAATTAGATTTTACAAATCCCTTCTTAATATTGTAATAAATATGTGAAATTATGAATCAAATTTAAAATTAACATTCATGGGGATAAAATTATTTTGGAGAATCCACATCAAATTTTTCCCAAAAAATGGATCCTTGAAAATGACTTCATTTTTTTCCATAGTAAATGTTGAGTTGAAGAAAAAATACATACATAAATGGGAAATCCTTTTTAATATTTTGATAATTAATTTATAGAATCCCATTTTTTTAATATAGTTATATATAATTCAATAATACCTATGGATATATGAATTTTAATATTACTGTAAATAATGAAAATTTTAATGTCAAGATAATAAAGGATAGAAATATAGGGAACGATGAATATAGAAGTTGAAGGGAAATATCACATTCAAAGATAATTGGAATTATTTTCAACATCATAAAATTTTATGAAGGAAGAGAACTTTTACTGTAATTCACCTAAAAAGAATAAATAAATGAATTATAAGATCATCATTGAATATAAGGATAACAATCTTGTAAAAATATATCCATAGCTGAATCATTATAACTCTTGAAAAGTAGTTGAGTTAATAAATCCTATTATCTTTGATATCACATAGTCAATAATGTTATAACCTCTAGTATAACAAACATTACTTGATTATTGAATTATTTTGAAAAAATATTAATACTTGTAACCATTTATAAACTAAATTTTTAATCATTTATTAAAAATATAGTAGTGGATTAAATTTTATTTAAACCATTAGATCATGTTATTTTTTTTTGTTTAGTAATAGTTTCACTGTAGTTGTGTGGATTCTTATTTATAAATTCAAATTTCATCATTGTGATATCAATATATATATATATATATATATATTTCAATCGATGATCAATAACAATTTTTAATTTTATAATTTAATTTTATTGCTAATTTGGTTATGATAGGTGATAATTAAGTTGGTAACGAGTTTATTTTGGTAATTTATAACAAAAATGTGGTTTATTAATATTAAGACTAATATTAATATAAACATTCTAAAACAATAAAACAATCATTATTTATTCATTTTTTAATTATAATATTTTTTATGTTTATATATTGTTCTATTATATTAATTTATGACATGGTTCATGTGGTTAGTTAATCATATCTAAAAATAACAAGCTAAAATATATTGGTTTGTATATATTATAAAGTTGTTATATTGGAATAAAATCACTATTAAAAATTTAAAGGATATTTTTTATATTTTTTATGGTCTAGAACCATATTTTGAGTTAGTTTGGTAAATATGAATTGGATATAATTAAAACAAAATGATTCACATTCATGGAGCATATAGTCTGCACGAATACTCAAGTGAAGTGTCTGATTACAAATAATGTAAATGAACTAGGAATTGTTTTATATATTTAGATAATAATTTTTTTTGTATATAAAATATTTATCCAATAAATACCAGTTTTTATCAATCGATTTCTTGATGTTTTGAAAAACGTATCATCCCTCAAATGAAGGTCGTAGTCCACATGTATGCATAGCGACATCTTGGGTTTTCAAATTATTTTAGAGGAATGGAAAATATAGATATTAAATTAATATAATAACCTTTAAAAATATTCTAAATATGGATTTTATCATACTTTCATGGATGAAATATGTTTTTGGGTTTATAATTAAATAATAATCAAGATGTATTGGTTTAGAACATTACCTCCCCGTTATGATGTTCTCCATTGGGTAACAACTTAGGGATCCTTTTCATGGAATTTTGGGAAGATCAGGGATTAAAAGACATGGGGAGGGATTTTGGGAGATACTAATACAATGTTTTGGTTGAGATAATGATTTATATTGAGTCGAAAAACAGGGTGGTGGGGTTCCCCTTTTACATGTGATGGAATGACTATCTTGTTAATATAATTTTTAATATAAATAAGGGACATGTTTTAGTTGGAAAGTGTTTTCCATGTGGGAAATAATAGAGTGCAGAATTAGGTAATGCCTATAATTCATGGACCATTCATTTTGACCCATTAATAAGTATTTTTGACATAGATTTTTTATTTTTACCAATTTATACATATTTAATTTTATTTCAATATTTAAAAATAAAATGGGACTTATTGAATACTATATACATAAAAAATAAAAATTTGACATCCATTTTAGGTAAAATTTCAAAGGGTGATAATATTAAATTATAATATTATCATGTATATCATATAAAAAAAATTTCTCAAAAATTTTCATTTTATACATTAAAATATTTTTTAGGATAAATTTACATGTTTTTTATTATTTCAATGAAAATAGTTTTTTTGGTTATTAAAAAAATTACAATTTTTGGGATTTTAACCCAATAAAAAACTAAATTCCTCGTTAAGAAAACATAATAAAAATATGAAAACTAACCATGATATTCCTTAAAATAAATATTACTTATGTTATTAAATGTAAAACGTGGGTTTTCTAAATTCAATATAGTGTTTATTTAAATTAATAAATTTACTTCTTAAATATTTTTTGAAAAACAATTTATATGTTTTAAATTAATACTTAGCCTATGATAATGTCATTAAAGATAAAGTATTTTAGTAAAAAAATTAATATATTTTTGTATTAAAGCCCAATATTTTTCACAAAAAATATCAATAAATAATATTAAGATAATATTTACAGAATAAATAAAACATTGTAGTTAATTTTCAAAAATTAAAATTATAAAATTTAGCAATGATACTTTTTAATGGAAATATAAATATAAGGAAAAATATTAATAGGAAAATTAGTATTTAGATATTAAATATTCATATTCATAATTCCTATAAATTATTAATTTTATTTGGTCTGATAAGTTTTTTATCAATAATATATTAGTCCATAATATTTCTTATTTCATGAAATAAAATCACACATCACCAAAAAAATAATTTTTAGGAAAATAAATTTGTTACCCAATAATTGTATTATTAGACAGTAATTGTATTTAAAAACACAAAATATTTTTATTTTTAACTGTATTTCATAAATATGTAACATATAAGTATACTCTCCATGTCAAAAACTACTTCACACTAATAATTTTTATCTTAACAATGTTTATTAGTTAATTATTGAAATGGTGTTGGATTTGAAACAATCTATTTGAAACAATGTTTAATTTCATGAATACATAAATAAATAAAAACTCTCTGGTGTTACATTGTACCCCACTTAATTATAATTTCATCCTTGAAATTTTTTATTACTACATTGAAAAAATATGTGGATAATTGAATCATATGAAATTCATTGGTTCCCTTAGATCTTTATCAAAAAATTTATTTATCCATAAAAGTTTGACGAAGTATTTTATTCTATTCCACAATAAATTATTTCATTGATCATTATTCTCCATTGGTCGTTCCTCATATGATAGATTGTGTTCTAGTTTCTTAGTTTCTATGAACTATATATTTAAAAGTTATGGTATATACTTCTCTAAAAGTGGTACGTGAAACACATCATGTACTTGGTAGAGGTCAAGAGGTAGTTCAAAGAGATAATATTCATCCGAAAACTAATTTAGGATCTCAATGGTACTTATATACCAAGGTTGTGACTTCCGTTTCCTTCTAAAAAGCATTAACCTCTTTGAAGGAGATATCATGAGGAACACCATATCACCAGCTTCAAACTCTAGAATCATATTTTATTATCCACATAACTCATTTATTGAATTTGTGAAGGTTTAATATGATACTAAATGGTTAAAATCTTCTCTTTAATTCCTTGTTCATGGATAAGTCCTTCGATCATCCTCTATAAATCTTGGTCACAATATGATGGATTCATACCTATCTTCCTATATAGGTACTCATATAGTTCTATATGACTTAGTGAATGGATAATATTTTTATATGAGAACACTACCAGGGGACGTTACTAGTACAAAAATCATAGGATGTCTATTGAATAATATTTCAACATGTCAATAAGATTTTTTATGGTTATTGTATATTGGTCTTCTATATTAGTTTGTTAAGAAATGTTGAAACTCAACTCCTCCATTTATCGATGAGGAATTATGTAAAACATTAATGTAAACCTCATATACTAATTAGATATAATAGTTATTGGTATTTTTTGTCTATACCTTTAACCACATATATATATTTTTGATTTGTTCATGAAATAAATATTTTTGATTGAAATAACGTGAAATAACATCTTAAGTCGATAGACTATAACTCAAATGGAATTATGAACATTTTATAACATGGGAGTCCTATAATGAAATATAAGGTGATGTTTATATTTTTCACCATGGTATTTGTAATTTTTTCATCATCCCCTTGGGATTTTCTCATTCCACCTTAATTAACTAACATACTGAGCATTGAGATTCATACTCTAAAATCTCCCGCAAACTTTTATCCCACCAGAAGTTTTCCATTAAATATATATACACCATAGTTATTCCTAGATAAATAGAGAAGGGTGATATATGTGAATCATCAAAAATATTCATATTCATGACTAGTTTTATAGACCACAAATTTGTGTTCAAAGCCTCATGACTTCATCTTTATCAAGGATAAACTTTGAAATAGTTTCTATCATTTAAAATATATCTACAACATACTTTTCGGATCATTTGATCATAAAATATGTGTATAGTAAAATATTTATTTGGGAAATATAGTATTTCTCACCTCCCATTATGACTTCTTGATTCCTTATTTTCAAATCCCTTAGTATTGGTTCTTTTTCATCATCTATCTTGGATAAGGTAACCTAATATTTCTAACACAAACCATAATCAACCTTGTTTTCCTTCTCTACATGGTATTGTATAGAGTACCCACTATAAAAACACATTCAAAATGTAACAAAATTGATAAATTAATACCATGATTTAATTCATATGTCTCAGAAACAATCACTCAATCTATTGGTTTTAATGATTAGTGCCATTGATATTATATATAAAATTTTATTTCACAACCCTTGAAAATATCATTCCATAATTGTGCTTTAATAGAACCATTCCTAGATATATGACATTATATAATAATCTTTATAACCTGGGTAATATAAACATAATAAATTGTTTGGATCAAAATAAAAATAATAAAAATAGATTTCATAAATTATTTAATCATAAACCAATTGGATTTTGGATGTAAGACATAAAATCATAATAAAAGATAATATGGCTATGTATGATAATCATACGATCATAAAGAGATCATTAAGGAAGAAAAATATTTATGAAATTTCTCAAAACATATATCAACAATCCTGAGACCTATGATCACTATATAAAAATGTGGACTAATATAAAATTAATTCATAGTCGTGAAAACATTGAATTTCATAAAAATTAAATGAATATAGAAAATTTATCATAATGTGGTGATCAACATTGATGTTTGGAAAGACAATAATCACTGGGAAATATATGTGATAATCCACATTATTCTCGTACTTATAAAAAAACTCATTGTACCTAAAATTGAAAATGTCTTCAAACCCATTATCCCCATTCCCATGAGAGAAAAGTAATTTTTCCATGATTGACTATCTCATGAGATATAAGCATAACCCAATTCCATGTACTGTGATATCAGAACCCACTATTGATTATTCACAAGTATGTGTTCCATTGAAAATAAATCATTATCATAACATAAATAAACCATGGAAAAATAATGGGTTTCATAAAAAAATGTCATAACATGAACTTAAGAATTTATAGGATATAAAAATCTCATTACCAAAAGGATTCAGAACATAATAAAAAATATTATATGTTAAAAACATCACTTTATGTAAGATAAATATTAGAGGAAATACATAAGTAAAAATATATGGGTTTTCATAAAACCTTTTTAAATATTATAATAATTGATACATGGTAAATAACATTAAAAAAATTGAGAATGGTAAGAGAATGTTCTGGAAAATATTATTATGAAGTGTTAAAAATATAAATATACCTAAAAATACATAAGGTTTCAAAAAAGAAAACTGAAAATTAATTTCAAAAAATTTACTTTTAAAAATATTCATTAATAATGTACACCTAAAAATGATATAAATGTTATAAAAATAACATTTAGAGTGGATGGCAAAATCCTTATTTTTTTAAAAAAATGGATGCTAAAAACTTTTGAAAATTATTAAATAACCTTGTTTAAAAACAAAATAAAAAATATGAAAAATAAACTATTTTAAAATGAATAATGGTATAAAAATGGATCATTTCTAAAAAAAATTAAGTTCCAACCCAGAACTGGAGAGCATTTGTGGAAATTAAAAACATGGATATAGATAAAAATAAAATAAAAAATGGAAATTATTATTAAAAAATACATTGCAGTGAATCAATATAATCATAAGAGTATAATAATTCGTTGTGAATTATGATTTTCCATGAATATAAGGTGAAAATAAATCCTAAAACCATTATATGTTAGGACAGATGAATCATTGAAAATAATAATAAATAAGATTAATTATGACTGAATAAATATATTTGTGTCATGAAAACAAATTATATCATTTGATACATTCAAATAAAACAAGTAAGAGTGGTATAAAATAAATTACACATTGAATATGATGAATTATATGTGGATTATAATAAAAAATAAAAATAGATAATTATTGAAACCATTAAAAATTAAATGTAGTATATAGCTTATGACAGCCTCAAGTGATCCACATCTTAGTAAAATAATCCCTTTCTTTATTTCTCTCCTTAGTTGGATTCACACTAAAATCCCATAAAATTAATATAATGATCTAACTATAATATTTCATAATCATATTCATACAAAACCCATTAGTAAATTTCATTTATAATTATTATATATATATATGTATATTAGATATTATTTCATATTTTTCATCAATATGTTTTTACAGTTATGATGGTTTATAGTATTTTCATAGGAGCTATGTTACTATTCATTCTTCTTCCAAAGTTCATTAACAAAATTTTCTTAATGATACATTAATAGATATATAATATGTTTTTTTATTTTTAAATTATGTTGTTTACATTATATATTAAATAGAAAAATTATTTTCATATTTATAACATATTATTCATGAAATATTGTTTCCAAAATTATTCAAGGTATATTCTCAAATCATTAACCAAGTTGGAGGTTAAACAAACCAAAATTTGTACATACATAGATTATCGATGATTGTGAGGTTATTTGGTTATAATATAATTACACCATTATTTTATTGATCTTATTTATAGTATATTTTAATGATATATGATGATTATAAGTGAAATATAAGATAATTTATGCACAAGAAATTATAAAATAACTTGATTTACTAATTTTCTTCTATGAATGATTGTTTTAAAATATAGTATTTATGATAATGGTTTATCGATCACATAATAAATATGATGTAAACATTGTAATAACAACCTAAATGATATTATTGAGACCATATTTATCCTTTGAAGCCATTCTCCTTGATACCCATGTATGGTTTATAAGAAATGAATTACTGAAATCAGTCATCCTATGGAGGAGTTAGTCCCCACGTATGCATGGTTGACAATATCATTTTTCATAGAAAATGGAAAATATTTTTATGGTTAATAATTTAATAAAATAAAATGTCATATTTTTATAATAATTATGCCCATAATTACATATTATAACAAACCATTGAAGGTGGAAATGGAAAAAGAAAAATAAATCTCATGGAGGCGGTAATCCCCACAATAAACGATACAATTATTGTTTTTCTTGATGAAATTTAGGATGACTGTTAATGATTTCACCTTAATTATAATAATATATCAGTATAATATGGATAATAATTTTAACATTATGATATGAAAAAAATAAAATTTTAGTATAAGGGAAGTTAGGAATGAAATAGAAAAGAGAAGGCGAGGTTAGAAACATAAACCACTTTTCTTAAATAATCTCATTTGTGAGGGGATTAAAACATTGAATGACTGTATTTTGAGAATAATGATCCTAAATAATATGTCTAATAATGTGGATAAGTGTTTTATTTTTGGTTTTAATGTTTTGGGTTTTAAGTGAAGTGAAGTGAGGATACAAATAAAAATTTTATATGTTAAAAGTAGTGTAATTTTTGTAAATACTCAAAACTATTTAATAATGGGAAGTCTCTATTAAGATATGTGCCTTCAAAATAGATAAATAACATAGTTAAAGAATTTTAATGTCCACAAAATTGTCCACCATTCCAAAATAATCATTTTTTATGCATTTTATTCCCATCAACCTTATGTTTAATAAAATTTACTATTTTTATTTTTTAGGATAAATAGTTTTTACCGAGGTAAATTATCCATTAAGACTAAACATAAAATGGAACATATTAGATAATTTTAAACCACTAATTAAAAAAATTATTTAATTTATCAAATATAAATTCTCTATGTATGTCACATTTTTTTAATAGAAACTCTCAAAAAACTTGTTTCTTTGAAATGGATAATACTTATGAAAATTGATTTATGATTATTGTATAATAATCAATTATATTTATTTAAATAAATTTAAAATAATAATAATAACTGAAATATTATTCATTTTACAATAAAATATGTAAATTGTTTTGTTGAATCATGTTATAGTTATTTGAACAAAAGAGTAGAAATTGTTTTTTCATGAAAATGCGACATAAATCTTATAAATGTTGAACATGGGTTTAAAATTAAAAATATTATTTTATACTGATATTTTAATCTATAAAATAAATAATTTAATAGAAAAAATTTCCAAAAACAATAAATATATTTATATAATTTAATAATTTAATAAGGCTGATTACAAAAAATCAGTATTTTCACTATTTATCTTATAATTACATAATTATGAAGAATACCAAAATACCCAATTATCATAATATGACTATAAAATTAATAAATGATGTTAATTTTTTCAACTTTATATAAAAACATTTATCAGCTTAAAAATATATCAAAAAATATCCTGAAAAAGTTTTTTTAAGAAGACATATTTTTGAATATAAAATTTTCTTTTAAAATTAATACTAATCAAAATAAATAGAAATTAAACAATATATTTTATGGAATATATATTATGTGTCAGAAAATATTTTATTATTATTTCAGTTATACTAACTACATCTATATTTTAAGTGAATTTTATTTCATTGTGTATAATATTAATATATATATATATATATATTTCTATATTATGATATTGATATTTATACCCTCTACTCTTATGGATGCCCTTTAATGGTCTTTTTTTTATTTTCCCCTGTGGAGAAAGTCATTGATAAAAATATTTAAATGGGTATGTACACTGAATACTCAATCTATTACATTCACACCAGAAAAATAAATCATATCCTAACAAATTTTAATTTTTTCTTATCATAATAGATAGTTAAATGTATTTATAAGATAGATATTATTCAAGTGTTAAAGTTTAATTTTTTCAGGAAAAAAATAATTTTTGTGAAACTATAAAACCCATCTATTCATTCCTAATAGGCATATCCAAATATTGATATTTTTCTATCCATTCGAGATAAACAACCAACATCATTACTTTCCCTAGTGAGTTTATAGTCATTCATAATGTAATTGGTAATTATAGTTTTATTTAGGATAAAAAATACCTATTCTAAATTTTTGAAATTAATATATGATATATGTGGTAATATCCATTCCTTTCTAAAAATATCATTAATTATTTTGAAAGGAATAACGATAAGATTCATATTCCCATAAAAATTAACTTAGTATACAAAAATCATACAACTAGATGTTTTAATTGATGCTCAAATCATTAATATCATGAATTAATGATCATATAAATATTCATATATATATTCATGTTACAATAATGAAATTTTAACATGATATACACAACCCTATACTACCGGTCACATGTATAATAAATATCATAATTAACATTAGTTGTAGTGCTTTTATAAGAATTACACTTTCTTTTTTTAATAGAGTTTGATGGCACTAATCATAATTTTTAATTATTGAATTAGAGAAATTAATTGATTAATTTACATGTTTTCTTCACATAAGGTAATGAATTTTTAATGGTACGTTAGGAAGATATCAATTTTCATCAATTGTGATAAATGAACCCTCCTTTTCTTCCAAAAAAATCATTATCCAATGACTAACTCATCTATTATAAAAGAATTATCTTGTCTAAAAAAAGAAATTACATTATTGCTTATTCCAAATTTTTTGAAATATAATGAATTGAATATTTATTCATTCATCAAATTAATAATTCAATATTTCATGAGACTCCAGCTTTTTCTTCCTTGGTGTGTTTAGTACTATGATTCTGTTAACATTATTAATAAAACTTCATAATATCTATTTTCCATAATCAAATGGATTCTTATTCAAGATCCCATTCTAATGGGGATTTCATTGAAGTAATAAATTTATTTCTTTACTCCTAAGGGTACATCTACTTCCTTTCAATACTGAAAGTAAAAGGATTCGAATGAATGAAACAAATACTGTGAAATTATCCTTATAAAAATTGGATTTTTCATTAAAAATTGGGGTCTTTTATATTATCTCATCATCATATAGTTCTTTTATTTAATCATATATAAATATTAATTTGACCATGGTTATTTTAATATTCATTTTTTCAAAATCATCAAACTAATCATTTACTGTATCAAGGAAATCACTTATTAATTGTGGTTTGTAAAGATCATATAATCAACCAAAAAATATCCCCCAGTACATTAAAATAGAGTGCAAAGTTAGTCCTATTTTTTTAACTCTGTGAAAATAAATTGAACACCCAACCTATCCTTTTCGATCATAATACACATATTAAAATATGTTCAGGAGCCTGGGTCCACTTATATTATCCATACAGGTGTGTATTACTTATTAAAATAATCTACTTAATATTTTTATTGTATTTCAGATATAATAATATATATAAACTCATCTCTAGGGATATCACTAACGTTCTCAAATACTGATTCCAAAGGATGAAAAACAATTCTATATAAATGACCAAACTAGTCTCCAAAAATATTTAAATTGATATCTTTAATTTAAAAATATGGATCCAAAATAACTAAACCCAATTATTATTCAAACTATAGTGAACAATGATATACATAACATAAATTATACATTAATCACATGATTTTAATAATAAATCTCACAAACAATCACAAAAACCAATGAGTCAATTGTTTATAATCAGGGATATTAACTACAAAAACATCATATTTTTTAAAAATTCCAATTATTTATACATAATTATACTTCTATAGAATATTTCATTAATATCTCATATGATATAATCTTCTTCATAACCAAGGTAATGGAATCATAATTAAGGAGTGAGCTCAGACACATAGTAATGAAAAAAATATCATTGATTATTAAATAATAAATGTGAACTAGAATATGAGGAAGACATTAATATCTCAATCATAGATCATTACATCATGTTTGATGATCATAATATCATAAAAATATCATTAAGGAATTACAAAAAATATTACATGGACCGAAACACAAATAAATAATCATAAAACATGTGAGTGTGATATAAAAATGCGGACTTCTTTAAAAATAATGAAAAATCGTAAAAATAATGAATTTCATTGAAATAAAATGAATCTTGAAAATTTATCCCAACTTGGTGAAAACCCAAAAAATGTTGAACAAACATAATTAGAAGAAAAAATGTATGATAACAATCCATATTTCCATTCTTTTGTGATCAAACTCATTATTTGCATGCCTTAAAATTTAATAAATCCCATCATTCCCATACATGTGTGAAAATATTCATTTTATCTATGTATAAATATCACATGAGATATAAACATAAACCAATGAATTGGGGATTATATAACTCTCCACCCATCATCATCCATTTAAATTTTTTGAAATTAAAATCAATCATCATAATAACCTAGAAAACCAATGGATAATGAATGGGATTATTTAA
This sequence comes from Viscum album, assembly GCA_963277665.1. Lineage (NCBI taxonomy): Eukaryota > Viridiplantae > Streptophyta > Magnoliopsida > Santalales > Viscaceae > Viscum > Viscum album. The sequence continues at coordinate 253,234,577 of OY728120.1, read as the reverse complement.
CATATCACAAAAAATTAAATTAATAAATCACAATATAAAAAATTTAAATTTCTTAAAATAATTCATAGGGTAATAATATATTTATTGTGAAAAAATAATAACTTCTTCATAGATAGTCAATGATAGAAAAAGTGATGTGAAAAGAAAGAAAATTACACAATTTATTTTAAAACATTATTATAAATTATTCAATTTAAATGATTTTAAAGAAAATATTTTTTTGGTAGATTAAGAAAATATTTTGTAAAATTTTATTATAAAGAGTTCAGGATAAAATATCACTGAAAATTAATTAATTTTCAATTAGGGGAAGTGAAGATACACTAAAAACGTTTACTTTTTTAATTATTCATTAATAATAGATACTTAAAAATAAATATTGGTTATCAATAGAAAATATGTACTAGATAATAAAACTGTTTATTTTAAAGGATGGAAAACCCATTAGAACATTTTGAAATAACCTTGTTAAAATCCATGTCATTAAAAAATGTTGATTTTTTAAATTGAATAAAAGGATAAAAACATATCATTTGATTTAATTTTTTTTCTTCCACTAGGTAAATGAGTACAATAGTGGTATGTAAATACAATGATATATAAGATACATATATAAAAAGAAGAGGTAATTATTTATTACAAAAACTCATTTTAAAGAAAAAATACAATAACGATGGTTGAATAATTTGTTGTGAGAATTATTTCCCAAGAAAATAAAGAGGATATAAAACATGAAATCATCATATTTTAGTATACGGAAATATTGAAAAATAATATAAAAAGAGTGGTTATAACCCAAAAAAAGATACTTGTGTCCAAAAAACCCATCACAAACATTGTAAAATTTGAATAAAAAATAAAATAGAGGATTAAAATTAACTGAAACCATCAATATCATGAAATATAAAAGAAACATGAGAAAAAATTACAGTAGATAAATATTTAAACCATTGAAAAGGAGACATGGGGTATATATTAATATTGTATCAATGGATTCAAATTAAATCCCAATAAACACAAATTTATTTCCCTTCTTAGTCTGATGAACTCTAAACTCAAATAAAATAAACCTAATGTAATTACTATAATATTTTAGAACCATAATAATATCTTACACTATTCCCAATTTTCATATATAATCATTCTCTATATGTGTATTAAATAGTTTTTCATATTTTCGTACTTTGGTTGATTACAGTTTAGACCATTTGTAGTAGTTTCATGGGAGAGGTCTTTGTATTATTTATTTTTCAAACTTTAATTATTAAAATTTTATTAATGTTAATGTAATTGAATAATTATAACAAATTTGTTATTTTAAATCTATTTAAATTATTACATTAGTCTATATTCTAGAAGATAAAATTGATAATGAAAAGTTTTCAGTGATTTTCAAACAATGAAATGTATTTTCATTCTAATGAGTTATTTATTATTTAATCCATTATAAAAACAAAAAATATATGATTTATATATTTAAATGATATTATACTATAAATTATTTTTTATTATCTTCTAGGAAAAAATTTCACATCATTGTTCAAGTACGTTGTCAAATAAACCCAAACTTAAATATGACATGTTTTGTTTTATTATGAGGTGATTTAACTATAATTTAATTACACTAAAAGAATAATGTTATATACAATGTTTAATAGTGTTATATATTGTAATTTGAAAAAACAATATAAATGATTTTATGGAATAAAAAATATAAAAAAACATGAATTAAAATATTTTATCTTATTACACTTGTTTTTAATGATCAAATTTAGGATAATTGTTTATTAGTAATATCATTAATATGTTATAAACATTTTCGTAAGAAAATTATAATTACCTAATAGAAATAATATTTATCACTTAAAACCATTTTCATGAACATCCATTTATAGTGGTGATTACGGGAAAAACAGAAATTAGTCATTCCCTAGAGGTGGTAACACACATGTACATAGGGTTGATGATTTTTCATTCTATTGAATGTGGTAAATGATCATTATGATTTATCATTTCAGAATATAAAAAATCACTTTAATATTTTAATATTATAAGAAATCAACTATAATTATCATAATTTTAAGGTGGTTATATAAAGAATAAATTTTATGACATGGATGGTGTAGTTCATATAATAAACGATTCACATTATTTTTCTTAATCAAATAGGGGAGGGTGATTAATGATTGAACAATAATTATAATAAATTATCAGAATAAAAATTTTCCAATTGTATCATTATCATATGTTAGAATATATATATGAGAAAATGATAGACCATAAGGAAATTGAAAAGATAAGGTGAGGATAGGAACTTATATATCTCTTCATGAATTGTCACCATTGTAAAGGGATTTTCAAATATGATGTGTTGTCCCGTGAGAATCAAAAAACATATTAAAATGAATAAGAGTATGAATAATATATTTGGAATATTTTGTTTTCTGTTTTAGGTATTTAGAGTGTTGGGATGTGAAGATATGATTTCCCATATTATAAGTGAAAATGAGTGGAATTTATGTAAATAATCAAAACTATTCAATAATGGGAAGTTCCTCTAAATACAAGATCTTAAAAAATTTATAAATCATGAAGTGGATGGAATATAATATGTAAACATCCAAAAAATATAATTTAATCTATTTTATTCATTTTACAACCTTTACCAATAAGTTTACTTTCACTTACCATTTTATTTATAACCACTTTAAGTTGATTTTTCTGAGGAAATTTACCCTTTAAGCTAAAAAATAAAATGTTCCATATTAGATAATTTGGAACCACTAATTATAAATTTAAAATTTAATTTATGATATAAAAATATTTTTTATAGAAAATTAATTTTTACACAAACTCATAGAAAACCCATATTTTGAATAAAGTTTATTTTTAAGAAAATACATTTATAGATAGGGTTGAATATTAAAATTAGTTGTTTTCAATGAATTTAAAATAATAATTATTATTCAAAGAGTATTTATTTAATAATAAAATAAATCAAAAACATCATTTCAGTATATTTTAATTTATTAAAATAACATCCAAAAATTGTTTTCATTAAAAAAGTACATAAATACTCAAAATGTTGAGCCGTGGTTGATAAATTCAAAACAATATTTTAAAATAATTAATTATACGTTATATAATAAAATTAAAACTGAAAAATGTTTCTAAAACTATAAATTTATTTATAAAATAAAATAATTTCATAAAAGTGACAATAAAATCGAAATATTTATTTTAACTATTCAACTGAAAATTAGTAATTTATACAAATACCCAACCATTCATCTATAGTTAAGGAGATTATGATAAATCAAAAAATATATTTAGTTTGTGAAACTCATAGCCTAAAATTTATAAATATAAATTCTATTCCTTAAATATCAAGAAAACATATTTTTATAAGAAATAATTTTTTTCATATTAACTATTAATTTAATTTTAATGTTAATAAAAAATATATCAAACATATAAAATAGTTTTTTTATAAAATATATATAAATTATAAATAATAGTATATTAGTTTCTTACCTATACAAGTTGTATCGATATCTACTTTAATTTTTTTTAAATATATTTATTTTTATATATTTCATAATTATTTTTCTACTTTTTATAAATGAAAATATTACAGATACCATATAATGGTATATATTTTAATGGTTTCAGTATTTCGCATGTAGAATTTCATCGAACACAATATTTAATTAAGAAAAATATAAGATAAATTATCGTGTCTTTAGAGTCATATCGTTTTGTCAAATAAAACTATGTTCATTATAATATGGTTCACTCCTTATGTGTGCATATATATTTCAATATCTTCTGGCTAGTTTATATATATAACACATTTCATAATATTGATAATTAAACAAAATTATTTAGGAATGGATAAATACTTCCAAATATAAATCTTATGTCGGGTAATTTTGGCCAAGATTTTATAATTATCATAAGTAATAAACAATTATCTTTTCATTATACATGAAAATTCATCGTAAACACCGTAATAAACCATCTTTTTATATTATAAACCCTTTCAATTTGTAGGTTAATATAATTATAGGTGTAGTTGCCAACCTATTCTTTAGTTCACATACTCTTTCTTCACATTTGTCAATCCAAAGGGAGTTTACTCAATTCCGGGTTAAATGTTTCTGTGTATCTCATAGCACTAATGATTTTTCTTATAATTAATTAATATTATCCAGTTAACCCATGAAAACAGAAGATCGTGGTTACTATGGTTCTTCTATGAATTTATTCACTAACTTCCATCTTCTATGGATCTATAGATACTTTCCTTTATATGAATATATGATTCTGGAATGATATTTTCTACATCTATAATTCATAGTTGATAAATTTGTCATAAAATTCCTCCATTATTAAGGAATTCAACAAAATCTCCAAATTATCATCACATATTATACTTGATCAATGAATATATATGAAAATGGTCAATGAAGACAACAATAATTTGGTCAAGGTATCCTTAAAATAATTTATTTATTAGATCCATAATGATAACAAGAGAATTTCTAAACCCATGTATAATCACACTAAATTCACAGTGTACATACCTCATTTGGAATGATACATTGGAAATATATTCTCATTTAACCTTTAACTGAATTTAACTAGGTTAAAGAATAATCATTGAGACGTATTAGGTACCTTTTTTTATGATCTAAATGGTCATCTAAATGAGCTAGTTAATTCATGATCTTGATCCTAATTTAAGTAAGCTGATAGTACTCAATTTAATGATGCCTCAATCTATATATATTTTTTTAAAAGGGGATGGGATCCATCCATGGAGAAGCACTAGGTTGTATAAAACCCTTGTTTAGATTTTCTTATAGTTTCCTATTTGATTCATAGAAAAAAAATTGGGGGCATTATATAAGGAAAACTAAATAAAATCTTGGATCTAGGCATGATTTAAATAAAAAACCCCAAACTCTTCATAAAGACAGAGATGTTCATTCGAAAATACATTAGTATATTCAAATATAATAGTCTTCCCATCAATGTTGAAATCCACACTGATCTTTGGAACTATAAGTAACTCCTTGCAGGGTATCCTAAATAGTATTTTTTGATTTACTTCCAAATGGAGTTCAGGAATATCCTTATGTTTATATTTTATAATAGTATGATATTAGATATGAAATGAGATTTATCTATCCTAAAATTTGATATGGGATTTATGAAAGTAATTCTAATTCATACCTAAAAATTATATCAAATTAAACCGTGGAAACGATATATTGATCAATAGGAAGTATCCCCCCATAACATTCAATGAAGGAATATTTATGTAACAATCCAAGCATCCATGGTAAGCTTCCCTTTGAATAATACCGTAGCGTGTGCTGTACGCAACTTCGAGATCTAACACACACCACAACCAATCAAACTAGTCGTTATGAATAGTAATACCGACTTTTTGAAATTTTTTAAATTTTATCTCTCAAAATGGAATTTATTTTTGGATTCTGAATATCAAAATGATCCTTCCTTTAGATTTTGGAACTTTTTGGATAACATTTATATTTTGATGAACAGTGAAAATTACTAAATGTTATTAAAAACAACTTCTTTAATCGAAATAATTAATAGAGATAAATTATGAATTTGAGTGGTTTTAAAGTATATTTAGAATATATTTTTACCATTTAATACAATTTTGGTCGTTTTACAAAATTTCACAATTAAATCGGACATGAACAAGTGTCAATCTTTTGATAGTTATTATATCTTAAAAACACGCTTTTTTGTTTTGACAGCGAACTTTAATTTTAAATTAATTTCTGCCACTTCTGTGTTTTGAATTTGAAAAAAATAGATTCCATATTTGGAATCAGTATGTAAAAATTGTGTAGATAGGTATGGTTTATTTTTAGAAATTTTTAATAATTATTTCGGAAAAGATTTTATTTACTATGGTTAAAGGGTAAATCCAGTAAATAAGGGTTAACAAAATAATATTATAATAATACCAAATTACCCTAAAACGTGTCCAAACCATATTGGTGGATATATTTCCGACCATGGGAATATTGGGGTCAATTTTGGGACCCCATGGAGCCACTTTTTTGTGATAGGGACACATTATTTTAATTAAGTTAAAATAAATACATAAATGACATAAGCATATATCTTTTAGAAACATAATTCTTACATAGGGTTATATATGTTGGATTTTATACTATAAATATTCATTGGAATGATAAAAAAAATTCCTACATAATTGTATTTTATTTATAATTTTTAGACAGTTAATATTTAATATTATTTATGACACAATACCGATTCAGTATTGTTTTTATTAATGAAATAATTAAATAATTGGTATTATAAATGTTAAAATTAATATAATTTGAAATTGTTTATGACATCCAGGAATTTTATTACTTAATATGACATTATATTATTTCTTAAATGAATTTGGTTTGAATTAATAATGTTTTTATGACTTTATCAAAAATCAATTATACAATAGTGTCAAAATTGACAAAAAAGAGTTTTTTAAAAAATATATTATATTATTAATTGATTTAAATTCATAAAAATATAAGGATCAGCCAAGAGACTTATATCATGATAGGTGTAACATTAATGGAACAATTGGGGGTCCCTTGTTTGTATATAGTATGTTTATTAACTATATAATAAAAAAATACAAAGTGACATGGTAATTGTCAAACTAATTAACTAAGAGTTAAAAATAAAAGATATGGTTAATATAGTGACTGAAACCTGTCTAAAACCTATTGGTTGAGTGGATTTCGACCCATCCCCACATGAACCTTTAAATAATCCACTTTTGAGCCATTAGAAACCGAATATGAATTTATTATAAATAATATTCTAGCTATTCCTAAGGTGCCCCTCCTCGCCTAATTAAAGGACACCATTTCTAACCAATTCATAACACCTTAAAAGCCTTTTGATTTAGCAAAACCCTTCCCAAATATCATCCCAAATTCCCTCACTTCAACAAAGAGGCCTTCCTTTAATCATAAATCCAACATAAGGAGCCCTTATGATCAAATCAAAAGGAAGAACCCGAAAAAGAGGTAATGATTTAACCACCCTCTATTAGGTTCCTCTCTTCTTCAACTTCTTCTTTCTTTGATTTTCCCATTATAACATAATAACTCCAGTATATTATATATACTTTGATGTTATTATAAACATGGTACAACCATATTCAGTATACTATCCATCCATTGAATGACCTATCACCATACGTGCGTACATACGGCTTACCGTCTCCACATCGTGGTGTAATTGTTATTCAATATATTATTATTCGGATGGGTATGATAATGATGTGTAATTCATGTAAATAATAAATATAACATGATAATGATTATGTGTATATATGATATAATATCATATTAAATATTATTTTAATATCAAAAGAATGATATTGTCGCTCGTGCGTACGTACGGACTACCGTCTCAACGAACACGATGATATTCATTCTCCATCGTATCCATTCAATGATTAATTCTCATTTGATGATTAAAAATAATTTTCAAATACTTGATATCATTATGGATATGAATAATAAACAACATTTCAATAAAAAACATGGATTATGTAACTAAACATATAAAATAAAACGAGTAAATTTACACCTGAAATGATGATAATACTAAGATTTTATTAACATAGCAATGTTTAATGATAATATATGATATAATATTAATATATATGATTATTGTATATTTTAATAATAATTATTTCACCATTATATAGGAGGTCAACCTACCGTCAACCAAGGAAATGTACAAGGTAAGGGTTTATTTCAAAATCTCTTCATTATCCGAGGTTGTTTATATGTATTTATCTACTGGGACCTCTTTATCATCCACATCCATGTTTCTTAAAAATGTGTTTCAAAACATTATTACTATTTTAAAGAATATGGGTTAAAATCATTTATACCCTTGTTTGAATTTTTATAAGATTGTTCTGAAAGAATCTTTCTGTCATTTTCCAAATAAGGTCTTTTTTAACCTTTTCGATAGAATTAAGGTAAGAATGGTTTTTAACTTATATGGTGGGTGGGGCTATTTTTTGCCATTATAAAATTGTCAAAGCTTCCCTTACAAGATTATAAGATTATTTTCAATGAAAATGTTTTATTTTATTGTAACGCCCCGACCCCAGCTACCCAGAGTCGGTGCATTAATTACATAACATTGGCATGATCACAAGAAAGATCAAATCTCGAAAGACCGATTGGTTTAGTAGCCTTGGAAAATGCCAGATATATTCATAAGTTTTACATTACATTATAAAATGAAAAACTACTACAACAACATAATGTCTCAATAGACCACACTATTATCCCCTCATAAAATCCCTGCAGGTCATTCATAATTTACTTCTTCACTTCCTGGGAAAAATAAAACATAGAAAAGGGGTGAGCTCAAATGCCCAGTAAGGATAAAGATATAGCGGAAACTTTCATAAATAAGAATAAACATTTAAGGCAATGTATAACTAAAACAAAAGCCTTTTAAATATGAACTTTCAACATGGTATGGCATAAATAAAATGAAATAATGCCATTTACTTATTCACATGGATATTCTACTAAATGAATAATCACATGCAAAAATCAATAACCACTTTCATAATGTTGGAATGCATAATGCCATACTATCATAACCACATAGCCAAGGCCTCGTGCCAAGACTACAAATAAGATTTTGTCAAGGCCTTGTGCCAAGACACTAGTTTGTCTCATGAGACCTACCGATGCATCGAGGAGCTATAGCGGGCTCCACCCGTCACTTAATAAGTCCAATGCATTCCCATATGAAAAAGGTTTAAACATAACATAAACATTCGTATTAAAACTAGCATACGAAATGTCAATAATTTCACCATAAACTATGAATGGTATAAAAATAGCACATCCACAGTCAAACATATCACAAAACCTTCAATACAATATAAAAGTTTTGTATCATAATAAATCAACTTCAAATAATCTTAAAATCCATCAAAGGATGTTGACATAGATGAAATCAAAATTCTTTTTAAAGAAATATCTCCTTTAATTTTGAAATCATTTAAGATCCATATAAAATAAGACATTTTCTTTGAAAATATTCTTATAAGCTTGTAAGGAAAGCTTCGATGATTTATAACGGCGGAAAATAACCGCACCCGCCGTATAAGTTAAAAAAACATTCTTACCTCAATTTTGTCGAAAAGGTTAAAAAGGACCTTGTTTTGAAAACGACGGAAAGATTCCTTTATAAACCTCTTATAAAAAGTCAAACAAGGGTATAAATGACTTTAACCCATATTCTTGTAAATAGTAAAAATATTTTGAAATACATTTTTAAGAAACATGGATGTGGATGATAAAGTGATCCCAGTAGATTATTACGTATAAACAACCTCGAATAATGAAGAGATTGTGAAATAACCCTTACCTTGTACTTTTCCTTGGTTGTGGTAGGTTAACCTCCTGTATAATGGTGAAATAATTGTTATTAAATTATACAAGAATAATATACATTAATATGATATCATATATGATCTTTTAATATTGATTTGATAATAATATCTTAGTATTATCGTCGTTTCGGGTGTTAACTTACTCATTTTCTTTTATATGTTTTGTTACATAAGCCATTTTTGTTGTATCTTATTCATATCCAGAATGATATCAAGTCCTTAAACATCATTTTTAAATCATAAAATGATAATTATACTTGAATGGATACGATGGAGAATGAATCTCATCGCGTTCGTGGAGACGGTAGTCCGTACGTACGCACGAGCGACAATATCATTCTTTTGATATTAAAATAATATATAAATGAATGGTATATCATATATACAGAATCATTAACATGTTATATTTATTATTTACATGAGTTAAACATCATTATTATACCCATCCAAATAATATTATATTGAATAACAATTACACCACGACGTGGAGACGGTAAGCCGTACGTACGCACGTATGGTGACATGTTATTCAAAGGGTGGATAGAATACTGAATATGGTTGTACCATACTTATAATAACATCACAGTATATGTGAGATACTGGAGTTATTATTTTAGAATGGTAAGAACAAAGGAAGAAGAAGTGGAAGAAGAAATGAACTTAGAAAATGGTGGTGAAATCATTACCTCTTCTTCGGGTTCTTCCTTTTGATTTGATCAAAAGGGCTCCTTAGGTTGGCCTTCTGATCAAACTAAGGCCCCTAGGTTGCAGTGAGGGATGTTGGGAGAGTATTTGGGCAGAGGTTTGCCGAACCAAAAGGCTTTAGAGGTGTGAAGAAATGAGAAGGAGGAGTGCCCTTTTATAAGAGGGGTGAGGGGCACCTTTGGAAAAGCTAGAAATATTAATTTATAATAAATTCATATTCGGTTTCTAATGGCTCCAAAGTTAACTATTCAAAGGTTAAGGTGGGGATAGGTCGAAAACCACTCAACCAATAGAATTTAGACAGGTTTGGGTACTTATATTAACCTTATCATTAAGTATTAACTCTAAGTTAATTAGTTTCACTTTTACAATGTCTCTTTGTATTTTTATATAATATGGTTAATAAACTTACTATATACATCCAAGCGACCCCCAAGTGGTCCATTAATGAGGAACCTATCATAATATAAGTCTCTTGGCCGAACCTTAGATTTTTAGGAATTTAATATCAATTAATAATATAATATTTGTTTTAAGAACTCTTTTATGTCAATTTTGACACTATTCAATAGTTGATTTTTTTGAAACTCCTAACAGATTGATTACTTCGAACAAAGTCAATTAAATCAATCCTAATATATCATATTATCATATAAAATTAGTTTAATTCATTAAAAGTTTCATATTATAATTATTTGGGTATTTATAATATCAATTATTTTAATTTTTCACTATTATAGTAATTACTGCATCATCATTGTGTCATAAATAAAATAAATTATTTAATGTCTAAAAATTATAAATAAAATATCATTATGTAGGAAATCTTTTTAGCTTTCTAATGAATATTTATAATCTAAAATCCAACATATATAACCCTATGTAAAAATTGTTGTTCTAAAAGATATATGCTTGTGTCATTTTTGTATTCATTTTAACTAAATTAAAATAAAGTGTCATTATCACTTACAAGTGGATCCATGGGGTCCCAAAATTGACACAAAGATGTCCATGGTCTACCATCTATCAACCAATAGGGTTAAGACACGTTTTTAGGGTAATTTAGTATTATTATAATATTATTTTTTTAACCCTTATTTACCGGATTTACCTTTAACCATGGTAAATAAAATATTTACCGCAGTAATTATTCAAAATGTCTAAAAATAAAAGTTACCTATTTACTCAATTTGAACATCCTGATTCCAAATATGGAATCCATTTTCCTAAATTCAAAACACAGAAGTGGCAGAAATTAATTTAAAATTAATTCCCGCTGTCAAAACAAAAAGCGTGTTTTTAAGAGATAATAACTATCAAAAGATTGACACTTGTTTATGTTCGGTTTAATTGTAAAATTATGTCCAATGACCAACATTATATTAAATGGTAAAAATATATTCTAAATATACTTTAAAACTACTAAAATTCATAATTTATCACTATTAATTATTTTGATTAAAAAAGTTGTTTTTAATTAAAATTTAGTAATTTTCACTATTCATCAAAATATGAAAGTTATCCGAAAAGTACCAAAATTTCACCTTAGGCTAAATTCGATATTCCGAGTCCAAAAATGAAGTCCATTTTCAACTATAAAATATATATAATTTCAAAAATTAGGTATTACTATTCACAACGGCTAGTTTAATTAGTTGTGGTGTGTGTTAGAACTCGAGGTTGCGTACAACACACGCCATCGCATTATTCAAAGGGAAACGTACCGTAGAAGCTTGGTACATTCTCCCCTCCTTCAAATAATTGCGTCCTCGCAATTTCTAGGGTATTACTGCATAAAAAGACTCGGGTGGTTCTTCATCATAAGTTCCTCGGGTTCCCACGTTGCCTCTTCCATCTTATTATTCCTCCACAAAACTTTTACCAGACGCGTCGTCCGGTTTCTCAGCACTTGTTCTCTCGTATCAAGAATCCTGACGGGCTCTTCACAATAGGAAAGATCGGGTTCCAGTTCTAATTCCTCATAGGTGAGTACATGCGTTGGGTCAGGCATGTATTTTCTCAACAGAGATACCTGGAACACATCGTGAACTTTGGAGAGACTTGGCGGCATTGCCAATCGGTAAGCTACAGCCCCAATTCGTTCTAGAATTTCGAAAGGTCCGATGTACCTGGGACTCAATTTACCTTTCTTACCAAAACGTATGACTCCCTTCCATGGAGTTACCTTCAGGAAAACATGATCACCGACTTGAAATTCCAAATCCTTCCTTCGATTATCGGCATAGCTCTTCTGCCTACTTTGAGCTGCTTTAATGTGATTTTGGATTACCTTCACCGTTTCCACCGTTTCCTCCACCAGTTCTGGGCCTACAAGTTTTCTTTCACCAACGTCATCCCAACAGGTTGGTGTACGACATCTCTTTCCGTATAACGCTTCATATGGTGCCATCTGAATACTCGAATGGAAGCTATTGTTATAGGAAAATTCTACTAGTGGTAAATATTGATCCCACATACCCTGAAAATCAAGTGAGCAAGATCTCAACATGTCTTCTAAGGTCTGAATAGTCCGTTCTGATTGTCCGTCTGTCTGAGGGTGGTAAGCAGTGCTCAAATGAAGTTCAGTATCCAGGGATTTCTGAAGACTTTTCCAAAATCTTGAAGTAAAACGGGGATCACGATCAGAAACAATCGATAGGGGTACTCCATGAAGTCTCACAACTTCATTAATGTATAGTCTTGCTAGACGTTCCAGGGGTAGATCTTCTCTTATAGCAAGAAAATGTGCTGACTTGGTAAGACGATCAACAATAACCCATATTGCATCGTTCCTTCTAGGAGTCTTTGGTAGCCCCATGACAAAGTCCATCGTAATATTGTCCCATATCCACTCCGGTATGGGAAGAGGTTGCATGACTCCTCCAGGCTGTTGCCTTCCAGCTTTGACTTGTTGAAAAACCATACATCTTGACACAAAATCAGCAATCTCCCTCTTCATGTTGTCCCACCAAAAATGTTCCTTCAAATCTCTATACATTTTGGTGCTCCCAGGGTGTATAGAGAAATTGGAACTATGAACGTCATCCAGCAATTCCCTTTTTAGATCAGGTATATTGGGAACACAAAGTCTCTTCCCGAATTTCAAAATTCCATATTCATACACAATGTCTCTCAATCTCCCATCATTCACAGCTTTAATCTTCTTCTGAAATTCTTCATCATCGGTCTGGGAACTCTTAATCCTTTCTAGTAAAGATGGTTTGGCAACCATTTGAAAAAGCATTGATGTTTCACCTTCCCTGGTTATTCCCATGTCCATCTTCACTAGCTCCATGAAAATTGGATCCCTTTCAATTCTCATATTGTTCAAAACTCCATGGTCTTTTCTACTCAAAGCATCTGCCACCTTGTTTGCCTTCCCCGGGTGGTAGTGTATCGTGCAATAATAATCCTTGAGTAATTCAAGCCATCTCCTTTGCCTCATGTTGAGTTCTTTTTGTGAGAAAATATACTTCAAACTCTTGTGATCAGTATAAATCTCACATTTTTCACCATAGAGGTAGTGCCTCCATATCTTCAAAGCAAAGATCACAGCTGCTAACTCAAGATCATGAGTAGGATAGTTTTGTTCATGAATTTTCAACTGTCGTGATGCATAGGCAATAACTCTATCATTCTGCATAAGGACACAACCAAGTCCTTTCTTTGATGCATCACTATAAATAACGAACCCATCATTCCCCGATGGTAGAGTCAATATAGGAGCATTGACTAATCTTCTCTTCAGTTCTTCGAAACATTCTTCACACTCTTTTTTCCAAACAAATTTAACCCCTTTACGTGTGAGCTTCGTTAATGGGTTAGCCAATCGGGCAAAATTCTGGACGAAACGTCGATAATAACCTGCCAAACCAATAAAACTACGTACCTCAGTTATACTCGTAGGTGCTGGCCATTCTTGGATTGCCTTGGTCTTAGAAGGATCAACAGAGATTCCATCTTTAGAGACAATATGGCCAAGAAAAGAAATCTCCTGAAGCCAGAATTGACACTTGCTAAACTTCCCATATAATTCATGCCTCCTCAGAGTCTTCAAGATAATGCGCAAGTGATTTTCATGATCTTTGTAGGTTTTGGAGTATACCAAGATATCATCAATAAATACCACCACAAATTCATCGAGATACTCCTTGAAAACTCTATTCATCAGATCCATGAATACAGAGGGTGCATTAGTCAATCCAAATGGCATTACAGTAAACTCGTAATGCCCGTACCTGGTTCGAAATGCTGTTTTCGGAATGTCTTCCTTCTTTACACACAACTGATGGTATCCAGATCGAAGGTCAATCTTTGAAAAGTATTGAGCTCCATGCAGTTGGTCAAATAAATCATCAATACGAGGTAGGGGATACTTGTTCTTTATCGTTATAGCATTGATCTCCCTGTAGTCGATACATAACCTCATAGATCCATCTTTTTTTTTAACAAAAAGAACAGGGGCTCCCCATGGAGAAACACTAGGGCGAATAAATCCCTTATTACTCAATTCCTCTAGTTGTTTCTTTAGTTCGACTAGCTCTACAGTGGCCATTGTATAAGGGGTCTTCGATATAGGCCTTGATCCAGGAATCAAATCAATAGAAAACTCAACTTCTCGTTCTGGAGGATGTCCAGGTAAATCTTCCGGAAATACATCTACAAATTCTTTCACAATAGGTACATCCTCTATTTGAACATTCCTTTCCTCACCGACAGTTATTTCATTCTCTTCCTCCCCGATAATTGAATTAAGTTGAGCTACAGGGGGTGGATCTAAATAAGAATTAGGTGGTGACGATTCTGCTCTAAAAATAAGGTGCTCCTTATCATTATCATCAAGAATCGTAACCTCTTTCTTCTTACAATAAATCTTCGCATCATAGTCCGAAAGCCAGTCCATACCGAGGATTATATCAAACTCAATCATAGGTATGACGATGAAATCAGCAGATAAAGAAAATTTATGTGCTCTAATGGGGACTGATTCACAAAACTTTGTTGCAACGATACTCCCCTTAGGAGTTTTAACTGACAACTCCCTTATTAAATCAAATTGGAAATATATAATTTTCTTAGCAAACTGGGAAGATATGAAACAATGCGATGATCCAGAATCAAATAATGCATTTGCTAAACTTGAGGAAACCATTAAATTACCTGCCACCACGTCTTTCGGAGCTTCTACCTCAGCAGTAGTGATAGCATAAGCATGGCCTTGATCCCTTGGCCTTTTCTGAGGTAAGTTCTCCTGACGCTTAGGACATGCATTTTCATAATGCCCCATCTCCCTGCAATTGTAGCACTGAACGTTGGTAGCTTCCTTCTTCCCCTTGCAATCATGAGCTTGGTGGCCTTTTTCACCACACTTGTAACAGACTCCCATTCCCTTCAGGCAAGCACCGGGGTGTTTCTTCCCGCACTTACCACAAGATGGATATTCAACCTTTCCCTTCTTCCCCTTATTTCCATTCCCATGTAACACCCCAAGATTTCATAGTGTGTTATTTCTTCAAAATAATTCAATAACATGCACTACACGCAACACCGAGTTCAAGCGCACCATGACTCACCAAACAAGCCTTTCAAAAAAGGTTATGAATAGTGTTAACTAAATTTTAAACTTTATATAATCCTTATAATTTTAGAATCCATATTATGAGTTTCTTAGACATAATGTAAGAACAAATTCATCTTCAGTATTGTAGTTTTACCAACTTTTAATAGTGAACCCTTTTTAAATAAATTATTTCAAACTTTTTGACTAAATGGGGACATCAAAAAATTTAAAATGAAACATCCCAAGCTTACACGGTACGCTTTCCTTTGAATAAAACAGTAGCGTGTGTTGTACGCAACTTCGAGTTTTAACACACACCACAACCGATCAAACTAACCGTTATGGATAGTAATACCTAAATTTTCAAATTATGTATATTTTATATTTTAAAATGGACTTCATTTTTGGATTCGGAATATCGAATTTAGCCTAAGGTGAAATTTTGGTACTTTTCGGATAACTTTCATATTTTGATGAATAGTGAAAATTACTAAATTTTAATTAAAAACAACTTTTTTAATCAAAATAATTAATAGTGATAAATTATGAATTTGAGTGGTTTTAAAGTATATTTAGAATATATTTTTACCATTTAATATAATGTTGGTCATTGGACATAATTTTACAATTAAACCGAACATAAACAAGTGTCAATCTTTTGATAGTTATTATCTCTTAAAAACACGCTTTTTGTTTTGACAGCAGGAATTAATTTTAAATTAATTTCTGCCACTTCTGTGTTTTGAATTTAGGAAAATGGATTCCATATTTGGAATCAGGATGTTCAAATTGTGTAAATGGGTAACTTTTATTTTTAGACATTTTGAATAGTTACTGTGGTAAATATTTTATTTACCATGGTTAAAGGGTAAATCCGGTAAATAAGGGTTAAAAAATAATATTATAATAATAAAAAATTACCCTAAAACGTGTCCTAACCTTATTGGTGGACACATACCTGACCATGGGCATCCTTGGGTCAATTTGGGGACCCCTTGGAGCCACTTGTATGTGGTAGGGACACATTATATTAATAAAGTTAAAATAAAAATAAAAATGGAATAAGCTTACATCTTTTAGAAGAAGAATTTTTACATAGGGTTATACATGTTGGCATTTCGATTATAAATATTCATTTGAAAGCTAAAATTATTTCCTACATGAGGATATTTTATTTATAATTTTTAGACATTAAATAATTTATTTTATTTATGACACAATGATGATGCAGTAATTACTATAATAGTGAAAAATTAAAATAATTGATATTATAAATACCCAAAAAAATATAATATGAAACTTTTAATGAATTAAAATAATTTTCTAGGATAATATGATATATTAGGATTGATTTAATTGACTTTGTTCGAAGTAATCAATCTGTTATGAGTTTCAAAAAAATCAACTATTGAATAGTGTCAAAATTGACATAAAAGAGTTCTTAAAACAAATATTATATTATTAATTGATATTAAATTCCTAAAAATCTAAGGTTCGGCCAAAAGACTTATATCAGGATAGGTTCATCATTAATGGACCACTTTTGGGTCGCTTGGATGTATATAGTATGTTTATTAACCATATTATATAAAAATACAAAGAGACATTGTAAAAGTGAAACTAATTAACTTAGAGTTAATACTTAAAGATAAGGTTAATATAAGTACCCAAACCTGTCTAAATTCTATTGGTTGAGTGTTGTTCGACCTATCCCCACCTTAGCCTTTGAATAATCAACTTTGGAGCCATTGGAAACCGAATATGAATTTATTATAAATTAATATTTCTAGCTTTTCCAAAGGTGCCCCTCACCCCTCTTATAAAAGGGCACTCCTCCTTCTCATTTCTTCACACCTCTCAACCCACTTGGCTCGTCCAAACTCTGCCCAAATAATCTCCCCACATCCCTCTCCTCCTCCTTGAAGCTTCCCCTTAGGCAGAAAGCATTTCAACAAGTCCTTTGGTTCCAACCAAAGT
Source organism: Viscum album (assembly GCA_963277665.1). NCBI lineage: Eukaryota > Viridiplantae > Streptophyta > Magnoliopsida > Santalales > Viscaceae > Viscum > Viscum album. The sequence goes on along the minus strand of OY728120.1, from coordinate 253,216,839 downwards.
GAGTTACCTAAATTAAAGGTAACGTTTTCTCTTAAATTATTTTCATTTATTTTCCTTCTCAAACCCCCAAACTCTTTTTATTTACTTTCTTTTGTAACAACAACAGTATCCTCAATATACTAGGATGTTTTTATAAGAATGATTCAAACTACACATACACACAACTCCATCTAATGGATGATGAACATAATGTTTCTGTGGATGGCAAACTAACGCCTCACGAAACGATGATTGTTCAAATACATCTTACCGCCTCTCATGGGGGCCATTATGATGGAACTGTAATTAAATATGATGTTAATGATATATATTTTATATATAAGCTTCTGTAATTCCATTTTATTTCATACCATTATTCGTTTCATGTTGTATATACATACGATAATTTCATTTGAGGAAGTGCGGACTACCGCCCCCTTAAAATGATATGACTCGTTCATACCACACATGGAACGTATAAAGGATGGTGTTAATGAACTTAAGTAACATATATAAAATATTATATTATACTGGAATAGTAATATACCTATGTATCATTTGGATTCGATTCTTTTAAAATAAAAATTAAATGGAAGTAGCGTTCGTGCGTACGTACGGACTACCGTCTCCACGAACGCGATGAGATTCATTCTCCATCGTATCCATTCAAGTATAATTATCATTTGATGATTTAAAAATGATGTTTAAGAACTTGATACCATTGTGGATATGAATAATATACATCCCGTTAATAACGAATATGGCTCACATAACAAAGAATATAAAGTAAAATGAACCCGTTAACACCCGAAATGACGATAATTCTAAGATATTATTAACAAATCAATGATAAAAGATCATATATGATATCATATTAAAGTAAATGATTCTTTTATTATTCAATAACAATTATTTCACCATTATACAGGAGGTAAACCTACCATCGACCAAGGAAAAAGTACAATGTAAGGGATTTTCTAATCTCACTTTTAATTTCGTGAGAATTCTATTGTTCACCACTTAATTATTGCATGTGGTGTATGTGTACTGCCCATGATTGTATTAATTGTGTAATACACTTTAATTTATGGGTATTTACATCATCATGGTATGATACTTCTTTCATGGGTGTATGTTTCGAAAGTTACCTAATCGATAAGGGAATTTGAGATTTCAATTTCCACTCATTTGGCTTTACACATATTTCATTGATTATATTACCCCAAGATTATGTGTGGAATCACTATTCATTTGATTATGTCATAATTTCCACTCCCCTTCCTGTGGATATAAGTTTGATGCACATAATCACTCCATTGGTAATTCTCAAGTCATTGATATGAATTTGATAAGAGTAATTTTAACTCATTCTCCATTTGTTGAGTTAAACATCCAATTCGTTGGTATTGTTTTTACAAGAATATGTGTGAATGTCCTTTGATTGTTTTACACTGAATATCCAATCATATTTAGTGTATTTATATTTTTCACACATAATTATGTCATTGATTTATCCTTAACCTAAGGATACAACCTTTACAAGAGATTTCATCTCAATTTACATTCCATTGAGACTTCTTTGTTGATATACACCAAATCACTTTTATGTGGTGTATATAACGTACTTTGACATAGTATATCATGAATCCCTTTATTCTCATGATATTACAATGTTTTTATTACCACAATTATTTGTATTCAAGTGTCTCTTTTGGTTGGAATCTCTAACTAAAATACCATTTTTAAAATGATTTAAAGACTTATTCATCTAAATCTTTCTCATTAATGTCCATGTTTTAAAAAATGGTTTTAAGGATTTATTTATATGGACATTAAAGTTTACAAATTAAAACTCATTTTAAAAAGTTTCAAAGTGGTATGGGACACTTTGATTCAAAAATCTACTTTTAAATGGCTTCTTGACAAATAGTGTGACTTTTAAATGTTTTCAAGAAAAGGGGGATATTTCTCTCAAATAGTTTTGATGATTACTTTCATTTATGTCAACATCATTCATTATTCATGATTGAGGTTAATGTGATACAATACAATCTTCCATATTGTATCAAATGAGTTATGTTTGACTGTGGATGTTCTATTTTTATACCATTCATGGTTTGTGGTTAAAGTATTGACATTTCGTATGCTAGTTTTAATACGAATGTTTATTTTATGCTTAAACCTATTCATATGAGGAATGCATTGGACTTAATAAGTGACGGGTGGAGCCCGCTATAGCTCCTCGATGCATCGGTAGGTCTCATGAGACAAACTAGTGTCTTGGCACAAGGCCTTGACAAAATCTTATTTGTAGTCTTGGCACGAGGCCTTGGCTATGTGGTTATGATAGTCTGGCATTATGCATTCCAACATTATGAAAGTGGTTATTGATTTTTGCATGTGATTATTCATTTAGTAGAATATCCATGTGAATAAGTAAATGGCATTATTTCATTTTATTTATGCCATACCATGTTGAAAGTTCATATTTAAAAGGCTTTTGTTTTAGTTATACATTGCCTTAAATGTTTATTATTATTTATGAAAGTTTCCGCTATATTGTTATCCTTACTGGGCATTTGAGCTCACCCCTTTTCTATGTTTTATTTTTCCCAGGAAGTGAAGAAGTAAATTATGAATGACCTGCAGGGATTTTATGAGGGGATAATAGTGTGGTCTATTGAGACATTATGTTGTTGTAGTAGTTTTTCATTTTATAATGTAATGTAAAACTTATGAATATATCTGGCATTTTCCTAGGCTACTAAACTAATCGGTCTTTCGAGACTTGATCTTTCTCATGATCATGCCAATGTTATGTAATTAATGCACCGACTCTGGGTAGCTGGGGTCGGGGCGTTACAGTTGGTATCAGAGGAAGGTTAGTACAAACCTTGGTAGCTAGATTTAGATAAACTCTGATTAGAGCACGTAGACCTAAGATGAACTTTGAGGATTAGTATAAAAGAACTTCCTAGAATTTTGGTATTGTAGAGATTTTGTGAGTTTTCTGAGCAATACATCCCTGTCTGGATACGAGAAGGTAGAGGCGGCTCTGGCACAGATGTACCTAGGGGTAAAACCCGAAAACACCGCTTTGAGCTAGACTCGAACGGGAACTGGTGCACGACAACGGGCCTTGCTGCACTCTTGGTTACGACACTCCCGGGGGATATGCTTAGGATAATTTACATTTTCTTTACAAACCGATTTAAGTAATATATACATAAGATGAGAGTAAATGACCTTGGTTAATCCTAATATGTTTCAAATTGAGAATATGGTGACATTTTAATCTCTAAATGATTTTACGACTACTATTACTCACACAATGCTTTCTGGTTTTAGTCAATGGCTGGATTCCAAGGAAGTCATAGTGACTTTGAGAATGATGTACAAATTGGGAACAGTGGTGGCAATGAGCAACAAAATGGAATGTTGATAGGCGTAAAAGATATCGTCTTTATGCCAAATCAGTTTTCCAAAAATATGATCAACAACATATATATTAACCAACTCCCAGACTCAACAAGGAAGAGAACGGTGATAAATGATAAGATCTCCAGCAATGGAGACCATGGAGAAAAGAAACCTCAATTTTCATCATGCAGGAATTGTGGAAAGAGACACCCAGGAAAGTGTCTCAATGGGACAACGAAATGTTTTACGTGCGGGAAGGAAGGACATAAAGTGAAGAATTGCCGAAGAAAAATGAAGAGTACTATGGAAGAAGATAAAAATGGTCCCAAGAGTCCATTTACAGTCATTTTTCGTAAATGTAGGGGACCTGGCCATTACCCGAGTGAATGTCCTATTCTATAGGATATTTTCTTGGTCAAAGAAGAAGATATGTGGAAATAAATAGTTGGATAAAAATTTAAAAAGTATTAGCACTCCTTGTTGATGGGTTTACTTTGGAATAATTTTCTCTTGTATTTGTAACCCCACAGTTTTCCATGTGAGAATGATATTTGAGGAGGAATTGTCTCTTCCCTTGTGGATATAGATATAAATAACAATTTGGTTTTATATGATCATTGGGGTTTGAGAAAATGATAAGTTATTATAATTTGGGATGAAAATGCAAAGTATGATATAACATTTGTGGTTAAATTTTGTTATTTTGAAGAATTTATCTCATTTTGGTAATATTATAGAATATAGTTTTTGAAAAAGGACAACACGAAGACCGTGTGACAACCCGTCACGTCGGACAAAGCTGTGGGAATCGAACCCACAACCAAAGTGTGATTGGGATTTATCGCCTACCACTAGACTACGTGAAGTCCCTGGTTAGTGTGACTATTTTTTTTGTTAAATGATTTTATTGATCAATAATAAGATGATTTGGGTTCTTATGTCTTATCAAATGAATACCCTTGGTATAGGAAAATGATTTGGTGATTAAGTGATAAATGTTATTTTGGAAGATGTTCGTTTTGTTAGGAACACTATATGCCCAAGGAAAATAGAATACAATGAGGTTTCATTTGTAGAGTAATGGTGGATTTTTATCTACATTTTTATTGTTGATTTATAGTGATTTGGGTTATTTATGGAAATGATTAACCTATAACAGAGAATATGTGATGATGTTGATTACTTTTAAGTATGTGGCTTTAAGAGTATTTGATGTAATTTGGAGATACAATGTAACATGGGAGACTACATAATCAAATTCTTCTATGTTTTGGGTTTCAATATTAGTTTGGATTATATTAAAGGATTTTAAGGACAATTGGTTATTGAATGGTATCTATTTAACTTTAGGGTATTGTTGGTTTAATTTTAGAAATTAAGATTAGTGCATATTTATCTCAATGAATATCCTTTTGGGGGATCATTAGATCATTCAGTAACCATTTTGGTTTTGATTAATCTTCAAAGACAATGTAAATATATGGTTTATCCTGCATGGATCATGTGATTCTATAGAAGTTTATTCTAGCTCTTCCAGTGTGACCAAGTCTTCTTGAATACTCATCGTTTAAAAAAAATTGAGTTAGTGGTGGAAATTTATTAAAGAATGAAAATCTACTTAAAATTTAAGTATATCTCATAATTTTCTTAGTCAATATCATAAATGAATTCCTCTTCCTTATGTAATGTAACTTTGAACAAAAAATTTTGTCCTAGATGGTACCTTAAATCATCACTAATTTATGGCTTTCGGATTGTTGGCCTTTTCATAGCCATGTTCTCTACCACTCTCCATCAGATAATTGATGGTTAGATTTCTCCTCCATATCCATATTTTCCTACATGGAACCCTAGTATGTGTTATTTTCGGTAATCTTCATACTTTCCACTCTTTATTTTAAATAGAGGCCTCATTAATTCATTTTTCGATGTGGGATTTCAACTAAGATATTTTGAAATGTCAAAAATGTGTGATCCCAATACACTATATTTTGTTGAACCGATGGTACTTCAAATCATCATAGATTGATGAGTTTAAGGACCTCAATTTTATACTTGTTTGTGATTGATGACCTCAACCACTACCTATAAATATTTACGTTTTTCCTCCAATTATATGTCTCTAATTGCCACCAATGTTCTCCTAATCGAGATCATAATTTGGTGGTGACCCTTTCATTTCTCTTTTCCTCATATTAAGACTAAAGTTTAGTAAACCAATTTCCGATTTGGGTTTTCCCACAAATATATTTTCTATTTTCAACCTTTTATTTTCTAAGAACAATTTCAAATTGCGAGGACGCAATTTATTGAAGGAGGGGAGAATGTAACACCCCAAGATTTCATAGTGTGTTATTTCTTCAAAATAATTCAATAACATGCACTACACGCAACACCGAGTTCAAGCGCACCATGACTCACCAAACAAGACTTTAAAAAAAGGTTATGAATAGTGTTAACTAAATTTTAAACTTTATATAATCCTTATAATTTTAAAATCCATATTATGAGTTTCTTAGACATAATGTAAGAACAAATTCATCTTCAGTATTGTAGTTTTACCAACTTTTAATAGTGAACCCTTTTTAAATAAATTATTTCAAACTTTTTGACTAAATGGGGACATCAAAAAATTTAAAATGAAACATCCCAAGCTTACACGGTACGCTTTCCTTTGAATAAAACAGTAGCGTGTGTTGTACGCAACTTCGAGTTTTAACACACACCACAACCGATCAAACTAACCGTTATGGATAGTAATACCTAAATTTTGAAATTGTGTATATTTTATATTTTAAAATGGACTTCATTTTTGGATTCGGAAAATCGAATTTAGCCTAAGGTGAAATTTTGGTACTTTTCGGATAACTTTCATATTTTGATGAATAGTGAAAATTACTAAATTTTAATTAAAAACAACTTTTTTAATCAAAATAATTAATAGTGATAAATTATGAATTTGAGTGGTTTTAAAGTATATTTAGAATATATTTTTACCATTTAATATAATGTTGGTCATTGGACATAATTTTGCAATTAAACCGAACATAAACAAGTGTCAATCTTTTGATAGTTATTATCTCTTAAAAACACGCTTTTTGTTTTGACAGCGGGAATTAATTTTAAATTAATTTCTGCCACTTCTGTGTTTTGAATTTAGGAAAATGGATTCCATATTTGGAATCAGGATGTTCAAATTGTGTAAATAGGTAACTTTTATTTTTAGACATTTTGAATAGTTACTGTGGTAAATATTTTATTTACCATGGTTAAAGGGTAAATCCGGTAAATAAGGGTTAAAAAATAATATTATAATAATACAAAATTACCCTAAAACGTGTCCTAACCTTATTGGTGGACACATACCTGACCATGGGCATCCTTGGGTCAATTTGGGGACCCCTTGGAGCCACTTGTATGTGGTAGGGACACATTATATTAATAAAGTTAAAATAAAAATAAAAATGGAATAAGCTTACATCTTTTAGAAGAAGAATTTTTACATAGGGTTATACATGTTGGAATTTCGATTATAAATATTCATTTGAAAGCTAAAATTATTTCCTACATGATGATATTTTATTTATAATTTTTAGACATTAAATAATTTATTTTATTTATGACACAATGATGATGCAGTAATTACTATAATAGTGAAAAATTAAAATAATTGATATTATAAATACCCAAAAAAATATAATATGAAACTTTTAATGAATTAAAATAATTTTCTAGGATAATATGATATATTAGGATTGATTTAATTGACTTTGTTCGAAGTAATCAATCTGTTATGAGTTTCAAAAAAATCAACTATTGAATAGTGTCAAAATTGACATAAAAGAGTTCTTAAAACAAATATTTTATTATTAATTGATATTAAATTCCTAAAAATCTAAGGTTCGGCAAAAAGACTTATATCAGGATAGGTTCATCATTAATGGACCACTTGTGGGTCGCTTGGATGTATATAGTAAGTTTATTAACCATATTATATAAAAATACAAAGAGACATTGTAAAAGTGAAACTAATTAACTTAGAGTTAATACTTAAAGATAAGGTTAATATAAGTACCCAAACCTGTCTAAATTCTATTGGTTGAGTGTTGTTCGACCTATCCCCACCTTAGCCTTTGAATAATCAACTTTGGAGCCATTGGAAACCGAATATGAATTTATTATAAATTAATATTTCTAGCTTTTCCAAAGGTGCCCCTCACCCCTCTTATAAAAGGGCACTCCTCCTTCTCATTTCTTCACACCTCTCAAGACACTTGGCTCGTCCAAACTCTGCCCAACTAATCTCCCCACATCCCTCTACTCCTCCTTGAAGCTTCCCCTTAGGCAGAAAGCATTTCAACAAGTCCTTTGGTTCCAACCAAAGTGAGTTACCTAAATTAAAGGTAACGTTTTCTCTTAAATTATTTTCATTTATTTTCCTTCTCCAACCCCCAAACTCTTTTTATTTACTTTCTTTTGTAACAACAACAGTATCCTCAATATACTAGGATGTTTTTACAAGAATGATTCAAACTACAAATACACACAACTCCATCTAATGGATGATGAACATAATGTTTCTGTGGATGGCAAACTAACGCCTCACGAAACGATGATTGTTCAAATACATCTTACCGCCTCTCATGGTGGCCATTATGATGGAACTGTAATTAAATATGATGTTAATGATATATATATTATATATAAGCTTCTGTAATTCCATTTTATTTCATACCATTATTCGTTTCATGTTGTATATACATACGATAATTTCATTTGAGGAAGTGCGGACTACCGCCCCCTTAAAATGATATGACTCGTTCATACCACACATGGAACATATAAAGGATGGTGTTAATGAACTTAAGTAACATATATAAAATATTATATTATACTGGAATAGTAATATACCTATGTATCATTTGGATTCGATTCTTTTAAAATAAAAATTAAATGGAAGTAGCGTTCGTGCGTACGTACGGACTACCGTCTCCACGAACGCGATGAGATTCATTCTCCATCGTATCCATTCAAGTATAATTATCATTTGATGATTTAAAAATGATGTTTAAGAACTTGATACCATTCTGGATATGAATAATATACATCCCGTTAATAACGAATATGGCTCACATAACAAAGAATATAAAGTAAAATGAACCCGTTAACACCCGAAATGACGATAATTCTAAGATATTATTAACAAATCAATGATAAAAGATCATATATGATATCATATTAAAGTAAAAGATTCTTTTATTATTCAATAACAATTATTTCACCATTATACAGGAGGTAAACCTACCATCGACCAAGGAAAAAGTACAATGTAAGGGATTTTCTAATCTCACTTTTAATTTCGTGAGAATTCTATTGTTCACCACTTAATTATTGCATGTGGTGTATGTGTACTGCCCATGATTGTATTCATTGTGTAATACACTTTAATTTATGGGTATTTACATCATCATGGTATGATACTTCTTTCATGGGTGTATGTTTCGAAAGTTACCTAATCGATAAGGGAATTTGAGATTTCAATTTCCACTCATTTGGATTTACACATATTTCATTGATTATATTACCCCAAGATTATGTGTGGAATCACTATTCATTTGATTATGTCATAATTTCCACTCCCCTTCCTGTGGATATAAGTTTGATGCACATAATCACTCCATTGGTAATTCTCAAGTCATTGATATGAATTTGATAAGAGTAATTTTAACTCATTCTCCATTTGTTGAGTTAAACATCCAATTCGTTGGTATTGTTTTTACAAGAATATGTGTGAATGTACTTTGATTGTTTTACACTGAATATCCAATCATATTTAGTGTATTTATATTTGTCACACATAATTATGTCATTGATTTATCCTTAACCTAAGGATACAACCTTTACAAGAGATTTCATCTCAATTTACATTCCATTGAGACTTCATTGTTGATATACACCAAATCACTTTTATGTGGTGTATATAACGTACTTTGACATAGTATATCATGAATCCCTTTATTCTCATGATATTACAAAGTTTTTATTACCACAATTATTTGTATTCAAGTGTCTCTTTTGGTTGGAATCTCTAACTAAAATACCATTTTTAAAATGATTTAAAGACTTATTCATCTAAATCTTTCTCATTAATGTCCATGTTTTAAAAAATGGTTTTAAGGATTTATTTATATGGACATTAAAGTTTACAAATTAAAACTCATTTTAAAAAGTTTCAAAGTGGTATGGGACACTTTGATTCAAAAATCTACTTTTAAATGGCTTCTTGACAAATAGTGTGACTTTTAAATGTTTTCAAGAAAAGGGGGATATTTCTCTCAAATAGTTTTGATGATTACTTTCATTTATGTCAACATCATTCATTATTCATGATTGTGGTTAATGTGATACAATACAATCTTCCATATTGTATCAAATGAGTTATGTTTGACTGTGGATGTTCTATTTTTATACCATTCATGGTTTGTGGTTAAAGTATTGACATTTCGTATGCTAGTTTTAATATGAATGTTTATTTTATGCTTAAACCTATTCATATGAGGAATGCATTGGACTTAATAAGTGACGGGTGGAGCCCGCTATAGCTCCTTGATGCATCGGTAGGTCTCATGAGACAAACTAGTGTCTTGGCATAAGGCCTTGACAAAATCTTATTTGTAGTCTTGGCACGAGGCCTTGGCTATGTGGTTATGATAGTCTGGCATTATGCATTCCAACATTATGAAAGTGGTTATTGATTTTTGCATGTGATTATTCATTTAGTAGAATATCCATGTGAATAAGTAAATGGCATTATTTCATTTTATTTATGTCATACCATGTTGAAAGTTCATATTTAAAAGGCTTTTGTTTTAGTTATACATTGCCTTAAATGTTTATTCTTATTTATGAAAGTTTCCGCTATATTGTTATCCTTACTGGGCATTTGAGCTCACCCCTTTTCTATGTTTTATTTTTCCCAGGAAGTGAAGAAGTAAATTATGAATGACCTGCAGGGATTTTATGAGGGGATAATAGTGTGGTCTATTGAGACATTATGTTGTTGTAGTAGTTTTTCATTTTATAATGTAATGTAAAACTTATGAATATATCTGGCATTTTCCAAGGCTACTAAACTAATCGGTCTTTCGAGACTTGATCTTTCTCATGATCATGCCAATGTTATGTAATTAATGCACCGACTCTGGGTAGCTGGGGTCGGGGCGTTACAGTTGGTATCAGAGGAAGTTTAGTACAAACCATGGTAGCTAGATTTAGATAAACTCTGATTAGAGCACGTAGACCTAAGATGAACTTTGAGGATTAGTATAAAAGAACTTCCTAGAATTTTGGTATTGTAGAGATTTTGTGAGTTTTCTGAGCAATACATCCCTGTCTGGATACGAGCAGGTAGAGGCGGCTCTGGCACAGATGTACCTAGGGGTAAAACCCGAAAACACCGCTTTGAGCTAGACTCGAACGGGAACTGGTGCACGACAACGGGCCTTGCTGCACTCTTGGTTACGACACTCCCGGGGGATATGCTTAGGATAATTTACATTTTCTTTACAAACCGATTTAAGTAATATATACATAAGATGAGAGTAAATGACCTTGGTTAATCCTAATATGTTTCAAATTGAGAATATGGTGACATTTTAATCTCTAAATGATTTTACGACTACTATTACTCACACAATGCTTTCTGGTTTTAGTCAATGGCTGGATTCCAAGGAAGTCATAGTGACTTTGAGAATGATGTACAAATTGGGAACAGTGGTGGAAATGAGCAACAAAATTGAATATCGATAGGCGTAAAAGATATCGTCTTTATGCTAAATCAGTTTTCCAAAAATATGATCAACAACATATATATTAACCAACTCCCAGACTCAACAAGGAAGAGAAAGGTGATCAATGATAATTTCTCCAGCAATGGAGACCATGGAGAAAAGAAACCTCAATTTTCATCATGCAGGAATTGTGGAAAGAGACACCCAGGAAAGTGTCTCAATGGGACAACGAAATGTTTTACGTGCGGGAAGGAAGGACATAAAGTGAAGAATTGCCGAAGAAAAATGAAGAGTACAATGGAAGAAGATAAAAATGGTCCCAAGAGTCCATTTACAGTCATTTGTCGTAAATGTAGGGGACCTGGCCATTACCCGAGTGAATGTCCTATTCTATAGGATATTTTCTTGGTCAAAGAAGAAGATATGTGGAAATAAATAGTTGGATAAAAATTTAAAAAGTATTAGCACTCCTTGTTGATGGGTTTACTTTGGAATAATTTTCTCTTGTATTTGTAACCCCACAATTTGCCATGTGAGAATGATATTTGAGGAAGAATTGTCGCTTCCCTTGTGGATATAGATATAAATAACCATTTGGTTTTATATGATCATTGGGGTTTGAGAAAATGATAAGTTATTATAATTTGGGATGAAAATGCAAAGTATGATATAACATTTGTGGTTAAATTTTGTTATTTTGAAGAATTTATCTCATTTTGGTAATATTATAGAATATAGTTTTTGAAAAAGGACAACACGTAGACCGTGTGACAACCCGTCACGTCGGACAAAGCTGTGGGAATCGAACCCACAACCAAAGTGTGATTGGGATTTATCGCCTACCACTGGACTACGTGAAGTCCCTGGTTAGTGTGACTATTTTTTTTGTTAAATGATTTTATTGATCAATAATAAGATGATTTGGGTTCTTATGTCTAATCAAATGAATACCCTTGGTATAGGAAAATGATTTGGTGATTAAGTGATAAATGTTATTTTGGAAGATGTTCGTTTTGTTAGGAACACTATATGCCCAAGGAAAATAGAATACAATGAGGTTTCATTTGTAGAGTAATGGTGGATTTTTATCTACATTTTTATTGTTGATTTATAGTGATTTGGGTTATTTATGGAAATGATTAACCTATAACAGAGAATATGTGATGATGTTGATTACTTTTAAGTATGTGGCTTTAAGAGTATTTGATGTAATTTGGAGATACAATGTAACATGGGAGACTACATAATCAAATTATTCTATGTTTTGGGTTTCAATATTAGTTTGGATTATATTAAAGGATTTTAAGGACAATTGGTTATTGAATGGTATCTATTTAACTTTGGGGTATTGTTGGTTTAATTTTAGAAATTAAGATTAGTGCATATTTATCTCAATGAATATCCTTTTGGGGGATCATTAGATCATTCAGTAACCATTTTGGTTTTGATTAATCTTCAAAGACAATGTAAATATATGGTTTATCCTGTATGGATCATGTGATTCTATAGATGTTTATTCTAGCTCTTCCAGTGTGACCAAGTCTTCTTGAATACTCATCGTTTAAAAAAAATTGAGTTAGTGGTGGAAATTTATTAAAGAATGAAAATCTACTTAAAATTTAAGTATATCTCATAATGTTCTTAGTCAATATCATAAATGAATTCCTCTTCCTTATGTAATGTAACTTTGAAAAAAAAATTTGTCCTAGATGGTACCTTAAATCATCACTAATTTAGGGCTTTGGGATTGTTGGCCTTTTCATAGCCATGTTCTCTACCACTCTCCATCAGATAATTGATGGTTAGATTTCTCCTCCATATCCATATTTTCCTACATGGAACCCTAGTATGTGTTATTTTCGGTAATCTTCATACTTTCCACTCTTTATTTTAAATAGAGGCCTCATTAATTCATTTTTCGATGTGGGATTTCAACTAAGATATTTTGAAATGTCAAAAATGTGTGATCCCAATACCCTATATTTTGTTGAACCGATGGTACTTCAAATCATCATAGATTGATGAGTTTAAGGACCTCAATTTTATACTTGTTTGTGATTGATGACCTCAACCACTACCTATAAATATTTACGTTTTTCCTCTAATTATATGTCTCTAATTGCCACCAATGTTCTCCTAATCGAGATCATAATTTGGTGGTGACCCTTTCATTTCTATTTTCCTCATATTAAGACTAAAGTTTAGTAAACCAATTTCCGATGTGGGTTTTCCCACAAATATATTTTCTATTTTCAACCTTTTATTTTCTAAGAACAATTTCAAATTGCGAGGACGCAATTTATTGAAGGAGGGGAGAATATAACACCCCAAGATTTCATAGTGTGTTATTTCTTCAAAATAATTCAATAACATGCACTACACGCAACACCGAGTTCAAGCGCACCATGACTCACCAAACAAGCCTTTCCAAAAAGGTTATGAATAGTGTTAACTAAATTTTAAACTTTATATAATCCTTATAATTTTAGAATCCATATTATGAGTTTCTTAGACATAATGTAAGAACAAATTCATCTTCAGTATTGTAGTTTTACCAACTTTTAATAGTGAACCCTTTTTAAATAAATTATTTCAAACTTTTTGACTAAATGGGGACATCAAAAAATTTAAAATGAAACATCCCAAGCTTACACGGTACGCTTTCCTTTGAATAAAACAGTAGCGTGTGTTGTACGCAACTTCGAGTTTTAACACACACCACAACCGATCAAACTAACCGTTATGGATAGTAATACCTAAATTTTGAAATTATGTATATTTTATATTTTAAAATGGACTTCATTTTTGGATTCGGAATATCAAATTTAGCCTAAGGTGAAATTTTGGTACTTTTCGGATAACTTTCATATTTTGATGAATAGTGAAAATTACTAAATTTTAATTAAAAACAACTTTTTTAATCAAAATAATTAATAGTGATAAATTATGAATTTGAGTGGTTTTAAAGTATATTTAGAATATATTTTTACCATTTAATATAATGTTGGTCATTGGACATAATTTTACAATTAAACCGAACATAAACAAGTGTCAATCTTTTGATAGTTATTATCTCTTAAAAACACGCTTTTTGTTTTGACAGCGGGAATTAATTTTAAATTAATTTCTGCCACTTCTGTGTTTTGAATTTACGAAAATGGATTCCATATTTGGAATCAGGATGTTCAAATTGTGTAAATAGGTAACTTTTATTTTTAGACATTTTGAATAGTTACTGTGGTAAATATTTTATTTACCATGGTTAAAGGGTAAATCCGGTAAATAAGGGTTAAAAAATAATATTATAATAATACAAAATTACCCTAAAACGTGTCCTAACCTTATTGGTGGACACATACCTGACCATGGGCATCCTTGGGTCAATTTGGGGACCCCTTGGAGCCACTTGTATGTGGTAGGGACACATTATATTAATAAAGTTAAAATAAAAATAAAAATGGAATAAGCTTACATCTTTTAGAAGAAGAATTTTTACATAGGGTTATACATGTTGGCATTTCGATTATAAATATTCATTTGAAAGCTAAAATTATTTCCTACATGATGATATTTTATTTATAATTTTTAGACATTAAATAATTTATTTTATTTATGACACAATGATGATGCAGTAATTACTATAATAGTGAAAAATTAAAATAATTGATATTATAAATACCCAAAAAAATATAATATGAAACTTTTAATGAATTAAAATAATTTTCTAGGATAATATGATATATTAGGATTGATTTAATTGACTTTTTTCGAAGTAATCAATCTGTTATGAGTTTCACAAAAATCAACTATTGAATAGTGTCAAAATTGACATAAAAGAGTTCTTAAAACAAATATTATATTATTAATTGATATTAAATTCCTAAAAATCTAAGGTTCGGCCAAAAGACTTATATCAGGATAGGTTCATCATTAATGGACCACTTGTGGGTCTCTTGGATGTATATAGTAAGTTTATTAACCATATTATATAAAAATACAAAGAGACATTGTAAAAGTGAAACTAATTAACTTAGAGTTAATACTTAAAGATAAGGTTAATATAAGTACCCAAACCTGTCTAAATTCTACTGGTTGATTGGTTTTCGACCTATCCCCACCTTAGACTTTGAATAATCAACTTTGGAGCCATTGGAAACCGAATATGAATTTATTATAAATTAATATTTCTAGCTTTTCCAAAGGTGCCCCTCACCCCTCTTATAAAAGGGCACTCCTCCTTCTCATTTCTTCACACCTCTCAAGCCACTTGGCTCGTCCAAACTCTGCCCAACTAAGCTCCCCACATCCCTCTCCTCCTCCTTGAAGCTTCCTCTTAGGCAGAAAGCATTTCAACAAGTCCTTTGGTTCCAACCAAAGTGAGTTACCTAAATTAAAGGTAACGTTTTCTCTTAAATTATTTTCATTTATTATCCTTCTCCAACCCCCAAACTCTTTTTATTTACTTTCTTTTGTAACAACAACAGTATCCTCAATATACTAGGATGTTTTTATAAGAAGGATTCAAACTACACATACACACAACTCCATCTAATGGATGATGAACATAATGTTTCTGTGGATGGCAAACTAACGCCTCACGAAACGATGATTGTTCAAATACATCTTACCGCCTCTCATGGTGGCCATTATGATGGCACTGTAATTAAATATGATGTTAATGATATATATTTTATATATAAGCTTCTGTAATTCCATTTTATTTCATACCATTATTCGTTTCATGTTGTATATACATACGATAATTTCATTTGAGGAAGTGCGGACTACCGCCCCCTTAAAATGATATGACTCGTTCATACCACACATGGAACGTATAAAGGATGGTGTTAATGAACTTAAGTAACATATATAAAATATTATATTATACTGGAATAGTAATATACCTTTGTATCATTTGGATTCGATTCTTTTAAAATAAAAATTAAATGGAAGTAGCATTCGTGCGTACGTACGGACTACCGTCTCCACGAACGTGATGAGATTCATTCTCCATCGTATCCATTCAAGTATAATTATCATTTGATGATTTAAAAATGATGTTTAAGAACTTGATACCATTCTGGATATGAATAATATACATCCCGTTAATAACGAATATGGCTCACATAACAAAGAATATAAAGTAAAATGAACCCGTTAACACCCGAAATGACGATAATTCTAAGATATTATTAACAAATCAATGATAAAAGATCATATATGATATCATATTAAAGTAAATGATTCTTTTATTATTCAATAACAATTATTTCACCATTATACAGGAGGTAAACCTACCATCGACCAAGGAAAAAGTACAATGTAAGGGATTTTCTAATCTCACTTTTAATTTCGTGAGAATTCTATTGTTCACCACTTAATTATTGCATGTGGTGTATGTGTACTGCCCATGATTGTATTCATTGTGTAATACACTTTAATTTATGGGTATTTACATCATCATGGTATGATACTTCTTTCATGGGTGTATGTTTCGAAAGTTACCTAATCGATAAGGGAATTTGAGATTTCAATTTCCACTCATTTGGCTTTACACATATTTCATTGATTATATTACCCCAAGATTATGTGTGGAATCACTATTCATTTGATTATGTCATAATTTCCACTCCCCTTCCTGTGGATATAAGTTTGATGCACATAATCACTCCATTGGTAATTCTCAAGTCATTGATATGAATTTGATAAGAGTAATTTTAACTCATTCTCCATTTGTTGAGTTAAACATCCAATTCGTTGGTATTGTTTTTACAAGAATATGTGTGAATGTCCTTTGATTGTTTTACACTGAATATCCAATCATATTTAGTGTATTTATATTTGTCACACATAATTATGTCATTGATTTATCCTTAACCTAAGGATACAACCTTTACAAGAGATTTCATCTCAATTTACATTCCATTGAGACTTCTTTGTTGATATACACCAAATCACTTTTATGTGGTGTATATAACGTACTTTGACATAGTATATCATGAATCCCTTTATTCTCATGATATTACAAAGTTTTGATTACCACAATTATTTGTATTCAAGTGTCTCTTTTGGTTGGAATCTCTAACTAAAATACCATTTTTAAAATGATTTAAAGACTTATTCATCTAAATCTTTCTCATTAATGTCCATGTTTTAAAAAATGGTTTTAAGGATTTATTTATATGGACATTAAAGATTACAAATTAAAACTCATTTTAAAAAGTTTCAAAGTGGTATGGGACACTTTGATTCAAAAATCTACTTTTAAATGGCTTCTTGACAAATAGTGTGACTTTTAAATGTTTTTTAGAAAAGCGGGATATTTCTCTCAAATAGTTTTGATGATTACTTTCATTTATGTCAACATCCTTCATTATTCATGATTGAGGTTAATGTGATACAATACAATCTTCCATATTGTATCAAATGAGTTATGTTTGACTGTGGATGTTCTATTTTTATACCATTCATGGTTTGTGGTTATAGTATTGACATTTCGTATGCTAGTTTTAATACGAATGTTTATTTTATGCTTAAAACTATTCATATGAGGAATGCATTGGACTTAATAAGTGACGGGTGGAGCCCGCTATAGCTCCTCGATGCATCGGTAGGTCTCATGAGACAAACTAGTGTCTTGGCACAAGGCCTTGACAAAATCTTATTTGTAGTCTTGGCACGAGGCCTTGGCTATGTGGTTAT
The DNA here is from genome assembly GCA_963277665.1 of Viscum album. Taxonomy (NCBI): domain Eukaryota; kingdom Viridiplantae; phylum Streptophyta; class Magnoliopsida; order Santalales; family Viscaceae; genus Viscum; species Viscum album. The sequence continues at coordinate 253,198,948 of OY728120.1, read as the reverse complement.
GATAGTCTGGCATTATGCATTCCAACATTATGAAAGTGGTTATTGATTTTTGCATGTGATTATTCATTTAGTAGAATATCCATGTGAATAAGTAAATGGCATTATTTCATTTTTTTTATGCCATACCATGTTGAAAGTTCATATTTAAAAGGCTTTTGTTTTAGTTATACATTGCCTTAAATGTTTATTCTTATTTAAGAAAGTTTCCGCTATATTGTTATCCTTACTGGGCATTTGAGCTCACCCCTTTTCTATGTTTTATTTTTCCCAGGAAGTGAAGAAGTAAATTATGAATGACCTGCAGGGATTTTATGAGGGGATAATAGTGTGGTCTATTGAGACATTATGTTGTTGTAGTATTTTTTCATTTTATAATGTAATGTAAAACTTATGAATATATCTGGCATTTTCCAAGGCTACTAAACTAATCGGTATTTCGAGACTTGATCTTTATCATTATCATGCCAATGTTATGTAATTAATGCACCGACTCTGGGTAGCTGGGGTCGGGGCGTTACAAAAGGATTGTGAGACTAATGCTCGACGAAGAAATGGTTTTAACCCATCAAAGAAACGATCAATCTTACTTCTTGGGTTGCGAATATAATCACCAGCGTACCTCGCTAACCTTGTAAAGTTAGCCTCATACTTTGTGACATTCTCATCCTCCTTTTGTCTCAGACTCAGAAATTGTCTTTCCATATCTGCTCGATGGTCGCGAGGAAAGTATTTTTCTAAAAACAGATCTTTGAACTCCATCCATTCCATGTTTGATACTTCATCATCTTCCTTCATGTTTTGAATCAATGACCACCATTGATCAGCATCTCCAGTGAGGCGGTAAACTGCCATGGTAACTTTTTCCCTTTCACTACTCCCCAAAGCCTGAAATATTTTCTCTAGGGAAAATATCCATTGCTCAGCTACTAAGGGATTTGTACTCCCATTGAACGTTGGTGGTTGTTGTCTCATGAATCGATCTAACATTGATCCTCCACGCTGCGGATCAGGGTGCTCCATACGGGTAAGGTTATTATTCATAACCTGAGTAAGTTGTCCCAGTACGGTGATTAGCTGATCATCACCAGTTGCATCACCAGCCCCACTATAATTATCTTGAGCAGGAGGGCAATCCCTACATGGAGTGCGTGCATTGATACGGTTTCCATTTCTTCCACTAGGCGCCATTTCTAAACAATGTCATAAACTAGATCAGTTTATGAATCAAAATACATAATCCCATACTTATAAAACACTAAACATAAATTGAACTATCTATGGATATAATCCATAATCATAAATATGTTTTCTTTGAGGAAGTATATACTCATAAACCCTTCATAATGATTTGTAAATAAAGTGAGAGTTATCCTAAGCATATCCCCCGGGAGTGTCGTAACCAAGAGTGCAGCAAGGCCCGTTGTCGTGCACCAGTTCCCGTTCGAGTCTAGCTCAAAGCGGTGTTTTCGGGTTTTACCCCTAGGTACATCTGTGCCAGAGCCGCCTCTACCTGCTCGTATCCAGACAGGGATGTATTGCTCGGAAAACTCACAAAGTCTCTACAATACCAAAATTCTAGGAAGTTCTTCTATACTAATCCTCAAAGTTCATCTTAGGTCTATGTGCTCTAATCAGAGTTTATCTAAATCTAGCTTCCAAGGTTTGTACTAAACTTCCTCTGATACCAACTGTAATGCCCCGACCCCAGCTACCCAGAGTCGGTGCATTAATTACATAACATTGGCATGATCACAAGAAAGATCAAATCTCGAAAGACCGATTGGTTTAGTAGCCTTGGAAAATGCCAGATATATTCATAAGTTTTACATTACATTATAAAATGAAAAACTACTACAACAACATAATGTCTCAATAGACCACACTATTATCCCCTCATAAAATCCCAGCAGGTCATTCATAATTTACTTCTTCACTTCCTGGGAAAAATAAAACATAGAAAAGGGGTGAGCTCAAATGCCCAGTAAGGATAACAATATAGCGAAAACTTTCATAAATAAGAATAAACATTTAAGGAAATGTATAACTAAAACAAAAGCCTTTTAAATATGAACATTCAACATGGTATGGCATAAATAAAATGAAATAATGCCATTTACTTATTCACATGGATATTCTACTAAATGAATAATCACATGCAAAAATCAATAACCACTTTCATAATGTTGGAATGCATAATGCCAGAATATCCTAACCACATAGCCAAGGCCTCGTGCCAAGACTACAAATAAGATTTTGTCAAGGCCTTGTGCCAAGACACTAGTTTGTCTCATGAGACCTACCGATGAATCGAGGAGCTATAGCGGGCTCCACCCGTCACTTAATAAGTCCAATGCATTCCCATATGAAAAAGGTTTAAACATAACATAAACATTCGTATTAAAACTAGCATACGAAATGTCAATAATTTCACCATAAACTATGAATGGTATAAAAATAGCACATCCACAGTCAAACATATCACAAAACCTTCAATACAATATAAAAGTTTTGTATCATAATAAATCAACTTCAAATAATCTTAAAATCCATCAAAGGATGTTGACATAGATGAAATCAAAATTCTTTTTAAAGAAATATCTCCTTTAATTTTGAAATCATTTAAGATCCATATAAAATAAGACATTTTCTTTGAAAATATTCTTATAAGCTTGTAAGGAAAGCTTCGATGATTTATAACGGCGGAAAATAACCGCACCCGCCGTATAAGTTAAAAAAAACATTCTTACCTCAATTTTGTCGAAAAGGTTAAAAAGGACCTTGTTTTAAAAACGACGGAAAGATTTCTTTATAAACCTCTTATAAAAAGTCAAACAAGGGTATAAATGACTTTAACCCATATTCTTGTAAATAGTAAAAATATTTTGAAATACATTTTTAAGAAACATGGATGTGGATGATAAAGAGATCCCAGTAGATTATTACGTATAAACAACCTCGAATAATGAAGAGATTGCGAAATAACCCTTACCTTGTACTTTTCCTTGGTTGTGGTAGGTTAACCTCCTGTATAATGGTGAAATAATTGTTATTAAATTATACAAGAATCATATACATTAATATGATATCATATATGATCTTTTAATATTGATTTGATAATAATATCTTAGTATTATCGTCGTTTCGGGTGTTAAATTACTCATTTTCTTTTATATGTTTTGTTACATAAGCCATGTTTGTTGTATCTTATTCATATCCAGAATGATATCAAGTCCTTAAACATAATTTTTAAATCATAAAATGATAATTATACTTGAATGGATACGATGGAGAATGAATCTCATCGCGTTCGTGGAGACGGTAGTCCGTACGTACGCACGAGCGACAATATCATTCTTTTGATATTAAAATAATATATAAATGAATGGTATATAATATATACAGAATCATTAACATGTTATATTTATTATTTACATGAGTTAAACATCATTATTATACCCATCCAAATAATATTATATTGAATAACAATTACACCACGACGTGGAGACGGTAAGCCGTACGTACGCACGTATGGTGACATGTTATTTAAAGGGTGGATAGAATACTGAAAATGGTTGTACCATACTTATAATAACATCACAGTATATGTGAGATACTGGAGTTATTATTTTAGAATGGTAAGAACAAAGGAAGAAGAAGTGGAAGAAGAAATGAACTTAGAAAAGGGTGGTGAAATCATTACCTCTTCTTCGGGTTCTTCCTTTTGATTTGATCAAAAGGGCTCCTTAAGTTGGCTTTCTGATCAAACTAAGGCCCCTAGGTTGTAGTGAGGGATGTTGGGAGAGTATTTGGGCAGAGGTTTTCCGAACAAAAAGGCTTTAGAGGTGTGAAGAAATGAGAAGGAGGAGTGCCCTTTTATAAGAGGGGTGAGGGGCACCTTTGGAAAAGCTAGAAATATTAATTTATAATAAATTCATATTCGGTTTCTAATGGCTCAAAAGTTGACTATTCAAAGGTTAAGGTGGGGATAGGTCGAAAACCACTCATCCAATAGAATTTAGACAGGTTTGGGTACTTATATTAACCTTATCTTTAAGTATTAACTCTAAGTTAATTAGTTTCACTTTTACAATGTCTCTTTGTATTTTTATATAATATGGTTAATAAACTTACTATATACATCCAAGCGACCCCCAAGTGGTCCATTAATGAGGAACCTATCATAATATAAGTCTCTTGGCCGAACCTTAGATTTTTAGGAATTTAATATCAATTAATAATATAATATTTGTTTTAAGAACTCTTTTATGTCAATTTTGACACTATTCAATAGTTGATTTTTTTGAAACTCCTAACAGATTGATTACTTCGAAAAAAGTCAATTAAATAAATCCTAATATATCATATTATCATATAAAATTAGTTTAATTCATTAAAAGTTTCATATTATAATTATTTGGGTATTTATAATATCAATTATTTTAATTTTTCACTATTATAGTAATTACTGCATCATCATTGTGTCATAAATAAAATAAATTATTCAATGTCTAAAAATTATAAATAAAATATCATTATGTAGGAAATCTTTTTATCTTTCTAATGAATATTTATAATCTAAAATCCAACATATATAACCCTATGTAAAAATTTTTGTTCTAAAAGATATATGCTTGTGTCCTTTTTTTATTCATTTTAACTAAATTAAAATAAAGTGTCATTATCACTTACAAGTGGATCCATGGGGTCCCAAAATTGACACAAAGATGTCCACGGTCGACCATATATCAACCAATAGGGTTAAGACACGTTTTTAGGGTAATTTAGTATTATTATAATATTATTTTTTTAACCCTTATTTACCGGATTTACCCTTAACCATGGTAAATAAAATATTTACCGCAGTAATTATTCAAAATGTCTAAAAATAAAAGTTACCTATTTACTCAATTTGAACATCCTGATTCCAAATATGGAATCCATTTTCCTAAATTCAAAACACAGAAGTGGCAGAAATTAATTTAAAATTAATTCCCGCTGTCAAAACAAAAAGCGTGTTTTTAAGAGATAATAACTATCAAAAGATTGACACTTGTTTATGTTCGGTTTAATTGTAAAATTATGTCCAATGACCAACATTATATTAAATGGTAAAAATATATTCTAAATATACTTTAAAACTACTAAAATTCATAATTTATCACTATTAATTATTTTGATTAAAAAAGTTGTTTTTAATTAAAATTTAGTAATTTTCACTATTCATCAAAATATGAAAGTTATCCGAAAACTACCAAAATTTCACCTTAGGCTAAATTCGATATTCCGAGTCCAAAAATGAAGTCCATTTTCAAATATAAAATATATATAATTTCAAAAATTAGGTATTACTATTCACAACGGCTAGTTTAATTAGTTGTGGTGTGTGTTAGATCTCGAGGTTGCGTACAACACACGCCATCGCATTATTCAAAGGGAAACGTACCGTAGAAGCTTGGGGTGTTACATTTATAAATATATGACTCTTAAATGATTCAAAAATAGAAAGAAATATTTATCTAAAAAGAGTTTTGATTTAATCAATGTCAACATCATTTGATGGATTTTATGTCTATTTGGAGTTGATTTATTATGATAAAAAACATTCATATTGTATTGATGGTTCTGTGATATGTTTGGCTGTGGATGTGTTATTTTTAAAAAATTCATTGTTTATGGAGAAATTATTGACATTTCATATGCTATTTTTAATACAAATGATTATGTTATGTTTAAAACTATTCATATGAGGAATGCAATGGACTTAATAAGTGACGGGTGGAGCCCGCTATAGCTCCTCAATGCATTGGTAGGTCTCATGACAAAAACTAGTGTCTTGGCACAAGGCCTTGACAAAATCTTATTTGTAGTCTTGGAACGAGGCCTTGACTATGTGGTTATGATAGTCTGGCATTATGCAATTCGTCATTATGAAAGTGGTTATTGATGTTGCATGTGATTATTTGATTAGTAGAATATCCATGTGAATAAGTAAATGGCATTATTTCATTTTATTTCTACCATATTATGTTGAAGTTCAAGTTTAAAAGGATTTTGTTTTAGTTATACATTGCCTTAAATGGTTATTCTTATTTATGAATGTTTCCGCTATATTGTTATCCTTACTGGGCATTTGAGCTCACCCATTTCAATGATTTATTTTTCCCAGGATGTGAAGAAGTAATTTATGAATGACCTACTGGGATAGTATATGGGGATATGAGTGTGGACTATGGAGACTATATTGCTGTAGTTTTCATTTTATGATGTAATGTATACTCTATTAATGTATCTAGTTATTACAAGGCTATTAACGTAATCGTTCTTTCGATACTTGATCTTTCTTGTGATCATTACAATGTTATGTAATAATGCACCGACTCTGGGTAACTGGGGTTGGGGAATTACAGTTAGTGTCAGAGGGAGGTTTAGTACAAACCTTGGAAGCTAGATTTATATAAACTATGATTAGATAACATAGACCTAAGATGGGCATTGAGGGTTAGTATAGAATAACTTCCTATAATTTCGGTATTGTAGAGATTTTGTGACTTTTCCGAGAAATACATCCCTTTCTGGATACGAGCAGGTAGAGGCGGCTCTGGCACAGATGTACCTAGGAGTAAAACCCAAAAACACAGCTTTGAGCTAGACTCAAACGGGAACCGGTGCACGACAATGGGCCTTGTTGAACTCTTGGTTACGAAACTCCTAGGGGATATGTTTAGGATAACTCTCATTTTCATTACAAATACTTTTGAAGGGTTTATGAGTATATACATCCTCAAAGAAAACATTTTAATGATTATGGATTATATCCCAAAATAGTTCAATTTATGTTAAGTGTTTTGCAAGAAAGGAATAATGTATTTTGATTCATAAACTGATCTAGTTTATGAAATTTTTTAGAAAGGGTGCCTAGTGGAAGAAATGGAAACTGTTTCAATGCACGCACTCCATGTAGTGATTTCCCTCCTTCTCAAGATAATTATAGTGGAGCTGGTGATACAACTGGTGCTGATCAGCTTATCACCATACTGGGAAAACTCACTCAAGTAATGAATAATAACTTTACCCATATGGAGCACCCTGATCCACAACATGGAAGATAAATGTTAGATTACTTCATATGGAATCAACCACCAACATTAAATGGGACTACAAATCCATTTGTAACTGAGAAATGGATAAGTTCCATAGAGAAAATTTTTCAGGCTTTGGGGATTAGTTAAGGGGAAAAACTTATCATGGAAGTTTGCTGCCTCACTGGAGATGTTGATCAATGGTGGTGATTGATTCAAAAAACGGAGGAAGATGATGAAGTGTCCAATATAGAATGGAGGGAGTTCAATGATCTGTTTTTAGAAAAATACATTCCTCGTAACCATCGAGCAGATATGGAAAGAGAATTTCTGAGTCTGAGACAAACAGAGGATGAGAATGTCACAATTTATGAGGCTAACTTTACAAGGATAGCAAGGTATACTAGAGATTATATACGTAACCCAAGAAGTAAGATTTATCGTTTCATTGATGGGTTAAAACCATTTCTTCATCGAGAATCTGTGTCACAATCCTTCTCATCGTACGAAGATATTGTCTCATGTGCTATCAAGACAGAAAAAGAATTATCTAAGTCTTATGACATTAAAGAAAAGCAACAAAAGAAGAGATCTGCTGATCAAAATGGGAATGAAAATAAGGGGAAGAACATAAAAGTTAAATATCCATCCTGTAGTAAATATGGGAAGAAACACCCTGTTTCATTCTTGAAGGGAATGGGAGTCTGCTTCAAGTGTGGTGAAAAAGGCCACCAAGCTTGTGATTGCAAGGGGAAGAAGGAAGCTACCGATGTCCAATTCTACAATTGCAGTGAGATGGGACATTATGAAAATGAATGTCATATGTGTCAGGGGAACATACCTCAGAAAAGGCCAAGGGATCATGGCCAAGCTTATTCTATCACTACTGCTGATGTGGAAGCTCTGAAAGACGTGGTGGTGGGTAATTCAATGGTTTCCTAAAGTTTAGAAAATGCATTATTTGATTCTGTATCATCGCATTGTTTCATATCTTCCCAGTTTTCTATGAAAATTAGATATTTCCAATTTGATTTAACAAGGGATTTGTCAGTTAAAACTCATAAGGGAAGTATCATTGCAACAAAGTTTTGTGAATATGTCCCCATTAGAGCACATAAATGTTTGTTATCCACTAATATCATCGTCATACCTCTGACTGATTTTGATATAATCCTCGGTATGGATTGTATTTCAGACCATGATGCAAAGATTTATTGTAAGAAGAAGGAGTTCATGATTTCTGATGATGATGATAAGGAACACCTAATCTTTAGAAAAGAATCAGCACCACCCAATTCTTATATAGATTCACCCCCAGTAGCTCAACTAAACTCAATTATTGGGGAGGAAGAGAATGAAATGAATGTGGGTGAGGAAATGAATGTTCAAATAGAGGATGTACTTATTGTGAATGAATATGTAGATGTGTTTCCAGAAGATTTACCTGCACAACCTCTATAATGAGAAGTTTAGTTTTCCATTGATTTAATTACTGGATCAAGGCATATATCATAAAACCCTTATAGAATGGACAATGTGGAATTAGATGAACAAAAGAAACAACTGGAGGAATTGTGTAATAAGGGATTTATTCTCCCTAGTGTATCTCTATGGGTAACCCATGTTCTTTTTGTTAAAAAGAAAGATGGATCTATGAGGTTATGTATCAACTATAAGGAGATCAATGCTATAAAAATAATGAACAAGTATCCCCTACCTCGCATTCATGATTTATTTGACCAACTGCATGGATCTCAATACTTTTCAAAGATTGACCTTCAGTCTGGATACCATCACTTTTGTGTGAATAAGGAAGACATTCCGAAAACATCATTTCAAACCAGGTACGGGTATTACGAGTTTACAGTAATTCCTTTTGGGCTAACTAATGCACCCTATGTATTCATGGATCTAATGAATAGTGTTTTCAAGGAATATCTCGATGATTTTGTGGTGGTATTTATTTATGATATCTTGGTATACTATAAAATATACGAATATCATGAAAATCACTTGCACATTGACCTGGAGACTCTGAGAAGAAATGAATTATATGGGAATTTAGAAAGTGTGAATTCTGGCTTTAGGAGATTTATTTTCTTGGCCATATTGTCTCTAATGATGGAATCTATGTTGATACTTCTAAGACCAAGGGAATCCAAGAATTTATAGCACCTACGAGTATAACTGAGGTACACAGTTTTATTGGTTTAGCAGGTTATTATTGACGTTTCGTCCATAATTTTTCCCGATTGGCTAACCCATTAACAAATCTCACACGTAAATGGGGTTAAATTTGTTTGGACAAATGAGTATGAGGAATGTTTGGAAGAACTGAAGAGAAGATTAGTCAATGCTCCTTTATTGACTCTACAATCAGGGAATGATGGGTTCATTATTTATAGGGATGCAACAAAGAAAGGACTTGGTTGTGTCCTTATGTGGAATGATAGGGTTATTTCATATGCATCACGATAGTTGAAAATTCATGATTAAAACTATCCTACTCATGATCTTGAGTTAGCAGCTGTGATCTTTGATTTGAAGATATGGAGGCACTACCTCTATGTTGAAAAGTGTGACATTTATACTGATCACAAGAGTTTGAAGAATATTTTCTCACAAAAAGAACTTAACATGAGGCAAAGGAGATGGCTTGAAATACTCAAGGATTATGATTGTACGATACACTACCACCCTGGGAAGGAAAATAAGGTGATAGATGCTTTTATCAGAAAAGATCATGTATTTTTGAACAATATGAGAATTTAAAGGGATCCAATTTTCAAGGATCTAGTGAAGATAGACATGGGAATAACCATGGAAGGTGAAAGATCAGTGCTTTTTCAAATGGTTTCCAAACCATCTTTACTAGAAAGGATTTAGAGTTCTTAGACCGATGATGAAGAATTTCAAAAGAAGATTAAAGCCGTAAATGATGTGAGATTGAATGAATTTGGGTATGAAGATGGTATTTTGAAATTTGGGAAGAGACTTTGTGTTCCGAATATACCTGATCTAAAAAGGGAATTGTTGGACGATGCTCATAGTTCCAATTTATCTATACACTCTGGGAGCACCAAAATGTTTAGAGACTAGAAGGAACATTTTTGGTGGGAAAACATAAAGAGGGAGATTGCTGATTTTCTGTCGAGATGTATGGTTTTTGAACAAGTGAAAGCTGGAAGGCAACAGCCTGGAAGAGTCATGCAACCTCTTCCAATACCAGAGTGGAAATGGGACAATATTACAATGGACTTTGTCATGGGGCTACCAAAGACTCCTAGAAGGAACGATGTAATATGGGTTATTGTTGATCGTCTTACCAAGTCACCAAATTTTCTTGCTATAAGAGAAGATCTACCACTGGAACGTTTACCAAGACTATATATTAATGAAGTGGTTAGACTTCATGGATTACCCCTATCGATTGTTTTTTATCGTGATCCCCGTTTTACTTCATGATTCTGGAAGAGTCTTCAGAAATCCCTGGATATTGAACATCAATTGAGCACTTCCTACCACGCTCAAATAGAGGGACAATCAGAAGGAACTATTCAAACCTTAGAAGACATGTTGATATCCTGATCTCTTGACATTCAGCGTATGTGAGATAATTATTTACCTCTGGTAGAATTTTATCTATAATAATTGATTCCATTCTAGTATTTGGATGGCACCATATGAAGCATTTACAGAAAGAGATGTCACACACCAACCTGTTGGGATGATGTTGGAGAAAGAAAACTTGTAGGCCCAGAACTGGTTGAGGAAACGATGGAAAAGGTGAATGTAATCCAAAACCAAATCAAAGCGGCTCAAAATTGGCAGAAGAGCTATGCTGACAACCGAAGAAAGGATTTGGAATTTTAGGTGGGAGATAATGTTTTCATGAAGGTATATCCATGGAAGGGAGTTATACGTTTTGGAATGAAAGGTAAATTGAGTCTTAGGTACATTGGTACTTTCGAAATTCTAGAACGAATTGGGGCTGTAGCTTACCGTTTGGAAATGCCGCCATGTCTCTCCAAAGTTCACGATGTGATCCATGTATCACTGTTAAGGAAATGCATGCTTGGCCCAACGCATGTACTCACCTATAAGGAATTAGAACTGGAACCCGATCTGTCTTATTATGAAGTTCCCATCATGATTCATGATACAAGAGAACAAGTTCTGAGAAACCGGATGACTCGTTTGGTAAAAGTTCTATGGAGAAACCATAATATGGAAGAGGTAACGTGGGAACCTGAGAAACTTATGATGAAGAACCACCCGAGTCATTTCATGCGATAGTATTCTAGAGATTTATAGGACAAAATTATTTTTAGGAGGGGAGAATGTAACACCCCAATCTTCCACAGTATGCTTCTCTTTGAATAATACATTAGCGTGTGTTGTACGCAACTTCGAGATCTAACACACACCACAACCAATCAAACAAGCCGTTATGAATAGTAAAACACACTTTTTGAATTTTTTTAAATTTTATCTCTCAAAATGGACTTCATTTTTGGATTGAAAATATCGAAATTATCCTTGGGTAAAATTTTTGATCTTTTTGGATAACATTTATATTTTGATGAATAGTGAATATTACTAAATTTTAATTAAAAACAACTTTTTTAATCAAAATAATTGATAGTGATAAATTAATAATTTTAGTTGTTCAAAAATATATTCAGAATATATTTTTACCATTTAATACAATTTTGGTCATTGGACATAATTTCACAATGAAACCAGACATGAACAAGTGTCAATCTTTTGATAGTTATTATATCTTAAAAACACGCTTTTTGTTTTGACAGTGAGAATTAATTTTAAATTAATTTCTGCCACTTCTATGTTTTGAATTTGTACAAATGGATTCCATATTTGGGATCAGGATTTCCAAATTGTTTAAATATGTAACTTTTATTTTTAGACATTTTAAATAATTACTTCGATGAATATTTTATTTACTATGGTTAAAGGGTAAATCCCGTAATTAAGGGTTTGAAAATAATATTATTATAATACTAAATTTCCCAAAAACATGTCCTAACAATATTAGTGGATACATTTCAGACCATTGGCATCTTTGTGTTGATTTTGGGCACCATGGAGCCACATGTAGGTGGTAGGGACACATTATTTTAATTATGTTAAAATAAATAAAAAAATGACATAAGCATATATCTTTTAGAAAAACAATTTTTATATAGGGTTATATATGTTTGATTTTAGACTATATATACTCGTTATAAAGGTAAAAATATTTCATACATAATGGTATTTTATTTATAATTTTTATACAGTTAGTAATTTATATTATTTTTGACACAATAATGATGTAGTGTTTTCCTTATTAATGAAAGAATTAAATAATTGGTATTATAGATGTTAAAATTAATATAATTTGAATGTTTTGATGACATCCATGAATTTTATTGCATAATATGACATTATATTATTATTTAAATGTATTTTTTTTGAATTAATAAAGTTGTTAAGACTTTAACAAAAAGCAATTATTGAATAGTGTCAAAATTGACATAAAAGGATCTTTAAAACAAATATTATATTATTAATTGATATTAAATTCCTAAAAATATAAGGTTCAAACAAGAGACTTATATCATGATATGTGTATCATTAATGGACCACTTGGGAGCCTCTTGTATGTATATATTATGTTTATTAACTATATAATATAAAAATACAAAGTGACATGGTAATTGTCAAAATAATTAACTAAGAGTTAAAATTAAAGATAAGGTTAATATAGTGACCCAAACCAGTATAAAACCTATTGGTCGAGTGGTTTTAGACCCCTACCCACCTTAAATAATAAATTATCCTCTTTTGAGCCATTAGAAACCTAATATGAATTTATTATAAAATAATATTTCTAGTTTTTCCTAAGGTTCCCCTCCTCCCCCTTTTAAAAGGACACCACTTCTATCAAATTCTTCACCACATCAAAGCCTTTTGGTTCGGAAAAACCCTACCCAAATATCCTCCCAAATTCCCTCACATCATCCTAGAGGCCTTAATTTAGTTAGAAAGACAACTTATGGAGCCCTTTTGATCAAATCAAAAGGAAGAACCCGAAGTAGAGGTAATGTTTTCACCACCGTCTTTTATGTTCCTTTATTCTTCAACTTCTTATTTTTATACTTTTACCATTCTAAAATAATAATTAAAGTATATAATATATACATTTATGTTATTACAAACATGGTACAACCATATTCAGTATTCAATCCATCCTTTGAGTGACATGTCACCATACATGCGTACGTACAACTTACCGCCTCCACATCGTGGAGTAATTGTTATTCAATACATTATTATTTCGATGGTAAGATAATGATTTTTAATTCATGTAAATAATTAATATAACATTATAATGATTATTTATATATGATATACTATCCAATTAAATATTATTTTAATATCAAATGAATGATATTGTCGCTCATGCGTACGTACGGACTACCGTATCCAGGAACACGATGAGATTCATTCTCCATCGTATCCATTCATGTCTAATTCTCATTTGATGGTTAAAAATAATGTTTAAGGACTTCATATATTTATGTATATGTATAATAAACACCCTATCCATTACTAAAATGGCTTATGTAACAAAACATATAAAACAAAATGAGTAAGTTAACACCCGAAACGACGATAATACTAAGATTTTATTAACAAAGCAATGTTAAAAGATCATATATGATATCATATTAATATATATGATTATTATATAATTTAATAAAAATTATTTACCCGTTATAAAATAGGTTCACCTACCATCAAAGAAGGAAAAGTACAAGTTAAGGGTTTATTTCACAATATCTTTATTATCGGATGTGGTTTATACGTAATTATCTACTGGGACCTCATTTTCATCCACATGCTTGTTTCTTAAAAATGTGTTTCAAATCATTATTAATATTTTACTGAATATGGGTTAAAGTAATTTATACCCTTGTTTAACATTTTATAAGATGTTTATAAAAGGAATCCTTCTGCCGTTTTCCAAACAAGGTCATTTTTATCCTTTTCAAAAGAATTAAGGTAATAATGTTTTTTAACTTATATGGCGGGTGCTGCTATTTTACACCGTTATAAAATCATCAAAGCATCCCTTACAATCTTATAAGAATATTTTCAAAGAAAATGTTTTATTTTATAAATATATGACTCTTAAATTATTTCAAAATAGAATGATATATTTCTTTAAAAAGAGTTTTGATTTCATCTATGTCAACATCCTTTGATGACTTTTAAGATTATTTGGAGTTGATTTATTATGATAAAAAACGTTCATATTGTATTGATGGGTTTTTGATATGTTTGACTATGGATGTGTTATTTTTATACCATTCATGGTTTATGGAGAAAGTATTGACATTTCATATGATAGTTTTAATAAGAATATTTATGTTATGTTTAAACATGTTCATATGAGGAATGCATTGGACTTAATAAGTGACGGGTGGTGCCCGCTATAGCTCCTCGATGCATTGGTAGGTCTCATGAGACAAACTAGTGTCTTGGAACAAGGCCTTGACAAAATATTATTTTTATTCTTGGAATGGGGCCTTGACTATGAGGTTATGATAGTCTGGCATTATGCATTCCATCATTATGAAAGTTGTTTTTGATATTTCATGTGATTATTTGATTATTAGAATATCCATGTGAATAAGTAAATGGCATTATTTCATTTTATTTCTATTATATTATGTTGAAGTTCAAGTTTAAAAGGATTTTGTTTTAGTTATACATTGCCTTAAATGTTTATTCTTATTTATGAAAGTTTCCACAATATTGTTATCCTTACAGGGAATTTGAGATCACCCCTTTCAATGTTTTATTTTACCCAGGATGTGAAGATTTTATTTATGAATGACCTGCTGGGATAGTATGTGGGGATATAAATGTGGACTATGGAGTCTATGTTGTTGTAGTTTTCATTTTATGATGTAATGTTAACTTTTTTAATGTATCTAGTTATTCCAAGTCTACTAAACTAATCGGTCTTTCGAGACACGATCTTTCTTATGATCATACCAATGTAATGTAATAATGCATCGAATCTGGGTAATTGTGGTCGGGGTGTTACAATTTATATATCTCAAACATTATTTATAATTCGACCAAGTGATTTCACACGAAGTCTATTGTATAATGTATGAGGTGGTCACTGAATATTCCTTGAAAATAATATATGAGATGAAATAATAAAAATATAAATAATCCAATATAGAATTCATAATTATATACTAGATAATGAGGGTACCATAAATCAATTCATTATCATGACCCACCTCAATGGTGGAAATTGTAATGGCCAAAGATTTAAATATATGATTTACTATAATGAAGTAAAAAATGATTAAAATATTTCTCTACAAAAAACTCCAAAACAAACCAAAACTGTGGCAATATAATGCTATTAAAAATGTGTTATTGAACACGTAGGTATTAATACGAGTTACCGAATAATTATATATATTAAGTGTATTTTTAAATAAAATTAATTAAGGTGTTATTGTGTTTACAAAAATTTATTTTTATGAACAATCAATTTGATTAAATAAAACAAATTATATTATTCCTAAATTAATATTTTAATTAAATGTCACTTTGATTGATTGATTACAGCTTTATTACTATTTTATAGATATTACAATTAAGAAAAACTAGTATTTTTAAATAAGTAAATTTCCTATAAAAATAGTTTCTAATAGTATTTCATGATTTTATGTTAATCTTAAAATATAAAATTACTGAAATTAATTTTTATAAAATTGAATTACATTCTAGATATAAAATTTCAATATTAGAATAAGCTGAATTTTTATCAAAATAGTTGTTTCAAGGTGAATAGTGGAATATAAAAATATTACTAATACTATCAATTTTATGACATTATTATACAGGAATTACATAATGGTTTTTGAAAAATAATTAAAAAATTAAAATATATTTTATATGGTTTTTTAATACTATATTTATATATATAACCCATGATCAACTTAATAGAAAATTTGGTAACATTTTAACAATACATGTATTTGTTATATTTATTTTAATAAAATTATCACATGGTTGAATTAGTTTTAAAATAATTTTAAGGTCACCATTAAATTTAATGATATATAATAAACATATTAATTTAAATAGAATTAACAACCTTGAAAATTGTATCCTCATCAAAGAACATATTCTTATAATATAGTTTACAAAATGGGGGTTTGAATGTTATATATACTAATCCTAAAATTGCATTCTATTAAATCATTAAAAATTTACTTTTTTTCAAAAAAAATCATTTAAAATTATCATTTCAAAATTGTTAAATAACATGAATTTTGTTTTTTTCATTACAATTAGTTTCCATGGGTGAAAGTGGAGTTAACATTATAAGAGAAAATTATAGTAAAAATAGTTTATGTCTTGTGAATATAGATATAACATGCGAAAAAATGTATAATAATGAAATTTCGATAGATTATTATATTTATAAATATCCCAAAACCATTAATGGAATGTTTTGGAGCCTTGTTCCATGAATAATTAATTGATATTATGATGAATTTAAATGTATTTACAATAGAACCCATTTATTCACTTATATAAAGAGAATAAATCATCCTCATTTAACCACCCATTCAAATGACATTCCTCACCCAACAATCATACATAGTATCGAACCAAAACCTTCCACAGTCCTTTTAATATTTTTTCTAAAAAAGTCATTTCTAACCGTTTTTAAGATGTTTCCCAAGGGAGAACATCCAAGGGAATGGTAATAATAACAAACAAAATTTTATTTGTCCTTTTATTATCATAAACCCCTAAATTATAGAATATACAATAAGGAATTATAAAACAATAAATAGTACTCATGTTAAATAATATTATACTAAGGAAATATGAAATTCATTATTTCTTTTAATATAATTATGAAAAATTAAAACGCCATCATGTGTGTGTGCAGACTACCAACTCGATGAATGATGTGTTCAATATTCCATAACCACCTTAAATGGAAGGATAAAAAAGTTTATTAAAAAATAATATTATAATTTTCATACCATTAATATTATATAATTATTATATTGGATATTCTATATGTTTGATCAATAAGAGATGGTCTCATTTAGTTTGACAACCTTAAATGGACATATCAAGGTGCCTTTGAAAATTTGGATTTATTCTAGGATATCCTTTGAAAGTATATATGTATTTTTTTAATTGAAAAATAAAACAATATAACCTAAAAAAACTCTTCATATCATGACCTTATTTCAAAACACATTTCTCATTGAGTGACATTATTGAAGTGTCATGATTAAATAAAGCAGAAAACCTCATGTAACCCACGTAAGTGTAAATAATATTAAAAATAAGTACCAGAAGATTGTAGATATTACATATAAAAATACATATAGAGGAATATGATTATTGGGTACACATATAGTTAACATAATTTTATTTTTTTAAGAAGATATGTCTATGTGTAGAGTGATTTTGGACAAGGTTAAGGGTTTCATCTAAAATTTTCATTCTTTGTGAAAAATGTTTTTATATAAACGAAATATAATTTATAGTTGGGAATCTTTCCTATTAGATATAAAATATTATTAATTATATTTATTAATGTAAATGTATCTTATAAATAATTATTTCTATATTTCAATGGGTTTTATAATAATTTATATTAATCCATAGCGTTTTTACCTCAAACTTATCTCCTTGAGACATGTTTGTCATTATGATCCTAATTTCATATACATGACTTATATGATTCTTATTTTAGATATCATATAAAAAGTTATAATTTAATAAATTTTATTTAAATATAAATTACAGTCCCGCTAAATGGGTTCTGATTAATATGTGACTCATGTCATAAGGGGTATTAATCTCAATTTCTCTTCCATGAGATTTTTTTGATGTTGTGAACAAATTTATTATTTATATGGTGTATATAATATAGAAGAATTTATTTTTTAATAATAAATTATTTAATAAATTGTATTAATAGAAAAGTATTTTTTTAATATTCTAATTACTTATAATTCAAAAATTACTAATATGGTAATGGTGTTTCATAACTCCATATGATTTACAGATTTATGATGTTTTTCCTAGAATTTAATCATTCATTTCATATAGGACACCCTATTTGTATCATTTTTGATAAATTTTGGATTTAATAATTTCTTACTGGTGACTTATAATCTTTGTATAAAATTAATCTATTTTTAGAATAATTATCATCTATTTAAATGATGGTTTCCACCTCCGTGTCCATAAAATCAATTCCAACCAATGTTATAATTTTTAATTGAAAAATAATAATTTTTATCTCATGAAAACATTAAATTTACCTTCTCTTATTTTCATAAAATAGTTTTACTATTTTCAAATATGTTTTTGGTTTTGAAAATAGTGTTATAAAACCTAAAAATGGATCTTTCATACCTTGTTCAAGACATATCAGTTACACATTCCATATCATTTTCTCGCATTTTTATCGATATTCTTATCAAGAACATCTTAAATTTTTTATCATATTTCCTTTACATATATACATATAAAAATATCATTTTCTTTATTGGGGTTATAACAGTTTTTAGTTCCCTTTATAATTCACACTTTAAGGATAATTATAATTAAGGGAATTTTTCACTTTTTGATCTCAGGCAGAGAATGTAATTCATAAAATGTTTTAAGACATTAATATTTTATTGATACAATAAATATTTTATAGATAACCATTGTGGTTCGAATAAGGTTTTTTGGAAAAGTATATTCTCTTCCATTCTTTAGGAAATTCCTTTACTTATTTCCTATTTTTTACCAAAGTGGTTCTTATTCATTATTTCGTCACTAGACCTCTCTAATGAATTCTGTAAATTAGAAATCAATGTTGAAGAACTATATTCCATTTCCAATTATGAATTCTCAAAGTATTTAATTTAATTTTCTCTAGGTAATTTATATGATATTTTATTATATTATTCATTGATAAAATTTTGTAAAATCCACTTTCTTATCATGGGTATTACCATATTTATTATTTCTGTATGGTTTCTTTTTTATTTTTGTAGAACACAAATTACTCTATATATTTCAATGGATGATAGCCAATGGTGTAATTACTTTTTACATACATACAATGAATTGTATAATGTTAATGCCTCATGAGATAGCATTTTTTGTGCCGGAGAAGTTATCATAATCAAAATATGTATGGTGTATGGGTTTTTTGCCTCATCGTACTATGTTAACATGGTTGTTAGCCTATGTGGTGAAAATATAGCTTTTTGTATCCTTCTATTGCATTGGGTGTTTTTAATGCCTCGTAATATTCGTTTCTTAGTGAAGGAGTGGTTCTCCTAATAACCCTATATACATTGTATGGGTGGTTAGCCTAAGAACACAATGTGGTGATATAGATTACCCTGAGAATGCCATTATTATGATGATGATTATCCAAAACTCCCTATATAATAATAGTAGTTATCTATAGAATACCATGATTATTATGGAAATTAGCCAATATTATGTTTTCATAGACACTAAACATAACATATACTTATGATGCAACAATTTATGATGTTAACACATTCTAATGATTCCATGATTTATGCGTTCATTTCCATATTCCATTTTTAAATAATTATTTTTTTTTTATAATTAAATGTTATGACACATAAATATTATTTTATTCTTTAGTATCATGAATATTATATTTCTAGAATTTCCATATCACACTTTTCATTATGTATTTTCCCTATGGAATTCTATAAAGTATTTAATGATCTTTGAAATATAGTGGAATGATTTTGATTACTAAATAATGTTGTAGTTTTTATATAATGAAAAAATTTATTTATGTTTCTAATAATATATCGATGGTATAAATATTGACACTTAACCTTTAATTATTGGGAACGATTTTTAAAATTTATAAAACAATGTGTGTTTACGGAATGGGTAACTATGTTGATAAAAACCACTATTCATTTCTCTATTTGATTAGAAGCTGCATAGGGATTTTTCTCTACATTAGGTATGCGGAAAAAACATTGATTGCCATTACACCCAAAATCATTGCATTTCAACCATTAATGCACGATTGGCCAAAAAAATATTTAAATTCTTTTCTTCTGTCGCATTAAATGGACTTGTCATCCCCTTTTGACAATAATTAGCTTTGTCATCAATTATATGACAATTGAAACAAGTAGATGATCCTATGAAAATATTACCCGCGTGATTTCTCTAATATTTTTCACATGTAGGATGTTTGAAATTGTTTCCCCCAGGTGACTTATCATTAGAGAATCTATGATACTCCACTTTCATATTTATCTTTCCAAAATAATGAGTGTCTCTAGATTCCCTATCCATTTTCATCACACATCAGACTATCACTTAGTGAAATCAAATGCCTATTATGGATAATTCCATTTGAGGACTTATCCTCAAACCACTGAATAAAATATTTATAATACTCTTATGGTAAATGAAAATAAACTAGTCCTACCTTGTGGGCCTCATTATGTTTTCTTCATGTGTTCCAATGAATTAATTATCATTTTTTATAACACTTTGAATTATCATTCCAAATTCATGAAACATTTTTGGGGAAAACAATAACACCCAAAATTTATTGATTATATTTTTCTAAATTAATAAAATTATCTGGAGATTCACAAAATGTCTCACCAAACAAAAACAAGAGATAATATATTATGTTGACATTATTAATAAATTATAAGATTAAAAACCCTCTCCTGAATAATATGATAGTAATTAACTAAAATTTTATTTATTTATAGGATACATAACTTATATTATTTAATTTTTCCTTCAAAAATAATTGTTTAAAGTTTCAATAAATTATATAAAAAAAATTAAATGATTTTTATGAAAATATATGATATAGAAATATTTTAACTATTTTAACATCCATTAAATTATAAATTGATTGAAAATAATTTTAAAACTTTTAATATTTAAATTTATAATTATTCAATAAAAAAAGTTATCCATTTATAAATATTCCATTAAAAAATAAATTAAAAAAATTAATATTTCAGTTTTATAAATGTTATTTCACTTTAAAATTATACATATCATAAATTTCTTATGTTTAACTGTTGAGTTTTTCAAAAATAGTTTATTTTTAGTTGAATAGTGAAAATTATAGTTTTTACTGAAAACATATTGTTTTTAAATAAATTCATAATTAAATGTAACTTAATAACTAATAAAAATAATTTAATGATAAAATTTTTAATATGGAGTAAATATATACATTTAAAAGTACTAAAATCATTTAAAAAATAATTTTTTAACAACATGAGAAATCTCTTCCAATAAATGAAACTATTTTTGTATTTTATTTATTTTTAAATATTTTTTTGTATAATGAGTTTTTATATTCATTTTAATAAAAATAAATTTAAATTTATTATAATAGAGTAATTTATATCATTCAAACTAAATAAATTTAATATTTTATCCAACACAAAAACTCTAATAAAAAAATAATCTTTTTATACGAGTTTGAACAATTTTCATGTAATAATTTTAAATTCTTTTTATCTTACACCTTGAAATTTATTATGAAAAATTGGATATCATATTTTGAGTTAGTAATTACTAGATAGGTAACAAATAACATTTTATTTTTAAAATTCAAATAAATTACTTAGGTAAAAATTATTTATAATGAAAAAAGAAAAATAAAGATAAAACTATAAATTCTATGTCTAATATATATAAAAACATATGTAAAACATTTGTGAAAATAAATTATTAAGATATTAAAAACCTTAAATCTTAAAAAACTCCATTATTGTCTAATTTATTCACTTTTTGACAGGTGAATATATTATATCAATATTTTATGTGGTCACAATGAAAAAAATATCATTCTGACAAATTATAAATTAATCCTCTCACCAAAACATAAATACCCCATAATGAATTATTTAGCGATCTTAACCTATTTATATTAAACATTCTTTATAATAAGTATATTTTACCTTGATCATAGGTTCATAATATATTTTCATAAGACCTCCATTTTATAAGGAATCCTTTATAGAAAATTCAATGATTTAAATTTGAGTAATCATTTCTCCAAAATAATTTCCTTTTCTAAATTTTTCATTAAATTATTATCTTCAAATTAAAAAGTAATTAAATTTTTATTTATTTTATGATGAATATTACTATAATTTTGTATTAAATAATTACCTATATTCTCTTTTTTTATTAATTAAAATGAAACATTTGTTCATGAATATTACAAGGTACCTCATCCACAAATTAATGATTTCCATTTTTTCACCACAAAAAATCCTCACTAATTATATGGTTGAAATTGAGGAATAAATATTGCATATAATTTTAATTATTATTATTAATTTCTAAATTATAACCTACCGTTTACCTATAATTTTTTAATAAATGAAAACATTCATCATGCATTTTGTGGAATACCACATCCACAAAGTAATGTATCTCTTTTCTAAAAGAATTTAATTTTATTATTTAACATATTATCAAATAAGATTATCCACATAAAAGTATCTAAATAATTTCATTTTTTCCATAATTATTTTTGAAAAAATAATCATGATTCATAATCATAATCATCCATTACTTAAAATATTTTTTTAAGATACCAATATTTCTGAAGATGCCTCATGCTAGCTTTTAGGTACTATATTTCCAAATTTTTGGTCATTACAATCTTGGATTTTTTGATGAGGTTGTTTTTGGTGAAATTGGAGAAATATTTTCACCCAAGAGGATATGAACGATTATAGAAATCGATGCAGTTTTCCTAGGAAATCGCGAACCCCTTTTTTGAGGAACCGGAGATGGTGCATGCTTAGTGAAATGTTTGGTGAAACTATCTGGCCACACTCCCCAAATATTGCAACCTAAAATAGTGGGGGTTTACATGTTTGGTGCATGGGTTGTCAAACGATTCCCCGATTATGAGAAATAGTGTTTCCCATAAGTAGAGGAAAACAGTTTCACAAACCATGCACACCTTCCTATGAAACCATGAATGTAGGAAATTAAAGACCAAAAATTTATTTTAAAAATTGATTAAGCCTTGGTTATTATTCCAAAACCCCATATTTTGGGATAAAATGAATTTTATTGATTTTTGTTGTCTATATAGAGTAATATTATGCCCCTCAAACCATTTTCCATGGTGAATTAATGATTCCATTGAAGGATCAACTCCATTTTCAATATGTAATTTCTTCCTATTTGGTTTCCTCTATCTTATGTGTCTCAACCATGATGAAGAGGTATGATTTTTACCTTATTAGTGATGGTTTAAATCTACGTTTTGATGGATCTTAAACCTTTAGATATTGATATTAGGAGTTGTTCCTATATCATCTGTTCCATATTGTTATTAATATTTCTATATCAATTAGGGATTTTGGTTTGGAGAACGTTCTTCAATGACCTTGAGGAACATGGTCTAATTTTTATATCCCATTGTCTTGATTATCTTTTTGTATTTGTAATTATGAAATTAAAATTAAAACAATGTGAAACTAAATTATAAATTGAATTAATTAATTGTTTTTCCATGTGACTGTTAAATTGGTCCAACATGTGATTATAAAATTGACAGAAAAATGGGATTATGAAATTTATGAAAAATGGGATTACAAAATACATGAAAAAACATGGGGTTTTCTGATATGATTTAAATGGTGATTTATAAATTATTCATGGTTTATAATTTAATTGATTTAATAGGTTGAGAATTTGAAACGATGAGATGTGATTTTGTGTCCGAGTTGTGGGACAAGGATTACTACTCCAAATGCCTTGGGGTTCTAGAATGCTTCTCTAGACCCCAAATATATATTTTTATTTTATGTGATCACTGAGTATTAGGATAGTTTCATCTGTTCCTAAAACCCACATGATGCTATAATACTGCTCTAGGCCCCCATAGTATGAATGTGAAATTTGGAATTAAATGATTATTTAAAACCCATGATGGAATGAGATAACATATCCATTTTATGGATGGTTTAGAATATGACATAGGCCAAAGAAGGTACTATAGGTTTTTCTTCCATCATTAACCTAGGGTTTTTATGATTAATTAATCAATATTTAAATGTTAAAACAATTTAATTTATCATTTGTACATTTTTCTTCATAGAACTATATACACTTTTATAGATTGGATATAGTTTTAGACACCTTTGGTGGTGGCCTATAGAGTTGTACTACACCCTACTCAGGCTTCCTAGTCAGTACTCAAATAGATATTATTTTTACAGGACATGTTACGGGAAATATCTCTATGTTATATGTCTATGATGGGATGGATCATGGATGAGGGAGCCAGACATGATGTCATCACCCTCGTTTCATTTTTTAGTGTATTAATTATGGGTATACATTTTACACGTGATACATATACCTCAATAAATATCTACTTCTTTAATATTGGACATTGTATGCTTATTTTAGCGTCAACTTGTGTTATTGGTATTTATTATTATGCTATTATTTTAGTCATTTTTTATTATCCTTTTACATTGGTTATTTACATACATTGTTGTGGTGTGTTGATAAATTGAGAATATTCCCCCCATGATATAAATATAGTATATCTTTTGCTACTATATTAAAGAAACTCAAATATGGGAATGCACAAATGTGGTCATCTATCCAACTATCTTAGGGAACCAACATGTGGAACTTGGGTCCGGGGAAACCCAATGTAACCAGGGTGTGATTGATGTTCTTGATGATTGTTTCATAAATTGAATGTTATTTCACCTTTGCTAATGCACTTATTTCATGATAATATTTTTCCTACTATTTTACTCATGTCTTGGTATGTAATATGAATTGATTATACATGAATCATTATAGGAAACAAGTATTTTATTTTACATGCATCATTTTAGGCATGGACAAAATAGAAGGTTTTGGGTGTGTTGAAAAAATGATATGTTTTCCTTGTTTGATTAAATTAGAATAAAAAGGCTCCTAATAATAATTTGAATGTTTAAAATGATGCTAAATGTGTTAAATTTAAATATATAACAAGGATTCTAATATGATAGTTGTATATATGTATTTTTTACCCTATTTTGTCCATAACCCTGGTGGGAGATTGTTAGAGATACTGATAGTTCCTTAGTTTTGACCATGTGGTAGAATATGGGTGAAAAAATGTTATGGATTTCTATAAATCCCTCTCATTAAATTGTGATTATTATGTTTTATGTTTCCTAATACATGTGTTGGTAATTTTATATATATGCCTCCATAATGATTCTTTTTGAAATGATGGAAGGGGGCATGGCTTGAAATGTGCCGCTGGTAGTAGAACCAAAGGATCTGATATTTCTTATTGAAGGATCAAATAAATAATTCCATGATTAAATTTCTCAATTTATGAGGCATATAGGGAGGAAATTAGATAAGTTATTTTGATATATGTCTGACCATAAATGGGATTCCAAGTTGTTGTACCCTCTAACATTCAATAATGTGGGTGGACCTGATGTTATGGAGTCCTGTATTGAGTCTGTCTAAATGATCCTTGACCATTTATATACTTCTAATAAGAAGTTGGTCATGATGGAATATTTTATATTACATGGTCAAGAAAAGAATATGTGGGACATTCAGAATCGATATGATATGATGTATAATATATAATGTAAATACATTGGGGAGAAGTTATTAGAACACTTTTACCCTGAGATTCCCATAGAGAGGGAAAATATGTTGATGATTTTGACCTAGAAATGTATATCCATGATGAAATAGGGTAGTCACGTCACTGATTTGAAGGGATTTTCCCAAGTACTATAAGTAGATGATGAATCTATGGAAAAACTGTTTCATGATGTGTTCTAATGTGATTTTAAGTCTTAGGTTAACATATTTAGGCCGATGAAGTTATCTGACGAAGTGAATCAGGCTCTCATTTCTTAGGGGAAACTGAAGGAGGGTTCTACAGTGAAGAGGTGGGATTCTACTAGATATCTAGGATGAATATCCTTCTATTGTAGAAATTGCTTCTATGATAATGTGATATTAGTAAATAGTAACCAGAGTGGCCAAGGGGAAGGATCTATTGCTCATAGTAGAAACCAAAGGAATTACCACCATTGTGGTAGGTCAATTCAAATTATTCAATATTTTCCTCCACCCTCATTCATGTGTCGAGACTATGGTAGGGTTGATCACTTATATAGGTATTTCATAATCCCTTGACAGATGGGTAGTGAAAGAGGAGATGGGAAATGTCAAAGAATGGGAAGGTGTATTCTACCACATATGTCCCATGTAGGTGGAGCTCTTTTGGCCATAGAAGTTGAAAAGGTGGATGCGGTACATCTAGGAAATAGCACCCATATCAACAAAGTGGAGCAGCTCAGGTGACTTAGATTGAAGAACGAGGAAGAGGGGATGGATAACAGCATCATGTTCAGCCTAAACTTGTGGATAGTGAAGTTGGTCCATCAATATACATAGTTATTATTCCTATAGATTATAATATTTCTATTTACTTATTTGGTACATGAGACTCTCATTATTTTATATATACACAATATGTGAATGGATTGAATCTGGAAGTGGAGTTTTTGAGTGGTTTTGTGATGATCGACATACCATTGGGAGTGTGGTAGAGATATATATATTCATCTAATGGGTATTCCTTCAATGTTGGAGAGTATAAATTTTTGGGATCTATACACACATTAAATGTCTGGCCTTGATATGAGTTTGGTTATGGATTAGTTAGTATCATACCCATACTATAGTGATTTTTACCAACAGAGAGTGACATTTACTTATATTGAGGGTAATAGTTATGATCATCGTTAAGAATGGGATATCTAGGAAATTCATGCAGGGTGAGTTCATCATAAAAAGGGGGATCTCACCATTAAGGATGTAAGTAATTTAGTGAATGTTAGGGGGTGTGAAGCATGTTGTCTTTCCATACAAAGTAGACTAGTTTTATGACATATTTCATAAGGACTTCATATAAATTCCTCCTGAGATGGATGTGATGTTTCAAATTAAACTAATGCATGGAGTGGGAAAATATTCTATTCTACCATACATAATGGAACCAATAGAGTTTTAGGATCATAAGACTCAGTTAGAGGAGTTAATGTATATGGGATTCATCCATTAGAGTAAAACACCTTTGGTTTTTCTAATATTTATTTCATGGATGTTCGAAGATACCTTGATTGATTGTAATGATTCTCAAATGTTGAACTAGATGATAGTGAGGAATTAATATCCTCTTCTACATATCGATGATCTCTTTAACTATTTTTAAAGATCATGTTTTTTCTCTAATATTCACCATTTGGGAGTTAGAACTTGATATATACAACATAATTATTTCATGTGCATATATGTACTATTTGAGTTCATCGTGATGTCATTCGGGATGAGAAATGAACTTCATATATTTATGGAATGGATGAACAAAATATTTAACCGCTACATGGATCTGTTTGTGGTTGTTATTTTGATGACATCTTGGAATGATAAAAGACATGTGATGATCAAAACCAACATCTTAACATTATCTATAGTACACTAAGAGAGAATAGGATTTAATACATTCTATATAAGTTCCCATTCTGGATTTACTGAGTACATTTTTTAGGTCGCATCATATTGGAGGAAGGTGTGTTAGTGTAGTAAGAGAATGTATAGGTAGTGGTTTCATTATAGAATCACAAGAAATGTTTTTGATATCTAAAGAATTATATAGTTGGCGGGTTATTATCAAAGGTTCATCAAAGAATATTTCCATCTGAATTCACCATGATGGGTCTTGACTAAGTGGGGTGATATTTTTTAATGGTTTGGATCATGTGACATATCTTTCTAGGATTTGAAGAAGAGATTGACTACTGAACATATTTTTATTTTAACTGTGTAGGTTGAGGAGTATACTATGTTTTTTGATACACCTGGGATATTAATTAGAGTGGTGATGATGTTGGGTGATTATGTAATGTCTTACGAGTCATGAAAATTGAGGCCACATGAATTTAATTACCCTATGTGAGTCCTCAACATAGATATAGGGATGTATAACTAGAATTGTTGGTGACATTATCTATTTGGAGAAAATATTACGATGTATAGAAAAAAAATTATTAAGGTATATCATTGTTCCTAAATATTTTAATATGTGGAAGTGGTGATGGTTTGAGTATATGAAATATTTTTATTTTGAGCTAGAATATACCCTTGGGGAGAAAAAATAGTCTTTCTTATTCTTCGTTTATGATGGAATAAATACAAAATCTTATGTTGTCCAGTTTTGAGTGAAATATAATGACCTTGATGGCGGGATTGAATACCGTTGTTTTGGAGGTCAAGGAAAAATTGACCCTCGTTTAATTATGAGCCTTTTCCACACTTCTAATCTAGACTATGGAGAGGATGTATGATGATCATTAATTGTTTTCCATCAGGTGAATCCATGAAGAATGGGAGTCACAATTTGATGTGACAATAGATGAGGATGTGATCATCTATGTCCATAAACATGTTTTTCTACTAAAGAATATGCTAGAGGAGATAATGTATTTGATTAATTCCATGAACTGGAAAGTGCATCTACATTCGACCAAAATGTATGTCGACCCACAACCAGTATATTTAGGGTCAAAAATGGAAAAGAAGAATGCATGGTTCTAAAATTATGTTACACATGTCAAAAGGTAAAGGTTGAGTATCAATAATCTGGTTGTTTTCTACATCTATTTTCCATTTTGGAAATGATGTGGGAAAACATTACCATGGACTTCTAGGTGGCTGTTCAAATAACGATTTAGAAGAATGAAACTATATGTGATCTACTGGAACAATTTACGAGAGTATCACATCTCTTTCCTATCTGGGAGACTTCAATATGATCATGTTAGTGGAATTTTTTTGTTCAAGACGTAGTCCATATAGATGGGTTGAAATGGAGTATTGTTTCACACCATGAATCATGTTTTACATTAAACGTCTAGAAATATTTTCAAAAGGTGCGTGGTATGTAGCTGTTTTAAATAATGTCTTTCCACCCATAGATAGATGGCCAGTCGAAATGTATTATAAATGTATTGTAGGATATGATATAGTCATGTATCCTATACCATGGTGGGTCTTGGTATAAGAAATAATTTATCATTGATTTTTCCTATAAAAATATCTATCATGAAACTATTCAGATGGGCCCATATATGGTAGTTTATGGAAGACCATGATGATCACTAGTATTCTTGATAAGGGTATGTGAGTCTGATATTTTTGATCGAGTCACATACATGATACATCTGAGCTAGTTCAGCTGATTTGGAAATATAAGGTTATGGCTCATAGTATGGAAAATTCCTATGATGATCAAAATCATTGTCCTATCGAGTTAATAGTGGGAGATTATGTATTCCATCAGGTGCCTCCTAGATTAGGTAAATATAACATTCATATGTATTGCAAGTCAGCCCCTAGGTTTTTATTCCATTTGAGATTGTTAAGATAATTGGGGCAGTGGAATATCAATTGGATCATCCATAGAGATATAATGAAATTCATTATATTTTTTTCATGTGTCACATCATCAGTAGTATCTCCCTGACCCTTCTAATATGATCAATGATTAGTATTATAATCATGATGTCGATGCATACATTGAGGAGAATCCAATTTGTGTTGTGGATTGTAGTGAGAAAGTGTTGTAGGTAATCTCACTTCCAATAGTTTTAGTATTGTGTAAACATGGTTATGTCCAAGAGGAAACATGATAGAGGGAAGCTGATATGATGGATCTGGGTACTAACTTTTTTACCCTAAAATCATAGGGATTTGTGTGGCTATATCATGAGGATGATCTATTAAAAAGTGTAAATATTGTAAGATACCATCCTTTTTAGAGAAGCCTTGGGATCATTTTCAGGTACTCTTTTACCCTTGTTTTGGATATATGTTGGTTGGGTTTTTGTTTAGGGTTGTTTTGGTTGTAATTAGAAATATTTGGAATACAAAAGGGATATTATCTATTGGTGTTGTTATAAGGAATACTAATTAGTTCCCACAAGAAATTTCCCACCCATATTTTTGGAGGAAATGGAGATAGTTCGTAGTTGGTTCACATTTTCTCCCAACTATGCGGGCACCATCCCCAACAAATGAAACCAAGAACTATGGGTATTTTCATGGATGGGACATATATTTTCAAATATAGGGTCACTTAGGAGAAATAATATTCCCCAAAAATTTGAGTGCACAACTATGGAACATAATTTGGAAAACCAGGAACCCCTTCTAAATAAATCTGTTCCAAAGGAAATTAATGCACCATATATTATATTAAAAATTGATGAACCCCTGGTTTTTATACCTAAATATTAAATTTCAACTTCACATGAATTGCATTGAATTGGGAGGCTCGTGGGAGGATTCCAAGGACCCTCTAACACATTTCTTGAAAAATTGATGATTCTATAGAATCATCGGATCCATTTCAAGAATGTAATCTATTCCAATTTGGTTTCCTCTCTCTCTCCCATAACTATTCCCCTATGAATATGGATTATTTTTCCTATATTAGAGATGGTTTAGATTAAGGTTTTATGGATTATGATCCTTTCTATCTTGATCTTAGGTTCTATACATATATTTTCAGCACCCTAGTGATTTCAATCTTTCCATATAAAATGGAGAGTTTGGTTTGGCTAAAACTATTCAACTACCTTCAGGTATGTTGTCTAATTGTCAAAAACCATTGTATTGGTTATATTTTTGTGTATTTAAAATTTCAATTTCAATTTCCACGTTGGGAAATTGCATTCTATATTTAATTCCTTATTTGAATTCCAATGTGATTATGAAATAGGTCGAACATGTTATTATAAAATTTATGGAGTAATTAGATTAAAAAAATTGATGAATAATGGAATTACGAAGTTTATAGTAACCCATGGGTTGTTCCTATATGATTGAAATGATGTTTTATAGATTATATATAGTTGATAAATGAATTTATTAAATGGGTTGAGATTGTAAAACCATGATATGTGATATTTTTTACTATTTTGTGAGATAGGGAATGCTGTTCCAAATACCTGGGGGCTACTAGATCGCCGTTGTAGACTCCAATATATAAATATATCATGTGATCACTGTGTTATGGGGCATTCAATACTTCAATAAATACCCATGGGCTTTCAAACTGCTTCTCTGAGCCCCCCTTATATGAATTTGAAATTGGAAGTAAATGATTTGTAATGACCCAAAGCTTGACGTACATGGAAATTACATTAATTTTGCAGAATACTTAATACATAAAAAAACACAAAAGGACTGTAATAGATTAGTGTCTTTGGAAACACGGAACATAATCTTCTAATCATGGTGAAAGATCTTAAACATCTCCCATAATGATCTTCCACTTTTGTTTTCTTACCTAAAACCTTTCTTTATATCATGGGGAAAAGAAAACATATAAAGGGTGAGCTCAAATGTCCAGTAAGGGTATGCATGGAGAAAATAAAACAAACCATATACATTTGAACTTCAAAACATGACCATAAAGTATACACATCAAAATCTTGAGTTGTGAAATAAATATTGGCAGCACGTAAAGCATAGGTCATTAAAGAAGATTTATCATGATAAAATAGCATGGGAATAAAACATTTAATTGTGTAATACCATTAAGGATATGATATTATTTCTATATTAGCCATGACATTGCTGCCAAGACCATCTTAGTGGACAAAGTCCCTTTCTGAAACGAGTTCACTCCTTATTTTAGTCCTGTAACACTCAACTAGATTAACTTACCATTCCAGTCATGTCTATCTCATGAGATATAATTATTTACCCAATGTAATGGAGGGAGATATAGTTCCCACCCATCTCATAATGAAATAAATCTTACTTGTGCCACAACATAAACATAAACCATTCATCATAAGCCAAAGAATTGAAATGGGTTTCATAAACCTCATCCCATCATAACATAATCCATATAAAACAAATGGATATCATTTCTTCATAAGAAAAGTGTAACCATGTAAATCATAGTGACATTATACTTGAAACATACACATAAGAAATAATTTCATCTTGGATGGAAAATGGTTTTGATTAAACCCTTGAAATGGATTCTTGAGGAAAATATCCTTTCTTCTTCCAAATCATTTTTTTTACAAAATGCCATGAAATTTAAAAAGAAATGTATTTTCTTGAAAATAGTCATGAAATAATGTATAGTAATATTCTTGATAATAAGGGGTTATGAAACCGTAAAAATCGGTTCATTCCGTATAAGTTAAAAAACATTCTCCTCGTAATTTTTTCAGAAATGTCAAAAAGTGCCTCATATGGTAAAAAAAGAAAGATTCCTTCCAAACCATGTGGTAAAAGTCATAAAAGGGTAAAAATGACTTCAAAAATACATGGAAGAATACTAAACATTTTATAAAATCATTTTTATAAAAAATGGACATGGATGATAAACATCTATTAAATACTTACGAATAAACAATCTTGGATAAGAATGAGATTGGAATAATTATCCCTTACCTTAGGTCCGATATGCTTCCAACGTATCTTAACCTCCTGTATATTGATTTAAATAATGTCATTGACTTATTACAAAATCATATTAATTATTATGATATCATATATGGTTCACATATGACTTTATATTACCCATTATTTTGTAAATTTCATGTTAATGTAGTGTTTTGGGTAAAATCGTTTCATTTATCGTACGTGTTTGGACTTGTTGTTCTTGAAATTATTATTACTTATATCTTGATTTTATTACTTCCAGAATGTAAATAATGATTTATATATCTTATATATATTCAGTACATATATATATATAATATATAGATAAATGAAATGAAATACACCATTCATGAAGACGGTAGGCCGTACGTTCGCATGAACACGGTTTTCCTTTCCTTATTGACTTGAATGGAATTAAGTAGATAATATATATATATATATACATAAATAATGTAGCTTTATCAGGTAATATATTTCATTAATATTTATTATATATACTTTATAATCATTCTTGATTGGTTAACATGGAGAATGAATCTCATCGCTTCGTGGAGACGATAATCCGTACAAATGCACGAGCGATGATATTGTTAACATTATTATTGAATGGAATTAAAGTGGAAGATATAATATCAAAGAATCAGTATGATGTTATAATAACTATATATAGTTATTCTTTACACCATTATACCCATCCAAGTAAGGCGGTGGTGGAAAAACTAATTACACCACGACGTGGAGACGGTATTCCGTACGTACGCACGCACGGTGATTTCATTTTCCGTTGGATGGATAGAAGGTGAAATACGGTTGTTTCATATTTATAATAACATTAAAATATATAATTAATACTGATGTCATTAATTTATAATGAAAAAACTAAATAAGAGGATGTATAAGAAGAAAGAATCTTGAAAGAGTCGGTAGAAGAGATTACATCTTCCTCGACGCAACTCCTTTAATCATCTTATTAGGGAACTAGAGATGGTCTTTTGAGAAGACAAAAACCTCTATGATATAACTATAGTGTTTGATAAGAGTAATTGGTTGGGGTTGGCCGAGCTTTAAGGATCAAAAGGGTGTGAAGTGAAGATAGAAGGGGTTCCCTTTTTATAAGGGAGGAGAGGGGCACCTTAGGAAAAACTTTAAATATTATTTTATAATAAAGTCATATTCGGTTTTTAATAGGTCCAAATTGACTAATTTCGAGGATAATGTGGGGATGGGCCTAAGTAATCTCAAACAATAGGTCTTAGACATGTTTATGTTACTATTTTATCCTTATCATAAAGATTTAACTTTAAGGTAAATAATGTATCTTTTACCGTGTATTTTTGTTTTCTTACACTATATGGTTAATAAACATACTATAACAAGACAAACGAACCCCAAGTGGATCATTATTAATATATATATCCTTATATATGTCATATTCCCTATACTTATATTTTTTAGAATAAAATAACAATTAATAATATAATATTTGTTTTAAAAACAATTTTATGTAAATTTTGACACTATTTGGTAATTGATTTTTTTAAAACTCATATCAGCATGATTAGTTAGAAAAAAGTAATTTAAATCAATAATTACATGTCATATTAAACTATAAATTTAGTGTAATTCATAAAAAGTCTAAAATTATATTTATTTGGGTATTTTTAACATCAATTATGTTAATATTGCATTAATAAGGTAATTACTGCATCATCATTGTGACATAAATAAAGTAAATTATATAATGTCTAAATTTTTTAAATAAAATACAATTATGTGGGGAATCGTTTTATATTTCTAATTAATATTTATAGTAGAATTTATCTTATGTATAACCCTATATTAAAAATGTTTTAGTTATCAAACATTGATTTTAACAGTTTTAACACTTCTTTAATTAAAATAATAATAAATGTCCTAATCTAATCCAAGTGGACCTAACGGGTAATATTTTATCCCTTAGGTTGTTTTTGGTACAATTACACATATCCAATAGAATTAGGACATGTGTTAGGGTAATAATAATATCATTTTTACCCTTAATTACCCTATTTGCTTTTAACCGTGGTAAATAATAGTAAAATTTACAATTCACCAAAAAAAAATTCATATTATTAAACCACCTTTTACTACTTGATATTAACTGCATCTCTCGGATTTTGGAAATTCTACTCATAGAAGTAGTAAAATTATGTTTTATGTAAATTTTCAAATTATCCTAGGAGGTGGGTAAAAGACGGTGAAAAGTTCAATAAAATTTATATATATCTAGAATTATTATAAAATGACTCAAATGAATAACATTTAACTTATATTGGTCTTATGTATCAATTTTTACCTAAAATAAATTTATATAAAATAAATAATTATTTAAATAAAAAGTCAGTTTTTAAATAGTAACCCAGTGGGTTCACTATTCATCAAAACGTGAATGTTTTCAGAAAAATACCAAAATTCTCCCTAGGCTAATTTCGATATTCCAAAACAAAAAATGAAGTCCATTTTGAAAGATAAAATTTATAAAATTTCAAAAAGTGGGTATTACTATTCATTACGGCTAGTTCATAATAATTTTATAATAATATCTCGTTTAGTGAAACTTAGTATTGCGTACTACACACGCTATCGAAGAAGGTCTTGATTGCATGTAATGAAAGCCAAGTCAGGGCTGAATGTAGTGAAAGATCTGTTTGGTGTTGTGTATAACATAATCAGAACTTATTTCATTTATACATTAAATAAAATCTATAATTAATGTTGCGTAGAATAATTTCCACAAAATAAACTTGAAATTGTTTGTAACACGAGCCAAAAATAGTGTTGCATATATGAAATCTAATACGGTGTTAGGTATAGGACAAGATAATCAAGGTGTAGTATATAATAGGATACATCAAAGAAATTAAAAATAATATATCTCATAAAATCTCGGGGTGTTACATGATTAATGGAGACCAATTGTGGAAGGAGATGAAATATCCCTATGATAGATTGTCTAAACTCTAAAACAAGCTGAAGAGTGTATTTTGATCATGGGTGGAATCATGAAATTATGGTTTTATGTGCTTAATTAATGAATTTTATAAAGTAAAATTAGATTACTTTATCTTATTCACATTATTCATTATACTAATGCATGAAGTGTTATAGAATGGATGATGTTTTAGACAACATTGGTGGGGGACTATTGAGGTTTACTCACACCATTCCCAAAAAAACATGATTGGTACTCGAATAGACTTCATCATTATCAGATAGTATAATAAAATGATCCTTATATTAGATGTTTGATTTGGGATAGATCAGGAATGAGTGAATTGGGAATGATAGATGGAGAAGCATTAGAGTTGTTAGTATCTTTATTTTGGGTTTACATTTGTCACATATGTGATATGACATATGTATTATTTTTGTTTCAAATATTCACTACTAGAAATTGGTCTATTTGTGATGGGACATTTACAATATGGTCCTTTCGCAAAAATTCATTTACGATGGGACACCGTCGCAAATGACCTACTGATGAAAAAGGAATAGCAAATATCATTTTTTTTGTGATTGGACAACATACGAAAAACAATTTTATATGGTTCCACATCTCATCAGGAATAATATTCCTGATATTTGTTTTTTAAAAACACCTATTATGATGGGAATACAGCCCCTCGCAAATAGCTTAAAAATGATAAAAATAAAAAACAATATTATTAATAATGAAATAATAATTTTAATATTAGTAAAATAATATTGTAATATTACCAATAATAATATTATTATAATAATAACATTTTAATATTAATAATATGTATATATTATAATTATTAATATTAATGAAATAATAATTTTAACATTAGTAAAATAATAAAAAATAATAAAAGTTAAATATTCGAAAACATATAAAAAATATGAAAAAAATAAAAATAAAAAATAAAAAATAAAAAAAGTGATAATATAAAAAAATTTAAATAAAAAATAAAAATTGAAAAATTCACGATAATATAAAAAAGGTACTATATGGAATTATATATAGTTAATATGAAAAAAAAGATATACATTTAAATTTTTTATCATAAAAAAATAGATCACTAAGGAAGAGGGTCTTTTGGTGGGGAGGATGATATGGTGAAGGGAAATGCTTCCTGAAAACAATGAGTCATATTTCATATGTACTCCATCTTCTTATAGTGCAACTTCTACCATCGACGCATCTCTTTCAATTGTTGCTATCATCAGAGCTCTTCCTGCTGATGTTGTTGTTGCCATTAATGCATCTCCTCCAGCTCCCCATTAACACATTTTATAATCTCAGCATAAGATAACCTTTAATTCTAATAATGTGATGCAGATGATGATGAATCTCCATGAGCTCCTCCTGAGATAAACTCTAATATCATAGTGTTACCATAATAACTCCCTAAAATCAATCAAGAGCTGATAAAAATGACATAGCCTTTCTCAAAGGCAATCGGGGTAGCCTACTCTTTGCTTCCTCATCAAATCAGTGGGAACTTATCAGATCATCGGTCTCAACCTAAATTCTAGTCTATGTGTGAGACGTTGTAACCCCAAATGAAACCTACAATTTCAATTTATAATTAAAATAGATAAAATATTATTTGACATTAATTTTAAAACAAAAAAATTTATAATGACCACAATATGACACTGGAAATCACCTATAATCTATTTAGTGTCTGGATCAATATGAATCCCCCTATAAATGTCGAACTCTATAATATAGGTCGGTTCGACTACAAATATGAATATAAAAAACCATTGGCATTATAAATTATATAAATTATTTTAAAAAATGTACTTACCATAAGTTCCATATGCGTACTGAATAAACGAATACCAAACCTACTAGAATTTGGTGTTGTAGCCGCATATTTATATCAATGGTTTATAAAAACTGTGACTATATCAATCCTAATGCCACGATGGCCAGGTCTATATCCCACCCGTTCATTATTACTCTTCCCATATCCCCTTCCATCCCTCACTATTAATCCCTCCCCGCAAACTCTATTTTGCCTCCCTCCCTCATGATTCTTCCCGTCAGCCTCCCATTGCTGCTCAAGTCCTCCTCCGCCTTTTGGCATCCTCTGAGCCTCCCCTTCCCATATACACATCCCTGCTTCCTCATCACCACTCCCAACCACTGTATATGCCTCTACCTACCAACCACCTCGCCTCCCGACCTCCCCCATCCTATACCCTAATCCGCAAATCCACACCTCCCTTTTTCGGATCTCGGTCACCACATCCCCTCATCCACCATCTCCGTGCCTCCCCACATCCATCGATTCTCATTATAGTTCATGGAACAATTTTTTTCTCCACCTTGCAGATCATCCTTATAGAGCTCCCTCATAGATTCCCTCACTCATGGATTTCACATCACCTCCCTCATGGATCCCATAAACAGTATCCCCCATCCTCTTGTAGGATCATGTCCCAAAAAACCGATGAAGGTATTTATTTCATTATCCCTTAATTTAATATAGATTTAAAAATTCTATATTTCTACGATCTTCAATCCCTAATATATTTAGATAAATATTTTTTTTCATTGATAATAAAAATTGTCCAAGATTTATTTCTCTAATATTCTTTATTCGGTGACCTAAAAATCATGTTGTTATAATGAATTTTTTAATATATATTTCTTTTATATTTACTATATTTCATTAAGAAACTATTGAGTTGTTTGAATATCCAATTGAAATTTTATATAATAATCTTCCTCCTTTTTATTCTAGGATTACTTTCTTCTAACATTATCTTCCACTACTTTAGAGGTTGTATTTTTAAATTTTTATTCCATCGTATTAATCATTATCAGGAGAGGTCAGTTTTAAAATATTAATTTAGAAGTGCGTTAAAAGGTTTTAAAGGGGAAAAATCCTAGAAATAAAATTGTATAATTATATAATCGTATGAATTAAATAATAACATTATAATTCTTGAGGGAATTTATTATTGTAAAAATTTATTATTGGGTTTTTAAGATGAGTTAAATGTCTAGAAATTCCCCAAGGAAAAGGATGATTTTTAAATGAAGCATGTTGTTCTTTAAGGGTTGATTATTTTTCGAACATTTTTTTAATAGAGTTTTTATTGCTTATATATTACAGTGTTTTAAAAAGAATGTTTTCTTTTTTAATTTCATGGTTGTAGAATTATTTTTCATTGATCAATGAGAGCTTTTAAAACATTCCACTTTGTGTACTGAGAATTATTATTTTTTGGTTTGGGAAACATGAATGTCTTGGATTAATGTTTCTTGTTGCTTGAGTATGCTTCCTTGAAAGGTTATTTGGATGAACCTTATGGTGAATCCTATTATTACATGAGTGATGTAATTTTATCAATTGGAACTACCCGATCTCTAAATGGAGTGGAATATGCTATTTTTCCATCACATCATATACTTGTGCATCTTGGATGATTATTCAAGATGGTTGTTTTAGTGGAATTATCTTCTGAATATACATGTGAAAAATCCACTATATTATTTTGTATTATTTTTGGTAAGGAGAGTAGTGAAGTTCTGTAGAATATTTTTGCTATTTCACTAGAAGAGGTATTTAGGTCAACCATAGATATTTTATGTTATTTAGTATACAAACCAAAGCATTTTAGGCCTCTGTGTTTTTTATATCATATCATTTATTATAGTTGGATACTCATTTCACCTTTAATATTTGTATTAGGATATGATGGGGGTTAATTGTAGACATGTTTGTGATTTTTCTGATTAATTGTATTGGGATTCTTGTTCAAGGATCATGATGTGGTTAAGTTCATTAGGTTACCTTTTTTTAGTGAATCCTTTTGTTTACCATGTCAATTGATCTAATGTGAGTGGTTTTTATTTTTGTATTCTCATGCATCATTGGTTTATAATGATAATTATTGTTCATTTTTGGTTTGGACCATGGGATGAAGTTTGTTTGATTGATGATATAAGGATTCCTAGGGAATGTTCTCGTGTAATAGGGATGGGGAGTTATTTTCCGATTAGACTGTGAGTTCTACCATGATAGAATGTTCTATTAGCATCACCATGAGTATGTTTTCTATGATATTGAACAAAATTTACCCTCCATATTGTTTTTTTGTGTCAATGATAGACCCACTTCATTCCATGATGAGTCATGTTCATGATTGGTATGTTCCTCCTATTCATATGGGATGACTTTGATTAGTGAACAATTCTAGTTTCCACTCATATGTTTTTTTGTTAAATTTATTCCTTTATGTATTTGAGATAATATTTAATATTTTCTAATTATTGGTGGAATATTGTCATGTCCATTTATGATTATTGGTAGTATGATTTTTTTGGTGTTGTTTTCTCTAACAGTTATGTCTATCCTATTTTTCGCAATTTTAGATGCATTCAAAATGGTTGAAATATCTATGTTAGGTATTTATCTTCTTATGTGATTCATGTCATATGGTTGTGATCTGGTTTATACTTGAGGTAGTTTGATGATGATTAATGATTCATTCCATGGGTTTTGAGGAATAACTATAAGGGTGGTGTTCCCTTTTATAGGAGTTTCTTTATTTTTTTACCCAATGCATTTTTAGATGAATATAGGGTTTATGTAAGTTCTAATAAAATTGTTTTGGTTTTCTTGGGTTTTTATTGATCATATCCTCGCTTTTTTTTCTTCCTCTCTTAAAGGCGACGTGTTGGGACTTGTTTACTCTTGGATTGAGGAAGGTTTTTCTATTATATTTCATTATATTGCATTCCATATGCATTATGAGAGTTTTAAAAAGTTATTATTTACTAAATATTACTATAGGGGATACCCATGGGTGATTTTAAATTCTTTTTAAATGGTTTTAATACTTGGCATGGAGTTATTCCATGTCTTGTGTTTGTGAAAATTCCCATGTTGACTTTCAAAGGAATTTAAGTATTTTAAAATGGTGTTTGATGCATATTAAGTTTTCTAAAGGGATTATTTGGGTTGTATAAAGGTTTGATTTATAAAAATAATGGTTTCCCCCCAAAATTTTAGTTATTTTAATACACTAATAGTCATTGCCGCAATTTGTGATGTTTTATGAAATTTTCCTTGGAAAATGCATCTTTCAAATGGTTTATAAAGATTTTATTAAGTTTAAAATTGAATGAAATATGCGATAGCATTTATTAGTGCAATTTTTATGTTGTAATACTTATTCTGATTATGGTTATTTTTATTATCAATTAATAAAAATGATTTTCAATGATAT
Source organism: Viscum album (assembly GCA_963277665.1). Taxonomy (NCBI): domain Eukaryota; kingdom Viridiplantae; phylum Streptophyta; class Magnoliopsida; order Santalales; family Viscaceae; genus Viscum; species Viscum album. The sequence goes on along the minus strand of OY728120.1, from coordinate 253,157,972 downwards.
GGTATCCTAAAATTAAATTCTATCCTCACTACGAGTAGGGAAACACTTTTGTACGAGGATACCCACATGAGGTTATGTGGCCCTTTGGCTCATAACAATATGTGTGGGCTGGGTGATTATAATATGGTGATAATTGCTTGAAGTACCTCTTTTTATCAAACTTTTCAGGGTTATGGTTAAATTATATTGGTTTTTTGGAATTTGTTAGTGTATTTTCCATCTTCTTGGAAAGATCATGTGTATGGAACATTTGAGTTATTGGTGATTAGAATGTTATTAACATATTTTACGATTTTATATTAGTCATGTATCATATGTTGGAAGGTATAATAACATTACATAAATATAGAAGTTTTTCTCTCGATAAATATTTATTAATTTATTTCCATTTTGCTACTATGTTTTTTAGATCTTTTGATTTTATATATTGAGCGATATATCTATGCGTAATGAACCAGTCGGAAATGGGAATTTAATTATGTTTTTTATTTATGTGACTTTGACCAACAAACATGTTTGGAGGACTATTATTGAGTATTGGGTTTAATTAATAGGTTTATACCATTTCTATAGATATCTCATAGCACATGACATCAGGTAAAAAATCTATATATATCCCTCAAAAGAGATTACATTCTTAGGTAGATATTTTAATAAGCATTATAAATTAAAATTTTCTATTTTAGAATAATAAAACCCCATAAGACGCATGATTTCTATAAATTGGTATGAAACACTCATTACACCATAGAATATATAGGAAGATGCACCTAGGACTTCTCCCACAAAAATGATGGTAGTGTATGAAATGATCCTTCTCTAACAGAGAGTATTGAAGAGGAATATTATCAACTATGGTTGATACGTTCGGGTCAAACATCCACTATCATTAAATGGAATTTTTGTCCCTTTGGATTCATACAATGTTATTGATATAATAGAAGGAATAATTTTTATATAATAGATAACAATGGGGATATAAAATTGAATATTACATCCTTTATGCTTTAGGGACCCATTAGGGGTTGTGGGAATGAAAACTTTTGGTAAGAACACATGAACATCTTACTTAGGAGGCCTTCAATGAGATGATATTCACTGAATTATTTCCTAAAACACCAAATATATATCTAGTTCAATTGTTTATGAATATTTAATAAGGTAAGGTTGTGGTTATTAGTTAAATTTCTCATTCCATGTGTATTCTATATCATTCCTCAAACATTTTTTAGAAAAATTAACATTATATTAAAACAACCATGATTTGAATTTGTCTAAAGATATAGCATTACGATTGGTGCTATGAGAAAGATCATGTCTATAGGTTGTTCATAATACCCTTATATTTGAGAATATTCTTGAGTATGATTTAATTTATGGTTTTCATCAAGCTTACATTGTGCTAATGACCATATTTCCTAGTGTGGCAGTATGCACCTAATCTTGTAGTAAGAAGAAGAATGATTAGGGGGAATAAAAATATAGGAAGAAGGAAGATTATAGTAAGGATTCTATTACTATATCCATGGGATGAAATTTGACTAGTTTCTATCATTATAAATGGAAGGGATATTTTAGTACATAATGCAGAAGTCCATCTAATAAATTTCACAAGTGTGACATGATTCAACATCTTCATCACATTTTGGAAGAAGACATATCCATATTCTAGGAGAAAATGTTAGGGTGAAGGTGGGTGTCCTCAATAACAAACATAGAAATCATATATACCATCAAACTGTGCGATTAAAAATATTGGGATTGGGAAGATTTATATAATGAATGAGGTTCTAGTCACTAGTATAGATTGAAATTATATTGTTAGATGTATGTTCTTTATTTAGTATATGATATTTTATGATATATTTATTACTTTACATTCCCATTAATGAAAATCATATCATGCTATTAAAATATTATATTATGTTTAATGATATATTATTAGTCACACCCTCTAGTAATTTCCAATTCAGTATAACCAAAAAAATAGTGATCTAATAAGTGTCTCATAGTCTTCACTGACTATGGTTAACTATTTAATGTTATAATCCCAGAGAAGACTATATTTTGACAAATAATTTGGAATAAAATGGATGAACAGTTATATTTATAATATAAAATTCTATTTTATACATGTGAAATTCCCCATTTATAGATGATGGTGGAATGTGTTGACTAGTGGGTGGGATTGAGTAACTAGTAGGATTTTCCTAGACCTAAGTAAGATTTTCGGAATCAAATCCGTAGTTGAAGGACTATCTATTGCTATAAAATCCATAGTTTCCCCAAAAATCATTCCTCCGGTGGTAGTTCATTATCTAGATAATTTCATAGATTATTTTCCAAAAATTCATTAAGATTGAGAAATTGAGTTTAACATAGAGATAGTTCATGGGGAACAACTAATATTGATTCTCCCTTAACATATTGGACTACTTTTTTTTAGATCTGAATTTTTAGTTAGAATATTTAGAGTTGAATGATTATTTAAAATATATCAAACAACATGGAGTATCCATTTTTCTCTTTCATGAATGTATATCGAAGTATATGACTTTGTGTGGATTACTTGAAGCAAAATCTGGTCATTATGAAGAACTAATATACCTTGGGTAGAGTTGATAATCCTATTAAATGTTTTGATGAGATTTGGGTCCTCCTAGATTAATATTTATCAAATATAATAAAAACATGGGGATTGAGGGGGATATTTACAAGGGGATGGTGTAAGGGTTAGGGTCTTGTTCATGGGTGTGGGAGTAGTTGGGGTTTGGGGCAGGTGCAGCTGCAGGGTTTTGGGGATGGTCTAGGGGGTGGGGGATGGTGAATGGTCAGGGTGTAGGGGTGGGGGTGGGGGGGGGGGCTCTTGTAGGGTGGAAGGTGATGATTTAGGGGGGATAAAATAGGTGGGTACATGATTTATTTATGTGGTTGTTGAGTTGAGAGACATTTCATAAAATTTATTGAAAATCTGTTTTTGCATCCCCTATAGAGTAATTTCTTAGTTTTAATCACATTATGAGTACTTTAGGGGTATATTTGATCTCTAAATAGATATATTAAGGAATCTATGCTAAGCTATACCAATTTTACAAAGATTAGTTCAGTTCTTGACACATTTCTAAAAGAAAAAAATTACAACCCTTCCCCCATGGATATAATTGATCAGAACCAATGTGAACGACCAAAATGGGAGAATTAAAATTTCATAAAATTAGAAGAGTTATTTATAGAAACAAAAACCCTACCTTACACACATGATTCTAATACAAATAATAAAACCTTTCCCTTTTCATTTTTTTCAATTTGAGATAAAAGTATTAAATGGTATTTTAGAGTAAAACCTGAAACTAACAATTGGAAAATGTCTAGAGTGGGAGATTAAAATTCCCTTGTGTTGATTTTTTTATAAAATTATGTTTTTTTCAAAGATAATAATATATGTAATAAAATGTAATGTATTAGGTAATTAAATGAGTATCCTCCCATTAAATTTGAATAATATACATCTATGATGAATACATGGAAAATTAAACAACACTGGACAATTATAGAGATAATCCTCATGTTTCCAGAAAAGCATTGAAGTTTAAAATTTATTTTCTATAATAATTTTAATGGAATAGATGATAATGGAAGCTAGCTTCTGACATGTGTATATTCTAATCACATATATATGAAGTCATTATATCTAATTTAATATCAATATTTCGGTATAGGTCGTTTCTTATGATGATCTGGTTCTATCCACCACCATCAAAGATGGTGAGTTCAACATTATATTTGGGTAAAGTTTATTCATTTTTTATTCTTTTGCACGATTTTAATTTGGGATTTTGTGATTTTTTCATTCATTATTTTTTTAGTTTGTTTTTTTGTCACATTGAGGTGGATATAAGTCTTCATTGATGAAGGTTTACATTAGTATGTATAAGTAGGCATATACATATATATGTTCCCCCTTTATATATATTCACTCATGGTTCTATAAATATATTTTGGGGCTCATTTTGCTTATATATAGATATGAGAAATTCATACATGTGTAATTGTAAAGGGGTATATGCAAGTATGATCATATATCTATGGACCCCATTGTGAATATTTGGTCATGACAATATATACATAGGGGCTAGGTGTCCTTAAATTTATGTGAAGGTGCATATTCTTTCAAGTGGAAAAAAGGACGATTTACATTTTCATTGTCAAAAGAAGCACTAATTGAGGTTTAGGTAGGTTCCCTCTACCTAACCCTTTAATTTAAATTCTATAATTGCTTTAATGTTTTAAAAACATATTTCAATAATTTCATAATTGTTTTAAAATTTTGTTTTAAAATAAAAACCATCTTTTCTTATAAATAACTATTTATGATTTCAAAGTGTACAAGATTACAAGTTTACGTAATGTCCTCTCCTACAATCTTTAATGATGAAAATCCATTTTATTTTATCTTGTGTTTGCAAATGTATATAAAGTACACTAATGTATGGAAAACACAATGCATGGTCCATGGTCTCAAAGGATAAAAAATTATATCTAGATCAACATTATCTAGTCCTACTATGAATACAACATATTTTTCATTCCCAATAAAATCTAAAAAAATTAGACGCACACTTAACGATGGGTTCTCCCATGTTATTAAAGTGTTATGATGTCAAATGACTATAGTGAAAGGGGTGTGATGGGTTTGGTTTAAAGGGGCATGGGGAGGGTATAAGGGGGTTCAAGGGGTTTGTAGGGGGTGTGTAGGGGTTAATGGGGTGTGCATGGGGTGCAAGGGTGGTGCAGGGGGATGTGTCAGGGGTGTATGGGGTGTGTAGAGTAGGGGAAAGGTCGGGTAAATGGGCAAGGTGGTGTGCTAGGTTATATTTCAAGGGGTAGGGGGAGGGTACCAGAAAGGGTATGCAGAATGTGGCTGGGGTGTGTAGGGGATGTGTAGGGGGTGTGATGTGGGGTGTCCTGGGGGTGTATGGGGTGGACTTGTGGTGTCAAGGTGGGGTAGGGGGTGTTCTGGGGAAGGGGAGGGGTATTGGGTTTTGTTGTAAGGGGTATAACGAGGGTAAAGAGTGGAGTGTAGGGGAGGCAGTTGGGGGTAGGGGTAGGCGTGTGATGGGTTCTGTTGCAAGTGGTAGGGGGAGGGTGTAGGTGGTGTGCAGGGGGTGAATGGGGTGTACGGGGTGGGGACACCATCCATGTTAAGGGGTTACCTAGATGAATAATAGTTTTCCCTTATAGGTTATGTAATCAATGTAACATTGTGACTATTGTTTATTGTCATTTTACTAAGACCACATCCATGTATTTTAATGTCACCCCAAATTGACTACAATGAGTGGGCTGTTATGAAATTGTTTATTATTGATGGATTATTGGATGTAGGCATCAGGTATTTTGAATCTACTTGGTATTGAGGATACTTGTAGGAGGTAAAAGGCGCTGCAGGAGGCAAATGGTATGTGGCGTTGTGGGAAGATGTTATATGAGGCTGCATGATTCATTTTTTAAGATACTAAATCCATGATTTAAAAATATGGATGTAGAGATATTAACATCATTTTTATAGTGGTTTTAGGTATAGATCCAAGGTTGATAATATTAGTAGTATTTATTAGTGAAATTACCTATATCAACAGTTTGAACTATGTATATAAATCTATAGCCACATATTAGAATAGTGGCAATACTTGTGGCCCAGTATCCATGAAAATAATCACCATAGTTCCCCAAAACATGGATATAGCATGAATTTCTAGTAGTGGACCTTGATGTGTCACCACCACTCTCCCTCAATTTTGTTTCCATACAGATAGTTTCCTCTGTAAACGAACACCCAACCTGTGTGGACATAATCCATCCCAAACGTGAGATGAAATGTAATCAGGTCTGTGGTTATGAAAGGACTCATCAAAATCTACCACTACTTCTTTCACCATTTCTTTCATTCAAAAATTTATCAGGAACTGACAGCAACTCTCATGAATAATCCCCTCTCATTCCTTCCGGATAGCGAGACACATAATCTCATCATTGGGATAACATAAACCCTAAAAATTATTTATAATATCAAGATACTAATAAAATATATTACAAAATAATTTTTTTTCTTATGTTATAGTTGATGATAGAACACATGATGTTAAACATCAACAAGAATCTGATCTGATGTGACCCATGCTTCAGAAATATAATTTTTCAATATAGTACTCCCCTGTGCACGATATATTTTTGAAAATCTATGAAATAAATAACAAATGATCAAAAGGTTATTATATAAATAAATTAATAAAAGATAATTAAAATATATAGCTAAACATACCTATATATTTGTAGATCAAATCCAAGAGGTGGACATCGTTCAATGATATGGTCAAGAATCATCAATCGGGCAAGACCACACCCCCTCTGAGTACTCCCTAGTCGACCAGAAACATGATGGTTCGATAATCCAACATCATTCTCATCCAAAGGTAGATTTCCCTCCTAGAACTGAAAAAGTAGATCCTCATCCATTTGAATCATGAAATTTTTTTGTTAAGAAATAGTTGAAAACAACTATTATATATAGATGTATACTACATACAATTATAATCATTATTTCATTATGTTAATGTTCATCTTTATATCTGACAATGTCAATGACTTCATATTCATCCTCAACATCATCAATTTCCTTATGAGTTTCAATTACATCCTCTATTTTCATTTTAAATTAAATTGTAACATCATTAATGCCACAATCACCAATAAACCATAATTTTGGGGTGTCATCATCGATATTCTTATCTCTTCATGAAAAATAAGGACTTGTATCAGTCACTTCAAAAATATTAATTCCTTTCATTTCAGTGAAACCACATTCACATTGAGTAAACTGATTTAGCCAAGAATTAATTTTTGGTATGCTCTACCAATCAACCATCTCTCTTGAAGTTGCACAGTAATTTTCAAAATAAATATTATATTCTTTATGATCTAATAGGAATGGTTCATATACTTAATGAAATAATTTATATTTAATATCAATGATTCAATGGTTTGTATAAACATGAGAGACTCTCTCAGTATCTAAACACTGACATTTAAACATCATTATGTAATTTTTTACCAGATAACATAGATCATTAATTTCTTCTAGCATGTCTTAAAACTCAACATCTATTTCTATATAATGATATCATCTCAAGAAAACACCACTATTCAATTTTTTTATTCCCCATATTCTTGTGTATGAAATCAAAAACCATTCAGCACATTTACATTATAAGATTTCTCCTTATTTGATGGTGGGCTACTCAATACATGTAATTGATACTAAATTTTATAAATATGTTGAGATCCCTTAAAATTTTTAATACAATTATCAATATACAAAGTAATAAATTGATATTATTTGTTAATCCATAAATTATTTACCTTACTAGTTTATGAAAATAGTAGGGAAAATTATTTTGTTGATGTTTTTCAAGAGTAGATGATATAATTTATTGAAGTTGTTTCTTGATATGATTATCATATAACCTATATAGAAAATAATATTAATTTACTATTACAAAAATTATTGAATAAGCTGTAGGATCACTCACATTAAAAATGGTGTCATTTCTTCATTGTTGAGTAGAATATATGTATGTGCTCTATGGTTTTGTTCTTCTGAATACCATTATTCATGAACTCCACTAAAGCTATGTTTTGGCTGATTAAATATTGATAATTGATTTCTCATTTCATCATCAAAAATTCCATCATTACGGGCCATGTTGTTCTATTTTTAATTATATTCATATTGAAAATAATGAGAGCAGAAAAAAGAAATTTACTCTCACAATTATGCTTATGAAATTGAGCCTTTCATCGTTGTTTTGTTATGTACATTTTTATTCAATTTCTGGATGCATCTCTCGAATGGATACATCTATCATAACTGTACAAGACCCCCATATAGTTCTTCATGTGGAAAATGTTCTATCAAATGTTCCATTGATTCAGATAATGGTGGTGGGGTGATTTTTTCCAGTTTATATAAAACTAAAACATCTTTGTACATTCTATTTAGTTCATTGTAGTATGTTGCAGCTGCAGAAATGTCCACTAAAAATATGATATATCTTTTATAGCATCCCAAATCATATAATTAAACCACCCTATTAATCCAATAAACATAATTCTTTCCATTATAACATGACATTCATTACTTTTTTATATGGTAATATGACCATTTCTTATACATCAGCCCAAATTGGAAGCTTGCCCAATTGGAAGTCTCAAATTTAAAATCCACTGACAAAATAAAAATTAATATTTTTTTTGGATATTCTATAATCTACTTTTGGATTCATTATATTCTACGATATTATATTTTCTAATATTTTATGTTTTAGTTACCTATAAATTTGGAAAAGATATTATTTTTCCTTTACCTTATCATCGATCTTACTGGGTCTATCCAGAAAATTGTAAAATAAATTTTCAAACTATTTATTCTCAATATTCTTGACATTTAACAAGCGATGGACCAACTAATCAGACCAATATTTTATATCCCAATAAATTTAGTATTGTATCCAATTGTGTTATTCCCCAATGCCATCAATTTATTGTTACTTTATTGTCAGTATAAATGTAATGGGGTGTAATGAAGAGAGAATTGTTTTTAACTCTGTACGTAAAAAATTGTTGGAGGTCCATCTCATTCAAATTTTACTTTTCAAAAATTATATTGGTTCTTCCCAAAAGGATGATCAATTGGAAGGAATCTTTAATGATAGTTGAAAAAACACGTTCATTTCTATTGACTAACACAAACACTTTGTTGTCTCTCAAACAGTACGAACTTGATTTTGGACCATGTGGACTCTCGCTAGATAACATTCCATATGCTGGAAAATAAAACAATTTCTAGATCAATTTTATTTCATTAGTTATTTTTTTTTCTGAAACATCACTTTTTCTGAGACCATTACTCCACACTAAATTTAAATCATCAATCATTGGTTTTAAATAATCATTAATATTCATTTTCGGAAGTCCTAGAATTAATATTTTCAGTATTATGTATGACTCATTCATCATCACAAAAGTAGGTAAATTTTACTGAGTAATAAAGACAGGCCAACATGGATAATCAATACCTCAAAAACAAATATACAGAAGCTGTTAGTAGAAACACCTAATCAAACATTTCACGCTTCTAAAGAAAAAGAAGGATTCCCTTTGTCAAAATGATTCCATAAATCACAATCAGAGGGATGATTTAACATTTTAAGAGTTGAAATATTGGTTTTGTTCCACTCCATGAATACCACTATGTTGTGAGATATAAATAAATATTACAATCAAGGTGTAAGTTGTAAATATATCAAATATTTTATAGTAATTAATCTAGATTTCCCAAGTTGAGTCTCTTTAAACATCTATGGTCCAAAAGTTGTAAAACTATCCAATTAATCATTTTCACGATAATATAAGATACAATCATTTGAACATTCATGAATCTTCTGAGAACTAAGAACTAGATTAAAAATCAGCCTCTTGATCTCATATAAATTTGTAGGCCCCACATTTCATTCAGGTAATAATCTTTTAGTCAGAGTGAATATCTAATCAGAATAGGTATTTGATATTCCAATATCTGATATAATCACCATAAATTTTTCAACCATATCAAATTATCTTATATTAAAACCATGATATAAGGAATCCTCATCTGACCTCAAAAACTTATAAAATTAAGATTGTTTTGACTCTAGAGTTTAATCAATATCATCCTGAGTTTCAGATTTTTTAATTGATGGCCCTGCCACATCATGTACTAAATTTTGAGACCATGATGGATCTAGATCTAAATTATTTGTATCTTTTCAGGGACTGTATTCACCATGTTTATACCAAAAAACATAATCCGGTTCAAAACCAAAATGATATAAATGACCCCCACATTGTCAAATTTTTCAAATGTCCTCAGAGAACATTTTTTACAGAGAAAATTAATTATCGCTTCTAAAAAATTGATTTTGATGAATCAAAGGATAATAAATCTCTAATACCCTCATTAAATTTAGGATTTAACACAAAACCATTTGGATTATTCACACTCTCTTATCATTGTTCATGAGTGATAATCATGTTTAAATTTTTAATGACCCAAGATATATCATCGTGGCTAACCTCAGAGTCGTCCTCAAGGAAGTAGTGTTGAATGACTAAGTGGTTGTTCCAAATATCATTTACTGTTTCTAAATATTTTTAATAGAGAAAACAAATATCCTAATAAATCACTAATAAGTGTTGAAAAACATAGCAAATGTGGAACAGTGGATGGACAAAAGAGAAAAAGAGATGGAAATGTACAAAAACACAGAAACACAGGAAAAAACAAAGAAAATAATGTAGACGTAGACACAACACAAAGAACACAAAAACAAGAAAATCACCAAGTCACAGAAGAAAAAAATTTGTGTGAACAAGGCCAAACCCGGGTTAATTCACCCTCTACTCCATATCCTAGATCAACATAAAATTGTTCCAACAACTCTCAAGTTCTCTCAATGCATGACTAATGATTCAGATCATATACCAATCACTCCTAAAAATTAAACACCCAATCATAGAATTTCCTTACTACCCAAGAATTTCTCTAAACTGTAATTGATTAACTCAACAAGTCATCCCAACCAGTTATCATCACTAGGCACAAAATGATCCTAATGAGATCATCAAATTGCATGACCAATTATGATTCTTTATTCGATAAGCCGAGGAAGGAAGGGGATATGAAGTGAGGCAACATAGTAGAAACCTGATCCAGTGTAAGGATGCACTCGCATGCACCCCAATTCACATTCACAGTTTACTAAGGCTGGGAATAAAATAGTTATTACATTGATGCTTGGATCTCCAGATTGCATCGGGTTTCTTAACATATATAAATCCCCGTATGTAATATCTACATTTTTTGAGATTTAAGACCACGATAGGAAATGGGGATGAATGAAAGAAAAAAACAAATTAAAAAACATCACAATTATAATTAAAAAACATATAACACTAGTATTTACAGACACAATTTAAATGAAAACAAAAATAGAGTAGCGGAGGAGAAGCAGAGATTGGAGGAGCAGGTCCCGTCTCCAATCGAAGACATTCCTTTATCTGTGAGACATGGATGGAGTGTGGTTGAGTTTCTCTCCTCCATCCGGGAAAGATGCCCCCCACCCAGTTCTAGAGGAGTCATGCTCCTCTTATTAGGAAAAACAAAACAACAGACATAACGATTCCTAATAGCAGTAGGTTCCAAATGGTGCGCTTTTATGTGCACGTCACTAGCTCTCGAGTGAACTCTCTGTATGTGGAAACACCCCCTGTAATGACCTCACAAATATTCTTGTGCTATTACCACAAACAATTTTTTCCTTATACCACAACTAACTCTGCCTATAAGAATAAATCCCCCTACATGAAGAACCAAAAAACACATCTGATTCAGAAAAAATGATACTATTATATAATTTATATTATATCAAAACATTAAAAATACTGATTAATATATATATATATATATTTATATTATAATTCTTTATATTATTATTAATATATATTAACTACAATTTTATTTAGTAAATACATATATTATCATGATATATAAGAAATTAATATTATATATATGTAAAATATTATATACAATTATTAATAGATGTGTTATTTTTATTATATAGTATATTTTATATTATATATTTTATATTATATTATAATTAAAAAAATGGAAAAAATGAAGATGTTGGAGGGGGTTTTAATGTGGAAGAGAGTGGAGAATGGGGTTCGGCGCAGGCTGGTGTATTAGTGTGCAGTAGTGCCTTTGAGGCTGAAGGAGCGCAGTGATGCGAGTGGTTGGCGAGGTAGGGGTGGTCTGAGGTGTGGGAGAAGGCGGGTGGAACATTTTGGGTATAGAGAGAAGTGCCTACATGGGGGATGTAATTGGGGGTGCCGATGGAGAGAAGGTGCGTAGTGGGTGGAATGGTGGGTCTCGGCTTGGAGGGATATTGTTGTGGGTTTTAGTGGTGGTTAAGATGAGATTGGGGTCGAACGACGACACAGGCTTGCAGTAGTTCAAGGTTAGGTCAGCCCGATCTTGAATGGGGTCTGTATCTTGAGTTTTGATATTGATTTGTCCACCTGTTATGTTCTTGAAATTCTATGATTCTTTGCATTTTTTGTGTTTGTTGCTGTTATGTTCTTGCATTGATTTCCTCGGCCTGAACGTTGTTTTTGAGGTGTTGTAGGTTAGTTTTGTTGTTGTGGATCAATTGGATTGTAATGATGCTTCTCTGATTTGGATCTATTATTGTTGTGTTTCTGGTATTGAAACCAGAATAGAGTCAGCAAGATGGTCACGGTTCTTGTGAGGCTGTAGTGGGAAGAAGTAGTGAGTGGTGTTTCGGTGGCACCGTGATTGGCACAGTGATGTAATGGAAATGGCGGTCGGGTGATGTGAATGGTGAGACACTATGTGTGCCACCGTGATTGGAAATGCGGGAACCATGAGATGGTGGAACAACAACAGAGTGACTCGGGGTGACTGCAACACCTGCAAAACTAAAAAAACAAAAAACAAACACAAGATTATATAAATTAAAACTTTAATAAAACTAAAAAATATTTTAATAAATTAACCAATTAAATTTAATAGAATATAGTGAAAATATAAATAAATAAAACAATGTAAAATAATAAAATTAATTATGCATTATTTAAAAGAATGATTTTATTTCTATAAAATATTATAAACAAATTAATTTAAAATGAACTAGAACATTTAAAGCAACTAATTCAAATTGATTAACCAATTAATTAACCAATTAAGAAATTAAATAATTAAGTAAATTAAATAATTGAATAAAATTACATTTTTAAAAACCAATTTAATCATTTAATGATTAAAATGTAAAGTAAGTTATTTATTTACAAATTCAAAAAAAAAATTACTTAAATTAAAAAATTGATAAATTATCTATAAGGAAAAATTATAAAAATAATACAATAAAAAATAAGAGTCAAATTCATAAGAAATGATTTAATTTAAGAATTATTGAAAATTACAACAATGAACACTAAAAACACATGATTTAAATGAATATTGATTATTTTACACAGCAAGGTACAAAAAAACAATTATCAACAATTTCATTAACAAAAATTTTGTATTAAAAATCTAGTAAAACTAAAAGAACAGATGTGGAAAAGATTTTGAAAACACTACCATATCGACCCCCCCCCCCCACACATAAAACATTGTTTGACCTCAAACAAGTACTTGCTTTTAATATGAAAACAGAAAGATGATTTGTGAGATTTAGTTCAAAAATTGGATTATTAGACTTTAATACCTAGAGGAGAAAGACTAAATAACGAGTCAGGCTTTCCAAATGTGTTATGAAATGAGGCCCTGCCTAGCCTCACAAACCCATTGGAATTCAAAAGCCTCAAAAATTCAAACATTCCCAAGAATGCCGTGCCTCCTATATGTACTCATTAACTATCCTACTACACATTCCAATTTAAGTTCTCATTCAAGGAGTGATGAAATGTTAGATGAAGTGGAATTCAAAACTTAACCAAGGGCACTATCAATTCACATATTCCATAATGTTCCAAAAATTAAAGTCCCTTAATTTCATCACATTGTTTATTCAAGTCAAATGAATTTCAACCGAGTCAATTGCTCCATTCTTCATATGGGATCAAATTTTCCCTCACCTTAATGTGTTCATTTTTGATAGGGGCACATTATATTAATTTTCATTCATCCATATTCCATGTGAAAAGTACTTTTTATAACACATATTAAGATTGAAATTGTCTTTATTTATTCAATGTAGTTCACCTAGTGCCCCTTGTCTCAGAGACACACTGTGGGATCCCAATTTCCCATTTTACCCATGATAGAGTGGACACAATTAATAATCAATCAAGTTGACTTCCAATAGTGATTGAATATTATTATCTTTCAAAAAGTGTGAGTCCCCTGGGTTCCACTGAGATATTCTAGTTACCCAATGTTATGATCCTTATTCTACAAACCATATCCCGTCACACTCCCAACCACAGTTCCTAAACAGAAAGGATTATAATAAATGGATAATTGCACTCATAAATCACTCATGTTTAACTGTTTCTAACTATGTGTTACTATCAACATCCGACAATCAGTTCCCCACTAAATAGAACTAAATTGAAGTACCAGTAAACCTCCATTGACCATAATGTGATGAAATAATTTTATTTTTTTGAAAAAAAAACAGACCTTTTTTTGCAAACAAACTCATCTTCAAGAAGGGGAAATTTGACATGATACTAGAATGACCCCTGTCCCCACACATAAAACCCATCATTGGACCGAATGTTTAATTCTAAGGTGGAAGACAAAATCTGTTCAAAATATATGGACATTTCATCTTAAAGTGGATATGGAGAGGACAGAAAGAAGGTTAAAAATTTCCTTTACCTCAAAAAAAGGAAAATAAAAACGGAAACAAAAATAGAAGAACCAAACCCCATAAATCATCACTAGAAAAAATATCATTTGTATTTCTAAAATGTTCATGCTTTGAATTTTTAATAGAAGAAAAAGATTACTAAATATACATCAAATAGTATCATGATGTGCAGTGATGTGAAGCAGTAGCTCAATAAGAATAAAAATAGTGGGTGTTAGATTGTTTTAAAATTCATCTCAAAATACATTTTCAACTAAGTAAATATTAGAAAGATAACACCCAAAAATTAAATATAGTTCACTGGTTTCAAAAATCAGTGGGAACTCCTCCACACTTAATTCACAGAATCTTGAAAAATTAATGACTAAATATTAATGAATTAAAGTAATAACTCCCATGAATGAGTATATTCTCATATTTATATGTGTATCCCTTTAATTACATGGTGCATGAACTCTGGATGCTCTAGTATGGAACCCACTTGTTGAAACAGTTTTACATTAGTGTTAATGATTTTATGTTCAAATAAAAAAGAAAACCACAAAATATGATTTAGGGAGTGTTATCCATGATTTTCAGTGTACTATTCCTGTAGGACTGGAATGATAGCTTCGTGGAATCTACTGAATATTTATTTTCCTAAGAAAACAACAATAATATTAAAAATAATTAGAAAAAAAGAAACTAATGAACGAAATGTAAATGGATAATCCTATGATAACCCCCCAAGGGGTTCTGTAGTTTGACTGTCCAATGTGGGACAGTCCTTGAATCAACACTATTCTAGAATGGGATTTATCTTCTTTCTTAGGAACCACCATGTTTTTTCCTATCCAACTTGAATGATTTTACATCATTATAGTACCCCAGGTACAGCTTCAAACAAATTCCCCTCATTAGTAGTGAAATTCCTCAAGTTGAGTGATAGAGAGGAATACAAAAGGTTGGGGTATCTCCCCTCTTATGCATAATAAGGTTGGGGGTGCACAAGTATTAATGTTGGAAAATTTTCATGTGACATGTATTCTAGTTCATTATAATAAATTATTGTATCTAATGAAACAAGGACTTTTTCATCATCCACTTATAAACATGTGCACATCATGAACAATTCCTCTTAAAAAATAACTCCATAACATGAAACATTATCCAAAACTGGAAGTTCCATTAACTCTTCAGGAGATTAAACCTCAACATCTTCACTCTTCAAGAAATCATAAATATATAATGAATCTTTAATGCCTATACTAGGATATATACATTTAAAATCAGCTTTGATGTAATCCAGGTGTAATAAAAATATAGCATCATCTATAAAATTTTCAACTCCCTTTGAATTGTTGTATGTTCCTCCTAGTGATGGAATAGTGATCCTGGGGGAGGTTCTAGGGGAAGAGATAGGTATTCAAACTCCCATAGCCTCTCTTCAAAACACGCCATCTCTATAGAGGTTCTGGGGAAAGATAGAGGTATTCAACCTCCTCTATCCTCTATTTAAAACACAACACCTCTCATGTTGAATCTTCTAAGAAGAGTGATATGATTTCATGTGCGGGATATACATCATGATTATTTGCAATTACCATCTCCTTCAAATGCTTTAAAATATCCTCAAATATTGGTTCTAGAATTTACATCCTTGACTCTATTGGAAAATACATTTTAATGTTGGGAAACTACAACTTTTTTTCTTTGGTTTCTTCTCTGGTTCCTTATTAACTGCTTTCCAGAATGTCTGGATTTAAAGGGGTATGGTGGTTATTTACTTTATTCTTCTTATCAACTGACCTTATCTAGGTTGGGTTGCATCAACTGGATGATCTCATGAGAGTATGTTGTCTCATCATCAGTAAGGTCTCGATGCTGTCTATCATGCATCCATCATTGAAATTTATCAACAGCCTCCTCAATCTCTTGAACCAGATCAAATAGTGAAACTGTAGGAAATTCGTTATATTTCATCACTGTTGTGTGTGTGTGTGGATTTTTTTATGTTTTTTATATTTTTCATTTGTATTAAAATATAATAACAATAAGAAAAACCACTCATAGACTCATTTCTTCTGTGGAAATGGTGCCATTATTTTCATGCTCACGCGTCGTTGGGCATGAGTGATAGTCAAGTATAAATTTAAAAAGACCCAATATATAGAACAATTTCTATCCTCTAGGTCTCTCTCAACGAAGCAGTGTCGAATGACTAATTGGTCATTCCGAAAATCATTTTCTGTTTTTAAATATTTTGAAAACAGAAAACACATCTCCTAAGAAATCACAAATCAGCATTGAAAAACACAAAAAATGTTGAATAGTGGATGGATAGAGGAGTAACATAGATGGAAAAGTGAAAAAACATAGTGACATAGGACAAAACCAAGAAGAGAATGTAGATGTTGACACAATTCAATGCACAAAAAAACACCAAGACATCAATGACAAAAGTCAATGTGAATAAGGTCTGACCTGGGTTTATTCACCCTATACTCTCTGTCTTAGATTACATATAATTATACCATCAACTCTCAACATTACCCCATTCATGAATAATGACTTTGATTATACACCGATCTAACTTAAAAATTAAGCACTCAAACATATAATTTCTTCATTTCTCAAGCTTTCCTCTGAACTGAAAGTGATTAAAACAACAAGTCATTCCAGCTAGGTATCATTATTAGGGAAAATATTATCCAACTGTGATTGTCAAATTGCATGACCAATCATGATTCTCTGTTTGAGATGTCGAGATAGGAAGGGGATAAGAAGTTATATGTGATTGTATCAACCTGATCCAGTATAAGGATGCACTCACATGCACCCTAATTCACATTGACGGTTTACTAAGGCTATGAATATAATAGTGACTGCATGAATTGTAGGATCTCCAGATTTCATTAGGTTTCTTAACCTAGATCCATCCCCGCAAGTTAGATCGCAATTTATAGAGACTGAATATCACGTCATGAATCAAGGATGAATGAATGAGACAAAAAAATGAAACAAACATCACAATTCTAATTACAAATCATGGAACACAAGTATTTACAAACACAATTTAAATGAAAACTAAAAATAGTGTAGTGGAGGAGAGGTGGTGAATAGATGAGAGGGTCTCGCCTCCATGTCAATGAAATTCATCAATCCGTGAGATGTGGATAGAATGTGGTTGAGTGCCCCTCCTCCTTCTTGGAATGATACCCCCCACCTAGAGTGGGGAGAGTTAGGATCATCTTATTCAGAAAAATGAATCAATAGTCTTAAAAATTGTTTATAACAGCAGGTTCCACATGGCATGTTTCATGTGGATGTCCCCAGCTCTCTAGTGAACTCCCTGTAAGTGGAAATACCTCCCTATAACAACCTCTCAAATAATCATTAGCTATTCCCTCAAAAAAAATTCTTATACCACAACCAACTCCACTTGTACGAACAACTCCCCCAACATAGAACACCAAATAATGCATGAGTCAAAAAATGAATCTATTATATAATATATATATTATATAACATCATAAAAATACACATTAATATATAAATATATTATAATACCTACTATTATTATAAATATATATTAATATCTATTTTATTTAATAAATAAATATATTATCATGATATATAAGAAATAAATATTATATATAGGTAAAATATTATATACAATTATTAAAATATGGGTTATATTTATTATATAGTATATTAAATATTATAAATTATATATTATATATTATATATTTTATTTTAAAAATATAATAAAATGAGAAAAATATGAATAAATGGTGGAGTGTTTCATCGTGGAAGAGATGGGTGAAAGGGATTTGGTGGAGGCTGGGGCATTATTGAGCAGTGGTGGCTTCAGGGCAAACAGAGTGTGGTGCTGCATATGGTTGGCGAGGAAGGGGTGGGCTGAGGTGAGGGAGAATAATGGTGGCATGTTGCAGGTAGAGGGAGAGGAGTCGACATGTGGGGTTATAATAAGGGGTGCAGACGTTGAGAAGGTGCGTAGGGCTTGAAACGGTGGGTCTCGGCATAGAGGGAACTAGTTCCGAGTTTCAGTAGTGGATAAGAGGAGCTCGGGGTTGAACAATGGCACGAGCTTTCACTAGTACAATATAAAGATAGCTTGATCTAGGTTAGGGTTTGGATATTGAGTTTTGATTTTCATTTTTCCACTTGATATGTTTTTGAAATTATATGATTCTTCGTATTTGTAGTGTTTTCTGATGTTATGTTGTAGCGTTGATTTCTGTGGGATGAACGTTGCTGTTCAGGTGTTGTGGGTTGGTTGTGTTGTTGCGGTGTGATTGGTTTATAATGCTGCTACTCTGTTTTGGATCTGTTGTTGCAGTGTTCTGGTGTTGCAAGCGGAATGGTGGCATGGAGATGGTCCCGATTGTTGTGAGACATCAACAGGATAAAGAGGTGAGTGGTGTTGCAGTGGAACCGTGACTGGAACAGGGATGCAAAGTAAATGTTGGTCAGGGGATGCAAATATTGAAACACTAAGTCAGGCATCGTGATTGGAAACAGTGGCACAGTGAGATGGTGGAAAAACGAGTTTTTTTAATACATTTTTAGAAAATTTATTTTTTCAAAAAACGGTTTGGTTGAATTTTTTGTTCAAAATGCACCGCAACGGTGACATCGCATATGCCGCCTTTTCCTTACTGGTGAAAGGCGACATCACGGATGCTGCCTTTGCACTTCCACCATGGATCGATGATGTGGAAAAGGCGGCACCCATGGTGCCACCTTTTTTGATCACGTAATCTGAAAGGTGGCACTACAGGTGCCGTATTTTGCCTGGCCTCATTGCAAAAGGCGGCACCTGTGGTGCCACCTTCCCTTTTGCTCCCTATAAAAGGGCAGCGCCCCCTCCCTTTCTCCTCACTTCCAAACATTCATTATCTCTCAATTTATCTCTTTGGTGGCATCGTTCTGCAGTTTGAATTTTTTGGAAATCTTTTAGAGGTATGGTTTTTAATTTAATGTTTTTTATTTTGTAGAATTGTTTTTAGTTAAATATTTTTAAAATATTAATGTTTTTTATTCAGTTGAATTGTTTATAGATAAATATTTTAAATCTTTAATAGTTTAGTTAGTTTTAATTTTTATTTTATTTTTTATATATATTTAGTAATTATAATTTACATTAGTATAAATTAATTTAGGATTATTTTAAGGAAATTTTGGTAGCATAAAGACTATGTTATATAAGAAATCAAATCCTTGTCTGGATACAAACAAGTGAATGTGGCTCTGGTACAGATGTACCTAGGAGTAAAACCTGAAAACATCGATTTGATCTAGACTCGAATGGGAACTGGTGCACGACAACAGGCCTTGCTGCATTCTGGTTTGACACTCCCGGAGGATATGTTTAAGATATGCATATTTCTTTATAAACATCTAAAATATCTAAGAAAATAAATGATAAATTGATAATTTAGTAATGATGTTGATATTTATTATTAGGAATGACTAATTAAAAATTAATTAATAAATAGAGTTAAAAATAAATACGATGGAGTTAAAATATAAATAAGATGGAGTTAAAATATAAATCACACGGAGTTAAAATATAAATAACACGGAGTTAAAATATAAATAACAGTATGTTAAAATATAAATAACATTGAGTTAAAATATAAATAACATGTAGTTAAAATATAAATAACAGCATGTTAAAATATAAATACCATAGAGTTAAAATATAAATAATATAGAGTTAAAATATAAATAACATGGAGTTAAAATATAAATAACATAAAGTTATAATATAAATAACATGGAGTTAAAATATAAATAACATGGAGTTAAAATATAGAAAACATAGAGTTAAAAAATAAATGAGAGAATGTTTCGAGCTTCTTGCTTTTCATGCTGTGAATTGAATATCAAAATTTCAGAAATCATGGATTTTTTGAAATTTTGATATCCAATTCACTGCGAGAAAAGCTAGAAGTTCAAAACATGCTATTATTTATTTTTTAACTCTATGTTATTTATATTTTAACTCACTAATTATAAAGTGTACTAAGAAATATCCTAGTTTAGGATATAATATATTTTAAAATTATAGTATCATAATGAATGTATAGTTTAGAAGTAATAGTTATTATTTGAACGTGAGGTAAAATCCAACTTATTCTTAATAAGTTGTTTAATTACTGCTTCAATGTATAAAATCCAACTTATATTTGTAACCATCATTCTGAATGTCACTTACATTGTCAAAATCTTGATAAAAAACATTATTTACATAGAGAGGAATGTTTTCCTATGTGAACTGCTATGGAGAGGTTATTCAAACTGAGCAAAGGGATTCGTACAATAAACAGCCAGTAATAGTGGTTAATACAACTGGTTATGTAACCCTATGTTACCTTAAAGACAGAATTCATGGCTCATTAAATCATGGGCCAAATCATAAGATCAAGTAAATGATTTATATACATTTGCTGTTCTCGTCAACATTGTGGAATATAGCTTGTCCATTGGTTGATGATGCAAAATGGATCTAAACAATTAATTTGTTTTCTCAATGGTCGGATGGTACCATGATGGAGTTATATGTTTATGGTTCTACTGTACAACAACAACATCCAATTGTACAAAGACGTTGACCTACAAGAGTCATTGAAGATAGTCTGCCCCATGAAGTTCGAACTATTCCAAATGATATAGAGGAAAACCTACTTGATCTCCCGGATATACATGATAACCCAACATCTGATGAGGAGTTTCGTAATAACAAAACAAATGGTGATAGTAATGCTGATAAGGAAGTAATAAAAGATGTTTCTAGAAATGCATTAGTTGTACAACATGCTCAACCTATAATAAATCATCCACCACTCTTATTATATTTTTCTGAAGTAATGACACGTGTGCCTGAATTTGAAGATAATGTTCTCACACCAGTATCTGAGTTTCCTAGAGTTATATGAGATAGGTTTAGTGGGATGGAAAAAACATTATATGTTGGAAGGAATTTTCCAGGTAAAGATTCATTAAAAAATACGCTAAAGAGATTTCACATTGAGAGGCACTATGGCTATTTATTTTATGAATTAGATCGTAGAAAAAATGGCATAAACTGTGAGAAGTATGGGGATGATTCTAGATTTCAATTGAGGGAGATTTCGTACATTGCATTTGGAGGTTGGAGAATCTCTAAGATTGAGGCGGCTCATACTTGTGTTCAGCCAAGCCTGACATAAGATCATACTTCATTGAATGCAGAATTTGTGTCATCCATTATTGTTGAGATGATTAGAACATGTCAAGATGTTTCGATAGACCTTTTGCAAGAGAGGATACAACAGACATTCAGTTATAAGATATACTTTAATAAGGCATGGAAGGCGAAACAGAAGGCAATTGTGAAGGTCTATGGTGATTGGGATGACTCATATCGGGTGTTACCACAATTTCTAGCCATACTAAGGCATCATAACCATGTTTTCTTCCATCTGGATACAAACGAACATGTGTCTCATGATAACAGACATGATCCATCTCGTGTTCAATTTCATCGGTTGTTCTGGGAATTCCTTCCCTGTATCTCTGCCTTTTGTTTCTGCAAACAGTTTATTCAGATTGATGGAAAATTTCTGTATGGAAAATACAAGGGTGTATTGTTGATTGCGGCCTCCCAAGATGGAAATGGTTCACCTCTTTCGCTTGCCTTTTCCATTGTAGAGAAAGAAAACAACGAATCATGGAGTTGGTTTTTGGCATGTATCAACACCCATTTCCCCAACATTTTGGGTGTTTGTTTGATATTTGATCGGCACTAGGAAATTAATGAGGCAATCAATGCGGATCCTGATACATGGCATTACCCAAATTCACATCATCGGTTCAGCATTAGACACATTGCTGGAAACATGCATACAAAATTACACAATCAACCGATGAAGAAGGCAATCACCAGACTTGGTACGCATTGTATTCGTTATTTTTTTGTATATCAATGTAAAGATAAATTCAAAATATGTGAAATATCAATTATTCTATGTAGCATATGAGTCTGATCAATGATGGTTTTAATAATGTTTCGATCAAATTCGTCAGGTTAATGAAGAAGTTTACAATTATATGAAGTGAATTCCAAAAGAAAAATGGAAATTGGCATATGAGGGAGGGGGGGAAGAGGTATGAATAGATGACCACCAACATTGTAGAGTGCATCAATGGTGTCTTCAAAGGGATTCGCAAGCAACCTATAACTGCCCTAGTTCATGAGACATTATATTGTTGTGTGAAGTAATTTGTTGATAGAGAAAAACTAGCATCAGATGGAATAAATCAAGGGCCAACGTACAGAAGACATTTTCAACTATATATTGAAAAGAATATTGAAGAAGCTTCTGGTTATCAAGTCTGCCTATTTCAACAAGAAGGCTCTCTATACGAATTTCTAGAGAAGTTGAACCCCACCACAGATAGCATTGGGGATAAAATGGTGGTATTACTAGAAATGAGGCAATGTCAATGTGGAAGCATTCAGGTCTTACAGTTTCCATGATCACACACCATCGCAACATGTGCCTCTGTTAACATATCATGGGAAGCATATTTTGATCCAGTGTACCAGATGAACACCATTGCAAACTGTTATGCTGCACCATGGACACCTATTGGTGAGTTTTGTTGTTTCTCAATGCTGGAAGGTCAACCAATTGTGGTACCTGATATGAATCTATTGATCAGATGAAAACACCAACGAGTCCACATAGCCCATTGAACTCTTCATCACCAAATATTTATCTTTTATCTTCTTCAAAAGGCCACTGTAGGGCCTCCTTAATCTATCCATTCCAAACACTCACCTCAATGTATACTATAAACATTAAAACATGAAAACTTTTTGGTTTTTATGTTTATAGTATACTTGTATGTGAGTTTTTGGAATGGATTGATCAAGGAGGTCATAGAGTGGCCTTTTGAATATTATAAAAGATCATGATTTGGTGATGAATAGTTCAATGGGATATGTGGAATCGTAGGTGTTTTCATCTGATCAATTGGGCGTGGGGAAATGGGGTGAGGATGCATGGTGGTGTTGAAGGAGTTAATATTTGTAGGAATGAGAACGTATGAGAATTTTATGTGGAATATCTTTGAACATAACCTTATGCGGCCAGATGGTGGTATGGATATGAACATGGAGGGTGGAAGAATGAATTTTGTTGTTCCATAAAAGGATATATAACATGTTTTCATGAATCAAAGAGAATAGATGTATGTGATACTAGCAACACCATGCATCCTATTGATGCGGGGTTGACTCATATATGTTTAATGAATGTTTAACGTTTTGTTTAGATTGGTCTTTTGATTTATATTTTATATTCTATCAAAGTCACGTACTTGAAACATTTCTATGATTCACGTAGGTAGTTTTGAAATCTAATAAATTATTTTTCATGAACAGCTGTTATGAAATGATTTGTGTTTACAAAAATTATTTATATGTTTAATTAATGTTTAATTTTTCGTTTAAATTGTTCTTATGGTTTATATTTTATAGTCATTCAAAATTCACGTACTTGAATCATTTCTAAGTTTCAAGTAGACGGTTTTCAAAGCTAATAAATTATTTCTCATAAACTATTGTTATGAAATGATTTTTGTTTACAAAAACTATTTCTATGTTTAATTAATTTTTATGGTTTCATTTAGATCGGTCTTATGGTTTATATTTCATAGTCTTTCAAAGTCACGTACTTGAAACATTTATAAGTTTCAAGTAGACAGTTTTGAAATCTAATAAAATATTTTTTCATGAACAATTGTTATGAAATGAATTTTTTTTACAACAATTGGTTATATGTTTAATGAATGTTTAACATTTCATTTAGATTGTTCATATGGTTTATATTTTATAGTCTTTCAAAGTCACGTACTTAAAATATTTCTACGTTTTAAGTTGGCAGTTTTGAATACTAATCAATTATTTTTCATGAACAGTTGTTATGAAATGATTTGTGTTTACAACAATTGGTAATATTTTTAATGAATGTTTAAAGTTTCTATTAGATTGGTCTTATGGATTATATTTTATAGTCTTTCAAAGTCACGTACTTGAAACATTTCTATGTTTCATGTTGATGGTTTTGAAAGCTAATAAATTATTTTTCATGAAGAGTTGTTATGAAATGATTTCTGTTTAAAACAATTGGTTATATGTTTAATGAATGTTTAAGGATTTGTTTAGATTGGTATTCTTGTATATATTTTATAGTCTTTCAAAGTCACGTACTTGAAACGTTTCTATGTTTCAAGTAAGAGGTTTTGAAAGCTAATAAATTATTTTTCATAAACAGTTGTTATGAAAAGATTTGTGTTTACAACAATTGGTTATATGTTTAATGAATGTTTAAAGTTTCATTTATATTGGTCTTTTGGTTTATATTTTATAGTCACTCAATGTCACGTACATGAAACATTTTTAAATTTCAAGTAGGTGATTTTGAAACGAAATTTTAAAAACTAATATTTTTTTTGTTAGTGAAATGAGGAATCCTCCTGAACAGTTTTTATGAATTATGTATATAAATAAATATATAAACAAAAAAAACAAATCCAAATCCAAATTTTTTTTTCTTAGGGAAAGACGGCATCGTGGGTGCCGCCTTTCAGCCCCTGTAGAAAGGCAGCATTTGCGATGCCGCCTTTCACCCGTAATGTAAATGTGGCGTCCCCGATGCCACCATTAAGGGACATTTTGAAAAAAAAATCAAACTGACCATTTTTTGAATTTTTTTAAAAATTTATTATAAAAACTCTGGAACAACAAAAGGGTGACCCAGGGCGACCGGAACACGTTCAGAACAAATAAAATTAAAATTAAAACAACTTTTAAATTAATTAAAAAATTAAAAATACTAAGAAATAGATTAATAAATTAACTAATAAAATAAAATTCAATACAATTAAAAATTAAATAAATTAATCAAAGTCAAATAATAAAATTAATCATAGTTTATTTAAAATAATGAATTTATTTGTATAAAATATTAGAAAAAAATTAATTTAAAACAAACTAAAACATTTAAATTCACAAACATAAATTTATTGACCAATTAGATAACAAATTAATTAATTAATTAATTAATTAAATTAATTAATTAAATTAAATTACATTGTTAAAAAATCAATTTAATTATTTAAATATTAAAAATAATAATGACTTATTTATTTAAAATTTAAAAATAAATAATTATTGAAATTAATGAATTGAAAAACTAACTAGATTGAAAAATTATATAAAAAATCAAAAATATAATTCAAATTCACATGAAAATATTTAATTTAAAAAATATTTAAAATGAAAATAATGAACACTAAACACGCCTTATTTAAATTAAAATGGGTTATTTTACAATCAAGTTACAAAAGCACAACAATTATCAATAATTTAATAAAATACAATATTTTTGAATTAAAAATCTAATAAAACTACAAAAAATGATGTGGCAAAGAATTTGAAAAAACTACCACATCAGATCACGGTGCTAATTTATCCAAGCGTGATCATCTAATATTGATTGCTTTTATCTTCCTTGTTTCATATTTCTCTTTAAAAAATAAAATAATTAGTTTTCTGGAATAATTTGATATAAAAAAAATATCAAAAAAAGATTAAAAATAAATTCATTTTTATAGAATTTTTTAATAATTAATATTATTTCATAGTTATTTATATTATTTATTTCAAAATATACACTAATATATACTAATTTATAGTCATTTACACAAATTATCACTAATTATTAGTAATTCACTCTAATTTGTAATAATTACCACTAATTATGAGCGGTATAATTTCCAGTGGATTGACGTTATATCTTTTGACATAGGAATCATCTCCTTGTAACTTTCTCTAACATAAATCACTATTAAATATCTTCTTTGAGGTATGAATATCCTTGTTTGTATGCATGATAATAATGAGTAGGGTGGGCTCACCATGCTTCTCTCTACTCTCATGCATATTAAAATAGATAATCATATGTCGAAACATATTTTTCATAGGGACTTTAGTGAGAGATGTTTCTTCATGCAAAAGAGCATCTTACGCCCGACAACTCATCTCCATGCCACATTCTCCGACTGAAATTAGTATGAAAAATATTCTCTGATATATGTATATTTATTTATATATGCATGAGAATGGAGAGTAAGGAGGCCTATTAATGTTTCTCTACAGTATCATGCATAATAAAATTGATATCTGAACATGGAGCTGAGTTTTCATAGAGGTTTTAGTGGGATAAAATTGCAAGGAGAAGACTTTTCGGGCAAAAGTGTTTCCCCCAATCTGCTAGAATTTATGCCAATTTATTACTAATTATTATTCCAATGGATATTGTAACGATTTATTATAATTTTTCTAATTATTTTTAGTTTTTCTAATTATGTCTAATAATTCAAATTATTACAATTTATTCCTAATTATTTCAATTTATTCTTATTTATTCTTATTTATTCCAAAATTGTCCTAATTATTAACAATTATTACTAATTCTAACACTTTTTAATATTTAATCCTAATCATTAGTATCTATTTCTAATTATAACTATTTATTTCCAATTATTACTATTTATTCCCATTTATATATATTTTTAAATATTTATTACCAATTACCCCTGTTTATTACTAATTACAACTAATTATTAATTATTATTACAATTTCGTAATAATTCTAAATAATTATTATAATTTATTACCAATTATCACTTATTATTAAAATTTATTAGTTATTTTTAAAATATATAACTAATTATTATTAATTATTACTAATTATTACTGATTTTTACAATTTATTATTAATTATCAAAATTTATGACTAATTATTAATAATTATTACAATTTATTTCTAATTAAATATTATTATTAATAATTATGAAAATTTATTACTAATTATAACAATTTATTACTAATTATAACAATTTATTACTAATTATTACAATTTATTACTAGTTGCTACTAATTATTACTTATTCCCCCAAATTATTACTAATTATTACTAATTATTAATATTTATTAATAATTGTTTGTAATTTTAGTAATTATTTTTAATTATTACTATTTATTTAAATTTATTACATTTTATTAATAATTATCAATGTGTTCACAACCTTATGTAACATCATCAAATGGAAATGACGATTACTGCATATAGTACTCAAGCTCTGAATCATTCCATATAATATCCTTTATTATAAGAATAAATCATAACTCTATTAATTTTAAGTGATGTTATAATCAATGAAGAATAATTCCTATAAGATCATCTAACTTATCACCATTCTTCACAATACTTCAATTTATTTTTGTCTATTTGATATGATTCTCCAATTTAATCCTTATTGAGTCTATCAACCTCAAGAAGTTTCGTGTTGTACCAGATGATTTCCATAAACCAACATAAAAAAATCATGAAACATACTTATAATTGATTAAATGAAATACATAAGGGTTATTATATACTATATGAATATATATGTTCATCCTTATAAATTTAATCGGAAAACATATGTTAAACTATAACTAAAACATATGATGACCCTTAGGATTCTATCATGTTATTTCCATTTTTCTATATTTGGGGAAAACCATAAGATGTTCTAGTGGAAACCATATGAAGTTAAAATAAGGAACCTATGAATAATATATGCTTTGAGACTTTTAAAAAAATAACCAAAACTACATTTTTTTGAACTAATCTACCTCATTTCAAAACATCTCAAATCATCTCAAATGAATTTTCATGGATCAACCAAAAGTAATGTTTCCCCCATAAATGAAACCATTGATTTCCACTATAATTTGGATGGATTCATATAAATTCAATGTAATCTTTTAAGCCTTATGTGGAATTTAATTTTAAAGATCTATGTATTTCATTATATTCTAAATAATTAATTATTTCAATAAAATCATCTCATAAAGCCCTTGATTCATATATATTTTATATAGTTTAATTAAATCATCATGAAATATACTCATTGAATTGTTTAATGAAAATTATAGCCAGATATTTCTTTCTCATTATCACAACACATCAATTTCCAAATATTTGGAAAATAAAATTATTTATTGAACTATAGTAGATAGTACATAACTAAAAATCTCTTATCGTTGTCTTAAATAAAAACACATCAATCCTCGTTTCTTGGGGTTTCTAAATTAAATATATTTAATTAAAAACATAAAACCAAATTAGAAAATTCAATGATTCAACCCTTTTTCATATAAATAATAATGAAAATAACGTGTATACTTTTATCATTAATGAATGAGAATCTCCATAGCATTATACAACAACTTTAATGAAATCATACAAATATAAAATACAAAAAAAATTAACTTCATATTCACAAATCCATTTGGGCACTTCGATGATTTTATAGCCTCGTATACTTATAATTTTCATTTCTAGAATCATTTCCATTATAATAATTATGAGATGGAAAAACATAAATAGTTTTTTGTTTACTTTTACTATCATCTTCACTAAGATTTTCAAAATTATATATATTGTTTCAATCAAATTTTTTATAATTTGATTATGTAACCAACTGAAATTTTGATGTTTTTCATTGATTATTACATTATAGTAATACTACAACTTTTCTAGTGTATTATTATAGTGTTTTTATCCTTTTACATAGGATAATTATGCAATAAAAACTATTTATAACACAATCTTGTAAATAATTCCAAAAAAAGTAAACATTTTTATTAATAATGGACTGCAAGACACATTAATGTACTTAATTGATGGTATCCACTCGGACAAAATCAAATAAGTCGTCCTATATTATATAAAACACTGTTAATATAAATTTGGATTATAAATATTTGTTGAAATATCCTCTTGACCAAATAAGTTTGAGAGATTGAATTCAGCCAATATAGTTCATTATATATCCGGAAGACATTTATTCATTCTTTCTATTAGAAAACATTATCTTTTTATGTATGAAGGATTTTCTTCAGGTTTAAAACCATGTTTATAGAGATATCAATCAAATATTTTTCTATGATATTCTATACCATTATTTATTTCTAATTATTATATATAATATCGTTTATCTATCACAAAAACTCTTCAAACAACAAAATTTTTCCAGAACCTCATATTGGTGCTTCCTAAACAACACATTAGTAAACTTGGAGAAATTTGAAATGAATTTAATGAAATGAAGATCACATTTTGGTTTACTAAAATCTCAATGTCCCAAAAAATGGTAATATGTTCTCATTTAATAGTGTGATGAATATATTCTATTTTATATTTACACTAATTTATTTTTCATTTTTAATAAGATTCATTAATGATTCAATTTTGTTTCTATACTGGTTTATCTCTAATTGATTATTATTTATATAAAATTATTATAATTTATTATAATATATACATATCATTATTCTCCAGGTATTCTTATTATCTAATTTACTAAATTAATATGTGTCATTTATGTTGATAACATTGAGTTGATTACCATTATTCCTTCATCCATTGGTGAAACCACTTACATAATTTTTTTTATAATGATATTATTTCTTCAAATAATAAATTTATTCACATCAAAATAGTTATTATTAAAGACTATAATTATTATACATGATCCAATTAAACAAATAAAACATCATTGTACATTAGTTTTTTCAATCATAGTATTTCTAACTCCCTTGATTCTCAATTAAATATCCTTGTAACAATGAACAGATCCCCTATATCTACAATCATAATCCATAAAAATAATTTTATCTCTAGTCATATGAGAATAATAAATACTCTCAAGAATCCATTTCCATTAAATTATTAATTATTTTAATGAAACATTAAAAACAAATAAATTTTTCGATAAACTTCATCCATTATAGTAGTAACCTCTATATAATTACGTTAACAATTCTAAAAATATATGTCAAACATGATTATTCACAATGCTTATATTATTCAAATTATTCACACTATTCTCAAAAATATTGAAATTCATTTTGAAAAATAAAATTTGAATAAATTTCTATTATAATTTTCACTTATTCTTTATTATTACTTATCCTTCCTGGTTTACTCCCCCTAGATTCCTACATTTTTTTACATAAACAAAATATTATTCCTATGAATGTTGGTTTTATATCCATTATCTCAAAATAACTAATAATAAATATTTAATAAAAGTTTCTTATGAAAATTGTTATCATATACTGAATAATTATTTTATTACCCATTAATTAAATGTGGTCCACCTTTCTTATATCTTCTGGAAATATTCATTAATTGATTATCCTCAACTTTCATTAATATAAAAATGTAGAATTTTATTCTGTTTTCTCAATAAAATTTTACCTATAATATGTTTTAGATAATGTGATATTAGTTTAAATATATTTTAAATTATTAGAATTTATAGGAGTATATTTTAAAACTTTATTTTTTATAACAACCACATCATCTTGTGATGGCTAACCCTTCACATCAATTTTATTTTTATTCAATGAAATTTTAAAGATATTTTCAGTATAATGATATCATTATAATTCATTGTTATGTTCCCTTTATTATCTTATATATTTTTCATCATAATAGTTTAACGTCATATTTTATTTTTAATTTTTTTAAACATATTGTGTTTTTCAATGTAGTTATGTTCTTTTTTGAGTATCTTAAAATAACCTTCTTTTTTTCTCATGACACCTAAGCATGTATCCTTTCATATAAGAATATCCATACCATAATCAATATTCTGATATGGGGCCTTAGAAAATATTTACTCTATATAAATGTACACATACAAATAAATGGAATAAAACACAACTCTAATTGTCCCTATTTCAAGAATGTAATTATCAAATAAGAGATTCAGTTTTTCATGGAAGGGGATTATTTCAGGAGCACATTGACTTACCTTAAGAGTAAATATGATAGCTATGAATGTGTTGATAATTTTCACATATTTTATTATAGTGTTAATGAATGTTTTAACTTGAATCAACATGGTTGAAGTATTCTCTAGGTTTTAGGCTACTCAGTGATATAGGGAACATTAAATGAAGTATATAATCAAAGAATCGTCGAAACAAAATGTATCTCAAATAAATAATCATTTATCTAGTTTAATCTCTAAGAACCTTGTGTAAGTAGGATATCATGCCATGTGTTGTCACAACCCTTGTCCCCCATTCCGTTTTCTCTAGTAAAAAAAGAAGTGTGTGGTCCATAGGTTCTTGGGTATGCCAAAAGGATCCTATGAAGGTTGAAAATATAAATACCATGGGATCCTTTAGCCATGAAATTATTCATGGAGGTGGAATGGATTAAGATCCTCAAGGTTTAGTCATCACGGATTTATTGACATATTTTAGAGAATAAAATTTATTTGAACTTGTAGCAGAATGTATACCCTCTTTTATTAATCAGTGAAGGCTTAACAACATCTCTTTCTATTTTTTTGAATCTAAGTCCTCCTTGTGTGCCCAAAATCTCTTGGTCCGCAACCATAGTCAATGGATTCCACATATAATATTAGTAGATTTCATAGTTTAGTTTCTATATAATTAATGATTCTACATATAAGTTGTGAAAGGAAAAATGAAACTAATATTTTTTTTAAATAGTTCCCAACTAGTTATGTTGAAAACTTTTTCAATTTTAGTCTCCAAACCTATAGCCATTGTTAATATAAACCAAGGGGATTCTCTTGGCCCTCAAAATTATTGACCTCTATAGTACATTTTCCCTCAATAATATTATTTTTTCATTTTTATAAAGATGTGAATAAAATTTTCTACAAGTAATAGCCTAATTTATTTTTTTGAGATACATGTTTTGATCAATAAAATATTAAACTTCATCTTTCAAAAAAATTAGCATTTTCTTAATCTTACTCATCACTGATTTATGATTATTTTTTTAACATGATATATAATATTTATATGATTTTAAATAATCTCCTAATAATTTTAAGCATTGGTATATGTGGTTTTTTAACTTTTTAATTATTCAAAACAATTATTCTATTTAGTCATTAAATTCTCTAATGCTAATTAGTATAAGTATTAACTTTATTCTATCACTTTTTTGGGAAAAAATCCTCTTGATCATCATCTTCACTATCTCAATAATTATTCAATGGATATCCAAAAACAAAATATACATTCTTCCATAATAAAATCATTTTTAAGAATGTTTATTTTTTTATTTTTAAATAACATTTCTAATTTTTTTAATAATGATATAAATTACAGTTTTATTATCATAATCACATTGCTTATCCTCTTCAAATTTATCGTGGAAATCTTCTTTGATCTTCTTGATTTTATGTATCCTCATTTCATAAAGGGAAATTTTCCTCCCATATATGACATCTTTATTGAAAATAATCGATTTTATCATCTCATAGGAAATAATTATATAATGTATCTCGTCAATAGAATGTTTATTTGAATTTAAATCCTTATGTGGGGACATGATGGAATAAATTATTTTAGGAATAATACATAACATATTTTTAGTATACTAAAAATATTCATGGTCTCTCTTAACCATATGATATTTATCACAATTTTATTGATTCTTAGAATAAATTTATTATTGATTTCATTATAACATTGGTCCTTTAAAACTATCCCTATATATTTTTAGTTTTTTTTATTTTACAATCATATTCTTTTAATTTAAATTATCATGATTATCCAAAATTTCTTTTTTAGTCATTACCTCTATCACTTTAGTGAGTGTTGGGTCAGCTATGGATATCAAGAAAGAATTATTTTCCAATCCATCGCAATCAAGATTTATTTTTACAACATTTATTATAAGAATATTATTCTCATTAGGTGTAAAACAAATAGTAAAAACATAAAAAACATCCATGCAATGTGAAATGAGATAATAGGTCCTCATATTTTTTCAGTCATGATAGTTTTTGCATCAAAACTATGTATACCTATACTGATGATATAATTAATGTTCTGAAATGGTTTCTGATAAAAGAGTGTTGTATCATTTTTATTTTTTTGTAAATATTTCAATGAGATGTGAAGTCAATATGTACATATGTTGGGTAATGACGATGATCTTATTAAATGAGAAGGTTGAATAATTAATACAAAACTATAGTTCCTATGCTATATATATGTTTACTTATAACATTATATTTCGTAAATAAATCCTTGTGGTAAAAGTAAATATAAATACAAGAATCCTTACATTGAAAACAGTAAATGTATACTACTGGTTAAAATAAATGGATATATAGATTTAACAAAGAAATAAAATATATCTAATTATTGTTGTGGTAATTCTTATTGTATTCAATGTCATGTGCTAAAATGTCGGTGACTAAATAATTTTTTACTATATATTTTAGCGATATTTGAAGGATATCAAAACAATAAAGAATTATCCGAATTAGTTGTTGAGTTAAGAATGTGTGAGGTCCCCGAAATCTATATTCTTATTTTATAGAGCTATATTTGTTATAGATTCATTAAATAGTTTTGATGGATAGAGACCAAACTTCATTCAACTTGTTCATAATGATGATGGTGGATTCATTGTATTTGAATCGAGGTAAAAATGTTTGTGATATTTTATCATTATATTTTAAAGCATGATAGTCTCTACAATAATTGAGAAATAACTATTATTAAATGTTCATATATGGATGTGTTTGATGTTTATAATGGTTTAGGTAGTTAGAGAAACCTGGGTATACTCAAATATACACCCAATCACTTTTTTTCACACTATAGAATAAAAACACATGACAAAAATATTGAATTTAGGTTCATTAGTTGTTAAAATTCTTGATAGAGATTGTAACAATATTAGTGATGTACTTTTGTTATTTAGCTAAACCCATTTTCCAGAACATACCATTTTTAAAAACAAATTTAATATGACTCTTTATCAATAAAATTAAATGTCTTTAACTCCCTGAAACATTAAAAGACACTTTTCACACACAAATCACTTACTTATCTACTCATATTTATTTCCTTTCATCGTAATTTCCCAAACTCTTTTTTAGACTAGTGTTTCCCCCATATTTCTATAATTAGTGATTAAAAATCCCATAATCACCCAACCTTAACCCCATGGGGTTGACCATTAAATTTTATATAGATTAGGTTTAAAAATTACCTTCTAACCGCCATGATGACCTCTATACTGATCATAATTTGAAAAAATAAGATATTTAAAAAAATAATAATAGAAAGAAAGATAAAAAACTATATAATATATTAGATGATAAAATTTTGAGAGATATGGATAGATTAGATTAAGTGTATAGATTTGAATAAATAATTTATGAGTTTTTTAGATAATAATGAATGATAGTGAAGGGTAAAACTATATGGAAGAAAGGTTAGTTTTGTTGTGGAATTATTTATCAATAACTATATGAATTAGTTTAAAAATACTTTTGGGTGATAAATGTGTGTGAAAATTTTAATGAAAAGAATTTTTTATTTGTGAATATTATTGTGATTTGTGTTAGAAAACATGGTTAGTCCAAGCATTTTAGAGGTAAATACAAGGAAAAAATGAATGATTTGAGGTCGAATAAAGGACACTTTGTGAAAATATATTACTCTTGGAAATATGATTAAAATAACTAGAAATATATGTCACTAAAACTATTAAAATCTCAATCAATATTTATAACTATTAACAAACATAAAATATATATCTATTGATATATGTTTTCATACAATATGTGAAAAAATACTTGAAGGTTGTTTATAGAATAAAATATCATTTAACCATGAATTTTCATTATTTTCAATTAAATATAATCAATTTATTGAATAATGTTTTGGATAAATGATTTAAAAAACTAGACCAATATTTATTTTTATATAATGATACATCAAGAAAAATTAAGACTTAATTGAAGACAAATGAAAAGGATTAGTGAATTATAAAATTAAAGGATGAAAATAAGAACAATTATGAATTGACAGACCAAACAAATCTTACCCACTGATAATATTAACTATAGAGAATGTTTTAAATAACCATAAGATAATATGAAAAAAATTTAATAGAGTTTTAAATGATAAAAATATTCCAATATTATAGTTTCTTCTCTATCAATATAGAATCATTGTTCACGCATTCAATATATAACTTTCTCTCTCCTTGATTTTCATGCCCATACTTGTCCAAATCTCATTTTCTTGGTTTGATTTTTATTATCATAGTTACATATATATATATAAAGGAATCATGACAAATTAAATCTTTGTTTTTATTAATTTTTTCCGACATGTTTCTTTTCTCTTAGCCACATTTTATCACCTTGTATCCCAAATTTCTATATGGCGGCTTTCATCATTCACTATATCTTCCAAGGGACATGGAATTTTTTAACAAATTTCCCTCCCTCGATTTGATTCATCATGAGCATTTTGAAATAAATATATAGATTAAATCCTATATAGAATAAATCTTTTAAATATTAACTTGAAAACCTCACCATCTTTCCCCTTATATTCCACTTTATTATTATGCAAATCTTATTCATTGAAATATATTAGTGAGAATATGGGCTTCTAGGTGTATTTTAATTGTTATTGATCAACATATACCATAATGGAAAAATAAAAATCTATTTTCATTATGGGATAATATATATTTTGAAATTTTCCACTATGGTGCATGAACATTGACATTAATAAATTCTGAAAAATTCAATTTCTTTTCCATCAGGAAAAAAATATTGTGTGTTTTATTCCCCAAATGACTATTCTATAAAGGAATATTATAAAATATAATGAAATTCTTCTAGTACCAAAAAGTTATTTTGTATCTCCTTACCACTAGGTAAAATAAATTATCCATCAACACTTATATTTTTAGTAAAGGAAAAGTATTCTATATCAGTCAAGATTATTAGAAATTATACAAAAAATCGATGTTTTTTGTATTTAGAAAGGTATGAAATTTTTAATAAAAAATTTCTATAGATAAAATATCATGCATATCATATTCTTCCTATAAAATTTTCTTATTTTATATCATCAGTTGAATAAAATTTCATACTTCTATTCCATAGCTTAAATTTCCAACAAGAAGAAAATATCATGTATCTTTATGTCCTTCAAAAAATATCACACATATTATCTGCACTAGAAAAAGTATCATATGTATAAACTCCCATTTTAGGTTTCTCAATTCTCCCAAAATAGAGTATTATGAAAACCATATTTATGTGAGAAAATTTTACATATGTTATCAAAATGAAAAAATTCATAGAGTTGAAATTATTATTCACAATCCCCTTGGTTGTTTGAGAATATTATGAATCTAGTCTAAAAGTGTGATTTAATTTTATTTAACAATTTATTATTTTGGACGCATGATATTTCCTATAAAAAATATCACATGTAATATTTAAAATTTATAAAAATGAATTTTATGATCTTCTAAAAGAAATATAAATAAGAAATACATATGACATTGAAAATTTTAATTCTAGGAATAAAACCACTAAAATAGTTAAAATAATCTATATCAACCAAATTTAATTAAAAATTAAGGTTATAAAATGTATATAAATTTAAACATAGATCATTTAATAATTAAACACTAAAAATAAATATTTTAAAAAATATAAATGTGTTACATTTACATGTAAAAAATATAAAATAACAAGTAATCATATTTCAAAAGAACTTTTTAACATAAAAAGAATAAAAGTTTCTCATCAGCATTATGAAATCATGTATCAATGTAAAATCATATATCCAATGTCTAGAATAACGATAATTATGTAGATGTTCGTTTTAATGTTAATAGAGAGAATAAATGATCAAGGATAATAATATACGTCTTGCATAATATTTTAGTGTTCGGATAATTTAAGATATAGATTTAGATTCTACTATAGTTAATTATCTCATGTATATAAATCACACTTATGATGGAAGAAGATATTTTATAGTGATGTTGTTACATCCTAGAGTTCAAAAAAATATCTTCTTCATTGTGTTGATATGACCCATTGCAAAATGTGGAATCCAGTATAAAGGAACAATCAAGAGATAGTGAAACAATTGATAGATAATAAAACAATAAAGGGATTGAAAATTATATATAGAATATATCATTTTTTTTAAAATTAAATATTAATGATGTTTTTGTCTCCCATACTCAACAAGAACAAAACATTGCATAGATACCCATATTAGGATCCAATATTGTACAATTTTTTGTTGTTTTTCTCACTTTATTTTTTACTTCTAATTATGTGTGAATATGTTGACTGAGACATATTAAGAACAATCCACACATCTGGCGTAGGGGATTGAATTCTTATGAGGTGTAAATAAAATGGATAATATTTTAGTAAAATATTGTTAAATTGATGCAACCCTCCCCACATATATTAAATGTACGACCCACTAGGGAATTTTAGGTGGAATCAATACTAATTCGGCATCTCTATGATATGATCTATTTTTATCATTTTGTATATATGTCATAGATGATGTGATGATATGAAGAATCTATTGCGTACTTATAAAAATATGATATAAAGGTTTCAATGAAAACCTAAAAATATATGGAGAATAAAGTGGAAGCTATGTTAAGAAAAAATTAATATGATAAATAGTATATAAAACAAATTAAATGTAATTTGTGTGGTAATATTTATTTTATATTTATTGACAATTATCCTGAAGAGGAACCAATATTAGGTTATAAAGAGTATATTGATATTGAATAATGTGTATATTTTTTAATCTTGAATAAAGTATTGATTAATTTTTTATGTTTTAATATATACATATATATTAGAGTACATACAAGGTATGGATGATGAAAATACAAAATTGGATATAGGGAATGATTTCTTGCCGAATGAAATGGAAAACAAGGCCTAAGTGTGAAAAAATAAAATAAAAATTTATATCCTTTGAAAAAAATATTGGGCTCATTAAATAAATTCATCCAAATTATAAGAAATGATTTGAAAAATGTATATTAATGGAAATTTTCTGAAAGGAGAGTCGCCTATGGAAAGGATTCATGAATTTGAAGAATATCAAAATGTTATTGTTGGTGTCAATTAATCCAAATTTGATATGAAGTAAAAAGTAATTAATTATTGAGGTTCTAATTTATATAATGGGATGAGAATTTTTTCTGATGGTGTAATTTCACAAAGCTGAAAAATATACTCAAAATCGATAATTTATTTGGTTGGATATTATTTTCATAAATCTATTATCCACCCAATATGAATCATCTAATTAATGTGAGATAATGGGTTTTACAATGGAATCCACTAATAGAATTATTACATCTAAAATGACACACTCTATTAGAAGGATCTGCATAAAATTATTTAATAATATATCCACTATATGATTAAATAAAAATTAAAACTAAATTATATAAAATTTTATTTCCCCTAATAATTTTTATTCAAAATTTTAATGGTATCACTCAAAATATTGAAAAATATTGTTGAATAAAAATATTATAAAACGAATAACAATATAAATGTTTGTTGTGGTAATGTCAAAGAAAATTTGATTCCAAAGATTTGATAAAAGAAGATTTATTTGTTTTAAAAATATCATGGTAGTGAAGTTATCCAAATTTCAATAGAAAAGTGGAAAGTAATATTAATTTGAAATCATTAGTATTGTTGATGATTTAAAAAAAATCATGGATTTTTTCCCAAAT
The DNA here is from genome assembly GCA_963277665.1 of Viscum album. Taxonomy (NCBI): domain Eukaryota; kingdom Viridiplantae; phylum Streptophyta; class Magnoliopsida; order Santalales; family Viscaceae; genus Viscum; species Viscum album. Next base: position 253,118,752 of record OY728120.1, on the reverse strand, counting down.
GGTTTATTATTAAAATAAAAACAATCCATCTACCAATGGGATTTAGCTCTATATTAAATAGAATTCCCACTATGTAGTAAAATGAAAATGGAAAAGAAAAATTGTTTCACTAAAAATGATTTTAAGTACATGAGTATTTAACTATGAATTTCAAAATAATTATCGAGTACTTTCATGAGGACTGGTATTGATCAAAAATTCTTGAAACAAAATATTTCTATTAAATAATAAAAAAATAAATGAAAGAAAAAATTGATTTGACTTTATGGAGTAAAGTAATAAAGATTGGAGAACAATACTGAATAAATAAGAAATATGGGATGGAATATATACCAAATAGGAGAAACATAAATTTTTTCGAAAAGGATAAATAATGGATCTTTGAGAAAAGGTATCAAATATCAATTTTGGAGGATTCATGATTGGAAATAGGAGAGATAAAAGCCATGAGGTAAAATAGACAGGCTTGGTGTAATATATATATAATGTGGAATATCAAAATGGTGTTCCAATGATGGGCGAAATGATAACTGTTTGTAATCCATGTAGAATATCTATAAAATAGAATAATTTTTATTAATAATGTCTGATTATTTGTGTATAAAAAAGAAGAAATTTTATAAAGAGGGAGAAGGAACAAATGTTTGCATGTTATTTTATAGCTTATGTTAATGTTTCAATTCCATATTAGATGAAGAATATGAAATAAAATAATTCCAAATTTTCCATGAAAACTCATGTATATAAAAAATGGAGAAGTAAGAATAAATTTTTCTCACAACACGGAAGCTATAAAGAAAGTAGTTTCTAGGTTTTGAAGAGACTTCGGTTTATGTTTGTATCATTGAGATAAAAAGGATTACTTTACATATTAAAATATATATTGTTTTTATATTTTAAAACAGGTAGTCAATTGTAATAGTTATATAGGGAGAAATGTAATATTTTTACTCTCTTACAATATGGATTATTTTCTATCATGGAATTATTTGAAAAATATCTAGAAATATTCTTACAACATTTAACATGATACAATAATGGTTTGTTTGGAATTCATTTTATTAAAGATCATCCATGATGTGGAATGAATATCTTATTCCCTGAGGGGTAATTTTGTTATGAATCTACCAAAACATCCTAATATTATTTGAATATTAAATTTCATGATAATGAGGAAGATGAGGTATGAAAGTCAGTTTCACATACTTGTTGGATTTAATCAAATATAATTGTTAAGTTTTATATTTAATTAATCTAGAAAGTATCTTTAAGGGCTATAAATCTTCATGCACATGTTTTTTTAGTGTTTGATTAGTTGAGTTTAGGTGAACAATTTCTTGAATATTTTCTATAATATCCCCTAAAAAGAGGTATTTGAGTTATTATCAATAACTAAATAGGATTATATCAATATTTTACATCTAGGTCAATCTCTCTTTTTTTTCTACATTAAGATAATTTTTTTGGAAATTGGGTTGATTAATTTCTAGATTAATTAATTTGAATTTTTTCATTTCATAAATCAATAAATAATATTATGTTTTACTAATGTAGAGAAGATTAAATTTTAATTATGAAAAAATCATGATATTAGTGGGTATTTCAATTACCTATTTACCTAAAAATTTATTTAATATAATGTGGAGAATAATATTAACATTAGAGTTAAAATTGGTATATTTGAAATTGGTATTTGAAATAAATCTATAGGGGTATATTGAATTTTACAAATTTATTTTGATTAATATTCTTGAATATTTTAAATTTTTTCAAATTATATAAATGATAAGTGATGTTTGTAGAAACCGAAACTCTAGTAACCTAAAGATTGTTCCAAATTTATTACAGTGGCATAGATATATGCATTCGAACTCAATATAATTTTAACAAACGAACCCAAGTTACCATCAAACATGGTACCCAACCTAATCTATCAAAAACCCAAAGGGAATTCCTGCTGCCCACAAGCTAGAGACAAGCAACCAGGCATCAAACAACACAGAAAAGGTAATGATTTCATGCAACCTGATCAACCACATGGAATATATAGATATGTATGTGTGTTTGTGTGAGTGTGGTACAAAATTCAATAGTGGAATATGAACAAGATATATATTTCATTACTATAAGAATATAGTGGAAACAGACAATTGCAAAAGTATATAAAAACAGCAATACAAGTCCAACTGAAAAAGATTAAAAATGAAACAGCTTCTCAAAATGATGGTAGGGATGGACTCCCACCATCTCACCACTAGCTACCTTACTAGATGACATGAACCTCGCTATATTACTATGGCACATTTTCTTTTGAAGTGCTGTAAGACAATGAAAGGTCTACAAACCACCGAAGAGTTGTGCAATGTGTGATCTATTTGCCTCAATAGGATCCCACCCCGGTGTTCCAAAACTATTCTCTATATAAAAATACATTTATTATCATTTTAAATTGAATATGGTATGCTAATATATAAAGTAGTTTTATTCATACCATGGTAAACAGTTCTATTTTTCACAACTCTAAAACAAAATAAGGTATATATATTTTAGAACACATTTTCCAAATCATTTTCCACAATAATAAACATGAATATCAAGTAATGACTCAAAAATCCAGGCAATAAAAAAATGAATTTTTCACAACACTGATGACTACTATAGGTCTTGGCCACAATCTACCTGTACCACAATCAATAATGTGTGCAAACTATTATCTTAGATCAATAGGCCAAGGAATCAAAGAAATACCCTAGGAGCAACCCCCACCCCATATTTCAATACTAGTCTCCTAAAATAAATATCCTATGAAATAGAGGAAATCCTTGAGACAAACCTCCTTAATAATTAAAAAACAATGAAAGATGGACTCTATAAAAACCTTCCACCTAATTACCCTAGGAATCCAATGTGCTCTTTTTCATAAATTTATTTAAGTGGCTGGACATCCATTTCAAAACCATTTCAATGCTTCAAAAATAAGATTTTTCCATTTCATTTTTCAATAACTAGGTAATTAACCTTTTTCATTTAACACTATTTTCAACACACACAATACAATCAGTCTAATATTTCATCATGAATGGTTCTATAAAAAATCATATCCATTATCATAGTATAGTGGAGGAACCACCTACCTCAAAACTCATTTCATGCATTCCCGCAACATGATCCCCCAGAAAAATACCCACAAACTCAAATTAAGACCCTATAATACATTCTATGCAGAGTCGGATTGATTTAATTATAAATACAAAGGGTCAGTAAAAGTTGGTAAACCCACATACCTCAAAGACAAACACCCACCGCACTACGAACAATGGATGAAAAGGCCACCAATAAGAGATCACACAATGGATCTTAGAAGAATACATTATGATTCACCAACCGTACATCAATAGATATAAAGACAAAATCCAATGGAGATACATTGTTCAATGGAAATTAAGTAACATAGAGGTTACTTCCCTAAATATATGCACCACAACCACAATGTAGATCGAGTGTCAAAAATATCGATCTAAAGTGTTTAAGTTACATAAACACCATAGAACTTCCCAAGGTCGAGATCCAACAAGGAACTAAGGATGTAACCGAAAAAAAATATTTGCATGCTATTTTTAACAAATGTATGCAGGTCATCACATGTTGTTTAACCCTATTACACAACACGCTACCCTATGATCCACATATTCCCAAAACCCCTTTTACTCAGATTAAAAACTTTTATTTTAATAAGACTCATTGTGTAAGTCATGTTCATGACATGTAAACATTCATATCAAGATGTTATCTTTCATGATATACATCCATCAAAAATTACATAAGATGTCGCATAGTTACATGGTGTGTACCTACTTTGTAGCATACAGAAACAAAAAGATATTTGTGAATGTCCAAAAAATCTATAACATCAACATTATAGGTATCTTCCCAATCTCAATGGAGGGGAACCCCATGGTAAGGTTAAAGGAATATCTTATAAAACGACAATGAAATGTTACATACTATACACCACAAAGACATTACTTCGCCAAGAAATCACTTGGTTGATGTAATCCCCAGAAAGTGGTGAGGTCAGTTCTCCCTAATCTACAATTCATTCCCAATTATCGTGAGAATATGATAATTTTTTACATATAACTCTAACTAAAATAATGGACTTCAAATGCAATATGTTCATGTGAGAATGAATGATCTCGAATGGTTTCTGAAGAATAGAAGAACATGGCTCTATCTCAATTTCATCATATCATAGAATGTGAGCGGGGTTAGGGTGATGTTTCTTAAGAAGAGGTATATGGAAAATATCATGAAAACTTATCAACAGAACTTGAAATGATAAACAATAATAATCATTTCTGAGTCTCTTTGTGACCTCAAATGGTTAAACATATCTTGACTCCAATTTTCCCAACATTCCAAGCCAATGGTGACCAAACCTAGGGAAATGTTTCATGAAATATTAGTCACCTTTGGAAAACTGCAAAGCTCAATACCATCCATCTGTATATTACTTCTATCAACTTTGGGCTATATCCAGATGCCGATATACATACTAAATCTTTGTGGATGTTTCTTGTACGAAACTAGGTCAATCTAAATATGCTTTTCTCACCCCATCCCAACAATTATTTGATCTACATGGGAGACTATTCAATACCATTAAAGGATCCATTTCTACCAATGGCTATTAACTGTTTTGTAAAAAAATGTACTAGTTCTAGATGTTTATCCCATGATCCTTAAAAATCATAGACACATGCACAAAGCATATCCTATAGAATATGAATTACTTTCTCTATTTAACCATCCATCTATGGATGGTATGGTATCCTCACCTTGACCTGAGTTTTTATAGCCTCTTAGAGACTCCTCTGGGATCTGAAGGTAAACCTAGGATCCCTATCAAAAAAATTGGATGTAGGACTACCATGTAATCTCAAAATCTTCAACACATACATATTTCTAATATCTTCATCCACACAGCTATACATGGTCAAAATAAAATGAAAAAATTTATTAACCAATCAAAAACCACCAAAAAATTATTCCTCCTTTGTAGAGTCAACGATAATCCAAAAACAATATCAATGGATATTGCATCATATTTACTGATTGGTACTAAAAGGGGATAATGCAACCTAGAAGGTTTCAAGGGTTCTACCTTTACTTATTTTCTGGTGTAATAATGAGACACAAACTCTGCAATGTCATGCATCATACACATCCACCATAATTGCATACACATGTCAAAATAAATCTTCAAAGTGACTAGATGTACATACCATGAAGACTTGTGAATTTCAAAAAAGAATAAACTCCTCACAGATATTGGGATGGAAATCTATTTCCTGATGTGAAACATACCATCTGAAGAGAGAGATTATCCCAAAACGGTCACCATACCCTAAAGGATTTCCCGAGTCTTCTAAAACTCATCATCCTGCTACTAAATCTACAAAATAGACTCCAGTGGAGATTATGATAATTGAACATTGTCCAAAACCATACATGAAATTTCATCCTTATCATCTAGGTGAAATTGATCAAAAATCCCCATAAGGTTCCACTCCTCACTTGATTCCAATAAAATCTGGTGACGGCGCTTTCTTAAAAAGAATTTCTATAACAACATTCCACATTCATGGGATGTAGATGATATAGAATTCAAACATATGAAGGTATTCTACTCATTGACTCAATATTATATTAAACTATTTATAATAAAATATATATCTCAGAATCTTAAGAGCATAGAATAAAATGAACCTTTCCCCGAAAATGATAGTGTCTCCAATACTTAAGCTCATTCATGACCGTAGAAAGATAAAAATAATGAGTGGGTAATTATTTTTAGGAATCCAAATATAAAGAGGGTAATAAGATACCACACAATAATCTTTTATAATCATGAATCCCAAACCAACAACATATGTATTAGAAAACACTACATATCTTTTACTAAGATCATGTATGATCTGAATATGAGCCGATGTCTGAATCCTTTTCAGTTCACTGATTTGTGTTCTGAATCTTCCCATCCTGGGATAATTTCACCACTTTCCTGGTATGAATATTCAATGGTGATACCAACATAGAAAATTCCTTAAAAAACTTTCGGTAGTATCGAGTACGACCCAAGAAGTTTGGTATCTCAATGACATTTTGTGGTTCCTTCCAGGAAAAAAATAATTTACCCTCTCTCTATCAACTGATAATCCATGATCACAAATTATGCTCCATAAGAACATCACATCAATAATCTAGAAAATATATCTAGAAATATTTCTATACAACGGTTTAATTATAAAAATTTTTAGAACCAAACATAGATGGTCCTCATCCTCACTATAATATTTCGAATAAACAAAAAAATCATACATGAACATTACCACAAAATTTTCAAGATAATGACGGAATATCTATTTTATCAAATCCATTAAAACTGAATGAGAATTAGTTAGACCAAAATAAATCATATAATATTCATAATGGCCATGCCTACTCCTTAAATCAATCATCGATATATCAGATTCCCTAACTCTAAGATGATGATAACCCAATTAAATATCGATCTTTAAAAACCACTTTCCACCCTTAACTGATCGAATAGATCATCCACATGAGGAAAATGATAATAGTTCTTAACAAATACTCAGTTAAACATATGATATTACACACATAAATGAGTTGAACCATCTACTTTATTGGAATAGAGAATATGGGATACCCAAGGGGAAAAGGTAGGGAAAATGAAACCTTTTTTCTAATAGTTCATCCAATCGAATCTTGAAAATTTTCGGCTCCAATGGTGCCATATAATAATAAGGTATCGATATCATATGCATACCTAGAACCCAGTCAATCATAAAATGTACCTATATGTCTAGAGGAATTCTGGATAAATCCTCCGGGAAAACATTAGGAATGTATTGATCAAAAAACGAAAAGATCATTAATAGAAGAAATTCCATCAAGATCAAATTCAATTAGAACCAAAAAAATTATGAGCACTAGATGGGATGGTCTGGAATGAATTGAAATTGGGTCCCACTCCCACTAAAATACATGAGGGCTTCCATAAGAAGCTAGAAAAAATGACATCGATGATAAAAATAATCATAAGCTTGATGAGTGACCAGCCAATCCATACTGATGGTGAGATCAAATTGATCCTAATCCTGAATGTGAGAATCCTAGACCAAATCTGTATCAGCTATCAATAAATAACAAGAAAAAAATATGAACCCCTACTCTTTAAACATAATAAGAGGAATTTATAACTCCATTTTAAAGGAAATAAGTTCCAATGAATGTTTAAGAACATCAAAAAAATGTGTTGATATATAAAAGTTTGAGGAACCAATATCAAATAATGAAATTTACACAAAAGATGTTTTAAGGATAGGACCTGTCACTATTGCCAGATATACATTACCTTTCACTGGACACTGATATAATATGTGAAAATGCTTCAGAACTAAGGCATGTGGCTAGATCACTATAGTATTTGAAGCTTCTGGTTGTACCATAGAATCCATTGAAGCTGATGAACCCTGACCATAATGAGGAGTAGTTATATCATGGATGAAGTACTGTAAGTGACCAATGTATCCAAAACTATTTCATTTTTTCACGGTCAATGGAAAATAATGTACAGTGTGTCCCTTATTGACACAATAATAGAAATTTATAGGAACATTACTTGTTGTAACATTTTTTCCAGAGGAGGCTCACTATTGAGACCCACCTCCACTACTCTTATGATGATCCTGCTATTTCCTCTTCTTTCCATGTTCATAACTGAAGCTGTTACCCAATGGATTACAAGAGTGGTAAAATACAACCATTCATTCAATATTAATTTCATCGATCATATTTATTTCTAAAATCTTCACATATGTAGAAAGCTTAACCATAATCACATTTGATCTTATATCTAGTCCCAAAACCTGCAGGTAATTCTGAGCCTTCATATTCTCATTTCTCACCACATATAGGAAAAAACAGACAAGAATGGTAAAATGATTGGTGTATTGCAACACCAAAATAAATCCCTATTGTATATAAAGGAACTAATGAGAATTTTCCAACATCAAGGACTCTGTGAAAAATACTAAAAGAATTGGGTTTTTAATCCCTTCCAATCTAATACCATGTGTCTATTTTCTTGGACCATATAATCCAAACAATTCTAGTCGAAACCTTTAAATTTGAAAACTAAAAACATCACCCTGATGTTCTCTGGTGTCTCCAAATGGTTGACTATTTGATCAATATTATCCAAAAATTCATTTGCCTCTTGAGGTTTGTTTGTTCTTTTATGTGATAGAGGCATTTCACACAAGAACTCCCATGATAATTCTATCTCTCCTCCAGCTTACGGAAGTACCTAAACCACTGCGTTCTAAACTCATGGTACATCTAGATCAATATCACAGAATGACCGTATGATAGTCTCGATGATATTTTTATCTATAGGTGGGTTCCCATGAGGAGCATCAACTACACCTTTTTAAGGAACTCATGCAAGACATATTAGATGAATACTACAACAAAACAAAACATTAGAATGATTAGACAACAGAACAAATATCATCTCAAACTGGAAAACCCATAAAAAACTACGTTTTATTAAAAACCAATACTAGACACAGACATCCCAATGTCCCATGGAAACATGAGTCTCGTTATGACCAGAGCGAGCCACACCCTTATCACAACATACCACTCATATCCGGAAAATCCTATCTCTAGTCTAACAGATTCCCATGACATGGATTCTTGAGGATCAAACTCCTATAATACAAAATTATAATGAAGAGACCCATGTTACCCTCAAACCTATCACCTGACCAGATTCATCACATACATGATGGGTGTTTTCAATCCAAATGGGCTAGCGACAAGCACCAGAGCATCGAAGAACACAAAAGAGGGAATGATTTTTGAAAGTTGAAAAACCACATTGCATATATATATATATATGATATAAAAAGAAGCATTGGAAAACGAACAATATATATATTCCATAACTATAAGAAAAAACAAACATAGACAACTGTAAAAGTATATGAAAACTCCCAGATATACCCAAATGAAAAGAAATAAAAACAAAATAGCTACTCCAAATGATGGTAGGGATGTAATACCACCATCTCACCACTAGCTACCCAACCATCTGACATGAACCTCACTAACTCACTACAAATCCTTTCCCTTCAATATACTAGAATAAAAACAATGGTCTACGTACCACCAAAGTGGTGTGTAGGGTGTGTGTAAATATGAGGTGTGGTATCCCACCCAGGTGTTCCATAACCATTTATTGTATAAAAATCCTTGAATAATAATTTTAAATTGAACACATCATGATAAGACGTTAAAAATTTTTATAGAAAAAATGGTAAACATTTCCCTCTTTCCAAACTCTAAAACAAATAAGAAGGTATATCATTTTGATGAACATTTTCTATATCATTTTTTTCAAGTATAAACAAGTATATCAAGGATACTAAGAAATACATGAAATAAAAAATAGAAGAAAAGGTATCACGACACCATGGAATACAACATGTCTATTCCTTAGACTACATGTACCACAATCAATCATGTGTAAAAATTCTGACCCTAGAACAATGATCTTAGGAGGAAGAATACTGTCACATGAGTAAAACCCCAAAAATGAAAATATTGGTCTCTTATAACAATAGGCCCATGAAACAGAGAAAATATTCCAGACAAACCTCCTTGTTAATAAAAAACAATGGAATATAGAATCAAGATAAACCTTCCATATAATCACCCATGGTAACCCATGTTCCCTTTTTCACAATTTTTTACAATTCATTGAAAACCAATTCCTAAGCATATAAATACCATTTCAATTCTTCAAAAATATCCCTTATCTAGTTCGATAAGTCAATATCTTGGGAGAAACCATTTTACATTTAAAACTATTTCCAACACACACCTAAAAGAATGGAAATATTTTGTTTTGAATCAGTTTGTATAGAAAAACAACAAGATCAATTATCGTAGGCTAGAGACAAAACCACCTACCTTACAACTCAGGTTGCACATGTGAATAATAGTATCAACCAACAATGAAACCCAGAAGAACAAAAAGAGACTCTAACATCCAATCTAATCACCACATGATTGATTTAATTCTAAACAACATGGGTAAATAGAAGAGGGGAAACCCACATACCATAACGAAGAACACCCTTATGAACAATAAAAAACTGAATAAAAGACCTCTAGAATGAGATTTCACAACGAATCTCGGTAGAAACCATGAATAGTTACTATACTTAAATCAACTGATCCAATGTCACTACCCAACAATGATACCATTATAAAAAGAAACAAAGGAATGGAATGTTAACTCACCTGGGGAGATACTTCGTGATTAACCGTTACATGGAATATATCATAGTCAAATGGCATGTAACTAATTTTTTGGTAGTAGAAGCAAAAAATTATTAGTGAATTTATAACACATCTCTAACATCACCATTATAGGTATCCTCCCAATCTCAACGGAGGGGAAAACTAAAATAAGGTTATATGAGTACCTGAAAAAATGATAACAAGATTTTACAACAATAGTTTAATAGTCTAGAAGATACAAATAAATAAAATATTCAATATTTATATTTTTAATAAAAATAATACATAATACATTACAAAATAAAATGATTTTCATCCTTGAAACTCAATCAAATATTTCATATTTATATACCAGGGAAAGGAAAAATTATAATGGAGAGCTCAAATTCCTAGTATGGGTAAAATAAAGAGGATGATCTCATTAGAAAATAAATATTATTTAATATTATTGTAAACCACTAAAATAGAATTCCATTTAATAAATATTTTTACAAATAAATAAAGCATAATCAATATGGAAATGTGACTAATTGAAATAACCTTCCATTTAATCAATAAACTGAGAATGAAATGTATCCAAAGATAAAATAAAGTCCAAAATCAAAATTTTTATAATAATAATTAATTATAAATTATTAATATAATTAATTATTGGATTTCATTATCTCAAGAATAATGATACCTTTAATTTCAATACCATTAACAATATAGTTTAAAACATCAAGTAAAACCCCATCAAATTTGGAAAGATGCTTTGTCTTATGAGACCTTTAGATGCATTTAATGGATATATATAACTATTCACAATCCATAAATTCGTGTCAAAATAATTCATTTTATATATAATAATCTTGTTAATTCATGGATCAATAATATTTATCCATAAATATCTATATTGAGTATAGGATACTTATTTATAATCATTCCCCCAATTAGTCTAATAAATTACAATGTAAAGAGAATATGTAAAAATGGTATATGTTTTAGGAAATAATTAATTCAATCTGAAAATAATATTAATATTTAATAAAAAAATATTTTCCAATGAAAAATGATTACTTGAAATTGATTGTTAAAAAGGAAGAAAATAATCACAAAAGAAATATAGATTTGACAATATTTTTTTTCCACTATGGTAAAATTTAAATTATAACCCATTAAGTAATAAACATGAAATAAAACACTAATAATGATGAATAAGTAGTAATTAATGTTATATTAATCAATGTTTGATTATATAAACAATATTAAATTGAATAGTTATTAAAAAATACAGGTTAATGAAATTTAAATTTAGATGAAATCCATTACCTCAATCATTCCTTTATTTGGAAATTATTTAATCTCATAAATAGTGGTTTTAATAAAATTATTTATTTCTTCCAAAACAATAAACATATTAATAATATCACATATTATTCTAATATAATATTTTATCCCCCTTTTGTTGAGAATATTTCATTGTTTCCATTGTTTTTAGTGTTAATTTCCTTGTGTTCTAATCTATGTTTTGTCATGAATGATATGGTTCTTTCCTATAGGACATAAATAGATCATCTAATGAATTATAATTATTTTATAAATATCATATTTAATTATTATTATAGAAACTATTGAAATAATTATTGATATTCAGATATGTTAAATGAATCACATCACTTCGTGGAGATGGTTGGTCATACTGATGCATGAACGACGATATCCTTCCCTTAATGAGTTAAAGGGTATGGGTTTTTAGGATATATTAATTTTTCCAGAATTTTTATCTTCTTTTATATATCACATATATTAATTAAATTTAATCTTTTTACATAATATTTGATGATTTTGTAAAAAATTATTCACATCGTTTCGTGAGGTGGTCGTCCGCTATACCCAGTAGTGATGTAATTATATTTTAAAAAGAAAGAAATGTAAGAATTTTTTGTGATATTATAATTGAATAGGTTTAATTATATCCTAAATATTATATATATAAATTAAATCCATCATTATTTTTAATTGTGAGATGTGTTGTTATAAAAGGAGATTCATTAGTTTGTGAGGTTGTAGTTTGTCACACACATGATCAAATATTTCCTTTCCAATTTGATGGAAGATGATATGGATATAGATTATTAAATAATAATAATTAATTATATTTCTGATAATGGTGTTTTTATAATATAATGACTGAATAATATTCTTCGCATGTGGATGAATAAATGAAATACCAATGATTGTTTAAGAACGTTACCTCTTCTTTTGATGACATATAAATGATTTCACCCAAAGCCTTTATAGAATTTATTTATGATAAAAAGGATAATGTAGGGTGTTTTAATGGGTGTAGGGAATTTTTTTTGGTATTCAATAAACTAATTGTATTTGGCGGAGTGAATATGGGATAATAGGGGTGACATTTTTTATGTAGGGGAGAAGAAACACAATGAATATTTTAAAATAATCAATCATGCCTTTATTGTTACAATAAAACCCCCCTCCAAAATGGGTCACTATTAGATATTACATGTCATAAGGTTGAAATATATACTTAACTTTCTTACAAATCATTTTTTTTATTTTCTAAAGCCAGGTTAAAGGGGACCGGTACCCCAACGTACAACATGCATAGATAGACGAAACTTAAACAAACCAGAACAACACATCATTACATATCATCATAGACATAATCGTCTCCAAAACCCATGCAGGATTCCTCCTCACCCGTAGCCGGCTCCCACTCTGGGTCCCTCCAATAGTTGGCAAATTGAACCCTACTTCTAAGCTGCTCCAGAACAGGTCGTTATGGTGAGGCATCGACGACCACTCTTCCCTTTATCAAAGCAATCACCACCTCCCCACTCTGCATAGAAGCTGATCTGGTCCTCAGCAGTGGCGGAAGGTGCGAGTAATCCTTCCACACCTTTCTTCTTGTTTGATTAGACATAGGCCCGCCACTTGTATCCATGTTATGAGTCCATCTCTTGACAATATCACTGAAAGAAATCCCAGCCAGCTCACTCACAGTTCATATTCCTCCAACAGAGTTCTCCTCTCCTCTACTATGTTTCTCCCTCCAAACAGAAACTGGGCATTCAAAATTATCCATCCTCGGATATGTATTGCTGATTTCCACAAAAGGGAGACGTCCATCTTCATTCGGAGCCTTTTCCATAGCACTGGACAAGGCCACATTCCCTTTACTATCATTGATCCTACTCTTGCCCCTCCTTCTCTTGGGAGAGGTGTTACTTCCATCCATGCATAACTCCTTGGAGGCCTCCACTTGACCCCAATTCCCGATTGAAGTCTCCTTTCTTGTTGGTTCCATACCCTCCTCCCCACTTCTGGAAACACTATTCAAAGTCGGTTCAGCATCACCATTACCAAGTCATTCAAACCTGTTGGATAAAGCAACAAAAGGCTTGGACATTTGATCTAAACCTCTAGCCCCTTCTGTGCTGGGAACCTGCAGGACAGGATTGGTACTCACATCCCCCATAGTTTGAACCAAATTAGCTCCGCCTCCAGCAAGTATCCAATCCACCGAATCCTTATCACCTTGGTCTTCCTCCTCTAGCACCCTACTGACCTCAACCACCGGCCCATCCACCTCTGGTGCCTGGGAATCCAAATCTACCCCTTCTATATTCATCTCCTCAACAACAGGGGAAAGAGTCTCCTCAACACCTACCTGGGTGGCCTCACCTAGTAGACTATCCACTCCAACAGATTGGGAACCCTCCTCTTCGTCAACAGTCACCTTGGAAGTGTTTCCCACCCTCATAGCCAAATCTCTTGGTCTTCTCCTAGCCTCTCCATCCCTTCTACTGGGAACATGTATCTGGACCTTCAAAGCTCCATTCCTATGGCAAAACTCCACTTCATGTCCCAGGCGGTGACAAGAAGAATAGAAACACGTCCAGTTCTCGTAAATCACCTACTGTCAACACCTGTACTCTTCCCCTATGGTAATCCACACATAATCAAATGACCGTCGAGAGGCATCCATCTCCATACAAACCCGGGGATTAACCGGATGGCACACAACATTAGTATGACTATCAGAACACAAAGACCTTCCTACGAGGTTTCCAAGCATTTGAATAATAGCAGGGTTCTGTAAGGGATGCGGCAAATTAGGGAAACTTACCTAAACCTCTGTCGACGGTGAATCGCGCTTCATGTGAAAGTCGAAATACCAGCGTAATAGAAGGAAGTGAAACCTGTTGAAACTGCGAGGAACTCTCGACCAAGGAGTAATGAGATATTCCTCAGATTCGAACCGAATCATCATGTGGTTCATGTCAAGCAGACCGACAATTTCCCTTTCCTGTAGCTCCCACGAACCGAAGATAAATCTATCGAAGGCATCAATAGAAGGTCGTCCATTTCTAAAGCGCGCAAGCAAGGTAAGATTCAGAAGAGCAGAAGATTCTGAGAACTCTGAAGTTGAGAGATGAAGGTTAGGTCACCCATCGAATAGATCTGATGCCTTAGGGCTCAAAGAGATTTTTTGGAAAGGAGGAAGAAAGTCTGGATTCGAAAAAGGTTGAAAAACACCTGGTCTCGCATCGGTCGGTGAATCTCCCTCCCCCCCCCCCCCAGCGGGGGGAAGGCCGGCACCGTTGCCGTCGTCACCGGTCGCCCATAATCGCCAGGGTTTCGCCATTGTCACCGCTTGCTCGACTACCACCAGACATCAAAATATATACTTGACTTAATTTTCATTAATTTTTATGTAATTTTAACCCATATATTTTAAGGTGAACCAACCAATAAATAAGGTTTTTTCTTAATTGAGGTAATTAATTTTAACTGATTTAAATATTTGTAAGAGTGAAAAAATTAATTTTTCCTTATTAGATAATATAAATTAGACTAATGCCAAATATTAAATCCATTTTCAAAATTCTATTAATATAATTAGAGTAATAAAATTTAAATTTATACCAACCAACCTGATGAAAAAGAAGGTTTCAGAATAGAGCATTATCATTTTTATAAGTGGGTTTAATATCATAACCAAATATTACATTCATTTAAATGACTTAAATTACTAAAATTTTAAAACCATTTATATATTATTAACTTTAATCCAATTTGAAAATAATTTTACCTTGTAAATTATTTTAATTAAATTATAGTTTTATATAAAAATAAGTATTTTTCACTATTCCGAGGAAAATTATTCATTTCAGAAAAACACCAAAAATTAAAACCTAGAAAAAATTGATATATTGATTTCAGAAATGAATTTTATTTAAAAAAATAAATTCCTTGAAATTGGTAAAAATTAATGGTAATTTATTTGAGAAAAGCTCGAATGAGCCATCATTTAGAAAAATAATGTTTTTGAAAAAAATTCTTTTTATTTTAAATGATTTTAATTTTATTTATAATAAATATATAACCATAATATTTATATTCTAGTTAGTATAATTCATACTTACCAATTTAATGGTTATTTTTATTTTTATACTCTATTATCGTTTATTAAGAATCAGGGTTTTGTGTTCCACAAGAAATCAAAGAGATCATGTTTTTAATAAAAATATCATAATATATCAAGGTGTGACAATATATTTTAATCTTGACGTTATGTGTCATGTATTTGATCATACCCAACATTTTTCTATAAATATATCAGTGTGTTTTATTATTTACACCATTAAAAAATTTCTTCATTATAATTTAAACATGATCCCAAAATTTAGGTGATTGCCATTTAAAAATAACATTGTTTCAAAAACCCATATAATAAAAGGGTGAATAAAAATACTCTTAATAATAGTGAAATGGATATAAAAAGCCCACATAGAATAACACATTAATTGTTTTCTATTTTAGAGAACATAGGTGGTATTTGAAGATATCAACATAGAAGAAAATCATAAATAATTTTATACTAAAAGTGAGTACCGATAATAAGTAATTGAATCATAAATAGAAATTTGAGGACAAAAAAACCAAAAATATGTGATGATTTAAAATAAAATTTGTTTTGTTGGATATAAATTTCATTGGAAAACATTTTTGTTTCAAGATAATCTTTTTAATGTTGATTCATTTTTTTATAAACAATTATTATAAGGAAATATACTAACTTGACATCATTATATTTCATAGGCACAATTTCATCATATGGTTATGCATTGTTCAATTTGAAATTCATCCTTTTATCCATGATATGAACATCCAAAAATTAATTTTTACTATCTGAAGCACTAAAATTAATAATCAATGTATCTTATAATTCAAAAAATATTTACAGGTCATTCCATACATATCTTAATATTTTATAAATCAAATATTTTAATCCAATCATCTCCAATATTATTAATTAGTCACCAAACCTCAATCGTAACACCAAAAATTCAACGTTAATATTTATCCTTCAAATAAATTTATTAAAATAAGTTCATATTATATTGAACATCAATGTGTATGTTATTGGTTGGACCAACTACCTTGTCGCCAATTATTTAGGGGTTCAATCCTCACAACCTTGCCGGATGTGACATGTCATCTATCAGAATATGGGTAGTATTTTTTTCTAAATAATAAATTAATTCAATTTTTATAATGATAAAATAGAGTAATTGCCCATAATTAACTCAACATCAATATAATATACTACCTAATGGTCACTAATACATTTAAACATATTCCTAAAAAATGTGAGGCCATTTTTCCTTATGTAAATTTCCTACTAAAGCATGGACTAAACCAATGGGTTGTTTTTCCATAAATTTTCAAAAAATATCCTTAATCATGATAGATTCAAATAACATAAAAGAAAATTGTGGTTTATATGAATTTTAGATTATTATAAATCATAAAATAATAAACCAAAGATGATATCCATAACTATTGCTTAAATAATGAAATATATGCATCCAAAATTAACACAATCTTTACAAGTTTCATGATTCATATAACTAAAATACTGTTGGTAAAATTAGTTCTAAATTTTAATTCTAGAATCCCAATAAATACTTCAACAATATTATTTCAACATATTTCATTCCATGATCTAGAAGTTAACATTTTAAATAGATAATATACTTGAATAATTCCAAAGATCACCACATTTACGAAAATTAACTATAAATGGATCTCTATGATGATATTTATTTCCTTCCATCATAAAAATCATTATTCCTCAAAAATTAATTAACTTTGCCCTTATTTTTCCACACATAAAACATTATCCTTTCCCAAAGAGGTTGTTTTAGTGGTGTCTCTTTCCACATTTCTAATGTAAAAAAAATTGGTCCTTTTATTCTCCATGTTCTCTACTACATGAGAAGTTATTTTAATCCTTTTATCTCATTGTTGGTGAGTTAGAGATTTGGTTATGGTATAAGTTGTTAATCATATTATAGTATAACTGATTAGTAATTATCAAAATAACATTCACATCTATTATTATCCCATTTGGTCACTCACATTCACTATATTTTCCTTCATATTCAATTTCAACATGATTCCTTTGGGTTCTAGACATTAAATAAAACTACAAAATCATAGTGTGATCTGTAATAATCATAGTGGGAAAAAAATATAGTCATTCACCGAATTTCAAAATCATGAAACATTCTTTTAAATATAATGAACCCTAGGTTTACTCTTGTTCATTCAATTTCAACATCTATTAAAACCCTTCACAATGTATTATAATGAAATTATATATTATACATACCATATCCTCTTAGAATGTCAAAAAATTGTGTTTATTAAGGTACATTCTCATGTTTTTGGTAACATTCAATTAAAATCTAAAATTCATTATTCATTGTTATTACCCCTATGAAAATTTTATCTAGAACCACATACACTTTTAGAATCTGGATAGGGATTTGTATCTAGTTAAAACCAGAAAATATGTTCCTTACCAAAACCATAAGATATTATCCTAAACATATCCTTAAATCTATAATTTACTTATGATCTATATTCTATGTTTTCTTTAATTCAGTTCCCAAGGATTCTAATAAACATCCACTGATACCAAATATAACAACACTGACCGCAGTAACCAGTATATAATTCTTAATTTATTACATTGTCATATATATAATGGGTAAAACTTGAAACTGAGTGAATAATTTACAAGAATTGAAGAAATATATACATACATGGTACTCTGTTTAAATCGTGAATAAAAATGAAACATAAAATATAACAATATAGAATTATATTCATCATTGAAATTAATTCAATGATTTCTACTTCATATCATAGGGAAAGGAAACAAAATTAGGGTAAGATCAAATACTCAATAAGGGCAACATACAATGGAATCTTTCATGAGAAACTAATCTCATTCTATATGGAATGGTAAATAAATGAAAACACATGTCATTTGATCAGTAAATTCATTATGTAGTAATGAATAATCAATATATCTAGGAAAATAACTGAAAACACATACCATTCAATCAAAAAATTGAGAATTAAATGCATTATGAGATAATATTAATGGGAAAACCCCATCGATAATATGAATAAAAATTATCAACATTGTAAATTCTTAATTATATACATTCATTATCTCAAGAATCATTATACAACTATTTTCAGGAATTTTCAAAATGAATATTTAAAACTAGAGGTAAAAATGCATTTGATTTGGCCAACTAATTTTATAACATGAGAACTATTGATGAATTGAGGGACTATCTATAACTGAGACTCACTCATAACATCATATCCAAATAATTCCTAAAATATAAAATAATCTATTTAATTCATAAATCAATAATTCTTGACATTAAATTTTCATATTGTGTAAAAGATATAGATTTATCAATATTTCACCAATTAACTAAATAAAATTCATTGTAATCACAATTATTAAAAATTGTATATGGTTTCAAAAATATTCCTATATATCATTCAATAATATGAATATTTAAGATAACTTTAGTTTTTAATTAAAAATTATTACATGAAAGTGATTCTTTTAAGAGAAAGTAAGAAATCTTAACATAAAGTCACATTATACCATAATGTTTTCCTCATTGAAAACATTTAATGTGCAATCACTTAACTAATAAACATGAAATGAAACAATAATAATTATAAAGAAATATTTTTTCATTTTAAATACCTCAATATGGTGTTATATTCATCACCTAAAATTGAATGAGTAGATAATAACAAATATGCCTCAATAAAATTGAAAATCAGGGAAAATATTTTACCTGAGTCATTTATTTAGTTGAAAGTGCCTCTATCTCCTAGATAATGTTTTAAAAATGATATTATTTTATAATATGGTCATAGTAATTTTTATAATATTATATTTGATCCTCTTATAACATTTTAAGACCCATTTGTTAATAATATTTTATTATTTTCATTTTATCAGGTGTTAAATGTCTTGAATTATCATCCGTGTATGGTCCTAAAATTTAGAATTATTTAATATAGGATATAAATACTTTATCTATTGAATGATAATAATGTCTTATTTTTCATATTTACTTATTATATACATTATTAAAACAAAAGATAAATGTTGGCCCTCTAAACTAAATCACATCACTTCGTGGAGATAATATGTCATATGTATGCTTGAACAATGACATCATTCCTTAATGAGGGGAAGGAAAAAGAAGTGTTTAATATATTAATTTTACATAATTGATATAGTTTCTTATTTTTATATATATGACACATAATTATTAAATTTATTCTTATTATCTTCCATGTAATGCTAGTGGAAAAAATGAATCACATTGTTTACTGAGGAGGTTTTCCATTGTACAAATGAGAAACATTATACGTTTTAAATGAAATAAATAGTTAGAAGGTACAATTGATATTATAGTTAAATTATTATATTAATATCCTAAATATTATATATGCATTAAATCCACTATTATATCTAACTATAATTAGTGTTTATGGAAAATGATTAACATTGGTTTGCGAGGATGTAGTCTACCATATACACGATTGATGATTTCATTTCCCAATTGATGTGGAGATAGATATAGGTTATTCTATAATAAAATATATATATATGGGATATACTAGTCTTACCATACTATATTTATTGAATTATATTTAATGGAGTTGGAATAATAAATTAATTAAAAATTATCATTCATGAATGTTACCTCTTCTTCAGAAAAATATTTATATTTTCACCAAAAGAATTCCCGGGAAAGATTTATAATCAAAAATTGGATCTAGGATATTGGTAGGGGATTAAGGAAATTATTTTTCTAGGTATTGTATGAACCAAATTATTTTGGGAGTGTGAAGTGGGGAGGAGAGTGAGTGACATTTTATAAGTGAGGAAGCACACATGAAATGAATTTTTGAAAAGAATCAATTACTCGCAAGTTTTTATCATGAAAAAACACTCCAAAATGAGTAATTCACAAC
Organism: Viscum album; assembly: GCA_963277665.1. Taxonomy (NCBI): domain Eukaryota; kingdom Viridiplantae; phylum Streptophyta; class Magnoliopsida; order Santalales; family Viscaceae; genus Viscum; species Viscum album. The sequence goes on along the minus strand of OY728120.1, from coordinate 253,097,974 downwards.
CCTTATAAGAAATAAGGTCTATATAGGCCCATAAAATGGGGTTTAACTTTTTTTATCTCATTTCAACACATAGTTGTTTAGTATAACCCCTTTTAAATTAGTTTTTACCTTAACAGTGGTAATTTGTTTTCACTACTATTACTATTCACAATGGTAAAAAATTATGGTTGATTTATTAGATAACATAAATTATTATTATTTGAAATATGGAATCATTTTTTCTAAAAATTAATTCTAAAAACTTATTGAATCCAATTTACAATTACACTAACAGTCGCGACGAAAAAGGGTGTTTACAAATGGGAAAATTCACATAAGTATAGTAGGTTTCATAATAAAAATTTATTAATTATTTGATCTAAAATACCAAAATTAGTTAGAATATAATATAATTGAAATATTTTTACATTAAAAAAAATTAAAATGAAATTTAAACATTTAAATTATTTAAATGAAAAATATTTCTTCACTAAATATCATTATTTTTAACAATTAATCAAAAAAGGTCATTGTAGAAAAATTAAAAAATTCACCGAAATATAATTTTTATATTATTTTTTCAAAAATTATTTTTATTATATAATATAATGTTTTTAAAAATTTTTAAAAATTAATTGTAATCTAAGGGTGAAAATATTTACTAATCCATCTTTTGGAAAAGAGAGAGATTTTTTAAAAAAGGCATTTTTATTTTAAATATTTATTAACATATTTCTAATAAAATAATAATAATTTATTTAATTATTTATTAATTAATATTCATAAATTTAAATTTATTTTCTAGTTTTTAATTATATACTATATTATGGTTCATTTAGATTATGGTTTTCATATTCCATAAGCAATAAAAGAGGTTGAATTAATTTAAAATATAATATATGATAAAGTATTTAGGTGTTACATTCTCATATTAGGTCAGAGTTTCTTATCATGTATTCTATTGAGCCCAATATTTATCCTTTAAAAAATTGGTTTTTTATAAAGATAATATTGGTTGGATTTGGGTGATGATGAAGATCCTAATATATGATGATTTTAAAGAGTTGAGATAAAAATGTTGTTCCTATGAGATATATGTAATATTACATTCCATTATATTTTGTTGATCCATTTATATGTGGAAAATATAGTTGCGTTTGGAGAAAATCCACCTATATATTTGGAAAGATCTAAATATTCTTGAATTGCATGGATAAAATATTTTAATAAAGTTTTAGAATAAATCTGGTGATTCTTTTATGGATTTTTATATGATGTAGTGAAAAGTGTTGAAATTTTTCTGATTGAAGAAGTGTCTACTACGTATTATATCTAAATTTAAAAATATAATTAGACTATTTGTAATTATAATAGGTATTTTTTGCAAGAGTAATGTGTAAGAGTTTATAAATCTATAAAAAATTATTATAAATCCATATTTTTATCACATTCAATGAAAAGTTATTATATATAAATATTGAAATAATTATATAATTTTCATTATAAAGGATTTGGATACTTTTTGAATAAATAAAGCTAGATAATGTTTCTAATAATCTATCCTTGGTTTAACATGAATGAATGTATTAGTAATTATTATTGAGACCCTGCTTTTCTTACATTACATTCACAACATTTTAATGATAATAACATTAAAACATTACAAAATGAGTATCACATACATGTACCCCTTTTTAGGTATTTGTTTCACTTCTATTCTTGGTTTAAAATGCCCCTAGGTTTTCCCTAGGCCCCCTTGAATTTTATGGAAATTGAAGGGTTTTTGGGTGTCCAGAACTGGCCGCATGGTTTACTAAACTGTGTGGAAAAACCATTATCAACCACCAGTTCATCAAAAATGATTTATAATTATATTATTTACCTTCTTTACATAATCATAGTGCACCCATTTCTTCCCCACATCATTTATTACAGTCTTTGAAGGCTCCCAAACACTCTCAAGCTCCTTAGGAACCCATAAATTAAGGGATTTTTTTAAGAATATTTATGGATTCTCATGTATGTGATATCCCTTACTTTGTTCTTCCATTTCATTATGGTTTCTCCCAAATTTCATGAAACTCAAAATTTCCAAAATCTAGGTAATCGTACCTAGGGGTTGATTAAGAGTTTCTGGGTCCAATCTTTTGAGTTTAGGTTAATTTTGAATTCCTTTTGTTGCGGTAGTGGTGCAGTCGAAGTTTTGCACAAGGATTTGAGGGTTTTGACACATTTGGATGGTGATTCCATGTGAAATAATTATTGGAAGAGTTATCACTTCCAGATTTTTATTTTTATCAGGTTACTATTTCATTGGGTTTGGCGTGAAAAATTTATTTGGTATCAATTTTTAAGCGGTTTATTTTTATGTGGCATTTTTGTGTGAAAATGTTAGTTTTCATGTGTATTCCTTGTTGTGTTGAGTTGGGATGTTCTATGATTCATTTAATGGTTTTTAAAAATTGGGCTTTTGATTGCAATTTGAGTTCGGTGTGATATTGGTATGTTTTTATAGTAGTTTTTTAGGTGGGTTTTATGTACAAATCTTGGTTGTAATTCTCGAAATTGTTTTATGAAAATTCTAAATTGTTTATTATGTAATAAAAAGAATGAAAAGCTTGTTGAGGTACTTTTTGGAATGTGTATAACCATAACTGGTATTTTTATATGTAAATGGAATTTTTTAGCATGTAGAACTTGTTTTAGCACAAAGAGGAAAACAAGAGTACCTAGGTTTGCAGACATGTACTAGTATGATAGTGATCTGAAGTTGTTTTGTCCCTATTTCACATAGTATTTTTAACATTTACAACACTAAAATAACTATAACTATGTTGATTGGGGACCAATAGGTTGTGGTTATATTCCCTCCTAGTGACATGTGCATGAGAACAGTTATTTGATCCGGTTAATTTTACACTGAGATACGAGGTACCTGTGGCCCATAGCTAGCTAGTACCTAGGAGTGTTACAATGACTATTTTTCATTGACTATAAGATATATACAATTCAATTATGTTGTTTTTGGATGGATAATTTTGTATCTTACTTTCTTTATTAAAATATAATCATAATCTAAGGTTACCTATTTGAAAACTATTTACCATTTGAAGTTGAACTTTAGAAATTATTTCCACCATTTCTTGTTTATAAAAACATGAAATATTTTTATCTTATAATGATGTTCACATGGATTATTTGTGTGGAATCCAATTTGGATTAGGCTCTGACCCTACATACACCTTAGGGGGTTGGAACACTTTATTGTGTTTGACGTAGGTAAGGGAAAGGCCTTTGGAGATGATGGTTCATGTTGTTAGATTCTATCCATGGTGTGGTGTTGTGGAGACAACTTGTGGGTGATGACCATTTGACGTGTGGTGGTCATGGGTCTTTTATTTGTACTATTTTTTTTGTTTTGGACCTCTTATTTCATGATGCAAACATTTTATTTATTTCTGAATTTTATTTAAGGATATTTTGGCATGGATTTTCAGATTTAGTTTAATTTTCATTAAAAATTGTTTTATGTATCCTAACGTGGGTAAATAATTACCCAAAAACCAATTATGATACCTAGCCACATGTGCTTTCCTGTGGAGATTGTGAATGGCCTTCGGTCCTTACCATGGTCGGGGTGTGGATCCAATTTTTATGGAGACCAGATTCAGTTTGTGACCAAATGGTATCAAAAGGAGGATAATATTTTTGCATATTATTAATATTTAATGATTAATCAGGTTATATAAGAGCTAAGAATGTCAGTAATATGGGTTCTGGATTTGAGTAGGGTGTCTGGACCTCACCTCTCTTGAAAGATCATGATTTTCCCAGGATTGTTGGGATTTTTTGTTCGAATTCTCTTCTAGGTGGGACGTACGGGCTGTAGACTGCATGTAGAGATCAGGTGGGAGTGAACTGGTTGTTTATTTCTTTACTGTAATGTGTTTGAATTATTTATATTTTATGAAATTGCTGATTCTTTTATAATTATTATACTCATGATTTCTTTTTTGATTATTTCCCTATATAGAAACATGATTCTCTGGAATGCTCCCATAAACCCACTAGATGAAGCCGAAGAGAGTTCCTCATCGCTGATTAATCAAATGATGGTATAACATTTGGTCAGTGCTATCCACGAACTAAGACATGGAGTAGATCCCACTCTATCTCCAGCTATAGAAGTGGGGTATGGTCCTACAAATTACAAAGCCCATGAGTTCCTATAGAACAATCCCCCATCTTTCCGAGGTAGAACCAAAGCCTTTGAAAAAAGAGGATTGAATTTAAAATATCGATCACATGTTAGAGTTCATGAACACAACTTAGGAGGTTAGGGTGAAATTTAACTCGTTTTTATTAGATAGTTCTTGCCAAATGTGGTGGGAATCAGTGCTTCAAACTGGTAGGAATGAACAGATGATACAGAAAACTTCATGGTAGTTTTCAACAATCCATACTACCTTCAGGTCATGTAATATTCCAGATCTCGAGAGTTCATAGATATCATCTATGGGGACAAGTCGGTGATAGAGTATGCCAACTAGTTCACTGAACGTGTTCGGTATGCTCTTGAAATTGACTCCAATGAAAAGATAAAGGATTATTGGTTTTAAAAAGGATTATGGCCATAGATATATTCCTATGACTTATTGTCCAAGATAATGACTTATTCTAAGGTGGATGACAAAGATTTTATAGTAGAGATTGACTGGATGGGGAGATCTAGTTTCTCCATAATAGTATTAGTGATGGGAATTTCTACTTCATCTAAAAAGAAGAGGGAGCGAGAGGAGGAGGGGATGAATGGAGGTGGTAGTTCAGGCCAGTCTTCCATGCTGTATTCATATGTGGCTTCTGATGAAAGTTTTGTCATGTTCCACCAATGTGTGAGGCCATAGAACACTCGACCATCATGTACATCTCCTCTGAATCACTTTTATCAATGTGGATGTATGGGACACATGCGACGTTTTTTCTAGATTGGATGTCCACACCATAATGGGGTTGGGTCTATGGCCTCTAGGGGTAATCAAGTTATGTTAAATCAATACAACATGGTGGAATATAAGTTTAGTGGTTGTGGATGTTGTGCTGGTTTTGCTTCTGGGTAGATCCAGTTTAGGGAAGAGCCATATGCGATCATCCATTCTCATGTAGAGAGAAGTAATCTTAATGATGTCAGGTAGGTTGTAGTGGGATTGGATGTAGGGCCTTCAACTATTCTAGGTACTGTTTTGATTTCATCTTTTTTTGATGTTGTTCTTTTGGATACTAGTGATTTTGTTTCATTTATCTATACCTATATTGTGAGAATTTTGAATATTACAACAAAGCTATTATTTGTTATGATGGAGTTGGTGATGCTGTTGGGTAAGAAGGAGCAGGGTTTTGGTGCTTGTCGTGTGCACTTACTGTGTCTAGGGTTGAGTTGGAGTGGGACCTATTGTTCTTTGATATGTATCTTTTTTAAGTAATACTCAGCATGGATTGTGTAGTGAACTTTTAATCACACATCGATTGCGATAGGAGGCCTGTGAGTTTCACGGAACCTGAAGGAATTCCTTAGTATTTTATTTTGGAATGGGATCCTCGGTCAGGTTATGTAGGACCACCACTCCCAGAGATGGAAAATATAATCTTCACGTTATAATTGTCTGTTATAAAGGACAATGGTGATGCTCCAATTGGTGGACTACCTCACATGGTGGATGAGTTACTGGAGGTATTTCTAGATGATTATTTGGGATTTCCCTCTAGAGTGGGATGTGTAATTCTTGATTGTGATGGTATTGAGAACATAGTTGATATCCATTCCCTAATAACATGTGGCTCCCACCGAGATAAAGGAATTAAAGATATAGATAGGTGATTTGGATTCCAATGTATTCATTCACTAGATCATCTCCCATAGTGCTTCTCCTGTCATCTTTTTGTGGAAGGCTGATGGATCCCTCCTGTAGTGTATTGACTACCAGATGATGTACAAGTTAAGAATCAAGAACAAATATCCATTTCCCTGAATAGATGACATGTTAGATCATTTGAATGGTGAGAATTATTTTTCTAAGGTAGATTTGCATTTGGGTTACCCCAAACGAATGTTGAAAGAGGCATATATTCCAATGATATCTTTCCGAAGAATGTATGGGCACATTGATTACTTGTTCAAGCCTTTCTGGTTGACCAACACTCCTATAGTTTTTATAGAACTAATGAATAGGTTTCTATACTAGTATCTCGACATTTTGGTTGTCGTATTCACAGAAAACATCCTGGTTTACTCTAAACCCAAGGAGGAGCATGAGAATCACTTGCATATTGTGTTGGGAACCTGGCAGGGTCATTGCCGTTATGAAATTTTTTCCATGTAAAATTTTTGGATTGGTGAAGTGTAGTTTCTAAGCCATGTGATCTCAAAGCATGGGGTTTTAGTGGACCCCGAGAAGATCATAATTGTAATTTCATGGGAGTATTTGTGGAATATCTTCTAGATTAGGATTTTCCTTGGCATATCATGTCATTAATGGAAGTTTGTTTGGGATTTCTCATAGAATTCCCCAAAACAGAAAACCCTCACCTGGAAAGGAGGAAGTTTTTTTGGGGCCCATAATGTTAGGAATCCATTGAGGAGCTGTAGTGGTTGTTTTCTACCATCCCCATGATGATCATTCTAGAATATGTAAAAGGGTATGTGGTGTATTGAGATGCTGGAGGAATGGTTCACAGACGCGTGCTCACGGAAGATGATCATATGGCTGTGTATGGATATCTCCATCTCCGACCAGATGAGAAAAATTACCTGACCCATGAAGTGGAGTTATCAATAGGGATGCATGATTGGAAGAATTAGTGTCACTACCTATTTGGGGAGAAGATTGAAGATTAATTGGATCAGAAGAGACCAACCTACATTTTCTCACAGATGGATCTTATTCTATGGTAGCTATATTGGATTGAATACATGTAGGGTTTCGACTATGATATCATCTATACCCTAGGAAAGGGTAATGTGGGGGATAATTCCATGAGTAGAAGTGTACAAATTTAAGCTCTAAGGAAGTCCAGTGATGAGTGGATTCTGATGGGGATATTTTATCAGATGCACATGGAGTCCAAGAAGCATATTGTAGGCGCATTCATGGAGAGCTTTTAGTTGATTCCTACTCTTTTAGAATTTATTTTGTTGTAGAAGCCTGGTGATGAGAGATTCTAATGCTCGATACAATTTGTTCCTAGTCAGGAGTTTTCTTACAATTTTTCTTTGTCTCCAGAGGGATTCATGTGCTTCCTGGGCAATTCAGTGGTTCTATTATATCTAAGGATTATGGTGATGCTGGATAGACCCCAATATCAGTGGAATATCCATCATGGAGCTACCAATATTTATTATGTTGTTCAACTTTATTTTTGGTGTCTAGGTAAGAGACGAGACACGGTAGACTTTGTGTCAAGATGCTACACATGTCCATGGGTAAAAGCAGAGTATCAAATACCCTCTGTTTTGCATCAACCGTTACACATTCCTACATGAATGTGGGACGAGGTTTCTAAGGATTTCATTTATGTCTTTCCTCATGCACCATCAGGTAGGAATTCCAATTTTTTTGGTGATCGATCATTTGACCAAATCATCCCACTTAATTCCAGTCAGGGAAACAAATAAAGTGGATGAGTTGGTCTATTTGTTTCTTCTAAAGGTAGCAAGGCTTCATGGGGTGCCATCAACAGTTGTCTTAGAAAAAGATCTGTGCTTCATCTCTAAGTTTTGGGGAGGCCAACAAAAGGCTTTGGGGTCAGAGATTAGGTTGATCATGGCATACAATCTTCAAATATATGGTAAGATAGAGTGGTAGAATCATATTTTCAATGACATATTATGTACATGTGTTGGATTTTAGAGTTTTGTGGGATAAACATTTGGTATTGGTTAATTTTACTTCTAATAATATTTACTAATAATTAATTTGAATATATCTTTTTGAGGAGCACTAAGGTCTTCCTTGTTGGTCCCTCCTGTTGGGTTGAGGTAGGTGGGGCCTCACTGTTGGGGTCGAGCCTTGTACAAGAGATATCTAAGAAGGTAAAGTTGATCAGGAAGTGGTTATTGAAAACATTGATTTTCCACAAATACAACACTGATCATACGTGTCAATACCTATAGTTTTCTATGGGTGATCGGATATTCTTGAATGTGGCCCCTCATTTGGGTCATTGTCATTTGGGAAAGCAGGGCAAGCTAACGCTAAGATGTGTCAGAAATTTGGAGATTACCAAATGGAATAGAAAGGGGGAATTTAAGTACTCTTTTTGATCTCAGTAGACATATATTAATGACTAATTATATATATCATAGTCTAAGACATACAATCTAGATCTATCTCACATGTTATATTGGGGAGAGTTGGAGATTGGTTCTGATTTATCAGTGTTTAAGCGATCAGTGAAAATATTGGATTCCTATGAAAATGTGCTTTAGGTGAAGTCTATTACACTGGTCTGGATCTTTTGGCATCATGGTAATTATTTCCATGAAATATGGGAGAAAAAATTGTTAGTTTAACAAGAGTATCCATCCATGTTTTCAGATCACGCTTTAGGTTGAATTTTATGGGTGGAGTTTCATCATGGTGAGGAGAAGTATCACAGAAATTTCCCCCTTTTGGGTACTTTTAATCATCTATTCTTTTTTTAACATTACCACTACGTTTCCCCAAGTCCCCCCAGGAATTTGATGGAAATGGGAGGCTTTCTAGGTGGCCATAATTTGTCGTACCTTTTGGCCACACTGTTTACTAAACCATGCAGACGAACCATGCATATCCCATGGTTATAAAATTATGTTTTATAATTCCTTGTATTCCCTTATAGGAATTACCCTAGTGTTCCCTTTTATTCCTCAATTCATTCTTTATAGCCATTTATGCTCCCGAACCCTCTCAAGTTCCTTAGGAACCCGTATTTGAAGGAGTTTTGGTGGAGAAACTTCAAGGATTATCATTTAAGTGATTTTTCTTCCTTGTTTCTTCCATTTCCATAGAGATTATATAACTTTAATGGAATCAAAATATTTATAGAATATATTTCACCGTACATAGGGTTGAATTTTCAGTTTCATGGTCCAATATTGTGGTTTTACGTTTTTTCACTCCCTTGTGGTGTGGCAGTGGCACAGTTGAAGTTTCGTACAATGATTTACGGTTTTTGACACATTTTATAGGTGATTCCATGGGTAATAAATATTTGAAAAGTTATATTTGTTGTTTTTATATATTTATCACGTTTCTGTTTCATTTTATTTTGGTGTGACAACTATTTTTTAAGAATTTCTTAGGAGGATGATTTTTATGTTTCATTTCGTGTGAAAATGGGTGTTTTTATATGTTTTCCATGTTGTATCAAGTGGGAATATTTAATGATTCATGGAATGGTTTTATTAAATTTTAATATGGTTACTAATTTGGGTTGGTGTGATATTGGTATGCTTTATATTTTCAATGTGGGGTTTGAGATGGATTTTATGTGCAAATCATGGTTATATTTCTTGAAATTGTTTTATGAAAAGTTTAAATGGTTTATTGAGTTATAAAAAGGTTGAAAATAATGATTATATACCTTTTGGATTGTGTATGACCATAAATGGTATTATTATGTATAAATTTTTAATTGTTATCAGGTGTAACTTGTTTGATAATTAAGAGGGAATCCTGGGTACCTAGGTGTGGTGATGTGTACTAGTATGTTAGTGATCCTGAGTGGTTTTGTACCTTCTTCACTTATCAAGTTTAACATTAAAAACTCTAACAAGACTATAATGATTATTATTGGTGAACAATAGGTTATGGGTATGTTTCATAAAAGTTTCTCGGGTATGAGAATGGATATTGGATCTGGTTATTTTTACACCGAGATATGATGTACCTCGGTAGCATGTACATAGGAGTGTTCCTGTGAATAGTGTTCATTGACTTTTTTGTATTTAAAATTGGATGATGGAGTGTTTATCTGTATTATTCAGTATCATACCTATTTTATTGAAATATATTCACTCTATACAATTATCCCATTGAAAATTGTTTTTTATTAAAATTTTCACTTTGGAAATTGTGGCAATCATTTCTTGTTTATAAAAACTAGAAAGATTTTTATATTCTAAAGATTACCACATGGAATCATTGGTTTGTAAAATATTATGATTATTCTCACACCATAATTACCCCTTTCGGTGTATGTAGACTATATTATATTTTACATAGGTAATGTAAAGGCCTTCGGAATGTCAGTTCAGGTTTTTAGTTTCCTTCTATGGTGTGGTGTTGTGGAGATGGCTTGTGGGTGATGACCCCTTGTCATGTGGAGGTCCATGGGATATTTTTTCTACTACGTTTATAGTATTGGACTTGTTGTGTCATATTTAAAACCTTTTATTCAGATCAAAATTTTATTTAATGCTTGTTTGGAACGTACTTTCAAAATATTCTTAATCTTAATTATTTTTTATTTTATTTATCTTTAATCAAGTAAATTGTTCCAAAACCATTTTTTATGAAAACCAAGAAATTTTTTCATCTTGTGGGGATAGGGAATTCCCATCGGTACATTCTACTAGACGGGTATGGTGATATTTTTTATGGAGACCATATTCGGTTTGTGATAATGAGTATCCAATGGTTTAGTGTCTTCTATAAACTTGGACCATAGATTACATTTATAACACAACACATTTATTTAATTCCTTTTCTCTAGATTATTATTGGATCTTGACTTGTTATTAGTAAAAGTAGTCACCTGAGGATATACATCAAAATGTATGATCTAAAATCATAGTAATAGGATATATAAAAACATGAAACAATGTACCATGGTGTGAGAAGAATCATAACATTGTCATGATAATCATAAGAAGAAGCATTAGAAAATAGCATGGAATGTGGTAATGCATATTAATGAAATATCATGTCTTTGTGGTCATCTACAACAAATTTTTTTGAAATAAATCCTTAAACATGTTCATTTATATGTCACATTATTAATGAGTTTCACAACATTACCCAATAAATTGGATCTCTATATTATTCCAGGAACATCCATCACATCATAACATTTTAATTGCGCTATATAATTCAGGGCACAGACATCACATCATAACATTTACATTATCAAGAATGAAATAATGAAAATATGTCAATATTGATTATAAATCAACCCCTGGAAATTAATGTGTTTCACTTCATAAGGCATACATTCATAACCATTTGGTACCCAAATGAAATAGGGAATAATATACTTGAAATAAGGACCATCAACATTGAGTGAGAAGTAAAATGTGTGTTTTTGAAAGAAGAGTTCTTTTGGAAAAAATTATGAATGACATAAACCTCATTTGAAAAAAATTAAATCCCAAAATATGTATGATAATGATGAATAAATTATTCTTAAGGAATAACAATACAAAAAATTTGTGAAAAAGGGAAAACCTGACGAAAGAATGTTGGGTTGAAGAATTCCCCTAACCTTGTATTGAAACATTTTCATCACATTAATTACCCGTATAATGAATTTAGTTTCTTTAATTAACAACTTCAGAACATTTTTTACATGTATATGATTAATCATGGATTTAATGTGTTCTTTTTAGGCCTTTAGATAAGTTATCGATATTAACGACATTGTTTGCGAGTGTTCTTTTCTCATAGTTTTCATGAACGGTTAACATGTAAACATGAATTTTTGTTCATGTAGAACATTGATAAACAGAAAAATTGATATTACATGATATTAATGATCTTACAGAAGATTAAATTATCTTATAATGAATTTTTTTTAATGAATCATTAGTTAATATTTAATGATGATGGTTTTTGGGTTAATTTGTGCAGTTTTTTTATTACAATGAACAATTATTGTTTTATCATTTAGTATTATGTATAAAACATGTTCAATAAATATAAAAGGGGTTAAAATTACATATTAAAAAATATTTTCATCCAGTTAATATTTTTATTTATATCCTTGAAGTAGGTCAAGGAAACTAGATGTTCATCGCTCATGATATAGGTAAATTAACACATTAGGGGAGACAATTTCATTTTTATAAATAGAGAGAGTGGATGAGTATAATGAATAATCATTCATTAAAATAATTGAATACCATTATATAAATATAACTAGAATTATAATGAAATTTGGATATGTGAAGTTGAGGATATGATAATAAAGGTAAAGAAATATAAACGTAAATTTAAGGAAAAGATAGAGAAATTGCATCTTGAAAATATCTTATTTGAGATCTTCTTTAGGGGATTGGTTTTGGTATTTTTTATAATACCAAGGAATAATGGAAGTGGTATAGGTGATTGGGAATATATTTGAGCATAATTTGGAGCAGTCACAAGGCTTGAGTGATGTGGGGAAATGAGGTTTTGAGGTGTGGTATTTATAGCAGATGGGAGGGGTGTTTTCCTAATATTTAATTCAGTAGTTTTTAAATTTCTGTTAAGACAACAAATAGTGATCATTATATGACTAAATAATGTAAATATGGAATTTTAGTTCGAACCAATATCCATTTAAATCAGCCATTACCCAAGAATGATGCATAAATTCATTTATTTAGCATATTTTTTAAATTATTAAATTTCACTATGCACCGAAAATTTAGGTATTTTAGAAAAAAATATCAAAAATTATACGTAACTATTTTTTAAATTATTCAATTAAAAAAAATATCTTTATTCTATGAAAATAATTTTCTAAATTTGAGTAATTTTATTTTTAATTAAAATTATAATTTACTTTCTAATTACAAATCAAAAACTTAAAACTGTTTTTCTTACAGTTTGAAAACATATTTTAGGTCCCATTAAATTCCCATTTAATCATAAGTCAAAAAAATACTAGCTTTTGAATAAATTTTATAAAAATTTATTTTTTACATTATTAAATTAATAATTAAATATTCATGACTTACAAAAATACCAACACTATAATATAGTTATATCATATTGTATCTTATAGGATGAATAAATTTTATTTATACTTTATTTGGTAAGGTCCCAATTCAATTGGAATATTTAAATATCATATGATTTAGATTAAAATTCTTAAGGGAAACATTACTATTCATAAGGGTATCTTAATATTCCCCAAAAATTATGTTTTTCACATCAGACTCCAAACAGCTTACTAATCGCAACAGAGTATGTCAGATTTACAAAATTCAAGTCACAGAAGTGGAAAAGTTATGTTTATTGGTCACATGAATATTAATAGTTCATTTAATTATGATGTAGAATTGGGTTTCCTCATGTTATTTTATGTAATTATACTATATGAAACTACTACAAGAATATTTAAATTTCATTGATTAAATTTCGAGTTGTTTCATTCTTGCCCACTTTTGAAATTTTACCCTCAAAATACTGTTTTATAGAAAAAAGTTAGGGTATTTCTCCTTCATCCCATACTCTAGTTGCAATGTTTCTTCTTCATTCATATGGTTCATTCAGAAAACTATTAAAAGGTGGGTTGTAATGTTTTTTATAACCATATATCATTGTTCTAGAATAATTATTGGGTGCTATTCGTAAGAAAGATCATCTTCCATTTGTACAACATCTAGGTTCATTGTATGTGAGGGATCCTGTATGAACATCCTCCGGAGTGATATGTCAAACAAATCATGAACCTGATATACATTCAGTTGAATTTCAAAATGATAGGCCATGAATACAATGTGGTCAAGGATCTTGACGGATCTAATGTACCTTGGGCTTAGCATCACATTCATTTCAAGATGCATGAATCTATTCCAGGGTGATATTTGATGGAAGACATCATCTCTAATGTTGAACTTTATGTCCCTTCAATAGTTTTCAGTATTACTCTTTTTATAGACTTTGAAAATATTTGATTTGTTTCTAGATTACATGAACCATCTCTGTCATCTCTTGCACAAGATTGGTTCCATGTAGATTTATTTCTCCAAATTCATCCTAACATGTTAGAGTTCTACATCACTTTCTCGACACAACATCATATAGAGACTTCTTAATACTCAAGTGGAAGATATTATTATATGAGAACAAATCCAATGGGAGATGATGATTCCATACACCTTTTAATTATATATAGTTTTCTCTTATCATATAATCGAGTTTTTGAATAGTCCTTTCAGATTGGAAATCATTTTGGGGGTGATAGGTCGTGCTGAAATTTAATTCAGTACTTAATGAACAATGGAGACTCATCCAAAATTTATATGTGAACCTGGGATCACAGTTAGAGAAAATAAAGAGTGGAACCCCCATTAAATCTCACCACATCATTCAAATATATATTTATAAGTTGTTCAAGAAAGAGATATTCCTGAACAATGATAAAGTGGGAATTCTTGGTGATTCTGTCCACCATAAACCATATCACAATATTGTAAGAGTTGGTGTCCTAGAACCAATTGTTTCTACATCGATGACATGAAAATTTAATATTTTTAAATATTATACATCTTATTACATATTTTCCATTTCTATGCAAGACTATAGTGTAATAATGTCCTAAAGTATTTATCGCATAGACAAGGTCACTAAAGTTCCCCACTATGATGAAAAAATTGAAGTGCTATGATAATATTCTTAAATATAGTTCTCCAGTTAGATGATATACTATAACGGGACACATGGTATATAGACCGTCAAGTGTGAGTTCTCACATCTAGATGAGACTTATTCTCATGAATTTCTCACTTGGTAATCACCAAGATGGGAGGTTATGAGAATAAACCCATCAGAAGGAATACTGTGTGTTTTCAATTCATCGGATATTCCTTTCTGCGAGCATGTGTATTTGTCATTATACTTTAATATTATCATTAATATGTGTCATGACTCGCACACTTTTATTTCCTGATGAAAAACATCATACATACTGTTGGTAGGAAGTAGGTTACATTGGGTGTGTCTGGAATTACAAGTTATTAATATAACGGTCAAGGACGGATTTGTTCCATCCACTTATGGATGTTGATATCTCATCCATTTGATTGAAATAGAACTTTCATAAATAATTCCATGGCCATGGTGTGATGATGAGTTTATTTGAGGTTTTCAAAGAATAACATATCATGCATAAAGGTTGATGAAACTATCATGAAACAAACATGATTATAAATTGACAAAAATGGATTATATCACACATTGAGGGTTGATATGTGGTTGTTGTTGTCGAAAATTTATGTCCATTTTCTTGGGTTCCTTGACCCGTTGCTAGATAGTAATCATGGACATTAGGTAAGTCTTCCTAACTCCAATGAGAAAAAATTCCTAGAGGGTCTCACACTACATGTTTTTTGGGGGTCTTGGTTAAATTCAATTTTAATTTAATTAGTGAAAAAAATATTATTCTCATGACCGTGGAATTATTTTATTCATGTTAAAATGATCACATAAATTAAATAACAATTTATTCATTTGATTGAGAGTAAATTTTATTTATTTAATTTATTGAACATTTAATATATATTTATTAAATTGTTTGTAAATTGAATATTTATTTATTTATTCAGGTGTTAAATAAATGAAATTGGAGTTCGTGCGGACCAAATCTAGTCCGGTAGTAAAATAATTATTTTCTATATGGTAAGAAATTGTTTTACTAGTTGGAACAAGTTAAAATAATAATTACGCTTCTATTATTTTTTGATGTGGAATTTTATGTATAATTGTTTTTGCACATGTTGGAACACCATAAATAATAAAGAGGTATTATTATTAAGATTGTGGGTTTTCTATAAGGTTATCAATGTATTTAATTACTATTAAGAAATTAAATTCTGTAACAAAATCCCCATGTCGATAAATAGACAAGTATGTCTATTGTGCAATGTACCGAACAACATACCTAGTGAATTGAAAGTTGTTGACCCAAGTAATTTCTCTCTTTAATAAACATCCCTCCCCTCTAAATAATAAGATACATTCTTTAAGTTCGAAGAAAAATCAATCAGGAACAACCAACACAAGACAATTGATTTATCATGATACAACCTAGAGAATGAGTGGTGTCGATCGGAGGCCATTAGAGCTTGTTTGGATCACCACTATAGGGATTCAGGATTTGATCCTCGAAAGAACAATGAGTAAATCAATATGGGTCTTTCCAGATGATCAAAATAATCAACAAATAAAGTAGCAATGATCTGGGTATTGTTTTATTTATGAAACTAATTAGATTAATTATAAACCCGGTGTACAAGATATTTTATCATTAAATATTTTGGTCCTCTTCTTTCTTTATCTAAATCTTTGATTATATTATTTGGAGTCTGGAATTCATCATCTTATTGATCCTAGAATAATCATGGATCATTATAAAAATTAAATTTGGGTGCAGGACCAACTGTGCTTCCCTTATGCCCAAAACCATCAATTATTTCCTTTGGATCTCTTCAAGAGAACCATGGAAATGTTCATAGTGAAATTATCCCATTTCCACGTGGGTGAATGAAATTGTTTCATCATCCCTTTGGACTTATGTTTCTCTAATTTAAATTTCTTACAAATCATGCACATTGAGATATACTCTGCAATATTCTTAATCATGTTGTCCCACCAGAAGGGTCCTCGAAGTTCACAGATCATTTTGGTGCTACAAGGATGGATAGAGAAATGCAAGCGATGTGAATTTTACAATAGCTCTTTATGAATCCCAAGTGATGAGGTTACACATATCCCTATTCCAAACCAAATAACACCATTATCATCATCAATATGGAAGACTTGTAACTTCGCTTCCATTACTGTGTTCGACTTCTTCTGCAACTCTAGATCGTCCCTTTGCTCCTCGTTAATCTTATCATAGATAGATGGTTGTGAAATAATTTGGGAAATGTAGGATGTATTACTGGTCATTTTGATTTCCAAATCCATCATTTTCATATCAATGAATAATGGGTCTTTCGCAATCTGCAACATGGATAGAGTAGTAGGTTCTTTTCTGCTAAGAGTATTAGCTACATTAATCTTCATTCCAGGATAATAGTCAATAGAGAAATCATAGTCTTTTATTATCTCTATCCATCTCCTTTAACACATGTTGAGATCCTCTTATGTGAATATATACTTTAGTATCTTTTTATCTGTATATATGTCACACTTCTCACCATAGAGGGGTGGACACATGATTTTTCAGTAAAAAATCATATCTACAAGCTCTAGATCATGTGTTTGGTAGTTCTTATCATGGATCATCAACTGTGGGGAGGTTTATGCTATCACATTATCATTTTTCATGAGTACACAACCCAAGAAATTCTTCAAATCATCAAAATATATCATAAATCATTCCCCATGTTTCTGTAACGTGAGTACATGTGTTGTGGTCAGCATGATTTTTTTATCCTTTAATCTTTCCCCTCATTATTATTCCCAAACATACTTTACCCCATTCCATATTAACATCCATAGTGGGCTTGAAAATCAGGAAAAAATTCTCATTGAAGGTAGGTAGTACCCTAATAATTCAAAAAAACTAAGAAATTCAGTGAAAATAAAGGGTCTGGGCCATTCCTCAATCGCCTTTTTTAAGGGTCGAGATAAATTTTCTCTCTTATGATCACATGTCCCAAGAACATTAATTGCTTCATCAAAAAGGCATACTTTCTATAATTGGGTTACAACTTCATCATTCTCAATTTATCCATAACAATTCTTAGATATTTTTCATGTTCCTCATTTATCATAGAGTATATTACAATATCATCAATAAACACTACCCCAAATTTTTTGAGGTAATGTATAAAGACTATATCATATAAACTATAATGATTTTATTGGTATTAGTATGTCTGAAGGGAATCACCGGAAACTAATAGTGCCAATACCTTGTACAGAAGTTAGTCTTCTTAATATATTCCTTCATCAACATTACCTAACCATATCCATGATGAAGATCCACCTTTGAGAAGTAGTGAGATCCTCATTGGTGATAAAAAATCATCAATCCTTAGGAGAGGAAACTTTTCCTTTATGGTGATTTTTTGAGTTCTCGATAATCGACACACAACCACATTGATCCATCCTTTTTCTTATTAAAGAGAACTAGATCACCCCAAGGTTATGCACAAGGGTATGATAACCCTTTGTCAAAATTCTCTTGTATCTACTTAATCAAATCCTACAGTTAAATAAGAGTTATCCTATAAGTACAATTTCATATTGGGATAACACATGGTATAAGTCCCCTATATAAAGCTACCTCATGATACATGGTAAATCTGTGTAACTCTTCCAGAAATTCATCATTGTATTCACTCATGATGTGAATTTTTCTAGGTTGACACTTTGACACAACCATTTGAGTGAGGTTCTATTATTCACAAAGAACCAACAATCAGACCATTGTAGGATTTTATATAGGATATTTCTTGAACTTCCTTGAATTTTAAGATGAGCATGAGATGGATTGAAATAAGAAATTATATTTCCATTTCCCGATATTTGATATGTTCTATATATAACCAGAGCCAGTTCATTCCCATTATAGCATCAAATTACACATAGGTAAGTAGCATAATATTCAATAGAAGAATCTTCCAACATACGCCAATAATAGAAGTTTTCAAAAATAGGTTTGCAGTGATTCCACCACTGGGTGTTTTTATAGATATCTCTAATTCATGATCTCAGTGCTTCAATTCTATAATACTATAAAAATTCCATGATATAAAGGAATGCATAGAATCATAATAAAATAAAAAAAATTCCATTATTGAGTGAATAAGATGTTTTCCTTGATCAAATTTATTTTCATGATCAAATTTGACAGTAGTGATGGAATAATCCTTCCCTTGATCTTTTGGCTTTGGATGATGATGATGGTTATTACCCTCGAGGGATCGAGGTTTAGTGCACTGGCTGGCATAGTTCCCTTTCTCCCTATAATTGTAAAATTGGACCAATGTTGGTGCTCTCCTTTTCTCCACCACATTCTCTTAACTTCTTATATATTTTTAACACTCATGAGATTGGTGTCTATATCCCCCACACATGATGAATTTTTACATACCTTTGATGAAATTCCCAAGATGCTTCTTCCCACATTTTTGAAAAGTTGGTGGTTGAGTATTCTATCCACATTTCTCATTAAATCCTCCACCAAGAAACTCCATATTTCATTTCATATCAACATAGAAATGGGGCAACTCTATAAACTCTATGTCCACATTTAGAGAATAAGGAAAAACATATTCAAAACTCCCAATGTATCAAAATTGAAATATCCTTTTCATAGTGTGGTTTTAATCCACTAATGAATCTATTAATTTTTCTATCATGGTTGATAACAAATCCTGATGTGTACCTTGAAATCCTGGTGAAATTCAATTCATTAGCTGTGAAAAAAACTATCAATACTTTTTCATTATCTCTATAAATTATCTATTCATCTTCATATAAAGATTTAATGGGAAATACTTGTTATGAACAATTATCATGAAGTTCACCCACTCCATCTCTTCAATTTCATATCATATCTTGGTGTTCTTAATTAAATATGACCACTGGAGGACCTCTCCATATATATGATAAATAGCTAGATTCACCTTCTCCATCTCAGAACATTGAATCATAGAAAATATCTTCTCTATCGTGTTGACCCACTTTTCTGAAACTTCTTGTTCGGAGGATCCACTAAATATTGCTGGTCATTATCACATAAAACAGTAGATTTAAAGTTCCTCCATATTGTATGAATGAGTAAATTCTATACTATTCATGTTATTATTCATAACCTGAGACAACAATGTAAAAAATTTCATTAGTTTTCAAACTGTACATCCAAAATCATTTGGGATGTGATTCTGGAAACCACTGTGTTGTCCCTCATATTTGTTGTTGGCAGGGTTTCTCTTATTTCTCACCATTTTCTAAAATAGAAAAAAGGTTAGAAGAAAATATAAGTCGAAAAGTAATGAAAAAAATAAGTTATTCCTTTTTTAAATTAACAATGAAAGAATATCTTATGGGTTAGATATGTTTAGAAAAACTTCGTGTGTGTTTAAATATACTTACTCTCATACTAGGGGTTTCACTATGGTTCACTGATCCTAATTCCCAAAATAACTAAATTGTGCCTCTGATACCAACTATAGTGACACTTCTTTTCATACATTACTCATACAAAATTTTAATGATAAAAAAATAAAAACATTACACAACGATGATACAATGGTTTAGTGTCTTGGGAAATCATGGAGCACACATAACATTTAAAACACAAAACAATTATTTAATTCCTTCTATAGATTCTTATTGGCTCTTGAATTCTCTTTAGAACATGTATTGACATGAGGATATACATCACAAGAGATTAGAAATAATCCTAGTAAGAGGTTAGATAAGAACATGAAACAGTGTAACATGGTGATGAGAATATTCATAACATTATAATCATAATTATGGGAAGAATCTTTAGAAAGTATCATGGGATGTGGAAATGCTTAAAAATGTAACATCAAGTATTAGTGATCATCTACCACACATAGATATGAACAAAGATAGAATCATGTTCTTTTATACATAAATTTATTTATTTGGTTCTTCACATTACCCAATTAATTGGATCTCTATATAATTCCAGGCGCACCCATCACTTAATAATATTATCATTGTTCTATGTAATTCTAGGTTCACCTGTCACAACATAACATTTATGTTATCATGCACGACAAATTGAACATATATCAATATTGAACATAAAAAATCCCTGAAATGGAATGGGTTTCACTTCATAAGTCATAAATTAATAATCTTTGGGTTAAAAAATTAAAGAGGTAATATCATAATTTAATCAAGTATCATCAACCTTCAGTGAGAAGTTAATGGTGTGATTTTGAAAGAAGAGTTATTTTGGAAGAAATTATGTTTGACATAAACACCCATGGAAAAAATATATATCCCATAAAAAGTTAATAAAATGATAAAAAAATGATTTTAAATAATAAACATACCAAAATTGAAGTGAAAAATGGAAAACCCAGTGAAATAAAGTTGATTTCTTTAATTTCCCTTACCATGTATCAAAATGATTCATTCACATTAATGTACTCCATAATCACAATAGATTTATTAATTAAAAACTATTTAACATTTTATACATGAGTATGCTTCATTATAGTTTTATTATTTTCATTTATAGGCTATTGGATTAGTTATATAGGATAAATTCATTGTTTCTGAGTGTTCTTTTTTGTAGTTTTCATGAACTGTTCACTTGTACACATGAATAGAAGTTCATGTAGAAAATTGATAAACATAAAAATTTGAGATTTCATTCTTTTGATGATATTAATAGAATTTAATTGACCTTATAATGAATTTTTTTATGAGTATTTAATAATTAGTAAAAATTTAATGATTATCTTTTTTGGTTAATTGGGGCAGTTCTGGATTACAACAAACATGTTTTGATATATCATTTAGTATTTTGTAAAAAATGTGTTTCCCAAAAATAAAATGGATTTAAAAATAAATATTAAAATTGTTTTAAACGATTTAATGTTTTTATTTATATCCATTAAGGAGTTCAATGAAAATGTATCTACCTCTCACATTATGCATGTAAATTAACACATCACAACTGATGATTTCATTTTTATAACGAGAGAGAGGGGGAGGTGGAGGAGTATAATGAATAATCATCCATTAACATGATATAACACAAATATATCAATCATATAGGATTTATTATTATATTCAGATAAGATAATATTAGGATAAGATAAGAAAATAAATGAAATATGAAAGGAAATTGAAACAAAAGTGAGAGAAATGACCTCCTAAGTATTACATAGTTTAGAGCCTCTTTAAGGGATTTGATTTAGAATTTTTATGAGACTAAGGGATTTTGGATGTGGGAGAGGATCATGAAAAGATATATTTTTAGAATTTGGAGTAGTCACAATGCTTAAGAGGTGTGAGTAAATGAGGTTGTGAGGGGTGGTATTTATAGTTGAAGGGAGGGGTGTTTTGTCAATATTTAATTCATTAGTTTATTGACATCCATCAAGCCAAAAAATAGTGATAATTACATGAATAAATACATTGAAGATGGAATTTGAGTTTTATTGTATAAAAATTTCCATTATCCATGACTCAATATAATGCATAAATTCATTTATTTTGCATAGTTTTTAAGTTATTGAATTTCAGCTTACACAAAAAATCTAGTATTTTAGGAAAATATAAAAAATACACCCTAAACTTTTTATAATGTGTAGAATTCAAAAAAGAACATGAATTTATAAAAATAGTTTTCTAGATTTGAGTACTTTAAATTTAATAAAAATAATAATTTACAAGAATAATATAAAAATTTAAATAAAAGTAATTTTCTAAAACAATTAAAAATTAATTACGGTATCATAAAATTAACATATAATCAGAAGATATAAAAATAATAGTTTTTGAATAAATTTTTTGAATTTTTTAGTTATTAAATTAATCATTAAATATTCATGACATAAAAAAATACCAATAGTGTAATATAATAATATTATACAGTCACTTAATGGATGGATAAATATTATTTATACTATCATTGGTAAGGTTCCCATTCACTTATCCAATTTAATTTTCATAAGGTTCATTTCTATATTAATTGGGGAAACATTTCTATTCATAAGGGTATGATACTATTCAACGAAAATTAGTTTTTTCCTATTGAACTCAAAAAATATTACTATTATCAATCTTGTATGTCATTTTTTGGAATTAAAACCATAGAAGTGGAAAACAAATTATGTTTAAGGGACACATATAATTTAGTATTTCAATTAAAAATTATTTAGAATTCAGTTTCCTAATTTAATATTATGTTATTATACTATAAAAAATTATTATAAGAAGTGAAAATTGAATTGAAAAATGTTTGGGTCATTACAATTATATGAAGAAATATATTTGATGATGGTTACCAAAGAAGGAGGTTGTAGATGAGTATTTTTATAGTGATTGGAGCTATAAAGACACACTCAAATAGAATTAATGTTAAGAACCCAACTATATTATCCCAGATCTAGTGTTTTGTTTATTATATTTTCAAAGGATAAAAAGAGTCACATCCCAATGTACTATGTTAAATATTAGTCATTTAAACTAGATACATACTTTAATTCACAATACAATATAAGACATAAATTACACAATAAATGATCATTAAATATATCTTTATTCCACTTAGTGTATCCATGCATAACAATCATACAACACATCATGGATTTATAAGGAAAGGGAAAAAATTGTGATCTCAATTCCAATTAAGGGTTAAGTACAACAATATTTGTCATAAATCAAAATGAATAATCAACATGGATTGGAAAATAGCTAAACCCATATTCCATGTAAATAAATTTGGCTACCATGAAAAGATATTTCATAATAAATATGAAAAGGATAATAATTGGAACACATAGATGTTAATCAATATGTTGAGAATAATATAGTAGGAATGAATTATGATCAATTAATTCAATATAAATAATCACAAGACCATGAAACATAACCATGGATTTTTAATAAATAAAATAATCACATGGAAAATGAATAACTGAATCAATAATGATAGAATGTATAATGAATGGAATATGAAATATATTATAGAGGCTTCATTCTAGGAGTATAATACCATAAACCCTTTATAATAATAATCTAACACCATCAAGGAATCATGCCAATAATTTAATACCATCATGGATTATTTCAACAATATAATACTGTCAATCCTACATGATAAGAATCTAATAAATGGATACTAAATTGGCCCCAAACCAATCTTATTTGTCTCATGATTCCAACAGATGCATTAAGGGGATATATTAGGTACTTCCTGTCACTTAGTATGTCCAATTCATCCCTCAAACGAATAGATAATGAAACTAAATCAACATTCCTTAGCAAAATCAATAACTGTCAATATTGTAAGAACTAGTTATATGGACTATCAGTGCCTTACCTAGTAAAAATTATCATAAACAATCTAATAAAATATAATTAATGGTATCATTAGAGTACATACTTGGTATAGTATTAAACAAAAGATGTTTGCATAGATGAAAATACTTTAATTAGATTATTGTGTTATTTCTTGAGGAAAATGTCCTATTTTACATTTGAAATAATTTTTAAAATCTATAAAATGTTCTTATAATAGAGATATCATTTTCTTTGAAAATAACTGTGTGGTATTTTTTAACGATGATTCAAATAATTAATGCATTATGAGTTTTTAAATTCCATTAATTCTATATAAGATAAAAAAGTTCATTTCATACTTTGGCATTAAAACCCATAATGTTACCTATTTAAAAATGATAGCAATATTCTTTTAAAATCATCTTGTAAAAAGTAAATAGTGGGGGTAAATGTCATTAACAAATAATGAGAGAATAGTAAAAAACTAATTTTTTTTCAAAACATGGGAGTGGAAGATAATTAACCTCAACTATTATATAAAAATATAAAATCCCAAATAATGATGATATTTTGAAATAAAGAATTAAAAATAGGTTATCAATTCAATCTTAATAGAAATGAAAGAAATAACATATAATGAAAAATTAAATACCATGAAAAAAATAGATTCATGTTATAATATATTAATGGGGGTGTTTATAAAAATAATAATAAATATAATTAGTTAATATAACATATATCTCACAAAAGGAATTTCAAGATTAAAAACCCTTACCAGTTTGTATTTAGTTCAATAATATTCCCAATGAATAAATACCATTTTAGAAATTTTAATTGTGATAAAAAAAATTCCTGATATAACATGTCGAAGGGGTGTTATATTGGCATAAAAAATTAATTATGGTTCATAATTTCTATATATTATTTAATGAAAGAAAATGGATATGAAGTCCCTTACCACTTTACAATCAGTTGAATCATATACCCCATTAATGAATAGAATTTAAAAAACATTAAATATAAAGATAATATATATAAGTTCATGATATAAATTTCAAATGAGTGATATATACACCTAATAAAATAATATTGGTCATTAACATCAATATATTATTCAATGAATGAAAATTTGGATGAATTACCGTATCTCATTTTCAATTTCCTTTATATGTGTCTGAACCTCATCCTTTTATGTGGAATTCATTTAGATCACTCATTCTAGGATATAAGGGCTTTCTATAGGATGGACTAGAACCACTAAAACACGTATTAGGATGTTGAGAATATATTTAGGAAGAGGTTTTTTAAGCTATATGGATCAATGTTATGTAAATAAGTGAAGGAATTGGTTTTCATTTATAATTGATGTGAGGGCACATTTGATATTTCTAAAAATATTAAAATAAAATAAGACCATTCTACTACCTAATACATCCAAATTTCATATAAATTAATAGGATATGAATATTTTTACCATATCATTTCCCCTTATTCCTTATATAATTTTTTATGATTTTGAAATAATTTATTAAAAAATTGTTTTCCTATATTATCATTATTGTCAATGTTGACACTATTTATTAGCTTGACTTTAACAAAATCAAACCAAAATAGATTTATTATAACCAAATTTTATAATAAATAACTAATATTTCATGTTAATGTAGGAAACTTATTTATCAAATTAATTAATTATAATAATATTAGTTTTAATAACGTCCATATCATTTATTTTTTTGATCAATTAAATTAAAAATTTCTACATCGGGGTTGTGTATGAATTTGAGGTAATTTTTTCTTGAATAAAAATTAAAACTAAATTACCATGAATTAGATAAATAAGTTATATCTTGAATTAATATTTATAGACAAAAATATATTCTAGATAACATATTAATAAATATGTTACATTTATTAAAATCAAGAGTGTAGTATGTTTGACTTTTCAGGAAATAAAACACTCCAAAAGTCATAATCTTGTCAAAGATTCCTAAAATTGTCATAATTTAGCAAAATGTATTATTATGGTTGATATATAGTTATCCAATAATATTTGGATATATTTTGTGTCATTTAATGGTTCTTTTCATATTTTTAGCTTTAATAACATGATTTACCCTTTATCATGGTAACATAAATTACTAGGGTTACTATTCCCATTGGGAAAAAAGAGAACTAATTTAAAATTATGGAACCTATGAATATGAATATGTATTCCATTTTTCAGTATTTAAAACATATATTTTTTAGAATTTTATATTGTATTAAATAGGAAAATGTAAAAAATAATGATTTTCAGAAAAATGCATTTTTCAATAGAAAAATATTTTTATACCAAATTCAACCAAAAAATTGATTATAATTCACTCAATCGGATTATACATAAAACCATATTACTAATTTTATTTTTAATAAATTTTAAAATAGAATCATACTTTTCAATCTTTTAAATATAAATATTGCTTTCAATAAAAATACATATATTTCACTATTCACTAGATATTAAATATTTCAATAAAAATACAAAAAACTCATCCTAAAATAAATTTTATATGATGTTATTAAAAATTAAGTATGTTTTTACAGATAAATATTTTAATAGTTTAAAAAAGTTATTATATTATATTCTCATAAAAAATAATAAAAATCATTTATAAAGAAAATGTATAAAATGACTTTACTTAAATTTGAGTGATTGTTTACAATGAATTAATCAATAAAATTGTATTTTTGAAGACCATAATATATCTATAAAATAGTATGGTTCATCCAATTGAAACCTCCCAATTTAATGGATAGGTTATATGGTCAAATGTAAAAAATAACATTTTGGTAGTTTTTAAGCCACGCATTTCAAGTTGTATACTATATCGGATATAATGTTCTATTAAAAAACTATTTTGGGGTCAAATATCTCATCCTTCAATAAATTGAATTCTCACTATTTTAACTTCTTATCAATAATCATGGGTTTTAATTTTTAAAATACCTTTTTCAAAATCTCTGATTATAAGATGGTCAATGAAATGACCTCTTGATAAGATAGAAAGGGAAGTATAGAAGTCACCAGGAGTAACACATAATATGTTTCATATAGGAAAACATAAATCGGAAGTAAAAACATGTACATATAAATGAATGAAAACTCTCAATGAATTATGGATAGTGGTAGATGATATTTTCATCATAATGTTACCCATCAAAAAATATTTAATTTTTGATGTGTTGAAAGGACATTGATTTCTTGGTATGAAAATTAAATTGATAATATTTTTTTCCAAGACACTTTTCATGTTGTTGTGGAATTATTTTTTCCCTATATTTGGAGAATATGAAAATATACAAACTTGATATGTGGAGTTTCATCCTTTAATCAATTTCCACCACAGCTCAAATTTTTGTCCAAATGATGAGTATGAATTTTTTTCGTGCCTAAATTATTGGAACGAATAAATCATGATCAATTAATTTCATATAAATAACCACATCATAAAGAAACAAAACAATATATATTATAAATAATAAAATAATCAAATGTAATATTAATAGGTGAATCTATACTGATGGAATTAATATTTTTGGATATCTGAAACATTACATCATTGTTTTGTGTTTAGAATCTTATGTAATAAAGGCTTCATTTTATGAATCTATTATAATAATAGTTTTGTTCCAAGAACCTAATAATTGGTAAAGTCCTTGTCCAAAATGAAATCTTGTTTTTCTTATGTGACCTACTGATGCATCATGGGATTGTAGGACCTTCCCATCATATACTAAGTCTAATATATTCATCATATAAATAAATAATACAACAAAATCAACATTCCATATCAAAATGAATAATATTACTTATTATAATAATAATTCATACAGATTAAAAATACTTTCCCCCTGTAGAACTTATCATCGACCACAAAAATAAATATAATGAATGGTATCATTATATTATATAATAAAAATGGGATTGAGTAAAGGATGTTGAAATAAATTAAAATACGTTAAAGAAATTACTAGAATATTTATTGAGGAAAATTCTCATTAACTTTGAAAACAATATTTATAATCTAATTATTGTGCATGTAATAATGAAATTAATTTCATTTAAAAGAACCCTTTATTATAGTATATGTAACTTTAAGGAATTGAATCTTCATAATAAAGAGAAATTCCATTCATTCTGTAAAAGTGAAAAACATTATTTCCACACTTTTCAAAGAAAGTAAAAAAAGTACCTTATTTGGTAAACAATTGGAATATTCCTTTTAAAGAATTATTAAAATATAAAAAAGGGTTAAAAAAACATAAATCAATTATTGGGAAATAGTAAAAAAATTGGATTTTTTTCAAAAAACGTGGACTTGGAAGAGAAATATCATAAACATAGAAATTAAGTCAACCAATATGAAATAATGATGAGATTGTGAGATAATAAATTATGAATTTGGTATTTTCTATTTCATAATCCCAATGAATGTAAACCATTCATGGAATCATTATATAACATGAAGAAAAAAAATTCATGAAATAATATATCATAGGGTATACATATACACTGCAATATAAAAATAATTAGTGAAAATGTAATTTCTCTCACTGAGGTAAAAGTTTGAAATGAACCCCTTTCCACATTGTAATTAGTTGAATCATATGTCCCATGAATGAATAATATTTAAAAAAACATTAAATATCAAAAGAATTATTAAATTAATTATGTAAAATGAAAAAGGGTAGTTATATACACATTATTAATTAATATAGGTTGTTAACATCAAAATATGCTTCAATGGAAAAAAATTAGGATATAGACCCATACATGTTTGTAATCAGTTGAATCATATGCCATAAGAATTAGTTAAATTTAACAAAAAAGATAAATATCGTGATAATAAATAAATTCCTTATATAACATGTCAAAGGGGTGTTATATAAACCTCATAAAATAATATCAGTAGTTAACCTAAAAACATTACTAAATGAAAAAAATCATATAATGCGCCTCACCATAAGTTTGATTACCTTTGTACGTGTTTCAATATCCAATTATTCAGAAAACATCCATTAGATATAATTATTAATATATCTAGTGTAGATATTCTAGAGAAACCAAAACCACTAGAGTTTTGATATTTATTTTTATAAAACTGATGGGAGGGGTTTTTTTAGCAAAATTTCCAAATGTGGTGTAAATAAGATAAATAAGTGTTTCCATTCTGTAATAGAGGTGTGGGTAAATATTGAAATTTAAGAAAATAATATAATATAGTTAGATTATTCTAGGGAAAGATTATTCTGAATGGCCTATAAATTCATAGGGGGTGAATTTTTTGATGATATATTATCCCATTCATCATTATATATTTCTTTTATGATTTTTACAGAATTTCATAAAATATTATATTCTAAGAATACCATTGTTATCAATTTTGACACTAATGATTACACTAAATTTAATAAAATCAAAACAAAATGATATCTTCAAAACAATATTTCAATGCCTCCCTAATATGTCATATTCATCTATAAAATTAATCTATAACATTATATAACTATTCTGAGGTGGTGGATCAATCATTCATAATTGAGTGGAAACTAGCGGGGGATTCTAGTGTAGGATAGGTGGTTCCTGTTGGAAGATTAGGAGGTATGGTTTTTGAGAGTTGGACATATCTCTATGAAATCATTAGTAAGTGTATTGTAAAGAAAAGTACTATACATAGGTCTCTATTTCATAGGACCTTAGTCAAGTAATCATTAACCATTATGGTAAATCATGACACTTTTGAAGATAGTTCCCATGACCACCAGTAGTGTGTTCAGGTTGCGAAAGGATGGGAAATCTATAGAGATTCTATAGGAACCTATGATATAAGGTTATATAAGGAGGTTCTATAATGAACAAGAGTGTGGTAAAGGAATCCTGTTTACCACATAAGTTTGTGGATGGCTATATACTAGCTAAGGCGGTAGAGGATATGGATGTGGTGCTTCTAGGAAAGAGTGACCATATCAGTAGAGTGGTGAAACTCATTGGAGTCAGAATGCATCACATGGAAGTGGAGAAAGATAGTTACATGTATTGAAGCCAATACCTTTTGATAGTGAGATTGGACCACTAATAGTTATATGCACTATTATTGTGGATTCTACATTTTTTATTACCTTATTTGATACTACTACCTCTATTTACTTTATATCTTCCAAACTTTTTAATATTTGAGCTTGGTGGTGGAGTCTCTAAGTTGGTTAATAATGATAGATACACTATTTAGAGGATGGTATAGAGAAATATATGTATGAACGAGGTGTTCTATTGAGATTAGGGAGTACAATTTTCTATGGGATCTCAATATACAGGGAATTCCAGGTTTTAACCCAATTATATGTATGGACTAGATAGTTTCATACTGAGACCAAATTGATTGTTACCTGAGGAGATCATATTTTATACCCCTTAAGGGTGACCATTACATTCACAATTGATAGTGGGATATCCAGGCTGACCGATTTGGGCCAACCACTCATCCATTATGAGAGATCACAGTCTATATATATAATACTTTCCAAGATTATGATGATATAAATCAAGATGACTTCACACCTATATTCATCATGTTTTAGGATTTGTTTTCATAATACATATTAGGAATTCCACCCAAGAGGGATGTGGAATACGCTATTGATCTCATACCAGGGTCTAAGCCAGTTTGAATTCCATCATTCTAAATGGGATTGACATAGCTTCAAGAGCTCAAGACTTAGCTGAAGGAGTTGGCGAATAAGGTATTCATCCATAACAGAATATCTACTTGGGTTTGTCATGTGTTTTATGCAAGGAAGGATGAACGGAAACTATTATTTTTCATTTATTACCAGATATTGAAATGGATGGCTATGAAAAAATTGTATCGTCCTCCTTATACTAATGATTCATTTGACCACTAGATGGGTGCTTCAGTATCATGTAAGACCGACTTACGAATAGTTTTTCATCAAATGAGAGTATAGTATTTTGATATATAGGGGAATAATTTCAAAAGAAGGTATGGGATATATGAGTTTGTTGTAATTCCATTTGGGTTGAAGAATTCACCAGTAGTGTTTATGGTATTTATGAACCAAATCATCCATTTGTACCTGGATCTTTTCATGGATGTTTTTTTGGATGAAATCATAGTGTACTCCATGACTCAAAAAAATCTTTCCCAACACCTTGAAATCGTTGTGATTAAAATAATATAGCACCATCTATATTCCAATATTGTAAGTGTTAGTTCTGGTTTGGCCTGGTATAATTCTTGTGTCACATCATTCCAAAGGAATGTGTGTCTATAAACTCAAATAAATTACATGAAGTTGTATCTTTAGTATGGCCCAAAAACATTTTTTATATCCAAATCATTTTAGGGTATTCTATATATTATTGGAGGTTTTCCAATACTTTTACCCATTGCAAGTTCAACTTATGAGATTGAAAAAGGTGGAGTTTAAATTGTATGAAGCTTGGGATTATGAAATATAAGAGTGGAATAAGTGTTTGAAATCAACACCAATCTTGATCTTACCTGATCCAGGTAAGTATTGTAAATTGTATTGCAATGCTTCTATGATCTGACTTAGAGTTGTATTGATGTAGGTAGATCAAGATGTGGTGTATGGGACTTAGTAGTTGTGTCCATATGAATGAAACTATCCTATTAATGACCTTTATTCGTATTTAGTGGTTTATGAACTGAATTGTTGTCAAACATACTTGTTGGATGAAAATTTACTATGTATACTGATCACAATAGCATCAGATACATCTTTTTGTTGAGAGACATGAATCTGTAGTTTTGGAAAAGAGTTTTGTATCTACAGCCTTCTAATATAGAGCTAGAATATATAATTGGAAATGGAAACAATATGTCTATTACTTTGATAAAAAACATAGACTAAGGCATTTCAATATTTCAGTGTTGAGTGGAAGATGGTTACTTTACAAATGGAGAGGAATGTGGTGGTTCATGGGAGTAGGGAGAAAATTACTATTGTATTAGTTTCAGGGGACTATAAAATTTTTAGATAGATGAAAGACGGGAATTAAGTGGATCTAGAGTGCTTGAAATTGATATAATGCCTTGATGTTGGCGATTCACCTTTTGAATAGATCATAGATTAGGATGACATCATTTTTGTTGGGAATTGGGTTGTTGTGCCTATAAGAATAAGAGTGGAGCTGATTCAAGAATTTCATGCGTCAAATTTTGCAGTACATCAATGTGTGACCAAAATGTATCATGACCTACATAGAAACATTTGGTTCCTGATCATAATGAAAGAGATATCAGGGTTTGTGACACTATGCTACACTTATCAATAGGTGATGGTTGAGCATTAACAACCTATAGGTTTGTTGCAGATATTTCCCATTCTGAAATAGAAGTGGGATGACATGATAATGGAATTTTTGGTGGGTATCTTAAGGATTACCAAGATGAATTATTCCATTTGGTTGATTTTATAAAGGGTAAAGAAAGTCATGCCTTTCATGATTACATGTGAAACAATCTCAATGGAGTATTTGGGAGAACTGTATGTTTTGGAGATAGTTCGAATGCTTGGGGGGACGTGGTCTATTGTTCGAGATAGTGACTCACTATTTACATCGCACTTCTGGTATGGATTATATAAGGCTATGAGTAAACTAGATTTACTGAGTATGACATTCCCACCACAAAAAGATGGGTAGTCAAGGAATACTATAAAGGTCCATGAGGATATGTTGTGAGTATGTGTTCTGGATTTTGGTGGATCGTGGGATATGAAACTATATTTTTTTAGTATTCCTATAACAACAGTTATCAATATATGATATAGATGGAAACCTATGAGTTTGTTTATGGTAGGCCATGGAGATCTCCTCTATGTTGGATGGAGGATGGTGAATCATAAATGTTGGACTAGTTTTCAACCATGAGATGTCAATGTAGGTTTAGCAGATTCAAAAACATATGTATATATATAAAAGTAGTCATATGTATTATATGGATAAGTAGAGACACCCTCTATAGTTTATAGAGGTTGATCATGTATTCCTTCATGTGTCACCTAAGTTGGGTTACCACAGTATATAGAGATAGTTAAATTTGTTGCCCATGTTCGTTGGACCATTTGATGTTATATAGAGAATCGGTCTAGTGGCATACCGATTGGCTCTTCTATTGAGATACAATGCAATGACTGATTTTTTTTCAAGTGTTAGAAATTTTTTGGTATCACCCGATTCTTCTCATGTGATTGGTATAGATGATGTGGATCTTAAGGGATATATGTCATTTTCGTAGCATTCGATAGGTGGCTTGGATCGCAATGAGAATGTGTTGTGGGGATAGACAGTACTGATAGATCACATATTATTGAATCCTAGAAGAGTGAATGAGGAGAAATGAGAAATGGAAGATAATATAAGGGCTCATTGTCTATATTACATAGTCATTGAATCTTAGTGATTCTTCGGAGTGTCACTTGAGGATGAGGTGATATAATATAAGGATATTTTATGATCCCATCCTTTTTTGGATATGTTTTGGGCATAGGTACTTGTACCTTTTTTTCCTTTTGGGGAGTTATATTCATTTTGGTTTTACATTGGGGTGTGTTTGGATGAATATTTTAGAGAAAATGGTCAAAATATGGTAGATCATGGTTGGGGTATGGTTTTCTCTAACCGTGCGCCAGGCCTAGAAATCCCTGAAATACTGAATATAGATTTCTTGCACGATTGACACATTGTATATCAAACTATGCACCCTAAAAAGAGAAATTATGAACCCCTATAAGTATAACATTTTTAAGTCTCACAGTCAAGGGAATTAATGTGCCTCTACCTAGTAAACCATGTGTGAAGTGTTTATTAACCTAATTCTATTTTTTATATTTACTCGAACCCAAAATTTACCCAGAATTAACCCCCACTAAAACAATTTCAAATTCTCATGATTTTGGAGCCTCGTAGATAGATTCAATGTTCTCCCGAACTATATTATTAGTTGCTTGATTCTCAAATCAAGCCTTGGAGTGGCGTCTACCTGATTCCTTGCTCAAGCTAGGGTTTTCCTTCGGCGGCGAATCAGAGTGGGGGAGGCCTATGCGCAACTCTATGACATTGTCCCCCGTCTCCCTCTCTTCTTGCTTCTTCTTCTTCTTTTTAGATTTTTATGGTAGCCTCTGCGCTCTCTCGGGTGGCGATCTTCGAATTTTTCCATCGTTTGGGTTCTATTTAAATGTCTCGCTGACGGTGTTGTCGCTCGAAGCCCTTGACTACTCCTTACCTACTCTAGTCTCTTGTTCTTATGAGCCCCTCCAAGCTGAATCAGGAGAGGGGGTAATGGAAAGACTTTTGGATGTGCGGTGCGATGGGTGTTGTCATGCCTCATGTGACCCTTCATCGATGTCATTTTTCCATGTTTTATAGGTTTCGTTTCTACATATTTTATTCATGGTGATTTTAGTCTGGTTTTCTTTATGTTTGTGTTTCTTATGATGTTGTATTGACGGTGACGATTATGCGGAGATGTCGGGATTATTTTCATTGGTGTTTCATCATATCCTGGTTCATTAATGTCTATACTCTGGTTCTGAGACTCCCCCAATCTCTCTGAGGCGGAGTAGTGAGGTGGTCATCATGTTTCTTTGGGTCATGAGATCTATCGGTCAGTTTAGGGTAATCGATAATGGTGTCATGTTTCGGCATCGAAGTTCCAGATGTCATCGGTTGTGAAGTCAGGCATCGTTATTGCAGAGGCGGATGGTGACATGGTGTGGAGGATGATGAATTAGGTGATTTTTTTTACATGATGAAAATAATGGGGATGACTGGAGATGTACTAGTCGTGGTGAACTCACGGACTGATCTAGCATGTGTTCATGACAAAAAATACGACCTTCTCTAGGGAACTGGTGTGGTGTTTGATCTACGACAACAACAATAGAATTGGATCAGATATGTGTGAATGATAGTGATGATGATATCTCAGAACATCGTGAGATAACAGTGAAGATGAAGATGAAAGTGATGAGGATCCTGGTGGCTCTCTATGGAATAGTGATTATTGGGAGGTGAAGGGAAAAGAGTTCGATGTGATAGGTTCCGACTTGAGGCAAGCGCTAGACTCAAGATTCACGAGAATTGAAATGATGATGAGGTTTTTTGAAAGTGGTAATTTTAATTGAATGAAGCATTGTGTTTGGAATTTGGAATATTTGGTTTCCCGATTATCCTTAAAACTGCTATTTGGAAATGAAAATAATCGATTTGGAGGATTCTCAAATCAAAGATCTACACCCCTCCCAGTAAGAGGATCTCATCCCAATTTCATTCATGTTCATCCCCAGTTCATTCCTATTTATTTTAGGGATTTCATTTTTTTGAGTTATATATAATCATAATTTTTTTTATGTAGATCTAGGATTATAGATCTAGATCTGGATTTATGAGATATTTATTTGGTTAATCATGATTTACTTGTTCATATTTGAATCATATTCTCTAATATTACTCCACTAGAATTTTTAGATATTCATTGTGAAATCATTCATCAACGAATTGAGGTAAGTTTTATAACATTCAAATATCATAGTTATAACTTTGATTATTTTTTTTTAAATTTTAGAATTCTTTAGAATTGTTTAAAAATAAATTTCCTAATGTAGTTAATTAATTTTGGGAAATATTTCATTATGGAATTCTGAAATTAAGGGATTTTGAGATTATTAATTATAGAATAATTATGATATTCTGAGATTTTAAATTAGATAATTAATTGTAAAATTAATTATGAGATATAGATATTATGAATTGGATAATTTATTATTAGGTATTTTGGTTTTTAATTGAGATAATTAATTTTTTCATTAATTAAGTGATACTGATGTTATCAACTGAGATAATTAATTTTTTAATTAATCATGAGATAATGATATTAAGAATTTAGATAAATAATTGTGGAAAATATTATGGGATATTGATTTTATGAATTAAATAATAAATTGGGGAACTAATTATGAGGTATTGAAATTATATTTATGAATAATTCATTGGAGAAATATTTATTGGATATAGATATTTTGAAAAGATTAATTAATTATTGAATAAATTAATAGAATTGATGTTGTTATTTAATTGTTGAATCATCTAATTTAATGATGAGAATATAAAATTGCTAAATTTGATTAATTAATTGAATAATTAATTATTTCTTTTTTATATACATGTAACAGTATGATATATATAGTATTTTGATATTGTGATATATGTGACTATAAATATAGAATCATTGCATTGTCATTAGGCCTTTTAGTATGAATGGTTAAATTCTCATTCAATTAAGTGATGGTGAATGGTAACATGGTCATTCACTTATGAAAATAAGAATGGAGAGATGATTATTCACATATGATAACAAAAATGGTAATATGGTAATTTAGTTGAGAAATGGTTAATGTAAACAAGGTCATTCACTAATGAAATTATTAACGATAACATGTACATTTGAATTTGATATCCATTAGAGATAGTTCAGATTTTGGCACACGATAAAGTAGGCATTGATGTTCAGGTGTACATGGGATCCTGAGGGATTTTATGGTTAAATAATGAATATTTCATGTCAGGAAAATTATTTAATTGGGAATTATACTTATGTATTTATACAACTACATACATTTTTTACTTAATATTTTTTGTGAAATCATTGGTGGTGGAAACATGAGTTGTACTCACACCCAAATCAGGTTTCCGGATTGGTACCTTAATAGATTTCATGCACATAGGATAGTATTAGGTCAATGTCCCTTTGTTAGATGGATGGGTTGGTATAGGCCATCTTTTGGGGAAATGTACACGATTATAGACCCTCTTGGGGGAGTTTTGGTGTCATTATTTAGTGTTTGTATTTTAGACACTTGACATATACATTTACACTACATGTTTTTTTTCTTTAGTTATAATTTTATTCCTTGTTTTTGTTATCTTGTGATAATAGTATTCATATTATTATAGTTATATGTTATTATACTATTTTTATTCAATTCCAATGGTGTATTACACTGATAAAATAGGTTATAGTCTCCCCATGATGGATATATCTGAACATCTCAGCTAGTCGGCAACTTATGATATCTGGGGAGGTGTACATGAGTTCATTTAGTTGTCTAGATCAGGTCACTAGGGTGTGGAACATAGGCTGGGATGTTAAAATATCATTGTTATAACAGCATAATAAAAATATTACACTTATTAACTTTAAAATTGTGAGATGTTTAACATTTCATGAAATAAAATATTATATATTTTCTAATGGAATCTATGTGGCCCTAAAAGGTCATAAATTAGACCCTTATATGATTATGGTTCAGATATAATTATCCAATATGATTTATGTAAGTTTTTATTTTCATTTAATACTTTTTATCATTTTATTGTTAACTTTACTTACTCTATTTTACATTTAAGTTGTTAACAAAAATTAATAGTGTTACTTTTCATACTAACAAAAAAACCTATTTCATAACATTGGAATTTTTCAATCCAACTATATATATATTCCATTTTATAAATATCAAAACATATAAGTGGAAGAATTAATTTTAAATTTATTAAGGAAAAATGGAATGAATTTTCTTTTTAAAAATTCCATCTTTTAGAAAAAATAGTTTATATAACAATTTCAATAATTAAAATGATTCAAATTTACATAATTATAATATTCATAAAATAATTTATTATTTTTACATTGAAATAATTTTAAAATCAATGGTTCTTTCCAATGGTTGAAATAAGAATAAATGTTTCTATAAAAATCATTATTTTTCCCTATTTAAAGGAAAATAAATATTTTCAGAGATATTTGAAAATTTCAACATAAGATAAATTTGATATGATTATTTAAAATATAAATTTAATTTTAGTAAATAAATCTTTATAAAATTGTCAAAATTTAATTATGTTATTTTCTAAAAAATGTAATAAAAATCATTTTTCAAAAAAAAAATAAAAATCACATTAATAAAATTTTAGTGATTATTACTAAAGTATTAATCAATAAATAATTATTGATTCAGAACATAATATATGTATATATATATTATCAGAATATGGTAAATCCTATAAACCCCAAGCAATTCAACATATTGGTTATAGAGGTAGTATTTAAATAATTGTATTTTGGACATTGTTTAATCTTGGTGTTGGGTGTTTTATTCCTAATCGAACATAGTGTTCTTTTAAAAAATCATAGTCTATTTTAGTTCATTATCTATGAAATTATTAATAATATTGATAAATGGTTTTAAGTAGTTTGATAAATTCTTATATACATTTTTGTTTTATTGATTTTAATTGGATATATTAGAGATGTAATGAGAATGATTGAAGGGGTAGAGGGCCAATTTTAAGATGTTATATAATTCAGACATAAAGATGATGAATTAACAATGTTCTTCTTACTTTAAACTATGAAACTTAACATATTCCTATGAAACATAATATTTTCTTATTGTTATATAATATATCCAAATGATTACATAGGATATATTTTGAGTCTAAAATATATATTTTGAAATGGAAATATTTTGTAGTGATATGTATGATATTATATATTATATCGATGATATTTGATGGATTTCATGAAAGTATGTATTAATAATAATGACGCACTGAGATATTTAATTTACACTAGATAATACATAATACTTTTAGATTTATCCATTTCATCTTTTAGCTAATATATAACATTTGAAAGATGTAGTAAAATTTAATTCATAACAAAAAATGAAAAGGCATCATACCTACAATGATACATAATAAATCCTCTCTAATATAAAATATGTAAAATGATGTGAATAAAAAAAGGTAGAGTAAATATTATTATCAATGACTAAATAATATATTCTATGTCATTCATTTGATATTATAGCTTTCATAATGGATATGTATGGTATATTATTTATTATATAAAGTTTATCAGTTTAATAAAATTTGTGAATTAAATAGATTATATGTCATATGATGTTAATATACTCTTCATGGATTATATTTCTTAATTGATTCCAAATTGAAAATAATATTAAATAAGTTTTGAAATAAAAAACAATTTAGAGTATTTCTGTGTGATAATTCTAGGATTTCGAATTTGATGATTTCAAATCTTATATGGAGATCAAACCTAGAGTAATTATAGGATGAATTATTTTACCACCTAAAATTAGGGTATTGGGTATTTATAGAATTTAAACTATGATATTTTTTTATAATAAAAATTAAATTCTAATGTAGTGGGGAGAACACCAATGTGGTTCCATTTAATTAAATTATTTATTTGATCACAATTCCATATGTCAGTGAATTTTTTATTCACATGATGAAACAATATTCATGGGATTCATACAACATATATTGGAATAATCCAGTTAATCATGGAGAAGAGAGTAGTTGATGATAAATTATAACCATAAAATAAATATTAATTTTTTGTTTATATTGGATGAAGGACAAGTGACCAGTAATGGTGCTACTATTGCTTTTATAGACTATGTGCAACAAGAAAAAAGAATTTGGGGGAATCAATGCGGCTATTATTGAATACCCAATTATCATCTATGGTAGATATAAGGACCCAACCTTAAAGAATTCCATAATATTGAATTAAATGAATAATTCACATTAAAGATCTTTTCAGGTTTAGAGTTTTATAGAATTAGGACATAACTATGACATCTCAAAAGATTATAAAGTAGACACTTCTACGCAGTTTCAATTTTTTCATAAAATAAAAACTCTTAAAAAAAGAAACATGACTAGTTATATGTTTTAGATTTCATGTCATTCCTTGATCCCTTCCATGACCCGATTCATCTTTAAGTCTTGTGGAAAACATTTCAAAAACATGGGATGAGCATAAAAAGCTCAGTAAGGGATATAAAAATTCGGAAAGAAAACATTAGTCCATGTATACATAAGAGTCAATGAAATCATACATTACTGATAAAACATAAGCACTTTAACATATCTCATGAAATCACAAGATTTATGAATAAATCATATAAATCATAAGACATAAAGGTAACTTGATACATTCATAACATTCTTACATAGGGAGTAACCCTCATGGTTACTTTTGGAATAACTTTAATAGTATATTCCCTAAATCTATTCTGAGAAACCATACCGTTTAAATCCTTCACATTACCCAATGCATTGGAGAGGTATCTCGGGCTCACCCGCCCTTAGTTTATTACAGAACCACACATCTTCATAAACAATACCCAAGAACCATAACATAATCGTATCACATAACATAATCATAAATTAAAGATAACATTTCCATAGTGCTATAACAGTATAACATTTTATGATATTGAAATAATGAATCCATTCTAAAAGCCATTTTCCATAGAAAAATACATAAAAATGTTATATGTTATTTATTTTCCTTTTAAAAACATTATGGCTTGTTAAAGAATCCAAAGATCAAAAAATAATCACAGCGGTGGAAAAATTCATTGTCACCGCTTACGTAAAAAAAGAAACCCTCATTTTTTTCATTTATCAAAATGCTTCGTAGAGAAAATATTCCCTTTGAATGAAATGAAAATTCAAAATGTTTTTATACACCGTATAAAATAATTTTGGGTAGAAATCAAAAGATGCCTTAATGAAAGGAGATTGAGACAAAGTCCCATCCAAAGATGGTATCCTTAGATTAAGGATAAATCAATTCTATAATTATGTGTGAAAAATATAAATACACCCAATATATGTGGATATGTGTAAAACAATCATAGGTCTTTCACACAGATTTGTATCACGACATAATCATGAAGTAGAGGTTTAACCCAAAGAATTGAAATTGGATTAAGAAGTTCCCTTATAAAAATTCGGTAGCCCAAAAAAGTCACATCAAATTTAATAAAATGTGGTGATGAGAGAGAAAAAAGCGTATCTCATCACCTGGACATACGATTTAGAGAAATAATGATATATAAGAACATATCCCAACATAAGAAGATGTAAATTAAAATTACTAACACAAATAAGTCTATTAAAAAGCGGAGGGTGAAAGGTTCCCTTACCGATTTCGGTAACATTTGAGACGTACACCCCGTGAAATAAGGACAATACAATGTTGATGTAAATGCCCATAAAAAAATTAATATTACACAAAGATTAGAATAATATGAAGTACATACACCACTCAAAGGAAATATTAGCAAATGTAGCATGAATCTCACATAAATAAAAAGTGAGATAAAAATCCCATACCTCGTTGTAATAAATCGAGTCATATAACAAAAAGATAATAAGAACCAAATGAATCACATAACACCATGAATATAAATATAATCATGATAATATATATCTAATGTAAGTACAGAATAAACCACATGAAATAAATAATTGGAGAACAATGGAAATCTCACGGAATTAAAAGTGAGATAAGAAATCCTCTAACCTCAAGTCCGACTTGTCTTGTTTGTTTCTTTATATTCCTAAATAATAAACCTTGGTCAATTTATAATTGATTAAGGAATTCCTTTATCATTTATTATTCAATTAATATCACATATTATCATATTATAATAATTATTTATTTATGTGAGTTCATATCATACGTTTTGTCGATGTTCAGTACATGAGTCAACAATGAACTTCTTATAATTACATGATGTTCATGTGGTCCAAATTTCATTAAACCCAGAATGATATTCATAATTTATATGTAATATATATCATATATATCCATTATATATATGTACTTATAATAGTACATAACATTTGGAGATAATAAATGAAATGCACCGTTCATGGAGACGGTAAGCCATACGTACGCATGAACACTACTTTCATTTCTATTTCATAATCTAATGGAATGAAAGCATAATGATAAATAGGTATAATATAATTAAATTATAATATATATGTTGTATATTTTACATATGTTCATAAATTACATTCTTTATAAATTATATTTTTGGCATGAACGAGTCCCATCACTTCAGAGGGCAGTAGTCCACACTTCCTCGTATGAAATTATCGCATTTGCACAACATGAAAAGTATAAAGGTATGATTAAATATAAAATACAGAATAATATAGAAGAAATAAATATAATATATGTCATATATAAATATAGTTATATCTTCATGTCCACCATGAATGGTGTCAAAAGAATATTGAACCATCATTGTTTCGTGAGGTAGTAATTCGCCATCCACAGAAACAGTATGTTCTTTAACCATTAGACGGAGGTGTGTGTAAGTGTAGGAATAATCCTTATCATAAAAAAATTCTAGTATATTTAGGATATTGGTGATTTAAAGGGATCAAATAATTAGAAGATATTGGTCAGTGAATAAGGAAAATAAAAGAAACAAACTCGAGAGAAGACATTACCTCTAAATCAGGTAACTCTTATTGATTTGAGGAAAATTCTTATTTGGAAAGACTTATACCAAAATTAAGGCTTCTAGGAGTAAGAGAGGGATGTGGATAGATAATATGAGAGGAGTTCATATGATCCAAGGTCAGGTGAGGTGTGAGTAAGGGGGTATATGTGGGAGGCTTTTACAAGATGGAGGTGGGTCACTTTTGGAAAGTCTTGAAATGTTACATTATTATAAATTGATTTTCGGATTTTAAAGGTCCCAAAATGTAATATTTATAGGATAAGGTGATAGGGGTTCTATATACAACCATAAAATAGGTTTTGGACAAGTATATGTCTTATATTATACCTTATCTTTTCATTTTAGTTAAATCGTTCATTAATGAGGTAATCACTGCATCATCATGGTGTCAGAAATAAAATTAGTCATATAATTTATAAAAATTTTAAAAAAATACCATGATGTAGGAAATCTTTTTATATTTAATCTAATTATTTATAGTCTAAGAGATCATTTATGTAAACAAAATTAAAATTGTTTTACTTAGGATACACAAACCATTGTAATATTTCTCTTCTTTTTAAAAATAATGTGATAAATGTCACTATCACACCCATGTGACTCCATGGGCACAAAATTTGGAAAAAGGGATATCGTGGATGGCCATGACACAACCAAGAGGATTTATAAACATGTTTGGGTAATTTTATATTATTAGGATATTATTTTATTACCTTAAACTACCTTATTACTAATTAATCATGATAATCAAAGATAATTGTCATCATTACTATTCATAATGTCCAAAAACAAAGGAGTATTAATTACATAATTTGGACCTTCTGATTCCAAATATGGAATCCATTTTACAAAATTCAAAGCACAGAAAATGGAGTAATTAATTTAAAAATATTTCTCGTTGTCAAAACTAAAAAATGGTTTTTATGAAGTAAAATTTATCAAAAGATTGACATGTTTTTACATCCAATGGAAATGTTAAATTACTTCCAATGAACAAAATATTATTAAGTGATAAAAAATAAATTAAATTACATTTTAAAACCAATTAAAAGGGCAATATAACTATATAATTAAATTAGATGAAAATTCAGTTTTGAAGTAAAATGCAATATTTTTCACTATTAATTAAATATGAACATTTGTTAGAAAAATACCAAAAATTCAACCAAATTATATTTGATATTACAAATTAAAAAATGATTTCCATTTTACCAAATAAAATACATAGAAATGGAATTAATTAATTTAATAAAAATTTTCTTCTATCAAGATAAATAGCATGTTTTTAAAAAACAATATCTATCGAAATATTGACACTTGTTTATGTCCAATTTCAAAGTGTAATTAATTTCAATGACCACCATTGAATTAAATGGTAAAAATATATTTTAACTACA
Organism: Viscum album; assembly: GCA_963277665.1. Taxonomy (NCBI): domain Eukaryota; kingdom Viridiplantae; phylum Streptophyta; class Magnoliopsida; order Santalales; family Viscaceae; genus Viscum; species Viscum album. The sequence goes on along the minus strand of OY728120.1, from coordinate 253,054,182 downwards.
CTTTAAACCCAATTAAAAAGGTAATCCAACCATATAAATAAATTATATTTAAAGGAGGTTTTTAATTAAAATACAACATTTTCTTAATTCATTAAAAATGAACTTTATCAGAAAAATAATAAAAATTTAGAAAAAGTAAATTTTGGTGTCCTGCTTCTAAATAAAGATTTTATTTTGTAAAATATAACATATAAAATTGAAAAAAATTAGTTTTAAAAAGGGTTCTCCATCAAAAGGCGGATAATCTAACTTATAATGAATATTAGAATATATATGCTTAAAATTAGATTCATTTTAATTTTAAGCCTCTATCATTTATTGAGTAATTGATAAAATATTTAACCAAACATATATAATCATTTTGTAATTAGTTCTGTTCATTGCCTCTATTACAACGTCTAGGCATTAACTACCATTTAAATAATATTATTATGTTATTAGTATGCAATGTATGATTTCAAAGAAACATGTTGTTGCGTATTGGGTATGCCATCGAACATAGCACTACCCTTAAAGTAATATTATCATTTTATTCACAAATATTAATAAATCTGAAAATGTCATATTATTTATTTACCGAGGATGTTTCGTCCTTCCCCCCTTTTGGGAATTGCATCCTCACAATTTTAAAATTGGTCTCAGAAACTTTATTGAAACCCCACATCGAAAAAGGGGTCAATTAAACTGTCACTTTAAAAGAAAAAAAAAGAGAAGTAAAATGGTCACCCTGGTTAATCCATACTAGGATTCCATGAAAACATGGATATGGAGGAGAAAACAAACCATCCAGTTCTGATGGATTGTGATAGAAAACATGTCTAGGAGAAAGTTAACCACCAAAAAATCACAAATTTCTGATGGGTTAAATGGTGTTTGATTCCCCATTTCGAAAAGTCAAGAGACAACGTTTTTGTTTTAAGTTAATTTTCATTGAGGAAGTTATTAATGAGATTAAATCAATAATAAGGAAACATACTTACTTTTCATTTGTACTTTCATCTCTTACTAGATTTCTTCCACAAACTCATATTTTCTCTAAAAGATGAGTATCTAGGATGACTTGTTCACATTGAGAGTTCTATAATCAACTTCTTGTGAATCACATAATCCTAAAAATATTAACTATATATTTCCCATGCCTTTATACCATAACCAAAAAAAATTGTTAGTACAAGATCAGATAGTCCCCAAAAAGGATAATCTTTCACAAAAAGAAAAATTACTCTTAATCTCCAAAATTTGTCCAACAAAACCCAAAGTTCATCAAAGACCATTCAATAAACAGATATCCATAAAATTCTTCAAAGTAATCCAAACTAAGATTGAAACTCAAATCTCTGATGTATTTAATCACATAGTCTTCCATTGTAAATCATAACATTTATCTCCAAATATCATTAGTTACTCTTAAAGTATCATACTGAAGAGAAATTATCCTAATCACATATCCTCCATGATATGTTAACCATTTCTATAGATAACCCAAAATCAAATTATTACTGATTCATTAAATATTCTAACTAAAAAAGAATTATTCATACTAACCAGGGACTTCACGTAGTCCAGTGGTTGGCGACAAATACCAGTCGCACTTTGGATGTGGGTTAGATTCCGATAGCATTATCAGACACGACGATTTTCCACACGGTTTGTGTGTTATCCCTTTTTAAAAACTATATAATTTTATAACAATCCCAAAAAGTGATAAATTCATAAAAAATAACCATAACATATTTTAACCATAAAGGTTATCTAATAGCTTTCATTTTGATTCCCAAAATCCAATAACCTGTAATTTCCTCAAATTTAAGGATCATATAAACCAAATTGGTTCTTTATTACTATATCCACAAAAGAAAAGATAATTATTCCTTGAATAGAATTTTCATTTATCAAACATTAGGGATACACATTATTTTAAATATATTCTAATGTAATCTCTTCATTAAAAGAGCCCTAATACTTTTAAGCATTTCACCATACTAAAATCAACCATAACTCTTAAATCCATTATATGTTGACTTCTTACTCATTCAACATTCTTCATGATCCATTAACTATTCCTTCCCAACTTATTTTGAAATACTTATTTCCTACAAAGAAATCATGAATCATATCCTAAGATTTCAATAATAGGAAAACATATGTTAAGAAATAATTCATACCTTTCATTGGTCACTATACGTTTCTTCATCGTCAATTGAAATGGCATTAGGTATTGGAAAATGAATTTTTTTCCATCCTGGTGATCTCATTCCTGAAACTTCTTCGTAGGACATGTGTCTGCATAATGATCATGCACATCACATTTAAAACATTCACTTGATCCCTCATAAAGGACTTCTTTCCCTTTCCTAGAGTCAACTAGATGCTTCCATTTTCCCTGGAAGGTTCTTTCTTTATGGCCTTCATTTCAACATCTATAGAATCTTTCTATCCCTTTGAAACATTTTCCAGGTTGTTTATTTCCACATCTTTCACACATAGGTTTTTGAACATTATTACCATTAGGATTGTTACCTGAACTTCTGTAGGGATTTGTTTCTCTCATATATGATGACTTATAATAATCACTAAGTTTTAGGTGGTCTATCATGAATCTAGGTAGTTGGTTGAGAATAACCACAAGAGTTCTCATAGCAACCCCCATATCATTCAGTTGCTCGTTCACAAAACCGTCACAGTTTTCTTCACATCCACTGTTACTTTGGTGCCTGCTAGATCCAGCCATTTACTAAAACCAAAAAATGTTAGTGTGAGTATATCAGTAAAATCATCATATAATATCTTATGAGGAGGTTAAATACTAATATATACTTATTCATGTTATCTTAAACTGATTCACTTTATAAAAATAACTATGACTATTTCTAAAATCCTAACCATTATGGTAATGTCACTTATGATTAAAGAATACCCTAACCTCTAAAGATATCTAAACCGACTATTGATACAAACTATAAGGACCTGGCCATAAAAAATTACATGATATTGAATTAAATGAATAATTCCCATTGAGGATATTTTCAGTTTTAGAGTTTTGGAGAATTAGGACATAACTATTACATATCGAAAAATTATAATGTAGAAACTTCTACTCTGTTTCAATTTTTTCATAAAATAAAAACTTTTAAAAAAGAAACATGACTAGTTCCATGTTTTAGACAGAATGACTTTCCTTGATCCCATCCTTGACCTTATTCATATTTAATTCCTGTGGAAAACATTTCAAAAACATGGGATGAGCATAAAAAGCTCAGTAAGGGATATAAAAATACAGAAATAAAACATTATTCCATGTATACATAAGAATCATGAAATCATAATTTACTCATAAAACATAAGCACTTTAACATACCTCATGAAATCATAAGATTTATGAATAACTCATAGAAATCATAAGGCATAAAGGTAACTTGATTCATTCATAATATTCTTACGTAGGGAGTAATGCTCATGTTTATGTTTCGAAAACCCATAACAGTATATTCCCAAAATATATTCGTAGATACCTTAGAGTATAACTCCTTCACGTTACCCAATTCATTGGAGATCTATCTCGGGCTCACCCGCCCTTAGTTTATCATTGAACCACCTATATTCATAAACAATTCCTAAGAACCCTAACATAATCGTATCACATAACATAAGCATAAATGAAAGATAACATCCCACATTTCAATAATAATATAAAATTTTATGATATTGAAATAATTAATACATTATAAAAACCATTTTCAATACCAAAATACGTAAAATGAGTATATGGTATTTATTTTCCTTTTAAAAACATTACGGCTTGTAAATAAAGCCAAAGATCAAAAAATACTCATGGTGGCAGAAAAGGTCATTGTCACTACTTACGTAAAACTAGAAACACTCATTTTTGTCATTTAAAAAATCACATCGTAGAGAAAAGAATCCCATTTAATGAAATGAAAAGTAAAAAGGGTTTTATACCCCATATAAAATAAAGTCATGTAGAAATCAAAATATGCCTTAATGAAAGGAGATTGGGACGAAGTCCCATACAACGACGGTATCCTAAGATTAAGGATAAATCAATTACATAATTATGTGTTATAAATATTAATACACCCAATATAAGTGTATATTAAGTGTAAAAAAATTATAGGTCATTCAAACATATTCATATCACGACATAATCAGGAAGTAGAGGTTTAACCTGAAGAATTGAAATTGTATTAAGAAGTTCCCTTAAAAAAATTTGGTATCCTAATGGTGTCACATCAAATTTCAGAAAACGAGTTTATGAGAGAAAAAAGATGGTATCTCATCACATAGACATATTATTTACAGAAATAAGGAAATATAAGAACATATCCCAACATAAGAAGATGTTAATTAATCGACCTAACAAAAATAAGGCTTTTAAAAAGAGGAGGGTGAAAGGTTCCCTTACCCATTTGGGTGACTTTCGAAACATAAACCCTATAAAAGAAGGTCTATACAATGTTGATGTAAATACCAATAGAAGAAATTATATTACACAAATATTAGAATAATTGGAAGTACATACACCACTCAAAGGAAATAGTGGAAAATGTAGCATGAATCTCATGGGAATAAAAAGTGAGATAAAAACCCCTTACCTCATTGTAATGAATCGATTCATATGACCAAATGATAATAATAACCTAATGAATCACATAATACCATTAATATGAATATAATAATGATATTATATATCAAATTTAAGTACACAATACACTATATTCAATAAATAATTTGTGAACAATGGAAATCTCACGGAATTAAAAGTGAGATAAGAAATCCCCTAACCCAAGTCTGAATTGTCTTGGTAGTTTCATTATAATCCTGAATAATAAACCTTGGTCAATTTATAATTTCTTATGGAATTCCTTTAAAGATTATTATTCAATTAATATCACATATTATCATGTTATAATAATTAGTTATTTATGTGAGTTCATATCATATGTTTTTTCGATGTTTGATACATGAGTCGACAATGAACTTCTTATAATTACATGATGGTCATGTGGTCGAATGTGCATTAAATACAGAACGATATTAATAATTTATATGTAATATAGATCATATATATCCATTATATATGTGTACTTATAATAGTACATAAAATTTAAAGATAAGGTACGAAATGCACCGTTCAAGGAGACGGTAAGTCGTACGTACGCATGAACGCTACTTTTATTTATATTTCATAATTTAATGGAATGAAAACATAATGTTACAAAGGTATATTATAATTAAAATATAATATATATTTAATATTTTTTTACATATGTTCATAAATTACATTCATTATAAAATCCATGTTTGGCATGAACGAGTCACATCACTTGAAGGGGCGGTAGTCCACACTTCCTCATATGAAATTATCGCATTTGCACAACAAGAAAAGTATAAAGGTATGTTTTAAATATAAAATACAGAAGCATAGAGAGGAAATGAATATAATATATATGATATATAAATATTGTGACATCTTAATCTCCACCATTAAAGGTGTTAAAAGAAGATTGAACAATCACCGTTTTGTGTGGTAGTAATTCACCATCCAAGGAAATAGTATATTCTTTAACCATTAGACGGAGGTGTGTGTAAGTGTAGGTAGAATACTTATCATAAAAACATAATAGTATATTTAGGATACTGTTGTTTTTATGGGATCAAATAATGAGAAGATAGTGGTGATTGAAAAGGAAAATAAATGAAAGAAACTCGAGAGAAGTCATTACCTCTATATCGGGTAACTCTTTTTGATTTGAGCCAAAGGATTCCTTGGAAAGAATTATTCCCAAAGTGAGGCTTCTAAGAGTAAGACAGGGATGTGGGGAGATTATATGAGAATATTTTAGATGATCCAAGGTCTTGAGAGGTGTGGGTATGGGGGTAGAGGTGGGGGCCTTCTATTAGTGGGAGGAGGGTCACTTTTGGAATGTCTTGAAATGTTACTTTATTATAAAATGATTTTCGTATTTTAAAGGACCCAAAATTATATATTTAGATTATAAGGTTATAAGGGTTCGAAATACACCCATACAATAGGTTTTTTACAAGTTTACTTCTTATAGTTTACCTTATCTTTTCATTTTATTTAAATTGTTCATTAATGAGGTATTCACTTCATCATCATGGTGTCATAAATAAATTTATTTATTTAGTGTCTAAAACTTATAAAATAAATAACATGATGTAGGAAATTAATTTTAGAATTCCAAGGACTATTTATTTTATAAGAGATCGTTTATGTAAAAATAAATAAATTTTTTTTAATTAGGATATACAAACCTTTGTTATATTACTCTTCTTTTTTAGAATAATGTCATAAATGTCACTATCACAACCATGTGACACCATGGGCACTCAAGTTTGGATCAAGGAATTACATGGTTGGCCATTACAAAACCACGAAAATTTTGACACATGTTGGAGTCATTTTATATTATTATGATATTATATTATTACAATTAATTACCCGATTACTAATTAATTATGTTAATTAAAGATAATTTTCATCATTACTATTAAAAATGTCCAAAAACAAAAGCGTCTTAATTACATAACTTTGAAATTATGATTAAAAATATGGAATCCATTTTACCAAATTACAAATACAGAAATTACAGTAATTAATTTAAAAATAATTCCTTTTGTCAAAACTAAAGACCGGGTTTTAAGAAGTAAAACCTATCAAAAGATTGACTTGTTTATAGGTCCAATTGAAAAGTGAAATTACTTCTAATTAACAACATTGTATTAAGTGATAAAAAAATAATTCAATTACACTTTAAAACCAATTATAATTAAAATCTATCTATATAATTAAATTAGATGAAAAAGCAGTTTTGAAGTAAAATGTAGTATTTTGAACTATTCATTAGAAATGAACATTTGTCAGAAAAATACCAAAACATTATCTAAAGTTAATTTTGAAATTCCAAATTAAAAAATGATGTTCATTTTACCAAATTCAAAAAATATATATGGATCTAATTAATTTTATAATTAATTCTCTCTGTCAAGACAAATAGAGGGTTTTTAAAAAACAACATCTATCGAAAGATTGACACTTGTTTATGTCCAATTTCAAAGTGTAATTAATTCCAATTACAACTATTGTAATAAATGGTAAAAATATATTTTAAATACACTTTAAAACCAATGAAAAAGATAATATAACAATATAAATATATTATATTAAAAGGAGGTTTTCAATTAAAATACCCCATTTTCTCTATTCATTAAAAAATGAACTTTATCAGAAAAATAAGAAAAATTTACGCAAAGTAAATTTTTATGTCCTGATTCTAAAGTAGGATTTTATTTTATAAGACATAAAATTGAAAAATAATAGTTTTAAAAAGGTTTGTCCATCAAAAGTCTGTTAATCTAACTTTTAAAAAATATTAGAATCATTGTGCTTAAAATTAGATTCATTCGAATTTTAAGCCTCTATCATTTATTGGGTAATTGTTAAAATATTTAACAAACATATATAATCATTTTGTAGTTAGTTCTGTTCATTCCCACAATTACAATGGCTAGGCATTAACTACCATTTAAAATAATATTATTATATTATTAGTGTGCAACATATGATTTCAAAGAAACTTGTTGTTGCATATTGGGTACGCCATCAAACATAGCATTCCTTTTAATGTAATATTAACATTTTATTCACAAATATTAATAAATATGAAATTGTAATATTATTTATTTACCTGTGTTGTTACATCATTCCTCCCTTTTGGGAATTGCGTCCTCGCAATTTTAAAATTTGGCTCGGAAACTTCATTGAAAGCCCCTCATCTGAAAATGAGTCAATTAAACTGTCACTTTAAAAGAAAGAAAGATAAGTAAAATTGTCACCCGAGTTAGCCCATACTAGGATTCCATAAAAACATGGATATGGAGGTGAAAAAAAACCATCATGTTCTGATGGAGTGTGATAGAAAACATGTCTAGGAGAAAATTAACCACCAGAAAATCAAAAACTTGTGATGGGTTAAACAATGTTTGATTCCCCAGTAGGAAAAGATAACATACAATGTTTTTTATTAAGTTACTTTTCATTGAGAAATTTATTTACGATATTAACTAAATCATATGGAATCATACTTACTTTTCATGTAGACTTTCATCTCTTACTAGATTTCTTACACAAACTCATATTTTCCCCAAAAGATGAGTATTTAGGATGATTTGTTCACATTAAGAGTTCTATATTCAACTTCTTGAGAATAACCTAATCCACTAAATATGAACTATATATTTTCCATGTCATTAGTCGTTAACCAAAACCAAAATGTTTAGTACAAGATCAGATAATCCCCAAAAAGAAAAACTACTCGTAATCTCAAAAATTTGTCCAACAAAACCCAAAGTTCATAAATGACCATTCAATAAACAGATGTCCATAAAATTATTCAAAATAATCCAAACTAATATTGATACCCAAATCTCTGAAGGATTTAATCATATAGTCTTCCAAGGTAAATCTTTACATTTATCTCCAAATAACATCAGTTACTCATAAAGTCTCATACAGAAAAGTAATTAACCTATTCACATATCCTCCATGATAGGTTAATCATTTCTATAGATAAACCAAAATCTAATTAATCCTAACTCATAAAATCACCAAGCTAAAAATAACTTTTCAGACTAACCAGGGACTTCACGTAGTCCAGTGGTAGGTGATAAATATCAGTCGCACTTTGGTTGTGGGTTCGATTCCCATAGCTTCATCCGACGTGATGGGTTGCCAAACGGTTTTCATGTTGTCCCTTTTCAAAAACTAAATAAATTTATAACAATCCCAAAATGAGTTAAATTCATCAAAAATAACCATAACATATTTTATCCACAAAGGGTTTCTACTAACTTTAATTTCACATCCCAAAATGCAATAACCCGGTAATTACCTCAAATTCACAGATCATATAAACCAAAATGGTTCTTTATAACTATTTCTGCAAAATAAAATATAATTATTCCTTGAATAAAATTTTCATATATCAAACATCAGCGATACACATACAATAAAAAGTCTTCTAATGTAATCCTATCATCAAAAGTGCCTTACTACTTTTAAGCATTTCACCATCCAAAAATATACCATAACTCTTGAATCCATTATATGTTGACTTCTTACTCATTCATCATTATTCATGATCCATTAACCATTCCTTTACAAATTATTCTGAAATTATTATTTCCTAAAAACAAAATCATTAATCATATCGTAAGATTTCAATAATAAGATAACAAATGTTAATAAATAAATCATACCTTTCATTGGTCATTTTCGGTTTCTTCATCCTCTATCAAAATTGCATTAGGTATTGGTAAATGAATATTTATACGATCCTGGTGATCCCATTCCAGAAACTTCTTCGTTGGACAAGTGTTTTCATAATTACCATTCACAAGACATTTAAAACATTCAATTGATCCCTTCAAAATGACTTCTTTCCCTTTCCTAGAGTCAACTAGATGCTCTATTTTTCAATGGTATGTTGTTGCTTTATGACGTTCATTTCCACATATATGGCATCTTTCTGTCCCTTTGAAACATTTTCCAAGGTGTTTCTTTCCACATATTTAACACATAGGTTTTTGAACATTCTTACCTTTATGATTTTTACCTGAACTTCTGTAGGGATTTGTTTCTCACATATATGATTCCGTATAAAAATCACTAAGGGTCAGGTGGTCAATCATGACTCAAGATAGTTGGTAGAGAATAAACACAATTGTTTTAATTGCAGCTCCCATATCATTCAATCGGTCGTTCAGAAAACCGTCACAGTTTTCTTCACATCCACTGTTACTTTGGTGCCTGCTAGATCTATCCATTTACTAAACCCAAAAAAGGTCAGTGTGAGTATATCTGTAAAATCATTCTATAATATCTTATGAGGAGGATAAATACTAAGATATACTTATTCATGTTATCTTAAACTCATTAACATTATAAAATATCTATGAATCATTCTAAAATCATATCCATTATTTTAATTTCACTTGTCCTTAAAGAATACCCTAGCCTCTAAAGTTATCTAAACCGACCATTGACACCAACAACAAGGACACAAAATTAAAACATTACATAATATTGAATTAAATGATTAATTTACCTTGAGGATCTTTTCCGGTTTAGTGTTTTAAAGAATTAGGATATAACTATTATATCTCCAAAGAATATAAAGAAGACAATTCTACTTAGTTACCATTTTTTTATAAAATAAAAACTCTTAAAAAAGAAACATGACTAATTCCATGTTTTTAAAAGAAATTCTTTACTTGATCCCATCCTTGACCCTATTCATCTTTATGTTCTATGGAAATCATTTCAAAAACTTGCGATGAGCATAAAAAGATCAGTAAGGGATTTAAAAATATGGAAAGAAAACATTTGTCCATGTATACATAAGAATCAATGAAATCATTCTTCACTCATAAAACATAAGAGAATTAACATACCTCATGAAATCATAAGATTTATGAATAAATCATTGAAATCATAAAACATAAAGGTAACTTGAGGAATTCATAACATTCGTATACAGGGAGTAACCCTCATGGTTACGTTTGGAATACCAATCACATCATAATCCCTAAATATCTTCGGAGAAACCTTAGCATTTAACTCCTTTACATTACCTAATGAATTAGAGAGCTATCTCAGGATAACCTACCCTTAGTTTATCATGGAACCACCCGTCTTTCTAAACAATTCCGAAGAACCATAACATAATCGTATCACATAACTTAAGCATAAACTAAAGATAACTTTCCCACATAGTAATAAAAATATAACATTTTAAGATATTAAAAAAATAAATCCATTATAAAAACCATTTTCAATACCAAAATACATTAAAAGATTATATGGTATTTATTTTCCTTTTAAAAACATTAAAGCTTGTTATGGAATCCAAAGCTCAAAAAATAATCGTGGCGGCAGAATAGGTCATGGTCACCACTTATGTAAACAAAAGAAACACTCCTTTTTATCAATTAGTAAAATGATTCGTAGAGAAAAGATTCACTTTGAATGAAATGAAAAGTCAATAGGGTTTTATACAACGTATAAAATAAAGTTGTGTAGAAATCAAAAGACACCTTAATGAAATGAGATTTAGATGAAGTCTCGTATAAAGATGATATCCTTATATTAAGTATAAATTAATTTTATAATTATGTATGAAAAATATAAATACACCCAATATAAGTGTATATTTAGTGTAAAACAATAATACTTCATTAAAACATATTCATATAATGACATAATCATGAAGTAGAGCTTTAACCCAAAGAATTGAAATTGTATTAAGATGTTCCCTTACAAAAATTCGGTAGCCTAACGGTGTCACATAAAATTTCATAAAACAAGTTGATGGGAGAAAAAAAAGGATATCTCATCACTTCGACATAATATTTAACGAAATAAGGATATAAAAGAACATATCCCAACATAAGAACACGTAAATTAAAAGACCTAACAAAAAAAAGTCTTTTAAAAAGGGGAGGGTGAAAGGTTTCCTTGCCTATTTGGGTAAATTTTGAAACGTACACCCCATGAAATAAGGACTATACAATGTTGATGTAAATACCCATAAAAGAAATTATATTACACAAAGGGTCGAATAATGGACAGTACATACACCACTCAACGGAAATAGTGGCAAATGTAGCATGAATCTCATGAGAATAAAAAGTGAGAAAAAACCCCTTACCTCGTTGTAATGAATCGAGTCATATGACCAAAAGATAATACGAACCAAATTAATCACATAATACCATGAATATAAATATAATCATGATAATATATATCAAATGGATGTACACAATACACCACATGCAATAATTAATTGCCGAACAATGGAAATATCAATCAATTAAAAGTGAGATAAGAAATCCCCTTAACTCAAGTCCGACATCTCTTGTTCGTTTCTTTATATTATTGAATAATAATCCTTGGTAAATTTATAATTGATTAAAAATTTCTTTTAAAGTTTATTATTCAATTAATATCACATATTATCATGTTATAATAATTAGTTATTTATTTGAGTTCATATCATACATTTTGTCGATGTTCGGTACATGACTCAACAATGAACTTCTTATAATTACATGATGTTCATGTGGTCCAAAGTTCATTAAATATAGATTTATATTCATAATTTATATGTAATATATATAATATATATCCATTATATATATATATGTACTTATTATAATACATAACATTTGGAGATAAGAAATGAAATGCACCATTCGTGGAGACGGTAAGCCGTACATACGCATGAACACTACTTTCATTTCAATTTCATAGTTTAATGGAATGAAAACATAATGATACATAGGTATATTATAATTACAGTATAATATATATGTTATATATTTTATATAAGATCATAAATTAAATTCTTCATAAATTCCACGTTTGGCATGAATAAGTCACATCACTTGAGGGGGTGGTAGTCCTCACTTCCTCATATGAAACTATCACATTTTCACAACATGAAAAGTGTAAAGGTATGTCTTAAATATAAAATAAAAAAGCATAGAGAAGACATAAATATAATATATATATCATATAGAAATATAGTTACATCTTAATGGATACCATGAAAGGTGTTAAAAGAAGATTGAACAATCATCGTTTTGTGAGGCAGTAATTCTCCATCAATGGAAACAATGTATTTATTAACCGTTAGACGGTGGTGTGTGTAAGTGTAGGTAGAATACTTATCATTTCAAAATAATAGTATATTGGGGATAATGGTGTTGTTATAGGATCAAATAATGAGAATATAGTGGTGATTATAGAAGGAAAATAAAAGAAAGAAACTCGAGAGAAGACATTACCTCTAAATCAGGTAACTCTTTTTGATCTGAGACAAAGGCTTCCCTGGAAAGACATATGCCCAATGTGAGGCTTCTAGGAGTAAGATAAGGATGTTGAGAGATAATATGAGAAGATTTTAGACGATCCCAAGGCTTGAGAGGTGTGTGTATGGGGGTAGTGGTGGGTCCGTTTATAAGAGGGAGGAGGGTAACTTTTGGAGAGTCTTGAAATGTTACTTTATTATAAAACGATTTTCGGATTTTAAAGGTCCCAAAATGAAATATTCCGATGATAAGGTAACAAGGGTTTAAAATCCACCCATACAATAGGTTTTTAAAAAGTATAAGTCTTAGATTTTACCTTATAATTTCATTTTATTTAAATAATTCATTAATGATGTAATCTCTGCATCATCGTGGTGTCATAAATAAATTTATATATTTAATGTCTAATAAATATATAACAAATACCATGATGTAGGAAAAATTTTTCCCTTTCCAATTTATGTATTTAGTCTGAGATATCATTTATGTAAACAAAATTAAAATTGTTTTACGTAGGATATACAAACCACTGTTATATTTCTCTTATTTTTTAAAATAATGTCCTAAATGTCACTATCACACCAATGTGACTCCATGGTCCCTAAGGTTTGGCACAAGGCATCCCATGGTCAGGAATGACACAATCATGAATATTTGACCACTTTTTGGGGTCATTTTATATTATTATGATGTTATTTTATTAACATTAACTACCCAATTACTAATTAATCATGATAATTAAAGATAATTTTCGTCTTTACTATTCATAATGTCCAAAAACAAAAGAGTCTAAATTAAATAATTTGGACCGTCTGATTCCAAATATGGAATCCGTTTTTCCAAATTCCAAACACATAAATTGTATTAATTAATTTAAAAATAATTCTTATTGTCAAAACTAAAGACGTGTTTTTAAGAAGTAAAATTTATCAAAAGATTGACTTGTTTTTACGTCTAATTGAAATGTGAAATTACTTCCAATGAACAACATTGTATTAAGTGATAAAAAAATAATTAAATTACACTTTAAAACCAATTAAAATGAAAATCTATCTATATAATTAAATTAAATGAAAAATCTGTTTTGAAGTAAAATGCAGTATTTTTCACTATTCATTAAAAATGAACATTTGTCAGAAAAATACCACAAATTTATCCATAGTAAATTTTATATTCCAAATTGAAAAATGATGTCCATTTTACCAAATTAAAGACATATAAGTGGAATTAATTAATTTTATAATTAATTCCCACTGTCAAGAAAAATTGTGTGTTTTTAAAAAACAATATCTATCGAAAGATTGACAGATCTTTATGTCCAATTTCAAAGTGTAATTAATTCAAATGGCCACCAATGTATTAAATGGTAAAAAATTATTTTAATTACACTTTAAACCCAATTAAAAATATAATCTAACCATATAAATAAATTATATTAAAAGGGGGTTTTGAATTAAAATACAACATAGTCACTATTTATGAAAGATGAACATTATCGGAAAAATAACAAAAAATTACCCAAAGTAAATTTTGATGTACTGATTGTAAAGAAGGATTTTATTTTGTCAAATATAACTTATAAAATTGATAAAAAGTTGTTTTAAAAAGGGTTCACCATCAAAAGGCGGTTAATCTACCTTTTAAAAAATATTCGAATATTTATGCTTAAAATTGGATTAATTCAAAATTTAAGCCTCTATAATTTATTGGGTAATTGTAAAAATATTTAATAAACATATATAATAATTTTGTAGTGAGTTCTGTTCATTCCTTCCATTACAACTACTAGGCGTTAACTACCATATGAAATAATATTATTATATTATTAGTGTGCAATGTAATATTTCCAAAAAACTTGTTGTTGTGTATTGGGTACCCCATCGAACATAGCATTCCCTTTAATGTAATATTTACATTTTATTCACAAATATTAATAAATATGAAAATTTCATATTCTTTATTTACATGGGATGTGACAGTAGAAGAGGAAAAAAATTAGAAGAGGGTTATAATATGTTTCCAATGATATCAATATATTATATAAGCAATTGTAGATCAAAAATATTTGCAAAAATGGAAGAGAGACCAACAAAGATCCCGATTATCATTCTATACAATGGATTAGACTCTTGGAGACTTTTGATGTAAAATTATGTGACATTAAATTTTATGTTTTTTCCTATAATTTGATTATATTAATAAATTTTTATTTTTCATATCTTTATTTAATATTTTTTGATCAATTTAACTAATTATTGAAATTTTGTTGTGTTTAAATAATCGTTGTTCATGTAAAACAACAAATAGTGAAATTATCATATTATTTTAACAAATGGAAATATAATTGTGTGTGGAATAATATTATTATCAATGATTTAGTAAAATAATTTAGTTATATTGTTTATTAGGATTATATTTGAGTATATAAATATATATTAAACCATTAATGGGAAATATTGACAATTATAGTTTATTGAATAAAATAAAATAAATTGAAATAAATATTTAAAATGATATTTGTGGGAATATGGGGGAGTTTCTAGGTTAGCTGGAGAATAAGGGGGGATCCAAGAAAAATTGGGGGCATGTGTACTGTATTTATTATGATGGATAAAATGTAATGAAATATAATAAAAAAATTAGAAATTTAGTTTTAAAACAAATTATGGGAATAGGATTTCTTATTTTTAGAAAAACTAGGTCTATAAGGTGGGGGGTACTCCCCTCTCACTTCTCTCTCTCATATTATTTTCCCTATTTGAAAAAGTTCATCATTTTCACTCTTTAATATATCATTTTATATTGTTTAAAATGAAATTTTGTTAGTGGAATTGTATTTATCTATATTAGTAATAGGTAATACTTATGATTTATTTATTAGTATTAATGTAATTTTTCCATATTTAATTAAATGTAAATTTCATGTTTTAGTTTTTCATGTGTTTTATTGTGCCCTGTAGAGGAGGTTCTAAAAAGGTATTTCTATGTCACTATTTATCTATCTCCTTGATTTATTTCTTCCCATTTATTTTTTAATAAATTTTAGTGGATTTTTAATTTATTAGTAATTTGATATGGGGTATTATTTGGGGGTATTTATGTTGGTAAAGGGTTATATGTTTGTTTGTAGTGGGTTAAACCCTGTAACTTTTTCATCATTTCAATTTTTCTTCACTGTTGAGTTTGGATTTTATTATTTTATTAATTGATTTTAATTATTGATTAATGATTTTTTTCATGCTATTATAGTTGTGATTTTTTCTAGGGACTTGGGAAAGGAAATTGTGAGTCTATGATTGATGAATATATCATTGAATATGGTTTTCGGATTCATGTATAATCATTTAAATTTAATAACATTAGACACTAGTAAATTTTTAAAACATGCTTAGAAGGTATTAGAAATTATACACAGAGTATCTAATGAACCTATCTATAATATATTATTTTACACAGTTTTTCATGTTATTATATAATTTTTATTTATGTTTATAATCAATAAATTTTACATTCATGTTATCCAGTTCTTTATTAAAATGTGTTTAGGTTTTTTGATAGATTCTATTAAAAAAGGAGAATATTGTTTTTATGATTTTTAAAGAATAACAGTCATATTTTTGGTAAATGTTTTTCAAACTAGGGATGATACTATTTTTTAACTGTTATCTTATAATTTAATCTTTACCTGAGTTAGTTATTATAAAGTTTAATCTTATGTTTTGAATTTTCCTTTGATGAATTTATAAAGAAATTTTATGTATCCAATGGGTTTTTAAGGTTTTGTTTTCTTATTTTTTATAGAGAAGAATTGATGACTTGGTTTCATAAATAATATTTATAATGGCCATGTTAGAACTTTGGAAATAAGTAATAAACTATTTACACTTGTAGGGCATTTAAAATATATTGTTATATTATTTTGGAGTTTTTTGTGATTAGATTCAAAATTTTTCTTCTTACCTTTGGATAGTTAGTCATGGCATCCTTTTGAACACAAATAGGGAATACAAGGGGTGTTTACCAAAACATTGAATTTTTTGATAAAAATAAACATATATAGTACTTGCATAATATGGTTTTGGTGATAAAGAAAGATTTCATCAAACCACTTGGACAAGGGTATATAATCTATATTAGTTTTTAGACATTGTTATGGTTCTATAGATATGTATCACCACACCCCTAGGACAAGTGAATTGATTCCTTATAAGATCTTGCATGAAATTGGATATGGAATATTTACATCCCAATATTATTTGAGTATGGTAGGTTCCCTTGGAGGTAGTTTCCATTTGCATACATCCATAATTATTCTTTCTTTTATTTTTATTTCATTCACTAATTTTATTCATTATATTGGTTTAGATTAGAATCATTTATTATGTATATTTTCAATGTAACTACTGTTTATATTTGGATATTTATATATTAAACTAGTTTGGATGAAATATATTTTTTACATTAATTTATTTATTTTCATTAATATATGTTATTTTATGGGTTTTTATTTTATTTTCATTATACATACAGTACTATTCTATCCAAGGGTAAAATTATATCATTTTCAATGCTCATAATAGTAATTTAGAATAATAAAAAGTGGGTTATAATTTTTAATTACAAAGATATTTGTATTTTTAAAAACCATGGTATGAAAATGTAATATTTTATTATAAACGTGTCATATTATTTAACAGATTTTTGTTTTTTTGAAATAATTAGGTGAATAGTTGTCTTCAATAAAATGAAATAAAGTGGAAACTGAATATTATTTTCTATAAAGAATAAATAAAATAAAACATTGATTTTTGTGTTTTGGAGTAGTATAAACATGTTTTTCCTTTAATGGTTATGAATGATAAGTGGGTGGGTTATTGACTATGCCATTTCTCAATTTTATTATCAATATATGATCAATTCATGTTATATCAGGTTCTTGTGGTTATTTTTTTAGTTAGAGATATGGTTTGGTAGCAGTTTCATGTAGATGGATACATTATTTTTCACATATAGATAGTGATGCTTGTCTTGTTTTATTTTTTTTGTTTCATTTATATGAGTTTTGATTCCACGCAATCTATTTAACAATGACTCTGATAATATATTGGTTTTTATTTTATTATGGGGATTCATATATTTGTTGAGTTTTTAATATATATTTTCACACATTCCTATTGTTTATGACTTCATTGGTTGTATATTTATTAATACACTAATTATTTTGTTTTCTATATCACATGAACTATAGAGTGGTCATTATAGATTGCTAAGGGGAAGTGTCTCATTTATGATTGAAAAAGTGGGAGAATGGTTTCCTAAAAAGTGTATTATGAGGCCCAAGCATAGTATTCAGCTTTTTAGGATTGGTAAATCCCTTCATTCCATGTCCAAGGATGACTCTGGTTCCTTAGATAGGGGGATATTGAGTGGTTTCATGACATAATGCTATCAGTTTTTGGGTTTTTTATTATTAAATGAAAAATTAACATATACAAGTGATAAGTTTTTCAGATCTATAATGGTAGATATTAAGTAGTCCTATATACACACTAACAACCATGACGCTTGAATTTATAGATATAATTGGGAATGATTAATTTTACTCCAGATTCTAATATATCCTTCCCTGTTGGAAAAATTCTTGCATTAAAGTCAAATTAAAGATGAACCATTCAACAATGTGGTAAAGGTACACACGATTATTACAATTAAACAAGGAAATTAATATTGGAGGTGTGTTTTTATGATTTGTTATCTACTCTAAATGATTTTTGACACATTTCAAAACCATAAAAATTAGTTTTGATGTATAATAATGAATTTTATTTAATATTGAGTTATTTTTTCCATGGTATATTTTTTTAATTAAGATGAATTGAAATTATTTTACAGAGGTATTTTGGATGCTTGATTTTTTTGGGGCTCATTATAGATTATTATCATCAGTATACTATTAATGTAGAAAATTTTAGAAGCGGAAATTGGTAATTAATTTTTTTTAAAAAATGGGGGATCTATTGTTTAATAATTATTGTTAATTTATGTGTTTGATTATAATATTTGGACTATTTACCATTTTAAAACAGTTTTAAACCTTTTAACCAATATGAAATTTTCTTTAGTAATGTGTTTTATTTATTGAAAATATTTTAAATTTCAACCATTTCTAATAAGGATGAATTTATGTAGATGTTTTGGTGGGAAAAAAAGAAAACTTATTAGAGGTATACATAAATTATATATTATGTAAATATAAGCAATATATTCTAATAAAAATCTTACTCGATTTAAAAATTAATTCGTTATGGGATACTAATTCCTTTTAAAGAGTACTGTGTTTTATAATCATCTCTATTTTGTGTTTTTATAGTACATGTTTTTACATTATAGGTTTTCATTTTTAACTCATTGGTGTTTTTATAAAAGAAAGAAAAACCAAGTATAAAATTAGTCATTTTAACTCCGAAATATTCTTTATATAATAATATATTTTGGATAAATTGATAAAAAATGATTATCTTAATATGGATTTTAGTTTTGAATTTACAATTTTTTGTAGAGGAAAATAGGGATTGGGATGTAAAAATAATGTTATTTCTTTCTTTCATTGAAAATGGTGGTTTTTTGATGACTAGTATAGATATATAATATTTTTTACAAGTAGTATATTAAATTTTATGATATATATATATTGATATAAGTAATCCCCTTAAATTTAAATGTATATGATATATATATTTTTTGATATGTTTGGTTTTCAATCATGTTGAGAATATTTTATATGGTCAATATGTTTTTTAATGTTTTGTTTTTTATGTGATGTATATGGTTTAAAAGAATATGTATTTTCTAGAGTTATTCTTTTATAATATTTCCATTTTTTTATTTATTATTTATTTGGTTACAATTTTGATTAATTATTTATAGAAATATCTAGTTGAATAATCACTTTGATGATATTTGGTTTCATGAGGGAGGGAAATCCTTATTAATTTAGTTATTACCCCACATATTTATGAAGTATTGATGAATGGGTAATCAATGTTTTTTTATATAATTTTAGTGTTTTATATACCATTATTGTGAAAATAGTATTTTTTATAAGAAGTGTGTTGGTATTTTTAATGATGAAATATATTTTTAGTTGAGAGATTAAATATTATAGCAATTATTAATTTTATTTTATAATATATATTTAAATTTCAAGTTGTAAGAATATGATAATGTAAACAATTAAACAATATTTTGGATTAATTTTAATCGATAAATGATTTTTTATGTTTAGATGCTTGAAGGGATTTTAAAACTGCTAATGGTGACATTATTATTTGTATTAAAAAATAGAAATATAAATTTGTGGTTGATTAATTAAATATTATCTTTGAATTAAGTAAATTAATTAATCATTTTTATTAGAAAGATATTTTAACTACAATAATAAAATTAAAATATTAATTGGAAATATTGATAATGATAATTGGATGATATAAAATGAAATAAAATATATTAAATAAAAAATTATTTCAGTCTTTGTGGGACAAATATATATTAAGAGGAAAAAGTGTACTCTATGCCTATGTGGGAGCATGCCTAACACATGTATTAATGGTAAGAAAGTAAATAAATAGAAATAGATACATAAGTTAAATTAATAAACATAAAATAATTATGGTAATTTTCTTCATGATCATAGCATAAATATGTTCCTGGGGTTATCGGGGTAGGGGAGGTAGGGGACTCTTACCACTCCTCTCACTCTATATCATATTGATTCCCTATCACTATAGACTTTATTAATCTTATTTTATTAAAATCTCAATTTATTTTGACTATAATAACTTGTAATTAGTGGATTTAGATTTTATTTGTGAGTATAAGGGAAACCCTATGTTTTATTCCTTATACATTGAGGTACTTTATCAACATTTAATTATATGTTAATTTGTTATTTTAGTTTTTTGGTTTCTTCAATATATCTTATGGAGGATATCCTATATGGTTTAGATCATTTTTCTATTTTTTTATTTTCTCATGATACTTATTCATGTATTTTTATTAAGTGATATTTTATAATTTTGTAGTTACTAGCTAATAGTTCATTATAATTTTTCTGGTATTTTTGTGTTTAGGGTCAGGTGTGTTTTGGGTGTGGAATGCGTCCCATCAATTATAGATCTACATTGATACACTATATGCTACATTTGGATTTAATGTTCTCATTATTAGATTTTGGTTTTTGATAGTTGATTTATTTAACATTAAGGCATTTATGTTTAGGATAGGGGAATGGGGACCTAAAAAATATCCCCATAAGTTCGGGATCATTTAGGGAATCATGAGTTGATGTTTGACACATAATGAATAAACTAATAAATTTAAATCCCTCCATTTAATATATATATTTAAAGAGATTCTTGAACATATTAATACCTATACATAGTGTATATGATTTCCCTTTCTATAATTTATTAGTTTTTTCCATATATTCCTTGTGATTACAGAAATGTGTTTTATATTTTAGTTAATAAATTTATCCTTTATGTAATATTTTTATTTACTAAAATGATTTGAGTGATTTTTTGAAATGATTTCAAATGAAAAAAATAATATTTTGGTTTTCAGTGATTTTGAAATAAGTAAACTCATATTTCATGAAAAATATTTTCAATATTTAGATGAGCTTGGTTTTCTATTTTTATGAATTTTAATCATTATTTTATATGGTTTCTTTATTTTTTAATAATTAGTTTTATAATATGGATAGGTTTTATTTGTAATGGAATGTGATTCATCCATAGTAATTATATAATGGGGACTCATTGTTTAACATTTTAGAAAAGGATTTGTAGCTTGGTTTCTTAAATAATGTTGACAAAGGTTTCTTTGGTATTTTATAAGTTTGTTAGAAAAAGTTTATTCATAGAGGAGAGGTTAGGGATGTTGGTACACAACTGTAGTGTTTTGTTTGGTTAATTTTAAATTGTTTTTCTCCCCGAGAATTAGATATATAGGGGAGCCATGGGAACATAGTTATAGAATTTTTTTTCATGTCTATCCTTTGGAATATAATGCACTAAAGAAATGGTTCAAGGGCATGGATGACTTTTTCATGGGGTCTTTGATGGGTGTCATCACATAACTCATCTAAGGTAATGCACTAATTATCCACTCGTATATGAAGTTGGATATTGACTACTTAGGTCCATAGATAGTTTGAATATCCCACATTAATCGGGCCTTAGTTTGTGATAGGGTCACTCCCATGATGTTTCATTCTTTTTATTCACTTGATTTTATTAATTTCAGCTTCCATTGTGGTATATATTTAGTTCATTAAATTTATTTAATTTTGATATTACTATTATTATTATTTAACCTTTTACGTATTTTTCTTGAGTATATGGTATTAATGCTTATTTTTATTTCATTATTTATTAGGGTGATGTTTGTGCTATTTATTTTTTCTCTATTAAATTTCAGGTTTCCACTTCATCCCAGAGTAAAATTATAACTAATTTATTATTATAAATTTAAATTTAAATTTAGAAATATTTGTGGTATTATTACTGGATTCATTAAATCATGAAATTTTTATTATCAATGCTTTCAAAATTCATTATTTATTTTGTATTTCACCTTTTTTTGAATAATAAAATTTTGTTTACAAATAAATTACTGAACTATTTTCTTTAAAAAAATGTATTCATGTTTAAAATGAATTATATTTATAAAAAGTGTATATAAAAATGCTATTTAATAGTATTAAATCAACGTAACATGAAAAATAAGTTCAATTAAAAGTTATTTATGGTTTATGGTGAGGTTACATACTAATACTTTTGCCGATATCTTTTATAATTTACAGATCAATTTAAGATTCATCATGTTATTTGTATCATTCATTGATATTGGGTTTAGGTATAGAGATCATTCTAATAATATTGATACCATTCATTTCACATATATATGGTTATCATGGACTAGTTATATTTATGTATTTTATTTAGCAAATGTATTATTCTTCATTTGTGATTTACATTTGTTCTTCTATTGTGTTGGAATTTTTATTCATATCTTGGTTATATTGTTTGATTAATTATTTTTTTTTAGTCATTCAGAATCTTTATACCCAATTTATTATTATATTTATTAAGACAGTTCTTAATTTTTGGGTGATTATCTGATGTATGAAGTGGTTACGACGAAATTTTGAGGGTATGTGTCATGTTTATTTTAATTTGAATCAGTGAAATTATTCCCAGTGAAGTTCTTCATGATGACTAATTCTAGTGAACACCTATGGGGATTGTTAAAACCAATTTTAATATGTCATAGGATGACTCTGGTTCCCTATTCATGTGAATTTGGAGAAGTTAATGATGGAGAAGCGATTATGATTGAATATCACAATGATTGTAGGTGAGAATCTCAAACAATTCGTATCCAACACATGGTCTGAAAGAGAGGACATACAAAGAGTCTTATGTTCATGATTATATAGAATATTATAAATTTGTTATTTATAACTCTGATTGTGGAAGATGATCTTATCTGTTGCTGTTTTGAAATCCTATATTTCAGTTGATGATCTATTTCATTGTATTGGGAGGACTCATTGTAAACTATTGGGAGATTGTATAATGAATCACCCGGGAGACTAAAAAACAATTGGGATATAATTATTTCTATTTTTATATAGATTATGTGTGTTTACTTTATATATTAGTTAATAAAATACCTTATAGAATCAATCCAAACACCAAAATAGGTTGACTAACAAATTATGATCAATCCTTGTAAAAATATTCATCTTTTTCTCTATTTACATTCAATATTTCATTCATATTATATTTTATTTATGTAACACATATGATATATTTACCAAAAAAGGAACACAGTTTTTAATTTTTAAGAGGGATTTATGGAAGGGAAAACATGTTGATAAAACTGGACCAGATTGATGCATCAACCACCTCCCAGAGTGAGTACATGATCTTGATAGAGAATTAAGATAAATTTTATTATCTTTCATTTGTTCCTATAGGAATATATAATTAATATAAAAATATTATTTATGTGATTCCAATTGAGATGTATATGAAATACTCTTTGTTTCATTAAAAGGGGATTGTTGACTATGGTTTAACATTTTCTAAAATATCCTGTTGAATTAAACCTTTTGAATTGTTAATGTCGAGATCTATTAAATATTTAAGGAAATCCCATAGCAATATAATTAATGTAAAAAACACCAAAATCTAATATAATTTTTTTATTTTTCCCCTATATTGTTGATCAATATTTCATTATTGTGTTTTGTGATGTTTGGGACATAGAGATCCACTAATCTGATAACGGTATTATGAAGGGGGAGGGGTCAGGCATAAAAAGAAAATAGTTTTTGAACTATTTATGTATGTGGAATGTTTATCTACCAAGTATCATAATTATTTAAAATGGTGATAAAAATGATATTATATTTTTGAAAACTCTAAAATTTATTAAAATCAATCTTTTCATCTTCTCCATGTCTTTATAATATTTAATATAACATAATATACCTCTTTTTAAAGAGATTTTGTAAGTGAAAAATATTCACAAGAAATAACAGGAAGTCAATATTTCGTATTCAATAATTATCTTTAAATATACATCAACTCATTTTTCATATTCTTATAATTTAACATTATCTCTTAAAAATTAGTTGTATTTTAATATTGAAGAAATTGAATCATTTGAAAACATGTAGTCATTATTCACTGCTAATCAAAATATCACGAGAGAATAATATTGCAAATTTATCAAAAGATTCTAAATATTGTCCCTTATATATTCATAATACAAATTCAAATATCTCTATAAATATTATACAGTCATCAATTTAAACCATCAATCAAAATAACAACTCAATTTATAAAAAAAATTCATTCAAAAAAAATATAAATTTTATATCTTGTAATGATTTTATGTAACTTCAAAAATAACATATAGATGATCAAGTTAGTCTTTGATCAATATAGATTGATCTTATGGGATCCTTGAAACCTCATATTTTATATATCTTGAACATTATATTATTCATATGTGCTATTCAAATTAATATTAATTGTAAATTTTAACCATATCGTTCCACATATAATCCATGTTGAAAATTTATCTTAACCATACATAAATAATATTACTTATCTTGCCTTCATATAAAACTGATAATTCATGTGTATAATCTTTGTTAGTCATAAATAGGTTTTTATTTCATACATTTCTCCTTTTAAATAATATATTTTTCATATATATCTTTGAAATTTCTTATTTAATCGTAAGTAGTAAATGGAAATTTCATTTTACTGATACATATCTGTAATAAATTCAAAAAATTAAATCCTAACTATCATAAGACTGATATATATTTTTCTAAACCACAATAAACATCTCAATTACAATAAAAAATTCTTAAACATTTTGTAATACTTCTCATATACATTTTAAAACAAATAAAACCAACCTTTATGAACTGGATGCATTCATGGGTATGATATTTTTGAATAATAATTCTTAAACATTTTTAATTTATGCCTCAAAACATTCATTTATATAATCATCAGGTTTATAAGAATGATTTTTATTTTTTTATTTTTTTATTATCTCACTCCCTATGATCTTGTTATTGTAAATGATGTACAGCGGCATGGTAGGGTGTCGAGGAAGCTCTGAAAGAAGTTATTTAATGTTAGATGTTGTGGATATATAGTTAATACTTGTAGATTAAATGTAACAAATTATTTTTCTATGTGAATCACACAATTAACATCTCTTATCTATTTGATAAATTCATTGAATAACCATTGTTCATCAAGACATAACAGACAAAGGGTGTGGATTATATGATTTAAGAAATTGGACACTCTATTGAATGGATATAATTAGGACATATGGGTTTTAGTATAGAGGTGGTTGTGTTGATTTTTTAGGCATGTGTTGTGGCATATGGTACTCCATGATTATAAGAGAATCATTTCCATGTGAACCGGTATATGTAGATTTAATTTTCTATACTGAATGTAGAATTGGACTCATATAAATGCCTTAGACTTAATGGAACCATACTTGGATTGTTTCCTTTCAAAAAATAGTAATTAGATTTACATAATTTGCAATAAATAAGATATTATGGATTATGTGGATTTTATGTTGCACCTAGATCTATGGAATACTTATATTAGTGATGTAAACTTGTTGTGTATTTTACATTGAACTATTATTATTATATGTGATGTTTATTGGTGGTAATAATGATTAATTGGTGTTGGTAATAATCTATAATGTTACAATGATTTTAGTAATAATATTAAATATCGATACAAATATATATCTTGAAATTTATAATAAAATATTACGTGACTAAGTACTACATTAAATAATATTGTAACAAATATATATTGATATTTGTTTTAAATAATTAAAAATGAATATTAATTTTTCTGATATTAAAAAAATAAATATTGATAATTATATATGAATGTAATTGAATACAATAAAACATTAAATTTTAAATGATTTTATTCATCTGATTTAGATGAAATTTTAAATATTAATTTATTATGTTGAAATATGTTTTATGTGATTCCAATAGAATTGAATATTGGTTTTAACAATAAAAATAATTTTTTAGTGGTTAATGGATTGAAATTTAATTATCAAAAAATTTATTATAATATTAAATTATATGAGAATGATTTTAGTAGATTACATAAGTTATAGTAGTTTCCTAATAATACTATGTGGTTTTAATTATGTGATTATGGTGGGAATCAAATGGACCAAAATTAAGGACATATTTGTATATAAATAAATCATTAAATAAAAACTAAATGAGAATTAAGAGGATGAATGATGGATTGTTGGTGTTGAATATTAATCAAGAGACTATAACAAAATAGATAATAGAGATCAATAATGGTAAAAGTATAGTACTATGATGATGTAGTACCTTCCAAAAGATGTTTTTAATAATGAATAAAATTAATTATGATCCTTGTAAAAATACTGACCAATGAGGATATAAACCATAATGATTTATGTGATGGATTTAAAAAGGTATTGTTAACAATACAATGATGGTTATTTAATATGAAAATTAATATGTATATCTATTGTAATGTGATTTGCTGAACCAAGTAATCCCAAAACCAATATTAAACTATTTTTTTATTTAAAATAGATAAGAATGTGTGAATTCATAGAGAATAGAGCTAAAACATTACTGTTAATTGTGTGGTATGTTTCATGTGACTAGTGTATTTGTCATTAATAGGGTGATGATTGATTTATTATCAGAAAACTACTATATTTCATACGATATTATAACTGGTCGATATAGATGGTGGTGTATTATATTTTTTACCATTTCACTCACCCATTGACTGGGAATAAATTTAATTAATTCTAAAAATGGTAATTTATTTTACTCCCAATTAAGAAATTATATACATTTTATGCTTCAGTTTTTAGATAGTTTTAATCTATTATATAAACTAAATCTGATACTGATCCAAGGAAAATAATGTCAACATCTGAGGATGATAAGCTTTTCATGGCCCATAAAAAAGTAATTTATATAATAGGATTTCTACTAGAAATATATTCCATAGTATTTTCCCATAAACATAAAAATAAATGTAAAACATTTAGTAAATATACTGTAATATAGAATTTTTTCTAGGATATCGATAATAATATAAAGATGATTAATATAGAATTTGGATATCGAATTTTTTTTAGAGGATTTAATATTATATATGACCATGAAAAGGGGGAAATATATGGTTATCGTTCATGATATTTAATTATTATATTTTGTGTATGGTATACAAATTTTAATCAATTTTCAATTCATGTGGGATTTTATCAAGGAAATAATATCATGAACTAAAAGGGATAAAATACTTAAATATTAATGCATCCAAGATATTATTGTTTTAAATATGTTGGGGAATTGTGGGAGTAAAAAAATACAATAATTCATCAAGTATTTAGGAACCTATAATCAATAAATAATCATTCACTATGACACAACTAAAAAACATCCAAAACCATACCACATGACTCATGGTTTTTTAAAACATTACCAACCACTATGGAAAACAAAAAATTAATCTCAAAGAACAACCAAAATCATACAATATCAATTCTAGATCATCATCCACAACAAGTCCCACATATATGGTTAGTATCATTCTCCCCTCTAGGGTTCTAACACACTATGGGAATCTAATATGTATTCTTCCTCCATATTAATTTTTAACTCCATATTCCTTATAATACATAATTTATAAATAATAACACAAACATTGTGTGGTAAAAACTCTCCCATTATACTTTCCTTGTGTGCAAATGAAACCAACAATAATATACCCATGGTGAATGAAAAAAATATATTTTTATCCCTCCCCTTATAGAATCACTATCACCACTTGTAAAAATGTTTATCAACAAATGAAACACACCAGAGTCCTCTGTAGACCAATTCCAGTAGATCAAACTTACCAAACATCACATCGGATATAAATTCAATGATACCAAGGAACCACATCTGCAATCATATTATATAAATCACCTATTTTCAGAAAAATTATGCATTCCCATAAACACTATTATTATCAATCAAAGACATACTTATAACACCCTTTGATTTTAAAAGCCAAGCGTCGACACTGATAGAATACATATCAATAAAATAAAATATTATAATATAATTTAATTCACCAAGACTATATAATATATTTCATTTAAAATAAATTAAATCTCGTCGATATCTTATGATGCATTAACTCTAGGTTTAAATGAAATATGATACTCTATTAAAATATTCTTATTGAGATAGAACTATTATATCAAAGCCATTAAGGTTTATGGTATGAATTGTAGAAACTAAATTATGATATATATTTGGATTAAATATTTTTAAACTATATTCAATTGTTATTTATTTATAATAAATAAAATAGGATTCATTTTAATGAAAATGAATTGATGTTTAAAGAACTGTATTTTTCTCAATAGTGGCTAAGTGGTTCCTTGAAATCATAATATAATATTAATTTTTTATTATTTAATAAAATATATATTAAACAATAAACTTCATTTTTGAAATATACATGTTATAATTATATTTGATTTTATTTTTTATAATTTTATAAAAGGATTAATTGTGTATTAATAGTGAATAATAATCTTTCTTATTAAAAAATGTCATATTATTTAAATTATATAAAAAGTTATAGGTTATATTAAATTGGTATAAATTTAAAATTATTTAAATTTAATTACAATTTAAATAATTTTGGTCACTTAAATAAATTTCATTTTAAATTCTGATATTAAAACATTTTAATATTTTGAATGGTTTTCTTTGGAAAAACCATTTATTCAACACGTTTGTTGGTTTAATAAAAAACATAATTCTTCAATTTATATGAACATAATTCGGTAAAATAGATTCCATTTTTTGAATCATAATAAATAATATTATTTCATATGGCCATGATATTTTTTTACCAAAATCAATCGTAAAAAAATTAATTAATGTATTTGTAAAGACCAGATCTTTTTAATTATATTTGTTTCCTAAATTTGTGTGTTATTTTATTTTATACTCCACAAAACTATATCCTATAATTAATGAAGTTGTTATAATTCAAACAAGACCATTGGGTTTCGACTGTTATGTGATCTTTGATCAATATGGTCATTGGAAACTATAATTTTAATGTTGTGTTTTTATAAATACAGTTATCTTGGATAATTAATACAGAAAGAAGATTGAATGGCCTCATCTACTATACTCGGGCTATATGAAGCCCATCTATTGGAGTTTGGGATGGAGGTAGAAACACTTGGCTCTTCTCTAGACCAATCCCAAGTCGAACTTCAACATGTGAAGATTGAACGGAATCATGTACCAGGGAAGTACACGCTGATAGAAATCACCACTCAGGCAATGTTTTCTGAGCCACCCCAAGAATCTATCAAAATAAGACACCTTACACTTAGGTCCTATTATAGTGTTATAAGGGACTATGAAACAAGACCTTTTCTACTTTGTGTAATCCTTTTATATAAATAAAAAAATTTCTTCTTATTATGGTTGAATTTATGAATTTCAAATGTCTGGATAAATATAATATGAATGTATAGAAATTCCATATTATTGATGAATTTTGGAAAAAAGGGGTATTTTGAAATTTTTTGTATTCTTTAAAAAATTAATAATCTGATTTGATTTTCAAAAAATTGTCTTCTATAGTTGTGTTTAGTAATAAATTTAGAGTCTAATATAATCAATATAATTTTTAGTTAATAGTAATTTATGAATAGTAACATACCTGTATGAATAGTAATGAATAGTAACTCGACCAAAATGTTTGAAACTTCACCCATAAATGTATAAATACATTTTAGTCATTTTAAAAGTGAAAACACGGTCAATGTTTAAGTTTCAGTATTTTTGTACGTCATAATAATTTTATTTAGAATTTTATAAATAATTTAATAATTTAAAATAGAAATTTATGTTCATAAATTTTAAATCATAAATTGTTACTTTATTGTCTTATGGTTATACGAAAATTTTATGGGACCATGACTACTTTCTTTAGGTGTTACAAAATGAGTTATAGTTTTAATGAACTATTTTTGGAATAAATAATAATTTTATTTAAAAATTAAATTTAAAATATTTAGAAAATTATTTTAATAAAATTTAGTTCCTTTTTTGAATTTAGTTCATTGATATTATGTTAGAGTGAATTTTTCAGATTTTTCTGAAATAACTGCTTTTTCGGTTAATAGTAAAAATACATTTTTGAGTTTCAGGTGTTTAATGAAAACATTGATGATGTAATACTAATGTAAATAATCTGGTCTACTTTTGAATTGTATGATATGTTAAGAGGTGTACCAAATGGCCAAACCATGGGCAAGCCCATGGTTTATCAAATACCACTGTTGAGGTGTCCCTTGGAAATTAATAATTCATTCCCTCACTTTTCCTATAAATAACAAGCCATTCCCTCATTCTTTTCATTCCAAAATACTCCTCAATGAATCTATGGCCTTTTTACCTCCCAAGGAGTCCTCTCATGGTTCCTTTAAGCCTCCCAAGGCCCCGACCATCAAACATTTGAAATAACTCATCAAGGTAAGGGAACCATTCACCCACCTCATTTTTGTCATGGATTCCTTTTTGTTATGTCTTCCAGTTTCCATTTTATTATGTGTTGGTTTGTTATTATGTATTCCTAATACTATACATTTCATGTCCAAATAAATGGGGACTCGTTCCACTCCCATAAATTTATTTTCTGAATTTTTACTTGACGTCGTTAGGCTGTCGAAATTTTTATAAAAGAAAACGTATCTTCTCCTTTCCTTCGAGTTTCATTTTCAAATGGTATTTCCTTCAAATATCCATACAATTATCTTATTTATTTTTATTTTGTACCCCTACTAAATAATGTGTTTTTTATGATTGTGTGACTATTGTCCCCTATCTTTTCAATGTTTCTAAAACCACATTATATAGCCGTTATGCTCTAGAAAATTCATCTAAACAATTTCACTCTCTTTCTCTCAAGAAATATTCTTATTTTATTTATGTGAATACCCAGACCTATTTCATATATATGGGTGTTCATAAATACACAAAGAATGATATATTTGATTCTTAAATTGACATACATATAACCCTCACTCCCTTTCCATGAATTATAAATGACATAACAATTATGTTTTTACGTACTTTTAAAACGTCACGCTTTTCCAATAAACTCCATTTCTTTTATTCTCTATGGGTTATTTATGAAATTCTTTATTACAATCTATGTGGATCACATGAAAATAAATACATATTAAGGGAGTGATTTGATAGCACCCCAATATATTTGGTACAGAATTAATCTCTAGAGATGACAAGTTTTACGATACCTTGGTGAATAACCATAGTAATTTTTTTATGACACCTTGGGGGAGATCAATGGTGACATGTTCAAGAATGTGTAAATGAAATGTTTTAGCCACATATTCATGTTATTTTTCAAGTTCTTTTCATTATTATTTTCTTATACTTTCGTTGCTCTTGTCTTTTCATTTTTTAATCAAATTCTTATTGATATCACAAGTAAACTGATTCCCTTGTTCACCATTACACGGCCTTGTGGTCACCCTTTCAATTGTTGTATGCCTCAAGGTTATTAGATGCAATATTTTTAATTTTGATGAACTTATTATGAATCCGTAAAAGTGTATTAGAAGAATGTTTTATGTTTTCTTCATGTTTTATTTTTTTCCCTGATTTCCAAGACACTAGAATTTAAATAGACTCTCTTTGTAAAATGTAATGAAAAGTTATGTAATAATAATGTGGGATTCCCTAGTTTGTATCAAATGATTTTGTAGTTATTTTTGAAAATTAGGATATTAAAATATTAGGAATAACCTTATATAAAATTTTTAATATAGGAAAAATTCCATGTATTTGGTTAGTAATGAGTAATTGGTTTATCAAACAAATACATCCATATCTAGATACTAGCTAGTAGAGGTGGCTATGGCACAGATGTATATAGGTGTAAAACCCACAAACACCACATTGAGATAGACTCAAATGAGAACTGGTGCACGACAATAGGCCTTGTAGCACTCTTTTTTATGACACTCCTAAGGGATATGTTTAGTTAATCAAAAGTTATTTCTGAATCACTATGAAGGATTTATAGGGAAATGTAATTGTTTAAAGCATAAAGCTTTCAAAAATGAAATCCTTAATATTAAAAAATTTATTAAATAGAATAATTTCCTCACTAAGGTTTTATTATTTTATAAAATGGTGGGTAATAGGAGAAACGGTCAAAATGGTGACCATAATAGACCATGCGCTGACGGCCCTCTGATGGAATCCAGAATGGAATCATTCATGCAAATTATGAACCAACTGACTCAATTTATGGGAAATAACTTGAATCATGCTGAGAGACCGATCTCACAGTGAAGGTAACAACATTCTATTGAATACTTTATGCGTTAAAACCACCAACCATCAGCAGATCTACCATACCATTTATTTCTAAATAGTGGATTAGCTTTATCGAGAAGATATTTTATGTGCTCTGATGCTCTAAAGAAGGTAAGGTTACCATATCTTTCTATCGCTTAGAGGGAGAAGCTGATCTGTGGTGGTAACTGATTTAAAACACAAGGCCAAGAGTGGAAGTGGAAGATATGGAGCGGGAAGATTTCATAGGGATATTCTTTGACAAGTATTTCCCTTGATTCATGAGAACAAGAATGGAGAAGGAGTTTCTCGAGCTGAAGCAGAAGGAGAATGAATATGTGGGAAGCTATAAGATGAACTTCAAAATGTTGTCACATTACACATCAATATTTTTCATGGATCCAATTTTTAAGGTTGATAGATTCTTTAGTGGACTGAGACCTCATCTGTGGAAGAATATAGACAAACAAGACTACGATAACTGTGAGAAGATTGTTTGGAGGGCAATGGAAGTTGAGATGGAGTTTGGTGAGACACAGTGGTCACAAAATTATAATGATAAGAAGAGATCGATGGATCACAACATAAGAAAGACCCTGTTGTTCTTTCCATGATGAGGATTGAAATAGAACCTTTGATCAATGAACTAGTAAAACTGTACATGGGAATTATAAGGAAATGGACATCATCATCCCAAACTCAAATGGTTTATTAACTATTATTACTAGAGAAGATCAAGAAAGCATAGAAGGAAGATCCTTTGTTAGAGAAAAAATTTGAGGTTGTGAAGGATTGGAAGTTTCCTGTATTCAATATTGATCAGGAAGGTGTACTGAAATTTTGTACAAGAGTATGTGTTACATCTACTCAAGAAATAAAGAATGAGATGATGGATGAAGCTCATAGATCTACATTTTCTATACATCCTAGAGTTAAAAAAAATTATAGGGACCTTCATGATCATTATTGGTCAGATATTATAAAAATGGATATTTCTGACTACACATCAACGTTCCGGGTATGTCAGCAAGTGAATGCGGAGTGACAACTTCCTAAAGGGGTATTGCATCCACTACCCAAACGAAAATGGAAATGGGACAACATCACTATGGACTTCATCACTGGTCTCTTGATAACTGAAAAAGGAAACAATGAGATATGGGTAATTGAGGACTTTCTCGCCAAGAATTTCCATTTTATCATCATTCAGGAACATTCCTCTCATGATCAACATTCTTGGATTTACATAATGGATGGGGTAAGGCTAAAAGGATTTCCACTTTTTATTGTATCTGATGGTGATACAAGGTTCACATCCAAATTATGGAGAACTCTTCAATATTCTCTAATCATTGAATTGAATTTTAGTATGTCTTATCTCCCCCAAACAGATGGAAAATATAAAAAAAATATTCAAACACTCAAGGTTATGCTGAGAACATGCTCAAAAGAATATAAAGGTGTATGGGATCAACATCACCCTTTAGTTGAGTTCTGTTACAACAACAGCTTCCACTTGAGCATTCCAATGGCACCCAATGAAGCCCTATATGGGAAGTGATATAGAACACCTACTTGTTGGGATGAAGCTAGTGATAGAATGCATCATGCGCCTGATATTGTGAAATAGATGATAGAAAAAGTCCATGAAATCCTACAACACATTAAGGCTTGTCAGAGTTGGAAAAAGAGCTATGCCGAAAACCATCGAAGGGACTTGGTGTTTGATGATGGTGACAATGACTTTCTTCGGAATTCACCTTGGAAGATAGTCATGAGGTTTGGAAAAAAATGGAATCTAATCCCTAGGTACATTGGCCCCTATGAAATCATTGATCGTATGGGAGTAGTGGACTATCATCTTGCACATCCTCCAAATCAAACTCAAGTTCATGATTTCTTCCATCTATCCATCTTGAGGATGTACATACATAATTATTCTCGTGTACTAAATCCAGAGGTGGTAAAACTGGAAAATGACATCTCTTATGAGGAGTAGCTGGTGGAGATCTCGGATCATAGATACAAGCTTCTATGCAATAAGACTACCCACCTTGTTAAGGTGAGGTGGAGGAACCAAAAATGTGAAGAATCCACGTGGGAACTGGAAGAGTCTATGAGACATAAGTACTCACACCTTTTCTCATCAGAGGTTACGAGATACAATTTCAGGGACAAAATTTCTTAAGGGGGGAGGAATGTAACAACCCAAACTTTTTAATTATATATTTTTATAAATTTGCATGTTATTTTATTTTATACTCAGAAAAACTATATCCTTTAATTAATGAAGTGGGTATAATTAAAATGAGACTATTGGGTTTCTACTGTTATATGACCGTTTGTCAATATGATCATCGGAGACTATAATATTAACATTGCGTTTTTATAAATAAAATTATCATGGTTAATTAATATTGAAATATGATTGAATGGCCTCATACTGTAGACTCAGGCCATATTATGCCCATATTTCACGGATTGGGATATAGGTAGCATCACTAGGTTTTTCTCTCGACCAAGCCCATGGCAAACATCAACATGTGAAGCTTGAATGGAATCTCCTATGGGAGAAGTTCAAGATAATAGAAATCACCACCCAAGAAATGTTGTCCGAGCCACTCCATGATTTTATCACCATAGTACATCTTACATTTCGGTCCTATGCGGGTGTTATAAGGGGCTATGTAATGAGACCATAGCTACATTGTGTAATCCATTTATATAAATAAATTTTTTTACTTCTTATTATGGTAAAATATTTGATTTTTAAATGTCTAGATAAATATAGGATGAATTTATAGAAGTTCTATATTACTGATGAATTTTGGAAAAAGGGAGTATTTTAAAAAAAATTGTATTCTTTAAATAATTAATAATGTGATTTGATTTTCAAAAAATGGTCTTATATAGTTGTGTTCTGTAAGAAATTCAGAGTCAAATAATTTCAACATAATTTTTAGTTAATAGTAAAGTATGAATTGTAACATACCTGTAAGAATAGTAATGAATAATAAGGTAAATTAAATCAACCAAAAAAATAGAATCTTCACCCATAAATGTTTAAATACATTTTAGGAATCTTAAAAGTTAAAATTTGATCATAGTTTATGTTTTGGTATTTTTGTATGCCATAAATAATTTATTTAGAATTTTATAATAAATTTTATAATTTAAAATCGAAATTTATTTTCAAGAAATATAATCATAAATTGATAATTTATTTTCTTAAGGTTAAACGATAATTTTATGGGACAATGACTACTTTCTTTAGGTGTTACAAAATGAGTAATAGTTCTAAAGTTGTATTTTTGTAATAAGTAATGATTTTTTTTAAAAAATAAATTCAAAATATATAGAAAATATTTTCATAAAATGGAGTTCAAATTTTGAAATTAGTTCATCTATATTAGGTTAGAGTAAATTTTTTTTGGAATTTTCTGAAACAGTTGATTTTTCGGTGAATAGTAAAAATACAGTTTTGAGTTTCAGTTGTTTAATGAAATCATTGATGATGTAATCAGGATGTAATTTATCTAGTCGACTTGTGAATAGTAATATTTATTATTATGTGTCCCATGTGGCCAATACCATGGGAAAATAGCATGGGAAAGCCCATGGTTTTGAAAATATCACTGATGAGGTGTCCCTTGGAAATTAATAATTTATTCCCTCACTTTTACTATAAATTCCTAGCCATTCCATCATCCTATTCATTCCAAAATCTTCCTCAACAAATATTTAGTCATTCTACCACCCATGGAGTCCTCCCAAGGATCCCTAAAGCCTCCCAAGGTCCCGACAATCAATCTTTCGAAGTTACTCTTTATGGTAAGGGAACTTTTCACCATCCACTTTTAAGTCATGACTTCCTTTATGTTATGTCTTCTAGTTTCCATTTTTTTTATGTGAGGGTATATTTTTCAATATACCTAGTACTGTCCGTTTCATTTATATATGAATGGAGACCCTTTCCACTCTTATAAATTTATTTTCATAATTTTTATGTGACGTCGTTAGGATGCCGAAATTTTTGTAAAATAAATCACATCTTCTATTTCCCTTTGATTTTCATTTTCGTACGGTATTTCAATAAAATATCCAAACAATGATCTTATTTCTTTTTAATTTGTAACCCTACGAAATAATGAGATATTTATGAGTGTGTGACTCTTGTCCCCTCTCTTTTCAATTTTTTCTAAAACCATGTTATGTAGCCGAAATGCTGGAGAAATTTTATCTCAAAATTTCTCTCTCTTTCTCTCGAGAAATATTCTTGTTTTATTTATGTGAATAACCATACCTCATTCATTTATGTGGTTGTTAATAAATAAAAAAAGGATATATTTGATTATGTAATTGAAATACATATAACCTCACTCCCTTTCCATGGGTTACAAGTGACATAACAGTCATGTTTTTTAAGAACTTTTAAAACCTCGTGATTTTGAAATTAAACCCATTTCTTTCATTCTCTATGGGTTATTTATGAAATTTTTATATGATCTATGTGAATAACATGAAAATAAAGATATATTGAGGGTGAAACCTAATAGCACTCCAATTAATTGGGTAAATAATTAATCTCTTGAAATGAAATGTTTCATGATACCTTGGTGAATAACCTTGGTAATTTT
This sequence comes from Viscum album, assembly GCA_963277665.1. Lineage (NCBI taxonomy): Eukaryota > Viridiplantae > Streptophyta > Magnoliopsida > Santalales > Viscaceae > Viscum > Viscum album. The sequence goes on along the minus strand of OY728120.1, from coordinate 253,016,586 downwards.
TTATGACACCTTTGGGAAGATCTTGGTGATATGTTCATGAATGTATAAATGAAATCATGTAGACAAAAATTAATGTTATGTTTCAAGTACATTTCATTATCATATTCTCATACTTCCATTTCTCTTTTCTTTATTTTTTTATCATGTTCTTATTTATATCACAAGTAAATTGATTCCCTTTTTTACCTTTATTGGGCCTTCAGCTCAACCTTTCCTTTGTTGTATGTCTCCAGGTTCTGAGATACCGTAATTGTACTTAGGATAAACTTATGATGAAGCCTTAAAAGTGGATTAGAAGAATTTTTTATGTTTTTTAAATGTTTTTTTGTTCCCTATTTCCAAGACAGTAGACATTAATGATCCACTGTTTGTAAAATGTAGTGAAAAGTTATGTAATAAAAAGGCGGGATAGCATAGTAGATAAGGTTAAAAGGGGTTTTCCATGAGTTAAACTACCAATATAAGGGTGAAAATGACTTAAATTTTGTAAAAAACAATGTTTCGGAAATATTTAGATCTTATAACCTATAAGGGTTTTTAATAAAACATTTTGTATTTTTTATTAATGAGAAACATGTGGGTATCACTTTATCTTATCAAAAATTCCATGTCTGTCCTCTCCCCTATTATCGAAGGCCACACCTACCTACAGTATCCAAAAATCCAAAAGAATTTAATTATATAAATCCCAAATAAATATTTTCCTTAATTACCTACCCATATACTATATTACGTTTTTCCATTTTAAATCCCTCATATGAATGTATTAGGTATAAACCTAATGACGCCCTCCAAAGAATATGTTAAATTCATAAACCTGCATATTTGATTTATTTTTTGTTTCACCTTATTAAAATTATATTGAAATAATATTTTATAATAACACAATTACACCGTATTTAATATCCTATAATAATGTTAATGTTTCAATCCATTTCTATATCCACATCCATCAAATGGGGAAAAAACTTTCGACTATGATTTTGGAAAACTACAACCTCATGAACCGATGTAATTCATCTTCCATAACCACCCTTAAAGGTAATATATAATGATGAATTTAACAAATTTATGTGATATTTATTAAATTATTATAAATATTTAATTTTTATATGACATATAACTACTAACATTTGATTCTATGGGGGATAAGATATTATCGCCAATGTGTACAGCTGACTACCCCTCGTGAAATGATATGTTTCGTTTTAATAATAACATTTTTATGAAAGGTATCAAGGTTAAAAATAATTAATATATGTTATATATTTATCAATTAATCATAATTGTGGAATTATAATAGCACATCTTACTACTTACCTTCCAATATATTGTAAATAATAAGATTACTCCTCCATATGTATAGACTACATCATCCACATAACAATGTGAAACGTTTTATATTTATTTTTCATGGATTATAATACATATGTATTTGATTAATATAAAAGAAATATGAAGAATAGTATTTTTTTCAAAACAAATTAATTAATACTTATTTTCATTTCATTGCATACATTAGATAAATAGAAATAGTGTTCACGTGTATGCACAGCCTATCATCTCCATAGATGTTGTAATCTGTTTCATGTCTCAAAATTTTATAGATTAATATAAATTAATATATAATGAATATATATGATATTTATACCATGTTTATAATTATGTTCATTATTTATTCATGATCTATATAAATAGAACAATTACTGAACCTAAACTGACATGAAAAACAAAACTATTATCCCTTGAAATAGTTATTTTGACAAATAATTTTCAATAAATGGGTGATAAAAGACTATAACTAATCCATATATAGTATGACATATATTATTATTGTTAATTAATAGTTTTATAATAAAAAATTATTTATATATAGGAGGCTCTGATACATATGAATGAAGACAATCCTTAGGTAAGGGTTTCTTATCTCACATTTAATTTTGTGATACATATTCCATACTCATCACTTATTCATTTTGGTTGTATATATACTTCCCCATTTTATATGTTATATAATTTTTCTATTTCTATTAATGGTTTTTACTGTTTCATTTTATGTTACTCCTTTCGCGGGGATTACTATTCCATATTTACTAATATGGTACGTCATATAGAATTCAATATTATTTTTATTAGGATTGTTTAAACATGAATTTCAATTGAAGGATATTATTTGATAATTTTCTAATAAAAATCTATAATATTATTTTCATATATTTATTCAATATTTTTTTTATGAAATGGTACTATCTTCCTCTATTGTTTGATTTAAATTATTGATCTAGTGATTTTAATAATATCCGACTTTATTTCGCTCTTTGGGTGAAAATAATTTTTATTCAAAAACAAATAATTCTATAAATGGATTGAAAACTATTTATAAAATTACCAAATTGATTTATTAAGGTCATTTTTACCCTTTTTTACTTTTTATAAAAAAAATTAACGAAATACTCAATTTTTTTCAAACAAGTCTTTTTTGGATTTCAAAGAATGTTTGAATGGAATCATTGTTTTAACATATGAAAAATGTATTTAATTTATGTCATCATAACTAATAAATGATTTAATTATTCAATTATATTTATCATAGTTTTATTTCAATGAAATATGTTTTCAAAATGTTTCTTGAAATTTTAGTTTTAAAAAACTTTCAACGTAAAAAGTTTATTTTCCTCAAGATTATTTTAAATGAAAATTGTATTGTATTTCTATTAATCAATGGAATAAAAAAATTATTGTATTTATGATACACAAAGGATATGTTACAATGATATCATCCTTATTTTTTCTCTAAATTATTTATGTTCAAATTGGTTGGGGATATAAAAATTTGATACAATTTATATTACTCTTGATTTTTTGATGATTATGTATATTAATAAGTTTAATTTTTTATGTTTAATTTGGTAGATTTTAAATATTAATTTTTATGTTGATTATATTTCCACAATTTCATATGAGAAATCAATTGGACTTAATAATTGATAAGATGGGATCACTATGGCCCCTTAATGCATTAGTTGGTGTAATGAGACAAACTATCTTGGGTATTTAGTCAAGGAATTACTCATATTTGTAAGACGTCTTAGTATAAAGCCTTGATTATATTATTATGATGTCTATATTTATGTATTAATTATTTATAGAATAATTAATTATTTTACATGTGATTATTTTATTAGTTATAATATCCATGCATATATTTCAAGTTCATGTTATAATTTATATGGAATTATTTGATCATATTTTATTACTTCAATATTATTCAATATATTCGTGTTATTGATTAAATGGTATGTGTTTTAGTTAATTACCATTCCATATGGATAATTCTTATTTATTCACATTACCTTATATTGTACACATACCCTTACTGAGAATTTGAGTTCATGCTATTATTATATATTCTTCCCTAGGATACAATGATGTGTATTATGGTGGATATGATGGTTTAATAACAAAGAAATAATAATGATATTGAAGAAAATAATTTTTTTACATTTTTTTTTCACTTTTAAACTAAGAATCTAGTATGTATCTAGTTATAATGACAACAAAAGTTGTCGATCCATTAAAATTTTATTCCTTGTATCATTTTCAAATGTAATAATGTAACAATTGATTCTATGTAATAGGGTGTGAGGTATTTATAGTTATTATTAGAGGATGTTTAGTATAAAATTTGGGAATTAGATCTATGTAAAAAATATTATGGAAAATAACCATATAATGGACATTTAGGATAAGTATTGATGAACATCCTATGCTTTTTTAGGGTAGAGATTTTGTGATTTACCAAAAAATATATCCCAATATGGATGTAACAATTTGATTTTGTTTTTTCATAGATACACCAAGGGGAAATAAATTGAAAAATTTTACATCAGGATCATCTCAAGAGTCACCTAGTACACAAAGATAGCCCTTAGAATGCACCTATTTAGTTACTCCTGGGTGGATATTTATGGTTATTTGAAATATTCATTAAACTATATTATTTTTTACTTGTAAATATTTGAATTATTTTAAATCTTTCTCTATGTAACCATTTTTATGGTCCATTAGATTAATAATGCATAAAATATTCAATTTATGTTTAGTATTTCACTACGTTGTGATTCTAAATTTGGTTTCATAATGTTATGATCTAATCTAGTATATACCATTATTATGAAATGTCCCCTAGTGTAGGAATGGCCACCATATTATTGCACATACCACATGTAGAGATTTACCTCCTATGAATGATAATAATGTAAGAGCTAGAGCAAGAGATGGAATTTATCAAATTATAACCATATTAGTGCTACTGACGTTGGTTAAAAGATATGACCTTGCTAATATGAAGTATCCAATTGTTCCACCATGTTGGGTAACAATGTTAGATTAATTTTGGAATTATAAAATTCAACCATTCAATAGATCTACAAATTTAATTTATGCCAAGTAATAGATAATCTCCTCATATATGATATTTCTCACTTTGGGGAGAAATTAAAAGGAGAATATTTTCATTTTATTTTATCATATCATAAGAGATATGGATAAATAGTTGTAATTCATTCAAATTTCTAAGGATGGGGAAGAAATGAAAAACTTTTTATTGAATATTTTTAAGGTACTCTTCTTATAGAGGTATTTTCCTTATGAGAAATGAGCGGATATGTGGGGTAAATTCATATTTCTATGAAAAAGGAAGAAAAAATTTATTTCTAGGTATGAATAAAACCATTCATGGATAACAAGGCATGAAATGGACTACATATGTAATCCAAAGAGAAATACTGACTTTTTATTTAGGGGATTAAGACATTTATTCAAAGGGAACTGGTAATCCAATATTTTTAATCAAATACGAACATTCTATCATGTGTTATAAAGATAAATAAGGAATTATTAATGTATTAATGATTTAATTTGAAGTAAGATATTAATCAGATTTAAGAGGAAAAAATTGATTAATAGAATAAAGGAAATAAGTATTTTACCCCATGTGATAATTTTAGAAATAAATACTTTGGAACTTATTTGAAGGGAATGATATTTTTCTATAGTTTTAGAAAGAAATTCAATTATTATCAAGATTTCAATGGCATGAATGAATATTCCTATGTTAAATTCCTAAACTATAAGGATATGGGGAACTATATAAATGAATTCCCCAACAGTTAGTGGTATATACCTAAATAAAATCTATGTGATCAAGGTCACACATATGCATTTAGTATATATGGAGTGAATTTTTTTTGGACTCTAGAATTATATAATATTAGTATTTTATAAATTATATTCATGTTATCAGTATAATGAAATGTATAAGTATTTAAATTACATAATATTTCTTTATCAATTTGAGAACATATGTTAAATGGTAGAGATTCCCAGGAAAAGTGTTTAAACGTAATGTTTAGATTCTCATAAAACAAATTATTTATGGAGGAAAAAAATTAATATTTGGATTATGTTGAGATAAAATGGTAAATAGTTTTTTATGAATGTATTGGTAACCATTAAGGTTTACAATACCATTGATGTTGAAGTAATTATGGGTTATGAATATTTGAAAAAATTATAGAATTATTTTAATAATGTTTTGGAAAATGGACAACCCACATACTAGGAGAAATACCAAAAAATCCATTAATGTGATGGGTCATTAAGGAATTACCTAAGGGTACCAAGGGTGTTTTTCCAACCACTGGACTATATGAGGATCTAGTTAATAGGTCATTATTTTTAATTAAATGATTTAATGGATAAATATTAATAGGGATCCAATAGTTTTACTATTTAAATTTAAATATTTATCCATAATTTTGGTTAGATTTTGAATATCAATTTTGATTTGTATAATATTACAAGATATAATGAATTAATTTTAATTCTTTTATAGATCTTATGATCCATTAAAATGTAATTTTTCTGATTATGAAAAAAATTCATTTTGGATATTCATTTTATGGTGTAAGAGTTGAAGTGGAAATTTATTGAAGCACATCCAAATTTTGAAATTATACTTATCAAATAGAAATATATAATGTAAGTATATTTATTATATTCATAAACAATAAAATTATTCATCAACGTTAGGAAGAGGATCTTGAAACCAAATATTTATCATATTATCTCCATATCTAATAAATAAAATTCTCATTAAATTCATCAATGATTTTTGGTTTTGTGGTCCTTAACATTCCATTTATCATTCACATTCTTGTGATTAACAATATTTCTCACCCAGTATAATTATTTATGCTTTTCTTCCATGTCCATATCTTCACTTCCGAAAAATGTTCTCTAATATGGAAACAAAGTTATGTGTTATTATATATGGCCAACGTTATTCCCTTTATTTCTAATGAAGATTATATTTTACTAAAATTTTACAATTTGAGAATCCAATAAACGAATTTTCAAATTTCAACTCTTTTAATTACCAATATCAAGATTATATTTTCAGAATGTAATTAATTTATTGGTGGAGGAATACACTATCCCAAGATTTTAAAATATAATCATCATCTTCTATATGGAATATAACAAGAAAATAATACATATAAGATAATAAAACACACCAATAAATTAGGATATATTAATTTTTATATAAATTGAATATCCTATGGTGCACAAAATTCCAGAATAAAATGAAACATATCACCTTATTAAAATATTTATTATTTAAACACGAACATTTATGATGGAAGTTATAAAATTGAGTAACTAAATTATGAAAATTATATTTTTTATATGAGGATAAAATAAATTAAATAGTTATATATTTATTAAAAACAAAATTAAAATCATTTTTTGTAAAAATAAATTTTTTCTGAGAAAATATATTTTTCTAAAAGGTGATTTATTCATGATAAATGCACATGATTTCAAACTACTTTTTTCCAATTTTATAAATTTTATTTGAGAAAATAAATATAATTTATTAAATATAAATATTAAAATTATCTTTTGGTGACTTTATGAGAAGTTTCTAGGAAGAATAATGTTTTGATGTATAGTTAAAAGTATTGGTTATTATTGAAAACTGACTTTTGATTAACTTATTTACAAAGATAAATTATATTTTATATGGGTTTTAAATTAAAATTAGTTCGAATAAATTATTATTTTAATAATTCATATTAGTTTAATCAATTTCATATTAAATAATTATATAAAAAGATTCTAATATTTTTTTTCATTGGAAAGAGTGTTTTTTAAAATTGAATATGAGGGTAATTTTAAAATGACTTCAACTAAATCTATGACCTAAAATAAGAAAAGTATATTCTATATTAGGAATAATTATATATAATATTATATAATAAGTTCAAATTAGTTTTTTATAATAATAAATTGTAAAAATTGTAAAAATTAATTAGCATTTTAAGATAAAAATGGGTTTAGTGGGGGTTAAAAAAATATAATTGATAGAATGACCTAAAACAAATTAAAACCACATTATAAGGAATATATAGACATTAATACTTATAATTGTTTATAATTAACCATTTTTTGTGTCTTTTTGAATGAGAAAAACATGGGTAGCACTTTATCTTTTCAAAAAAATTATATGTATCATTTTCTTAAGTTATAAAAGGAAACCACTTTTACTCCCCTGTTCACTCATCAAAAACCCTATTAGATCAACCAATAACTATAAAAATATCATCCTTACATTCTTATCCACATTATATTGTCCTTAGTTTGATTATTAATCTCACCTAATAAGTATTTATATATAAACTTAAAGAGACTCTCTGAAGAATAGGTACAAATATTAATTGGGCGTATTTATTTTATTTCATATTGCACCTTCATCAAATAATATTAAAAAAAATTAATATAATAACACTAGTATAACCTATATATTGGGATTTTATTATGTCATTAGAATAACCCAGATCATCTCAATTATCATAACCAGACCCATCCGATCCTAAACCTCGATAACCATAATCCCACATCCAACAGGCCAAAGGATAACAACCAGCACTGAGTAGACATATCTCACACATGGGAGATATTAACCTAATGTACCTATACACTCACACTAATATCTATTCCAAAAAATTTCAAAAAATTAAAAATTGAAACCAATTCATGTGTACATCAATAATAACACTATCAATGTATACAAATAGTACTATAAAGCATAAAATTTAAAAGTTAAATCCCACACAAAATTTACCAAAAACAAGTCTTAACTACAAATTAAGTGGATACAACTTTCGAATGATGCCACAAGTACTCACCTTGTTCAGTCTAGGTCACTGATGTCAACCTCATCGTAGTCCCTCTTCGACTTAATCAAAAGTTCATTCATCTAGATATGTCACGACACATGGATAAAATCCCATGATTTGTTTATTATGAAAATACACAGTAGAACACCCAAAAAAAACACTAAATAGAAATCAATAATAGTATTTACCTCACTATAAGAACATAATCCAAAAGAAAAACACAAATTACTCTAGAAGGACATCACACCTCCAAATGTTCTCAACTAAAGAACCATTAACATGATTCTATTATAATAGTCTAGGAAATAGACATTCCAAAAGAAACCACATCACAATCCATTTTATCACTAGTGAAACTCATTCAAGAGGTTATGATCTTTGGGACCTACCCAATAAAATTCATTGTTATCTGATGATATCAATAATTAGATAGGGGATCACATCCAGGACTGGAGGGGGACACCCAAACCCAATAATGATCAACCTAGTATGTATGGTATTATTTTAAAATGATACAATGAACCCTATTGAAAATCGTATTACATAGCGGATTAAATCCCTTCCTAAGGAGGGCATGTCGATTCCGTATTCCCCACCTAAGGTATATGAATATATGGTCAAGGATCACACTTTGTTCTCATATAGGGACACAAAAAACTATCTATGAGACTCATCCTTGAGAATAGATCACAATCAACATATTTTTATTTAATTATACATTGTATCCTTGATTGGATAGACCAAGGGAATGATTCCAACTAATAGTTGTTTAAAATTAAGAAACCAACGACTCTAAACACCATCAAAGGTGGTACAAATTGTGTATTGTGGGTGCATGACATGACTATCCAACCCTTGGTATTCTTGTGTGATTTCATATCTCATGTAATATAGATATCAATAGACACATCTTATATATAAGTATACATGGTATGTAGAGGTATTTAGGAACACTTACCGAGCCAAATTTAAATGCCCATGCACTTCTGGTCATGCTTGTATTCCAACCCATGTATACCTTCCCATGATTATGTGCACCTGGTCATGTACAAGTAAATGGATCATCCAATGTACTATAAATATGTCCATGTTCCCCATCCTTATCATTAAAATATATCCTTTATGATACGTTTCATGCCACCAGATTGGATCAAATGACATGTGATAGGTTTCACACATCATGTGAAAGTTTCTTCTCCATGGAATCTTTAGCACCAAAGACAAGGTTCCACAGGGTGTGTGATCCCAGATGACATGTCGTTTAATGAGGAATTTTCCAGAAATAAGTATTTCCTCTCTATGTTATGTTCAATGATATTACAACAATTATTGTAAATAGGAATAGTAGATATGATGTTATCTGACCATCTTGTCACCAACATTTTGAAGTCAAGAATCAAATACTTTCTGAAAAAGTCACCATTGATACATGTTATTTCTGCCTTGTGTCGAAACAAGAAGAACAATAACCATTGGTCCATAATTATCTGCCTCTAATCATACTATTTCTTTGTAACATTTCAATTAAACCCTTGATCTTGAACCTCTCCCATGGTATTGATTTGTTGTGTTAAAGAAAAATAAAACAACGATCATATACACAAAATTTGATAAAACATCTAAAGAAGTTACCCATGATGAACCTTTAATTATATTTGTGGGAAATACATAAACCAAAAACATGAGGAATGAAACATGGAATTTGATAATTTAATCCTCAATCCATTTTTTATGAATTAGATATGAAAAGAGGGAATAATCAATTAACAAATAGTTCTACTTCGAATATATCAATTTTTTATGCACAAATAAATTATTTTCCATGGATTTGACATGTATTTGACCAAGATAAAATAATGTGATGGAATAACAAAAATAAAACATCCCAAATAGATTTTATATTGATCAATTACTATGAATGGCCATGCACAGTCATCGTTGGTGATATCCACGATCTATATTTGTTCAAGATCTACAATATTATGTCGAATATATGTTGTCTATAAATGATCCTCTAAAATCTCCTCTCCAATGAATCCTATCAATCCATAGGTTACAAAACTAAACATATATATGTTATGGTTTTCTAGGTTTAATTATAGTATTATAGGTCTCTATGTCAAAATAATGATATAAATAAATTAAATAAATTCATTCCATTATTTCTTCACACGATAGAAATTTATCAAATCACCCACCACTAAAAAATATTATGGCATGTTTAGGGTAAATACAATGATCTAAACTGAATATCAGCTACCTTTTTCTGATCTAAGACTCTGTTAAGGAATTATTAATCTTTTTTAGGAATAATTCAAGCATGTGGTATTAATATTTTTATTTCTGTTCAAATATCAATTCTACGACCACTGAACCTCGGAATCGGATGCCACCTCAACTCCTTACTCCATAAATAATCCAAATAATATTTTACTGTAATACATGGTAATATAAGAGTATTTATATAATATCATGGGTAAGGGTTTTCACCCTATAATGTGAAAATGAAACACAAATAGGGGAGGTTACTAAGCTCGCATCTTGATCTCCCGCTCCTAGGTTCTCTCTTGAAGATTCTCGTGTTTCCCCTAGAGACTCACTAGGGGAATTAATCTACCATAAAGCATCCTCTCTTATTGATCCTCAATATAAACTGTGTAATATGAAAAGGTAGCCTCATACTCAATGACTATATCAACTTAGTCGATACCATGTTATGAGTCGTTCACATACCTCCTCATCTACAACATGTGAAATATGTCATGTACTCGGTCAAATATTGGTGGTTTAGCTAAGAGAAATTCCACGTTTCCATATCTATGTAGTATATCAAATTTTCCAATGAATATTTGATACTACTTATCACCCAACCAAATATCCATAATCCACATGGAGGTGAGACCCTTTGGAACACATGGTATACTTCCTCAAACACCAAAGGCCTCTATAATTAGTCCACATTGGACTTTAGAAGGCTCTACATAGTACTCATCTATTCCAAGATGATTTTAACCTTCTCTATAGCTTCTATCACATACCCAGGGATCATAAGTGTTGACACACCCAGATCAGTCCAAAAAAGTGGTGACCTAAAGGGTTGCCTATACAAGGCCTTTAATGGTGTCATACCAATGGTGTAATTTTTTCAATTTTATATCAAAACATCAAAAATGATGGGTGATCCTCCCAACTGTAGAAAAAATCATTCCTGAAAGCATGTAGCATGTCCTCTATGACATGGATGGTACTATTAGTCAAGCAATCACTCAAAGGCTAAATCACCATGCTCAAACAATAATAAGCCTAATGGCCTCCTGTAATCTTGTACATGACTATAAAATTAATCAAGAATAATGGTATGAAATGATTATCTAGGAAAATTTATGGAGATATATTACCAATTATATGTAAAATCAACCCATGTTCTATGTTTTACTCTGCTCTTGAATAGCTAGGAAGTAGTCCAGAAGGTTGTGTCAATCTATGATCTCACATATGGGTTTTTCCCTTTGGATGTACATGGTAACCCCATCATAGTGTCCATTGATATCCCATACCACATCTACTTTGGAACCTCGAGGGGTTGAGATAAACCAATTGGAACCTAGTGCTTAGGCATTACATGCAAATAATGGAGGAATCCAGAGACAAACTCTGAAACACATCTCTTCATTCATGGCTACCAAAATTGATATATGTTGTCCCGAAATTTCATTTCCACTACTAGATGTAAAGACAAAGGGGATGTATGAAACTCCATCATAACCTCATACCACAACATCAATTGTACCATTGTCCATCCCTTGAAAGGTTAATGTGTTTCTCACTATCGGAAGTTTATAAGGTGAATATCTTGTAGATATTTTAGTGTGTAAGGTATCACAGTTGGTTTATCCATTATTATATTTCATAACACCCTATAAAAGTGGCATGGTGACAACAATTTATTTATAACATGAAGCAACATTCTTGTACAAAATATTAAAATGGAACAACGCTAACTATTCAAACTTCTAATCTAACAACTAAGAACAATATCTCTTATTGAGATCCTCTTCCACCACATTCCCCTTTCCAAGAGTATATAAAATCTCAATTTTATAGTCTAGGAGTACTTATATACATAATCATTTTATCACGTTGTGATCCTTCTGAGAGAATAAATACATGTGAATTCTTTTTCTAATAGTAGACAAAAAATCAGTCTGCCATAAGATAGTCTCACAACATCCTTATGGTAAAGACTGCCAATGCTAGCTCCCGATCATGGATTTTATAGTTTTTCTCATGTTGTCTCAACTGTCTAGACCCATAGGAAGTCACTGCATGCCTCTTCGTCAGAGCACAACCAAACTCAATCTTTGAGGCATCACATTACACTACATACTCAACACAATCCTCCTATAATATTAATATGGGGGTTCTTGTCAACCTTTACATCAACTCATGAAAATAAATCTGGAACATTTCTGTCAACAAGAATGGATACCATTTCTAAGTCAATGCATTCAATTGTTTGAAAACACTATAGAAATTTGTTACAACCCACTAATAGTTCCCTACCATTCAAATAAAACTATAAAACCCAGTAACACTATTGAGTACATCCTAATACAACACTGGCATGACCTTCATAATATTAACTTCCACTAATTCCTCTGAGATGATGTTTCCCAAGAAGTGGACCTCTTGATTGAAAAACTGAAACATCAATAGCATCCCATATTGTTGGTTCGGTCATAGTGTGTTTAGGACAATCCATAGGTTCCTCACATTCTCAATGATAGACATTGAATACACTAAGATTCTGTCAAAGAATACTACCATAGACTAGTCTGTGAAAGGATGAAATATCCAGCTCATGTCTTCCATGAACACTACTGGGATTTTTTAGGATGAAAGGAATCACCATGTTCTCATTGTGAAATTAACAAAATCTGAAATTCATCATTGGTATATCCTCATACTGTACTCAGAGTTGGTGATAGCTTGACCTGAGGAAAATATTCTATAATGATCTATCCCTTGTCAACAATTGAATGAGATTATTGATCCTTGATAGTGGGTATTTATTCTTCACGGTACTGGGTTTGGGTGCCAGTAATCCTCACATAACCAAAATATCTTGTATGCCTTCATGGAAACAATATTGGGGATACCCATGTGGATATGCATGTTTTCATGAAGACATTATTTTAGAAGATATCAAACTAAACAATCAGATCAAAAATCCATACATGATCAATATGATATTCTTGTATAGATATCAGGGTCGTCTTGCGGTGTATGTATATGAATAATTCTACCACCAGATGTGGATATAATCCTATTAAATCCATAGGAAATACATCCTCACACTCTAACACAACTTTAGTAAACTAGAAGTCCATAGAATCCACTTCTCCAAGAGTCATACTATCGAACTGGTGGTTAATTAGTGACACTCTCTTATGTCTGAGCCTGTCCAGCTTCGACAGGGTTTCCTTTTTACCATCAAAGGAAAACCTTATCACATCACCACATAGACACCAAATCCTCCACATGTAATAGTTAATCATTGAATGAACTATGGATATATATTCCATACATATGATTATTTTATAAGGCCTCATCATTGTTATAAATAAATCCCATACGATGATCTCAACTCTAATCGTCACATGACACCATCAATAGAAGCTCAAAATCACTGAGTCACCCTGAATGGCTCGAAGGCCTTATTTTTTTATTATGGATAATCCCCCTTTTAAGGCATCTAGGGGAACTCGTACATGACCCATAGGCCCATCCCACTTGAACTACCCCTCCCCATATTTCTGCATCATTGATCACCTAGGACCCCACCTTGCTTTGCTGATCAGCTAGCATTGCCCCGTACAAAGCTGCACCATGCCTAGTCCTGATGGAGGCTGCCATACCCTCTCACTAAGTCACCTAATTTTAGAATCAATAAGAAGAAGGATTGATCCCAAGGATCAACTATAATCTATATTTATCGAACTAGAGTAGTGGAAATAATTGAATTAATTACACCTATGTCTATTAGAAGTTTATCTATTGAATATAATACATAGATCATGCTGTGTATCATCCGTAGAGAATTTGGTTCATAGAAATCGATATCTTGGAACTATTGGCATCCTCAAAAACTATCTCTTTGAGTATGAAATGGACCAAATATGGGTAATAGTGGAAATAGGTCAAACATATAACCACCTCATGCATCTATATAAACCAGTATTCTAGATATACCTCCATATGGATGACCATCCTCTAATCATTGTCTCTTCCTGGGTGGTTCCTCTACCATATCACGATCAGATATGTGATGGGATGAAAAGTACCATGCAATATTTCCTTTGCTATCATTAGAGAAACAATCCCTCTCCCATGGATGACTTGATCCATCATATAATCCTAAAATCTCTGATCCTGTATCATTGGATAATATCTTGAATCATATATCATGTCGAGATCCCTAATACTATTATATATTAGCAATTATTGATACCTCTTCTCCTGGGTGCCCACTACTAGCAATAAATTTTGGAAACTTCTCTACCAGGATGATCTCCAGTAATAATTCCCACTCCAGCACTCCATCATATAGGGGAATGAAATGTGATATCACTAGGCCTATAATTCATAGAGTATTTCCTGCTCAAATATACCTTCTCTTCAAAATGGATATCACACTATCTCTGTATTGTAGTAATTGAAATTATAAATCCTTTAAAATACTTCCCAACAATAATTATTCCTAGTTGCATATGTAGAAGCTCCTAGATACATATTGATCCCAATGTGTCTGGATAAAACAAATCTCTTAAGTGATGATTAATGTTTGAATGAGATAGAACTATTTCATCATGTGATTGAGTCACAAGACACCACCATCTCCAACTAGATCCCTGAAGAATGATCGTGGTGAGGACAACCATCTATTCTTCATGCACTATCATAGTATAGATTACTCGTGTGAATGGATCTAGATAATCCTCAACCAACTTACGGTCTTTATCTCCCTAAAACCATAGAGGTAACAACCTGTGGAACTCATCCACTACCCATAAATTGGGTGAATCCTCAGCCAGTACATCAGGTTATTACTGACGCTCAATGGGTAGTGGTATAGCTAGTAATACACATTGGGTTAATATCCCATGTACATTCCCCTATATAGAATCCAATTGAATTAGATTATCATCCTTATGATTGTGTAGTGGACTAGTGGATAATTTCCTTTATAGAGACATCATAAAATAAAAAATTCACCATTGTAAAAGAATATATCTTGGTAGATGACTCAATAAGGAAATGGAAACCAATTCTCATTACTATATGATGAATTTACCAATCAGGTTTTCCTTACAACTAAATTCATTTTTTACAGAGTCAACAAGCAGGTTTAATAATTCATGGTGAATAGATACACTAGACACCACACCCGGACCGAGTTCCCTAGCCTAAAATCCAAACTATAAACACATTTACACAATTTCAATAATGATTAATCGAATCTAAATAACTCTAGTCAAAAGGTAGAAATGACTCCTCTGATACCACTCTATCATCACTATACCCACCAGGGATCAATCTGTAACTACCCTAATCTCACCTCCAATTGGCCAAGGGCTAGACAAAAACACTGAGTCAGAATATCCCACACAATAAATGAATTATCCTAGGGTATATGCATACATTCACATATCTTTTAACCCATAAAATGATGAATTGTAAAATAATTAAAACCAATGAATTCAAACATCTATAATTCAATAATTATAGTACAAAAAAATTACTATAAAACATAAAAGGTATAAATACAAGCCCACATAAAATAAAATATAATCAATTATAACCTACTATGTAAGAGGGGGATTCTTTCAAATGAAACCACTAGTACACACCTCAACCTATTTTACTATCGAATATCTGATTGGTCTTAGTCCCTCTAGGCTCCATAAAATGGTAGGTCATCTATATGAGAAATGACATGTGTGGGAAGATCCCATGATGGGGTGAGTATTAAATAAAAAAGTAGTAAAATGAGAAAACATGAAACAAAAAGAATCAATAGTAGTCAAATCATAACAAGAATATAGAAGCCAAAGGAAAATCCATATATACTCATGAAGGAAAGAGATCCTACTATGTGTCCCAACCAAACTGAATGCCACAAGATTCATTTCAAATCTTCTAGGAAATTCTCATTTCTAGAGAAGCCACTTCGTAAGAGATGTTATCACTGGATACACGCATCCATGTGACCATGATCATTGGTCCCACACATGAAAACTCACTGGCCTTTGAGAATCCACTACAAAACATGGGAGATAACTGGTGGGTTCTTAGAGGAGGTTATGCACAACCCCTTCTAATCATCAAATTTAGAGGGGGTTCAAAACCCCATATAAATTTTTTAGCATTATTTTTTGAGTATTGGGTTGTATTTTAGAGGAGTTTATGTCATAACCAATGAAAATTTAATAATTAGTTGTGTTATATTTTCAATTGTATTTTATAGGAAATATATATATATAAATATTTTGTATATTAGTGGATATGTCAATATAAGGGAATTTATTAAAAATTGAAATGGTATGGGTTCATAACCCCTTCTAGTATCTTAAAGTAGAGGGAGTTTTAACCCCCTCTAATGAATGATATTATAGGGGGTTTGAACACCAGATAATTTAATAAATTAGTGGAGGTTCATGAACTCCATCTAATCTATTATATTATAGGGGGTCTGAACCCTTTATCATTTTAGAAATTAGAGGGGGTTATGAACCACCTCCAATATATGTTATTATATAGGGTTTTCAAAAAAACACTATTTCAGGACATTAGAGGGGGTTTACAAACTGCTGCTAATCCGTTTGATTAGATGGGATTTTTAACCCCCTTGAAATTTTTATTTATTTTCTAAAATAAATCACATATAAATTCAAATTCTATAATATAAATGTGTGTGTGCATTTGTATATACATATATATATATATATTACATAAAAACATTATACACATGTATTTAAATGCATTATATATATATATATATATTGTATAAATAAATTAAATAAATACGTTTACATATTGAAAAAAATGAATACTTATATAAATATTGGTATACAAAATATAACTGAAATTATAAATATATTTATTCAAATACATAAAATTTATTTACAGTTTTATAAAATATAAACATTTATATTATGTTTTATATTACACATATATTATAGTAAAAACATTATTATTTTAGATATATGAGTTTATATGTATATACTATATTATGTATAAAAATATATATAATATTGAAAAAATTAAATATATATGTATATATTATATATTTATATTTTATATTTTATATTATATAAATAATATTTTATTATATTTTATTATATATAAATTTATATATGTTATATAATTATTTTATATATATTGTAGTATACAATAAAATTTTACATTAATTTAGTAAATATATATATATATATCATTTTATTGTATGATATATTTCCAATTATGTATTTAATTTCATGTCTATATATATATATATATATGTATGTGTATACATGATATAATATAAATGTATATAATTACATATATAAATGTATAATATAAATGTATTTAATAAAATATATCTAAAATATAAATCGCAATACATATAAATATATAGTATTTAGAAAACCAACATATAATTTGTATTGTTAAAAAAATAGCTGTAATAATAATTACAATAATATTTAATTAATAATACCATTGTTTTACATTCTAATGTATATATAATTATATAAATATTTATATTTAATTATAAATAAATAAATAAATATATTTTAATGGTACTATATATATAAATTGTATATAAATATATAAATATATACACATACACTCACACACACTCAAATATATACATATTTACAAATATATGTTTTAATATATTTTTATTTTTTCCAAATATAATTATTTATATAAATTATATATATAAGGTTAATATATATACAAATAAATATATATATATATATATATATTACTGAAAAATATATATTATATACAAATATTATAAACAAATATATTATAAATTATACCTAAAAATATTATATATACTAAAATATATTATATTATTTTTATTTCTATACAAATGTATATATATACATTCTCATATATGAGAAGTTATTTTTGACTATAAATATATTAATTTTATTTTATATATTAAACAAAACCATCTAGAAGTTGTGGTTCAGGTGTAGTGTTATTTGTCAAAGGACACGAGATTGATTCCTCCAGGAGTATGATTTTTAGTTGGAATGAGGGAAGGTCTTTGTTTGTGTCTCTCAACTCATGTGGGGGTGTGTCCACCATGGAATATGGAATTGGAGTCTCTTTAAGGAAAAGGGAGCAACAGCTTTGGGTTTCCACTAAAATGGAGTTGGTCCTATGGGGTTTTCATGGACAAGGTTGGATTCTGGGGGTGTTTACAGGGAAGGGGTGATGTCTGTGGCGATAATTTTGGGTACTTTCAGGTTGTTTTTTAGAAAATGGGTTTTTCATGTGGTGACCGATGAGATAAGGGTGGTTTTTGGGGTGAAAATGTGGGGTCATTGGGGATGTCTATGGTACTAGTGGTCACCTGGGAGTCACTATGTGGGTGAGGGCGTGTTGAAAAAATGTGAAAACTAAAAATAGTAATTTTAAATTTAGAAGTGGTTAGAGATCACCAAATATTATATTCGTTAATTTATAGGAGCCTTTAGCCAGCTCTAAACATAGACTATGCTATATAGGTGGTCATAACATTACTTAAAACATTGATTTTCTCGAATTTGAGACCAAAGAGAGGGGGTTTAAACCCCCTCTAAAATAACTGCCTATAAATTGAAGCCACTTTTACAAGAAATTCTTCTAGACCAACCCAAATATGAAAGGGAGGAAATATTATCATAGGTTCCCCATAACCATTTCTAATGTGTTTATAGTATAAACCCATCAAATTTGATAAACAACCCCCTATAATAGGGGAATGTTTTATAATGATCTTAAGGATAAAATAAGGGATCACAACCGGGATTGTTTGGTGAAAGCACAAACTAAATAAGGATCAACATTCTATGTAGGGGATCATATGTTCAGTATTCCATGAACCGTAATGAAATGGACTACTTCATAGAGGACCAAAACCCTTTGCAATGTGATCACACAGATTCCAATGACCAAACCTATTTTACAAGAAGGAATGATATAGGATCACACTCTGGTCTCATGAAGGTCAACAAAAAAACTATCTCAGAATCATCCAACATAGGGGATAAATATCTTGTGATATGGATGCAATGTCAGTGTGTACCATCTAGGTTATGGACCAAGGTATTGTGAATAGCCAATACTAGTCCAAAATGATGACATAAAGCTATTCTGCACACACCATGGGGGTACATGTCATGTACTGGGGGTACATGACATGCATAGAAAATCCCATGACTTCTTGTGTTTTTATTTCACACATGTCGTATTGATATCCATATACATGGAATTTAATTAAGTATAAATGGTGTGTAGAGGCCTTCCAGACCCCAGTCCACGCTATCTATTTGTGCCAGTGTACTTCTGGTCATGCCCATGTAATAACTCGTGTACACATAGTCATTCCCATGTACACCTAGCACTGTCTGTGTACATAGCTCTACTCACGTACCAGGACCAGGTGTGTTTACCCCTACCTTCTCATGACTCTGAATCCTATGATATACATACTGAGCATCCAAAATGTATCATATAACATGTTATATTTTATTATCGGTGGAAACCATAATGCCACAGTAAGGGCCCCACTGGGCATGTGATCCCAGATAACATGTAGTGTAACTCAGAATTTTCTAGATATTATGGATTCATGACTATTTTTCCTTCTATGACCCCAATTGTAAAATTATTTATTTGTGAGGGGTTATTTTCAAATGGGTCCCATCACAAATAACACACTTCCAAAAATGGAATTTCCAAAAAAATGACGAACAATAACAAAAAATTGTATTTTTGATGGGTAAGTATCCTATAAAAAATATCCCTTCCCAGTATATAAAAAAGTTTTTTTTTCAATGAGAATATTGTCCCTTTGAAAATAATTATTTCTGACATGTAAATTTTCTTGTCACAAAAATTATAAAAAAAATAAAATTAATGAATTAATAAAATAAAATAAAATAAAATAAATCACAATAGTTTAAAAATGAACTATGTAAATCTGAATATATGTGAATTAATAAAAATATTACAAATAATATTTTAGTTAAAATAATTATCCAAATAAATGTAACAAAAATATATTGATCATTGGGGTGGAGGTTAATCTGGAGGATCTATTCATGGGAACATTGTCTCTAAATAGTGATACAACCATCTCATGTACCCAATCATATGATTGAACTTCTTCTCCTTTCATCGATGCATCCCCTATTGCTACTGTTACTAATGTCGATAGATCTCCTCCTACTCCATATTCATGGTCTCTAAAACCACACATTGAGATCACAACTACTTCTCATACTATTCTGAAAATGATCATGACTATCCATGAGCTATCCTAATGTTGGGTGATGACATATCCATCGTACCATAATTACACTCATGCATCAATCGATAGTCGATACCCAAAACTAAACCTTTAATGAAGGAATTCAGAGTCACCTGAATCCAAGATGCATAATCAAATCCTATTGCACTATTTCTCGGATCCTCATTATTATCCTAAATCTTCACCTGTGTTTGAGATTTCATAGCATAATTTGATTCATTAAACTAAAATTTAAAATTAAAATACTTAAATTATTATTATACCATTAATTTTAAAACTCAAAAAAATTATACTGACCGCAATCTAATCCAGGAGACCACATGTAAAACCCAAGCTATAGGATTACTACAAATCCTTTTATAAACATTGATATTATTAATATCAAGATGTTCAACCACCTATATGAGTATAAAATAAATAATTTCCATTTATGGTTATATAAATTATTAAAAAAATGTACTTACTGTATTTCATTAAGGTGAAGTGAATGTTTAAAACCCATCTCAATGTGTTACTTCATGCCTCCCTCGTTTATACCAACCTAATGATTCCCACTTCTGAAAACGAAATTCCATATTGTATAAACATAAACCATCACAAACCAAATATGCTATGTAATTTGGTCGGTGGGTGTAGCAAGACAGATTAAAATCTATGACTCCTGCTTTCAATATGAATTTTATACTCATATTATGGAAACAAATATCGAAATGATCATGCAGGAATAACTCACATGCCTCCTTGATAGAGGTCTGCATCCTAACATTGATAGGATACCATAAACCCAATAAATAATTAATAATAAAATGTTAATAGATAAATATAGAGTAATAATAACTATAATTTATCTACATTCCATCCAATGATCAAACATCCAGTGCTGAAAATCAATGGGAAAATAATCCCTTATCACCCATATTCAAGAAAAATAATTCCACAATATAGAACTCCCCGGACCGATAGAAATATAGGTAAAGCTATGAAAAAAGAGAACAAATAATCTTACCATTAGTATATAAATGAATTAATGAAAAAAAATACAAAACTAAACATACCTCTACATGCATGGACCAAAGTAAAGATATAAAAATAACTCAAGGTTAGTTTCATGAATAATCAACCTCATAAGTCAATGACCCCTATTAATTAATTCTATACCGCCTGTAACTCAAGGATCAGTTGATGAAGCATCAGGATCATCACCAGGTAGTGTATCCTCATCCAACTCACACAATAGATCAAATAATTGGTCTTTATCCTTCTAAAACATGAAATGACTATTATTAGAATATAATTAAAAATATTATATATATATATTATATGATTATAATGATAATTTATTTTTCTCAATATTCATCTTCATTCTCATTTTCTTTAATAATTGTGTTAATATCTTTATATTCCTCCTCAGTATCATTAATTCTTATAGGATTTTTAGCGTCATCATATTTTTCGATATAAAATTCTATTGTTACATCAAAAAAATAACCATATCCATTAATCCATAATAGTGCGGAGTCATCATAGATATTTTGGTATCTTTGTGAATAATGAGGATTTGCAGTTGAGTCTTGGAAATTTTTAATTCCTTAAACGTCAATGGAATCACATTCACAATTGATAAAATTATTTTCATGAGATTTTATTATTATTATGTTACATTAATCAACAAAATATCTTGATGAAACACACTAATTTGAAAAATAAATTTTATTTTCCTGATGAGACATTAAAAACTGTCCATTTATTACAAGAAGGATTTTATATTTAATAACAACGATTCCATAGTGCAGATGAACACACAATCCTCTATCAAATATCAAAAGAATTATATTTAATAATTGTTATGTAATTCTGTCCCAGATAACTAAATTCCTTTATTTAGTCCAAAATCACATAAAAGTAAACTTCACTTTCTATATGATATGATCCTCTCAATAAAACAGAATTATTAATTTTTTTATTCCCTAAATTCAAATGTAGGAAATCAAAAAACATTTACAACATATGAATTATAAGTATTATCCATTTTGGATAGTGGGTTACATAATACAAAAAATCAATAATTAATTTTATCATTATGTTGAGATACCAAAAAATTTCAAAGACATTTATAGATATTAGAAATAATGCATTTATTTTATATGTTAAACCATAAATACTTTACTTCACAAAATTTCGAAACAATTAGGAAACATTATTTTCTCGACATTCCTCAAGGGAATCTACTATAATTTTTTGAGAAAATTTATTGATAAGATTATAAAATAATATAAAAATAATATCATATTAATTTACTTTCAAATAAAATATATAATATGTTATATTACCAGTCATTGTACAAATGGTTTCATTTCATCATAGTTGAGAAGAACATATGTATGAGCCCTGTAATTTCCATCATATGAAATCTTTCATTCATGATCTCCACCAAATCTAGGTTTGGGTTGATTAAAAACTAATAATTTATTTCTCATTTCATAAAAATCATTTCCCTTATTAGGCCCATTTGGTTATTTTTTAGGGATAATTATATTGGGAATAATGGGATTATAAAAAATAAATATCATACTATAAATAAGATTCTAAAATTTATCTCTCAATTGATGCATTTTTATTTATTGGTTTATTCAATTCTTGAATGCATCTCTCGCATGGGTATATCCATTGGAACTATACTGTCCATCCACATTTTTATTCATGCGAAAAATGTAATATCAAATCTTCCATCGAATCAAATAAATCCTGGGGAATTTTTTTCAATTTACATAAAATTAAAAGAAATACTTCTTACATTATACATAGTGAATTGTATCTATTTTCACCAAACAAATGTCTTGAAAATAATATGATATTTCTATAAGTGAATCCCAAATCTTAAAATTAAACAATCATCTAAATCCATTCGGTAGAATTAATTCCATTATAGCAAGAAAATCATGAATATTTAATCTCATAATATAACTATTTTTACAACATCTATCCAAATTGGAATCTTAACTATATTAAATACTCAAATATTTATTCCACTAAAAAATGAAAAATTATTTTCGTTAGAAACAATATAAGACACTTTTTCCTTCCCCATGTTCTGTGATATGTCATTTTCAAATAGTATACGTTTTGGTCACCAAAAAATTTGGACAAGATCTAATCATTCCTTTATATTATATTTTGTAATATCTTGTATTTCCAATATTGTTTAAAATATATTATCAAAATAGTTCTTCTCAATATGAATGACGTCTAACATGAGATATACCAATAAATAAGACAAACATGGAAAATCCAAAAACAAAACTCTATTTTTTCTAGTCCTGTTCTTTCCCAAATCCATATAATTTTTAGGTAATGGGAGATCCAATAGTAATGGGATGTAATCAAGATAAAATATAGAATAAGTCAATTTTTGATATCATTGATGGAGGTACATCTCATTCAGTTGTACCTTTCCTAAAATGATATCTGGTTTTTTAAAATGACGATCAGTATGAGGAATTCTTCAATGAATTGTGAGAAAGTAAGGTTTCAATCCATTTATAATCATAAATTCATTTATTTCACTCATATAATACAAAAATTATTTTGGACCATGTGTACTCTATCCAGATAACGTTCCATATGTTGTGAAGTCACTAACTATCTACATTAATGTCTCTTTAATTATGATTTTTTTTCTCAACAAGATAACATATATTGACACCATTATTGCATAATAAATTCAACTCGTTAGTCACTTGATTCAAATAAACATCAATATGAATTTTTGGATGACTAACAATTAATAATATCAAAATGATATAAGACTCATTAATCAATATCTAGGGAGCTATGTTGTATGAAGTTATAAAAATAGGTGAACATGAATATTGATAGTTGAAATATACAAACGGACAAAACAATTCATAAAAAAAAACTAATCACACTTTTTAGGATTCTAAAAAATATGGATTTACCTATTCAAAATGTTTCAATGAATTTCCAATATAAGGTTGATTTGTATTTTTATTATTTGTCCACCAACTTCAATAGAGCTGTGTTTTTGGGATATAAATAAACGATGTTATTTGGGTGTAATATGGAAATAACATGACTTTTTAATAGGTACTAATATGAACTTCTCTATTTGGCCCCTATTTACCTGTATTGTCCACATGTTGAACAACTAAAAAATGAATCATTTTCATCATAATATAATATGTAATCAATTGAACATGTATGAATCTTATGACAACCAATACCCAAATTACCAACGATCTTCTTTCCTTCATAGAAATTTATAGGAAACACATTTCCTTCTGGTAAAAGTAATTTAACCAAAGAAAATATCATATCATAGTAGCTATTTGATATTACATTATTAGATTTAATAGACAAAAATTTTGAAATATCTTTAAATTATCTTATCTTTCATCCAAGATATAAGGTATCATGAGAAATCTAAAAAAATAATAAAATTGAGATTGTTCTACCTCGTGATTTTAATAAATATTGGCCTCAGTTTCAATTTGTTGAAAAGGTAGACTAACAAAAACATGTACTTAATTTCAAAATAATGATGGAGATTGAAAAAAATTACTAGTATCTTATCTTTATTTACATTTACCATGTTGATACCAAAAAAACATAATCGTTTTGTCAACCAAAACGCTATAGGTGACCCCCAATGATGTCGAATGTGTGAAACCTCCTTAAATCACATTTTTTCATGGAAAATTAATTTCACCTTCAGAAATAATTCATACTTTGATGACTCAAATTATATAACAGTTTCAACACCCTCAATATATATAGTATTTATACCAAAAACATTTCGATCACTGTGATGATTTATCCAATCACAATCCTACAATAAAAACTATTTTTGACTTCCTTGTAACAAATTTTACTAAAAATATAAAATAAATAAATTCATTATGATTAATTTAATTAAAAAAATACTAACCAAAAAATTTTACAGTATTTAATAATTATAATTGACTTGTAAATAATATAAATTTTATATATTTCATGTTTATTTGTTCTAATTAGTGCATATTTTTACTGATTATCATAAATGCATGATAATAAAAATTAATTTTAACTAGTTAAAAATACATATTATTTTTAATGATTATTTTTTTGTAATCACTACTAATTAATGTAAATTAGTACAATTTACCATAAATTATTACTATCTACAACTAATATTTTTTAAATTGTCGATAATTATTTGTAATTACTGCTAATTTTTAGTAAATAATTTATATTTTAGTATAATTTATTATAATATAAGAAAATGTATTAAAATTTAATAAAAATTTATAAATAATATTATTTTCAATCATCAGGTCATTAAAAATGACCAATTTGTGTCAACTATATCCAAATTTGTCATTTTTTATAGTACCCATGATTCAAGGTGTGTAACCATTTGTATGCCATATTATGTGGTTAAAGTGGATAGAAAATGTTTGGTAGAATTTGGGAGGGTATTCAAAATGTTATTAGGATTTTACATGGGTACACGGTTAGTGGAAAAAATGCATCAAACCCAGGTAACAGTGCATAATGAGGTATGGGAAAAGGTGTGGATGTATGGTTAAAGAGTATGGTTTCCAAACTATTCAACAAGCCCAGGTAAACCATGTTACGTGAGATAGTGGTATTAGGCATGGTTGACAGACGGTTTGTCTAACCATTTGAGGAAACTATGTGGGGAACCCTTTAGGATAGTAATAGTGGCATGTTTAGCACATCATTTTTCTAACACTGCAATCTAACATTTCATGACATTACAAATTGCGTTTTTAAAAATAGGGTCACTATGCCAATTTCCAAAAAACACATTCCACCACCCATATGAAACCCACTTAGGAATTTCTCTTCTCATGGGTTAGGTAATATCTTAGTCTCATCTTGGAGGAACTTCAATGGGTTTTCTTAGAGTGGTAATGGGGATTCTACTCAAGTATGTCACATCTCTTGGTTGTTTCTTGGTTTTCCGTAGAACTAGTTTTCTCTCTCTCTCTCTCTCTCTCGATATTCTAGATCTACTTCTGTCACAAGTTGATCTAGTGTTTCTTCCTAATAATATGATATTTGTGATATTTTATGTTATGTAAAGGGATTTGAGTCCATTTTGTTGATGTTTCACCCAGATTGGATGTGTGGTTATATGGTGGGATGATTTTTTCAAACCCAAAGGTAGGTAGCTTTACTATCGACACCATTTTTCAATAACTAGAAGTATTAATTTCAAATAAATTGGTTTTACATGATATTTATTGTCAATGCGATGTGTGAATGTTGATTGAAACCCATTTTATTCGTTTTTTGTATTTTGGGTAAAATGGGTTATTGTTATGAAAATTGCTTTACTGTTGGATTTTAAAATTGTGATTTAAAAATCTATGGCATGGTTTATTTATGGAAAATGGATTACAAAAAATGGGTTTAAAATAAAATGAGGTTTTATTGAACTATGGTGTTTAATGGTTAATGGTATAAGGGTTCATTCAATAAATGTGTGATTTATTGAAGTATTTTTCGTGTGACAAAAAACTGATTAGATTATGAAGTTTTTTTTTTGGATTGGGAATTTTTTGTGGATATGATTTTGGAAATTATTGATTGAATTAATATTGTGTTTTTTTATTTTTTATTTGTATGAGTTGGATGGATGGTGGTCATGAATGTATCCCCATCAAGGTGATGGGCATAAAGTTCCATCGTTAATGGGAGAGTTATTGACATGATTGTTCCGCACCTCGAAGGATTCAGGTTTGGGAATGAAATCCCCACCATCAACAGTAACCCCGAGCTAGTGTGTGTCTGTGTCTGTGTCAATAATGTTCTATAGTTGTATTTTTTTTGAGTTTATTCCTTAGTATTTGGTTGATTTGGGTAATAATGGTTTGGTAAAGGTGTGTGTGTGACTGGATGGAACTGTTTACAATGTTTATTGTTTTTATATAAATTCTTTTATCTAAATGTGCTATCATGTTCTATCCTAGTGGCGTGTGTTGGTAATTAACTTGGGGAAAACCTATATATTATTTGTGCTCACCGCCTTCTTTTTCACATTGGTTCTTTTGTAGATGTTTTAATTCGAGACAAGGGGAATGGTAAGGAATAAATTTTTTGTAGTGATACATCATGTTGCTTGGGTGGGATTTTCGTTCTTGGAACAATGAGCCTAGTGTGGAGCGATGGAGTTACATCTTAGCGTTGTTGAGTTTTATTGTTTAGTCTTCAGTTTGGTGCTCTGATTCTATATTACTATGATTTGGTTGTGTGGGTATTTTTGTATTGTCATAGTCTGATACATTGTGGACATGCATCATTTAGTACATTGTGGTAAGGACCTATTTGGTTGGTTATTTTCATTTCAAGGGAAAATCATTCCCCAAAATGTTCATGAAGCCCCAGACATTTATTTCTATATTTTGGTGCCTTGGGAACATTACGTAAGGAAAAGTATCAGTACACCACATTCTCAATCCAATGAGGAGGGGTGATATGATACATGTTGTATATGTTAGTTCATTCCTTGACCTACATGTGAGCCCGATCTTGATCATTTTATTTTGGAAATAATATTTGGTCTTGGAATTGGTACTCACTCTACGTTTAATCCTTGAGTTGGGATGGTAGAAAGGAGTAGTAATTATGAATCATGAAATGTATAGAATAAAAGGAAGTTGATAACCCTTTTATTCGTGAATTTTTTTTACTAGGGAGTAATGTATAGATGTTTTTTGGAGACCCTAATTGAACCGTGATCTCATTGGTGTGGGTGTATCTAATGAGATGACCTTGAAATAAATAGTATTAATGACATCCCACTAGGATTGAAGATCTAGTTTTGAGTAATGATTTTTGTTTTTATATGATTGTGTGAATTTAGGAAAATTATTGAAATTTTATTCGAATATGTTTTTTTGAGAAGATCATGGTTGTTCTATTTTGAAAATGGGTCCATTTAAAAAACCTGTCTGATTTTTATAAATAAAAATTGTGGAGCATGGGAGCTATGGAAATTTGGAAAGCATGGTTGTGATTGTAAAATGTGGTAAAACATGAAATTGTAAACATTTATTTTCTAAAGAGTGATTATTATCATGGTCCCCATGTTGATAGAAATGGAATTAGGAAGGCACCATAGATACGAACTAAAGGAAGATGATGGAAATGTGGTTACACCTATGCTATAGGTGAAAAAAGTGTTAGTTCAAATTATCCATCAGGATTTTCAAATCATTCAATGAGGACTGAAATGTTAAACTCTTTTTATGATATCTATAAATGTTGGGAATCCATGAAGAGGATGTACAGTTGACTTTAAAATAGGAGGAGAGAACCCTAACACTGAAAGTAGGAGGAAGAGGTAAACCTTTTCATATAGATGTGGAGCACATCAAAATTAGACCAGAATATTGTTAAAACATCCTCTTTTTCCCAAAAGTATGCTAATATGTTTTTAGTGTGGTTCACAGAGTCACAAAAAAGAAATATTGTATGAAACAACCTTAATAATTCCATAATTGAAAGAAGATGGAACATAACCATCACTATTTTAATAAGGCTTAAATGTAGGGTGTTCTTGTAACTCCTTAGGGGTCACAATCACTCAATCCCCCAATTGAGAGAGAGAAATAAACACACCCCACATCATTAGAGCATTGTTAGTGTCACAAACCAGTGTAAGTACCTTGGTAACCCAATAACTGATCATGCCCTAATATAGACTGCTTGGAATTCCTAGTCCCTATGGAATGACTACTAGAACCAAGAATCATACAATATTCAAGTGGGAATAAATTTTCCACAAAACATAGAATAAGTATGACAAAAAAGTCAGTAATGACAATATGCATTCAAAGGAAACACATCTGGGAGTAATGTACCATAATTCAACAAGGAATTAAATTCCAAATTACTAAAATCCAAGTACTAAAGTAGGGAAACAATACCCAAGTCCCTATGTACACAACTCACCATATATAATATTCAACAGTTGTATTCACCTCAAATGGATCCTTTCCCCTTGCTCGAACCTGTAAGATAATCTATAAACACCAAAAGGTACAAGTAGTGTTTGTGCTAAAAAGCATAGTAGGGTCTCCCTGATGATTTCATATATGATTCCAGCAATATATTAACCAAAGTAATGATTCTAGTTTAACAATAATAATTTTTTGAATTTATAAATAATATTTAATCAAATAATTCTATATAATAAAAATGAATGAAAACACTTCAAGAAAAGGTATTACTAGCTATTGAATATTTAAAAAAGGCTAATAAAACATTTATAAAAAACTCTTTATATAAATCTAGAAGGCATGTAAATAATTTTGACAACATTGGAATACATTTATGTCTCAAATATAAAACAAGAGAGCAACATGGTCATCTTCCAAAGAGGTACGAATGTTCTGAGATATTTGAATTCAACCTCTATAAGTGATCATGACTATATGTCTATACACATTCCCCTCTAACACTAGTCAAAGGTGACTTCTCACCATCCCATCATGGATGTAACCAACATGATTTATCTTATTGAATTTTGTATAATCATAGAGTGTTCCCAAATAACTCAAAAACTACCTATATCTTTCATGTTCTCTTACCTAATCAATGAAGGGAAATTTATTTTAACAATTCAAAAATATAAAATTAAATCCCATAATCCAATTTCAAAATACAATTTTTCATTTAAAAATGAAACAAGATTTTAATCCAAACATTTCTCTTTTCCAAGATAATGCCATTGGGTTTCAATCGTTTAATGTTTTATACATTTTGAAATGTTTGACGTCAATTAAAAACTAATTCCATAAATTTCACAATTTCATTCCACAAATAAATTCAATAATTTAATTGAAATAGATTCCATAAAATATAAAATTAAAATTAATAAATCTAAATCAACAAATTTCAAAAAACACAACCCAAATCAATAGAATTGGTGGTTTTCCCAATTTTCATTCCAAATCCTTTTAAAGTCTCCCAATTCAAAATAATTGTGTTTTATCAAATAAATTGAAAGAAATTTTGAGAGATTTAATTAAAATAAAAAATTGAAATAAATTAAGAAAATCATTGTTAATAAATTTGGCTAAATGGGAGAAAATCACCGACCTTTTTTCGAGAACCAACACTCAATAGGGAACCCATAAATGTGAATAATGTTTTTTAAGATCATGAATCTCAACCTAGAAATGAGATCCAATAATATAGATCATAGATCTATAAATATCAAGAAGGTTTTTAATCCCTAAAATATTGTAAAGAGAGATTGATGAAGAACAAAGAGAATTCTTACAATGGAATGTACACTATAAGAATCATGACAATTTAATGGCTAATGAAGGAACCAATAAGGTTTAGAGGGTTCTAGGATCGCATGGGGAAGGATTTGGGTCAAGATAAATGAAACTGGAGAGGATGGTGAAAGATGATCTTAGTGATGCTTCCCATTTGAAATTTGGAGTTGGGGTATTACATGAAGTGTATTCCCACTACACATCGTGAAATTTCTAAGTATCAATACTAACAAAAAATTTGTTGTTTTAAAATGAAAACAATTCATTAAAAAAATCATAGAGTGTAAAGGCTAGTCACGACGTGTATCCTTTCATGGTGTGAATATTTTCATGACATGAACCTTCTCACTATATGATCCTGACAAAAATTACATGTTCTCTAACCTAGTTACATGTCATGTAACCCTTTGGAAGGATGTGAACAAGGTCAGTTAAACATGGGAATCGAAAAAAATATCTTAATTCACCATTTTAGGTATCCTCGCAATTCATTATCTACCATACCTAGTCAATAAAAATGGAAAACCCATGACAAGGTTAAAGATGTACCCATTAGATCAGTAATGTGATGTTATGACGTCCCCACTATAAAAACATTATGTCCCTAGAAAGCCTATGAAGAAGCAATTATGGAACCAATACTCTATCATTAGTACCTTATGTTCCCAAGTCTCAAAATTATCAGTGTAATGCTTATATAGTTTACAAAACAAAGTTATCAGCCTCCCATGAAGTAACATGGCCTCAGAATCAACTACCCTGACTGGCCTCTTAGTCAAAGATAATTCAGATTAAATATCAATAACAATCCATCTAAGAACATGAGATGGATTAGATAAATACTTTCTTAGTTGTGATATATGAAATACATTTTGTATTAATGTTAGATATTGTGGAAGTGATAAATGGTATTCAACATTCCCAACCTTTTTAACAACCTCAATAGGTCCCACAACACGAGGAGCAAGCCTCCCTAACTCTCATGTTGACAATGAACCGACTGGGGTGAGACATTTATGAAAACCATGTCACCAACTATGAACTCTAAATTTCTATTATGAAGATCAACATAAGGCTTATATCATCTCTATGTTATCAACATTCACAGACAAATTTACTGAATAATTGTTGTCCTATCTTGCACCAAGCTTTGTCAAACCAAGGAACAATCACCAATATTTAAAAAACACAATGAAGATTTACAAGGATGACCATAAAAGACTCAAAAGGATCCATTCTGATCACATTAAGGTAACTATTTTTATAAGAATACTTAATCATCCCCAAGTGAATCACCCCAATCCCCACTGAATTTGAGAACATAAGTGCAAAGCATATCCTAAATAATTTGTATATATCACTCTATCTGGACATATGAATGTAGATGGTAGGCCATTAATAGATATAATTATATCCCAATGCCTCAAAATTGAATCTTCAAATGTGATAAGTGAACCGATGTTCCCTATCAGAGACTATCACTAAAGTAACTCTACGAAAATGAAAAATATCTTTCACATAGATAATTATCAACTTCTCAACATTATTTGCATCACAGAGGGGTAATATGTGAGCCGACTTGTTCAACCATTAAATCATAACACATATCACATTCTTCCTCATCTAGGTAAGAGGAAAATCGACCATAAATATTATTGAGATTTCATCCTACTTCAATGTTGGTACTAGATGTAGATGAAGTAAACCTAATATTTTTTTATGGTAAGACTTAACCTCCTAGCATGTATAACATTAAAAATAATCATCAATACCTTATTTCATACTTGGTCACCAGAAAAATTTCCACATTTCATAGAACAACATCGTGTTTCATGGGTGTACTGCCCTCTGGGAATTATGAAAATCCCATATCAGAGTATATATTACTTCTAACAACAAAACAAAGTGATCACGATAGCATAGAACACCCTCTTTGATGAATGAACACTAGGTAACTACATCCACACAACAAAGAGAGTCTCCCATTCTTTATAATTCATCACCAATCAATTGATACTAACAAATCATTTCGATAAGTGAGGAAGTCTAATAAATGTTGGATAATGAAAATTCAATCCACATCTCATGAACCCCAATATGTAGCTGTGAAAAGAAATCCATCAAATTTCTCTCTTCCAAATAATCTTTCACATCCATGTTTGTATGTATCCTTCTCAATGCAACTGCGATGACATACACTTTCCCTAGGGTGTAAACGATTTAAACTACATAAGATTGCAGGTACACCACCCAATGCCTCAGGCAGAGGTTCAAATATTTTTTATAGAAGATATATATCATTATTTGTTTGTCAGAATACATAGAAGAATTTTCTCCATAATGGTAATTCCTCCAACACTTAATCACATGAATCACATATTCGTGTTCGAGGTCCTGAGTAGGGTAATTCTACTCATGTGGACTAAGATGATGATATCCATAAGAAACTAGATGATCTCCCTTCATAAGAATGCATCCCAAGTCTAAACCTGATGCCCTGTTGACTTTTGGTTTTGATAAAATTCTATCATAGGGAGGATATCTATCCCTATGGGTCAGCGACTAGCACCAAGAATTATAGATCATGAAATTGGGAATTAATTTTCCACAAAACATAGAGTAAGCAAGACGAAAAAATAAACAAAAGTCAATATGCATAAAAAATATACTCAACTAAGAGTAATAAACTAGAAGATAATAATGCATTCAATCCCAAAGTACTTAAACAACAATACAAAAATAGGGGAAAACAACCCATGTTCCTAAGGAAAAAACTCACCACATCCAAGGTTCAAAATCCGGGTCCACCTTAAAGAGATCCTTTCCCCTTGATCAAATATGGAAGGAGATAATCCACAAACACTCAAAGGCATAAGAAGGGTATGAGTTAAAAATCCTAGTAAGTTCTCACCAATAATTCCATATCATATGAAAAAAGAGATTAACCAAATGACCACTTTAAATTTTAGTGTAAATAGGTTTTGATTTTATAATGAATATTTAAAAAAATCATGATATACAATTAAATGATGGAAGACATTAAGAAAAGGAATTACTAGTGAAAGAGTTTTTCTAAAAAATGGGTTCATAAAACATATATATATATATAATAATTTATATAAATCTAGACAGATTATAAAGCAGTTTAACAACATTGGAATATATTTATATCTCAAATATAAAACATGAAAGAAAAATGTTCCTCTAACAAATAGGTACAAAAGTTCCATGATATAGAACTTCACATTTTCTAAGTGATCACATAAATTTGAGTACACACACATCCCTCTATGACTATCCAAAGGCGACTCATCTCCATCCTATCGAGGATGTATCCTGCTGCATTTATATTTTTTAATGTTTTAAAATCATTGTGTGTGCCTGAAGAACTCAAAAACTACATATGGATTACGTATGTGATTACACAATAAATGATGGGTAATTCATTTTAATAATTAATAAAACATAATTTAATCCCATATTCCATTTTAAAATTCCAATTTTCTAATTAAATCCATATTATTTTTTATTCCAAACATGCATTTTGAAAAAGATAAAATCGTTGGGTTTCTATCAAATCATTTTAGTCCAATTTCATATGTTTGAAATCAATTCAAAACCTGTTCCATCAATTTAAAAATTTCGTTCATCAAATAAATTCAATAATTTTGTTGATATATTTTCCCTCAAATATAGAATTCAAATTAAACAATTTAAATCAACCAATTTCCATAAGTACACCCAAAATCAATAGAATTTTGGGTTTTCCTAATTTTCTTACCAAAACCATTTCAATTATCCAAATTCAATGTAAAAGGGTTTAATAAAATCAATTGAAATAATTTTGGAGAAGTTTAAGTTAAATTAACAGTTGAAATAAATTGGGAAATTTTAGGTTATTCAATTTGGTGAAATAGTATAGTATCACTTACTATTTTTCTGAGAACCAACCCTCCCAATAGAACTCATGAATGAGAATGAAGGTGTAGAAGACCTCAAAACACAACCTATAAATAAGATCTGATAATAAAAATCATTGATCAATCAATTTAAATATGATCCACTAAAAACTAAAAATAGGGAATAGGGAGAAATATGAATAACGAACAGAACACATACTCAGGAATCACCACCTATGCACAACGACGATTGAATGCTGAATGAAGGAACGATGAAGGGTTTTATGGATTTAAGATTTCCTGGGGAAGGATGTGGGTTGAGAGAAATGAAACTAAAGAGGAGGTAAA
Organism: Viscum album; assembly: GCA_963277665.1. Taxonomy (NCBI): domain Eukaryota; kingdom Viridiplantae; phylum Streptophyta; class Magnoliopsida; order Santalales; family Viscaceae; genus Viscum; species Viscum album. The sequence goes on along the minus strand of OY728120.1, from coordinate 252,981,215 downwards.
AATAATATATCATCAATTATTCCAATTTAAAAACCTCAAATGATGTATTACATGATGCATAATCCCACAACACATCATGAAATAGTTATGTTTCCTATCGACCAAAAAATGTGACATTAAATTTAAAATTGTTCATTAAATAACTCATGACATGTAAATGATATTCATTATGTGAATTCTTTTAAGGTTTGAATCTTCTCTGAACAAAAAACATCAATGGTTATGCACTTATTGAACATTACACTCTGTGGGACCTCGTCAAACAGTGTGTAATCCACTGGATGTCTGCATAAAAGGTCGGTTAATGTTGAGAATCAATAAAATATATGAACTAACCATTATAGGTATCCACCCAATTCATTATCATCCCTACCCAATGAACAAAAATGGAAAACCCATGACATGGTTAAATACATACCGATCGTGTTGGTAACAGGATGTTACAGTTAGCCATGGTGATTCTCAGAATACCAGGACTCCTCAACCATAGAAATACTTCTAGGGTAATAAAGCATAGAATGTGAAAGGTAAGTAGGTTTTTTTAGTTAGGTAGGTTATGGTGGATGATTAGTTGGGACTATCCAAAGTGATAGGTATAATTATTTTAAAATCTACATTTATGAAATAATTATATGATACGGGTTTGTTTAATTCCTTCAATTCTTCTTTTATAGTTGATTAACTGCGTATACATGTGAAAATTATGACTTCTATGTTATAACATCAAACTCCTAAGGGTGGAAATTAGTGTTGAGACATCCTGTGTAGGGCATGTTATACAGTTTTGGATGGGGATGAGTTAATATGGGATTTATCATTTCATGAGATGGATGTGCATCATGTAATCCTAGTTATAGATTGGTTGATGATGTTTATGGTATACATATACTATTATGTGGGAACGATTAGTTTTGTGATGTGTGATGGAATCCGGAAACTCCTTATAGAAGAGAAGAATGTAAATGTTAGTACAATAGGATTATTGGAACCAGATGTTGAGTAGATCTTGTATCAGTTGGTAGCATTTTCCTTGCATCGATCGATGAAATCGAGAAGATCAGTTTCTCTATAGTGGTTGATAACTTTCAAAATGTATTTCTAGAATAATTCTCATGGTTTACACCCATAAGAGAATTGGAATTTATGATTTATATCCTAATGGGGACCAACCCTATATTAGTTCCATCTTACCAGATGACACCAAAATAATTGAGGGAATTGAATTTGTAGTTGGAGGAGTTAGAAACAAAGGACCCATCTGGCCTAGCATGTCACTATGCATAGAACCAATGTTGTTTGGTAAAGTGTAATTTTTAACTCTGTGGATATGTGTTTATTATTATAAGATTAACCTAATTATGATAACAAAAATTATCCACTCTAATGCATTGATGATCAATTTCATCAGTTTAGAGTAGCTCAGTGGTTCTCTAAAATTTACATGTGATTATTATATCATCAGTTGCTGGTGAAAAATTCGGATGTCATGAAAACATCCTTCAAGAGTAGATATGGCCAATATAAGTTTTTCATTATTCCCTTCGGTATTATGAATGATCCTATGGTCATTATAGAATTTATGAATCAGATATTTTAGAGATACTTTAGCTCTTTTGTGATGATATTCATGGATGATATACTTGTGTATTCAAATAAAAGTGTGTATCCTGAGAAACACATGGTATTACTATTGGGAATCATGAGTGATCATCAATTGTATTATAAATTTTCAACATTTTCTTTTTAGATACAAGAGTTTTTTTCATGGACATGTTTTTTATGGGAAGTGAAATTTAGTAGATTTTGGGGAGGTAGAGGTTGTTATCTCTTGGGAACCTCCAAATAATATTTTTTAGATACAGATATTCCTTGGCCTAACTGGGTATTACTGACACCTTTTCATGATTTCTCATGATAAGCTTCACTAATGAGATCATTGACAAGGAATAATTTTCCATTTCAATGGGCTGAGTAATGTCCAATGTCTTTTCAAGAGATTAATAGTCACCTTACATCAGTACCAATCATTGGTTTTTAAAACCAAGGAAAGGGTACGTGGTATATTTTGACACATCAGGATCAGAGATGGGGTGTGGTCTCATGTAAGGGGATCATGTTGTTGTGTATGAATCACGATAGATGAGGTTTCCTAAAATGAACTACCTAACACAATATTTTGATTTAGTTGTAGTGGTTCATGCTTTAAAAATGCAGATTCATTATCTCTATGTTTGATAAATTCATTGTGTTTACTAATCATAAGAGTTTAAAGCATATTTTTTCAAAAATACATATATACTTGAAGGAAAAGGAGAGGGATAGAGTATCTATGGATTTCTGAAAATGACTTTATGTACAGACCAGGTAAATTAAATTCGATATCATATGTGTTAAGTATGAATTTATATTCTTAGGTGGTGAAATATGCATCATATTAGTGGAAGTTGATGCTGGTTATAGGTGAAATGTTGTTATAATGGGGATAATGGGGTGTTGTAGTGGTTTTATTCAGTCTCATTATTTCCTAACATGGATGGTTTTCTTAAATAGGTGTTTATTTCTGATATATAGTCTGTGTCTTTGTGGTTGAAACTCAATGTTGGGGAGAAAATTGAGGGATGAATACTGTATGGGAATTTAGTTTTATTCTCTTGAAATCAGATGGTTGTATCAGTGGGTTTTAAGGGAAACTTCTCAGTTCTTACAATCATTCATGAAGGGTGGTTCATCATAGAATTTGGAAAATGTTTAAGGAATTTAAAGCCCAGTGTTGGTTGGTGGGGAGGAAAAGGATAGCAGACATGTTTTCTCGAGATAGTTGACATGTCAGTAGGTCAGGGTAGAGCATTAGTGACCTATAAGAATGTTTAGTAATCAATTATCCCTGTGTAGATGTGGGAACAAATAGAAATGGACTTTGATACAGGTATTACACAAATGGTTAGGAAGAATGATGCCATATGAGTGATTTTATATTGGCTAAGAAAGTCATCTCATTTCATCCGAATTTTTGAATCCCATACGATGGTGGAACTATCCCGAATCTATATCCATGAGGTTATGAGGACGCATGGGGTACCATTTTCTATTGCATAAGATAGAGATTTGAGGTTCACATCATGTTTCTAGAAATACTTGCTACAAGATCTTGTAACACAATTGAATATTAGTATGATGTTTGATCCCCAGATGGATTAATATTCTGATAGGATGATACAAGGTATGATATGTTTCATGCATGTGTGATAGATTTTAGAGGCTTATGGGATGATCAATTTTCATTGGTGGAGTTCATATATAATAAATGTTTTCAATCCTCGATACATATGGATCTGTTTGAAGCATTGTATGGGTGTTCATATCTTTTACCACATTATTAGGTGTAAACATGTGAAAATTTTATGGTCGGTCTGATCCTTGTCCAAGAGAAAATAGAGAAGATTATGTTGATCATGAAATGAATGGAGATGGTGCAGAGTTTTAATAAATTGTATGCATAAATCATCAATGGACCTTTTTGTTCAAGGTGAGTGATCATTTGTTCTTGAGAATATCTTAGAGGTTGAAACATCTTCATTTGGGAAATATGTCAAATTATCTCTATGTTATTCGAGGAATTTTTGGATAATTGATCCGGTTATAGAGGTGTCATATATATTTACTTTTACACCATAGGTTAGTGAGGTGCATAATGTGTTTCATGTTTCATAGTTGAAAAAGTATCACACATATCGTAACAATGTGATTTATTGGGATCATGTTGGGATAGATCCAGAAGATTGTCTCGTGAAATTACTTGTGTGAAATGTTGATACACAAGAGAAATTTTTTTATTGTAAAATAATTGGTCTAGTTTGCGTTCTGTAGACACATGGTCAAATTTAGGAGGAGACATGGGAGCTGGAGAAAGAGATTGTCAAGAAATGGATGGAGATCATTCGGTAAAGTAATTGTTCTCGACACTCCGATGATGGAATGTCCAATAGTGTGGATATATTAGTACCCTTGGATTGAGGTATACTCAATTTTTCTGCATTTATATGACATTAAAGTTGTTTTTTAATGTTTTGGAGAGTTTAGAAAGGATTCGGAAAGTTTGTAAGGCTTTATAGTGATGTACAGTTTGGGGACATTTAGTAGAAACCATTAAACAAACCCCAATGATTGTGCTGAGTGAGGCCAAGGTAAAGGGGTGGATGCACAGTTTCGAAACTGTGCATCAATCCTGGGGAAATTGTACTACATGAGGAAGTGAGATTCTATATGGTTGGTGCACATTTTATCTAACCATGCAAGGAAACTATCTGGGGACCCTTTGGGATAGTAACATTGACAAGGTTAGCATGCAGTTTGTCTAAACATGCAATCTAACTATTCACGACATTAAAATTGGCTTTTTTAAAATTGGGGTCACTCTAGATTTTTCCAAAAACACCAATTCACCCTCCCATATGAACCCCACTCAAGATTTTATCTTCACAAGGGTTGGGGTACCTCATCCACCCTTATTTTAGGGATTTCAATGGGTTTTCTTGGTGCGTTAAATTTGATTCTCCTCTGGTATCTATCCACTATTGGTTGTTTCATGGTTTTCCTTAGATATAGTTTTCTCTATCTCATAGTATTTTAGATATACTTCTGTCACATGTAGATCTATGGATTTTTTCCTAAAGTGGCGATATTTGGGATTTTTTATGTTTGGGAAAGGGATAACAGAAAATTTTGTGGAGGTTTCACCAATATCTACTATGCAGTTATACCGTGGGTCGATTTTTCCAAAGCTTAAGGTTGGTTGGTTAAATATTGAATTCAATTTTTAGAATAGGATGGCTTAATTTCCATTAAATTGGGGTTTCTTGATATTTATTGTGATTTTTATTTTTAATGTTTGGTTGTAACCCATATTGTGTCGATTTGTGTATTGTAAGGAAAATGGATTATTGTTGTGAAATGTTATTTTTCCTTTGATTTTAAAATGATGAATTTAAAAGCATTGGCTATGTTGATTTATAGAAAATGGTTTGTAAAATTCCGTTTTAAATAAAAATGTTTTCTTATTAAACTATGATTGGACATGATTAATGGATTAATGGTTATTTTAATAAATATGTGATTTATTGACGTGATTTGGTGGGTTATGTGGAATTGATGATTGGATTAAATGGGTGATTAGTTTGGAAATTTATTGGGAATATGACTTTGGGAAATAGTTGAATGAAATGTTGTTGTGATTTTGTTAAATTTCGATTGGCATGAGTTGGATGGATGGTCGTCATTATTGTAGGACCATCACGGTGATGGAAAAGAATTTCCAATATTAATTGGGTAGTTGATAGATGTGATTGTGCCACCCCATCAATTAGACAAGTATGGGTGTGAAAGTCCCACCTTCAATGGTAAAACTGAGCTAGTGTGTGTGTGTGTAACTTTTGTGTATGGTATTATTTTTTGGGGTTTCATCCTAGGGGTTGTGTAGCTTTGGGTAAAAAAAGGTTACATAAGGGTGTATGTGTGGATGGATGGAAATTTTTTTATTGTTTATTGGTTTCATATACAATATTTTATATAAATGTGATAAGGCATTATATCTTAGTGGAATTTGTAGCGAAGTCATTTTTAAAGAACCTAATGAGTATTTTTACTCACCCCCTTCTTTCAAAATTTTCTTATTTTGTAGATGTTGTATTCTGAGATATGGTAAAATAATTGAATATCATTTTTATAGTGGTACATAATGATGCTTGGGAGGTCATGTGGTGCTCGGAGCATGGATAATAGTGTGGAGCTATGGAGTTACATCTTAATATCATTGAGTTTTACTATTCAACCTTCTACATGGTTCTCTGATTTAATATTACTATTGTTTGGTTTTTGGGTCTTTTGGTATTTTCATAGTCTGATTAATTGTGGGCATGCATCATATAGTAAATCTTGGTAATGATATGTTTGGTTGGTTATTTTCATTTCAATGGAAAATAATTCCCCAAAGTGTTTTTTAAGACCTCGACATTTATTATGATCCTTTGGTTCCTTGGTAATGTTTCTTAAGGCCCAATATCATTCCACTACCTTCTCAATCCAATGGGGAGGGTCATGTCATTACAAGTTGTATTAGTTTGATCGGCCCCTGAATTATAAGTGAGACCAGTGATTTTTGGTTTTTTTGGCATTGATATTTGGTTTGTTTGGACATGTTAGGATTGTCGGAACATAAAATGTATATCATAAATGGACGTATTTAACACTTTTTTGATGAACCTAGAGTTACCATGGAGTTAGTTACATAAGTTTTTTTGAGACAATTATAGCAGCATGATCTCATTTTCATTGGTGTAGCCAATAAAAAGACAATGACATGCTTGGAATAAATGACCTTCCACTAGGATTTTATATCTAATATGGAGTAATGTTTTTTATTGTTTTATGAATGTGGTAATTTTTAAAAAAATATTGATTTTTTTAAATGATGCGGTTTTGAAAATTTAATGGTTTTGATGTTTTGAAAAAGGGATGATTTTCAAAACATGATTGATTTTTAAAATAAAAGTGGTTGAAAATGAAATTTTTTCAAATTTTGAAAGCATGGTTGGAATATTTAAATGTGATAAAATTTAAATTATAAGGAAACTATTTATAGAGAGTGAGTATTATGATAGTCCTCGTGCTGATAGAAATGGAACTACGATGGGATTATAGAGACCAATTGGAGGAAGCTACTGAAAATGTGGTTTTAAATGAGCCACAGGGTAACCAATAGTTGTTTTAAATTATCATTCAATATTTTCAAACTATATAGTCAGGACTTCAACTAGATACTCTTTTTATAAAAATATTCATCGTTGGGAATCTATATGGGAGAAGTTGTGTTGTCTTCTTAAGAGGCGGTGAGAACCCTAGCAATGAGAGTTATAGGAAGAGGGAAACATTTTCTTAGGTTTGTGGAGCACATCAGAATCATACCACAAGTGTATTTAAACTTACTCCTTGACCCAAAAGTAAGATAGATGTTTTCAGTGTTGTTCAATGAGTCACTTGAAGAGGGTTTGTATAGAACAACCTCTAGCATGTGGTGATTTCGAGAATATGGGACATCTCCATCGCTATTTCCCATTTATTTAAGGTCAAGTGTTCGTGGAACTCCTTATGGGTCGCATTAATCCTATGAATCGATGGGATGGGAGCAGGAATATACGCCTCATCAGTAGAGTAGAGTTAGTGTCACATATATGCTTGGGTACCCTAGTAACCCGATAACTTAGTTATACATTATATAGCTCAAAGGGTGTTCCTGATCCCGATGAGTCAGCAAGTAGCAGTTGACATTATACAACATTCAAGTGGGAATGAATTTTCGACAAAACATATTAATCACTAATAATTAACGTAATTTTTAAAAATTTAAAATTATAATTAATTACCTCTAATTACTACTAATATTTAAAAAATACAAATAAAATCTTCTAATAACCATTATATTTATTATCCCCTTCTAATTAACGTTAATTTGTATTATTTACCATAATTTATTACTAATTACCACTAATGGTTTTTTAAATTACTGCTAATTTATGGTAATTACAGCTATTTTTAGTAATTATCGCAAATTTTTAGGTTAATTTAATATTAAATAATAAAATATATTATAAATTGAAAAAACATGTAAATAATATAATTTTCAATATTCTAGTCATGAAAAATGACTAGGTTGCTTTAACCATGTGTAAATTTTTCATCGATCATGGCCTAAACATGGATGAACCTTTTTATTTTCACATTTCTCATAATTTATAATAATTTATATTACATCATAGTAATTTTTTATAAATTTTATTAAATTCATTTTCATTATTATTTTATAAGAAAATTATTATTATTTTATTTATTAAAAATATATTAATTTACAATAATTTATACTATTTAATATCAATTAATTTCTAATTATATCAAATTACTAATTGTTATTAGTTTATAATAGTTTATTAGTATATTTTACTATTTTATTACTAATTTATTCTAATTGTCACTAATTTTTACTAATTATTACAACATGGTACTAATTTTTTTTTGTAACAATTTATTACTAATTTATACTAAATTTTACTAATTATCATTAATTATAGATAATAATGTGTAATTTTAACTAATTGAAAATAATGTTTTACTCAAATCCGTTATTTTTTAGTAATCAATACTAATTACAGTATCTTATAAATATTTACAGAAAATTATTACTTATTACCACAATTTTTTTAAATGAGCACTAATTTTTTTAATTACAATTAATGTTTTGTAATTACTACTATTTTTTATTAATTCTACTTATGACTAATTGTTACTAATTACAACTAATTATTAGTAATTATTTCTAATTATTACTAATTAGAAATAATTATTACTAATAACCACTATATATTACTAATTAAAAATAATTGAAACTAAATATTAGAAATTAACACTAACATCCACTAATTATTACTAATTATTACTAATAACCACTAATTGTTATTAATTAAAACTAATTTCTACTAATTACATCTAATACCTAATATGCTTTATCAGTTACTGCTAATTATTTCTAATTACCGTAATTTATTAGTAATTACTTATAATTATTACTATTTATGGATAATTATTACTAATTTCTTCTAATTTTTTTATTTATCACGAATTAATTCCAATTACAACTAATTTACACAATTAATTACTAATTACAACTAATTATTACTAATTCCCATTAATTAGAATTACTTATTATTAATTATCAGTATTTATTACTAATTACCACGAATTATACCTAATTATTACTAATTAACATTAATTATTACTAATTACCAGTAATTGTTACTAAGTAAAATTAATTATTATTAATTACCTCTAATTATTTAAAATTACCACTTTATATTACTTTATTTTTACTCATTTTTACTATATAATACTATGTACTACTAATTTATAATTAGTGCTACCAATAATTACTTTGTATAACAAATTATTAGTAAGTTCTACTAATTATAACTAAGTACTACTAATTATTTCTATTGGCCACTAAATAATCCTAATTAAAAATAATTATTACTATCTAAAACTATATACATGTAATTATAAAAAATTACTATTACATAAAACAAATTAATTCAAAATGAATCCTACTAATTATAATTTAATATTAATAATTCTAATTAAAAATAATTATTACTTATATATATAAAATAAATTAATTCAATGTTGAAATCATTAAATAAAAATCCTAAAATGAATATTTTATCTGATGCAATGTTATAGAGTTTCATCCCTATAAAATTTAAAACATTTAAAATTTTAAGTAGGAGAATATGAAAGCAGAGGAGGAGATGAATGTTTAGGGGAGTACGGAATAAAAAATTCTTAGGGGTGGTGGTATATAACATTTTGATAATTTATTGTGTGTTTTTGATAGAAAATATTATTAGTTTCAATGGGTTCTTTCACAAATATTATTATTTGGGATGAGTCCAAACATAAATTGTATAAATCATTATTAATTTTGGTGGCGGTATAAAGGGTATTTTATATAGGACCCATTTCAAATAACATTCTGGTGATATGTTATTTGTGATGAGAGTTATGTTTCGTCACAAATAACATTAATGATTGAAGGTATTTATGATGAGTCCCTTCGAATGTAATCTTATACTGATATTTATTTTTGATGAGAGTTAACTCCTATCCAAAATAAAAATATAGATATAAGGTATATGTGACCGAGTTGTTTTCCAATCATAGATATCATTCTTGAGGTTTGGCTTGCAGTGCATTCCAATGGTATTTCCATTGGTAACTCATTATTAATGATAATTTTTTTAATAACTATTTGTGTTGGTAAACAAATCATGTTTCAAATAGTATTTCTTAGGGTTATATTTTTAATGGGTGACATGCCCTTCACAAAAGGTATTTTCCCCATAGTGTTCTTCCACCGACGTTATTCTAGTATGGAATTTTGGATATGAGGTCATCTAAACTTTCCATCATCTATTATCTTAATCAAGTCTCCAAATTCATTGAAAAATGTTGACGTTGATCCACACCGTCATTGCTACAAATCAAATGAGCAAGAATGAGAAATTTTCCTCCATGGTGTTCCGACCACAATCACACCCTTGATCACAAACCATAACATTGGTATTGATCCATTAAGATGAATAATAGACACACAATGATCATATATTTATTATTTTTTGAACGATGGGACAATTAAATTTCTTGAAAAGAATGTGTAAAGAAATATCAGAGAAATCCATAAACCACAAACAAGAGTAATGATCCCTATCTATTGTTCGTTTTGGACTTAATCTGTTGTTCTAGAATTAGATGAATGAATTGGGAATAATCAATGAAAAAATATATCTATGAAAAATAAATCAACAATCAATGCATGAATCAATTCTTGTTCATGGAATTTATTGTCATTAATATAATATAAAAGTACACGATGGAATCATCTATATCTAATATCCTACATGTATTTTGGATTGATTAGTTACGAATAATGGTCTTTCATGGTCGTCATTGTCACGATTCATTAACTCCATGGGTAGAATGTCTTTAATATGATCTTGAACTGATGTTGTCATAAAACTATCCTCCAATGACTCCTCTAAATCCCTTGGTTATTTGAATAACCTTTCGTATTATCCATATCCATTTTCCAAAACCATATTCTAGGTATTTACATTGAAATAAGGAAATAAATTAAAAAAATTATTTACTTTATTTTTTACACTCACGATAGTAGTCTAAAAAAATTAGTAATAATAGAAAATATTATATCATTCCTATAGTAAATACCACACAATGAACTCAATGATTGCCTCATATTTCCAATATGATCCTCTGTTTGGGGTTTATTCCCCATTTTCATGAAAATAACACACAAGTGATATTAATATTTTTAATATTTCTCAAATAGCAATTCTGGGCTCAGTGGGTCTTACAATATCACACCATATAAGTTTTTTTTGAACATAATAAACATAATATTATAATTTATGAAATTTAAAAAATAAAATTCATTCTATACACACCCATCAAATAGGAAATAAAACCATCTATCTTGTGTAAAGTGGACTACAGCCCTGTGAAATGATTTAATTCATTTTCCATCTCTACTTTTCAAGGAACGATAAAATGAATGATTAAAAATAATTATATTATATTTAAGAAATTATTATGCTTATATAATTATGATATAACATATACTCATATTCTTTTTATTATGGGATACGATAACGTCAGTTGTGTCTACAATAGACTACCTCCTCGTGAAGCTATATGATTTGTTTTTCTATTCCTCTTTACAAGGATGGTAGTAAGGTTTAAATTAATGAATTTATTTTATATTTATAATATAATTGTACTTTTAGGAATACAATATCACATCAAACTTCTTTCACTACAATATGTGTTAAAATAATGACATCGGTTAAGAATTCTTATAAACTGCCCCCTCCATGAAGTCATGTGAAACTTATTTCATTTTAAATTTAATTTCATGATAATAATGATTTTTTAAATAATATATATGATATTTATAATATATTAATTATTATATAAATATTAATTAATATTTATTTTCCTTTCATTTAATCAATTGATTTAAATAGAAACAACATTCAGTCATACGTACAACCTACCATTTTCCTGTACAGTGTAATCCATTTTCTACCTTTATATTTTTTTGCTTAATAAAAATACATTTATAATGAATATATAGGATATTTATATCATGTTTATAAATTTTGGATTATATATCCATGATTAATTTTAAAGGACCAAAATTACTAAATCAAAACATACTTGAAATGCAATGTAATTATCACCAAAAATAGTTATTATAACAAACAATTTTAAAACAAAATGTGACTAAATACTATAACTAAATCATAAATGGTTTGATATATATTAGTTTCATTCTATAATAGATTTATATAAAATCAATATCTATTATATAAAAGGTTCAAAAAAATATAATATTATTTTATCCCAAGGTAAAGGTTTCTTATATTTCTTTTACTTCTTTGATACATATGCCACATTCACCACTTAGTCCATTTTATATTGAATATACTTCCCCTTTTTATATACTAAATCAATAATAGTATTCTCATAGTGTTTTTAATATACAATTTTATGTTATTACTTTCTTGAGGATTAAAATTTACATGTTACCAAAATGATGATGGATTTATGTTTTAATCTCATTTTCATAGGGATTGTTTATAATTGAATTTTAATTTTTTATAAATTATTTATTAATTTTCTAATAAACAAATTTAGTTTTCTTATAATTTATATATTCATTAATTTTTCATGTAATATTTCTGAATTCCTCTTTTTGGTATTTAAAATGATTTAGAAAATGTTTTTTAAAAATACATCTTCATTTCTCTCTTCAGTGAAAAAAAATATTTCTTCAAAAGACATGTTTTCTAAAAATGGTTTAATGTTTTTTAGAATTAACAAATTTATTTATAAAAACCAAATTTAGTCTTTTATTAATTTTTACAAAATATTTTTAATGGAATCCTCATGTCGTTTTTTAAACAAGTCTGGTTTATACATTACAGAAAAAGTGAAAGGAATACTTATTTTAACATGTAAGGAATATACATATGTTCTGGAATCCTAACCCCCTAGTGTTTTAAACATTATTTTATACTATTAAAAGTATAATTTCAATGAAAATTAATTTAAAAATATTTTTTGAACATTTAGTTTTATAAATATTTGTAACGTAAAAAATGTTATTTTCCTCAATAATGTTTTAAATTACATTTTTATGGTATTTTTATTCATCAATGACATAAAAAATTTATTGTACTTATGATCCATTAGGGATATGTTATAAGGATACAATACCTATTATTTCTATGCCTTATTTATAATCAAATGTACTAGGTATATACCAGTTTGATACCATTCATATTACATTATATGGTTTATGATTATGTCTATTGATTAGTGTATTTGTTGAAATTTTATATTCTAGTTTTTAAATATAAATAATTATATTTAATATATTTCACCCCTTTAATATGAGTAATTCATAGGACTTAATCAGTTAAAGGCGGGTTCATCTGTTGCCCCTTGATTAATCAGTAGGTCACATGAGACAAACTATCTTAGGTATTTAGAAGTGGGCTTACCCATTTATGTATAATGTATGTGAACAAGGCCTCGATGGTATGCATATAATGTTAAAAATTATTCATTCCATCATTATGAGATTAGTAATTAATGATTATTATTATTAGTCGACTAGTTATAATTGAAATGGTTATGTTTCATGATCATGTGATTATTTATATGGAATTATTTCGATCATCGTTTACTCTTCCATATTATTCTAAATTTAATGTTATTGATCAAATTGAATGTGTTTAAGTTATTTATCTTGAATATTTATTATCCTTATCTATTCATCATATCCTATTTTGTACGCATACAATAACTGAGCATTTGAGCTAACCCCTTTCATTTATTTATTTCCACAATATTCCATGATATGTGTTATGATTGATATGTTGGGTTATGTAATAGGAAATATTGATTCCCATAAAGAAAACAATTTTCTATACTTTATGATTTCATATGTAAAATGAGATTCCAATATATATCTAATTACTAATACTATTAAACTATTCATCTCTTGATGTTTTGATTACTTGTACATTATAGCAATGTTATAAATGAGCAACTAGAAATAGTAAATTGGGGTCATTTTCATTACAATATGAAGGAAAACTCATCACCTTTCACATAAGAATTCACCTAGTATATAAATTGAACAAAAACAACACCATGTTTCTCTATTCCCAGTGGTATATACACCACCCAATGTACACATAGTTATTACTCGTTATATAGAAGCATGTATAATTGGTGGAATAGCTCGAAAACACATACTTTGAGTATATAAGAATATAATAACCAAGAAACACCAACCAAACTTGATTCAATGGGAATAAATACATATATCTGAAAAAAATTCATGTTTTAGGGAACTATAGATTAAAATTCGAGATCAATGGTAGAATGTAGACCAAAGAACTTAAAGGCAACGAGATTTACCCATGACTACAACAAATAGTATCTACTACGATGATCCAACATCTATTAAATATACAATCCTAAATGTATAAATTAGTGAGGGATAGAAAGAAACTAAAGAACTATAAATGAACACTACTTTAAATGGAACTTAAAATCATTTTTAAAATTAATAAATCTAAAAATTATCATTTTAGAAACATATTTTTTAAAATAAATTCAAAACTATTAAAAAAATGAAACCCTTATTTATAATCCTATAATGAACCTTTAATATCACACATTTACACATAATTATCCAAAAATCCCACACGAATCTAATTTCAATAAAGGGGAAGGACATTTTTTCACCATAAAATGAATCCTACATTCTAGAAGAAATAAAAAATAAATATCACAACACCTCCAAACAAATTATCAATTCCTCAAATAGAAGTATTATTTCATATCATAGGGTGAAAATTGACCATAAATTATCTCAAATTTAAATAAAAAGGGTTCATGAAAACATATAAAAAATACCACCCAACACAAGTGACCCTTTTGTATCAAAAAATTGTTACTCATGTATATTGTTTTTTCCAAAATGACACTCTTATTTCTAATGGTTAGATCTAGACTAATTCATACATAATGGAATATAAATTTTTTATCCAACCCTTCATTGGGTGAATCTTAAACATTATATTGTTTTTTTAATATCAATGAATTAAATTCGTATATGGGGCTCTACTCATGTGAGTCACATTTACTTATACACTTTTACATTTTTTTTCAAATACAAAGAATATCAAACATAAAAACTATTATGTGTGGGAGTTGGATTTTTTAGGGACATCCATCAAAACTATATTAGATAGTTGTAGACAATGACTAACACCAGTGTTTTCTATTATTAAAATATTAAAAATTTATTATTTTTTTATAACATTAAAAATATATCTAGATTCAACCCAAAATCATATAGAATCAATATAATAAAACATTGAAACTTAGAAAAACATTTATAATTTTAAATTTATCATACATGGAACCTATTGTAAAATTATAAAAAATTATCCTTTTTCCACGAGACAACTCTTATGACTCAATACCTAGATCGTACTGACACTCCAAACACCTTTCCATGGATAAAATTTCCAAGGAAAATCCATGATTTGAACAGAATAACTAGACATGAATACCTCGGAAATTTTATAAATCTTGGGTTTTTATCTCCTGAGTATTTTTTAAGATCATATACAACTCTTTTTTATCACAAACATGCTTAAACTCATGAAAATATTAAAATTTTAACAATGTTCATAATACTCTATGACGGTTATTGTTTATGGATCACTCGATGTGTAGTATAAGGATATATTATCATTCCACTATTAATGTAATATTAATTAAATAAAGAAGAATTATTTATTAATTTATATTTCTTTTATTATAAAAAAATTAATATTTTACATCCATTACATAAAATAGCACAATTATATAATTTGAATAGATTAAATGAGACCCTAATTATATTTATATGATAACATCATTTAAAATGGATCAATAAATATTTATTTGTATCCACCTAATAGATCACTACATCACCCCCTCAATGATATTATGAATTCAATAGTATTTATACTAAATTTCAGAATTCCTCTAAAATAATTACGGTTCTTCCTCATGAGAAATTGATCCATTTTTATCACCATAATCTTTAATTTATCCATTTATTATAGGAACCAAAAATTGTTTTGTAATGAGTAACTTGATCTAAATATCTTCCATCATATTATATTACAATGAAATGCAATGTATCTTCATTGACTAGTCATCTATTTTTTGTTTTTTAATTAATCCCATAGGTAGAATAATTTCATAGATAATACATGAATACATATTTATTTCACATATTATAATTATAAGATGTGAATTTAGTTTTAGTGGTATCCCTTAAAAAGATCTCATACTCTTTAACAAAGAGTAATATTATATCCTTAATTCTTCTCAAGTATTTATGGATGTTCTTTAATGAAATATAGTGGCTCACAAAAGGATTTATTTTGTGTTCTATAAATTTTTCTAAATTCATATGAATCTTTGGATCAAGTACAAAATATTTAATACATGATAGACTATATTTTAGACATATTGGGAACCATGTCAATATTTTTTTAACCCTTAATATGTATTTTGAAGATTTTAATAATTAATATAATGTAACGAAGGTGACGACCATGTAATGGAGTCCTTCACATGAATCCACATTATAAATTTACAAGTATGTATTAATTAAAAAAATACCATAATCCTCTTTGATCTCTCGTTATAGATCATGATTCCCACTAATAGGTTTCTTCACCAATGTATTTCATTTAAAATCATTTTTTCAACTAAACCTTTAAAGAATGTTTTTTCATTAGTTAATTTATGATAAAAAGAATTTTTATGACATAAAATATATGATATACATCAACACTCTGTCTAACCCACTTATATAACAATATTATAATATGTTTTTATGGAAAAAATATCTAAAAGGAAAATATTATCACAAAAGATAAAAAATATTCTTCATATTAAATACTATGAGTTTTTTTTTTGTTTTCAACTGGGATATGTATATAGGTAGGTAATCTAGAATACATGTGAAATTTATTAGAAAACATAACACTTTAACCCAATGATTCTCATATCATAATGTGGAAGAAAAAAATTTAAACATAAATAGTGTACATAGATTCTATCTCATATCCAATAGAATTTAACCATTTCTCGAAATAAGAACCCTAAATGGATGCTCCATAGGTTATAGGTTCAATATCAATAGGCATCAAACCATTAGAAATTTCCATAAGAAATCAATATATAAATAACTTCTAAATAACCCTACAAGACAATTGAGGTTATTATGTGTAATATCCTTGACATAATGGAGGTACATTACTTTATAAATATTTGTTTAAATCTCATAATGTTGGTTAATTGAATATTTAATGGGAATATGTGGTACCTTGGGGTTGTTCTAGGAGTACATGACATGAATGAAAGGGAAATCAGGCTATCTTCTACATGTTGCATAGTGGGTGGAAATCATGCTCCAAAACCATGCTAGCCATGATGAGGAGTTCGCGGTTAGGTAAAATATGTGAAAGATAAATCCAAAAAATGTGGTCTTGGATCGATGAATTCTACACATTTCTAACACAGTTTGTAAAACTGTGCAAGCCCCTAGGTAACCTGGCAACATGGAACCCTCTTAGAGAGAGGCTGGCACACAATTGGCACATGTTTGGAAAAATGTTTGGCCAAACAATGCTCCTCGTTAAAATTTTATTCTTAACTCCCCCCACCATATTAATTGTTTAGCAAAAATTTTATCCAAATTATTATCCCAAAATAAATATTTAAGAACCTAAGAAACCCAAATTTTTAAAGGGCCAATATCATTTATTTCTAATCCATTTGGAGTTCCATTGGGTGAAGATCAAAGCTCTGGGTTTGTCTAACACTTCTCTATTCTATCTTTTCCAGATTTGGTCTTGTAGTATCATTCTTCTTATTTTGAATACCTAAAACCCTCTTTTATTAGCGGATCATCGGTTGGGACTTAAAATGGTGCTTGTATCTGGGTGTACGGATAAGTATAAGCAAGCATTCATCTATAAATTCACGGTAGGTGGTCTATAAGTGGCATCCCATAGTCTTGAAATTGAATTTTCATGTGTGGTTTTGTTATTTCTTCAATTTCTGTTATGAAATTGATTCTTTTATTGATATTTGGTGATATTTTTGGAGAAATTATGAATTGAACCCCTCAGGATCCATGTGGTAGCATTGATGTTGACTATATCGATTTAGGTCCACCCATGGGGTGTGCTAATTTTTTTAAACAAGGAAAATTGTAATGTTAACCATAGAATTGGATTTTGATAAACTGGAGCCGATGATGAACATGTTGATATATTATTTGACTTGAAAATGGAATAATTATCATTGCGTCTAGACTTTGATAATGTCATAAGTTATTGTTTGAATTCACATGAAATGGGTTGTATGAAATAAATAGATTGTTTTAAATGACTTATGAATGATATTTTAAATGCCTAATTGGGATAATTCATGTGATATAATAGACATGTTAAATGTGAAAATTAATGGGAATTGATAAATTTCTAAAATGGGTTAACGTGTGGAAGTTGATGATATGTTAAATGGGCCATGGTTGGAGAAATGGTTAATTTTTCTAGTGGGATATGGCATGAGAATGGGAAATGGGTTAAATTAGTTATGTTATGTGATTGGTAATGTTCTTAATTGTTTAAGGATTATTTTTAATTCAAATGTGGAATAATTATGCTATGGGAACATTTTCGGTATGTATTTGTTCATGGTTTATGATATGGTATATGTGGTAAATGGATAAAAAATAATGTGCCAGGTAGTTGTGTGGTATTGTACTTGATAATCTATTAGTCACCCTACTTTTTATTACAAAATTAAACATAAATTATTACATAAACCTCACTTGATACAACAAATAAGATCAAGAGTTCTAGTTTCTTTTTTTCTTAGGATCATTATATAACAACTTAAAACAAGAAATAGAACATATTTATTGAAAACTTCATTTACACGACCACAACATTCTCTCTTACTTATCATTGCATGGGACAACCTAAGGACATGAATAAGAAAAGGGTGATCTATAAAGCCCAGTAAGTGAATAATCATGGTATAACACGAGGAATACAATACATGTAAGACAATAGGAATATCAGTAGAGAACAATAGAAGCATAAACATAAAATCATGATAAAGCATGATAATAATAACATTGAAATGTGGGAACAACACTTAAGATGAAATTATCAGGAGCAAACGCTCTTCTCACATGGACCATGAGTAAACCCTCATTGCACATGAAGAACGAGTAAACCCTTGTTGCACATGAATTAGCATGATTAAACACCCATTGCACATGATTTATCATGATACTATACTTTACCCAATACATTGAGTGCTATCAGGGTGCACCCTTCTTAAACATTTCACTTCATGCAAAAGTGTGCCACATGGATCTTAAAACATTGAATCATTCAACAAAATCATTTATTCAACGATAAAATAATGTGAAATAAATTCTTGAAACTGTTTAAACAATTGGTAAATGTGCATAAAGGTGAATAACCTTGATAGAGAAATGGAAATGGTATTCACTACACATTGACTTTGGCTTGGAAAAACGTGGTGAAATTTCGGCAACATAAAGGCTTGACATAAGAACTCATAAAAATGGTTGATGAGAAAGAAAGGTGTGTCCCATCATATTAACATGACATTGAATGTAAGGGGGTCATATAGATACAATTCCGAACAAATTTAATGGAATTTAGATTCCTGATACAAAATAATTACTTGAATGTAAATGAGAGAGAAATTCCTTTCTGAATTTTACCATAGTAATGGGTGTACATGGGGGGAATTTAATGAGAGAGAAATGGGTATCCCATAATTCAAAAATAAAGAGGTATGTATGGGAGAGATGAGAAACCATTATCCAAAATTTATAATTGAAATTAAAATGGCATAACAACTTAATGAATATTGGACTCAAATGAGAAAGAAGAAAACCCATACATGGAAGTGTGCTTCCAAATGATTGAGAGAGGCTTGAGAGAGGATTTTTGGGAGCTCGAGGCACCTTGGGAGGATTCTAGAGAGGGGGGGGAGAGGTTGGTTGAACTCCAAAGGCTTTGAGTGAGGAGGAAGTAGAGGCATGGGTGGGTTTATATAGGAAATGGGAGGGAATTGTTTATTATTTATGTTTGGGACACCTCGCATTAAACTATTCAAAACCAAAAACTAGGCCATGGTTTATGCCCTTGTTTTTTCCAAAGGGTAGTGTAAAACAATATTTTACAAGGAAAAAGTCCTAACTTCTTAAAAAATGGGGTTTCTTAGGTGAAGGTGAGTCACACTCCCATGGAAAACAATTTAAAAAGACAAAATCATTAATACGTCATGAAGGTTCTACTAAAGATTTGTAAAATAAATCAAACAAACCAAAAATTACATTATTTTAATGGTAAAACATATATTTTCTGAAAATAGGGTTTATATAATTTTATTACATTACTATTGGGTCATTATGATGTCATTAAACACATTATATATAAAACCTCTATTTAATTTTTACCCAAAAAAATTACTATCTCAGAAAATTATGAAAAATTCACCATTGGTTACCATAGATGTCCGGATTCATGAAATAATATTCATTTTATCTAAATAATTTTCTAAATATGTTAATTTTCACTTTTAAAATAAAAACTAACATTTATCGAAAATTTATGGGTTTTAACAAAAATGGCTTTCAAACCATAGTAAAATTTACAATTTCATTCATAAAATTATACGATCATTTATATATAATAAAATTTAATTTAATAAAAATAATAATATTTTATTTAAATATTATTTAATTCAAAAATCCATTAATTCATCAAATAAATTTCTTAGTTGAACATTAACTAAAAATACTATTTGTGCTTTAAAAACTATTTACAAGGTAACCATAATAAAATGAAAATATATTCATTATTATATAAATAAATAATGTACATTACTATAGTGCTAAGTTATTGTTACATAACCCCTTATAACACCCGCATAAGACTGATGAGTATGGTGTGCGATGGTGAAAGACTCTTGGGGTGGCTCAGATAACATTACTCGGGTGGTAATATCTATTAACTTCCACTTCTCTCGTAAGCTACACCACTCGAGCTTAACATATTCAAGATCATCTTGGGCTTGGTCTAGATCAAATCCCAAAGACGCATCCTCTTTTCCAAGCTCTGTCAAATGGGCTTCGTATGGGGCACGTCTACTGGATGAGGTCATCGCTTCGTTTTGTCTGAGTTAATTGGATTTGTTAAAGGCCTATATTTAAACTAATCATGTGATCACTATTCAATGACTATATTATCAAAGATCTCAACTCTTAATAGTGTTTTAAAATCCAAAAATATAAAACCAATGAAGTTGACATTTTATATAAACATTTTAAAAAAAGAGACATTTAATTTGATTAATAGGGTTTTCCATTGTTCAATGTTTGGGTGGTTACAATATTCCACCCCTAAGAAATTTCGCCCTCAAAATTTCATTTTCCTACACTAAAACAGATGTCGGTAACTCTAATTTATCATTTCCGCTGATTACCACATCCCTTCTTCAAAAATGTGGTTTCTCCACAACTCTTTGACGAGGGGAACTGTCTTATTTCGTAGAACTTTTTCTCTATGATCTATGATCTTCATTGGTTGCTCCTCATATGAAAGATCATCCTCTAACTATACCACCTCTAAAGAGAGTACATGTGATGGGTCTGGTATGTACTACCTTAAGAGGGATACATGAAAAAATCATGTATTCTGGCCATGGTATGTGGAAGTTCTAGTCGATATGCCACAACCCCGACACGATCACGAATCTCGAAGGGGAAGATGTACCTTGGAAATAACTGAACTTTCATTCCAAAACGCATGACCTTATTCTATGGTGATATGTGAAGAAATACCATGTCTCCATATTTAAACTCAAGGTCTCATCGACAGTTATCTACATAACTTTTCTGTCAACTTTGGGCTTCCTTGATATACTGCTGAATGGTTTTCACCTTCTCTACAATTTTTCGACCATTTCTGGTCCAAGCATTTTACACACACTGACCTCATCCCAACACACCAGTGTTCTACACCATTTCCCATAAAGGGAATAAAATGGTACCATTTAGAAGCTTTAGTGGGAACTTTTATTATAAGATAACTCAACCAGAGGAAGATATTGATCCCATCCTCTTTTAATGACCATTGAGCACACTCTCAACATGTCCTCAAGTGTTGGGATAGTCTTCTCGGATTAGCCATCATTTTGGGGATGATAGGCCGCAGTAATGATTAGTTCAGTATTCAGAGGATGCTGATGACTCTTACAAAATATAGTGGTAAATAAAGGATCTAGATCACACACAATAGATAGTGGTACTCCATGATGCCTTACCACATCCCTGATATATAGACTTACCAGTTGATCTAATTAGAAATCCTCCTGAATAGCAATGATGTGTTCACACTTTATGAGACAATCCAAAAAAACCTAGATTGCATTGTTTCCATTAGATGTCTTCAAAGGTCTAGTGACAATGTCCATGGTGTGGTTCTCCCATTTCCATTCTGGTATCGGTAATGGTTGCATCATTCTCTTAGGCTTCAACCTTTCTTCCATCATTTTCTGACACACCTGGAACATTGATTTATATTTAGTGATCTCCTTCTTCATATTATCCCGCCAATAATGCTTTCGGAGATCTTAATACATCTTTCTATTTCCAGGGTGAATAGAGAAATTTCAACTATGTGATTCATCCTAAATTTGATGTAACACATAGTATTTTCCCAAATATCACAATTACTTCTTCATTAACATTAAAATCCAAGGATTTCCTTTCTCTGATAGCTTCCACTTTTTCTTGAATTACCAAATCACCCTTTTAAGCATACTTAAACCTTTCCAAAAGCGATGGTTAAGTAATAATTTGTGAAAGGATTGATGTTGTTACATTATTTATGATTATCATGTCCATATTCATCAAATATAAGAATATTGGATCCATTTTAATTCTCATAAATGATAGAATTGTTGGGTCTTTTCTACATATGGCATCCACCACATCGTTCACTTTCCCCGGGAGGTATTGGATTGAATAGTCATAGTATTTGATTAGACATAACCATCTTCATTGGTGCATGTAGAACTCTTTCTATGTGAATATAAACTTGAGTCTTTTTTGGTCCGTATATATTTCATACTTCTCCCCAAAGAGATAATGCTGCCAAATTTTCAAAGTGAAGATCATTGTAGCAAACTCATGGCCATGTGTTGGATAGTTCGGTTCATGAAATTTTAATTTCCATGAAGCATACGAAATGACATTGTCATTTTTCATCAACATACATCCCATGACCTTCTTCAAAGCATCACTAAATACCACAAAATGTTCTCCACATTTGGGTAAAGTGAGAACGGGATCCTTGATAATCCTTCTTTACAAATCCTTGAGGCATTCTTCACATTCATCACTCTATGAAAATTTACTCTAATATGAGTTATATTGGTAAGAGGGTTGGAAAATCATGAGAAATTTATCACAAATCATCAATAATATCCAGCTATCCTCAGGAATCTATGAATATATTTTATCGATGTTGGCAATGACCATCCCTCAATTGCATCTATTTTAGAGGGATCAACAAATATCCATTTGCTTGTGATGATATGGCCCAATAAAGAGACCTCCTTCAACTAAAACTCACACTTTCTAGACATTTCATAGAGCTTATCCTTCTACATGGTCTCCAGTATAGTACATAGATTCTCCTCATGATCCTCTTTGGATTTAAATTATATCAGAATATCATGTATAAAGAATACCACAAATTTGTCAAGGTAATATATAAATACACTATTCATAAAGTCCATGAATATTTCTGGGGCATTAGTGGGTCCAAAAGGCATTACTATGAATTCATAGTGCGTGTATCTTGTATGAAAAGTAGTCTTGGTGATATCTTCCTCCTTCACCCTTACATGATATTATCCCAACTGAAAATCCACCTTGGAAAAGAATTGTGCTCCACGCAGCTGATCGAACGTGTAATCAATTTTGGGGAGAGGATACTGGTTCTTTATCGTGATTTTGTTGTGCTCACGATAATCTATGAAAAGGCACATTGACCCATACTTCTTCTTGATGAAGAGGACTGGTGCACCCCATGGTGAAGCACATGAGCATATAAACCCTTTATCCAGATTCTCCTGAAGTTTTTTCTTCAGCTCCTCTAGCAACACAACAACCATTCTATATGAGGTCTTTGATATTGGCATTGCCCCAGGTATAAGATCAATTGATAATTCTGCATCTCTTCTAGGAGGAATAAAAGGAAATTCCTCACGAAAAACATCAGTGAATTCCCTCAATATCATCATGTATTCTAGGATGGTTTCCTCCTTAGAATAAATCAGATAAGCTAGATATGCATGCCAATAGGGTAGTAATATCGATTCTTGAGATGATAGAGCTAAATAAGTTTCATCTTCTTCATTGCACTTATAAATAATCAGGAGTTGATTCTCCACATGAAGAGTGATTTACCTCTCATGAGAATTCACATTGGATCTATATAAGGAAATCCAATCCATGCCATGAATTACATCAAATTCCACTAGATGGAGTATGAAGAGCTTCGCGGGGAAGTTGAATCCACATATTATAACAATGGAGGAGTTATATTCGTGGGATGCAATGATTACCCCATTCTCCGTACTCACTGAGATTTTAACTTCCATGATTTGTGGTGGTGTTGGGATTGTTTTACTAAACTTTTGAGATATAAAAGAATGTGTAGTAACTAAATCGAAAATTATGTTTGCTATTATTGAATGAATTAAAAATGTACTTTTCACTACTTCGTTGTCAGGGTTCACTTCGGCAGTAGTGATGGAAAAAGGTCACCCTTTCTACCTTCGAGGTTGTTGGTTGCCTCCAAAAACCATTAGCTTAAGGAACTAATTTGCAAGTTGCCCCAGTTCATTACAGTTGAAGTAGTGAACAATGTGTTGAGGTTCACAGAGTGTGTTCCACCCCTCTATTTCAGCCGTGGATTTTTCTTACTGGCAGTTAATAGCCAGGGGCCCTTCTCTTCCACATGTAAAGTATTTTCTCGCACCCTTCATGAAAATTCATGGGTGCTTTAATCCGCACCATTGGAAATTAGGGTGCTAGAGCTTCTTAGGATAGTTGGATTTATCCATTGGACTTCCAGCATTGAAGTCCACCTTATGCTTCTTATCCCTATGATACCTTTGAGATTATCCGATCTCCATTTCGACCTTGAGGGAACATCAGGCAATTTCTTCATAGCTGTCGATCTCACGGATCTCCAACACTTTCTACAGGCTAGATTTCATCCCACTAATGAAGCGGTCATCCTTGTATTCGGGGTAACAACAAAGCCAAAAGCATATCGGGAAAGCCTTGTGATGTTTCCCTGATACGCTCCAACAGATTTTTCGTCTTTTTTCTTGAGGTCACGGAAGTCCCTTAACATCTTAAGCCGGAGGATGCATGGAAAATATTTATCGAAAAACATCTTCCGGAAATCATTCCATTCCAATGCCTCGATATCCTCCTCAAGCTTCCTATTTTGGATCTACATCCACCATTGATTAGATTCACCATCCATATGATAAGTAGCCAGGAGAACCTTCTTTTGTTTAGAATATTGAAGGATGGGGAAGATTTTTTCAATGGAGTTGATCCATTGTTCAATGATTGAGGGATCAGATGATCCATTAAAGGTATAAGGACTTTTTCACATGATGCTATTGATAGTTACTTGTTATTTATTAGGAGGGATTGAACATTCCTTTTGACCCATGTTTCTATTCAAATCAAGAGTTAGCTAATATAGAAGAAGGAAAAAGTTCAGGATTCCTGCTCTCATTGGATTGGGTATCTCATTAGTACGGTCCTCACATTGATCTTCAAATTGGTTGTTAGCATGTGTCCTCCTATTATCGGTCAATGGATGTAATAAAAGGAATGTTCGGGGTAACACATAAAGGGTAATCCAGGGACAAAATTGATGATTTATAAATAACGTTTATTTCCTTAACATATAAATATATTGGCTTCAGTCTATTTTATCCATGATTTACTTTCTAAGATATATTCATAGGGAATTTTTTGTCCATAAATAATATTTCATGCCACGCTAGTTAATTTACCAATGAATATCCCACAGGATTTTCGTAACCAAGAGTGAATCAAGGCCTGTTGTCATGCACAATTTCTCATTCAAGTCTAGCTCTAAACGGTGTTTTCAGGTTTTACCCCAAGGATAGATCTGTGCCAGAGCCGCCTCTACAAGCTCATATCCATATAGGGAAGTATTTTCATGATAAACATCTTACTCAATACTCACAAAAACATTGGTTTGTTTTTTTGTACTAGTCTCTTCTCTAATACTTTACTACGGTTTTCTAATCCTAATCCAAAAAATAACTAAACCAATCCTCTAATACCAACTATGAAAGCCCTGAATTTTATGCACAATTAAACATAATTTATACATAAACATCACTTTATACAAAATAGAAGAGCGAGAGGTCTAGTGTTTTTGAGGCATAGGATCATTAAATAACAACTAAAAACATGAAATACAACATCTTTATTGAAAACATCCTTTACATGACCACTACATTCCCTCATACTTGTCATTTCATGGGATAACCCAAGGACATGCATAAGATAAGGGTGAGCTATAAATCCCAGTTAAGGAATAATCAGGGAATAACATTAGGAATACAATACATGTTAGAAAATAGGATTATCAATAGAGAACAAGATAAGCATAAACATAAAGGCATGATAAATCATGATAATCATAACATGGAAATGTGGACACAACACTTAACATGGAATTAGCATGAGCCAAGACTCATTTCACACGGGGCATGAGTAACCCCTCATTGCACATGAATCATAGGTAAACTCTCAATTCAATGGCATTTTCATGAATAAATACCCATTTCACATGACGTATCATGATACTATACTTTACCCATTGCATTGGAGTGCTATCAGGGCACACCTTTCTTAAACATTTCACTTTATGCATAAGTGTGCCACATGGATCATAAAACATTGAATCATCCAACATAATCATTTATTAAATGTTAAACTAATGTGACATACATACTTGAAACTCTTTAAAAAAATTAAATGTTCATAATGTTTAATACCCTTGATAGAGAAATGGTCATGGTATTCACTACACAGTGACTTTGGCTTGGAAAAATGCGGTGCAATTTCGGCAGCATAACGTAGTGACATAAGAACTCATAAAAATGGTTGATAAGAGATAAAGGGTTTTCTCATCATATTTACATGACATGGATAGTAATGGGTAATATAGATACATGTCCCAATAAATATAATCAAATTTAGATTAATGATACAAAAGAATTTCATGAATGTAAATGAGGAGAGATATATTCCTTTTGGAATTTTGACATGGTAACTAGTGTACATGGGAGGAATTTAATGAGAGAGAAAGGCGTATCCCCTCTTTAAAATATAGATAGGGAATTTTGGTGGAGGTTTTCAACCATAATCCAACATTCATAATTGAAATTAAAATGGCATAACAACTTAAAGAATATTGGACAAAAATGAGAAAGGAAGAAAACCCTTACTTGGAAGTGTGCTTCCAAAGGCTTGAGTGAGGCTTGAGAAAGGCTTATTGGGAGCTTGGGAAACCTTGGGAGTGTTATACATAGAATAAGGAAGAGGTTGGACGAACTCCAAAGGCTTTGAGTGAGGAGTAAGTGGGAGCTTGGGTGGGTTTATAAATGAAAGGAGAGGGGATTATTTATTATTTAGGTTTGGGACACCTCACATTAAACTAATCAAAATGACAAACCATACCATGGTTTTTTACAAAGGGTAGTGGAAAAAAATATTTTATAAGGGAAAATTATGTTATTCTTAAAATAATGGGGTTGCATATGTGGAGGTGAGTCACACTCCCAAGGAAATAAATTTAAAAAGACAAAATGTATAATAAGTCTTGAAGGGTCCACATTATCTTTTTAAAATAAATCAAACAAAACCAAAATAACATTATTTTAATGGTAAAACATATATTGGCCGAAAATAAAGTTTATTGTATTTTATTACATCACTATTGGGTCATTATGATGTCATTAAAACATTATATATTTAAACGGTATTTAATTTTTACCCAAAAATTTGACTGTCTCAGAAAATTAAGAGAAATTCACCGTTGGATAATTTTGACATCCCGATTCCATAAATAATATTCATTTTTTATAAATTATTTTTTAAATATGTTAATTTTTACTTTTAAAATAAAAATTATCATTTATCTAAAATTCAAGGGTTTTGAGAAAAATGGCTTTCAAACCTTAATAAAAATTACAATTACATTAATAAAATTATACGATAATTTATATTTTATAAAAATTCATTTAATAAAAATAATAATATTTTATTAAATTATTATTTAATTCAAAAATATATTAATTCATCAAAATATATTTCTTAGTTTAACATTAACTAAAGATACTATTTTTGCTTCAAAAACTATATAAAAGGTAACAATAATAAAATGAAAGTATATTCATCATTATATAAAAAAATAATGTACATAACCATAGTGATAATTTCATGTTACATAACCCCGTATAACACCCACATAAGGATGAAGATTAAGGTGTGAAATGGTAATAGACTCTTGGGATGGCTCAGATAACATCGCTTGGGTGGTAATCTCTTTCAACATCCACTTCTCATGTGGGATGTCCCACTCTAGCTTAACATATTCAAGCACGACTTCGGATTGGTCATGAGAGAAGCCCAAAGAAACAACCTCCATTCAGAGCTCTGACAAATGGGTTTCATATGGGGCACGTCTACTAGATGAGGTCATCGCTACCATTGTTTGAGTAAATTGGATTTGTTAAAGCCCTATATTTATATTAATCATGTGATCACTATTTAATATCTATATTAGCAATGGTAACAGTTCGTAAAAGGGTTTTAAAATACAAAAACATTAATCCAAATAATTTTTCATTTTATATAAACATTTTATATAAATTGCCATTTAATTAGATCAAGAGGGATTTCTATTAATGAATTTTTTGGTTGTTACAATATATGCCCATGTTTTGGGTATGACTGAGGCTCTAAATCACAACCCGTAATAAACAAATTTGGGAAAGGGAATTAGGATCTACGACCATAATAGTTGAATTTAATGAGACTTCATGGAATGAGGCTCCGAGTTATGTTTGATATATTTATTTTTGAAATTTTTATCCCTTTTTAGATTGGGGACTTGACCTGTTCTCTTTTTCACAGTATTTAACAGAAATAGGCCATAGAAAAAATGATGTAAATTCCTAACCCATGACTTAAGTATTGAAAATATAAATGATGATGAAAATGGTTAAAATGAATATTTTTAACTAATGGTTTATGAGTGATATTTTTTTATCTTTTCATTTACTTAATAATATCATTCAATGTCTATTTATACTTTATATTTTTTAGAAACCTTTTGTGGTGGCCTACTAAGTTATACTCAAACCTTACTCAAGACACCATTGGGTACCTGAGAAGACCTCACTATTGTAGGTCTAGACAATAGAAAATCCCCATTCTTGATGGGTTATTTGAAAATGTGATGTTGATGGATGTGGGATCCATACCTGTAGTCAATACCATATTTCTGGATTCTTCTATTAGTCATTTTTTGGGTTTCCTTCAATTTTGGAACTGCTAGAATGACGTGAAATATTTATTTATTGGTTTTGGTTTTCACCCTATTTGGTAAAATATTGGTAACACATGTATTGTTATATTGTTTATTATTTCCTTCATATCATGTTATATATTCTGTGGAATACTCTAATAATTAGGGTATAGTCTCCCCATATGATATATTAAACCCTCTCTTCTATTTGGTAGCCTATGTCATATGGGGAGGTATGTATGAGGTCATGTGGTGACTCGTCTCGGAGCACTGGTCTAGTATACTCTAGGTTGGGGATGTTACAAAGTTGTACCACCGGGTTTATTTTCCATAACCCACAATTCTGGGATGATAGAAAATAGATTAGGAAGTGTTAGGCCTTGGAAATGAGCTCATGCATGGTATTAGATAACCCATGAACAAGGGAAATCAAGTTAACCAGGGTGGGAATTTCTGTTCTTAATGTGTATTGTTATATTTTAATGATATTTCACCATTGGTTGATGCACATGTTGTGTGATGTGACTATTTAATGGTACATTTCTTGTGGAAGAGATGGAATGAGGATGTGAATGCATGAATCATTGTTGATACCTATGGATATATGTGGCATGTATTATAGAAGGAACTCAAAGGATTGATTCATGGGACATCCAGATTATAATGTATTTAACATTAATTAAATATTTGAAGATAGTAATTTCTAATAAATCTTCCAAAAATTGGGTTAATGAGAAGAATGTGAAAGAATGTTTATAGAATTGTGAATAATGATTGATTGTAAATGAGGTACAATGTTTGTTATAGAAAGTTGTTAAATGGAAATGGTTCCTTAAAGAGAAATATTTTTTCTATAATTTGTATATCGTTTAAAAAGGGTGTACCTGGAAAGCCTCATGAATTTGTATGTTTCGTTACCCCATTTTGACTATGATCCATAGTAAGGATGGTTGTGCATAGTGTTCTATGTGTGATGGTGTCTATTGGGGTAGTGTATGCGGAATGAGTTGTTTATGGATTGTGGAAGGCCTTCATTATGAAAAAAGTGAAATCTGTATGTTTTTTGTTTTAGGACTTTTGTTTGGAATTATAGAGAAATGTTACCACAGAAATATGTTCTGGTTGGGTAACAAGAGGATATCTCTGAGAATTCCCCACAATTAGCGATGTTTGAAAATATGTTGATCCAACATAATTGAGGGGAGGAGTTTTTTGATGTGAAAATTTATTATTTTATCTAAATGATGGATTGGTAACCACTATGGGCCGTGCAATGAGTGTTTCATCTGATGAGAGAGTTTTAGTTTTAGAACCCTTAATTGGTCTCCATATATGGTATACCCAAGGCTATAGAGTTCTAGATGTAGTTCATCCAAACAATTTTGGATCACTTTGTGACTATTGTAGAATGGAGAGTCTTGTTTGCAACATATCTGTGTTGGGGATATGAAAAATGATGGTTGGATATTTTGTTTCAAACTCAGCAGGTTGACTATTTATTTTTTAATGAATTTTACAAATAATTTATATTGAATTTTTATCCACATACTTAGATATAGGAGCGGGATGTGGAGTTTATGAGGTTGAACCAGTGAACTATGTTAGTGATGGAATATGCCATCCATTTCACGGACGTGCCACAAATTCAACTAATATGGGTAGGGGATGAGGCCACTATGGAAAGACACTTCCATGATGGACTTAGACATGATATTATGTCCTAGGTGAAAATCCTCTTCTTTAATAGGTTTCCTGAAGAAGTGGACCAATCCATTTTTTCATAGGGGTGCTAAAAGGGGGATTTTGGTGGTGGGATTGTAGTCCCCATTGGTCAGTATGGTGATGAAACTTCTAAGGTTTGGAAGTATAGTTTCATAAATATTCACGAGGGTGGATTTGTGAAGTGTAGTCATGATATAGGATTATTCACTCAGGTTGGTGACCATGTGTTTTTATATCAGTGTAGCAGATCGGGACAAATGCATGGTTACTGAACCTCGCCAATATTTGAGTTTTGAGCATGTGGAGGAATGGGGAATGTGTATAGGTTATGTAGGAACCATTTATGTATAGGCACAGATGGAGGATCTAGTCCAATGTCGAGTGCCTGAAGTGGGTTGGATACCCTATATGAGGCTGGCAGTTGGAGCTCTACAAACATAATAGTTGAGTAGTAGTTTGTTGAACTCTTGGGTGTGATCGCCCATATCATCAAAATAGAGCAACTCCTAGAACATAGAAAGCAAACCAAGATAAATGTGTGGGTAAACTTCATTTAGTTCAGTCAATAACTTGATGTGAAAAGTAATCACCTTTGAGGGATCGAGGTACGATCCTTGTAGCTTTCACACTTTCTAGTGACATATTTTATACAATTTATTGGCATTATTTTATATCTTCTCATTTTATAGACATGTTTGGTCTACTGGTTCATCATTTGGGTGGGTTCTTGTAGATAGATACA
Source organism: Viscum album (assembly GCA_963277665.1). Taxonomy (NCBI): domain Eukaryota; kingdom Viridiplantae; phylum Streptophyta; class Magnoliopsida; order Santalales; family Viscaceae; genus Viscum; species Viscum album. The sequence continues at coordinate 252,949,271 of OY728120.1, read as the reverse complement.
CCATTAGGGTAATGAGAATAAAATATTCATGAGTGTAAGGGGTGAGCTCTTGATGTTGGGGTGTACTTTTTCTTATGGGAATAGTTTGTGCTTGAGATGTTTGGGTTTGATCTGATTTTTTGTATAGACTAGCTAGTGTTGTTCCTAGTTCATATTGAATATTACTATCATAAGGAATCATTCACATCTCTTTATAGAGACATGTATATCCATCTTGGTGAATGTGATGTATAGGAAGGTCTTGTAGGACAAGTTTTTTAGTAGCTGCGTGAACTCAGAGCCAATGTGGCTTATCTCATTCTAGATGATGAGGGAGTATAGAATATTTCCATTCCTCTTGTGATGTATTAGTTTCATGATGTGTTTCTTGAGCACTTATTGGGGATTCCACTAGAGATATATGGTGTTTTAATGATAGAGTTACTATTGGGAGTAGAAATAGTTTTCCTTTCAACCATATTAATTGGCATCCAACTAAATCTAGGAGACTAAGAATCTGTTAGAGGAGTTTTATAATAAAGGGTTTATTCATATTATCATGTATCCTTTGGGATGTATATAATTTTTTCAAAGAATACTGACATAATCACTATGGTTATGCATTGATTGTAGACAGATAAATTAGATGACGATCAAGAATAGATACTTTCTACCTTGAATCGATGATATTTTTGACTTGTTGAGAGGTGCATCAGTGTTCTACAAAATAGATTTATGATCCATGTATCACCATATATGGTTGATTCCTTCTTATGTTCCACATTCTACCTTTAATAGTAGATATGGGTTGTAAGATTTTCTTGTGATGCTATTCATCTTGACCAGTGAACCATTAGAGTTTATGGCCCTAATTAACCAAATATTTCACCCTTACATGGATCAGTTTTGTTGTTGTCATTTTTATGACATCATGGTGTACTCTAAAACTCATGAAATTCATTCCAAAAATCATTACATCATCCTAATTACACTAAGAGGTAATAGTCTATACAACAGGCTATCCAAATTTCATTTATAGATGTACAAGGCTAATTTCTTATGTCACATCATCTCATTGGAAGGTGCTTTTATGGACTTGGAGAAAGTGAAAGTCATTTTTATCTTGGAAATAGACCAATAATGGTTCAAATTTTCAAATTTTTTAATTATTGGGGGTATTATAAAAGTATCGTCAAATACCTAGCCCATTTAGTAAAACCACACTTGGATTTGACCAAGAAGGGAATCATGTTATAGTGGTATGAAGGATGTGTGAGTGTTTTACAGAAATTATGGAAGAAACTTACTTTTTCACCAATTTTGATCTTACTTGAGCTGGATAAACAATATACCTTATTTTGTGATGTATTAGGTTTTGGTATTGGAGCAGTGTAGAGGAAGAGTGGTTGGGATTTTGTTTATGGTTCTAGGTAGTTATGGACTCATGAACAAAATTACCCTACACATGATCTTGAATTGGTCATGGTAGTTTATTCTTTAACGTGTTGGTAGAAGTAATTATTGGGATATTAAATTTCAATTTATACTTATTATAATAACATTAAATGAATATTGTCTCATAAAAATATGAATATTCAGTAGTAAAAATGGGAAGAATACATATAGTACTTTGATTTGGAACTGATGTATACACTGGAAAATGGGAATAGTGTTGTAGATGATTTGAGCTAAAAGACTAAAAAATAAGCATTTCATGAATCCAGTTTCTAGTGGATGATGATGGAGTTGTTTTGTGATATGCTTCATAGGTTGCAAGATGTTCAAGGAAAGATGACCCAACCATCCATAGTAGTTGAGTACGCGATTCTGATCTAGATCAAGGAGAGGGAGCATAAGGATTCAAACTTTCTTTCATTGAGGAATTTATTAATGGTGTGGAGTCACCTTATGGTTTTACAATTTGTTATGATGGGATTTGTTTGTTCATGGTTGTGTTATTGGGCTAATGAGTATGTAATACGATCTTATTTGTATATTTTATGCATCAAAGTGGGAATTGCAACCAAGATTAACTAAAATGTATCATGATCTTTGTAGGTAGTATTGATATCTAGGGATGAAGAAAGAGACTCCAGGTTTTGTGGCATGATTTCATACCGATCTGTTGGAGAAGTTCAAGCATCAAAAAATAGTGGTTTGTTGTATACATTTCATATTAACGAATGCAAATGGTATTATGTGATGATGGAATTCCTAGTGGGTATCTTGAGGGAAACTTGGTAAAATTATGCAATAAAATTTATTTTTGATTATTTTACTATGGTGGATCATCTATTTCTGATTCGAGATACATTCAAAAATGACTAGTTGGTTGAGTCATATGTTCGGTGGATAGTTTGGTTTTATGGGATACCACATACTATACTTTTAGATCATTATCAAAATTTTACATCGTACTTTTGGAATGGATTGTATAAGTCACATGGTACCTACGTGTTTTTCAGTATGGATTTTAACTTGCCGACAGATGGGGAATTAGAGCATACTATTTTGATGGTAAAGTAATTATAATGTCATGTTTGCAAGATATTAGTGGATCTTGGGAAAAATTGATTGGTTATTATGGAGTTCACTTATGAAAATATTTTCCAGTGGAAGATTTAGATATCCCCATGTGAGGTGCTTTATGGTATACTGTGTAGGTCTCCCTTGTGTTGGATGGAATCTGGGAAAATGGTGTTGTTGGGACCAAGCCTCACATAAGAGACAATGGAACATGATCAGTTGATTTGGAAATTAATGGCTATGGCTCAAAGTAGGCCATAATATTATTTGTATTTTTTTCATATGCCCCATGAGTTTATGGTTGGTGATCATGTGATTATTTAGGTGTCTCCCAGGATTGGTCACAATCTTCTTAAGAAACAGGGAATGTTAGTGCCCAGTTATGTGGGACCATTTGGAATTTTGGAGAGAATCAGATAAGTGCCATAACAATTAGCTCTTCTATAATGGTGTAGTGGTATGGATGATATTTTTCATCTTTCATTGTTTAGAAAGTTTCACCCTAACCCATCACAAAATATTGATATTGAGGATGTTGAGTAAAAGGCTGATGAAACTTTTTAAGAGAATCCCATTATTATTGTGGATCATAGTGAGATAATATTGTAGGAGAAAAATATTCATTTGGTTCAAGTTTTGTGGAATCAAGGTAGTGTTATAGAAGAATCATATGAGAGAGAGGTGGATATGTTGGCCCAGTGGACCAATCACATTACCTCAAAATCTCAGTTATGGTTCTGGGCATGGTTTGAGGATAAGTCATTTTATGGATGGGAGGTTGTAACATCAGGAACATCATGGAGGTACATTATTAATTAAATAATTGTTTGAATTAATAAAAATTGGTTAATTAAATGTTTATTGGTTGTATGAGGAAGATCAAAGGTGTTTCTTGGGTTTGAGGTCATGAAATAAAGTGAAATACAAGAATATTATGCATGTTGCACTGTTGGATCATGGTTATTGGAAATCATGTACCCAAACCATGCAATCTAGGAGGAGGGGTGAATATAAAGGTAAACCATACAAGGGGGAAATCCAAATCAAGCATGCTTAGAGAGATTAGTTCTGCATTATTGGCATATAGTTTTTCAAAATATGTGAGTTCCCTAGGTAAACATGAAACCTCAACCCCCCTTGGACATAGCCTACAAGAAGGTTCGTTCACGGTTTGGAAAATGTTGTAACTCGTTAAAATTTTGTGTTTTCCTTTTCCACATCAGGATTTTAAGTGTTTCACCTGATTTTCTTCCCCAATCATCACCCAATAGCCCTAGTGATGAACCTAAACACCAAAATCTTTACAAGGGTAGGTATAATTTATTTCTAAGACATTTGGAGTGCCTTTGGCTGTGTATTGAATCTCTGGGTAAGTGTAAAACTTATCTTTTTTTTTCTATATCAGGTTATAGATTGCAGTTTCGTACTTCCTCTTTTGTATCCCGAAAAGCCTCTTTTTTCAGAGGATCATAGGCTGGTGATTCAAAGGGTTCCTGAATCATGGTATAAGGATAAAGTAAAGTGATCATTCATCTATATATTTGAAGTATGTGGTATAAAAGATATATCCCATAGTCTTGAAGTTGATTTTTTCATGTTTGGTTTTGTTATAAGATACCTATTGTTGGGAAATCAATGACATTAGTGAGATTTTGCAAAATGGTTGGCTAAATGATGTATTGAACCCCTCACGATCCTCATAGGGTTCATTGAGGTTAACTAGATGTATTTTTGTCCATCCATGGGGTGTTCCAACTTTCAAGAACATTGATAATTGTAATGATATGCATAGAATTGGATTTCGATAAATTATATCCCATGATAAAAATGTTGATATATTAGATTTGTAAAAAAGGGAATATTGATCATTATTTATAGATTTTGATAATTTCATATGGTATTTTTTAGATTTACATGAAATAGGTTGGATGAAATAAATATATTTTTATAAATGACTTATCAACTGTATTTGAAATGCATTAGTAGATTAATACATGTGAAATGATGAACCAGTCAAATGGGTAAATGCTTGAGAATTGATGAATTTTGTAAATGGGTTATTTTATAGTAATTTAATACATGTTAGATGGTCCATTGTGGGGGAAGTTATTAATTATTCTAGTGGAGGAAGGCATGAGAATGGAAAATGGGGTAAATGGGTTTTGTAATGTGATTGGTATATGCGATAATGAGTTAAGGGTTGATGATATGTCACATGTTGAATAATAATGAGATGTGAACATTATTTTTTATTGTTGTATGGTTTTTGATATGTAATATGTGGTAAATTGATAATGAAGAATGTGTACATGGATTGATTGTTTGGTGGTGTTGGACTTGTTGATCTATGCCCACGGGTTCGGGTAAACTAAGTCTCTAAACCCCACCCCATAATGCCTAGGTAAGGGATGTTGATTAAGGCTCTATGCCACTAATAGTTACATATGATGAGACTACATAGATCAAGGCTCCATGTTACATGTCATATAATATTTTATGAAATGTTAATTTTTAGTGTGATAGGGAACATGAACTATAATGTTATGCATAGTGTTTGACTGGTGTAGGTTGTTGAGAAAATCATTTAAATGCCTAACCCGCAAATTAAGTGATGAAAATTGAAATAGTGATGAATATGGAAAAAATAATATTTTAAACTAATGGAACCCATGTTATATTTTTTTTACCTCATTATTTACATAGTACAATCATGAACTATCTATTTTGATTGGATATTTTGCTGAAACTATTGCTGGTGGTATACTAAATTGAACTCACACCTGACTCAGGCCGACATTGGGTACCAGAGTAGACTTCTATATTACATGTATGGAAAAGGGAAGAGGCCCCATTATATATGGTTGACATGGGAATGGTATTTTCAAGGACTATGGATCCGAACATAGAGTTAGGAACGACATTGGGTATAGTTCAGTTAGTGTTTAAATTGGGTTTCCTTATCTTTTGGAACAATTTTCATGACATGACAGATTTATTGTTTTGTTTTGGATTGTACCCTATTTGGAAAATGATTGGTAATTCCTGTTCTTGTTTATTGATTACAGTTTCATTTACTTCATATGAAATATATTGTGGAATAATCTGATAAAAATGGTGTAGTCTTCTCATGTGATATACTAAACCCCAACTACTAGTCGGAAACCTCTATCATAGAGGAAGACAAACATGAGGTCATGTAGTGAACTAGCATGGAGCATTAGTCTAATGGATTCTAGGTTTGGGATGTTACATTCTATAAGTTCAATAGGTTCTTCTCAACTTCCATATCAAGTATACTTCTTCTATTTTGGTTATAAATTTTTCTAGGTACATTATTATTCTCCCTAAATCATAAAATTCTATATTCCTTCAATAGTAAAATACATAAAAGGAAAACAAACAAATTTTTTAATAGTATTATAAAACTTGTATCTCATAATCTTTGTAGGAACACTAATAAATTATAATTTATCTGATTTTTGGGTATGTTTTCCTAATAAGAATACCATACATATGCCTCACAAACAGATATAATCATAAAATACATATTTGGATGGGTCTTATAACATATTTTATAATATATATATATATTAATTACATAAATGGAATGTTTTTAAGTTTTTACATGGATGTTTCTAGATCATATCGCAGGAATGAAAAAAAATCTCGGAGATTCATCACTGATTCAACGATGTCCAATAAGTTATTATTCCGCTACTCTGAAACAATATTTAATGTCATTAATCAAGGAGTGGTGGGTTATGAAATTATACCAATATATGTCATATTACTAAATTGTTCCATGATTTATTATCCATATCTAGTCAATTAATGTTACAACATATATGTAATTGAATGTGTGATTCATTATAAAATGCATTAAACTTTTTCAAAGGCTTCGAAGTTCTTTTTCATCATAATAATATTATAAGTACCTATTTAGTATCAATATATATCATTTTAATATTCACTAACTAAATATTAATTGAAAAATAACCATTATAAGAATATAATTTAATTTTTCAATCAGAATGAAAAAAATGATTTTTTTCTAGCCAATTTTTGTTTTTATGCATCCCATGGATTTTATTCAAAGAATGATTTTAAAATTATATAATTTTAATTTGAAAATATATATATCATTTTTTATTCAACATTTCTAAATTATTATATATTTATTTTTTTAATTTTTATATAATTTATATTTCTTAATGAAAAATAAAAATTATTTTTCTATTGAAAATGATATTTTATTTTAAAGAATATAAAATTAAAATTATTTTTTGGATTTATTTTAAAATTTAAGTAGTCATTTTGATTAAAAATTATCCAATTAAGGTCATTGAAATGAATTTAATACCGTAATTTGATATAAAAACACTTCTATACATAAAACGGATTTTTTCTGAAAAAAAGTTCTTTAATGGGTTTTTCTATAGTTATATTACATTAAATTATTAAAAGTATAAGTTTTTTGTAGAGAAAAATATATTCGATATTTGGAATTAGTTTTCCAATGTTTTTAAAATTGTTCTAAATAATTTTTTTGTTATTAGGTATTATAATCATATTAAATTTATGAAATCTCGATAAAGATAAATTATGTAATTTACATAACAAATGATATGTTAAGGGCTCAAAAAATGACTGGAAAACATTCCTTAACATTATATGAATATACCTCATCTATAAACATCCAAATTTAAAATACATTACCTTTTATTCCATTTTTTTTATTTTTAATATTATATTTAATTAATATAATGAAAAGTAGAAAATGTCATTCGCTATGTTTTATTACCTATAATTTTTTCACATAGGGATATAAAGAGTAAATGTTTGGTTATAAATATTAATTAAAAATATATATATAATTTTTTATTATTTTATTTATTTTTTCTTTTTTTACTGGTGATATATTTACATTAAATGCTTATAAAAACTAACAAAATTCCCATTCTAAATGTTCAAAAAAAATTCATAATGAATATAAAAAACATAAAACATTAATATTTGACTATTTTATAGAATTCCACGAATTTTATGGATATTTATAACCTATTTTAGGGTTTATAAAATTTCATATTCGAATTCAATATTTGGGATGATGAATAAAATGTAAAATTAAATGAATAATGTGAAAAATAAAATTAATTGTGAAAAATAAAATTAATTGTATTTTATGTTAAATGTTGTTCTATTAAATAATTTAATTTTCCAAAAAATATTAAATTTTATAATGTAAATGGAATATGGTAAATTAAATCACCTTGGTCTACTTATGGGACATTTTACATTTTATTATAACTATATTTAACTCAAAATTTTGAAAAAAAAATCTCTCTGGTTGTCATCAAATGGGTCAATGGGGGTCAAAAAAATAATGGATAAAAAATTAAAAAAAACTTGTTCTTATTTTATTTTATGATAATATTTCAGTCTATCCTTAATTATAAATAAATTATATTGGATCCAATTTCTAATTAATATTAATTTATAAAAAAATTAATATTTAAATTAATTCAATGATTTCCTCTCCCCATATATATAAATGGGAACCTATTATCCTCTTTCCTTCAAACTTGAAATCCCTTATATTTATCTGTGAACTAAACAAATACCTTAACTAATTACTCCTCAACACATAGATTCTTTTTTGACTACATAATCAACCTATGTAGGATTTTGGTGTACATCATCAGAGGTAGTCCGATGAAGAGGTAAAGTTCTTAACTAATGGTTTTCAATTTATTTCTTCTTCTAACTATTTCAAATAACATGAAAATATTATGAAAAAAATAACAACAATATATTACATATACTTTGATTTTATTATATTATTTTCATAACCGAAATCATTATCTTCTTCTCTCAAATGTTAAATGAAACTGTCATTCATATGAACGACAGACTACTGCCTTAAGAAAGATGTAATTCATTTTCCGTGATCATCTGTCATAAAATTTTATAATTATGGAATTAATATTTATATATATATATACATACGATATTCTAGATATATTTACCATTCTAGGAATATAATATACCATTTATCATCTAAAAATCCCATTTATTAAAGAATGAAAACATTGTTCGTGCGTACATGTGATCTACCACCTCCACCAAGCGATGTTATTAATTTTTCATCACTACGTCATATTGATGATATATATAAGTTTATTAAAATAAATATCTAGTTATTAATGAAATAATGATCAATTAAGATGTTTGAAATAATACTTACCATCATTCTATACTGATCATTGAAAATTCTAAATGTTACTCCTATGTATGTACTCCCTACCATCTTAATGAATGTAGTGTAGTTAATTTTTTTAAACAGTCATTCACAATTAGTTTTAAAAGTATAAATGATGTATAAAAATGATAATTTTTTCATTATTATTGTTCTATAGATGAATAATTACTTTACTTAAATTACCATATTCAATCTAACAAAGTCATTTTGGATATATAATCCAAATATAATGAAAAAGACCAATGAGATCACTATTGATCAAGTAATTTAATATTAAATTGTAATGAATAAAATAAATGGAATAATAAAATTTAACAATTTTTTTAGGAAATTAAATGATTTATATAAATTTATTATTTTGGAATATATGTCTCGTTTGTTAAGAGTATGACTCGAGGTAAGGGACACTTTAAATTAAACCCCTATTTTTAAATGGTTTTATCATTTACTTTCTAAATATTTTTCTACCATTTTCAAATTATTAAAACATTTTATGGATGATTGTGTATGGAAATAATTTTATTATATAGGAAATAATATTTATTTTTTTATTTTCATTCAATGGGTTTTGAATAGAATTTTTTAGAGTTTTTATATAGAACATTTGAGAAAAAGACTAAATTAATGTTCTATTTTAACATATATGATATCAGCGTCTATTCCCATCATTGTGGCTGTTAACATTTTTTTGGATTCCATTGCAATATTTATTATTTTTATTTAATGAAAACCCCTACCTCTATTGTTCAGGGTGTTCTTAGAAATGGGTTTTAAATGGATATTTTGATATCCAAATTATTTTTCTTAGGGGTGACAAGAATATTTCCAGGACTGTAAGTATGGAAATTTCAGGATTTTATGGCTTATGAATATTCTATTGTTCATAGGATTTTTTATTATTTTGTGATGATTACTTATCATCCAATGATGGGTGGTTCCACTATAATGCATGGATGGGTAGTTTTTTTACCCGAGGATTGGTGGGATTGTGATTTCCCTCAAATGCATTGGGTATAGAAGTCAACCATATTGGATATTCCATCTGTACGAGTGTTATGGAAAATATTATCTCAGATTATCTATATGATTTATCAATTTTATATATTAGGGGTTAAGGAAATCATATTATTTCACAAAGTAAGATATTGATCTTATGTTGAACAAAATGTATATACTACTTCGTAATGGTGAAAAATATATCTTTTTGAAAAAAAATCATAGTATTTCATGTTATCAATGATATTTATGTGAGTATTATTTTTTTCTTTCAAAATTTCTTATAATATTTTTTATGAAAATATTTGGGTAAATAAGGTGTTTTTTTGTAAGAAGATAATTATTGTTTTTACAATTTTTTCTATTTGAAGAAGGGAAATTTTTATGAGTATTCATGGATTAATGGATTATTTTTTATATCCCGTTTTAGATATTCATGCTCTTATTGCATTTTAATTTTTTTTAATATGTTTTAAGGATTATAAGGAAACTAATGAGGTCAAGATGAAAATTATGATGAATTTTTAGTGAAAATAAACCCAGTAATATTTTAAGGGTTTTGTATTTTAAAAATTTTCACACTAAGTATAACAGTCTAATTTGAAATCTAAGGTTTTATATGTAATATTAATGAAATAATAATATAAAACACAAAAACTAAAATATACTTTATAATATAATAACATGAATTATGATAAAAAGACACTAGATTATGTGGTGTTTAATTTAAGCCCACTATAGTTGGAATCAGATCAAGGTTGATATAACATTAGGGGTTAAGATACATTTAATATAATATAATTAATGGTTTTACATTATGTTTATGTTGAAATTAAATATAACATAAATATTACCATTTTATTTAAACTAAAATATGTTTATTCATGATTTTTTTTAATAGATGAAATTTGGAAACTAATGTAAGAAGTCACCCTAGGGATGATATCATTTAGATTCAAAAACATAGATTGTTTGGAATTGTTACGGATTTGTTTTTTCTGATGATGGATTAGTTGAAGAATACCAGAAATGGTTTTGGAAGCCATGATGGATATCAGCCATATATTCCATTGAGTAACATGGGGATGGTATATAATATTTTGAGATAACAGCCTCCATCATTCAATGGAACTTATTATAGTGTGGTATCTGAGGTATAGATTACCAATTTTGAGAAGGCTTTAGAAAACATGGGATATTTAGATCATTAAAAGTTAACTATTTTTTTTAATATTTTCCAAGTGAATCTGACCAATAGTGGATAATGTTTAATAATATCAACGAAAGAAAATATATTCATTCCAAATAATGGTATGAATTTAAAAATATTTTTTTTTAGTTATATTTTCTTAAGGATGTTGGAATTCATATGGAATACAAATTCCTAGAAACTAGACAAAAGGATGAGGACCCAGTGGTCACGTATGGGTACAAATTCACCTGATTGGAAATGTATAATACTAATTTTTTCATAGATATTATATTTAAAATTTAAATGTTTTACTCATTATTTAAAAAAATGTAAAAAATATAGTTGGCCTCACATTAATTAAAATTTTATGAGAAACTATTTTTTTGTGTACAGAAGGTCGAAATGTATTTTTTGATGATTATTAATACATTGATAACAAGAAAAATCTAAGGTCTTGATGGATGGAAATGGGTAATCATCCACGAATGAAATTTGGACGTAGGAAAATTATTTTTCTAGATTCTTTGGGGTATGGTAAAAATAACACTGGACAGTGTATTATGAAATCATGGAGGATATTTTGATGTGGTAATTTTTTCTTATAGAACATCGATATGATGAAAATAATACAAAAAAATGAATAATGGAGAAACACATAGCTATCCAATGATAAGATATTTTAATTTAAAGTACTTCAGTAATTACACTAACATGTATATGATGTTAGTCACTCAACTTGGAGATCATTAGGATTGAACGAAAATAGGTATGGAATATCATTTTCTATTACAGGTGATGTTGGGCCATCTAATGGTGTTTTGAAATATAAAGAAGCATAATAGTTTTTGAATATTAATCAGAGGTCAAGGTACCATTAGTTTAAGGTCACGAATGAGGATATCATGAAACCAAAATATTAGACTATATATTGGGATTAAAATATTGTAATAATTCCTTTTTTGTTGTCAAAAACACCCTCTATATTCATTGGTCTTATTAATAGATATTACCATGACTATTTAAATATGTTTGTGGTCTAATTATTGATAATAAATTTGTAAATTCTAAAATTCAAAAGGAATATTATATTCAATAATGTAGTTTTTTTAAAACCTTAAATGAAAATAATCATTATGGAAAAATTATATAAGTGTGTATTTTTTATTAAAATAAATTTATTTCATTTTAAATACTGTTTCAAAATAAGGAATACATATTTTCTAAAATAAAACAAATTTTTTCAAATAATTACTAAGACCTAGAAATGTCACAAATGATTATACTATTCTTATGTTAGTGGGTAACAATATACAGTTTGGTGAAAAAATTACCCATTTTTCTATCCCACTGACAATGTTATTATGAGATGATGTTAGATTTATCGGGATAAAATAATGAAATGATTGTATCTTGGAACTAAATATTATATATTTGAATTCTATAGTTTTTCACTAACCAAAAAAAAACTAAGGAATTTTTATTTAATTTATTGCTTTATTAAAAAGGTGTGGTTTTGTCTTGATTTTGAATGATCAGGTAATTTCTAATGCTTCATTTAAATTAAATACACATAAAAAATATAATCCTATATAGGAACATGAACTACCAATAGTTTTATTTTATTAAGAAAAGTGGATACATTATTTATATGGATCCAAGTGTTCAATATATTCTAATTATAAAAAATTTAATTTTATATTAATTCAGAAAGAGTTCAACTTGAGAAAAATTAGGTGGCTTGAATTAATATAAGATAAAAATGGTAGTATTCATTATCATCTAGGTAAATTAAAATTATGTATGTAATGATTTGAGTCAAAAAAATTGATACACTCAAAATGTTACATTAAGAACATGACCCTTTGGTTAATGAATTGATAAATTTTGGATTATAAGTTATTAATGAAAAAAAATTCTCTTCTATTTATATTGTGAGTACAATAATAAATATTGGAATAAATTAAGAAAGATCAAAAAGAGGATACTATATTATAAGGAAAGATGAATTTTTTATAAATGGTATGCTTCCAGAGCCTAATATTGATGAAGAAGATACAATAATATTTGGGTAGAGATTATTTATACAATGTAATTCCCAATTAAAAAGTGAATTGTTGAGTAGAGCTCGTAGTTCCCAATTTTTCATTGACTGTAGTAGCAAAATTATGTACAAAGACCATCAATAGTATTAGTGGTGGGACAGAATGAAATGAAATCCTTCTTACATTAACATTAATTTTTTTACTACTAAACATGTTAAAGAAGTATGAGAATTACGAAATGGGATTCCCCAACCTTTATAATTATAGATTGTGAATTGGAAAAAAATCACACATATGTAGTGGTCTGATTTTAAAAGAAATTATGAGGAAATAAATTTTTTGGTTATTGTTGATAGATTAACAAAATATTCCCATTTCATTCATATTCTAGAAATAATTTATTTAGATCATAATTCGTGAATTATTCTCAAGAAGAGAGTTTGGTTACATTGAGTTCCACTATCTATTGAATCGTATCCTGACCATATATTCACATATAATTTTTGTAAAAGAGTTTAGAAGCAATGGGATATTGAATTTAATTTTTGTATAGATATTTATTTAAAATATGATAGAATGTCCATGTAAAAAATTAAAAATTTGGAGGATATTCATCCTGATATTTCAATAGATTTAAGGGAGTTTGGGATCAATATATTTCAATATTTGATTATTCTTATTATAAAAGTGTTCATTTCAGTATAATAATGGAATTTTTTAAGGAATTGTTTAGAAAGTGGTGTGAGACTCTTGATTTTTTTAAGGAAGTTATAGATAGAAAATTATTAAAACTAAACTGGTAAAAAATGGAGGATAAGGTAAATAATATTCAAGGAATTATGAGGATCGCTCAGAGCATGCCAAATGGTTATGCATAAAAATTGCTGGAATATCTCTCTTTACATATATGTGATCATGTTTTTTATAAAGTGTTTTTATGTAAAATTATTATAAGTTTTGTTAAAAAAAGGAAACTATGTATTTGGTTTATTAAACCTTATGAAATAAAGGAAATTGTTGGATTATTTTCCAACTGAGTGGCCATGAATTCAAGTCAACCTCACATACACAACAGTTTTCATCTTTTGATGCTAAGAAAATATGTGTTTTATGGATCTCATGTTTTCAGCATTCGAGTAGTTCAGTTGAAAGGTAACCTATATTAAAAGGAACATACTATTCATAATTTTAACCATAGGGAGAAAGGATTGCATAAAAAAATAATTCATCATGTTGTGGTTTTTTTGGAAAAATCATATTTTTGAATAAAAAAGATAATAATATAAAAATTAAAGGTGGTAATGATATCCCTATGTTTTTATCAAGTGAATAACAGACAAATAATGAATGTTACAAAAAGGTTATTAATGTAATAACCCATGAAATAACAAGATAATTCATTTTTATTTCTTCTATATATTCATTAATTATATTTTATTGGGTGTCATTCATTATAATAATCTTAGGAAATTCTTTATCCAGAAGGTAAAAGCCTTCTTTCTAAATAAATTTGGTTTCATTCTATTACATGTTTTTATTTAGAAGTAATTTTCTCTATTATATAATTTTATATATTAAGAATTAATTTTATTTATGTATTTATTATTTAATAATTAGTTTAGGATGAATTATTGATATTTTTTTCAAAACATTTCTTTTTTAATGAACGATGACAATTATTGATTTTTATTGAAAATATTATTTTTTAAAATAATTAACAAAGTAAAATAATGTTTTTGGATTTTTTTTTAAATTTTAATTAGTTAATTTTGATTAAATGTAATCCAATTATTTTCTTCTAAATTAATTTTATTCTATAATCAGGTATGAAAACATTTTTATACATAAAAAGGAATTTCTCTAAAAAAAAGTTTTCATCACTTTATAAATGATTAATTTTAAATTAAAACCATCCGCTTATAGTTTTTGAATCCTAAAAAATTGATTCCATATTTGGAATTAAAAAATAAAAATTTGGTAAATAGTACCCTTTTTTCTCTTTAAAAATAGTAACCGTAGAAAATTTATGTCACCTCACTAAGGATAACTTATGTAATTTTATTTAAATATAAAATGATAAGGACTAAAAAATTACCCTAAAATAGTCTATAATATTATTAGATTATTATATCTATTATGTAAACATGTAAATGTTTAATATATGACATTTTTTCAATTTTCCATCATTTTGACTTTTATATTTTTTTATATGATGAAAAATCAGAAAAACAATCATTTTTATTAACTTTAACTTTTTAACATGGGGGTAAATGGGGTATATTTTCAGTTATAAATATTCATCTTAAATATAACTGAATTTTATCATCATGGTAATTTATCTATAATTTATAGTGATGAAAATATTATATTAAATTAAAATTAAACACTAGCGCATTACTTATCTGTGTGGTTGAAAAAAAAATTTAAGCACATCAAAATTAATATTATTTGAGTTATAAAAATTTTAACGAGAATTTTATAGATAATTATAAAATATTTTTGGTTTTTTAAAAGTTAATATCTTAATTCCATCACTGTTTTGATGTTTTAAATGTTAAAATAAATGAATTTTGTTTAAATGACATTAATGATATTCTATATTAAATAATGTTTTATTAAATTATTTAAAATTAATATAAATTTTATTATTATAAAGACGAATTTTATATGGTTTATAAAATATACAATATTCCATTTATAATCCATTAGTCCTTTTATAGTACTATATAGACCACTAAAGATTAAAAAACATTATCGCAATGGTAATGGTGAAAATTGTTAACATGGGTTAAAAAATAATGTTAAGGGTATAAATATTGACTAAAATTGTCCAAATATTATTGTTTGATATTAATTTGACCATTAATCATTCTAAATTACAAATAAAACATTTGGTAACCATTTTACCATGAAAACCAATTTATATTGATTTAACATTTTAGGTAATTCCAATTTCTCCCCTCCACACAGAAACAAAATGGAACATTCTATCCTCTTTTCAGCACAGTTATTATAAATGCTGGTTATGAAAATCCCTAATAAAATATTTTCCTTACATTACATTTTATGTCCTACTGGAATTTATTTTTCTTTAAACCAACCTATAAGTTTATTTGGTTTAAAACATAATAGGATTCTTGAAGTAGAGATATAGTTCTAAACCAATCATTTTCATCTTGTTCCTTCTTATATCTACTTAAAATATATTCAACCATTTTTAAATAATAAAAATTTTATCTTATATATACTAAACTTTTATTAGGTTAATTTCATAACCAAAATCCATCTCATGTTCTATCAAATTGGAAATGTGAACTTTATTTCTATGTACAGAAGACGATTTCCATATTAATCGATAGAATTTTTCTTACATCTTTGTACCTCATGGATGACAAAAATGGTGGAATATATATATTTGATATTAGTAAAATATATTTCATTATGTAAAAATAATACAACAATTATATTATTACCATTCCATTTATTGAGAATTGATAATTTCATTCGTGCATTTGTGTGGAATTCCACCTCCATAGAGTGTTGGGATTGGGTTTTCAACTCTAAATCACACAGATGATAAATATAATTTTCATCAAATAAATAATATGGTATTTATAATATAATTATCATTTTTATGGATATAATAAAACTTAACTTCTTTTTATAATTATTATCAAAAAAATAAATTTTACTCATGCATACGTACAACCTACCATATCTATGATTTTTACAAAGTTCATTTTTTAAAACCATATTTCATTATTATTCTGAGAAATATAATTTTTATACAAAAATTAGAATTATTTAATTGTTATTATTCAAGAGAGTTTTAATTAAGGAAAAATTTTACTCTAGTCATCCTATCAAATTCTTATGAGATATATAAGTCGAATATCACCCAAACGAATCACATGAACATTATTGATTATATAATTGAATATAACATTATAAATATTTAAATAGAAGGAATTAAAAAAATTAAAAATGTTCATAGGAAATTAAATAATTAATTTTTCTATTGTACCACATGATAAATGGCATATGTGAGTAGTATGACTCAAGGTAAAAAATTACTTTATTCTAAAAACTACATTTTAAATGCTTTCCAGATTTTTTATTTGAAATAATTTTATCCTTAATAAATATAATTATAATAATTTTATTTTTGTTATTATGTGTACATACATTTATTAAAAATTTTATTTTATTTATATTTTTACAATATGTCAATTTTTTAAAAGGGATATTGTTTGGTGTTTTATGTTGATATTGTTAAAAAAATAATTGTATTATTTTAACCATTAGGGTGTCAATGAATTTTCCTATAATCATAACAGTTATATGATGTTTGTAATAAATTAAAATAAAAAATATTTTTTAAAATACAAACCTTCCTTAATTTTTTTTTCATAAATGGATTTTATATGGATATTTTCATATCTAAAATGTTTTTCGTATGAGTTTAAAGATAATTTGTAAGACTATAATGATGGAAATTGAAATATTTTATTCACTATAATTATTATATGGTTCTTCAACATCCTTATAATGATGGGTAGTTCTTTTATAAAATATGGATGTGTGGTTCTGTTATAGACCAAGGATGGGTTGTTCCCTCATAAACCAATGATGGGTGGGTCTGTGATAGCCTCCTAGTGCAATGGGTAGGAAAGTAGTCCATATTGGTTTATATATTTGTAAGAGTGGTTTGTAAAATGACGTCACAAGTTACTGATATGGTATATATATATATATATATATATGAATTTTATGGGTTTTTATGGATGCCTTATGATTTCAAATAGAAAACTAATGATCTTATGTTTAATATAATGTATACACTACATCCTAATTATGAAATGTATAACATTGTCAAAAAAAATTCTTATGATTTTTTTTTATTGAAAAGGAATATTTATGAATTTTATTTTCTTCCATTAAGAATTATTATGATATTTTTTTGAAAAATCAATTTTCTGGGAAATTGATTTATTGGGTAAGATTATGATGTTTTTGAATGATTTTTTTTTGAAAGAGAAAGCTTTTATGATTATTTGATGACTGATGGTTTTTTTCTTTTTATGTCCCTCATAATTATTTTTCATCTCATATAAATTTTTAGAATATTTTTTATAAGGAATAATGATGATTTGCGATAAGGATAGTGTTAAGGTGAAAATTTTGAAGATGTATCATGAAAATAATAAAATTTACATCTTAAAAATATTATATATTGAAAAAAATGATACTATGTAGAATTTTCAAATTTATAATTTATGGATATGTTGTATAAGGGTTGTGACATAATTCTCAAAAAATATTAACAAAAATGATCATTGTGAATTAAATGAAGTGAATTATTCTAAAAATACATTAGATTCTGTTATATTTATGGTGAAGTCCATATACATATAACTATACGAACTAAATTCATTATTACATGTTATGATAAAACTAAAAAAACTATTTGACTGAGTAAAAATTGGACTATATATATCAATTTGAATTTCTTCAAAAATTATAATAGTCCTTTCACCTTTTCCACGAAAAGGTTCTTCGGTAATTTTTAAAAATAAAAATTATCTAGATTCTTCTAAGGATTCATAAATGAATAATTTATTCAATATATCTAAATCTTATAATTGGATGTGTTTCTCATTTATAAATCCAAGTAGACAATTCCAATTTCATGTAGTGATAAAATAAACATCGACCATATTACTCAATATTTTATAGATGAGATTATACCTATCCAGAATATTTTAACCATTTACAATATTCCAAATACCATAAAACAAGTCAAATATATATAGAAAATAATTTTTCCTTAATCATTAATAAATACCCATATTTTTACTACAAGATTCAAAAATAAACATTCTCTTTATGAAATTAAAATAATAATTGTTTTCTTTTTACATATCTAATCCACTAGGTAGACATAGATCATATGTTCCAACCACCAATTTAGTCAATGATATCCCATTCCCAACACAAAAATATAATTCACCTTTCCTCAATTCCAACATACCTTTTTTATTTAATGATAATAAATGTATGTTGTACACCTAGAATCAAATACACATGATTAATAATAATTGAAATTTTTTTATTTAACATTCACATCTAAAAATACCAAAGTATTCCCTAGGAGAACACTTCTCAAACATTAATAGTAGTTTATAAGTATTTCCTTGGTCATACATATAAGTTACATAAGATGTAAACCCATGAACAATGGCATAATTTATAAAAATGAAATACTTAGGGGGAGTATCTCGTTTTATATATTTTCAGTAATGAATTTTCATAAAGTTTAAACCATCAAAAATTATGAACCCAAACATCATATCCATTTAGTTAGAATATTTCCTGTTTTTATTATGACTAACACTGGTTAAGAATGTAAATAAGTACCAACTATATATGTTATAAAATTATTAAAATCATATCATATATGACACATAAATATTTGAGTAGATAACTCTTTATCGGGATCCACCACGTTAAAACACTCAACCATATTCATATGGTACCATAACTATAATTTTTTCCCTTCTAAGTTTAAAATAATTCATAATTAATATATAGTCCCACAATGGTTATGATAACTAATAATATATTTTTCACTCATAATACAATCCATGGGAATGTAACGATTAGGTTCAGTAACACCATACAATTTTTAACTTATTTCTTCTTTAAATTATTTGAAAGTGTTTGATAACATTATTTACATTCAACCCTAAGTCCTAATGAACCATGATATAGTAACACATTATAACATAGGTGTATAATTGGAATGTATGAATAGATAATAACCACATTCTCAAAAAATATAATAATTATAAATAATGAAAATGTATTTTGTAATTCGTAATGAATAGATGCTCAATTTTCATTAAATTTATTTTATTCTTCAAAAAGATGTTTTCATCAAAGAAGGATTTTATTGATTTTTTTTTTCATATACATTATAATTATTTTATACCATTTATATAAAATATATCTTAAAATTAATAATTTTATATAAAAAAAATTAGATAGTCAATATTATCATATTGTGAATTTTCAATATTTTTCTAAAATGGTTTTGTTTTTAGTGAATAATGATAAATAATTATTTTTGTAAAAACTATCATTTCACTTCATGAATATTTACAATAAAATTTTTATTTTTATGTAACATTTAATTAAACCACCATTAATTATAAATAATATACTTCTCCCTGTCATCATCAATCATTAATTTATTTGAAATAGAGTTCATAGTAAAAATATAAAAACACAATACATATGGAAGCAAGAGTCATAGAGGCCAAAACTAGTAGAGTCCAAGATTATCACATCTTAAAATCTTCACCCACTCATAGGATTCATAATTACAATTTATTTTGGTATAAGTATATTTCGTGCTTAAAATTTTTTTTTCTAAAAACATAACTTTAAATGTGAAATGTTTTTATAATATAAATTTAATTAATCTCAAATAATTATTTATTTTATTGAAATTTATATATTATATATTAAATAACATATTTTAACATTAATTTCCTGGTTTATATTATTAATTTAATGGAAATAAAATATTTGTTATTACAAATGTATTTTATTAAAATGGATTTTCATTGCGGTCTTCATGCTTCATTATAACTTAATTCACTGGGTTATGAAAATTAAATCTGGAAATATGATTCTATATTTTTAATAATAATAATTAATATTATTATATTGGGACAAATAAATTTTTCTTCAAAATGAATAGTAAAAATAGCAATATTTTATTGCCACATTTATGGTTAAAATGGGTTTACCATCGGTTAATCTAAATGATAAGGTTAGGATTTCCACGCACACAAGAAATTTTTTTATTTTATGAGGATTCATAAACAAGATCACAACCTAAAATTTTATCATTTTCAATTTAGAGACACATTACCATGGAAATGAATTTATATGATTGAAATATTTTAAGAATTTATATGTGTGACCCTCACCTCACTTATAAATGGGAACTTTTTCTTCTCCCATGTTCACACCATTTGATCCTTTTAGATCATCTAATAATAGATAAATATATTGAAAATAATCCATTCCTTCATCCAATATCTTATAGTATTCTCATAAAACCAATATTTTATCCCATCAAGTGTAAGCCAAAAGAGGTCTTAAGTAAAAATCATAACCCAATACATTTCATTTTAGGTATTCTAACAATTACTCAAAACATATTATATCTATAAATAACTAATTATTAAAAAATAAAAAATATAATTATATTTTATTATAATTACATCACAACAATCCTCAACCCCATCTATTTCAAATGTAAAATAAAAATGTCACTTGTGTGTACACGTAGACTACCACCTCCATATAGCAACACAACTAATTTCCCATCTCCATGTATCATTGGAGGTTATAATTATGCATTTAATATTTATATATATTTTTATAACTTATTTATTTTTATTAAATTATAATATCGTATCTTATGTCACTCCTTTTGGACCATTGGAAAACGATAATGTAGCTCATGTATATGAGTGGACTACAACTTCCAGGTAGTGATGCAATTTGTTTATCATTTCCTCTTTACATGGAAGATAAAAAGAATACATTTAATGAATATATATGATATTTATGATGTAATAGTTATTATTTTATGGGTAAATTGTTATTTTAATTTTTTATTCTATTAATTGAAAATTGGAAATATCACTCTTGTGTAAGTTTAGATTATCATCTCAAAGAAGTGATGTAATTTATTTTTCAAAACAAGTTTATAAAAATAGTAATAAATATTTAAATAATGAATATATATGATATTAATATCCTGATTAAAATTCTAAATATGTAGTAACCATGATCAATTTTTAAGGACCGTAATAGATGAACTAAAACATTCAAGAAAATTGAAGATGTTAACAACCAAAATTACATCCTTAATAGAGAATTGTTAACAAAAACCTTTTGAAAAAATATTTATGATATTATATGTATCAATATGAATCATTTATAAAATTATAATAATTATAAATTTTTTTATAGTATATTATAGAACATACATATCAATTTTAATATATGGTAAGGGTTCTTCATTAGAGTTTTATTTTTGGTGAGACATGTTTGATATTATTCACCAATTTATACATATGGGGATTATATATTGACACATTGAAATAATATATAATTTCTCTATCATAATTTATGTTATTTAAAAATAAAATTCAAATTATTTCATCTAAGGGGATTTTATTCAAATTTTTTATGGAGACAAGCGTCTACTATCACAAATTTCCTTCTTTGGGATATATGTTATGTTATAAGATTGTCATAATGAATGAGGTGTATCTAAATACCATTTTATTTTCTATATCATGAACATAAATATGTTTATGTTGTTTAATATTTAATTTTAATTTATTTCCTTTAGGTGTTCCTCAATTAAAAGTTAGCTAAGTGAAATTTATTTGAGGTTAAAATCCAATTTTTAATGAGATTGGGTTTGATTAGTTTTTCTGATACTGATATTATATGATATGTTTAATCAAAATATAATTTAATATCATTCAAATTGGTTCTTTTTATGATTAAATGTTTATATATAATTTTCTTCTCCTTCTGTACTAATTTTTTTGAAAGCATGTTTTTATGGAAAATCAACTTCAATTATATCTCCAGTTGATAATATTTTCTTCTATGTCCATATTTTCCTTTAATATTTTTTCTAGAATATTATAATATTCACATATGATTTATTAATTTAATTTTTAATAATATTTTAGTCTTGTTATTTTTTTAAAAATTCAATGTTCTATTCATTTTTTGAACGAATATATTTTTAGTTTTTACCAAAAATTTGAATGAATATTTTTTTAAACAAACAATGCATGAATGGATTTTAATTGCATCACCGTAGCACCCAAAAATTCTAAAATGAGAACAATATATTAAAAATAATTAATTACATATATTACCATGATTAAAAGAAATTTATAAGGACCCAGACATAATCATTACATAATCTACTTAATGTGAATAAAATTTACTTTTGTACATTCCAAAAGATAATTTAGGTTTAGAGTTTTAGTGAATTAGTTCGTAACCTCAATCATATAATCACTTATATAAAAATTCATACACTTCTACTCAACATCTATTTTTTCTCAATATGAATATTTCAATAATAACATGATATCCTTCCATAAAAAAGCATCACCACATTAAGCATTAATTATTCTTTTCCATTACCCTTCCAAAATTCATATAAAGAAAAATTAGAACATGGGATGAGCACAAAAATCTCAGTAAGGTAAATAAAAGGATGAAATAAACCATTAGTCATTATATACATATAAACCATGAACACATGTTAAAAAAGTTAAACTTTTCACCTATAAAACAGACTCTCATTGTCTTACCATATAATGACATAAAATTTCTTATAGAACCATATAAAGCATTCATAAATCAAAAATCTAACTTGTGCAATCATTTTCATATAACACATACATATAACATAGCTCTACTGGCTATACAGGGAGTAACCATCACGGTTACACATTGAATAAACACAATATTATATTCCTATAATCTCTTGGGAGAAAGTAAATAGGTTAACTATGTCCCCATTACCTTATATATTAGAGAGCTATAATGGACTCACATGCCATTGGTTTTTCAAAAAACAACACATAATAATATAAATTCCCAATAACAATAACATGATCTGTTGGATTTGGTTCCATAGAACGAACTTCTCATTACATTATGATATACATATATTCATTCGATGGTTATCAATAAAATCCTTATCACATCATGATTATTGTTCTATGTAACATTGCATGTTATAATGACCCAAGAGTAGTTTCAACACTAAATGGACATAATAATTCCCCTATATTATGAGAACTCATAATATCCAAGACACTATTCATAGATATATGTTTTATAGCTAGGTGATACAATTTGAGAGACAGTAATCATTGAACTGATCATGGGTGGAGACTTATAATACTTTTAGGAACATTATCATGGTGTACACATTTTCTAATGTCTTGGAAAATATTTTTAAAATGATACCCACCATTAGAAATACACATTTATAAGTATCATTGGATGTTCTTATCTATGGATGTGTGTATTGGTCCTTAGAATTTACTATTATTGTTAATGGGTATTAATACATGCACACTTATATATTTTGGTGAAAACTGTGATGACATATGTTCGTAGTGATATAGGATGTGTTGGGTGTGTCACGAGTAAATCTATATTATAGAATAATGGAATAAAAGATTTTCCATTTTTTTCCATAATAAATGTTGATATCTTAGGCACTTTGATTTAAATGATATAGCATAAATAAATACTTGTACATGGTATTCTATCATAAATTTCAATTCTCAGGAAGTAAAATAATGGGAAAAAAAGCACAAGGGTTGATACAACTTACATGAAACCTGCTTGACTGGAGATATCGAGACAAAGGGATTATATTATATGGTAATCATTAATAAGAGGTAACTTTTCATTGAAGATTTAACATTATTCTCTATGGGTGCCTTAGCATATTTCTATATGCTAACCTTGGACTTCATGATACTCAACATAATGCCACTGAGAAAGAGGCCTAGTGGTTTACATAGTAAGTGTATCTAGTATCTCAGTTAAAAAATATATTATTTATTATTTAATAAGTAGAATAAATATTATTCCCAGTTCTGGTTTATTAATTACTCAAGGATGTCATATCATATTTATTTCAACAGTAGTTATTTGAAAAAATATAATGTGGGCATAATAATTTGAATATATATATATTCTATTTAGTGAATATAATATTTATATATTTATTATCTAATAAATAATTGATATTTATTTAATAAATAAATATTCATTATTGAAGGTTCAATAATTATGGAGGTGGATTGGAAGACTGAGTTAAGGGACTGGTGAGAAATAATAATATTGTATATTATTTAATTAAATAATATTTAATTATAACCCGTGTGTTAAGCACATGTCAGGAAAAAATAATGTTGTTGTTATTTTTCTACATGGGGGTTTCCCTAGGATTAATAAAATAATTAAGGCTCATGTACAAAATATTTATTATTACCCTAGTGAATTAAATTCTCCATTACATTATTCTTTAATTTTCCAAGAACTATACAAGAGACAATTATTGTTGTTCTGAACAATGAATTGGAGAAAAATATGACAATCACAGAATGTTCGTCCCTCTATAAGAATTAACTCAAAAATGAGAGAGATCCTCTACCATCAGATCAAGGAGAACTCTTTTGAAGTGGTTCTCAAGGTCATTGAACGTGTACATCGCAAGCACAAGGATCTTCTATTATAGCACCCAGAGACTCCTTCGGCGACATTTAGAGATATGTGGAGAACATATGGATCACTACAAGAGGATATCTACCCTTAATATCTACAATGAAATGATAATACAACTGAAAATAGGTGGAAAATCACATCAACGAATACAGAATCACTTTGGAAGTATTTATTATTTAATGAAATTAATTATAAACAATATATGTTAATCTTACTTCTGGGTTCTACATTTCTATTTCTTTGTCTAAATCATTGATTCAATTCTATGGATACTTTTTCATATTGTCTTATTTATCCCAAATTGATCATCAATTATGGAAAAAATTAATGTTGGGAAGTATCCCTCCCACACTTACTCTGAGCCCGGAACCTACATGTTGTATTAGTGGGGGAATATTATTATTTACAATCATTTAAATAGTTCATCGATGATTTTCACTTTGATAATTTAGTTTTTCAATTCATGTTTAACTATTATTTTAAATCTGAAATTCAAGATCTATTTATTCCTTCATAGATTCTCACAGATCTAACCAAAATGATTAATTTTATGAATTAAATAAAATCAAGGATCACATCCGAAGGTTTCAAGGATCCTAGAAATACAACACCAGACAACAATATGTGTAATCGAAATTAAAATCCTTGTAGAATTGTTCAACATATCAAGATTTGGTTCTGTAATCAATTTGTGATCTTGTGTTAGTTAGGCATTAATGAAACCACCAATGACCTATAGTACAAGCGTTGTTGACTAGGATTAACTAGACAATAGAAACCATTATAACCAATGTGTGGCATGTTGGATATGGCATGTAGTCCCTTCAGGTCAGGTTTGAATTATATATCTTATACACGGATTTCCCGATTATTGATCATATAATGTGGTGTCTACATGGATTTTGGCCCACTATACACACTGTGTACTCTGATGATTTCTCATGTACACCTCACATGTTGTTTCCAAAGGTGCGTACTTCGCATGGACGGTGATAAGGGTACACTTTGTGTATTTAGATCTACATTCTATGTACTTTTTTCTAGATTATATATATTTAAAATTTATTATTATATTATGTAACCCTTGAGACATGTACCTTCATGTGGTTTTATAGTTGGGACAAAAACACTGATAGACCTTCGATATATATTAATATATAAATATTTAATTAACAACAAATTAATATTTAAATATTTTCACATCATGTATGAGTTTTATTAAAATTATAATTCGGTATGCATGCTTCATCTCACAAATAATGAAGTGTATACAAGTATAACATATGTTGCGTAGTTTCGGATGGGTGTTCACCTGGTTACCTCCATGGTAAAAGTTATGTAAATAGTTAATTTTAAATGAATTTATGAATTTTTTTATAATTATAATGGATGATAATCTCAAGGAAACTTAGAAAAAAATTAAAATAAAACTATTGATTAATTAAAGATAATAATTAATTGATTGGAGAATGATTTATCTTTAATAAAAGTGATTAAAAATTGAATTAATGTATCACCCCAAGATTCCACGGTACGTATCCCTTTGAATATTGTAATAGCTTGCATTGTACAAAACTTCAAGATTCTGACACACTGCGACCAATCAAAGTAGCCATTATGAATAGTAATACCCAATTTTTAAATTTTAATAAATTTTATCTTTCAAAATAGATAATATTTTTGGATTCAGAATATAGAAATTATCTTAGGGAAAATTTTTGGCACCTTTCTGCTAAATTTCATATTTTGATGAATAGGGAAAAATACTAAATTTTAATTAAAACAACTTTATCAATAAAAATAATTTATAGTGTTAAATAATAATTTTCAGTGTTTTAAAGTCTAATTATATTATACTTTTACCATTTAATCCAATTTTGGTCATTATATGTAATTTTTCAATTAAACTAAACGTAAATAAGTGTTAATATTTTGATAGTTATTATTTCATAAAGAAATTCTTTTTTGTTTTGGTAGTGGGAATTAATTTTAAATTAATTTCTACCACTTGTGTGTTTTGAATTTAGAAAAATGGATTCCATATTTAAAATCAGTAAGTCCAAATTTTGTGAATAGGTAACTTTTATTTTTAGACATTTTGAATAATTACATCGGTAGATATTTTATTTACCATGATTAAAGGGTAAATATAATAAATAAGGGTAAAATATAATATTATAACAATATTAAATTACCATAACATATGTCCTAATCCCATTGGATGATACATATCCGACAATGGGAATCCTTGGGTTGAACTTGGGACCCCATGAAGCCACATGGGACTAATAATGACATTTTATATTAATTAATTTAGAGTGATGGAAAAAATGACATAAACAAATATCTTTTAGTAAATAAATTTTTACAAGGGGTAATATGTGTTATCATTTTGAAAATAAATATTTTTTGGAAAGATAGAACAATTTCCTACATCATGGTTTTTTTTATAATTTTTTGAAATCAAATAAATTATTTATATATGACACAATAATGATGCAATATTTACCTCATTAATAAATGATTTAAATAAATAAGATTATAAATATTAAAAAATATACAAAACCTATCCAAAAATATCATTGGATTATTTTATTTCGATGATTATTCATATTAAATTTATTATTAATGAATATTTGACCTTCTGAAACCGAATATGAAGTTATAATCAAATAATTATTTCAAACATTCCTAAACTTCCCCACCTCACCCTTATAAAAATCCCTCAATTCCTACCCATTTCTCACACATGTCAAGCCGTTAACTCATACAAACCCTGAAACAATATCCTCCCAACATCCCTCACTTCATTCTAGAGGACTTACTTTAGTCATAAATCTATCCTAAGGATCCCTTTTTATCAAATCAAAAGTAAGAACCCGAAGAAGATGTAATAATTTCACCACCATCTTTTAAGTTCATTTATTCTTCCACTTCCTCTTTAATTGTTGATTATATTCTAAAATAATAACTCCATAATCATATATATACTGTGATGTTAATATAAATATGGTACAACTATATTCCTTATTCTATTTATCCAATGGATGACTTGTCACCATATGTGCGTACGTACGACTTACCGTCTCCACGTCGTGGTGTAATTGTTATTAAAAACATTATCATTTGGATAGTTATAATAATAATGTGTAATTTATTAAAATAATAAATATAACATGATAATGAATCTGTATATATGAAATGTCATCCAATTATATATTATTTTGATATCAAAAAAATGATATTGTCGCTCATGTGTACGTACGGATTACCGTCTCCACGAACGCGATGAGATGCATTCCACATCGTATCCCTTCAAGACTAATTTTCATTAGATGATTAAAAATATTTTTTTAGACTTAATATCATTCTGAATATGAATATGATACATCCTATCCATAACAATAATTACTTATGTAACAAATCATATAATGGAAAACGAATCAGTTAACACCCGAAACAACGATAATACTAAAATATTATTAACTATGAAATATTAAAAGATCATAAATGATATCATATTAATGTATAATGATTATTTTATAATTTAATAACAATTATTTCACCATCATATAAGAATTTAACCTACCCTCGTCCAAGGAAATGTACAAGGTAAGGGGTTTTCATCTCGCTTCTCATTCCCGTGAGATCCATGCTATAATTAAAACTATTTCATTTTTTGTGGTGTATTTACTTCCAATGATTGTATTACTTGTGTAATACACTTTATAATTTGGGTATTTACATTTTCATTTTTTTATCCTTCTTTCATGGGGTGTATGTTTCGTAAGATACACAATCGGTAAGGATTGATTTCATAATCTCTTTATTATCTGAGATTGATTTTACGTAAGTATCTTCTGGGACCTCCCTATCAGCCACATCCATGTTTCTTAAAAATGTATTCCAAAACATTTTTTCTATTTACAATACCATTGGATAAATTCATTTATACCCTTGTGTGACTCTTTATAAAATCATTTGATAGGATTCTTTCCATCGTTTTCCAAACAAGGTACCTTATGAACTTTTCGACAAAATTATTGTAAGAATGTGCTTTAACTTATATGGTGGGTGTGGCTAATTTCTTTCATTATAACACCTTCGATGATTCCCTAACAAGAATAGAATAATATTTCCAAAGTAAATGTTTTCTTTGAAATTGTTTCAAAATATAAAGAGGCATTAATTTCAAATAGTTTCATTTCTTCTATGTCAACATCCTTAAATAGAATTTCAACATGTTTGAAGTCAATTCATTATGAAACAAATCATCCATATTGTATTGAAGTTCTTCTGATATTTTTGACTATGGATTTATTATTTTTATACCATTCTTTGTTTATGGATAAATTATATACATTTGGTATGCTGGTTTTAATATGAATGTTTATGTTATGCTTAATCCTTTTAATATGCGGAATGCATTGGACTTACTAAGTGACAGGTGGATCCTGCTATACCTCCTCGATGAATTTGTAGGTCTCATGAGACAAACTAGTGTCTTGGTATAAGGCTTTGACAAAATTTAATTTTTAGTATTCGCACAAGGCATTGACTATGTGGTTATGGATGTCTGGCATTATGCATCCCATCATTATGAAAGTGGCTATTGATATTGCATGTGATTATTTGACTAGTAGAATATCAATGAGAGTAAGTAAATAGCATTATTTTATTTTATCATTTCTATATTATTCTTAATTTCAGGTTTAAACGTCTTTTGTTTTAGTGTTATAAATTGCCTTAAATTTTTATGCTTATTTATGAATGTTTCTTCTATATTGTTATCCTTACTGAGCATTTGAGCTCACCCCTTTCTATGATTTATTTTTCACCAGGATGCGAAAAAGTATTTTATCACAGACCTGTAGGGATATTTTGAGGGGATATGAGTGTGGTCTATGGAAATAATGTTGTTGTAGTTTTTCATTTTATAATGTAATATAATCTTTATGAATGTATCTAAGAAATCCAACGCTATTAAACTAATCGGTCTTTCGAGACATGGTCTTTTGTGATCATGCCAATGTTTGGTAATAATGTAACAACACCGGGTAACTTTGGTCGGGGTGTTACATTTGGTATCAGAGGAAGTTTAGTAAAAACCATGGAAACTAGATTTAGAAAAACACTAACTAGAGATCATTTACCTAAGATAGACATTGATGATTAGTATAGAAGAATTTCATTGATTTTTGGTAATGTAGAGATTTTTTGTATTTTCGAAGCAATACATCCTGTCTGGATACAAGCAGGTGGAGGAGGATCTGGCACACATTTACCTAGGGGTAGATCCTGAGAACACCGCTTTGAGCTAGACTCGAATGGGAACTGTTGCACGATAATGGGTCTTGCTGCACTCTTGGTTACAACACTCACGGGGGATATGCTTGGGATAATTATCATTTTCCTTAAAACCCATTATGAAGGATTTATGAGTATATACTTCCTCAAAAAAAATTATGATTATGGATTGTATCCATAAACTGTTCAATTTATGTTAATTATTTTACAAGTATGGAATTATTTATTTCAATTCATAAACAAATATAGTTTATAAATATGTTTAGAAATGGAACTTAGTGGAAGGAATGGAAATCGTAGAGTTTCACATAATCCATGTAGAGATTTCCCTCCTACTTGAGAGAATTATAGTGGATCTGGTGATGAAACAAGTGCTGATCAGCTTATCACCATATTGGGACAACTCACTTAGGTTATGAATAATATCCTTACCCATATAGAGCTCCCTGATCCACAATGTGGAGGATCAATGTTAGATCGATTCATGAGGTAACAATCACTAACATTCAATGGGAGTAAAAATCCATTAGTAGTTGAGTAATGGATTAATTCCTTAGAGAAAATATTTCATACTTTGGGGGTAGAGAAAGGGAAAAAGTTTTCATGGCAGTTTATCGCCTCACGGGAGATGCAGATCAATGGTGGTCATTGATTCCAAACACAAATGAGGATGAAGAAGTATCAAGTATGGAATGGGGGTGTTTAATTATATTTTGTTAGAAAAAAAATTTCCTCATGACCATTGAGCGGATATGGAAAGAAAATTTTTGAGTCTGAGGCAAAAAGAGGATGAGAAAGTCAGAAAGTATGATGCTAACTTTACATGGTTAGGAAGGCATGCAGAATATTATATACGTAACCAAAGGAGTAATATTGATTGTTTTATTGATGGGGTAAAATGATTTCTCCATCGACCAGTAGTCTCAGAATCCTTCTCGATGTACAAAGATATAGTCTCATTTGATATCATGATAGAAAAGGAATTATATAAATCTTATGACAATAAAGTAAAGCAAGAGAAGAATAGAATTCTGGATCAATAAACATATAAAGGGAAAAGGGAAATAAGGATTTTCCATTATGTGATAATTGTTGGAAGAAACACCCTGTTAATTGCCAAAAAGGAACGAGATCTTGTTAAAAATGTGGAGAAAAAGATCACTAGGCTCGTGATTGCAAGGGAAATAAAGAGGATTTCAATGTTGAATGCTACAATTGTAGTGACATGGGTCATTACGCAAATTAATGTCATAATCATCAGGGAACGATACCTCAAAAAGGCCAAGGGGTCAAGGTCAGGCTTATTCTGTTACTACAGTTGAAGTGGAATAATTAATGTACCTATGTTTTTGGACTCAAGGATTATATTCTGGTTATAAGAATAATGTGATATATATATATATATATTGTACTACATTCCTTTTTTTTCATTTATGTTTTAATATGACTATGGTAATCATATTTTCAGTATGTGACAATAATATAAACTTTACTTTTTTGGGGAATATGATGTTACAATTGATTTTGGAATTTATATAACTTTTACAGAGAGTCTATATAGAGGTATTTTGGATAACTATAAAGGTTGGAATGGAATAAGGTGAACTTTGGATAGTATTTTTAAGGTTAAAAAATTTATTATGATTATTTTTAGAATATATTACAATACTATAGTTTTATGAAATGGAAAACCTACAGGTCGGGTGATAACCTGTCACATCGGACAAATCTGTAGGAATCAAACAGACAACCATAGTGAGACATGCCTTTATTACCAACCACTAGCCTATAGGAAGTCCCTGGTTATTACAAAATATTTTTATTCTTTTAAATGGTAGGTTTTTATATATGGAACCTTATACGATTAGGATAAATATAATATTTTTGAGTTCTATTATATTTTGGAGTGAATGATTAGTTTGTAGTAGAAATTAGTTGAAGGATGAAACTCTACATGTCATGTATATCTATATATATGTATATATTATTCTATGAAAAAATTAATTCTTAAAAATTTGGGAAGGGATATTAAAACCAATATTTTGTTATCCTAACATCGTATGTTTTGTTGAACTGATGATATTTTAAATCATCATAGATCAATGGCTTTGAGGCCCTGAAGTGTACACTTGTTTTTCATTGATGACCTCAATCACTCCCTATTAGAATTTAGGGTTTTCCTACAATTATATTTCTGTAATTTCCACCAATTTTCTTATATTCTAGGTCATAATTTGGTGGTGAACTTTTCATTTCTCTTTCATTTAATTAAGTCTAAATTTTTATTAACCCTATTTCTAATATGGGTTATCCACAAAGGTATTTTCTATTTTCAACCTTTATTTTTCAAATAACAACATAAAATTGTGAGGAAACAATTTATTAAATGAGGGAAGAATTTAACACCCCATGATTCCATGGAATGTATCCCTTTGAATAACGCAATATCTTGCATTGTATGCAACTTTGAGATTCTTACACACCGTGACTAATCAAAGTAGCCGTTATGAATAGTAATACTCACTTTTAAAAATATTTTAAATATTATCTTTCAAAATGGACATCATTTTTGGAATCCTAATATCAAAATTAGCTTAGGGTGAATTTTTTGAACTTTTCTGATAACTTTCATATTTTTATGAATAGTGAAAAATACAAAATTTTAATTAAATAAAACTTTTTAATCAGAATAATTTATAGCGTTAAATTATATTTTTGTGTGTTTTTAAAGTATAATTAGATTATATTTTTACCATTTAATCCAATTTTTTTTCATTGGAAGTAATTTTACATTTAAACTGAACATAAACAAGTATCAATCTTTTGATAGTTATTATTTCCTAAAAACACACTTTTTGTTTAAGCAGCAGGAATTAATTTTAAATTAATTTCTGCCACTTCTTTGTTTTGAATTTAGAAAAATTGATTCCATATTTTGAATCAAGAGGTCCAAATTTGGTAAATAGGTAACTTTTATTTTTAGAAACTTTGAATAATTACTTCAGTAAATATTTTATTTACCATGATTAAAAGGTAAATATAATAAATAAGGGTAAAATATATTATTATAATAATATTAAATTACCCTAACATGTGTCCTAATCCCACATAATGATACATATCCGACTATGGTCATCCTTGGGTTGAATTTGGGACCCCATGGAGCTACATGGGAGGAATAATGACATTTTTTATTAATTAATTTAAAGTAAAGACAATAATGACATAAACAAATACCTTCTAGTAAATAAATTTTTACATGGGGTTATATAAATTATCATTTAAACTATAAATATTATTTGGAAAGATAATAATATTTCCAACATCATGATATTTTTTTAAAAAAAATTTGGACATCAAATAAATTATATTATTTATGACACAATAATGATGCAATATTTACCTCATTAATATATGATTTATATAAAAAAGATTATAAATATTAAAAAAATATCCAAAACCTGTCCAAATCTTATTGGATTATCATATTTCGACCATGAGTCGTCTTAAATTTGTTATTAACAAATATTTGACCTTATGAAACCGAAGATGAGGTTATAATAAAATAATTTTTTCAAATATTCCTAAAGAGCCCATCCTCTCCCTTCTAAAATACCTCACTTACTATCCATTTATCACACTTCTCATGGATTTGTCTCGTTCAAACCCTACCCAAATATCCTCCCAAAATCCCTAACTTCATTCTATAGGCCTTAAATTAGTAAAAAAGACAACCTAAGGATCCCTTTTGATCAAATCAAAATGAATAACCAGCAGAATAGGTAATAATTTCACCACCATCTTTTATGTTCTTTTCTTCATCCATGTCCTATTTCTTTTTTGATTCCTTTACAAAATAATAACTCTAGTATATTCTATATAACTTTATGTAATTATAAATATGGTACAACCATATTCTTTATTATATCTGTCCTATGAATAACATGTCACCATACGTGCGTACGTACGGCTTACCGTCTCCACATCGTGGTGTAATTTTTATTCAATACATTGTTATTTGGATAGGTATAACAATGATTTTAACTGATGTAAATAATAAATATAACATGATTATGATTCTTTATATTTGATATATCATCCAATTATATATTTTTTAAATATCAAATGAATGATATTGTCACTCGTGCATACGTACGGAATACCGTCTCCACGAACGCGATGAGATTCATTACCCATCGTATCCATTAAAGACTAATTTTCATTAGATGATTAAAAATAAATTTTAAAGAATTAATATCATTATGAATATGAATAAGATACATCATATCCATAAAAAACATTACTTATATAACAATTCATATAAAGGAAAATGAATCAGTTAACACCCGAAGCGAGGATAATACTAAAATATTTTTAACAAAGCAATGTTAAAAGATCATATATGATATCATATTAATTTATAATGATTCTTGTATAATTTATTAACAATTATTTCACCAGTATACAATATCTTAACCTACCCTCAACCAAGGAAAAGTAAAAGTTAATGGGCATTCATCTCACTTTTCATTCTTGTGAGATTCATGCTATAATTACCACTATTTCCTTTTGTGTGGTGTATGTGCTGCCCATGATTGTATTCATTGTGTAATATACTTTGATATATGGGTATTTAGATCTTCATTTTATGATCTTTCTTTCATGGGGTGTATGTTTTGTAAGATACCCAATCAGTAAGGGTTAATTTCACAATCTCTTTATTATCTGATATTGTTCTTACGTAAGTATCTACTCGGACCTCTCTATCATCAGCATCCATGTTTCTTAAAATTTTATTGCAATTTTTTTTACTATTGAATAGAATATGGGTTAAATTCATTTATACCCTTATGTTAATCTTTATAAAATGGTTTGAAAGGAATCTTTCGGTCATTTTCCAAACAAGGTACCTTATGACCTTTTCGACAAAATTAATGTAAGAATGTTTTTTTTCTTATACAGTAGGTGCGTCTAATTTCTACAATTATAACACCTCTGATGAATCCCTAACAAGCTTATAAAAATATTTCTAAATTAAATTTTTTCTTTTAAATGGAATCAAAATAGAAAGAGGCAATTCTTTCAAATAGTTTCATTTTATTTATGTCAACATCCTTGGATAGATTTTCAACTTTTTTGAAGTTGATTAATTATGAAACAAATCGTACATATTTTTTTGAAGGTTTTGTGATATGTTTGACTTTGGATGTGTTATTTTTATACCATTTCTAGTTTATGGATAGAGTATTTACATTTCGTATGATAGTTTTAATACAAATGTTTATGTTATGTTTAATCTTTTTCATATGAGGAATGCATTGGACTTAGTAAGTGATGGGTGGATCCCACAATTGATCCTCGATGCAATGGTGGGTCGCATGAGACAAACTAGTGTCTTGGAATAAGGCCTTGAAAAAATATTATTTCTAGTCTTGTCACAATTCCTTGAATATGTGGTCATGGAAGTCTGGAATTATGCATTCCATCATTATGAATCTGCAATTGATATTGCATGTGATTATTAGACTAGTATAATTTCCATGTGAGTAAGTAAATGAAATTATTTGATTTTATCTTTTCCATATTACTCTGAATGTCAAGTTTAAAAGGATTTTGTTTTATTCGTATACATTTCCTTAAATGTTTATGCTTATTTATTATAGTTTTCGCTATATTGTTATCCTTACTAAGCATCTGAGCTCACCCCTTTCTATGTATTATTTTTCCCAGGATTCGAAGAAGTATTTTATGACTGAACTACAGGGATATTCTGAGGGGATATGAGTGTGGTATATGGAAAAAGTGTTGTTTTAGTTTTTCATATAATGATGTAATGTAAACCTTATATATGTATATAGTAGTTCCAAGGCTACTGCAATAATTAGTCTTTCGAGACTTGATCTTTTGTGATCAGTCCAATGTTACGTAATAATGCACCAACACTGTGTAACTGGGTTCAGGGCATTACAAAAAATGTTTTATTAAATGCATAAATTCATTGCATGCAAGTGTATGATCCATAGCTAAACAAGACCTTTTTATGAGATTAGATTCCCTTTGAATTCATTATTTAATTAAATTGTTTGCATGTGTGCCTTCAATCCTCATAAATATGTTGGGAATTTGTTCCCATGGTTTCTTTTATGTAAAACCCATTTACACCTCACCTTCATGTGTGTAAAATCATATATAATCAATGGAGCTTCCAAACTAGTGAAGGTGGTTTAATTTAGGAATTGATGCAAACAAATCCAAGGAGATACAAAGGTGGATAGTTGGAATACTATAAGCATGAACATAATTAGTTCAAGGTGTTTTCCCCTAGGTCAGTGATTAGTTTACCATACTATAGATAAAATAACCATTAGAAAAGGATTATGATCATACCCTTTATTTTATTTTGTTCAGTTTCATGGTTTATTCATTATAGATGTATTGTCGTGATCACATAATTACTCAATTAAACAAGAATAAAATATATAACTAAAATAAACTGGCTTATGTGTAAATATTATCTAATACATGGTTAATCACTTAATCATTTCCCATATAATATTAAAAATCAGGTGAAAATATAATAAATGAAAATTTACGCATAATGGATAAAATCACTCAATAAAAATATTAAGTTGGAATAACCTTTCATTATGTTTGTTAAAATCAAACCATATCTCAAAGTGCATGACCATCCAATTTTGGGGTGCTTTGAAATATCGGGGAATTCTAATTTGAGGTTCTGGTTTGACATGACATAGTTAAAATCAAGGGTTGACTACCAAAGTAGGACATTATGTAACTGAGAGATAAAGGATGAGTAAGTCCAAAATTAAGGATTTAAGGATTTGGGAGTCCACTCAACAGATCAAGGAGATATGTGTTAATGTAGTTGTCAATTAAAATTACTACCTAAAACCATTAAAATTTAAGGACCATCAAAAGTTTGGTAAATGTGAAGGAAAATATGTATCTTTACCACTATATATTATATGAAATTTGAAATTATAATGCTAATGGTGAGGGATATTGAGTTTTGATAAAATAGTGGCAGTCTAATGAATATTTTTTTATTTATTTGTCTTAATTTTTTCAAATAAATTACGAAAAAAACATTTCATCTTATTTGTAGAGACACCATTTAAAATGGCATCAAACATATCATTGTGATATATACTCAAGAAGAAATACCTTCACACCAACAATAATTTCCAATAGTTGAAAATGTGCCTTGAAGTTATCCTTCCCCATGAAGGGAAACTATACATGCTGGAAGAACCTTTACCAGTTGTTTTTAGAAATAAGGTGAGTTATGAGGAGATCTATGTGTATAATAAACATCTGAATGATGATATACTTGTTTAGTGATTCATGTTATCATCCATTAACAATGATATCTTGAAGACACATGAGAAAATGTATCCTAATATCATGATGTCTCACCTTAAGGATCTTTACCAAGAGAAGGAGAGGCAATAGAGGTATGAGATCTCTAATTCTTTGACCACACTAATCATAGAAATTCTGCGTCAGCTGGACCACATATAGTGATGGTTATTTGAAACCTTGAGCATCTAGACATCTTAGGGATTAAATTCCCAGATGAATTGTGTATAGATCCAATACTATCATCACATCTCAATTTCTTGTCAATTTTTATAGTGAATTATAATATGAGAAATAATGAGAATAGTCTATCAAAACGTTTGACCTTGATTCTCCATGTGGATAAGGACATGGGGTATGACAATACCGTCAGTCCTTATGGTGAATAGTAAGAGTAGATACAATGAAAAGGGGACAAAGACTTATAAATATTTTAGATCCCCCGATCATTGTCTGACCAAGATGAACAAGATCCAAAGGCATGGAATGGAAAAGGAGGCAGTATGCTTTGTATTTGGCAAGTCAGGCCACTGGAAGAGGAACTACACCTAGAGCCAAGAGGAATCCCAAGGTGCATTCATTATCAAGTGAAATAATTCCATTTATTTACATTGCATATTAGATACAGGTTTTGGTGCTCACATCTGTATTAAAATGTAGAAACCATGTAGATTTAAAAAATTGCTAGAGGAGAGGTGGATTTTCTCTCTACCAATGATGTAAGGTTAGCTGCTCATTCTGTTGCTGACTACCACCTCACATTACAAATAGAAATGATCCTGGTTTTACATGGCTATTATTATGTACATAGTGTTACCAAAAACATAATTTCTATATCATGTTGGGAAACATATGGCTTTATTTTCATGGCTAGAAATAAAATTTGTTTCTTTTATAAGGTCAATATATGTTATGGTATGGTGCATTAAAATAACTATAAATATTTACTAAATTACATAAACAGATTGTCTTAAATTGATAATGAATGAAGTTCGCATAACTCATATAACACTCAGTGGTGGCATCATCGTCTCATTCATGTAAACAAAAAGAGTTTGAGAATTTTATCTCAATATTGTTATTTAGACTCTTCTAAGATAAAACCACATTATAGATATCACACTTCTTTGTAAGGGGAAATGACCAAACTGCCATTTGGTGGATCAGGTGAAAGAGCTAGAGAGATTCTAGGATTTATACACACTAATTTGTGTATACTATTCGAGTAACAACTGGAGGTTTATATTCTTAATTCATAACTATTAAGGATGACTTCAGTAGAAATGGATATATTAACTTGATGAGGTATAAGTCCGAGTCCTTTAAGAAATTCACGGAATTTAAGAATAAATTATAGAATCATCAGTGTAAGAATGTAAAGAAGCTTTGATCTGATCAAGGTAGAGAATATCTTAACCATGAGTTCATTGACTTTAATAAGAATTTTAGGATTCTATCTGAACTCACTCCAACTTATAAACCATAGTGGAATGGTGTTATTGAAAGGAGGAACCATACCTTGTTGGACTTGGTAATGTCAATGATGAGTTATGCAGATCATCCATTATCATTTTTGAGATATGCATTATAAACTATGACATACAAATCAAACTGAGTACCAAATAGGGTGGAAAATGGAATTACCTTCAAGTTAGGGAATTGAATGAAACCCATTTTTTCACATACATGTGTTTGGGGATGAGAGGAATTTGTTAAGGCATTCTCAAGAAACAAACAAACACCCCAGGGCATGAGGTGTATATTTATAGTGTATCCAATGGAAACAAAGGTATACTATCTATAAAACCCATTATAAAATAAAGTAACTATTTCTAGAGAAGTTATGTTTCATGAGAGGGAGAACATCCTAAAAAATGATAGTTGGATCAAGATTGGATTTGATGAAGTTGATGCTCATGATACACAAGAGTTAGTGTAGGGACTAGTTCCATAGGTCCATGTGGAAGAAGTAGTTACTAAAACATAAGTACTATGTAGGATTGTAAGAGAGGTAAGGTAATGAGAGAGATATGGTTTTCTTTTCACTGAGGATGGTGACACATTATTGGTGGACAATGTTGAGACTATCTCCTAAAAAGAGGCAGTAGAGGGCTCAGAAGCTGCAAGATGGCTCTAAGATATGAATTCGGATATAGATTCCATGTATCAAGACCATGTTCAGGATCTGTATGATGCACCAATTGATGTAAATCCAATTGAATGTAAATTGTAATTCAAGAGGAAACATGACATTGAAGGTAATGTAGGCACCAATAAATCAATCCTAGTGGATAAAGGGTTTAAACATCGTTAACAAATTGACTATGATGAAACATTTTCACCAGTTTCCATGTTTAAATACATAAAAATCATTTTTTCAATATTAGATTACCAGGACGTTGAGATTGGGTATATGGATATCAAAACTGCATTCCTTAATGATAACCTTCACGAAGATGCGTATATGACACGCCCAAAAGGTTTTGTGACTCCAAGTGATGCCAAAAAGATTTTCATGTTGAAAAGAACAATTTATGGATTAAATCATCTAGGTCATGGAACATTCAGTTTAATGAATCCATAAAAGAGTGTTGATTCATTAATAAAGAATTTCATCTATGTGTTTACAAAAGGTTTAACCAGAATGCTGTTGTTATCCTAGTAATATATATTGATGACATATTACTTAGTGGAAATGACATACAAATATAATAGCCAATAAAAGATGGTTATACAAGTCCTTCTCCATTAATTACTAAGGGGTAGCAGACTACATTCTAGGGGATTAAGATCGTTCATGATAGATCCAAGATGAATCTTTGAATAAGACAAATTAAAAATATTGAACACATACAAAAGATATTTAGAATGGAATAATCAAATAGGGGATTGGTTCTAGTGTCACATGGTTTATATATATTTTTAGAAAAATGTCCATAGACACTATAGGAGAAATATAGAATGTGTAATGTCCCATTCGCTTCATTGATATCTTCTATCATGTATTCCATGTTATGTACTTGACATGGTGTTACCTATGCAATAAGCTTGGTATGCAGATATCATGACGATCTAAGATATCATCATTGGACTGTGGTTAAGATTATCCTTAAGTATCTGAGAATAACTAAGGACATGTTCCTAGTGTATAGGGGAGATGAGGAGCCTATCATCAAAGGGTATATTGATTATGGTTTTCAGATAGATCAGAATGATATAATGTCACAGTAATTATATGTTTTCTATCTCAATGGAGGATCAATGTACTAGAAGAGTTCAATGCATCCATTTGTCACTGATTCTAAAGTGGAGTCTGAGTATATAGAATCTTTTGATATATCCAAGGAAGCCATTTGGATTTGGAAATTTTTCTAGGAGCTTGATATGGTACCCAGTATTAAACACCATATCACATTGTATTTTGATAATACTTCAATGGTGGGTCTTGCAAAAGTGCCGAGGCCACATCAAAAAACAAATAACATATGTTGTATGTATCACCTATTTTGGGATTTCTGTCAAAGGGGTGAAGTTGTAGTGAGCAGAGTATCCACAGAAGAGAATGTGGTAGACGTCTTGAATAAAGTCCTATCTCAAATGAGGCAATAATATCACGTGAGAGCTAAAATGCTGAAGATTTTTATTAGTTGGCTCAAGTGCATGTGGGAGTCTGTTGGAGTTGGTTCCATTGAACCAATTTATTTGTACTTTATTATTATGATATATTCATTGGAATGATATCAATAAACTCCTTTTAAAATAAATATTGTTCTTCTACAAATCATTGCTTTTGATAATGTCCCAATAGTAGTAGTCACACTAAAAGGTCATTGTAGTTCCCCGCTATGATGAGAACCTGGAAGTGCCATGAGACTATTCATATATAAAGGTTTTATATCCATATGATATAATTTCAAGGACACAAATAATACATGATATCAGGTGTAGAGACTCATAGGACAATGAGGTACCTTCTCATTGTCTGCACCCTTGGTAATATCTTAGAGAGTATTACTAAAACGAGACCCACAAGTAGGAAATTCAAATTTATAGGTTTCATTGGATGTTCGTATCTGTGGATTTCTGTATTAGTCCTTAGACCTTAATATTAATATTAATTGGTAATATTACTCATCCACTTAGATGTATTGGAGAAAATAATGATGACATATGTTTTTGGATTGGTTGGATTTTTTTGGTGTATCATGTGTAATATTGGATTAATGAATAATGTGAGAATGGATTGGTACCTTCTGTTCCATAATGGAATTTGATATCTTAGGCACTTTGATGTAAATGAAATATCCTAAATAAATACATCTCCATGGTGTTCAATGGGAATGTTCAATTTCTAAGAAGTCAAAGAATTAGAAACTAATCAAATTGTTTTATGGAACTTGCATGCAACCCACTTGATTGGAGATATCAAGACAAAGGGGTTATATTAAATGGTAATCATTCATAATAGGTGACATTTTGTCACCAAATTAACTTCTTTCACCATGGGTGCGTTGGTGTACAGCTAGATGCAAACCTTGACCTTTAGGCTACTCAGCCTAATTCCACATAGAATGTGTCCTAGATGGTCACACACAAAGTTTATCTAGAATCCTAGTAAAATAATATATAGTTTATTATTTATAAAGTGGAATAAATATTATTCATTCTTGTGGAATAATAATTATTTAGGGATGTCTGATCGTATTTATTTTGACACTAGTTTTTCGAGAGAATATAATGTGGTGGAATAATTAATAAATATTTTTTTTGTTTAGTGAATGTAATATTTATATATTTATTGATAAATAAAGCAGCTATAATTGTTAAATAAATAAAAATTCATTATTCTAGGGTAAATAAATATGGTTGGGGATTTGTGGACCATGTTACAGGTATGGTGAGATGTAATGTTATCTAATATTATTTTACTAAATAATACATAATTGTAACTCACAAGTTAAGTGCATGTAAGGAAATAATAATGTTATTATTATTACATAACATGGTGGATTCACCAGGATTAACAAAATAATTAAGGAACCAGTGAAAATTAATTATTATTACCTTTGGGAATTAAACCCAAGTTATATTATTCTCTTATAACCCAAGTGTTATCCAGGTGATGATTATTGTTGTCGTGCATAAGGAATTAGAGAAAAATCACTCAATCTGGGAGAGTCCATCCCCCTCCAAGAGCTCTCTCAAGAACGAGAGAGATCATCCCCTACCAGATCAAGGAAAACTCATTGAAAGAGGTTCATAAGGATATCATAGGTGGACATCACAAGTACACGGGTCATCTGTTCTTGCACACAGAGATTCCTTTAGTGACGTCCATAGATACATGGAACACTTGTGGATAACCGCTAGAAGAGATATACCCATGATATCTACTATGAAATAACGATACACCTTCATATATTTGGATGAATACATAAATGAATAATGAAACACCTTGGTGGAAATTATTATTTAGTTAAATTAATTATAAACAAAATATATTGATCGTCTCTCTTGGCTTGGGGTTTCTATGCCCTTATTTAAATATTGGATTCAATTTTGTGGATAATGGTACTCATCATCAAATTGATCCCGGATTGATCGTCGATTATGGAAAAAAATTAATGATAGAAAACATCCCTCTAATGCTTCTTCTATGTCTAGAACCTACATAATCATAACACATAAATATTTCATAAAAGAAAAATTCTTGAGGAAAATAAATTTTCCATTTTCAAAATCACTATTCATTTTTAGAATGTCAATCAATTGTAAATGAATACATTTTATTTTATAATAAAGCTATAAACATATAAAATAAAAAATAAAATCAATATGGTTTAATTAAAGTGGTAAAATCCCCCTACTCCATATAAGTGAAAACATTTCCTCAATAAAAAGACATGTAAATTAAAAATGGGGTGT
Organism: Viscum album; assembly: GCA_963277665.1. NCBI lineage: Eukaryota > Viridiplantae > Streptophyta > Magnoliopsida > Santalales > Viscaceae > Viscum > Viscum album. Next base: position 252,905,305 of record OY728120.1, on the reverse strand, counting down.
TAAAAAATAAATTCCCTTACAAATATCTTATCATTAAATATTGAAATAATATAATTAATGAAATATGAATATTTACTATAAATCCACATAATAAAACATAAGATAATAAAAATAAATTTCACAAATAATCATAGTACGACATAAACAATGAAGTAGAATGATAACCTAATGAATTGAAATTGGGTTAATAATTCTCTTACCATATGTCTGAAATAATTCTTCATTTATACATAATGCCATTGATAATCTAGTATGATTCATTAATTACATAATTAAAAATCATTTTAAAATCATTTTTATTAATTAAAATTTTATTAAGTTAATTTATAACCATTTCTCTGAGTTGTAAATATTAGATTCGTCTTTCCAAGAGTGTTTATTTCATGGTTTTATGGTAGGTTCCCTTGATTATATTTATTGGAGTTATTTTTAAATTTAATAAAAAAACTACAAGTGGAATGAAATGGTATTAATATGTTTCCATAATTATAAATGATCCAATATACCATTTTTTTCATATATGAGTATGATTCATTAGACTAATCCTTGATGATTAATGTTAGTTTTTTTGCGGTTATTTTAATTATCACAAAATAGTATCATTATATTTAATTATTATATATATAATTTTAAAGATAATTATAGATGTAATAATATACATATTAAAATATATTTTAACCATGATAATATTTTTATGACCAAACTTGAAAGAGTTACTGGAAAGAAAAATTTCCATCCATAAAGGTGGGGAATCGACATGTCATAGATGATTTTTTATTTTTTAGAATAAACGGAGAAGAAAAGAGAATTGATGATGGATATTTAATTAAAAAATAATATTGTATTTTATATATGATATTGGACTTATAATTCCATTTTGGATAGAGTATTTGAGTATAAGGTAGAAGAAAATGGGAGAATGAAAGAATTTCAAACGATAGAGAAGGAGGAATTTACCTCTTGAAATTTTTCACCAGTAAAACCTCCTTAAGGAAATCGGTTTTAGAGTTTTGGTGATAACATCAGGTGTTTCACATGGGGAAGAGTATTGGGAATATAATTGGGTATAATTTTGGTAAGATACAAGTATTCTTATGTGTTAGGAGAAGGGGTGGTGAGTGGTGGGATTTATAGGGGAGAGGGGTGTTTATTATAATTTTATTCATTTGTTTATCATTTTAGCACAAGACTATGAATACTATCGATCCTTATGACTAAATATATTAAATAGTTCATATTATTTTATACTAATAGTTTATTACATAAAACATTACTAAAAAAATCATGTATTTAACTTATAATGTAAAATACCACAAATTACCATATTCCACTATTCAAATAAAATTCAACTGTTTCAGAAAATATGAAATAATTATTCTAACCATTTTATTGTTATAATGGTTTCAAAAATATAATCTATTTGGTGATAATAATTTTATAAATTTGATAAATATGTAATAGAGGTTTGGGAAATTTGGTTTATTAAATAGGGAGAAAAGAGAAATCACTTTTGATCAAGGTTAAGGGAGAACCCCTTTGAAACATAAAGGCTAGAGAAACATAGCCTTAATTCTTGTTTCCCAAGAGCTCAATGTTATAAAACCAATTTCAATAGACATAGATAAAAGGCCCAAATATTACCAATGGAAAAAAAACACACCTCGAAGGCCCAATGCACCATGTCCAATAACAGAAACGCAAAACCCAAAAGCCTGAGAAACGCCTGCTTGCTGGTCTACAATCATGAATCTGAATAAGATTCTCCATAGAATAATGGTTATCTTCCATCTGAAAAAATTCAGGGATGAAAACATGACATGAATCTAGAACATACATTATTATCATTGAATCATGAGAAACATTGTGTACCTATGTAAAAATAGGAGCCAAAACCACTCGGTAAGAAACTGATGCAACTTTATCTTGGATTTTATAGGATCCAATGAACCGTAGACTGAGCTTTCCCTTATTACCAAAATGAACCACTGTTTTAAATTTATAAAAATTGAGATAGACATGTTCACCTACATTTAATGAAATATCTTTCATCTGTTTATCTGCATAATTTTTTTTCGTGCTTTGAGCTTCCCTCTGCTTGGTTGGAATGTCTATGAAGAAGACAAAATAGGAGGTGAATTGTGTCCATAAAAAATATTTCACAATTATGTCGTTCCACATCAATAGTAGATAGAGTTAGCAGCATTTGTGTATGAGGGTATGTGCAGTCGAAAAACAGAAAATAGAGCACAAAAATTTATAGTTGTTTGGGGCATGAAGATACCCTAGTCCACCCAACAAATCACCCTCTCTACGGGCTTGTTTAATATCACTAGTCAGGTCCTCTTCTCTTATGTCTGATCCAAAAATATGTGTAGGTAGTTTCTACCTTACAAACAAGGCTAAAAACAGAGACTTCTGGTTCTTTAAACAGTGAACCAAAAAACCACAGCTTAATCTGAGTTGCTGACACACCACCAAATCAATAATGATTGATTTTGTTGATAGATCATATTGATATTTATAGTTGCAGAAAAAAATTGATAGTATACAAATCTTCTTATTCCAAAAATAAGTTCTTCAATAAAGATAATTTTTAAAATTATTTAGTTATAAAAGATTCATCGAAAAAAACATCAACGATTTAGCAGCTAACAGACATGCAGTAGAATCAAGATTCAAAATATGAATATAATAAACAAGTAATCTCATCTATTGAATTTGTTCAATTGATGTGTTTTATCTGTATATGGTCTTCAAACGAAAGCACCTTTTTCAAAATAAAAATCTATATATTTTTAAGCAACTCTTGAGTCAGATATTGAATGAATTCTTCAATAGAATAAATAAGGTCGATAGTCTACTTCGTAATCTCAAATCCTAGAATATTTCATGAAATTTCATTAGTATTCAAAATAACAACAGTTCATAGTATTCATAACATACCTTAAGAATAGGAGAGAAAATATCCACTATAAATCGATCTTTGAATCATTTATAACTATCTTTTAATCATTCAAAAATGATCCTTAAATCACCGAGACACACTACAAGGATTGTTATAGAAAAATCCAATAAAATCACAAATTCAAATTTCCTGTGTTGAAGAGTCTAGAATAAGGTTTGTTCACATAACAAAGAAACACAAAACGTAGAGTTAAACCACATAATTTAGGATTATTTATCCATACATTCATCCTTTTCAGCATAAAATTCTAAGCTTAACATTGATTATACAAACGTTGAATTTTCTAAAACATAAGGCTGACAACGTATGGTTGATTACAAATGTAAGTTTGTTGAACCATAAGTTTTCTTCACAAACATAAGGTTCCATACTTATGTAGAGTTATTTAACCATACATTTTCTCTCTGAAAACATATGTTTTCATTCAAATGTAATGTTCTTTAGCTATAAGTTTCTTACAATGTATGTTTGATTAACTATATGTGTTGATACTTCAACTTAAACATTAATATAAATGTATTCATAGTTAATTAAATTACGTTCTTCAACGTAGGGAATAAAAAATCATTCCAGAAAATGAAAAATAGTTAATAGTGGTTCCATAATACTCTTAAGAGAATTCTGAATACTTTAACAAATATTTCTCATGAATAAATACTTGAATATTATTCCAAAATAAAATTTATAAAGAATATAAATTTCATGAAAAACTCTTAAATAATAACATTATTAAAACAAACAAGGTTATTTTTTAGCATCAAAATGAATAATATTTATATAGTGTTTCTGAGAAAATACATTCCCAATGATGTCCCTCTTTTCGATGATCACAAAAACCATAAAATTGATAATATAAATGTTGTAACATAATTTAGAATTTGGTAAAAATTAAAAAAAATCAATTTCACATAAGAATTTCGATTAATATAAATGTTTGGGTTTATCCAAATTTCTCCCCCTTTTGTAAAATCAGAAAGAGCATATGGAAGCCGAGTGAAATACATTTAATATTGAACATATTAGTTAGTGAATGGAATAATAAAATGAAAATTATAATGAAGTATGGATGTTTGGATATTATATAAAATTATAAATGAATATAAAAATAAAGTAAAGAAAATAGAAATGAAGACAATTTCATTGATTAGAAAACTTGTACATATAATAAGGATATAACTATAAAATAGAATATTCACTATCAGAATGAGGATAAAAATTTGGTTAGGGATTGGTTTAGTTTCTTACAATGTAGAAAGTATAGAAGGCTTCTAAAACTCTTTCAACTATGCCATCTGTAGTCACAAATTTTGCATAAAACCATCTCCAAGCTGAATAAACAGAAGCCTAGAATCATGATTAACATATAGATTCCCATGATTATTGAATTTCAAAAATTCATGCTGAATTTATTAATTCATTATAAACTATTCAAACATTATTTTAAATTGGTTAAGAATCAATATGATACTAGGTTATCCTTAAGTCAACTGATCAACAAGAAATTGTTTATAGTTCAAAAGAACATAAATAGGAGCATTCTTGTATTGCAACATCTATATACAAGAATTCAGGTATCCCATAATAGATTTAATGAACTAAAATATTCTAATGAAATCTGGACTGGTTGTAGGAGTAGAAGTATTGGTCTGATTTACTAATTTTTTCACTGATTCAAATTGTGTTCCCAAGTACCACTTCAAATATACAAATCTATCTTGGAAACAGATTCTGATATGATCCTCCCAATCTCATTAAACAAGTTTATCTTGAAGGTATAATAATCCCTTATACAAAAAATATTCTAATTATGTTCCTAGGTCGTTTTCATTTCATTTTGAAGCTCATGTCACAGAATGGTATTCTCTTCCCGAGACTTGTTAAATATAATAACAATTTCATCAACTTGATGTGACAATGAATCAGGTGTCCCTTCATCTGCATTCAGTGTCTGATCTACATCAATATTTAGAAAAGTAATTACTATGGATTTTTATACTAATTGTTCACATGAAAATGACTAATTGTCAAGTACTTCATTGTGATCTCCAGAAATATTTCCTGACTATTCCACAGTCTAATTGATAATCAAAATTTAAATTTCTTGAGATGCTTCATTCACAAAATTTCTACCTTCGTGTTCAATTTCTTCTTAAATATTATTAACTTGAATATTTTTTGATGGAATGGTCTCTCCTTTAATGTTTTCTTATACCTATTCATTTATTAGATTTACAATTACAAGTTCTCTAGATTGACTATCCATTGGTATTTCTTCATCCCGAATCGATTCATCTAAATGAACATAGAGGGTTACTTCTCCAGAACCCAACACTTTCTATTCAACATGTTGAACATCTATATTTCTAGGTTTCACCACGAGTCCCTCCTAACTTTTTTCATCCATAAATTCCTCATGTTTTGTATTATATTTAAGCCTTCTCTTAGATAGTTGAGAAACTGTATCAGTTTGTGATTCGGAAACACCCTCTTTTTGAAAATCTCCTTTATCCCCCTAAGAAAAATATCCGGAGATCTATTCTTGTTCTGCACTAACATGTAAAATCTTACCTTTTACTATACTCTAGAAAAATAATAATTTCCATAAAGTTCAAATATTTAAAAAAATTTCTATTATGAAACATCATCCTTGAATATACTAATCAAACCATATTCTTCTTGAACATAATTCTAGAGATTATCTATCCATAAGGATAGAAATTCATCCTAGAATCTGGTTGATAGTAGTAATGAAAATTTTGAAACATATGCTGTAGAAAATTCATCTTAATGTGACGTAGAAACAAATGTACATATGAGGGTAAGAAATTTTATCCATCTCTCGCATCCTTTGCACAATACTACTCTGAATGAACATAATGATGATTTTATGATCTTCCTAAATATCCTTAACAAAAAATTTTCTAATAGGTGTCGACTTAAACAGAAACTACATAATGTCTTCAGAAGAGGGATTCCTGTAAACAATAAATCGATGATATATTTGAAAAATACTTCATCTCGGTATTCTATGATTTTCAAAACATCATTTTAAGAAGTAAAAAAATTATTATATTTAGTACTTGGAAAAATAATATCTTCATAATAACAAAAAATTATCTATAGACTCTAAAATAAATAGTTCAGTTCTACCTCATAATGAAATTTGGAATTGATTTTATTAAAATATGTCACCATCCCTTGATATTTTAACACCTGTTTTAGGAGCATATTTTTCTGATATAACCTATAGAAATCAACCACTTTTCCATGAAGTATTTCTTTACTTATAACATGTTGTGTATTTAGATTTCTTGTGTCTCCTTCTTTGACTCACTTGATTTTCACCATTTCTAAAAAGATGAATGTTTTTTGTTTTCATCTTATAGGGTTTGGAAGGAAAAAAACAAAGGATTCAGGTTAGACGAAATAGGAACATGAGCCTCAACCCAGTTTGTGAGGACTCCTTAAGTGCATCCAAGAGACCCAGGATCAAATCCAGGTGGGGGACAATTTATGGAACTATAGCAGGTATTGTAGTAGAACTATGCAGAACTATAGCAGGTACTATTTGGCACTGTAGTAGCTTGGAATTTTCCCTCATTTGGTCCTTTGGGCCACCGATTTGGTCACCGAGTCCTTTAAGGCCTTCAGGCCACCTTGGCCTTCAAGTCAGTAAGGCCTTTGAGCCACCACGTGGCCTTCTGGCCAACATAAAGTGCATATGCAGACCATACAACCTACAAGGAACAAGCATCAGAATGAGGAGGTGTAAGGAGCTTTCACCATAGGAGAATCTAAACAGATTGGAAGAATGAGAGGGTATAGAACCTGCCATCGGAAAAATCTTGTTCATGCAAGTGAAAGCCTAGCGAAAATGCCATGCGAAATTGGAGAGATGATTTCCCGATTAATATGTTGGGGAGGAGTAGTTCTAAGTAGTTATTCTGGGTTGTATGTAATGATTGAAGCCTAAGGGAAATGAATTCCTCGGAGGCCTATGGGCCATGTAATACATATGCCTACATGCCTTGTAAGGGTTCCACCTCACCCCTTGAAAGGTGGATTATCAAAATTCAAAAAAAAAGAAGGCTTTCGAGCCCTTAGAGGAGGTTAGATGAAACAGTTTTGGTAAATAATGGGTGTGGTAGACGTAGGGTTTCTGATAGGTGATGCATATCCTTATTTCCCATGTCATGGAGTAAGAATGAAAAAAATATTTTTTTTAATAATTATGTGGTCTAAATGAATTTAATATTAAATAAAATAACAAAAATATAGTAATATAAAAATTAAAAAAATTAAATTAAATTTACATTAATAAACATAAGATAAGATAATATAAAAAAATATGACTTAATTAAAATATAAATAAACCTATCTCCCCCTAAATAAATCAAAAACATGGAGTGGGATGTAGTTTAGAGAAAATATCAGGTAGTTGATTTTTAGTGTTAACAAATTCTAAACATCTATCCTTTTTCAGAACATGAACTCATAGAAAATGAAGTCTAATATCAATATGCTTAGTTCTATATTGACTTATTGAATTTTTTAAAATATTTATTGAACATGTATTATCACATAAAATATGTGTACTATTGAAATTAAGTCCAATGACCATCGATGTGTCTTTCATCCACAACACTTACACATAACAACTATCTATAGACACATATTCTGCATCATATTTTGATAGTGCAATAATATATTGCGTCTTACTTAACAATGATATTAACAATTTAGCAAAGAAGTGATAGGTTCTTGAGGTTTTTTTCTATCTAATCTACAACATCCAAAAACTTCACTTAAATACGATATTAAATTAAAATCATAATTTTTTGGATAAATAAGAGATTGAAAAAAAGTTACTTTTAAATATCTAAAAATCTTTTTGATAGCAATAAGATGTGATTCTTTAGTATTTTTTTTGAAATCATGCACATAAACAAAAGTAAAACATAATTTGAGGTCTTCTAGTAGTAAGATATTGTAAACTAAAAATCATACCTCTTTACAACTTGGTTTCCACTAGTTTACCAACTTTATACAATTCATGTTTAATATTACTACACATAGTAGTTGAATATGTATTTTTGTTCTCAATACCATATTTTTTCAATAAATCAACAAATATATTTTATTTGTATTAATACATTTCTATAATTTTTTTGATAAATTTGAATCCCTAAATAGAAATTTAATTCTCCCATCATGATCATGTGAAATTATTTTTTGCATGAGTTCTATAAAATCATTACAATGTTTTTTAATTGTTGATCCAAAAATTACAAAATCAACATAGAGTTGAACATATAATAAATTAGAAAAAACAGTTTTCATAAAAAGGGTTTGATCTGCCAAACCAAATGTTAAACAAGTTTTCAAGGGAAAAGAAATTAATCTCTCATACCAAGCTTAGTGTGCTTTCTTAAGTCCATAGAGTGCCTTAGTTTGTTTAAAAAATCTGGTTTTTTAAAATTTTTAAAACATGGAAGTTTTTCAACATAAACTTCCTCTATTAAATAACCATTTAAAAATGATGATTTGACATCCATCTAGTATAATTTAAAATTAATATCATATTTATAATCTAAAAGGATTCTAATAGCATCTAATCCAAAACGGGGAAATGGTTTCATCATAATGTATAAATTCTTCCTAATTATATCATTTAGCTACTAATATATCATTATTTCTAATTATAGTCCCTTGATCATCTTATATTTTTCTAAATACCAATTTTGTTCCTATAACTAGATAATATGATTGTCTTCCAACTAATTCCAAAAAATTATTACATTTAAACATGTTCAATTCTTCATGCATTGCTAAATTCCAAATTTCATCTTATAAGGCTTTTAGAAATATTTTGGTTCATGTTGTGATAGAAAGGTAGAGAATTCAATTGGGATTCCTATATTTCTTCTAGTCCATATTCAAATTTCTAGGTCTCCTATAATTATTTCTAAAGGGCGATTCTTTAGGGTTCTAGACTGTCTAGGAAGAACTGTTTTAGGTTCATTTTTATCATGTTCTTTTGAAATGGACTGAATTTTACTGTCAATTTTTTTTTTCAGGTTATCAAGTGTCATGTTGTCAGAAGAGTCAGAAGATTCATTAGTTTTATAATTCTCTTTATTAAATGGGTATGTTTCATCAAGAATCACATGAACTAATTCTTTAACAATCTATGAATTTTTATTAAATAATCTATAAGCTTTAGAGGTTTCTCAATATAATAAGAATATTCCATCACCATCTTTTGGATCGAACATACCAATAGTATCCTTGGTGTTCAGGATATACATCGTGCATCCAACAACATTAAACTACATTACCTTAGGATTTCAATTATTCCAAAGTTCATAAGGTGTCTTTTTGAATGTTGGCCAAATTTAAACTCTATTTATTATATAACATGAAGTGCTTATATCTTCTGCCCATTTATAGGTAAGAAGATTGTATTCATTTATCATAGTCATATCCATTTCTTGAAAAGTTATATTTCTTCTTTCAATAATTCCATTTTGTTCAGCTGTTCTTGGTGATGAGAACATGTGTTTAATACCCATGTTTAAGAAAAAGGAATTGAATTCTTGATTCTAAAACACTCTACCATGATAGCTTCTTAATGATATTATTTTAAAAACTTTTTCATTTTGAATACATTTGCAATAACTTTCAAAAACATAAAAAGCATTATTTTTCAGTTTTAGAAAATAAAACCATGTAAATCTAGAGTAATCATCAACTAAAACATATATATATAATTTTCCAACCAAAAATGCTACTTGAGAAAGTCCAAACAGATCCATGTGGATAAGTTAGAGAGGCTTTTATGTAGCAATTTTCTTAAAATATTTGAAGGAATATTTTTGCTTCAATCCAATATGTGTAGCTGCATAGAATATATCACTGTAAAACCTAAAATGTGGTAAATATAAAACTAATTGCATCATATATAATTTATATAATGAATATATATTTCAATTACCAAGTCTTCTATGCCAAATCCAAGATTAATTCATATTATCAGTTAAACAACTCACTTTCTATTTACACAATGAATTTAAGTCAACGTTATATACATTATCTATTATGGGTGCTCTAAATTTAAGAAAATGATAATTAAATACAAAATAGGAATTGTTAGAAAAATCATCATAGTATCCATCATCATAGAGTTTAGAGATACTTATCAGGTTATGCTTCAATCTTTGTGTATACATTACTTTATTGATTGAGAAATACTTTGGGTCTCTAACTATTTAAAGTCCAATTATCTTCCCTTTGGAATATTTACGAAATGTGACTAAACCTCCATCAATATGTTTGAATTTATTGATATTAGATGGATTTACACTCATGTTTCTAGATAATACATTGTCCATATACCATATCTCTTTTCCTTTTCTGTGACCTGTTACCTTCTTAGACAATTTTAACATTAATATTTTTGGTACCCATTTCTTTTTGGGACCAACAATGTTAGATAACAAGGATTTAGGAATCCAAATCTGATTTCTATTTCCATGATTTGTTATATTTACTTTAGATAAACCTTTTTGAATAAAAGCTATTTTAATCCCACTTATTTGAGGATTTCTCAAATAATATTTATTTATTATATGTCATTTTCCAAAAAACATACAAATATAAGATTTTGTATTGGGAACCAAATAATTCTTATATAATTTGGAATTTTCACCATTACTGAATATACCAAATCTTTCATTTTTAATTACAATATTAACATGAATTTCATTTAGTACATTTTTACATTTTGTAAAAACAATATTAGTATTTTTGTGAGTATCTACATTATCCTATAGTTTTTTATTCTTAATTTCATGATTAGTATAGTTAGTGGTAGTTGAGTTAAATTTTTCAACTAAATCATGATTCAGTTTATGTAATGTATCCATTTTTCCTAAAATTTCATTGTCAATATTATTTAATGATTTATGTTTCTTTAATAGGGAGTCATATCTTTCTTCTATCATATTATAGTAGGCATCCATTTTATCATTTGAGTAACTAGAATCAGAATCATATGAATAGTAGGTTTGTACCTTATCTTTATTAGATATAAAGACCATATTAGCTTTCAAATTTGATTATTTATTTTTTCAATCAGAGATTGATGAACTGTTAGAGTCTTCAGAAACAATTCAAGTAGCCTTTATAGCTCTTTTGCCTTTGTTTTCATAATCAGTATTTTTCTAAAATTTCTTTTCAATCATTCTCTTTTGACTTTTTAAGAGATGACAATCAAGTCTTATATGACCCAACTTTTTTTATTCATAGAATATAAATTCCATTGACTCTTTCTCAACTTTTTTGAAGGGTTTTCTGAATTCTCTCTTCCTCCTAGAAAACTTGATAAAATTTATAGCTAATTGAGCCATCTGGATATTTTAATTAGATGACTATGGATTTCTTTATTCTCTAAAATCTTGTTTTATTATTATGTTATACTTTTCTAAGGTAACCGTTAAAGAAAAGTTATCCTTTTTCACTAGGACATTTTTTTCTTCAAATTCATCATTTATTTCAGCCTTATACATCATTGGAGTTCTAATCAATTCTTTCATTGTCATATTATTGAATGGTGCTTATTGAAGTATTGATACAAAAATTCAATTCAACTTATTAAGTTGTACTCTCAGTACTTTCCATGCATGATAATTTTGTTTTATATGTTCACCTAAGGCTATAATATTGTTTTTAATTTCTATGATCTACCCATTTTTTGTGTAATATTTTATCCAACAAACATTCTGAATGTATCAGATTTCAATTTCACTATTTCATACCTCACCTATCTTACACTGTCCATATCTTCATAAGAAACAACAACTGTCTGCCACATATCATAAGTTTTCGGTCATTGTGAGACATGGTTGAATTATTCGGGTCCCAGAACACATATGATATCATTCATATCTTTAGAATTATTGTCATAAAAACCTTCTATAGAAGCAGTCTAGGTTTTGGGTTTTTCAGGAATTTTGTTTGGATTAATGATATTTGGGTATACTTTAAATCCAAGATTTTTCAAATAGTTTATCATACATGATTTCTAGCATCCATAGTTAACACTGTTGAAATATGGAGCACGAACCATTGTCATTACTTCTTTGAGATTACCCATTGGTCTTGGATAGAATTTTTAACTCTGTTTTGTTATAACCGAAGAGAATCTGTTGAGCCCAACCCCTAATACCAAATTATAGGTCGAAAATTATATGATAAAGACACGAGGGGGTGAATTGTTTCCATAAAAAATTACAATTCTTTAGTTTCACATCTAAAGTAGATAAAGATGATGAAATTTCTATATGAGAGTAGGAGCAGTGGAAAAATATAAAATAGATCACCGCAATTTATAGTGATTTGAAGCATGGATATCCCATAGTCCACTCCACCAATCACCATCTATGTGGTCTGGTTGAATTTCACTAGTAACGTCCACTTCTCAAAAGACTCATCCACAACTGATTAGTGTCAGTTGAAACCCTTACAAAGATGAAAAAAATAGAGCCTTCTGGTTCTTTAAACAGAGTACTGAAAAGGAAATCTTAATCTGGGTAGCTGACACTCCACTAAATCAATAAAGATTGTTTTTGTTGATAGTTCATATTGATCTTCATAGTTTTTAACACCACAAGCTTCCACATTACGTGTCTCTATGAATAATACAATATCATGTGTTGTACGCAACTTCGAGTTCTAACACACCACAACCAATCAAACTAAACATTACGAATACTAATACCAAATTTTTGAAATTTTATATATTTTATCATTCAAAATGGACTTCATTTTTGGATTTGTAATATTGAAATTATCTTAGGGTGAATTTTTTGTATTTTTCTGAAAACTTTCAATTTTTGATGAATAGTGAAAAACACTGAGGTATTGTTAAAAACAAAAAATTTTATTTAATTAATTATTCATTTTATTAAAATTTATTTTAGGTCAAAATAGATACATAATACCTATACATGTTCAATGTATTTCATTGGAGTCAGTTTATAATAATTTTAGTTATATAAAAATTTTATTGAACTTTTTACCGTCTTTTACCCACCTCATAGGAGCATTTGAAAATTTACAGAAAATATAATTTTACCACTTCTGTGTGTTGAATGTCAAAATTCTGAGAGACACAGTTGATATCAGTAAGTAGAATTTGGTTCAATAATATGAAAATATTTTTTGCAGAATGGTAACTTTAAACTTTTATTTACCACGGTTAAAAGTAAATAGGGAAATTAAGGGTAAAAAAATATTATTATTACCCTAACACTTGTCATAATTCTATTGGAAAAATGTAATTCGACCAAAAACAACCTTACGAATTAAATATGATCTTTTAGTTCCACTTGGAATAGATTAACACATTTGTTATTATTTAATTCAAAGAAGAGTTAAAAGTGTTAAATTCAATGTTTAATAACTAAACCAATTTTAATATAGGGTTACACATAAGATAAATTACGCTATAAATAATGATATTTTGATAATTTTTTAGTCATTAAATAATTAAATTTATTTATGACACCATGATGATGGAGTAATTACCGTATGAATGAAAGATTAAAATAATTGTTATTATAAAGATCCAAATAAATGTAATTTTAGACTTTTTATGAATTCTACTAAGTTTATAGGTTAATAAGAAATATTAGGTTTGGTTATATGAATTTTTTCGAAGTAATAAGGCTGTTATGAATTTAGAAATAACAAAATACCAAATAGTCCAAAAATTGGCATAAAAGAGTTTTTAATACAAATATTTTATTATTAATTGATATTTTATTCATATAAATATAAGGCTTAGACAAAAGACTTATTTAATGATAGGTGTTTCATTAACTAACTACTTGGGGTTATATTGGAAGTATATAGTATGTTTATAAACCATATAATATAAAAATACAAAGAGACATGGTAAATGTCAAACTATTTAACTAAGAGTTAAATCTAAAAGATAAGGTTAATATAGTGACCCAAGCCTATGTAAAAGCTATTGGTTGAGTGGTTTTCAACCAATAACTAGCAGAGAAATAAAATAATTCATTTTTCAGCCATTAGAATTCGAAAATTATTTTATTATAAAATAATATTTCTTGCCTTTCCTAAGGTGACCATCACCCCTCTTATAAAAGGGCGCTCCCCCTTCTCTCTAATTCACACCTTCAAAGCCATTTGGATCGGCCATAATCTAAAGAAATACCCTCCCAAATGTCCTCCCTTAATCCTATATGCCATTCTTTAGTCATAAATCCAACCTAAGGAGCCTTTTTAATTAAATAAAAAGGAAGAACACTAAGAAGAGGTAAATATTTCATCACCTCTTTCACGTTACTTTCTTCTTCCACTTCCTCTTTATTTTTTTGTTTCAATTCAAAAATAATAACTACAATATCTTCTACATACTGTGACGTTATTATAAATATGGTACAATAGTATTCATTATTATATTCGTCCTATTAATGACATGTCTCCATACGTGCCTACGTACGGCTTACCGTCTCCACGGCGTGGTGTAATTGTTATTCAATACATTATTACTTGGATGGGTATAATAATGATGTGTAATGGATGTAAATAATAAATATGACATGATAATTATTCTTTATATATGATATACCATACAATTATATATTATTTTAATATCATAATGATGATATTGTCGCTCGTGCGTACATAAGGATTACCATCTCTATGAACCTGTTGAGATTCATTCCCCTTCATATCCATTCAAGAATAATTTTAATTTGATGATTAAAAATAATTTTTAAAGACTTGATATCCTTTGAGATATGAATAAGATACATCCCATAACAAATATGACTCACTTAACAAAGAATATAAATGAATATGAATCTGTTAACACCTGAAACTATGATAATACTATGATATTATTAACAAAGAAATTTAAAAGATCATATATGATATCATATTAATGTATATGATTCTTGTATAATTTAATAAAAATTATTTCACCATTATAAAATATTTTAACCTACCATTTACCAAGGAAAATTACATGTTACGGGTTAATTTCAGAATCTCTTCATTATCTGAGGTTGTTTATATGTAATTTTCTACTATGACTTCTTTATCATCCACATCCATGTTTCTTAAAAATGTATTCCAAAACAATTTTACTATTTAGTGGAATATTTGTTAAAGACATTATATCCTTGTTTGACTTTTATAGGATGTTTATAAATAAATTCTTTTTTTGTTTTGTAAACAAGGTCCTTTAAAACCATTTCGACAAAATTAAGGTAAGAATGTCTTTTTTAACTTATACGGCGGGTGCGGCTATTTTCCACCGTTATAACATCGTTGATGATTCCCTTACATGCTTATAAGAATATTTTTAAAATAAATTTTTTTGTAAATTATTATAAAATAGAAAGAGATATTACCCTAAAAAGGTTTTGATTCCATATGTTTCAACATCCTTTTATGGATTTTAAGCTTATTTGAAGGTGATTTATTATGATGCAAAACATTCATATTGTATTGATGGTTTTGTGATAGGTTTGAGTGTGGTTGTGTTATTTTTACACCATTCATAGTTTATGGATAAAGTGTTGACATATTGTATTTTATTTTTAATACGAATTTTTATGTTTTGTTTAAACCTTTTCATATGAGAAATGCATTAGACTTAGTAAGTGACGGGTGCAGCCCGTTATAGCTCCTCGATGCATCAATAGGTATCATGAGACAAAATAGTGTCTTATCAAAAGGGCTTGACAAAATATTATTTGTATTCTTCGCACAAGTCATTGAATATTTGGTTATGAAAGTCTTTAAATATGCATTCCATCATTATGAAAGTGTCTATTGATATTGCATGTGATTATTCAACTAGTAGAATATCCATGTGAATAAGTAAATAGAATTATTTGATTTTTATCTTTTTCATATTATGTTGAAGTTCATGTTAATATAATATCCCAAGATTTTATGAGAAATAATATTTTTAAATACTTTG
This sequence comes from Viscum album, assembly GCA_963277665.1. Lineage (NCBI taxonomy): Eukaryota > Viridiplantae > Streptophyta > Magnoliopsida > Santalales > Viscaceae > Viscum > Viscum album. Next base: position 252,889,319 of record OY728120.1, on the reverse strand, counting down.
AGGTATTGTGTTGTACGCTACACCAAAATTATCTTTTTCCTATACGCAACACCGTATTAGCTTGCAGTTTACACAACACTATTCTATCCTTGTGTTATACACAATTTCAAGTTCGTTTTGTGGGAATTATTCTATGCGACATTAGGTATAGATTTTGTTTAACATATAAATGAAATAAGTTTTTATTATGATATACGCAACACCAAATGGAGATTTCACTACACACAACCCTGACTTGGTTTGCATTACACGTAATCGTGACCTTCCTCAATAGCGTGTGTAGTACGCAATACCGAGTTTTACTAAACGAGATATTATTTTAATATAATTATGAAATAGCCATTATGAATAGTAATACCCACTTTTTGAAATTTTATTTTTCAAAATGGACTTCATTTTTGGATTTGGAATATCAAAATTAGCCTAAGGTGAATTTTTGGTATTTTTCTAAACAAATTCAATTTATGATGAATAGTGAAAACACTGCGTTACTATTTAAAAACCCAATTTTTATTTAAATAATTATTTATTTTATTTAAATTTATTTTAGGGAAAAATATATACATAATACATATATAAGTTCAATTTAATTCATTGGTATCATTTTATAATAATTTTAGATATATAAAAATTTTATTGAACTTTTCACCGTATTTTACCCACCTCCTATGAGAATTTTCCAATTTACATAAAACACAATTTTACCACTTCTGTGAGTGAAATTTCAAAAATCCAAGAGACACGGTTGATATAAATAAGTAAAATATGGTTCAATGAGAAGAAAATAATTTTTGGTGAATAGTAACCTTTTACTTTTATTTACCACGGTTAAAAGTAAATAGGGTAATTAAGGGTAAAAATGATATTATAATTACCGTAACACGTGTCCTAATTCTATTGGATAAGTTTAATTCGACCAAAAAATTACTTAGGAATAAAATATTACCCTTTAGGCCCACATGGATTAGATTAGGACATTTATTATTATTTTATTTAAAGAAGAATTAGAATCGTTAAAATTAATGTTTAATAACTACAACATTTTTAATATAGGGCTATACATAAGATAAATTCAACTATAAATATTCATTAGAAATATAATAAGAATTACTACATAATAGTATTTTATTGATAATTTTTATACATTAAATAGTTTAATTTATTTATTACACAATGATGATAATGTAATTACCTCATTAATGAAATATTAACATAATTGTTGTTATAAATACCCATATAAATGTAATATTAGACATTTTAGGAATTAAACTAATTTTATAGGTCAATATTTCATGTTATTATTGGCTTAATTAAAATATTTTGAACTAATCATGCTTTTATGATTTTCACCAAAATCAAGTACCAAATAATGTCAAAATTGACATAAAATAGTTTTTAAAACAAATATTATATTATTATTTGTTATTTTATTCCTAAAAATCTAATTTTTGGCCAAATGACTTAATAAGGATATAAATATATTAATAATTAACCACTTGGGGTTCGTTTGTCTTGTTATAGTATGTTTATTAACTATATAGTGTCAGGAAAAAAAGACATGGTAAAAGATAAATTATTTAACTTAGAGTTAAATCTAAATGATAAAGATAAAATAGAAACCTAAGCATGTCTAAAACATATTGGTTGAGAAGTTTCGATCCATCCCAACCTTAGATACGAAATAAATCAATTTGGAGCTATTAAAAACCTAATATGACGTTATTATAACACAATATTTTATGTTTTCTTAAGGTGCCCCTCTCATCCCTTATAAAAAGAGAAACCCTTCCCTCTTCTCTTCACACACTTTTGAGCCTTGAAGCTCGGCCAACCCCTACCAATTCCTCATATCAACCTTAATAGTTACATAATAGAGGTTCTGGTATTCTCAAAAGACCAACTCTAGTTCCCTAAGATAACGTTTAAAGGTGGTGTGTCGAGGAAGATGTAATTTTTTCTACCGATTCATTCAAGTTTCTTTCTTCTTCAACTTCTTCTGCATTAGTTGTTTCATTATAAAGTAATAACATCAGTATTAATTATATAATTATATTTTATTATAAATATGAAAAAAACATATTCCACCTTCTATCCATCCTACGGAAAATGAAATCACTTCGCGTGCGTACGTACGGAATACCATCTTCACGCCGTGGTGTAATCTGTTTTTCCACAACCACCTTACTTGGATGGGTATAATGGTGTGAAGAATTACTATATATAGTTATTATAAAATCATACTAATTTTGAGATATTATATCATCCACCCCCAATTTAATTCAACAATTATGGGAAAGATATCATCGCTCATGCGTGCGTACGGATTACCGTCTCCACGACACGATGAGATTCATTTTCCATGTTAACCATTCAAGAATGATTATAATGTATATATAATAATAAATAATGATATATATGACATAATAATGCTACTGGATTTATGTATATATATATATATGTATGTCATATACTTAATTCCATTCAAGTCAATAAGGAAAGGATAACAGCATTCATGCGTACTTACGACCTACCGTCTCTATGAACAATGTATTTTATTTCATTCATCTATCTATTATATATATGTATATACTGAATATATATGATATATAAATCATAATTTAAATTCTGGAAGTAATTAAATCATGATATAATTAATAATAATATAATGAACAACAAATCAAAACACGTACGATAAATGAAACGATTTTACCCGAAACGCTGCTTTAATATGGAATTTATAAAAGAAGGGGTATTATAAAGTCATAATTGAACCATATATGATATCATAACAATTAATATGATTATTTAATAAGTAAGTAACATTATTTAAATCATTATACAGGAGGTACTGATACATACTAAGCATATCAGACATAGGGTAAGGGATAATTTTGCAATCACATTTTTTTCAGAGATTGTTTATTCGTAAGAATTTACTGGGGTTATTGTTATCATCCATGCCCATGATTTCCAAAAATGTTTCCATGTAGGTTTAAATCTATTTTTACCCATTTATGAAATTTACCACATGTTATTAAAGTAATCTTACTTTTGTTTACCACACGAAGAACATTTTGACTTTTCTGGAAAAAGTACGAGAAGAATGTTTTTTTACTTATACTTTATGAATGGATTTTTACGGATTTATAACTTCTTATTTTCATGAAGCGTACTCTACAAGATATCATAACTATTTGAAAAAATCATTTTCTTTTAAAATTGCATGATATTTTGTGAAAATAAAATGATTTTGAAGAAGAAATGATATTTTCCTCAAGAATTCATTTGAAGTGTTTTTTCAAAAAAAAATTTCATCTAAGATGACATTATTTCATATTTGAATGTTTCATGTATAACTTCTCTATGATTTAAATGGTTTCAATTTTCCTATAATGAAAAGATATCCATTTTTTATATGGATTATGTTATGATGGGATGATGTTTATGAAACCCATTTTATTCGTTGGGTTATGATGAATGATTTATGTTTATGTTGTGGATAAAGTAAGAATTATTTCATTTTGAGAAGGATGGGACCTATATCTCCCTCTAATGCATTGGGTAAAATTTTATATCTCAAGAGGTAGACATGGATGGAATGGTATGTTAATCTAGTTTAGTGATATAGGACTGGAATGAGGAGTAAACTCGATTAAAAAATGGACATTGTCCACTAAGATGGTCTTGGAAGCGATGCCTTGGATACTATGGAAATAATATCATGTCTTTAATGTTTTTCCACAATTACATGTTTTATTCCCATGCTATTTTATCATGAATTATGTTCCATTATGATCTATGCCTTACGTACTGCTATGTTTTGTTTCATTGCTCAATATTTTGAAGTTTAAACATTATGTTCATGTTTTTAATTTCAAATGTATATGGTTGGTTTTATTTTCTCCATTATTACCCTTACTGAGAATTTGAGCTCACCCTTTATATGTTTTCTTTTCCCCAGGATATAAGGAATGTTTATAGGTAAGAAAAAAAAGCGGAAGATCTTTATGGGAGATGTTGAAGATCTTTCACCATGATTAGAAGATTATCTTCTGAGTTTCCAAAGAGACTAAACTATTATGGTCCTTGAGTGTTGGTTTATGTTATGTATTAGATATTCCGCAAAAGTAATGTAATTTCCATGTACTTCATGTTTGGGGTATCTACAGTTGGTATCAGAGGAAATGTTTAGTCAACCTTTGGAAACAAGGATTCGAGAAATTTATTTATATCCATAGAGATATTTATAAGGTATGTCTAGGGATGTCTTTAAGGTTACGTATAAGTATAGGTTATAGTCCTAGAATTATGGTAACAATATTATAATTAAACCTAAGATGTTCGATATTGAAGTTACGCCCCCCTGATTATGATTTAGGCTCTCACACTATTCTTTTTGGGTTTTAGAAAATGGATGAAAACCGAAAGATTCAAAATAATGGATGATATGATGGACAATGGAATGAAATTCTTCATGATCAACCAAATGAAACAGGATTTGGAAGTCCAAAAATTGTTTTTATGCCTAATTAGAAATCTCATAATATGATCAATAATCTCAATATTGGTATGTTTCCCGACTCATATAAATAGAGAAAAATGGAGTTTCATGATGATCATAGAGTAAAGAAAGTTAAATTTCCCTCATGTAAATCATATGGGAAGAGGCATCAGGGAGAATGTTTCAAAGGAACTGGAATATGCTTTAGGTGTGGAAAATAAGGACACAAATCTATTAAGTGCAAAGGAAATGGTTCAGTTAACACCATGGACAAGGATAATGTTATTTCTACAACATCAACAATGATTAAATGTTTTTAATGTGGAATGTACGGGAATTATGAAATGCAATTCTCTAAAGGAAAATTTCATGAAGAGAATCAGCATGGTCGTATGGGTAGTATTTATGTTGATGATGATGAAGGGACTAAAAATGATATATGAGATTAAAGAAATGATAAGGCTCTGTCAGTGGTTTAAGAAGGTTGTGGAATGATTGTATGTTTATCAAGAATAATGTATTGTACTATGGAACAATGAAAAATCTAAGGATTGTTACATTGTTGTCGTTATTTGAGTTTTTGAATGTATATGATGAATGGTATGGGTATCCATGAAAGGTTATTCATATATTTTTGGAATGTAGATGATATTCGCATAATTAAGGGATAATAAGATAATGTGTTGTTTGATATTATTCATGAGCCCATGACTTATATAAGGACAAATTAATATTATGGTTTGATTATATAAATTTTTTGGGATTTTGGTATGTGGAAAGAGTTAACTTTTTACAGCATTCATTTTTTCACTATGTTTCAATGGTTATTCATTTTTCAAGAGAATAAAATATTAAGGTATTCACAGAAAGATATTTCGTATGATATATGGGGGATAAATGATGGTAATCACATGCTTAGCAGAGGACATTTCTAGTAATTTTTTTCTTTCTACTATGAGCCTGGAAATATGTATTTTGGATAAGCCTAAAGATTGGAATGGATTATTTTGGACATTAGGCAGTATTGTTTAAGGATATAACTTTTTTCGATATTATAATGTAATTTTAGAAAAAGGACAACCTGCAGGACGGGCGACAACCTGTCGCGTCGGACAAGGATATGGGAATCGAACCCACAACTGAAGTGCGACATGCCTTTATCGCCTACCACTGGCCTACAAGAAGTCCCTGGTTAGTAGAGACTAGATTTATTTTATTATGTGGTATGATAGATGAAGTATAAGTCCATTTTTGGAACAATATATGTTTAATATTTCCATATATGGAATTATGTATATTTGAAAAAAAATTCTAACCTTTTGTTTGAGTCATATGGAATGAAACATCATTCTATCACATGATATGATAACACTCACGAATGAAAAATTCAACCTCATTTCTTTAAGATATGAAGTCGAAATTATTCAATTCTTGATCAAAGTTGTGATTATACCGAAATAAAGTAAGTATTTCTTCTAATTCGAATTCTTCAAGTTTAGGGAAATTATCATGAAAACCAAAAATGTAGTCCTAGTGCCCTTATATCCAATTAATTAGATGGTACCTTAGATCATCAATAGTTTATGGATTTGTGATTGTTGGATTTTTCATAGCCATGTTCTCTACCACTCTCCATCAGAACTTGATGGTCAGATTTTTCTTCCATATCCATATTTTCACCTATGTTCTCCTATGTGGAAACCCAGTGATTAGATAGTTTGGGTAACTTTTACGTTTCATACATTAGTTTTTAAAGATAATTTTTGTTATTCCTTTTTACGTTGTGGGTTTCTATTAAAGAAACATTCAAGTAGTAAACCATCTATAACCCCGATAAATTTCGAGGGCGAAATTCTATTTAATGGGGGTAGAATGTAACAACCTGATATTTTATGAGAATTACTATTTTTAATAACTTTTATATCTTTTGTTATACGCTACACCAAAATTAGCTTTTTCTATATGGAACATCGTATTAGCTTCCAGTATACGCAACACTATTCTTGGCTTGTGGTATACACAATTTCAAGTTCGTTTTGTGGGAATTATTCTATGCGAGATTAGGTATAGATTTTGTTTAATTTATAAATGATATAAGTTTTGATTATGATATACGCAACACCAAAGGGAGCTTGCACTATATGCATCCCAAACATGGCTTGCATTACACACAATTGCGGCCTTCCTCGATAATATGAGTACTATACAATACCGAGTTTCACTAAATGAGATATTATTATAATATTATTATGAACTAGCCATTATGAATAGTAATACCCAATTTTGAAAATTTTATTTTTCAAAATGGACTTCATTTTTGGATTCGGAATACCGAAATTAGCCTAGGGGTTTTTTTTGGTATTTTTCTGAACACTTTCATTTTTTCATGAATAGGGAAAACACTGAGTTACTATTTAAAAACCGAATTTTTATTTAAATAATTATTTATTTTATTTAAATTCATTTTAGGCCAAAATAGATACATGATACCTATATATTTTCAATGTAATTCATTTGAGTAATTTTATAATAAATTTAGATATATAAAAATTTTATTGAACTTTTCTCCCTCTTTTACCCACCTCCTATGAGAATTTGAAAATTTACATAAAGGATAATTTTATTTCTTCAGTGAGTGGAATTTAAAAAATCCAAAAGACACGGTTGATTTCAGTAAGTAAAATGTGGTTCAATGAGAAGAAAATAATTTTTGGTGAATAGTACCTTTTTACTTTTATTTACCACAGTTAAAAGTAAATAGGTAAATTAAGGGTAAAAATGATATTATTGTTACCCTAAAACATGTCCTAATTCTATTTTATAAGTGTAATTCGACCAAAAAAAACCTTAGTAATAAAATATTTCCCTTTAGGTCCACATGGATTAGATTTGGAGATTTATTATTATTTTATTTAAAGAAGAATTAAAATACTTAAAATTAAAGTTTAATAACTACAACATTTTTAATATAGGTTTATGCATAAGATAAATTCGACTAAAAATATTCATTGTAATGATAATAATATTTACTACATAATGGAATTTTATTTATATTTTTTAGACATTAAATATTTAATTTATTTATTACACAACGATGATGCAGTAATTACCTCATTAAATAAATATTAACATAAATGATGTTATAAATACCCAAATAAAAGAAATTTTAGACTTTTTATGAATTCCACTAATTTTATAGGTTAATATTACGTGTTAATATTTGTTTAATTAACTTTGTTCCAACAAATCAAGTTTTTACGCTTTTCACAAAAATCATGTACCAAATAGTGTCAAAATTGAAATAAAATAGTTTTTAAAACAAATATTATATTATTAATTATTTTTTATTCCTAAAAATATAAGGATCGACCAAATGACATAGATAAGGATATATATGTTAATAATCAACCACTTGGGGTTTTTTTGGCCTGTTATAGTAAGTTTATAAACCATATAGTTTAAGAAAACAAAAAGACACGGTGAAAGATAAATTATTTAACTTAGAGTTAAATCTAAATGATAAGGATAAAATAGTAGCCTAAACTTTTCTAAAACCTAATGGTTGAGAGGCTTTCGACCCATCCCTACCTTAGCTTCTAAATAAACCAATTTGAGTCTATTAAAAACCAAATATGTCTTTATTATAAAATAATATTTTGTGTTTTCCTAAGTTTCCCCTCTCCTCCCTTATAAAAAGGGCACCCCTTCCCTCTTATCTTAAAACCCTTTTGAGCCTTGAGGCTCAGCCAACCCCTGAAAATTCCTCTTCTCAACCTCACTAGTTACATAATTGAGGTTATAGTCTTCTCAAATGACCAACTCTAGTTCCCTAAGATGATGATTAAATGAGGCGCGTCGAGGAAGAGGTAATCCCTTCTTCCGAATTTTTCAAGTTTCTTTCTTCTTCAAATTCGTCTTATTTATTTGTTTCATTATAAAGTACTAACTTCAGTATTAATTATATAGTGATATGTTATTATAAATATGAAGCAACCCTATTTCACCTTCTATCCATCCTGTGGAAAAAGAAATAACCGCACGTGTATACGTACGGAATACCGTCTCCACGCTGTGATGTAATCTGTTTTTCCACCACCACCTTACATGGATGGGTATAATGGTATGAATAATTAATATATATATATATATATAGTTATTATAAAATCATACTAATTCTGAGATATTATATCATCCACCCGAATTCAATTCAATAATTATGGGAATGATGTTAACGCTCATACGTGCGTACGTATTACCATCTCCACGACGCGATGAGATTCATTCTCCATGTTAACCATTCAAAAATGATTATAAAGTATATATAATAAGTAATTATGAAATATATGAAATAATAATTCTACTGTATTTGTGTATATATATATGTATGTAATCTAATTAATCCCATTCAAGTCAATAAGGAAAGGAAAGTAGTGTTCATGCATACGTAAGACCTACCGTCTCCATGAATAGTGTATTTCATTTCATTCGTCAATCTATTATATATATGTATATACTGAATATATATGATATATAAATAATTATTTACATTCTTAAAGTAAGTAATTCATGATATAAGTAATAATAATATCAATAACAACAAATTGAAACACATACGATAAATGAAACGATGTTACCCAAAATGCTTCTTTAACATGGAATTTATAAAAGAACGGGTATTATAATGTAACACCCCAAGCTTCTACGGTACGTTTCCCTTCGAATAATGTGATAGCGTGTGTTGTACGCAACACCGAGTTCTAACACACCATAACTAATCAAACTAGCCATTATGAATAGTAATACCTACTTTTTGAAATTATATATATTTTATATTTGAAAATGGACTTCATTTTTGGATTCGGAATATCGAATTTAGCCTAGGGTGAAATTTTGGTACATTTCGGATAACTTTCATATTTTGATGAATAGTGAAAATTACTAAATTTTAATTAAAAACAACTTTTTTAATCAAATTAATTACTAGTGATAAATTATGAATTTGAGTGGTTTTAAAGTATATTTAGAATATATTTTTACCATTTAATATAATTTTGGTCATTGGACATAATTTTACAATTAAACCGAACATAAACAAGTGTCAATCTTTTGATAGTTATTATCTCTTAAAAACACGCTTTTTGTTTTAACAGCGGGAATTAATTTTAAATTAATTTCTGCCACTTCTGTGTTTTGAATTTAGGAAAATGGATTCCATATTTGGAATCAGGATGTTCAAATTGTGTAAATAGGTAACTTTTATTTTTAGACATTTTGAATAGTTACTGTGGTAAATATTTTATTTACCATGGTTAAAGGGTAAATCCGGTAAATAAGGGTTAAAAAATAATATTATAATAATACAAAATTACCCTAAAACGTGTCCTAACCTTATTGGTGGACACATACCCGACAATGGTCATCCTTGGGTCAATTTGGGGACCCCTTGTAGCCACTTGTATGTGGTAGGGACACTTTATATTAATAAAGTTAAAATAAAAATAAAAATGGCATAAGCTTACATCTTTTAGAAGAACAATTTTTACATAGGGTTATACATGTTGGATTTTTCGATTATAAATATTCATTAGAAAGCTAAAAAGATTTCCTACATAATGATATTTTACTTATAATTTTTAGACATTAAATAATTTATTTTATTTATGACACAATGATGATGCAGTAATTACTATAATAGTGAAAAATTAAAATAAGTGATATTATAAATACCCAAATAAATATAATATGAAACTTTTAATGAATTAAACTAATTTTCTAGGATAATATGATATATTAGGATTGATTTAATTGACTTTGTTCGAAGTAATAAATCTGTTATGAGTTTCAAAAAAATCAACTAATGAATAGTGTCAAAATTGACATAAAAGAATTCTTAAAACAAATATTATATTATTAATTGATATTAAATTCCTAAAAATCTAAGGTTCGGCCAAGAGACTTATATCATGATAGGTTAATCATTAATGGACCACTTGGGGGTCTCTTGGATGTATATAGTAAGTTTATTAACCATAATATATAAAATACAAAGAGACATTGTAAAAGTGAAACTAATTAACTTAGAGTTAATACTTAAAGATAAGGTTAATATAAGTACCCAAACCTGTCTAAATTCTATTGGATGAGTTTCTTTCGACCTATCCCCACCTCATCATTTGAATAGTCAACTTTGGAGCCTTTAGAAACCGAATATGAATTTATTATAAATTAATATTTCTAGCTTTTCCAAAGGTGCCCCTCACCCCTCTTATAAAAGGGCACTCCTCCTTCTCATTTCTTCACACCTTCAAAGCCTTTTGGTTCGGCCAAACTCTGCCCAAATACTCTCCCAACATCCCTCAATACAACCTAGAGGCCTTAGTTTGATCAGAAAGCCAACCTAAGGAGCCCTTTTGATCAAATCAAAAGGAAGAACCCGAAGAAGAGGTAATGATTTCACCACCCTTTTCTAAGTTCATTTCTTCTTCCACTTCTTCTTCCTTTGTTCTTACCATTCTGAAATAATAACTCCAGTATCTCACATATACTGTGATGTTATTATAAATATGGTACAATCATATTCAGTATTCTATCCACCCTTTGAATAACATGTCACCATACGTGCGTACGTACGGCTTACCGTCTCCACGTCGTGGTGTAATTGTTATTCAATATAATATTATTTGGATGGGTATAATAATGATGTGTAACTCATGTAAATAATAAATATAACATGTTAATGATTCTGTCCATTTATATATTATTTTAATATTAAAAGAATGATATTGTCGCTCGTGCGTACGTACGGACTACCGTCTCCACGAACGCGATGAGATTCATTCTCCATCGTAACCATTAAAGCGTAATTATCATTTTATGATTTAAAAATGATGTTTAAGGACTTGATATCATTCTGGATATGAATAATATACAACCTATCCTTTACAAACATGTCTTACGTAACAAAACATATGAAAGAAAACAAGTAAGTTAACACCCGAAACAACGATAATACTAAGATATTATTATCAAATCAATATTAAAAGATCATATATGATATCATATTAATGTATATGATTCTTGTATAATTTAATAACTATTATTTCACCATTATACAGGAGGTTAACCTACCACAACCAAGGAAAAGTACAAGGTAAGGTTTATTTCACAATCTCTTCATTATCCGAGGTTGTATTATACGTAATAATCTACTGGGATCTCTTTATCATCCACATCCATGTTTCTTCGAAATGTATTTCAAAACATTTTTACTATTTACAAGAATATGGGTTAAAGTCATTTATACCATTGTTTGACTTTTTATAAGAGGTTTATAAAGGAATCATTCCGTCGTTTTCAAAACAAGGTCCTTTTTAACCTTTTCGACAGAATTGAGGTAAGAATGTTTTTTTTAACTTATACGGCGGGTGCGGTTATTTTACGCCGTTATAAAATCTTCAAAGCTTTCCTTACAAGCTTATAAGAATGTTTTCAAAGAAAATGTTTTATTTTATATGGATCTTAAATGATTTCAAAATAAAAGGATATATTTCTTTAAAAAGAATTTTGATTTCATCTATGTCAACATCCTTTGATGGATTTTAAGATTATTTGAAGTTGATTTATTATGATACAAAACTTCTATATTGTATTGAAGGTTTTGTGATATGTTTGACTGTGGATGTGCTATTTTTATACCATTCATAGTTTATTGTGAAAGTATTGACATTTCGTATGCTAGTTTTAATACGAATGTTTATGTTATGTTTAAACCTTTTCATATGGGAATGAATTGGACTTAATAAGTGACGGGTGGAGCCCGCTATAGCTCCTCGATGCATCGGTAGGTCTCATGAGACAAACTAGTGTCTTGGCACAAGGCCTTGACAAAATCTTATTTGTAGTCTTGGCACGAGGCCTTGGCTATGTGGTTATGATAGTCTGGCATTATGCATTCCAACATTATGAAAGTGGTTATTGATTTTTGCATGTGATTATTCGATTAGTAGAATATCCATGTGAATAAGTAAATGGCATTATTTCATTTTACTTTTGCCATACCATGTTGAAGTTCAATTTTAAAAGGCTTTTGTTTTAGTAATGCATTGCCTTAAATGTTTATTCTTATTTATGAAAGTTTCCGCTATATTGTTATCCTTACTGGGCATTTGAGCTCACCCCTTTTCTATGTTTTATTTTTTTCCCCAGGATGTGAAGAAGTAAATTATGAATGACCTGCAGGGATATTATGAGGGGATAGTAGTGTGGATTATGGAGACATTATGTTGTTGTAGTAGTTTTTCATTTTATGATGTAATGTAAAACTTATGAATATATCTAGTGTTTCCAAGGCTACTAAACCAATCGGTCTTTCGAGATTTGATCTTTCTTGTGATCATGCCAATGTTATGTAATAATGCACCGACTCTGGGTAACTGGGGTCGGGGCGTTACAGTTGGTATCAGAGGAAGTTTAGTACAAACCTTGGAAGCTAGATTTAGATAAACTCTGATTAGAGCACATAGACCTAAGATGAACTTTGAGGATTAGTATAGAAGAACTTCCTAGAATTTTGGTATTGTAGAGACTTTGTGAGTTTTCCAAGAAATACATCCCTGTCTGGATACGAGCAGGTAGAGGCGGCTCTGGCACAGATGTACCTAGGGGTAAAACTCGAAAACACCGCTTTGAGCTAGACTCGAACGGGAACTGGTGCACGACAACGGGCCTTGCTGCACTCTTGGTTACGACACTCCCAGGGGATATGCTTAGGATAACTCTCACTTTCTTTACAAATCATTATGAAGGGTTTATGAGTATATACTTCCTCAAAGAAAACATATTTATGATTATGGATTATATCCATAGATAGTTCAATTTATGTTTAGTGTTTTATAAGTATGGGATTATGTATTTTGATTCATAAACTGATCTAGTTTATGACATTGTTTAGAAATGGCGCCTAGTGGAAGAAATGGAAACCGTATCAATGCATGCACTCCATGTAGGGATTGCCCTCCTGCTCAAGATAATTATAGTGGGGCTGGTGATGCAACTGGTGCTGATCAGCTAATCACCGTACTGGGACAACTTACTCAGGTTATGAATAATAACCTTACCCGTATGGAGCACCCTGATCCGCAGCGTGGAGGATCAATGTTAGATCGATTCATGAGACAACAACCACCAACGTTCAATGGGAGTACAAATCCCTTAGTAGCTGAGCAATGGATATTTTCCCTAGAGAAAATATTTCAGGCTTTGGGGAGTAGTGAAAGGGAAAAAGTTACCATGGCAGTTTACCGCCTCACTGGAGATGCTGATCAATGGTGGTCATTGATTCAAAACATGAAGGAAGATGATGAAGTATCAAACATGGAATGGAGGGAGTTCAAAGATCTGTTTTTAGAAAAATACTTTCCTCGCGACCATCGAGCAGATATGGAAAGGCAATTTCTGAGTCTGAGACAAAAGGAGGATGATAATGTCACAAAGTATGAGGCTAACTTTACAAGGTTAGCGAGGTACGCTGGTGATTATATTCGCAACCCAAGAAGTAAGATTGATCGTTTCTTTGATGGGTTAAAACCATTTCTCCGTCGAGCATTAGTCTCACAATCCTTTTCATCGTACGAAGACATTGTCTCATGTGCTATCAAGACCGAAAAGGAATTCTCTATGTCTTATGACTTTAAAGCAAAGCAAGAGAAGAAGAGACCTGCTGATCAATCTGGGAATGGAAATAAGAGGAAGAAGGGAAAGGTTGAATATCCATCTTGTGGTAAGTGCGGGAAGAAACACCCCGGTGCTTGCCTGAAGGGAATGGGAGTCTGTTACAAGTGTGGTGAAAAAGGCCACCAAGCTCATGATTGCAAGGGGAAGAAGGAAGCTACCAATGTTCAGTGCTACAATTGCAGGGAGATGGGGCATTATGCAAATGCATGTCCTAAGCGTCAGGAGAACTTACCTCAGAAAAGGCCAAGGGATCAAGGCCAGGCTTATGCTATCACTACTGCTGAGGTAGAAACTCCGAAAGACGTGGTGGCAGGTAATTTAATGGTTTCCTCAAGTTTATCAAATGCATTATTTGATTCTGGATCATCGCATTGTTTCATATCTTCCCAGTTTGCTAAGAAAATTAGATATTTACAATTTGATTTAATAAGGGAGTTGTCAGTTAAAACTCCTAAGGGAAGTATCGTTGCAACAAAGTTTTGTGAATCAGTCCCCATTAGAGCACATAAATTTTCTTTATCTGCTGATTTCATCGTCATACCTATGATTGAGTTTGATATAATCCTCGGTATGGACTGGCTTTCGGACTATGATGCGAAGATTTATTGTAAGAAGAAAGAGGTTACGATTCTCGATGATAATGATAAGGAACACCTTATTTTTAGAGCAGAATCGTCACCACCTAATTCTTATTTAGACCCACCCCCAGTAGCTCAACTTAATTCAATTATTGGGGAGGAAGAGAATGAAGTAACTATCGGTGAGGAAAGGAATGTTCAAATAGAGGGTGTACCTGTTGTGAAAGAATTTGTAGATGTATTTCCGGAAGATTTACCTGGACATCCTCCAGAACGAGAAGTTGAGTTTTCCATTGATTTGATTCCTGGATCAAGGCCTATATCGAAGACCCCTTATAGAATGGCCACTGTAGAGTTAGTCGAACTAAAGAAACAACTAGAGGAATTGAGTAATAAGGGATTTATTCGCCCTAGTGTTTCTCCATGGGGAGCCCCTGTTCTTTTTGTTAAAAAGAAAGATGGATCTATGAGGTTATGTATTGACTACAGGGAGATCAATGCTATATCGATAAAGAACAAGTATCCCCTACCTCGTATTGATGATTTATTTGACCAACTGCATGGAGCTCAATACTTTTCAAAGATTGACCTTCGATCTGGATACCATCAGTTGTGTGTGAAGAAGGAAGACATTCCGAAAACAGCATTTCGAACCAGGTACGGGCATTACGAGTTTACTGTAATGCCGTTTGGATTGACCAATGCACCCTCTGTATTCATGGATCTGATGAATAGAGTTTTCAAGGAGTATCTCGATGAATTTGTGGTAGTATTTATTGATGATATATTGGTATACTCCAAAACCTATGAAGATCATGAAAATCACTTGCGCATTATCTTGAAGACTCTGAGGAGGCATGAATTATATGGAAAGTTTAGCAAGTGTGAATTCTGGCTTCAGGAGATTTCTTTTCTTGGACATATTGTCTCTAAAGATGGAATCTCTGTTGATCCTTCTAAGACCAAGGCAATCCAAGAATGGCCAGCACCTACGAGTATAACTGAGGTACGTAGTTTTATTGGTTTGGCAGGTTATTATCGACGTTTCGTCCAGAATTTTGCCCGATTGGCAAACCCATTAACGAAGCTCACACGTAAAGGGGTTAAATTTGTTTGGACAAAAGAGTGTGAAGAATGTTTCGAAGAACTGAAGAGAAGATTAGTCAATGCTCCTATATTGACTCTACCATCGGGGAATGATGGGTTCGTTATTTATAGTGATGCATCAAAGAAAGGACTTGGCTGTGTCCTTATGCAGAATGATAGAGTTATTGCCTATGCATCACGACAGTTGAAAATTCATGAACAAAACTATCCTACTCATGATCTTGAGTTAGCAGCTGTGATCTTTGCTTTGAAGATATGGAGGCACTACCTCTATGGTGAAAAATGTGAGATTTATACTGATCCCAAGAGTTTGAAGTATATTTTCTCACAAAAAGAACTCAACATGAGGCAAAGGAGATGGCTTGAATTACTCAAGGATTATGATTGTACGATACACTACCACCCGGGGAAGGCAAACAAGGTGGCAGATGCTTTGAGCAGAAAAGACCATGGAGTTTTGAACATGATGAGAATTTAAAGGGATCCAATTTTCATGGATCTAGTGAAGATGGACATGGGAATAATCAGGGAAGGTGAAACATCAATGCTTTTTCAAATGGTTGCCAAACCATCTTTACTAGAAAGGATTAAGAGTTCTCAGACCGATGATGAAGAATTTCAGAAGAAGATTAAAGCTGTGAATGATGGGAGATTGAGAGACTTTGTGTATGAAGATGGAACTTTGAAATTTGGAAAGAGACTTTGTGTTCCCAATATACCTGATCTAAAAAGGGAATTGTTGGATGATGCTCATAGTTCCAATTTCTCTATACACCCTGGGAGCACCAAAATGTATAGAGATTTGAAGGAACATTTTTGGTGGGACAACATGAAGAGGGAGATTGCTGATTTTGTATCAAGATATATGGTTTGTCAACAAGTGAAAGCTGGAAGGCAACAGCCTGGAGGAGTCATGCAACCTCTTCCCATACCGGAGTGGAAATGGGACAATATTACGATGGACTTTGTCATGGGGCTACCAAAGACTTCTAGAAGGAACGATGCAATATGGGTTATTGTTGATCGTCTTACCAAGTCAGCACATTTTCTTGCTATAAGAGAAGATCTACCCCTGGAACGTCTAGCAAGACTATACATTAATGAAGTTGTGAGACTTCATGGTGTACCCCTATCGATTGTTTCTGATCGTGATCCCCGTTTTACTTCAAGATTCTGGAAAAGTCTTCAGAAATCCCTGGATACTGAACTTCATTTGAGCACTGCTTACCACCCTCAGACAGACGGACAATCAGAACGGACTATTCAAACCTTAGAAGACATGTTGAGATCTTGCTCACTTGATTTTCAGGGTTTGTGGGATCAATATTTACCTCTGGTAGAATTTTCCTATAACAATAGCTTCCATTCGAGTATTCAGATGGCACCATATGAAGCTTTATACAGAAAGAGATGTCGTACACCAACCTGTTGGGATGACGTTGGTGAAAGAAAACTTGTAGGCCCAGAACTGGTGGAGGAAACGGTGGAAAAGGTGAAAGTAATCCAAAATCACATCAAAGCAGCTCAAAGTAGGCAGAAGAGCTATGCCGATAATCGAAGGAAGGATTTGGAATTTCAAGTCGGTGATCATGTTTTCCTGAAGGTATCTCCGTGGAAGGGAGTCATAAGTTTTGGTAAGAAAGGTAAATTGAGTCCCAGGTACATCGGACCTTTCGAAATTCTAGAACGAATTGGGGCTGTAGCTTACCGATTGGCAATGCCGCCAAGTCTCTCCAAAGTTCACGATGTGTTCCACGTATCTCTGTTGAGAAAATACATGCCTGACCCAACGCATGTACTCACCTATGAGGAATTAGAACTGGAACCGGATCTGTCTTATTGTGAAGAGCCCGTCAGGATTCTTGATACAAGAGAACAAGTACTGAGAAACCGGACGACGCGTCTGGTAAAAGTTTTGTGGAGAAATCATAAGATGGAAGAGGCAACGTGGGAACCCGAGGAACTTATGATGAAGAACCACCCGAGTCTTTTTATGCAGTAATACCCTAGAAATTGCGAGGACGCAATTATTTTAAGGAGGGGAGAATGTAACACCCCAAGCTTCTACGGTACGTTTCCCTTCGAATAATGTGATAGCGTGTGTTGTACGCAACACCGAGTTCTAACACACCATAACTAATCAAACTAGCCGTTATGAATAGTAATACCTACTTTTTGAAATTATATATATTTTATATTTGAAAATGGACTTCATTTTTGGATTCGGAATATCGAATTTAGCCTAGGGTGAAATTTTGGTACATTTCGGATAACTTTCATATTTTGATGAATAGTGAAAATTACTAAATTTTAATTAAAAACAACTTTTTTAATCAAATTAATTACTAGTGATAAATTATGAATTTGAGTGGTTTTAAAGTATATTTAGAATATATTTTTACCATTTAATATAATTTTGGTCATTGGACATAATTTTACAATTAAACCGAACATAAACAAGTGTCAATCTTTTGATAGTTATTATCTCTTAAAAACACGCTTTTTGTTTTAACAGCGGGAATTAATTTTAAATTAATTTCTGCCAATTCTGTGTTTTGAATTTAGGAAAATGGATTCCATATTTGGAATCAGGATGTTCAAATTGTGTAAATAGGTAACTTTTATTTTTAGACATTTTGAATAGTTACTGTGGTAAATATTTTATTTACCATGGTTAAAGGGTAAATCCGGTAAATAAGGGTTAAAAAATAATATTATAATAATACAAAATTACCCTAAAACGTGTCCTAACCTTATTGGTGGACACATACCCGACCATGGGCATCCTTGGGTCAATTTGGGGACCCCTTGGAGCCACTTGTATGTGGTAGGGACACTTTATATTAATAAAGTTAAAATAAAAATAAAAATGGCATAAGCTTACATCTTTTAGAAGAACAATTTTTACATAGGGTTATACATGTTGGATTTTCGATTATAAATATTCATTAGAAAGCTAAAAAGATTTCCTACATAATGATATTTTACTTATAATTTTTAGACATTAAATAATTTATTTTATTTATGACACAATGATGATGCAGTAATTACTATAATAGTGAAAAATTAAAATAAGTGATATTATAAATACCCAAATAAATATAATATGAAACTTTTAATGAATTAAACTAATTTTCTAGGATACTATTATATATTAGGATTGATTTAATTGACTTTTTTCGAAGTAATAAATCTGTTATGAGTTTCAAAAAAATCAACTAATGAATAGTGTCAAAATTGACATAAAAGAATTCTTAAAACAAATATTATATTATTAATTGATATTAAATTCCTAAAAATCTAAGGTTCGGCCAAGAGACTTATATCATGATAGGTTAATCATTAATGGACCACTTGGGGGTCTCTTGGATGTATATAGTAAGTTTATTAACCATAATATATAAAATACAAAGAGACATTGTAAAAGTGAAACTAATTAACTTAGAGTTTATACTTAAAGATAAGGTTAATATAAGTACCCAAACCTGTCTAAATTCTATTGGATGAGTTTCTTTCGACCTATCCCCACCTCATCATTTGAATAGTCAACTTTGGAGCCTTTAGAAACCGAATATGAATTTATTATAAATTAATATTTCTAGCTTTTCCAAAGGTGCCCCTCACCCCTCTTATAAAAGGGCACTCCTCCTTCTCATTTCTTCACACCTTCAAAGCCTTTTGGTTCGGCAAAACTCTGCCCAAATACTCTCCCAACATCCCTCAATACAACCTAGAGGCATTAGTTTGATCAGAAAGCCAACCTAAGGAGCCCTTTTGATCAAATCAAAAGGAAGAACCCGAAGAAGAGGTAATGATTTCACCACCCTTTTCTAAGTTCATTTCTTCTTCCACTTCTTCTTCCTTTGTTCTTACCATTCTGAAATAATAACTCCACTATCTCACATATACTGTGATGTTATTATAAATATGGTACAATCATATTCAGTATTCTATCCACCCTTTGAATAACATGTCACCATACGTGCGTACGTACGGCTTACCGTCTCCACGTCGTGGTGTAATTGTTATTCAATATAATATTATTTGGATGGGTATAATAATGATGTGTAACTCATGTAAATAATAAATATAACATGTTAATGATTCTGTCCATTTATATATTATTTTAATATCAAAAGAATGATATTGTCGCTCGTGCGTACGTACGGACTACCGTCTCCACGAACGCGATGAGATTCATTCTCCATCGTAACCATTAAAGCGTAATTATCATTTTATGATTTAAAAATGATGTTTAAGGACTTGATATCATTCTGGATATGAATAATATACAACCTATCCTTTACAAACATGTCTTACGTAACAAAACATATAAAAGAAAACAAGTAAGTTAACACCCGAAACAACGATAATACTAAGATATTATTATCAAATCAATATTAAAAGATCATATATGATATCATATTAATGTATATGATTCTTGTATAATTTAATAACTATTATTTCACCATTATACAGGAGGTTAACCTACCACAACCAAGGAAAAGTACAAGGTAAGGGTTATTTCACAATCTCTTCATTATCTGAGGTTGTATTATACGTAATAATCTACTGGGATCTCTTTATCATCCACATCCATGTTTCTTCGAAATGTATTTCAAAAAAAATTTACTATTTACAAGAATATGGGTTAAAGTCATTTATACCATTGTTTGACTTTTTATAAGAGGTTTATAAAGGAATCATTCCGTCGTTTTCAAAACAAGGTCCTTTTTAACCTTTTCGACAGAATTGAGGTAAGAATGTTTTTTTTAACTTATACGGCGGGTGCGGTTATTTTACGCCGTTATAAAATCTTCAAAGCTTTCCTTACAAGCTTATAAGAATATTTTCAAAGAAAATGTTTTATTTTATATGGATCTTAAATGATTTCAAAATAAAAGGAGATATTTCTTTAAAAAGAATTTTGATTTCATCTATGTCAACATCCTTTGATGGATTTTAAGATTATTTGAAGTTGATTTATTATGATACAAAAATTCTATATTGTATTGAAGGTTTTGTGATATGTTTGACTGTGGATGTGCTATTTTTATACCATTCATAGTTTATTGTGAAAGTATTGACATTTCGTATGCTAGTTTTAATACGAATGTTTATGTTATGTTTAAACCTTTTCATATGGGAATGCATTGGACTTAATAAGTGACGGGTGGAGCCCGCTATAGCTCCTCGATGCATCGGTAGGTCTCATGAGACAAACTAGTGTCTTGGCACAAGGCCTTGACAAAATCTTATTTGTAGTCTTGGCACGAGGCCTTGGCTATGTGGTTATGATAGTCCGGCATTATGCATTCCAACATTATGAAAGTGGTTATTGATTTTTGCATTTGATTATTCGATTAGTAGAATATCCATGTGAATAAGTAAATGGCATTATTTCATTTTACTTTTGCCATACCATGTTGAAGTTCAATTTTAAAAGGCTTTTGTTTTAGTAATGCATTGCCTTAAATGTTTATTCTTATTTATGAAAGTTTCCGCTATATTGTTATCCTTACTGGGCATTTGAGCTCACCCCTTTTCTATGTTTTATTTTTTTCCCCAGGATGTGAAGAAGTAAATTATGAATGACCTGCAGGGATATTATGAGGGGATAGTAGTGTGGATTATGGAGACATTATGTTGTTGTAGTAGTTTTTCATTTTATGATGTAATGTAAAACTTATGAATATATCTAGTGTTTCCAAGGCTACTAAACCAATCGGTCTTTCGAGATTTGATATTTCTTGTGATCATGCCAATGTTATGTAATAATGCACCGACTCTGGGTAACTGGGGTCGGGGCGTTACATATAAAGTCATAATTGAACCATATATGATATCATAACAATGAATATGATTCTTTAATAATTCAATAACATTATTTAAATAATTATACAGGAGGTTCAGATACATATGAAGCATATCAGACATAAGGTAAGGGATAATTTTGAAATCTCGTTTTTATCCGAGATTGTTGATTGGTAAGTATTTACTGGGGTTATTGTTATCATCAATGCCCATGTTTTCTAAAAAAATATTCATTTATTTTTAAAGCCCTTTTTACCAATTTATGAAATTTACCACATGTTATGAAAGGAATCTTACTTTTTTTTACCACATGAAGAACTTTTTGACTTTTCTGGAAAAAGTACGAGAAGAATGTTTTTTAAATTATACGACATGAACAGATTTTTACGGATTTATAACACCATATTTTCATGAATCTTACTCTACAAGATATCATGATTATTTTCAAAAAAATCCTTTTCTTCTAAAATTGCATTAAATTTTGTGAAAATAAAATGATTTTGAAGAAGAAAGGATATTTTCCTCAAGAATTCATTTCAAGGGTTTTATCAAAAACATTTTCTATCTAAGATGAAATTATTCTATATTTGTATGTTTCAAGTATAAGTTCTCTATGATTTAAATGGTTTCGATTTTCTTATGATGAAATGTTATCCATTAGTTTTATCTGGATTATGTTATGATGGGATGCTGTTTATGAAACCCATTTTATTCTTTGGGTTATGATGAATGGTTTATGTTTATGATATGTCACAATTAAGAATGATTTCATTATGAGATGGGTGGGACTTATATCTCCCTCCAATGCATTGGGTAAATATTTATATATCACGAGATAGACATGGCTGGAACAGTAAGTTAATCTGGTTCAGTTATACAGGACTGGAATGAGGAGTGAACTCGATTCAGAAATGGACATTCTCTACTAAGATGGTCTTGGAAGAAATGCCTTGAAAACTATGGAAATCATATCATGTGCTTAATGTTTTTATGCAATTAAAGTTTTATTACCATTCTATTTTATCATTATTGATGTTTCATTATGATCTATGCCTTACGTACTGCCATGTTTTCTTTCATTGATCATGATTTTGAAGGTTACAGATTATGTTCATGTTTTTAAGATCAAATGTATATGGTTGGTTTTATTTTCTCCATGCTTACCCTTAATGAGAATTTGAGCTCACCTTTTATATGTTTTCTTTTCCCCAGGATATAAAGAAATTTTTTAGGTAAGAAAACAAAAGGGGAATATCTTTACGGAAGATGTTGAAGATCATTCATTGTGATTAGAAGATTATGTTCCAAGTTTCCAAAGACACTAGATGATTACAGTCCATGAGTGTTGGTTTTTGTTATGTATTAGATATTTCGTAAAAGTAATGTAATTTCCATGTACATCAAGGTTGGGGTCTCTACATTTAAAAGGAATTTGGTTTTGTCTTATACGTTTCCTTAAATGTTTATGCTTATTTATGAAATTTTCTACTATATTTTTATCCTTACTGGGCATCTGAGCTCACCCCTTTATATGTTTTATTTTTCCCAGTATTCGAAGAAGTATATTATGACTGACCTACGGGGGCAGTCTATGGGATCTCAGTGTTTTCTATGGAAACAATGTTGTATTTTTTCATTTTATGAATTAATGTAAACCTTATGAAGGTATCTAGAACTTCCAAGGGTACTAATCTAATCAATATTTCGGGACTTGATCTTTTGTGATCATGCCAATGATACATAATAATGTACCGACTCTAGGATTCTGGGGTTAGGGCATTACAGTTGGTATTAGAAGAATTTTAGTACAAACCATGGAAACAGGATTTTGATAAACTTATATTTGATAACATAGCCCTAAGAAATACATTGAGGATTAGTATAGAAGAACAACCTAGATTTTTGGTATTGTAGATATTTTGTGAGTTTTCCTAGAAATACATCCCCTTCTAGATACGAGATGGTAGAGGAAGATCCGACACAAATGTACCTAGGGGTAAAACCAAAAAACACCGCTTTGAGATAGAATCGAATGGGAACTGGTGCACGATAGGGATCCATGGTACACTCTTGGTTATGAAACTCCCATGGGATATGCTTAGGATAATTCTCATTTTCATTACAAACCATTATGAAGGGTTTATGAGTATATACATCCTCAAAGAAAATATTTTTTTTATGATTCTGGATTATATCCATAAACTGTTCAATTTATGTTAAGTGTTTTACAAATTTGTATTTATGTATTTTGATCCATACACTAATCTGGTTTCTTCCAATGCATAGAAATGTTGCCTAGTAGAAGAAATGGAAACTGTACTAATGCATGCACTCCATGTAAGGATTTCCCTCCTAATCAAGATAATTATAGTGGAGATGGTGATGCAATTGTTGCCAATCCGCTAATCACCATGTTGGGACAATTCACTATGGTTATGAATAATAACATTACCCATACAGAGAACTCTGATCCGTAGCATGGAGGATGAATGTTAGATTGCTTCCTCAGGAAACAACCACCAATATTCAATTGGAGTACAAATCCATTTGTAGTTGAGCAAAGGATAAATTCCTTAGGGAAAATATTACATGCCTTGGAGAGTAGTGAAATGGAAGAAGTTGTCCTGACAGTTTACCACCTCAATAGAGATGTTGATCAATGGTGGTCATTGATTAAAACAAAATGGAAGATGATGTAGTTTCTAATATGGAATAGAGGTATTTTAAAGAGGTTTTCACATAAAAATACATTCCTTGTGACCATCGAGTAGATTTGGAAAGGCAATTTCTCATTATGAGGAAAAAAGAGGATGAGAATGTCTCAAAGTATGAGGCTAACTTTACAAGGGAAGCGAGGTATGCTGTAGAGTATATACATAACCCACGAATTAAGATTAATCATTTATTTTATGGGTTAAAATCATTTCTCTATCGAGAATTAGTCTCACAATCCTTCTCTCCATACAAAGATATTGTCTCATGTGCTATCAAGACAGAAATATATTTCTATAAGTCTTACAAATTTAATGAAAAGCAAGAGAAGAAGAGATCTGCTGAACATTCTGGAAATGTAAATACGGGGAAGAAGGGAAAAGTAGAATATCCATCCTGTAGTAAATGTGGGAAGAAACACCCTAGTACTTTCCTAAAGGGAATAGGAGTCTGTTACAGGTGTGGTGAAAAAGGCCACCATGCTCGTTATTGCAAAGGGAAGAGAGAGGCTGTCAATGTTGAATGCTATAATTATTGAGAATGGGGGAATTATGTGAATGAATGTTCTAAGAGTCAGGGTAACTTACCACAAAAAAGGCCAAGGGATCAAGGCCAAGCTTATGCTATCACTACTACTGAGGTTGAAGCTCCGAATGATGTAGCGGTTGGTAATTTAATGGTTTCCTTAGGTTTAGAAAATTCTTTATTTGATTCTTGATCATCACATTGTTTCATATCTTCCAAGTTTTCTATGAAAATTATATATTTCCAATTTGATTTATCAAGGGTGTTGTCAGTCAAAATCCTAAGGGAATTATCATTGCAACAATGTTTTGTGAATCTTTCCCCATTAGACATATAAATGTTCTTTATCTGCTGATCTCATCATCATACCCATGATTGAATTACATATAATCCATGGAATGTATTGTCTTTCAGACCATGATGAATAAATTTATTATAAGAAGAAGGAGGTTACTATTTTTGATGACGATGATAAAGAACACCTTATCTTTAGATCAGAAATGTTACCACCTGATTCTTATTAGATCCACCCCCAATAGCTCAACTAAATTCAATTATAGCGGAGGAAAAGAATGAGATAATTGTGGGTGAGGAAAGGAATGTTCAAATAGAGGATGTACCTATTGTGAAAGAATATGATGATTTGTTTCTAGATTATTTACCTGGGCATCCTCCAGAATGAAAAATTGAGTTTTCTATTGATTTAATTCCCCGTTCATGGCCCATATCAAAGACCCCTTATAGAATGGCTACAGTGGAATTAGTGGAACTAAAGAAAAAACCATAAGAATTGAGTAATAAGGGATTTATTCAACCTATTATTTCTCCATGGGGATCCCATGTCCTTTTAGTTAAGAAGAAAGATGGATCTATGAGGTTGTGCATTGACTACAGGGAGATCAATGTTATAACAATAAAGAACAAGTATCCCCTACCTCGCATTGAGGATTTATTCGACCAACTTCATGGAGCTCAATACTTTTCAATGATTGAACATTGATTTCGATAACATAAGTTGTGTGTGAAGAAGGAAGAGATTCCAAAAACTGCATTTCAAACCAAGTACGGGCATTACGAGTTTACAGTAATGCCTTTTGGATTGACTAATGCACCCTATATTTTCATGGATAGAATGAATAGTGTTTTCAAGGAATATCTTGATGACTTTGTAGTGGTATTTATTGAAGATATATTGGTATACTCCAAAAGTTACTAAGATCATGAAATCACTTGCGGATTATCTTGAAGACTCTGAGAAGACATGAATTAATTGGGATGTTTAGCAAGTGTGAATTCTTGCTTCATGAGATTTCTTTTCATGTCCTTATTGTATCCAACGATGGAATCTCGGTTAATCCTTCTAAGACTAAGGAAATCCATGAATGGCCAGCACTGACGTGTATAACTGAGGCATGCAATTTTATTAGTTTAGCAGGCTATTATCAGTGTTTCATCCTGATTTTTTTCCGATTGGCTAACACATTATCAATTCTCACACAGAAAGGGGTTAATTTTTTTGGAAAAAAAGAGTGTGAAGAATGTTTTGAAGAACTGAAGAGAAGATTAGTAAATTATCCTATCTTGACTCTACCATTTGGGAATTATGGGTTTGTTATTTATAGTGATTCATCGAAGAAATGACTTGGTGGTGTCCTTATGCAGAATGATAGAGATATTGCCTATGCATCACGACAGTTAAAAATTCATAATAAAAACAGTCATAAACATGATCTTGAGTTAGCAACTGTAATCATTTCATTGAAGATATGGAGAAATTATATCTATGGTGAAAAATGTGAGATATATACCAATCACAAGAGTTTGGCGTATATTTTTTCACAAAAAGAACTCAACATGAGGCAAAGGAGATGACTTGATCTACTAAAGGATTATGATTGCACTATACACTACCACTCGGGGAAGGCAAATAAGGTGGAAGATGCTTTGAGTAGAACGGATCATAGAGTTTTGAACAAGATGATAGTTGAAAGGGATCCTATTTTCATGGATCTAGTAAATATGGATATGGGAATAACCATTGAAGGTGAAATATCAATACTTTTTCAAATGGTTTCCAACTTATATTTACTAGAAAGGATAAAGAGTTCTCAGACCAATGATGAAGAGTTTCAAAAGAAGATTAATGCTGTGAATGAAGGGAGATTGAGTGACTTTGAGTATGAACATGGAATTTTAAAATTTGGGAAGAGACATTGGGTCCCCGGTATACCTGATCTAAAAAGGGAATTGTTGGATGATTCTCATAGTTCCAATTTCACTATACACCTTGGTATCACTAAGATGTATATAGATTTGAAAGAACATTTTTTGTGGGACAACATAAAGTGGGAGACTATTGATTTTTTTTCAAGATGTATGGTTTGTCAACAAGTGAAAGCTATAAGGCAACACCCTAGAGGAGTAATGAAACCTCGTCCTATACCTGAGTAGAAATGGGATAATATTGTGATGTAATTTTTCATGGGACTACCAAAGACTCATAGAAGGAACGACTCAATATGGGTCATTGTTGATCGTCACACCAAGTAAACACATTTTCATGCTATAAGAAAAGTTTTACCACTTGAATGTCTATAAATACTACATATTAATGATGTTGTAAGACTTCATGTAGTACCATTATTGATTGTTTCTGATCGTGATACCCATTTTACATCAAGATTCTGGAAATGTCTTTAGAAAGCCCTTGATACTGAACTTTGTTTGAGTACTTCCTATCACCCCAAACTATTGGACAATCGGAATGGACTATTCAAATGTTATAAGACATATTGATATCATGCTCACATGACTTTCAAGGTATGTGGGATCAATATTTACCTCTGGTATAATTTTCCTAAAAAAATAGCTTTCATTCAAGTATTTAGATGGCACTATATGAAGCGTTATACTGAAAGAGATGTCAGCCACCAACCTGTTGGGATGATGTTGGTGAAATAAAACTCATTGGCCAAGAAATGGTGGAGGAAATTATGGAATAGGTAAAGGTAATCCGAAACCAAAACAAAGCAACTATAAGTAGACAGAAGATTAATGATGATAATCAAAGAAAATATTTGGAATTTTAGGTATGAGATCATGATTTCTTAATGGTATCTCCATGTAACGATGTTATACGTTTCAGTAAGAAGGTAAAATTTAGTCTCAAGTACATATGACCTTTCTAAATTATAAAACGAATTGGGGTTGTAGCCTACCGTTTTGAAATGCCGCCAAGTCTCTCCAAAGTTCATGATGTATTCCACGTATCCAGTTGAGAAAATACATGCCTGAACCAACGCATGTACTCACCTATGAGGAATTAGAACTAGAACCCATTTTGTCTTATTGCGAAGAGACTATCAAGCTTCTTGATACTGGAGAACAAGTGTTGTGAAACTGGATGACTCGTCTAGTAAAAGTTATATAGAGAAACAATAAGATGGAAGAGGCAACATTAGAACCCGAGGAACTTATGATAAATAACCAACCACGTCTTTTTATATAGTAATATTCTAGAAATTTTGAAGAAGAAATTAACTTAAGGAAGGGAGAATGTAACAACCCACACTTCCATGATACTCTTCTCTTTGAATAATATAATAGCGTTTGTTGTACGCAACTTCAAGTTCCAACACAACACAACCAATCAAACTAGCTGTTATGAATAGTAATACCCACTTATTGAAATTTTATAAATTTTATGATACAAAATGGACATCATTTTTGGATTCATAATATTGATGTTAGCTTAGGGTGATTTTTTTGTTTTTTCAGAAAGCTTTCAATTGTTGATTAATAGTGAAAAACACTGAGTTATAGTTTAAAAAATAATTTTTATTTAAATAATTTTTCATTTTATTTTAATTTATTTTAGGTGAAAATAGATATTTAATACTTATATATGTTCAATGTAATTTATTGGAGTTACTTTATAATAATTTTAGATATATAAAAAAAATTGAACTTTTAACAGTCTTTTACCCACCTCCTCAGAGCGTTTCCAAATTAACATAAAATGTAATTTTACTGCTTCTTTGAGGTGAATTTAAAAAATACTAGATAAATGGTTGATATCAGTAAGTAAAATGTTGTTCAATAAGATGAAAATATTTTTTGTTGAATAGTAACTTTTTTCTTTTATTAACCACGGTTAAAAGTAAATAGGGTAATTATGGGTAAAAACGATAATATTATTTCCTTAACACTTGTCCTAATTCTATTGGATAAGAGTAATTTGACCAAAAATAACCTTAGAAATAAAATAAAATCCTTTAGGTACACTTGTATTAGATTAGGACATTTATTATTATTTACTTCAAAGAGGAGTTAAAAGTGTTTAATTCAAGGTTTAAAAACTAAACCATTTTTAATATAGGGTTACACATAAGATAAATTCGACTATAAATATTTATTAGAAAGCTAAAATTATTTCCTACATAATAGTATTTTATTTATAATTTTTTATCATTAAATAAGTAAATTTATTTATGACACAATGATGATGGAGTAATTTCGGTATTAATGAATGATTAATATAATTGATATTATAAAAATCCAAATAATTGCAATTTTAGACTTTTTATGAATTCAACTAATTTTCTAGGTTAATATGATATATTAGGGTTGGTTAGATGAATTGTTTTTGAAGTAATAATGATTTTATAAATTTAGAAAAAATGAAATAAAAATGTGTCAAATTTAACATAAAAGTGTTTTAAAAACAAATATTATATTATTAATGGGTATTCTATTCCTAAAATTCTAATGTTCAGACAAAAGGCTTATTTAATGATATTTGAATCATTAATTAACCACATGGGGTTCTCTTGGAAGTATATATTGTGTTTATTAACAATATAATATAAAAATAAAAAGAGACATGGTAAATGTGAAACTATTTAACTAAGAGTTGAATCTAAATGATAAGGTCAATATAGTGACTCAAACCTGTCTAAAACCTATTGGTTGAGTATTTTTTTACCCATACCCACCTTATATTTTAAATAATTCTTTTTGGAGCCATTAGAAACCATATATTATTTTATTATAAAATAATATTTCTAGCTTTTCCAAAGGTGCCCCTCACCCCTCTTATAAAAGGGAACTCCCCCTTCTCTCTAATTTACACCTTCAAAGCCTTTTGGCTTGGTCAAACTCTACCAAAATACCCTTTAAGATATTTTACCTTCATCCTAGAGGCCTTCCTTTAGTCATAATGCCATCTTATGGAGCCCTTTGGATCAAATCAGAAGGAATAACCCAAAGAAGAGATAAATATTTCATCACGTCTTTCAAGTTCTTTTCTTCGTCCACATCCTCTTTCATTATTTTTTCCATTATAACATAATAACCCCAGTATCTTATATATACTTTTATTTTATTATAAATGTGGTACAACCATATTCATTATTCTATCCATCCTTTGAATTACATGTACCCATACGTGCTTATGTATGTCTTACCATCTCCATGTTGTGGTGTAATTGTTATTCAATACATTATTACATGAATGGGTATAATAATGATGTGTAATTGATGTAAATAATAAATATAACATGATAATTATTCTGTATATATGATATAAAATCCAATTATATATTATTTTAATATCAAAAGGATGATATTGTTGCTCGTGTGTACATACGGATTACCGTCTCCACGAACGCAATGAGATTCATTCCCCATCGCATCCATTCAATACTAATTTTTATTTGATGAATAAAAATAATATTTAAAGACTTTATATCATTCTAGATATGAATAATATACCTCCCATGACAAACATGACTCACATAACAAAGAATATAAAGGGAAAAAAATCTGTTAACACCTCAAACGACGATAATACTAAGATATTAATAACAAATCAATGTTAAAAGATTATATATGATATCATATTAACGTAAATGATTCTTGTATAATTTAAGGACAATTATTTCACCATTATACAAGAGTTTAACCTTCCCTAGACTATGGAAAAGTACAAGGTAAGGGTTAATTTCAGAGTCTCCTCATTATCTGAGGTTGTTTATATATAATTTTCTACAATGAATTTTTTATCATCCGTATCCATGTTTCTTAAAAATATATGCCGAAACATTTTAAAAATTTACTATAATATTGTTTAAAGTCATTTATACCCTTGTTTGACTTGTATAAGATTTTTATAAAGAAATATTTCGGTCATTTTCCAAATAAGGTCCTTTATAACCTTTTCGACAGAATTAAGTTAAGAATGTTTTTTATCTTATACGGTGGTTGTGGCTATTTCCCCCCATCATAACATCATCGAAGCTTCCCTTACAATATTATAATAATATTTTCAAAATAAATTTCTTGTTAAATGATTTTAAAATAGAAAGTGGTATTTCTATAAAAAAAGGTTTTGATTTCATCTATGTCAACATCCTTTGATGGATTTTAATCTTATTTGAAGTTGATTTACTATGATACAAAACATCCATATTGTATTGAAGGTTTTGTGACCTATTTGACTATGGATGTGTTATTTTTACACCATTCATGGTTTATGGATAATGTAATGACATTTTAAATGCTAGTTTTAATCTGAATGTTTATATTATGATTAAACTTTTTCATATGAGAAATACATTGGACATAGTAAGTGACAGGTGGAGCCCACTATAGCTCCTTGATGGATCGGTAGCTCTCATTACACAAACTAGTGCCTTGTCATAAGGCCTTGAAAAAATCTTATTTTTAGTCTTGGAACAAGGCCTTTACTATGTGGTTATGAAAGATTGGAATGATGCATTCCATCATTATTAAAGTGGCTATTTATATTTCATGTGATTATTCGACTAGTATAATATCAGTATGAATAAGTAAATTGTATTATTTTATTTTTTATCTCTGCCATATTATGTTAAAGTTCAAGTTTAAAAGAATTTTGTTTTATTATTATACATTTCCTTAAATGATTATTCTTATTTATGAAAGTTTCTGCTACATTTTTATCCTTAGTGATCATCTAAGCTCACCCCTTTCTTTGTTTTATTTTTCCCAGGATGCGAATAGGTATATTATGATTGACTTGTAGGGATAGTCTATAGAATCTCAGTGTTTTTTATAGGAACAATTTTGTTGTAGGTTTCCATTTTTTGAAGTAATATAATCCTTATGAATGTATCTAGTACTTCTATGGCTACTAAATTAATCAATATTTCGAGACATGATCTTTTGTGGTCATTTAAATGATACGTAACAATGCACCGACTCTAGGATTCTTTAGTCTGGGTGTTACATAGTTACATCAGAAAATGATAGTATATAGATGTTCTTCTTCAGAAAATAATTTATTTAATAAAGAGCAGTTCCAAAGCGATCAAATTATAAAATATTCCTCTAAAAAATATTAAATATTTAGCAGAAAACAGACTTGAAATAGATTAATGATTAAAAATGTGTATATATTCAGCATGTAGTCTCTTCTTTTGAATCTATTTAATTGATGCAGTAGATCTGTATATGTTCTCAAAAAGAAGGTATATTTTCAAAATAGCAATCTATATATTTTTTAGCAACACTCAAGTCAGATATTGAATGAAATGATTTTATATAATAAATAAGGAAGATAGTCTACATCATAATATAATATCTATGAAAGTCACCTGAAATTCTGTGAGTATTAAAAATAATAATATATTAGAGAATTCATAATTTTCATAAGACTAGGAGAGAAAATATCTACTATAAACGTCTCTTTAAATCATTTATGATGAGCTTTAAATCGGTCAAAAATAAGCTTTAAATTGCCTTGATATTCCACAAGGACCGTTACAGAAAACACTAATAAAATTGTAAATTAAAATTTCCATTTTTGGAAAGTCAAACATAAGGTTTGTTCACATAATTAAAAGACACCAAACATAGTGTTAAACTAGATAACATGTGGTTGATGATCCATACTTTCATCCTTGTAATCATAAAATTGTAAGTGTAACATTGATTATACATACTTTCAATTTTCACAAATACAAGGTGGACAACGTAAGGTTGATTACAAATATAAGGTTTCTCAAATATATGATTTCTTCTCAAATGTAAGGCTCTATACATTTGTAGGATTCCATAACAATACATTTTCTCTTCGAAAAACATTAGGTTTCATTCAAACATAATATTTATTTAACCATACATTTTTTCCAATGTAAGGTTGATTAACCATACTTTCGGATCCTTCCACTTAAAAATTATTATAAATGTATGGTTTCTTCCTTACGTTACATTATTCTATGTAGGGATTGAAAAGTGATTCTAGAAAATGACAAACAGGGAAAAGTGTTTCTGGAATACGCTTAAGAGGGATCTGAACACTTTACTGAATATTTCTCATGAATAAATACATGAATATTATTCCAAAATAAGAATTATAATGAATATAAATTTCCTAAAATACACATAAAATAATATCATGATTAAAACAAACAAGGTTATTTTTGGGCATCAAAATCAATAATATTTATATATTTTTGTTGAGACAATACATGCCCAACACCCTCAAGTGTCGATTAA
The DNA here is from genome assembly GCA_963277665.1 of Viscum album. Classification (NCBI taxonomy): domain Eukaryota; kingdom Viridiplantae; phylum Streptophyta; class Magnoliopsida; order Santalales; family Viscaceae; genus Viscum; species Viscum album. The sequence goes on along the minus strand of OY728120.1, from coordinate 252,855,812 downwards.
TCATCTGAACAATCCCTTTTATTTACACTAACAATTCTAGTCTCATCTACACTATTTTACCTACTTAATCCCAAAATTATAGAGCTCGAGACTTCCTCCCATATAATTCTTCAAAAGGAAGCATCTATATACTAGAATAAAAACTATTATTATAAATAAACTCAACCAATGAAATATGTTATCCACAACATACTCGGTAGTCTAATGAACAAGTTTGATGAATATCTCCAAATGTCAAAATTAATCACTCTCACAATCCATCAGTTAATGAATGAAAAGAAATTATGAAATTTATTCAATTTCCCAATGACTTCTAAAGGCCCACCCAAAATTTAGAACTGAACCAAGAATCATAATTAGATACAATGGAGATGGGAAATCCATCTAACATGATTGTCTCATTGAGTTATAGTTATGAAATGAGATCTAAAGATATTATATAACGTATTGAAATAAAATGTGAAGATTTAGTTAGTCGTTCAATAATAACCCGAATCATATTGTTAACATGATATTTATCGGTGTTCCCACTATAAAATTCAGAGATATTTTTTCCAACTACCATTCTCAAATTAGTACATGCTAAAGTATCACCATAAGTAATTTCCTTTCATATTTAACCTATTTATAATCCAATAAAATCATTTTAATGTCAGAAATATCTCGTTTCATTCTGTCCCTCCCCTAATACTCTCAATGGTCTCTATACTTTTTAATGCATCCAGGATGAAATAAAAATTGAAAACTATGATATTCACATAATAAATATTTTCTTAATTGTGAATCCCAAAGGATACATAATCTCTTCCCAAATAACAAAATAGAATCTTTATAATGGTTAAATACTAGAAACATTCCCCTTTAGAGAAATTCTGCATTTTTCTATAACTCACTGCTTTCCTACAGTGATTGATTAGTTCTTTTAGATAGATACTATTTCTATAAAAAGTAATAAAACAGTGAAATTTACTACACCAACAACTTCCATGCCAATATTCATCAAATCGTTAATCATGGGGTCATGTTCCAAATCTAAAATGGTTAATGTAGTGTGGGTTTCTCTACTCAAGGAATCATCCACATTGTTTTCTATTATAGGATTATAATTGACCATGTAATCATATTTCTTAATCAATTATACCCATGATATTTCCCATTATTCAATTCCTTTTGTGTGAATATATACTTAAATCATTTTTTCAGAATATATTTCACATTTTTATCAATATAGATAGTGCCTCGATATTTTTTAATCAAAAAATTGATCATTCTAGTTCTAAATCATATATGGGATAATTTTTCGCTTGAGGTTTCATTTTCCAAGAAACATAAGTAATTTCTTATCATTATACAACAAAACAAAAAAAGTTACATTAATGAATCATCACTCTAGATGAAAATATCTTCCTTTCGTGAAGGTAGAGATAAAATTGTGGAATTCACAAATCTTTTTTTTATTCCTTTAAATAAACATCACATTTGTATGTACAAATAAATTTAACCCCCCTTTATGTTAACATAGTTAATGGGATTGAGAAACATGTAATGTTTGTAACAAACCATCAGTAATAACCTTAAAATCCAAGAAAACCATGAATCTCAGTAATATTTATAGTATTTGGACATTCATCAATTAATTTCTTTTTTCAAGATCAACTATTATTCCATACTTATTTACAATGTTCCCATGAAAATATATCTACTGAAACAAAAAATCCAATTCTAAATATATGTAGTCTAAAATATTTTCTTTTAGGGTTTTCATAAAAATACTTTTAGGTTTTTCATGATCCTCATTAAAACTAGATAATTCCCCAATCTTCTTTCTAGTTCCTTTAAAAAAACATCAAATTTGTCTATCCAAATAAATTTAACCCCCTTTTATGCTAACATAGTTAACGGGCTATAGAAACATGTAATGTTTTTAAAAAATCATCAGTAATAGCCTTCAAATCTAATAAAACCATTAATCTCAGTAGTATTTATAGTATTTGGACATTCGTAAACAAATTTTTTTTGGGATCTACTATTATTCCATACTTATTTAAAATGTTCCCATGAAAATAAATTTGTTGTAACAAAAAAATAAAATTTTCAAAATATGTTGTATAAATTTTTTTATTTTAGGGTTTTCATAACAATCCTTTAATTTTTTTCATGATAATCATTAAATTTTAAACAAACCAAAATATCACCAATGAAAAAATCATCAATGTTATCCAAATATTCATAGAAGATTCTATTCATATGATCCATAAATATAGAAAATCCATTTTTCAAACCAATGTCTATAAAAAACTATTAATTTCTATATCTAGTATGGAACACTATTTTCAAAATGTCTTCCTCCATGATCTTAAGATAATGGTACTCGAATTTGATGTCATCCTCGAAAAAATACTTTGCTAACTATAGAAGATCAAACAAGCCATTAATATGATGTAAAGGATAACTATTCATAAAAATAATGGTATTCAATGATCTGTAGTAAATTAAAATCGTCATCTAACAACCATTATTTTTATCAAACAAAAGATGATAACTGCAAGGTGAAGTGATGGGTCAATTAAAACCTTAAACTGGAAACTCTTGCACCTGATTTTAAAATTCTTGATATACGAAATAAGACATTCAAAAGGGGGGGTTTGAAATAGTTTTATCATTATTGACTAAATAAATATTAAACTCAACATCGTGATCATGTATAATACTAGAAAACTCATAAAAACATCTAGATATTCATTTACCATACAATAAAAAATAATTTTTAAAATTTCGTATTTTTAAAATAATCTTGAAGATTACATTTTTTACATATTTTAATAGTTTCGTTTTCTTCTTGAAATGTTATAAAAGTTATGGTTTCATTGTTGAATAAAAATAATAATCTTTCTAAAAAAATCATTTTCTTTAGAATAAATATTAACATGATATAAAAAATCCTATCCATGCCTATAATTAGATTATATTATACCAAGGAAATAATAATAAGTTTATCTAGGAAATTCATTCCACAGAAATCAATAGAAGGATTCTTATAATTTATTTTTTCTTAAATATTTCCATAGATTTTTTTCATAGGTTATTTCCTAATTTCGTGATTTAGAAATTCCAATTTACTAAAAAATTTCACAGATACAAAAGAATGTATATAACTTGAATCAAACAAGACATTAGTAAAATATGAGTAAAAGACAGTTTGCCTAATACTAATTCATGGATGGACCATCATTTGATGAAGTAATGAAATGGATTTTTCCCCACATTTATTTTTATATTCCAGTTTCTTCTAATCATTCTTGTTCCTCTTCAGTCATTTATTTGCATAATGATACATCTCAATACATTAAAATAATTGTACTATCTGTATATAAAAATTTTTCTTACCAGAACCATGATATTTTTTATTAAAATTAAAAGACATATTCCCAAAAATACCATATCAAAAACACTTATCAGACTTCAAAAGTCATTCCCCAATGTTTTTTTACCATACTTATCACAAACTGAAAATATAATTTTCTTACCATTAAACATATTTTATGTATTATTTCCTTTTTCTTGCCACCTTGACCAATTTGTTTTTCATTTTTCTATGAAATAATGATCCTTGAAATACTCTCTTTTGAACTTCTATGAACATAAAACATGTTTTTTTTGAATTTTAATTATGGAGAATCCAATTACCTTCGATATTTTTTCTCCAATCACGAGTAAATGTTATTGAGTTTACTATCAAGATACTAAATATAATTTTTTATGTACCTTGCTTATCTAGTGAATTTTTCTTCACATAATTTCACTAAATCCTCATCCTTTCTCTATTTTAGGAATTATTTTTCTATTATAGGTTTAATTTACTTAGGATTTTATTTATAAAGAAAAATATTTTTGAAATCATCCCAATTTAATAATCACTCTCCCTTCTTTTCAGGATATTCATGACCATTGACCACCACTAGCAGGATTAACCATAAATGTGGTGAATAGAAAGAATAAACATTTGATTTTCTAAAAACCCAGTTACATTAAATATATTTTCTAGGGTTTTAATCCACCCTTTAGCTACCAGATCAACTAAATATGGGTGGGTTTTCCGGATTAAATGTTGCACCATTAACATATTACTCTGAGTTTGATATAGCTGATCTCGTGCTTAGATTTCATTATAGTTTATTTCATACAACAACTATTCCAATACTATCTGAAACTACTTATTTTTATTTCAAACTATTCTAGGTTATGAATTCAGAATGATATCGTCCTCTCAGTGCCTTCCTATGTCAGTTTCCCTATATCTTTTCGAGAAAGACATTCTAAATTGGCATATCTTAATAAATGAAACATGGTAATAATTAAATTATATATACTTTAAACATAAAATTAGGTGATAATAATTTATCATTATTCTATTAATATTATTCTAACCCATTAATTAATCAAAACAATGTTTTGGTACCAACAATAAGGACCTAACCATGAATATTACATAATTTAGATAATTCAACATGATATTACTTTAATAAATTCCCAATGATGTATTTTTTTAGAGTTTTATAGAATTATATTATAACCAAAAACAAATCAACACATATATTAATTGTATAAACATTTAATCAATATCCATTTTTTCAAAAATTTGGGTCTTTTAAAAAAATGTGATTTTATTCCACAACAAAACCTCATAACCATAAACATGAATATCCCTCTTCCATTAACCATCCAAAAACCCTTTTATTTTTTTAAACACGGAATGTGCACAAAAAACATAGTATGGTACATTAAATTTATGAAATAAATGGTTAAACCAATAATACATATAAACACATGAATTGTTTTTCAAAAAGTTATGTTTTTCACCCATAAAACATAAGATTTTTTTCTTACCATATGAAATATAATATTTTATATGAAACCATATAAATTGTATAAAAATAATAAAGGTAACTTATAGAATAATTTTCATGTAAATCTTACATATAATGTAGCTCACCTGGATGCATAGGGAGTAACAATCATGGTTATATTTGGAAAAATCATCGCAGTATATTCCCATAATCTCAAAGGAGAAAACTAACCAGTTAACTCTATACCTTTACCCAATTAATTTCAGATCTATAATAGACTCACCCACCCTTTGTTTATCATAGAAACTCCCATCATCATATTAATTAAAAAGAACAAATTATTGGTCATAACATTTGAAGATTTCATAAATGAAACATTCTTTGGAGAAATAAATTTTCTATTATGAAATCACATATCATTTTTAAGAATCCACACACATATATATGAAAAAATTTATATGAAAATGAAATTTTAAACATATAGATAAAACATAAAAACATCAATTAATAATGAAATTAGGAAAATCCCCTTATTATATATAATTGAAAAACATTTTGTTAACAAAAAAGTGTTGTAACATGAAAAGTGTATTTTAAAAAATAATGTACATTATAGAGAACATATAATTAAATTGAAAATTAATAAAATTATTCAAGTATTTTTATTCTCTATAAATCCACATAATATAAAAGAATATAATCAATATTCATTTGACATTTAATGTTTGTACGATATAATTAATGAAGGATATTGTTAACCCAATGATTGGAAATTGGGTTAGGAATTCTATTACATTATTTCCAAAATCATTCTTCACATATAGGTAATTCCATCGAAAATAAAATAAGATTCATTAATTACTTATTTCATAACCTTTTACACATATATATAATTTATCACCATTTTATTATGTTATTTTATGGCCATTTTTATGAGTTATAAATTTCAAAATTGTTATTTTTGGAGGGTTTATTTAATGGTTTTATTTTCGGTTCCCTTGAGTATAATTATGAGAGTTATTTTAAAATAAAATATATACTCTATAAGTGTAATTAAATGGTATTAATATGTTTCTATAATATAAAATTACACCATATATTGTTTTTTATGACACGAGGATGATTTATTAGATAAAAAATTTATGATAAATGATTTGTTTTTTGCTGGTTTTCCAACCACCAAAAACTAGTTGCATTTTATTTTATTAGTTTCGGAATAAATTAGTTCTATAACATTTGAAAAGATATAATACACATATTTAAATATGGTTAATCCATAATAATGTTTGTATAACCATCCTTTATGGCATTAATGGAAAATGAAATACCATCGTCCACAAATGTGGTGAATTAACACGTCACAGACCATGTTTCATTTTTTAGAATAATATGAGAAGAGAAGATGTTTGATGTTGGGTATTGAATTAATATAATGAAATTATAGTATATATATGATAATAGAATTTTCATTCTATTTGGGAAAGGGAAGTTGATGCTATGTTAGAAATAAAAAATGAATGAAATGATTTTAAATATAAAGAAGGATAATATTCTTCTTGAATATATCCTCCTTTGAACATCATTAAGGTAATTGGATTTGGTTGTTTAGTGAGACTATATGGTCTTCGATGTGGGGAAGATTCTTGTGAAATTAGTTATGCATAATTTATACAATAAAATGTCTATAGCTTTTTGATGACAATTGATAGGGATGGGTGGCATTTATATGGTGAGGAGAGGGATGTTTTGATTATGTTATTCATTTGTTTATTATTTCGGCTCAAAACTATTAATAATGTTGATTATTGTGACTATGTACAGTAAATAGTTATTGTGAGTTCTAAATACTAGTTTATTGTATCAATAATAAATCTAAAATTCATATATTTAACTTACAATGTTAAATTTTGTATATTACAATATTTCCTAATTCACCAAAAATTCAGTTATTTTAGAAAAATATAAAAAATTAAACTTAATTTTTTTTTGTTTTCATTTCAAAAATTGAATCAATTTTGTGAAAATTATTTTCTAAATATTATAAATTTATTTTTTAATAAAAATCATCATTTGTTTGAAAAAACTCATTTTAATAAGATAACCAATTTTATAACACATTCAAAAATTATTTCTTATCTCAAAAAAATGTCTTATAATTATTATACAAGGAAAAAGTAATTTACGAATATATTTTATGAAAATAATTTTTTTTAAATAATTATATTAATTATGAAATTTTAAATAAACATTTGAATTTCATTAAAAGGACAACATTTTTTAATCAATATAAAGCATTTATTTATTGTTTTATTATATATATATCATATGTTCACTTATGAGAAAGCATAATTTTATCATACATTCATTGGTAAGGATATAATTTTAAAGTCTAGATTAATATTCTAATTGTCACATTACAATTCCAATGGTTAGTTTACGATTCCATTGGTATAGATTTCTTAATTTCTATAAATACCACTTATTTCATTATACATTTTTATTGAATTTAACTATTTAAATTTGAAATAAAAAAAACATAGAACTACCTTGATTGTTACAAAAATATACCACCGCAATACTTTATGACAACTTTTTTTAGTTGAAATAAATTCAACATCTTTCATTACACACAACACATAGTTTATCTTGCATTATATGAAACAATATGACTATCCGTCTTTACACAGAGTTCTGAATATTAATGAAACATAATATATTATAAAAATATTATATTATATTATGATATTTATCACCTATAATTGTGAATATGAAGGTATGAAGATTTCTGAATAAATTACGAAAATTTAGGTAATCGGTTTATTAAAAATAAAATTAGAGTTATTAAAAAGAAAAAATAATTGTTTTAAAAGAAAATTATTTTCTTCTAAAATATAGTATAGTCATTCTTTTCAAAAATTATTTGAAATTAATTTTGAACACTTTTAGAAAAAAAATTATAAAATAAATTTCATGTTTTAATTTTTATTATCAAAATTTAGTTTTGGGTGAATTTTTTGGATTTTTATAAAAAGTAATATTTTTAAATTTGTATTGAAAATTACTAAATTATAATTGAAATATTTTCTTCGTGTTGATTATTTATACACAAAAATTTAATTTTTGAATTTTTTTTGTAACATTAATTAAATATTATATCATTCAATACAATGTTTTTCTTAGAAATAATTTTTTTATTGAATTATGACATAAAAACTTTTTATTCTTTTGAACATTTTCTTTTCAAAATACATGTTATCTCTTTATATATACAAGGAGAATTGTTTTTTAAAAAACCACTCATTTGAATGGAATTTTTATAAATGGATTCCAAATTTTTAAAAACAATAATTTATATTAACAAATATATTGACCATAATTTTTTTGCAAAATGATTTGTGAAATAAGTAAAAATTAATTACCATGGTTATGGAGAAAATGGGTATACTGGGGGCAATCTAAGAAGATAAGTGTTCAAATGGAATGAAAATGTTTCCAACACCCATTGGATTGAAATATTTCAACAGTTATCCCCATATTATCATTTTATGAGATTTAGGGAGACTAATACAATAACGTTACCTATATAATAAGTTAAATAGAGAAAATGGGAAAAAGGAATCTCCCTTGATTTAAAAATTTATAAAGATTTGGGATGCGAAAAAACCACACATTCTTAGTTATAAATAAAATTTATAAACATAACTGAAATTTTTTATCATCCAAATTTATTTTTTATTTTTTATAATGATATAATTAAATTAAATTATAATGAAAAAACAACTTCATAATTATTTAGTTAATAAAAACGTAAAATAAATAATCCTAAAAATATTAAAACAAATTTAAATTGAATGAATCATTCTGTAAAATTTAATTTTTAAACAAATATATCATTTGGTAGTATTTTGAAAAATAATATATTCTAATTCCATAATTTTAGTGATATTTTTAAAATTTAGACAAAATTATTGATGTCAAAATTGAGATTGATGTTATTTTATTAAAAATAGTACTTCATTAAATGATTTAATATTCCAAAAAATAATACATTCTACTAATATATTGGTAAATGATACCCAATAAAAAATATTCACCATTCATTTTAAAAAAATTCATTCATAGTTAATATATTTACCCATATATTGTAAAAATGTTGTTAAAGCTGATGAGGTTAAACTAAGGTTTCTACATGTTCCATACGCTTGGTTTAAAATTAATTTATATCACACATGGGATTTTTATTTGTAAAATTGGATGTATGATTTATAATAGTTATTTAAAAGTTATATAATATGGATCATTTTATTTTATTATTAAATTATATTCTTCATTGTTTAAAAAGAGTTGATACCATAGTGAAAACCCAAAAGGGTAAATCTATGGAATCATAGATGTGAAAGAACAACATGTTTAAAACATATGTTTCTTTGGGTCATGAAGGTTTTTATTGACCATATAATCTCAATACCCAATTAATTATCAATTATTGAGCCTTATGGGGTGATAGTGACTTCAAAATATTGAATAATCATTGGTATTGAAAAAAATGCCACTCCTCCTTAATACTAAAGGGAGCTCACTCCCTTCACTAATTCACATATATGAAGCCGTTTGGATTGCCAAAACTCTTCCAAAATCACATCCCAACATCCCTTATCTCATTTTATGTAAAGTCACGGTAATTACATGAAATGTTTTTTTTAAATACATGGGAATTTTTACGAGTCCGCAGTTTCTAACGACGCCTTATTCTGAGGCCCGGTGTGCCGAGAATCAATTTCTGATGTCTTGTTTGGGTATGTTCAGTAATCATACGTGCGGGGTTTATATCTTTTTATCTGGTTCACATAATTGAAATTTGAGGACACTTTTGAACTCATAGTACATGTATTCCCTTAAGAAGACCTTCATCGTAGTTGCGTTTTATCGAGGTTGGATGTTAATTTTTGGGGTTTCATAATAAATTAAATAAAAATATGTCTAGTATATTTTTATTTGAGTGGTGGTTTAATCTTCCAAGCGGAGGATGGAGTTGGGTCCCACCCATGTATAACCTCCCATGGTAGGATATTGTGTGGTTGGGCCAACACGAGCACAAACCCCCCCTTAAACCCCCGTAACCCCTTGAGTTTCCCATTAATTGGGAAAACTATTGGTCTGCCCTCATAATGGTGCCAAACCCCTCTTCATTAATTGAAACTCTACACCTCCCATTCTTTGAATTTTGAATCAATTTCTCCGATTAAATTAATTGATTTGTCACATTTAATTAACAACAACTCTTCTGTCATTGTGCCATAAAAATAATAGAGAACTTCCTCTATTATTTTACCTTAGTTTTCTTTGGTGGAAACTTGGGAGAATCCATGGAGAATTATCCTCTCTAATGAAGAACCTTCACCCATGAAGAATGTATCTTCTTTCCAACGAAGAATGTGAAGAACGCCGACGACATCATTCGTTCTTCGACTTATTCCTTGGACTTCTTCTTCCTTCTCCTATCAGAATAATGGATGGAAGATGATGCCTATGAAGAACGTTTCCAACAATGACTTCATATCCACCCAACATCAACAGAATGACGCCGCCTTCCCGAGACTCCGCCAAGAGAACACCGATTACAAGGTAGGTGGATTTGATTAAAATCAAATATGAAATATTTCCCAGGAATGGGTGAAAAACTTTCCAAACCAAGAACCCTAACAATGTGCCTAATCATAGGGGAGCATAATTTCCCCTAATATGGAACATAGTTTGATAAACATTCTGCTGACCATGAAATCCCCAATTTTCTGTGATTACATGATTTTATTGGGATAGTTTCATGGTTTGGGAAAACTATGCACCAAGCATGACCTTTCGCTTCTCCTTCCATGATTATAAAATCTCTCCCAAAACCCCAAAAAACCCAATCAGGATGTACCCAACAGGGTAAAATTGTACCTATAAACTAGAATGAGGCATATCAAGCAATGGCCAAGATCATTCAATCTCTCCACCATATAATAGCTCATTCTTCAGTTGTAGTCCCAGAATTATCTACGATTCGAGTTAAAAAGAACTGTCCACTAAGACCAAATATCTTCTTCTCTCTCCCTTGTTTCCTAAAAAAGGACTTGTTTCCATAGTACAAAAATAATTCACCCAGTACTTCCCCTCAACACATTCTCACTCCAATCTATAACACGTAATAGATTCTACTAAAATGACACATCGGTCTCAACATCAAAATCATTAACATTAATCACATGATAAGGGTTGGTTGATACTATCAAATCTATGACACATGTAATGTTCAATACATATAACAATATCTATATAGAAGATCCAATCATTATGAAATTTTCCCAAATCTCTCAAGAACCTCAAAATGTACAATAAACCTAGGTTCCAACAATCCCTTCTATCAACTCCTATGGATACCCAATCTAGCTGACACATAACGGAATACACAATAACCTACTATAAACACGTGGGGTCATTCAAATCTATCAACATTTGAATTATACCTACTCTAAGACGTAGCCATATGTTTCTGAATTAGCCGAACCTTCTCTAACATATCCATCATGAGACGTGATCCCACAACTCTAACTCGCCTTCTTTTATACTGTATAGAGGTGATCCTCATGGATGAATATAAAGTGTCCCATAAAGTTCCATCAAAATAGATTCATAATTTTATTTATTTTAGGCAAACTATATGAGTGCTATGTGCTTCTCCCAAGGCAAACTAAAGTCTAGTACACACACATTTAGCATATCCTAAAAACATGTATAGTTTGTTCTGACTACCCATTTGTCTGTTGGTGGAATTCCATACCCATAAATTCCTATATAAAAAGTATTTTTTGAAATCATTTCCAAAACTGTGAAGTAAAACATGAGTAATTTTCTAAAACTGTACTCTACAGAACCCCATATAGAAATACTATCAACCAAATATAAAATTCCCCCAACTAATATAATAAGAAAGTATCCCTGCTAGGAATGAAGTAATTTAATTTCATAAATGGTACATTAATAACCCATATAGATTCATTCTTATAAGGAATCCTTGGGAGACCCACCTCGATGTCTATGGTAATGTCATCCCACTTCCATTAATGAATGGGAAATAAATATAATAATTCACCCGGTCATTGAGGCTCATCCTTCACCTATTAAATGGTGTATAATCGTTTCATAAACCCTAAAATATCCTTTTTAATCCCCAACAACCAATACTGTTGACAAAGTTCATTATACAGTTTAGTAAAATCCGGATGAACTTCCAACTTCGAGGTATGAAACTCATGGATCCTCAACTTCCACATAATCATCGGAATAACAACATGGCTCTAGACATATAAGATCCCATCCTTACCTATGGTCCAATCTGAATGTGACTCCAAACCTTCACAGATTTACCATAATAAAAAACACTCCATATTCTCATACAACCCCTACCAAACAATGATTAAATCTGTGAATGAAACTAATATTGAGATTAGGTTCATATAATTATAACCCTCCTCAAACACAACATGAATCTCATCCAGTAAATCCATCATCATCTACTCATAAACAGTCTCAAGAACATCCTAATTATGTGTTTTCCTGATCGAATATTCAACAATATTATTTCCCTTCTTGGGTGTATATGCTATCTTAAAATCAAATTAATTCACATAATCTACCAACCAATACTATTATAGATGAAAATATAATTGTGAAAATACATAATTTAAGATATTTTCTTTGCTATAAAAAAAATACTTTTCTTCCAAAAGATAATAATGCCAACATATTAAGGCATAAATTACTTCTGCTATCACAAGGTCATGTATAGGTTATTTCCATTGATGTGGCCTCAACCGCCATGATCCGTACACCAAAACTCAATCTTTCTGCATCAATACTACTCAAAAAAATATTATAAATTAATCACAAATCACCATATAATACACACCAAGATAATGTAGGATAAAGATTAGTGTTGTATTATAATGCCTCTTAAACTCTTGAAAAGCATTCTCACATGACCTAGACCATTGGAAAATAACTCCCTTCTTATTCATGCATGAATGTGGTGTTTCAAATTAGAAAAATTCTTAGATTACCATATGATAGTATCCCGCTAACCCCCAAAGCTACAAATTTCAAACACATTCTTGGGATACTCCCAAGAAACCACTACATTCACTATATATGGGTTTACTGACACGCATACATCTATGAATATATATCCCAAGAAATATTCTTGATCACTCCATAACTAAAACTTTGAAATCTTTGTGATTAGAAAATACTCTCTCATTGTACTCATAGTGATTTAATAGTGTATTTCATGGTTATCATGAGTCTTGGAGTACAAAAATATTTCATAAAAAAACAACCACAAATAGATCTAGGTACTCGTGGATGATTTGGTTAATCTAAGTCATAAACACATCAGGAGCATTCATCATGATGAACTCTATCACAAGAATATCATATAGGTTGTACCCATTTCTAAAATATAAATTGGGTATATGAAATTGTCAAACTCTTACCCGAGGATACCCTGATCTCAATTCAATTTAGGAGAATAAATAATCACCCCTTAAATGGTGAAAGATATATTTGATACACGAAACATGATACCGGTTATAAACTTTTATCTAGTTTATCTTCCAGTAATCAATATATAATCTCAAGGTTCTATTATAATTTTTAGAATACCAGACTGGAGAACACCATGGTGACATAATTGGATGGATATATCCACTATCCATCAATTAAAGGAGTATATTATTAAGATTTTGAAGCTCTGATGGTTCCATTTTGTAAGGTGCAATGGAAATTGGATCAAATCTAACAATGAGCTAAATAGTAAACATCACATCCCTATTCTGTTGCATCCTTGATATGTCCTTCTAAATAATTTCCTAAAACCAATCCACTAAGGGTGGGAATAAATAATACATCACACCCAATACCATCCAACAAAATTATTTAATCCTAGGTGGCGAGCACCACAAGTTGCTGACGAACTGGACCTTCATAGACTTCCTTGATATACTATTCTCCACGATGACAATAGTTGTCACCCTTTGGAGATGTAAATGTCACTTGACTACGGTAACAATATATATCATCTTGGTACAATTCAAAATAGTCCATACCAAAAAAATTAATTCGAATCATGACATATTATGGTTATAAACATCCCAACATAAACGATAATCTCCAACTACAATTGAACACCACTAGCATAAATAGATGTCTCTTGATCGTACGTCCAATAATGTATCGATCCTCATAAACCCACTCACACACTCCTCAGTCAGAATTAAACCATTAACAAGTAGTATAGATATAAAATAATGATGGGAACCAATATAAAATAATGAAAATGAAAGATTAGATGCCAAAATAATAGTACCCATGACTGTTAATTGTCTAGCCTTACAAGCCACATATTCTAGCTAAATGGTATGAAACTATATTTTCCCTATTCCATATACTACTGCCTGAGTCCCCTGAGCTACCAAACTCTGCTGATACAAGTACTCTTATCTTAAGGAGCCCTATCCACTACCTCAACCACCATGTTCAGTATAACTCCAACTACAAGGCTTATAAAGGGATAAAGACACCCTTCCAGAACCCTGATTATAACAAGATCATCCTTCATTACACATTAATCATGGGTTCATACAGAACCTATGTATATTTCTCATTAGTACATAATCTTGTAACTTTACCATTTGTTGGGGAACTATTTATGCAAGTGACCTAGCCTACCATATTAGTGGCTAATCACTCGAGTAATGTCTTGATTAAATTATGATCTACTCTATTTACTCTTCTTTCCACTACTCATAGTGATATTCTCATGGTAATAATTCATATTCCTAGAAGTTATACCACTAGTTCATCAAACAATATCCTCCTACATCTCACTAGAGGCCTCATTCATGTTCACCTCAGAGATGATAGCATGATTCTCCACCACCTAAAACATCTTCATCTAAAATATGATATATTGTAACTTAATCTCACATTTAAAAACATCAAGATATCATTTCACCATAGTCTCCTCATATCCATCCAATGATAGAAAAAATAAATTAAATTTTTTAAAGAGACTAGTATAGTCCATCACATATGTACTCCCCCGGGTCAACCTCACGAACTCAACTACCCTCTAAATCATGAGCATCTCATGGTAAAAGTTCTCAAAGAAAATATCAGGAATGTTCTTCCGCTCTATATTATCAGGATTTACATCTTGTGTCTGGATGTCTCACCGATTCTTTTCTTTACCACATAACATATAAAAATCTTGTGTGACTCTCTTCTCGGCATTAGTCACTAAATTGTCCAGGATATTCTGTATAGACTCAATCTATAACATTGCTACCTCATGTCCACCCTCTATGGTGAAATTGAGAGAGTGATTCAATTTGAACTATCATCTCAAATCAGGAATACCCATCACAACCCTCACTGGTTCATATTCCATGAACTATATAAACTGAGACATGTAATCATGTAACTGGTCTTTGTCATCGTCACCCAAAATTATCGGAGCATACTGTTCCGATACTGGAGGACCATTTCCCTCCATTAAATATTTTCTTTCC
This sequence comes from Viscum album, assembly GCA_963277665.1. NCBI lineage: Eukaryota > Viridiplantae > Streptophyta > Magnoliopsida > Santalales > Viscaceae > Viscum > Viscum album. The sequence goes on along the minus strand of OY728120.1, from coordinate 252,840,355 downwards.
TATTAATACTTTTCAACATTAAGGCATATATCTACAATTATAGATAGATTTTATAATGCATGTTAAACAACATAATCACATTTACATAAGATGGGTACACAATAATACTCAACAAGTCATTCCTTATAACCCACCACACCATCGAAATCAAGTCTCTATCACTACCCTCAACCATCTCACATCTAGGTCATGGTGAATTGAGGGTAAAACATTTCATTTATCTTTTATTATGATTATAAACCGATTAATCCACATTATTTTCAACATAAATCATCATTTCTATTTTTCAATTTCACATTATGAACCATTATGTTTAAATTTTACAAGTAATTAAAAGCATTTCCATTTAAACTACTTACCCAAAACCTACATATTTGTGCATGCATAAAATGATATATGCCACAATTATAATATCAATTTGAAATAATGATTTATGTATACTCAAACATCATGCCATATTAGTCAATGAATAAACTATTAAACAATATTAACATCACACAACAGCTGCCTCACCCAATGTGAAATACTATCCAATTATACTAGAAAACAACACTAACTACAATCTCACACCGTGTACTTGGATTTTCCCCCCACACATGGATGGGATACTTCCATACAAGTGATCATGACCAAGGTAAAATTCTACAAAGTCCCTAATCAACTTTTCTCAAATAGTAAGAAAATAGAAAGTAAAATAAAGCTACAATTAATTCTATGGTGCAACGTCCCTATAAGGATATAACAAACCAGTACCCCGAGCCAAATGGTCACGTGATCTCAGGTGTGTCTCATCATATTCAACAAGTAACTAACTAATAGATATGATTAAATATATAATATGAGGATACTATAACAACTTTATCAAAGAAGCAAAACTATGGAAATAAATAAAAATTTCCCAAATGACATAACCACTAACAAGAATAATACATGTATCACATTGTGACATAAAATGAAATACAATATCAAAACAAAAAAATTAGATATTTCACATCAGATATGTGTCGAGTTTCTAAATAAAACAAAAATTAATACACAATGACATCTCCCCAAGTGTTTCTTAACATCATGTTTTGTTTCCCCATCAATGATCTATCCCAACTCAGTCATATTGTATAAGAAAATTGTCTTTATCTGATCATAAAATCATTTTGTCTATTAAGATACCAATCTGAAAGCTTGGGTATGGCTTGATTATGACTCAATAAGACACCACCAAATATTTCTAAATTAATACCAGTATATAATAGTTTGTGTTTTTTAATAAACAAAAAATGAAATACCACAAGTATAAAATTTACATATTCAATATTCATTATTTAAGAACAAAAACTATAAAGTTCATCATGACACCCAAAAATCAATACCTAGATTAGAACATGCTAGAGTATAAACAATAAAAAAGTGATATAACATTTCATCATGTAAAGGGTTTTCATTAATCAACTCATTTCCAATTTTATATCACTATTTCTTGGAGCCATATACTTATCCCAAAATCTTGGACCTAGAACATCATGTCAAGAACCCCAATGGTATTTAGAGAATTAGTTCCTATCCCAAACATAATTTTTATCACAAATGGTGTTTTAAATCATCAGTCCATGTCCCACAATCATTGTTATGACATATGGGATTTTAAACCATTAGATTGTGTCCCATACACATCATAACATACAAAAAATCACATATATCAGAATATTTAATATACGTTAAGATTAATCATCATTATACTTCTAATTAAACATTGTCATTATGACATACCATTTCTATTTATCATGTAATCAAGGTTTATCACTTTTATTCACATGGATTAATATGAAAAATTATCCATTAAACCATTTATCCATATTTATTCACAAAACCCATTAAACATTCAAGGTTAATACAAACATCATTTAATTCCCTTTATCAAAAAATAATTAATAAAATTAATTATAGTGTCCCAGGATTAAAAAACAAGGATATTACATCAATTTTTATGAATATTCATCATATTAAAAACGTTTATGCCTGAGGACTATAATAGTTTAGTAGCTCTTGAATCATGGAACAATGTATTCTAACTTGGTGAATGATCTTCAATTTATCCAGTAAAGATATTCTCTTATAGTATTTCTACCAAAAATATTCCCTTGTACATTGGGGAAAATAAATATAAGAAAAGGTCGAGCTTGAATTCATAGTAAGGGTAAATAAGGGAAACTCATAAGCCGAACAGGAACATAATGGTATTAGATTGCTAGAATAACATTAAAATATCATACCCTATATATCAAAGATCATAATTATGAGACGTGGAATAAATATTGGCAATTCATAAGACATGAATCATAATAAAATCCATAGAATAATCTATGGAATCAGAACATATGAATAAGAGATGGAATTGTTTCTTAAAAATAAAAATATATCATTGTGAACATATATACATAGAAAAGGGTTCACACATTATGTTAAGGGAATTAAAATAGGGCCTCTCATAGACTTATGGACATGAAACCAGATCCTTGCATAATGTTGTGAACCTGAAATTAGGTTTATGCATAAAATTTGGAATATGTAATCTGGTTCACACATAATTTATGGAAATGAAACTAGGACCACGCCTAATATTATGAACATGTAATCAGGTTCATGCATAAACTTATGAACATGCTTCTTGGTCAATGCATGACATTTTGAATATGTAATTAGATTTATGTGTAACATTTATACTCATGAATAATTAAACATTTTCCAATGCATTAGATAGAGATATTGGTCCCTCCCATATCATAATAAAATCTATCATGCTTGTTCCACAAGATAATTAATATTTCATCATATCGTGATCCATAAAAGAAATGAGGTTTATAAACATCCTATCATGACCCATGAAATAAAAAGGTTATGCTTCACATTTTATCACTTCATAACCTATGGAAAGAGATAAGTTTCTTAATAATTAAATAAATTCATAACCTATGAAAATAATTGGGTATCAAAATCCTATAACTTGTTGAATAGATATGGGTGTCATAAGAATCATTCCATCAAAACATAAACCATTCAAGAAATGATATGAGTGGAACCATTGGACCATTTATTATAAGGGAATTAGTAACATCAGCTGATGTTTTCTTAGATGGAAGAAACCTCAAAATATATTTTTATAACATTTCCTAATGAAAATATCCTTTATTATTTGAAATTTATTTTTTAAATCATAAAATCTTTAAAAAATAATTTTCGTTGAAAATGCATTGAAAGATTAGAATGAATGATTTAAATCATTTTTAAAACCTTTTCCATTGAAAAATATAAAAGAATCATGAAAAAAAATTCAAAATATTTTCCCTTGAAAAACATAAAAAAAATAATCTTGAAAATGCTTCGAAACCCTTTTCTTTTAGAATACATTGAAAACATATAAAAAGGCTTGAAAATGTTTTGAAAATAATGTTCTATAGGAAATTTTAAAAGAATCATGAAAATGTTGGGAGAACATTTTATTTTAAATTTAATTTTAAAAAATATATATTAAAAATTATCCTTTTAAACATGCAAAGTAAGATTGGTAGAAATGATAGTAGGTAAATTAGTACAAGCTATACAAATTAAAAAGAACATTACTTTTACACAGTAAAGAGAATAGAAAAATTACTTTTTGGAAAGAGACAATAATATTCTCTTTATAAAATTGGTAGAAGAAAAGAATGGAAAATTAATTTTAAATATTAAAATAGACTATTAGAATATTCTGGGAAACCCTTTTTAATTAACATGGTTTTGAAAGAACAAATATTTCTGACCGAAGAGAGTGTAGTGTTGGTATTTCTTAAAAAGACATTCTTATTTATTTTATATACCAATGAGTATAAAAATGATACCAATACATAAAAATATCATGAATATCCATATAATATAAAAAATCATGTGTTTTATTCATATATGGATCATACGATGTCAATAAAATAATCATAATCATAAATAGTATAAAAAGCGATGAGATTATTTCAAGTAACTCTTACCACATAGTAACTTTGAACCATACACACATTTTCTGAAAATAAATTAAAATGAATCTTAAAATATCATGAATATATATTGATACATGATATTAACTTTCATATTTAGTACATTCACCTCATGAAAAGAGATAGGATCGTAACATGGCATGTGTCTCAAAGAAGGAAAATTGAGACAAAATCATTTTACCGATATTGTAACTTCTAAAACATAGTTCCCATGAAATTAATATAGTAAAATGGACATGTAAATACCCAAATATAAAATTATAATAATCATATAATAAATACATGTGTAGTATGCACACCCCAAAAAAGTAATGGGTGGTGAGAAAAGCATGTATCTCATGAAAATAAAAAGTGAGACGAAATTCCCTTACATTATGCCTATACTCTCATCATACTCATTAAAACCTCATGTATAACAAATATTATATTATTATAATTATATAACAGAACTATATTCTTATATCTATTACTATATATGGTTTGATTATGACATTATATTACCCTCTTGTTGGCTATCCTATGTTAAGGTTTCACTTCAGGGAATATTCACATTATTCTTCACATGTGTCATAATTTGTTATATTTTTTGTCCTTATACTTATATAATTATTTAAAATAATTATACCATTATAATAATATTATGTATATTAAGTATACTAGTGTTATATTAATCTATATAATATTGATGTATGAAATGGAAATCACTATTCATGGAGATGGTAAGTCGTACGTACGTATGAACATTGTTTCCGTTTTTATTAGCTTATCAAAAGAAAGAAGGTAAAGAAAAAATGTATGTATATATGTATATATAAATATATCATTTTTATAGTATAATTATTATGTCTAATATTCAATATAAATTCACTGAACCCATCCTTAGTACATTCCATGTAGCGCATGAACAAATCACATCACTTTGAGTGGGATCTAGTCCATACTTCCTCAAACAAAATTATCCTATTTACACAAAAATGAATGTATAATTATATTTGTTTTAAAAGTTTTAAATAATTTTAATTAAATAATAAATATAATATATAAAAAATAAAAACATTAATTCTATCACAATGTCCACTAAGATTGGTGGTATGTAAAAAATAACAGTCATCATTTTATGAGGTGGTAGTTCGTCGTACACATAAATAGTTTGTTAATTACCCATTTAATGGGAGTTTATGTAAATTTACATAGAAAAAATAGAATTAAATATCCAATTATATCTAATATAATTATTTTTACATCATTTAATAGAGATTTTGGAGGGGTTGGGTAAAGAAAATTAAAGAAAGGATCTGATGAAAATTCGTTACCTCTTAATCGGGTAACTCCTTTTGGAGAGTGCCAAAAGGATTCCTTGGATTACATTATTCCCAATGTGATCCATCTAGTATTAATATAGGAATGTTTATAAGTGTATTGGGGGGATTTTTTTAAACAGATATATTTTATTGGTGTGATGAAGAGGGACAGGTGGTGGCCTTTTATAGTGAAAGGAAAGGACAAACATTGCTTTTTTGAAAAAAAAAAGTTATGTGTACCCACGTTTTTACCTATAAAAAGTCATAAAAATTATCCAAACTCAATAATAGAAGTATAATTACTGAAAAGTCTCCATAAAATGTGGTTTTGACATTTTTATTGGTCATTGTGGGTCTTAAATTTAAGGATGTGTACTTTGATAACCAATTTTTTCTCTTAATCAAAACAAATTAATTTTAATCACTTTCACTAATATTTTTGGTCCAAATCAATTTTTACCTTATTATAAATTAAAAATTGTTATAACTCTAAATATGATAATAATTTTTCCAAATTAAAATTACAAAAGTAGAGGATTTTAATTTTAAAATAATCCCGCTAACAGGACGACACTACGAGCTTTTAAAGTAAAAATGTCCAAAGGTTTTCTATGTTTTATACCCAATTTCAAATAGAATTTATTTAAAATGACCTAAATAGTATTTATATATAATATTATTACGTAGTTAAATATAAAAACAATTTTAATTCATAATTTAATGATATAAATTAATTAGTTGAAAATATAGTTTCAGATTGACATTCAGCATTTTTAACTATTCATCAAAAAATGAAACCTTACAATAAAATAAAAAAAAATTCAAAAATAATTTTTATGTTTAAATTTAAAATATAAAGTATATTTTGACATATTAAATCCATAAAACATCCAAAAAATTTATTTAAAATTGATTCTCCATTAAAAGTTGGTAAAACAACCTTTATAAAAATATGTGTTTTTAGATTAAAATTGGATTTGTTCTTATCATAAATCTTTAATATCTATTGGATGATTGTCAAAAATATTTGTGTAAATATATAAAATATAAATTTTATTAATTTCATTCACTATTAATAATTAATTAAACTTATTAATATAAATCATCTTTTTTCACATAAAAATAGAATTTTATAAAATCAGCCCCATTATATTCACTTGGTTTCAATATTATTTTAATATTATCAGGTAGCTAATTAATTAAACTAAATATTTTCAGAAGTTAATTAATCCAATTATAATTAATTTAATTTCCATATTTTATCCTTTAATAATATTTTAATAAAGAATTTTTATTCGGTAACACACAGTCTTGCGTGTTACGCAAGCAATCAAGGAAGGTATACCTTATGTGTAATGTAAGCTATCATTTGGGTTCCACATACATAAAGATAATATTTATGTTGTGGTAAGTTTACAATTAAAATTATTATGCATATAACAGAGGATAGATATATTTCACTAATATAAAATAATTTATTTTCAGAGTTTTGTGAAATGAAAATTATCAAAATGATTAAATTAATTCGAAATCATAATTCACAAAATCTCATGTCATTACATTCTACCATCTTTAAAATAAATTTCACCCTCAAAATTCATTTGTGTTATCAAATTATTAATATTTTAATGTTCCATTCATAGAAACACACATTTTAAAACCGAATACTAAAACATCGTTTAAAAAGGGAATGTTAGAAGCATAGCAATTACACAAGGTAACATATAACTAGGGTTATATTTGGGAGAACATTGGTGGAAAGTGAAAAAAAGACTTCTCGAAAAAGAGTAAATATTCATGGGGAGTGATTGAGACCACCAATAAAAAACTATTAAATGATCAATGATAATTTGAGGGCATAAAATTCATAAAAATGTGAGGATTTAAAAGACCATCGTTTCAACAAAAATTATGTTATTAGAACAACATAATTTCATTTATCATTATCTAATCTTTCGGTGATTTTTTATTGATCATGAATGTAAGGAAATAAACTTACTTATTATGTTTCTTTAAAAAACATTATTTGGTCATAATTTTATCTATTTATACTTATTGTATCAATTCATGAAATGGATGTCAATAAATTATTTTTGATGCCCGAAATAATGAAATACTCTTTTCATATTTAATGTCCTAGTATATTATGAAAAATATAACTATTTATCTCAAAAAATTCGTAATAATTAATATGTTTAATACATTAATATCTGAATATAAAAATTATCACTGACGTTTAATTATAAATAATTATTCATTATAAATAATTATACATTAACCAGGACATCTCGCAAACCAGTGGTTGGCGTGAAACCCTTATCATTCTTCAATCATGGTTTCCAGACCTAAAACCTTTCCAGACCTGACTGCTTGTCACCTAATGAACATGATGTCCTTTTATATAACCAAACTAATATAATTTAAGAAATAAATATGATGTAGATACTTGAAATAAGGTTAATTACTAAATAGAATTTTTACTATGGTATTCAATTAAATATCAATACATAAATAATTCTCATGAAGGGTAACTTAAAATTTTCAAGAATGGAAAACATCATAATGCTTCTAAAATATGAAGATACTAAATTTTATATGAAATTCATGAAATCAAATTAGCATTGATCCCGCATATTTCAAAATATAGCTCTTGGTTTTCACATGAACAACATGTAATTACACTCATCATATATTATCTTCAAACATAGTAATAACATAAATTTCCATAAATAACATTATAAAACATGAATTCTTACAAATTCTATAGATTAATCTATATATTATATAAATCCAATATGTTTTAATCTTATTCCTTTATTTTATAAAATAATTTTCAATACGTATTAATTAGTTCCATGTTAATCTATGCAATCAAAAATACTTATATTCAAAAAATCATTATCTAAAAATGTTATTGTATCATAAGAAACATAATATTGGTTATCTTTCCCTTAATCATGTGTTTTCCTTGGACAACACCATTCCATTCAATAACCTTTCTAGTCCACGAGAAGCATTCAATATAATATATTAAATCCTTAGAGAAAAAAAATATACTGGAAAATAATTGTTTATTTCACTATTAATATAACATATTTCATGAATCCCAAATACATAAAAACATTAATTATTCCACTTTATCCATAATCCATAATAATAATAGCTCATAATATTACTTAATACCTCTTTACTTTCACATTTCCACTAGATGATAATCATTTTCCACAATATAACATTTACTCACACCACATTATTAATTATATCCCAGAGGATTCCTTTTGGGGGATTAAGATTCATAATTATCATTTATTCCACACGTAAAACACTTAAAATTAGATGATTCATTAGTTATTCCAATATTATCATCCATTTCATTAAACAAACTCTTCATTTTTCCCTTTCAGTCACATTCTTTCTGTCCTTCTTTTCCACAATCAAAACATATTCTTATTAATCTAAGAAATTCACATAGGTGATTCTTTCCACATTCCTGAGACAAAGGAAGACCATTAATCTTTACCAAGTGGTATCCATTACCTAAACTCTCTGTAAAAACCTTCATTATTTTCATTACTTAGTTTTAGAGTTGGATAAGGTACATGTTGTTAATCATGTTACAAGAAAAATATTTAGGAATGATAAACAAAACCTTCACTCTACTGATCATCTCACATTACCAATCATGTAAAAATCATCCATCACATTCAGTGTTAATCTATTTCCTTCCAGTTCACTCCACTTACATAAACTAGAAGCATATTGTGAGAATTATTTAACCTAGTATAAAATGACATAGTCATGATAAGAATTACTTATAGGATGTCTAAATAATGAAAACTTCTTTGATCTGTGTCACCCTTGGTCCATCTTATATTATTCATATCCAACTTATATTTAAATCATTCATGAAGTTTCATGAAGAGTTAGTGAATTCCAAAAGCATATCCCCTAGGAGTGACAAACTAATTGTGTATAAAGGCCTATTGTCTTGTACTATAATACCATGTGTCTAACCGAAAAAATATTGTTAGAGTTGTTACTCTGAGGTAGATTTGCACTAGAGAAACATTCACTTATTTATCTATATGTGGATAGATTTCATGGAAACCAATTACTCTATACTTTACAAAAAATCTAGGAAATTTTCTTATGCAATTCCTTATCCTTAAAAATATCCCTCAACATGCCCTTAGGTTTATCAATATGGTTTTATCTTATTTGAATGCAATGTTTGACTAAACTTTTCTATTTATACCAACTATATAGATCCATTCTTAACATACATGGATATTACATCATTTTTTATGAATATTCTGCAAACTAAAAAATTACACGTTGAAAGACCATAATAGTTCTGTGTCTTTGAGAACATGGATCAATATCTTATAACACGATTAAAGATCCCCAATGCCTCTATGAAATATCTTATCATTTATTACTTATACCTAAAATAGTCACTTCTAACCTTGTTATGGAAACCATAAGAAATGAGTGATCTTGAATGCTCCATAAGGGTAAATATGGGAAATATGTTTGTATAAAATAAAAATAAGTGTATGAGAATGTGAGTGTAACATTTGAATATTGTACCCATCTTATCAAATATAATAACCACTAGACACAACATAAATATTGGATGTTCATTATACATTAATCATAAGGAAATAAAGATCATATGACATATAAGGGTTACATATGAATAAAATATGGAATTATGGGATCCACATCCACATATAACATAATGAACATATATAAGTAGAAACATGTTCACACATTACATTAAGGACATGAAATTTTTACCTCTCATAGACTTATGTACATGCAACCAAGACCACACATAATGTTTGAACATGAAATAAATTTCATGTATAACATTATGACCATGTTCATAAAAAACATATGAACATGAAACCAGGTGAGATCATAATATTGTGAACATGTAATCAGTTTCATGGATAAAAATATGAACACATAATAAGGTTCACTCATAGCATTGTGAACATGCATTTAGGTTTATTCATAAAATTATAGACATGAATCTACGTCTCAGTCTGGGCATGCAACGTGGTTTCTTCCCCATAGAGTATCTCGGTGCTCTTATATCCTCAGGAAGACTCCTTATTCGTGACTTCGATCATGTGGTGAGAAAGATCATGGGACGCGTCCTTAACTGGAAGAATCGTTTCTTATCTTTCAGGGGTCGAATTTATTTAGAGAAGAACATCCTCGTAGCCATGCTGATCCATGCCCTGGCCTCCACCTTGGTACCAAAATCTGTAATCAAATCCATTGACAGTGTTCTGGTAGGCTTCATATGGGATGCGCTCTCGGCGGGGATGCACCACTGGGTAGCTTGGGGGAAAATGGCATGGCCCATTATCAAAGGAGGGTTCAACATCAAGATCCTTTCTAAGACCATTCACTACATGCATGCAAAACTCACATGGTAAATTGTCAATGGTCGAACGTTGGGGGGGAACCATGTCCTGCGTCTGGGGTGGCAACGCATACTCTACTAGACCTAGCTCTCACCTCTCGTCCGATCATGGTTCCCTCCATCTGCCTCTCAAGATGACCTCACATTGGATTATTGGGGAGGAAAAGACACTTTTCTAGCAATAAAACTGGGCAGGAAATATTTTTTGTCACCTAAGATGCCATGCTCCCTCTATCTCATTCAGGGAGGCGTGACTTCATCCATCCCTTTTCAGGACTATGCTAGACTCAAATAAAGAACTGGTTTTTGATCTCATTTCCATCAACTCAGATCCTGAAAGATGTGTCTTGACCCTTTTCAACTCTGGGAGGTTCAACTCAAATTACTTCCTAAGGTCTTAAAATACTCAACTTCAGCGTGACCAATGGAACTCTCGGCTTTGGTACAACAAAATCCCAAAGAATTATTATTTTCTCACTAGGAGGCTCAATAACCGAGCCTTACCTTCAGATGAAAACGTTAAGAGGATGCAGATCTTCCTTGTTTCATGCTTCCACTTTTGTAAGAACAGGAAGGATGAGACGACGAACCACATTTTTTAAGGGGATTGGGTACAGGATGTCTGGAGGGACTTTGGTGATCTTATTTTTTCTCTTCAAGGGAGATGAGATATTCACCCATCCTGGAAAGATTTAACAAAGTTTGTAGGTGTGTGGTCATAGTGAATATAGTAAGATCTGTGATACTGAGTGATGGGTGCTGGTGTTTATGACAGGCCCGCAATAGGGCTCAGTATGAGGAATGTCTTGCTCTAGGGATGTCGATCATTATGAGGGTGAGGAATCTCCTGGTGGACATGATTTCACTATTTCCAAATGAGTAGAAATTTCCCTCCATTTGGGTGCTGTTGGCCTCTTACCACTTAGCTCATCCTCATCTCCCTAGGCTTCAAGGGCATTTGGTGCGGTGTTCTCCCCCAGATTCTGGCCTCATGATGAACACAGATGGTTCTTGTAGCACAGGGATCTTGCGAGGTGGAGGAGTTGTGCGGGATTGCATGTGCAATGTGTGACTGGCCTCACAACATATTATGGTAATGGTACCTCCATTTTGGTAGAGGCAAAAGTTGTTCTTACTGTTATCATCATTTGAAATCAGGAGAGAATACATCTATCCTTAGTTGAAACCAACTCCATGATCATTTATGAATCCTTACACGATACTTGTTCCTTGCCTTGGTCCATTTCATACATCATTAGGAAATGAATGATCATTTTAAATGGAAATGTTGAGTTCACTCACACTTGGCGCGAAGGGAACAATATAGTAGACCACATGGCCTCTCTGGCCGATCAAGGTTACAATGACATATGCTTGTATAATGTTTCTAACCTCAAACCAGAGGGAGTGAATTTGATTCGAGGGGATTCCCTTGGTCTCCACTACTTGAGGCCCCCCAATCCTAGTTTCCCCTTCTTTCCGTTTTTCCCTTGTTCCTTAAATTTTGAAAGAAAATTTTACGTTGATGATTAGAAGAAGAGGGTTTCAAAATCATAAAAACCATTGAATAGAAATGGGGGTCATGAAAACCATTCAATCAAAACATAAACCATTCAATAAAGGACATGAATAGAACATTTAGATCATTTCCAAGAAGGGAATCAGTAACATCAAATAATTTCATATTAGATGGAAAATAACATGGAATTATATTGTTAAAATGTTACTTAATGAAAATTTCCTTTCTAATTTCAAATGTGTTTTTAAAACCTAAATTCATTATAAACCCATTTTCTTCAAAAATTCATTGAAAACATAGAATATAAGATTTAAATCATTTTAAAAACATTTTCTCTTGAAACCATAGAAAATAATCATGAAATATTTTTTAAAAAAAATAATTGAAAATTTATAAAATAAGCATGAAAATTTGTGGAATACTATTTCTTTATAAATACATTGAAAACTTATAAAAACGCTTGGAAACCTTGTAAAAATCATTTTCCACGAAAATTTATAAATGACGAATGAAGAATATTTGAAACCAATATATTAGAATATAAATTTTAAAAACATTTTCTTAAAATTTACCCTTTTAAACATGTAATGGAATATTAATAGAAATGATGATTGGTAACTCATTACATGACGTACAAGGTAAAAAGAACATTCATTTTACAGGGTAAAAAGGATAAAAAATTCCTTATTCAAAAATCAATAATAATATTCTGTTGAAAAATTAGTAAAATAAGAAAAGGGAAAAAATTAGTTTTAATATTATAGTAGAATAGTAGATTAATCTTGGAATCCCTTTTTAGAAAAAAAAATGGTTTTGATGGAACACATATATCCGACCGAAGAGAGGGTAAGGTAAAAGATTATTAAAAACACTTTCTAAATAATATTATATACCAAAGGGAAGAAACATGGTTTTAATAATTCATTATATCATGAATAACCACTGAAGAATAAAATTAATGAGTTTTTTGGAGATATTTATGATAAAATTCCATCAAATGAAGCATAATCATAAATAGTTTTGAAAAGCAATGAGATTGTTTTAATAAACTCTTACCACTTAGTAACATTGAACCATACTCCACATTTAATAAAAAGAAATTAAATGAATATTAAAATATCATGAATAGAAATATATTAATGATATAAAATTTCAATGTTAGTGTATACCCCTCATGTAATAATATAGGTTCATTACAAGGAATGTTTCTCAAAGAAGGATAATTGAGACAAAATCATTTTACAGATTTGGTAACATTTGAGACATTTTCCCAAAGAAAGAAATATATTCAAATTGATAGGTAAAAAACATAAATTTTAGTATAATAATCATAGAATATATCCATGGTCTATATACAAACCACAAAAATGGATGGGTGGTGAATAAATCATGTATCTCAAAGATATAAAAAGTGAGTTTAAATTCCTTTTCATTGTGTCTCGACACACGCCATACTCATTCAAACCTTCTGTATAATAAATATATGTTTAATATAAATATTTTAAATAATCATATTATTATATCTTATACCATATTTGTTTCTATTATGATCTTATATTACCCACTTGTTAACAATCATATGTTAAGTTTTCACATTGGGTAATATTCCCATTATTCTTCAAATATGTATTAATTTGTTATATCTTTGGTCATTATAGTTATATCATGATTTAGATAATTTAATACATGATATAAATATCAAGTATATTCAGAATATTTTTTTATAATAATTCATATAATAAAGATGTATGAAATGGAATACACTGTTTATGGATACATTAAGTCATACATACGCATGAATGTTGTTTCCATTTTTATTATTATGTTGAAATAAAGATGTTAGATGAAATATGATTATATATATCATTATTCATGTATCATTATTATATAATATATATCATATACGTTCACTCAATCCATCCTTAATATATTCCACGTAGTGTATGAATGAATCATATTTCATTGAGGGGGTACTAGTCCACAGTTCCTCAAACGAAATTATCATATTTACACCAAATGGAAAGTATAAAAAAATGTGTTGTAAAATGATTTTATAATATTAAGGAAATAAAAAATATAATATAAAACTTATATAAAAAAATTTTCTATCTTAATTTTTAGAAGGAGAGATGGTAAAAATGAACAATCATCATTTTGTTAGGTGGTAGTTTGTCATATACATAAACAATATGTTTATTAGCCATTAGATGGAGGTGTCTGTATGTTTAGGTATAAACCATAACAAAAAATATACTAGTATAGTTATTGTAATCTTTTTTTATACACTCATGGAATAAAGAGAGGGGAGGGGTGGTGAAATATAATAAAATAAAATAAAGGATCTTAAGAGAAGTCGTTAACTATTCACTGGGTAACTCCTTTTGGATTGTGCCAAAAGGCATCCATGGATTTATTTTTACCTAAGGTTAGGAATATAGGAGGAATAAAGGGATTTTGGTAAGTTTATTGGGAAGATATTTTCCTATCCTAAGTGATTTTAGAGGTGTGACGATGAGGGATATGTGGTGGCATTTTATATGGAAGGGAAAGCACACACATGACATTTTTTTAAAACAAGTTAGATGTACCTACATTTTTACCGAAAAAAGGTCACAAAAAACAAAAAAAACTGAATAATAGATGTTTAATGGGAGAATAATTTTCATAAAATGGGTTTTGGACAAGTTTCTAGATCCTTTTGGGTTTTCTATTTATGTTTTAGTACTTTGTTAACCAAATTTTTCTCTTAATAATTTTAAATAACTTTAATCACATTCACTAATATTTTCTATAAAAAACAACGTTGACTTTATTATAAATTATTAGTTATTCTAACTAAAAATATGGAATCCATTTTAAAAATTCTAATCTCATTTATGGCAGAAATTAATTAAAAATAATCTTATTAATTGGATGATACTGTATGTTTTTAAAGTAAAAAACTTCCAAAATAATTCTATGTTTTTATACCCAATTTCAATGTAAAATTTATTCAAATTACATAAATTAAATTATTTAATTAAATTATTATATAATTAAAATTTAAACCAATTTAAAATATAATTTAACCTTATAAATGAATTATATGAAAAAGCAGTTTTAAATTCAAATTCTTTAGTTTTATCTATTCATTAGAAAATGATACCTTATAGAAAAATACATAAAATTTATGCTAACAAGATATTTATGGTTATATTTAAAGGATAATTTTTATTTTTTCATATTAAATATGTTTTTTCCAAAAATATTATTTAATTTTGGTTCTCCATTAAAAGCCTATAAAATTACCTTTATAAACATTTAGGTTTTAGGAAAAAAATGGCTTCATTATTATCATATATCTATAAAATATATTGGATGAATATCAAAAATATTTTTTTTTAATATGAATCATGAAAATTTAATTAATATCACACCTTATTAGTAATCAATTAATATTATTAATATAAACATTCTTCTTTTCAAATAAAATTGACTTCTATAAAACCAGTCCCTTTATAATCATGTGGTTTCTATATTATTGTCTAAAGATTAGGTAAATAATGAATTCAACTATATATATTCTGCAGTTAGTTAATCATGTAGTCTTGAATTAAATTGTCTTGTTTTATCATATTATTATATATTAATAATGAATTGTTTTTCTATAGTACTCAGTCTTTCATGTTGCACAATCCATCTAGGAATGTTTGTCTTACATTTCACATAAGCTGGCCTTGATGTTCCATGAAGAGAAATCCAAAATTTGTTTTGTTTGTGCTTCATGATTCTCTTTCTATGATATATAACACAATCCAAACATAGTGATTTAATATAAAATAAACTATTTTAATTATTATGTGAAATTAAAAATATCTAAAAGTTTAAATTAGTTTAGGAAATAAAATTCACTAAATATCATCTTTTTACCATAATCAACCAATTTCACAATCACATTAATTAACCAATTTCATAATCCCAACTATTTATCTATTCTAGAGTTAAATTAATTACATAACCAAATAATTAATTAAATTCAAGATTGAATTCCCATTAATGTAATAGAATTTTACAATTAATTGTATATAATTATGATCAAGAATTATAGAATTTATAATTAGACCACCTAACTCAGTGTATTTGGTGAGAATTCACCAAATTTTATATCCCAGAATTGTACTGGTACAACCTATATCACAAAAACTCTTGCATCTAGTACCAAAAACCTGAGATCAATACCAACAGAACATAACCATCAAAACATATATTTAAACCGACACTAAGAAAAAAAATAAAACTTTCCTCTTTAACCAGAATGTGATATGGGATAGTGATGAAACCAAAATGGAAGAGAATACATACCATCAGAGGTGAAAATCCTTGAATATGATCATAAATTCATCAATAATGGAGTTCTAGGTGACTTAGAACCCTCTTGGAGGTTTTAAAATTTGAACTGATGAGTTTAGGTCCGAGCCTACCTGAATGGGTTTTAATAACAGTGGTTTAATAAATTTTTAATAATTTTTTTGTGGGATAAAATCATGTAAACACATTTTTCTAGGTATGGGATCACAAATTTCAAAACTATGTGTCCTAATTATGTACTAGATATTAGTGGTGGATAGTCTCTCCAAAGTGGGAACATAGTTTGACCAACTGTGTTCCAACTGTAAAATCCCTCTCTCTCTGGGGCTGTATGATTTACTGGGGGTAGGCTTATGGTTTGGTAAAACCACAGGCCAAGCATACACTACTCTTTCTTCCAATTTTCTCAATTTTCACCCAAAACACCCTGAAACAAAATCCCACATAATATATACCTAAAAAAGGGTAAACAAGTACGTGTAAACAAGAACAAGACATCTCTAGAAAAGGTCAGGATCTCAAACAATTTTTCATGGGTGTTCATAATCATGGATTTATTATTTATATATTTCATTAATAACATAAATATTCTTCTTTACTTATCATATCTTATCTAACTTATTTCATTCATATCCACTCGTAAATAAGAATGTCACTTTTGTGTATGTGTGGATTACCACCTCAATGATGTGATGCTATTTTTTTCATTTGATATTAATATGGATTGTAACAATGACCTATTTAATAAATATATATTATAATTATTATATAATAATCTTTAATGAATTGTGATATATAATTTTATTTTATTTTTTCTACCCATCAAATGTTGAAACATCGCTCGTGTGTATGTACATGTTAACTTCTCCACAAAGTGATGTAATTTATTTGTAACCACTACTTAATATGAATGTCTATAAATATGTAAATAGTTAATATATAAAATATTTTAACATTATTAACATTATGGATATCGATTAACCATCATCAAGGTGAAAGGAACATAACTATAGAACAAAAACCTATATGAAAAGCAATAGATTTAAAACCCATAATGATGAATTTAATAGAGAATTGTTTGCAAATGGGTACTTAAATGAAATAAGAGAATCATATTGGTTTATAAAATTTATGAATATGAATATTTTATATAATTATACTAAATGTAATTTTTTCATGCAAAATGTTATAGAACTTATCAATCATTTTTGACATTAGGAAAGGGCTCTTCGTTTGATCACTATTTTATTGAGACATGTTTGATGTTATACACCAATTCTTGTTTATGATGTGTATATATTTACATAATGAAATGATATATTTTTATAAATAAAAATTATTTGTTTTTTAATTTTTAATTAAAACTATTTCTTCCAAGGTTTTTTTATTTTATTGTAACCAATTTGGTAGGGGTTTACTATTTCAAATTTTCCTCTTTTGAACATATGTTATGTTATACATCGATATTATTTTATGTGGTGTATCTACATTAAATTTGATATTATTTATATTTTTATAATTATTTTAATTATAAATAATATTTCATTTCAATTTATTTTTTCCATCACTCTCATGAAACAACTATTACCAAAGTGATAATGATTTTATATTACAATCCCATTTTTAATAAGATTACTTAAGATTAAATTTTATAGTGAAGATATTATATGATAAATATCTAAAAAATATTATTCATTTTATTCTCATTTACTAATTTATATCTATTAAATTTTTTCAATTACATTTTCTATAATTATGTACTCATATTATTGAACTAGGTTTTTTAAGGAAAACTGACTTCATTTCTCTCATCAGTTGGGGAATGATTACTTTCGATTCTATATTTTCTATTAAAATGTTTTCTAAAATGTTTTATTATTATATAATGAATTATTAATTTCATTTCTATCCATGATTTAATTTATAAAATATTCTTTAAATGTTACCCTTTTTTGAAGAAGATGAATTTTAGATTATTGTTTAAATGTGGGAGGAATTGTTTAACAGACACTCCATGAATGACATTCCTTGCCGTCATGAATTATCATTACATTTAATCATGCATTATATGTTTATTTAGTTATTTTAAAAATAGTTATTCATAATATTTTATATTCTTTTATATTTTAAATAGGTGACTTCAAAATTAAAATAATTTTTTACTTGATAAATGATTCATTGATATATTAATGTTATTTTAGTCTACAAAAATATATTGTAGTGTTTATTATAATTTAATCAATATATTATCCCATTGTACCATAATTTTTCTTTCTCATTTTGTTTTATAAATATCATGATGAAATGTTTAAGAAATTGATATTATTTACATGGGTTATGATATGATATTATGATTGATTTTTAATAATATTTTGGAATACATATGTAGTAACATAATTTTGTTATGGTTATGGCTAGAATTACATATCCTTCTATTGCATTGGGTAATGATTGAAATTTAATGAGACAATAAGGATTGTAATGGAAAGTAATCCTAGTTCACTTAGGTACTTTCTCCAATGTTATAGTCCTTTTATTGAACCTTGACTATGCTAATGTTGGAATTGGGATTGAAGATAGTCTAATTTTATAGTCTTAGTGGTGATAATTGACCAAATATTTTTTTTCTATTTTCTATGTGTATTAAAAAAATTCATTATTATTTTGTTATATTCAACTAAAAAATTAATTATTATATATGATTCCACACTCTTATTTATTATGTATATTTTGAAAAAAAAACCTTCCACAATGATTCTTTGTTAATGATCATTGACTGATTGTACAGTATTATTGTATATCATGATCGTGTTTTAAAGAACATATGATTAACTTATTTACACTCATGATCATTGATTCATATAACTTATATTTACCCTATCTGAGAGTTTGATACCATCATTGATTATGTTTACCTTCCCTATGTTATGAATAATGGTTTTATGTATGATTTATCTAAGAAGTATACATCTTGAGAAGAACATAATGGTAAAAGATATATATCATTTATATGGTAGTTGTTTATGCACCATTGTTTCCAGTCAAAGTAACACATTATAGTTTTTCATAGGTCAAATTGATATATAATCATTATTTCATAAATATGACGCGGAATTTTTATATTAAAATATTTGGGTCATTACAGGTTACCCCATACTAATTGACCAGAGTCTTGTTAAGTGTTTTCTTAAAATGGAATCGCACGCACATTATTTGGGGATTTGTTTCCTTCTAAAGTACCACCAACATAATATAAATCACCTGAATATTAAATTTATAACTATTACATAGTAAGAAATATTTATCATCGACAGTTTCATTTGGTTAATTATTCATTATTCTGATGATTTTGTTTTCATAATCACTATTCTATAATCAAAATTAATTGTCTTAAAACATATTTATGTGTAAATCCTTTTGAAAATTATGATCTTTTGTTACTAACCCAAAAATAGAAGCTAAAAATTCTTACACATATGAAAATACATCACCTTAATATTGTACATCAATCTATTTTAATATATATTACTATAATATTATAAAATTAACTATCCCCACTTGAGTCAGTTTAGTTCCCTAGATAACCAACCCCCATTTCTCTAAAAAATTAATCCATCGGGTCAATGAAATGATTGTATGAGAGGCCCTTAACCAAATGATAATTGTATAAAGGGGAATTTAAATTTCAATATAACTCCAATCACCCAATATGTATAAAATATATTCAACCAAAAAATTCCAATTAAAAACCCTAATAAAAAACACATGTTTCTGTATATAAAAAGTAAATATTATGTTTTCATACGTTGCATGGAATTAAAAAATTAGACGAATAAATTTATCCCATAATTTGTATCACAAATAATTCACAAATAAAATAAAAAATCCATAAAAAAGAATCTAAAAAAGTAAAAATTAAATATATTAACAATTTATTTACATTCCGAACATGACGATTTAATATTGAAATATCATATTTGATTTAGGGGTGATGATTTTCTATTTAAAATTACTAATAAATACATTTATAATTAATATACCAAATATATGACCAAATTCATTTTTAAAAATAAATTCATTTTAGTTAAATATTTTATTGTCTTTTATTTTTCTTATATCAAAATAAATTAATGATTATTTTTCTTTGTAATGTAATACATGAAAAGAACTAATGTTAAAAATTAGCACATATCACATGAGGGTTTTATTAATCCTATGTTGGCCATATGTTTTTCTTACATAGGATTCAGAATCACTTTAAATTTCTTATGGAGTAACATGTCATTTTCAATGAATGGATTTGTGATCACGATATGAAAAACACCCTATGGTTCATTACAAAAGGGTTAACCACCATAATCTAAAATAAATGTAATCTCATCCTTATGATATAATACAATGATTTCAAAAACCCAAATTATCAATCATGGACTACCATATAACTTTTCATTATCTATGGCTAATAAAAATTTCACACTTAAACTTACGATTACCAATCTCATAAATCTAGGTAGGGTGATCCATATGTTTATTTCCATCAATATCATATGATAGGATATTATATCTCTACAATATATTTATGATAAGCACGATTATAAAAAATTAAGAAAAAATATTTATTCTAAGATGTGGGTGGATCTATAACCCATTATATATTTTTGTAAGATCATTTCATGAATAACCTAGTGGTAGAAACCATTATGAATACCCAATCTATCATCAACGAAATAGTATGAAATGTAGAACATAACACCCATATAGTAGTACCAAGATGTAAATGTTCAATGTTTATTTTATTGGGATTCATTCATAGAGTCCTTCATGATTTTGACCATTACCATTTCTCAAAATCGCTTATTGATTCTTATTATGTTTATTCTGTTCCTCTTCATAACTTTTGTTACTTTATTAGTAAATGAAACCCATGAATATAAAAAATAATGAATTCCCTTCTTATTTTGGGAGTATTGCATCTTATCACCCATATATGATTCATTATGGTATTATAAAACTCGTAAATTTCAAATTTGTTATATCATGTTTATGATTGATATATTATTCCTTTTTATGTGGTGTGCATAACACTGAGCATATTATCATGTGATTGGTCGGAAAAAATATATATATACCTATGAATTATTAGGGAATGTAATATATAACATTATTTTATTAAATATAGTATTAAACTTGATTCTACATTATTTTCAATTATATGAAATTTGACATGTAATGATATTTTATACGTTAACATGATACTAGCTCTATTCACATTCTTTTTGTGAGATTTTCCATAATGATTTATTGTTTTATAATTATGAATTTTTGACATTACATTTCATTCCCAAAATATTTCCTCATAATTATGATAATCATTCAGTTCTTATGATATGATAATGATTATTATTATTATATATGAACAATATTTATTAATGACTCATATTCAATACCTATTATCCTTACCCAAACTGATTTTTTTCTCACCCACTATTTCATGTCTCTTCCATCATGAATATAAGTATGATGAAGGGATTATACAACTAATATGTAGTCAATGATGATTGATTGATTAATTTTTTAAGTGGTATCCGAAAATATGGTATTATCATATGTGCCTTGTCCCTAAAGACATTAAAATATATATTATTGTAATGGTTGTATGTAATAACTTCTCATGTTATGTATATATTTTATTTATGTGTTTCAATTGATCCACATGTTTGGATATTGTGGAGTTCCTTTTAGTATCAGATCTTGATTATGTTGTTTTTGGGAATTTGGATATCAAAACATTTATGTATAAATCCTCATCTATATAAAAATTATATCTTAATAACTATATCATGTATTACTTTATATGAAAATAGTATTTTCATGTTGAGTAATAATTATAATTTATCATATATAATTTTTTTGATAACATGAAGTGTTTTTTATGTGAAAAATAAAATATATGATAACGTCAGTAGTTATTTATGAGGAATAAAAATTATAAGGATGAAATTTATTTAAGGGGGTATAATATGACAACCAATATTTTAGATGTAATTTTTGTAAATGTTCTCCCTAATTTTATATATGTAAAATTTAAATTCATTTGAAATTTTTATTATATAAAAAATATAGAAAAATTTACAATAAATATTTTTTAGATGTGATTAAAAACATATTTACATATAGATAATCAATTCAATGTATAAATTTTAATGTAAACAACTAGTAAATAATAATAATTATATAAAAAATATTTTAGTTCATCATTATAGTATCTTATATAAATAATAACCTAATCTATTTTGATGTAAATTTTACTTGTGAATATATGTGTCTCTCATGTTTAAAATTATTATAAAATATATAATACATGATACCCTAATTAAAAACAAAATACATTATATAATCAATATGGAACATTACATAAGTAGGATAATATGAGAAAATGTTTATAAAAAATCAGATGATATAAATATAGATCAATTTGGAATCCCATAATTTTTAGTGTCCTAAAAAACACAATGAAAAGAGATCCAAATACTTAAAAGTAACATTTTAATATTTTAAAACATTGAGAAAATTATGTGAACGATGAATTTAGGAAATATGAGGTATTTATAGTAAGTATAAAAATAATTGTATTTTGTCATAGTAATCTAATTGTTATGGAATAGTAACCTGGATTTTAAGATTATTAAACTAAACATTAAAATATTAACATGACCATTATTATAGAAAAATGACTTGTAAATAATATTTACCCAGAAAATATATGTAAATATTTATTATATAGACATATAATATAAATATTAAAATTAGAAAACTTAGAATAAAGTGTAAGTTCATTTTTTATAAATTATGTTTTTATATAGTCTAAAACCATAATTTCAATATTAATTATTAAAATTAATTATGTTTGTAAATTATTTTGATAAAATTATTTTCATTTTTAAAATTTTCATTCCAAAAATTATTCATATAGTGATTTTTTATAATTTTTTGAAAAAATTGGATTTTCATGGATATAGTAAAAAAAACTATTTTTAGAAATAATGATGTTTTATGATGTAATATTTATGTAAAAATTACATAATTAATATGAAAATGATGATATTGGACCAAAATTTATTTAATATGAGAAATTATCTAGTTAAAAGAAATTCAATAACTGAAACATGAGAAAAGTCATTTATGGGATGTGTTTAACAATATCAACATCATAATCCTACCCATGTTAGCTGAACCAACCCATGAAAGTAAAAGCATTAAACAACTTATGTTTTGGGTGTACGATGGTGTAATTAGGGGTCATGTATCTTGAACAAAGTAGTATTAATTATAATATATTTTTTATAAAATATTTATTTTATTTATCCCATTTCATTATTACATTACATATAGAATTATATATGAGTTTTCAATAATTAGATTTTAATTTGAAGAAAACAAAATTGTTTTTTGGAAAATTATATGGTGTCAAAACAATTTTGAATAAAATCAATAATTTTTAAAGAAATATAAATTCTATATAATTTTCTTTTTAAAAACTATTTATTTATAAATAAATTATAATATAATTTAATGAAATCTAATGTAATAATTGTAAGGTTTAGAAACTTTTTATTGTCGTAAAAATAAGAATTTTTTTGGTAAATATGGATTTTTATTTAATGTCTAAATTATCAATTTTAGATAATTATTTTTGAAAAACAAAATATTTTTGAAATAAGAACATCATAATTATCTAATTTTTTCATTGTCATGATTTTATAAGATAATCAATTTTTTGGGTAAATATTAAATACTATATGAATATATGGTTTGTATTATGAAATTATAGTGGCCTAAAAGTGTTGTAATAAATTATATTAATGGAATGGATGAAAAAGAGTATATTTAAACTTTAAAATAACTTTTTATGTTGTTTTATAAATTTTATAAACCAAAAATAGATCCTCCAAAACATATATTTTATTTTCATGTTTTAAAAAAAATTCATTAGGAACATGAATCACTTATAGGTCACTGATGTACTTTTTTTTATTAAAATTTATCATATCCTTTTTAAAATATTGAAATCAAATTATATTTAGAGCTGCTTTTGGGAAAAAACGATGGGATGTTTTTTTAATGTTTTATTATATAGAGTGAAAAACTTATGTATATAAATTAATATTTAATTTCAATCTATTTTCTATAAATTCCCACCCAAACACAAACTCATTTTCACTAAAAACCCATTGAGAATAAATTTCATCTCCCTCTATATCTCCAGACCCCTCCCACAATGTACCAAGTTCATAATAATCTCCACCAAATCATTTAGAAGTTCCCTCTCAATGTAAAACAACAATATACTTATCTTATTTTTTCAATTAATTTTTTGATTTATATATTTTTATTTATAATTTTTCATATTAGAGGTTTTTTAAATACCATTAATATAATTATGATTTTAAATTAATGAGATAACACCTTTCAGTCTAATTAAACTCGTTATGCTGGTGAAATTATCCCATTATTTTCCATGAAAATAATTATTTTGTGTACCCATCCCCATTTATACTAATGTGTATTCACCTAGATGTAATAATATTTCCTTTATTTGGGGCTCCCATATATATAATCCACAATAATAGATCATGGTATAAAATGTGATTAAGATAGACTTATAATTTATTATCTATGTGGTACACAAATTTATGTACATGATATGAATGTGAGAGGTGGTCCTGAAATTATTTAGTTCCCAAATACAATTGGTTATGTTTTCATCTCATGAGATACCATATATAAAACATATTAGTTTATCCATGAAAAATTATATTTTGATGTCTCCTTAGTTATCCTTCACTTATGATTATGATTTTATGTTTTATGATTTTATTTCATTCCAACATTTGCATGATTTTTTTGTAACACCACGACCCCAGCTACCCAGAGTCGGTGCATTATTTCGTAGCATTGGTATGATCACAAAAGGATCATGTCTCGAAAGACCGATTAGTTTAGTAGCCATGGAAACACTAGATACATTCGAAAACTTTACATTAAATCATAAAGCGAAAAACTACAATAACAAAGTCTCCATAGTCCACACTCATATCCTCTTCTGACTATCCCTGCAGGTCATTCATAAAATACTTCTTCACATCCTGGAAAATATTAAAACATTGAAAGGGGTGAGCTCAGATGCTCAGTAAGGATAACAATATTGCGGAAGCTTTCATAAATACACATTAACATTTAAGGCAATGTATAATTAAAACAAAAGCCTTTATAAAATTGAACTTCAACATAATATGGAAAAAGTAAAATGAGATAATGCCATTTACTTATTCACATGAATATTCTACTGGTCGAATAATCACATGCAATATCAATAACCACTTTCATAATGATGGAATGCATAATGCCAGACATTCTGAAACATTTTGTCAAGGCCTCGGCCAAGACGTCTAAAATGATTAAGGCCTTGGCCAAAATCCCAAATCAAATTGGGAAAGGGCCTCAGCCAATTCCACGTCTAGTTGTCTCATTAGACCTACCGATGCATCGAGGAGCTATAGCGGGCTCCACCCGTCACTTATTAAGTCCAATACATTCCTCATATGAATAGGTATAAACATATCATAAACCATAACATAATCGTATCACATAAAACATGCATAAAGGAAACATAACATTTCCACATTTCAATCACAAGATATCAATACAACACATTGATATAATAAAAAGTCATTCAAAACCATTTTCAATACCAAAATAAAAGAATGTTAAAACATTGTATATATTTTTCATTAAAAAATGATGGCTTGTAGTGGAAGCCGAAACTCAAATAATGGTCACGGTGGTAGAGAAGTCGTTGTCGTCACATAAGTACGGAAAGAAAAACATTCCCTTTTGTCGTTTAGCAAAACGATTCGTATAAAAAATATTCCTTTTGAATAAACGTAAAAGTCAAAGGGGTTTATACACCGTATAAAAGAAAGCTGTGTATAAAACCAAATATGCCTCAATGAAAGGGGATTGAGACGAAGTCCTTAAAAAGATCATTTTTTATAAAGTAGGTATATTATGTATATTCACTATAAGTACACATAAATAATGTAAAAATACAAGATAGGAAATAATAATATCATGACATAATTTGAAAGTAGGAGATTAACCCAAAGAATAGAAATTGGGTTAAGAAGTTCCCTTACCTTGCGTCCTGTCCTGACTCGACCGTTCTTTAACCTCCTGAATAATAAACTAGAGTTAATTCCTATTTACTTAAGAACCTTTTTCATGTTCATAATTTCTTTTATGTCCCTTATTACCATATTATGAACATTATGTAATTATTTAAGTTAATAACGGTCGTTTTGTCGATCATTGGTACTTGAGTCAACAATAAACTTCTTATAATTACATGTTTTTCATGTGGTGAAATATCCATTATATCCAGAATTATATTCATGATTTAGATATCATATATATCATATATATCAAGTATATACATTCATTCATAATATTACGTAACATTTAGAGGTAAGAAGTGAAATGCACCGTTCATGGAGACGGTAAGCCGTACGTACGCATGAATGCTACTTTCATTTTTATTTCGTATTTAATGGAATGAAATCATAATGATATAAATGTATAATATACTTCCAGTATAATATAGTGTATAATACCATTTACTCCATCCTTTATATATCCCACATATGGCATTAACGATTCAAATCACTTTGAGGGGGCGGTAGTCTGCACTTCCTAAAATGAAATTATCATGTTTACCCATAATGGAAATCATAAATTATGCCATAAATGAGAAATACAGAAGTATAAGTAAAACATAAAAATATTATATATCATATATAAATATATTGACATCTTAATGGACACCTTTGAAGGTGTTATATGAGTGTTGAACAATCATCGTTTCGTGAGGCAGAAATTCGTCATCCACAGAAACCGTATGTTCTTTAACCATTAGATGTAGGTGTGTGTAATTGTAGCTCAAATCATTCGTATATAAACATCCTAGTATATTGAGTATACTGTTTTTGTTACAAAAGAAATGAATAAAAACTTTTTAGGGGGTTGGAGAAGAAAAATAATACAAAACAACATTAGAGAAGACATTACCTTAAAATCGGGTAACTCTTTTTGATTTGGGCCAAAGGCATCCTTGGGAAGAGTTCTGCCCAAAGGGAGGCTTTTAGGAGTAAGAGGGGGAAGTTGGGAGAGTATTTGGGTAGAGGTTGGCCAAGCCAAATGGCTTGAAAGTGTGAATAAGGTGGTAGAGGTGGGGGCCATTTATAAGAGGAGAGGGGGGGCTCTTTTGGAAAGATTGAAATGTTACATTATTATTCAATGCTTTTAGGATTATAAAGGTCCCACACTTATATAATTCGAGGATAAGGTGATGAGGGTTCGAAATCTCCTCATCTAATCGGATTTGGACAAGTGTAAGATTTTTATTTTGCATTATCTTCTCATTTTATTTAAATCATTAAATAATGAGGTCATCGCTGCATCATCATGATGTCATAAATAATTTAATTTATTTAATGTCTAAAAATTATAAAAAAAATACTATGATGTATGAAATATTTTTATATTTCCAATGAATATTTATAGTAAAAAATATGACTTGTATAACCCCATGTAAAAATTGTTTTAGTAAAATATTTCATGTTTGTGCCATTTTTTACTTTAACATTAAATAAAAGGTATTTATGTCATATTCCAACTAAAGTGGCTCCATGGGGTCCCCAAGTTGACCCATGGATTTTCTTGGTCGGCCATGACACATCCAAAGATGGTAGGACATGTTTCAAGCTCATCTCATATTATTAGAACATTATTTTTACCTTAAACTACACTAATTACCTCTAATCGCGATTAAGAACATAAAAGTTACTATTCACCAAAAATTATTTTAATCTCATTGAACCACATTTTACATATTAATGACAACCATGTATCTCTGATTTTTAAAAATCAAATCACAGAGGTGGTAATATTTCATTTAAACAAAAAATCAGTTATTTAACTACCACTTAGTGGTTTCACTATTCATCAAAAATTGTTGTTTTTCAGAATAATGCCAAAATTTCACCCTAAGCTATAATTGATATTCCAATTTCAAAAATTATGTCTATTTTAAAAAATTCCAAAAATATAAGTTGCATTAATTTATTTTATAATTAATTCCCGCTGTCACAATAAATATCGTGTTTTTAAGAAACAATTTATATAAAAAGATTGGCAATTGTTTATGTCCAATTACAATGTTAAATTAATTCTAATGACCACCATTGGATAAAATGGTAAAAATATATTCTAATTATACTTTAAAACCAGTAAATAGTATAATTTATCACTATAAATTATTTTGATTAAAAAGGTTGTTTTTAAGTATTTTTCACTATTCATAAAAAATTAGAAGTTCTCAGAAAAATACAAAAAATTCAACATAGGCTAATTTCGATATTCCGAATCCAAAAATGAAGTCCATTTTTAAATATAAAATTTCAATAATTTTGAAAAGTGGTTATTTCTATTCATAACGGCTACTTTGATTAGTTACGGTGTTTTAGAACTCGAAGTTGCGTACAATGCAAGCCATTGCATTATTGAATGAGAAGCGTATCGTGGAAGCTCGGGGTGTTACATTCTCCCCTCCTTCAATAAATTTCGTCCTCGCAATTTGAAATTTTTTTCTTTGAAAATAAAAGGTTGAAAAGAGAAAATACATTTGTGGAAATCCTACATCGGAAATAAGATTAATAAAATTTAGCCTTAATAAGAGGGAAATGGAAATAAGAAAGTCACCACCAAATTATGATCTCGATAAGGAGAAAATTCGTGGAAATTAGAGACATATAATTGGAGGAAAAACGTAAATATTTGTAGGGAGTGATTGAGGTCATCAATCACAATCAGCTGTCAAATTGAGGGCCTCAAAGCCTTCAATATATGTTGATTTAAAATATCATCAGTTCAAAAAGACATAAGGTATTAGGATAACACATTTTTTTGTTTTAATATCCCTTTACTAAATTTTAAGAATTAATTTATTCATTGAATAAGAAATAGGTATATATATATTTATTCTTGACAATTAGAGTTTCAACCTTCAACTCATCTTTCACTCAAAAAGATAATAGAACTCAAAAATATTATACTTATCCTAATTGTATAAGGTTCAAAATATTAACACATACCATTTAGATTAGTAAAATTATTTTGTAATAACCAGGGACTTCCTGTAGGCTAGTGGTAGGAAATAAAGGCATGTCGCTCTATGGTTGTGGGTTCGATTCCTGCAGCTTTGTCCGACGCGACGGGTTATGCCCCACCCTGCAGGTTGTCCTTTTCCTAAAACTATAGTATTATAATATTCCAAAAATAATCTTCATAAATTTTTTAACCATAAATAATATTATCCAAATATCAACTTAATCCACTCCAACCTTTATAGTTATCCAAAATACCTCTGTCCAGACATTCTCTAAAAGGTCTCTTAATTCCAAAATCAATTTATCAGATTCCCCAAACAAAGTAAAGTTTCTCTTATTGTCACATTCTAAAAATATAATTACCTTCATCATATAAAAACCTTACTGAAATCAACAAGTACTGCAGTACAATCCTTATATATATATCACATTATTCTAATAACCAGAATATAATCCATGATTCCAAAAGCACCAATAGAATAGTTATTCTGCTTCAACTGTAGTAACAGCATAAGATTGTCCTTGATCCCTTGGCCTTTTCTGAGGTAATTTTCCCTGACGCTTAGGACATTCATTTTCATAATGCCCCATTTCCCTACAATTGTAGCATTCAACATTGATAGCCTCTTCCTTTCCCTTGCAATCACGCGCTTGGTGACCTTTTTCTCCACATTTATAACAAACTCCCATTCCTTTTAGGCAAGTACCAGGGTGATTCTTCCCACAATTATCACATAATGTAAAATCCTTCGTTCACTTTTTCCCTTTATCTATCTCTTGTTCCACCGTTCTCTTCTTCTCTTGCTTTACTTTGTTGTCATAAGACTTAGAGAATTCCTTTTCTGTCTTGATAGCACATGAGACAATATCATTGTATGTTGAGAAAGATTGTGATACTAAAGCTCTACGGAGAAATGGTTTCATCCCATCAAATAAACGATCAATCTTTCCTCTTGGGTTACGTATATAATCTGCAGCATACCTCACCATCCTTGTAAATTTGGCCTCATACTTTGCTAAATTCTCATCCTCCTTTTGTCTTAGACATAGAAATTGCCTTTCCATATCCGCTCGATGGTCTCGAGGAAAGTATTTTTCTAAGAACAGCTCTTTGAACTCCTGCCATTCAATGTTTGTTAATTCATCATCTTCCTTTGTGTTTTGAATTAGTGACCACCATTGATCGGCATCTCCAGTGAGGTGGTAAACTGCCATGACAACTTTCTCCTTTTCACTACCCCCAAGGCATGAATATTTTCTCTAAGGAATTTATCCATTAGTCAGCTACAATAGGATTTGTACTCCCATTGAAGGTTGGTGGTTGTTGCCTTATGAAACGGTCCAGCATTGATCCTCCACGTTGCGGATCAGGGTGCTCCATACGAGTAAGGTTATTATTCATAACCTGTGTGAGTTGTCCCAGTACGGTGAGAAGCTGATCAGCACCAGTTGTATCTCTAGATCCACAATAATTATCTTGAGTAGGAGGGCAATCCCTACACAGAGTGTGTGCGTTGATACGGTTTCCATTCCTTCCACTAGGTGCCATTTCAATACAATGGCATAAACTAGATTAGTTTATGAATCAAAATACAAAATTCCATACTTGTAAAATACTTTACATAAATTGAACTATTTATGGATATAATCCATAATCATAAAAAGAAATTTTTTCATTGAGGAAGTCCATACTCATAACCCTTCATAGTGGTTTGTAAAGAAAATGAGAATTATCCTAAGCATATCCCCCAGGAGTGTCGTAACCAAGAGTGTAGCAAGGCCCATTGTCGTGCACCAGTTCCCGTTCGAGTCTGGCTCAAAGAGGTGTTTTCATGTTTTACCCCTAGGTACATCTGTGCCAGAGCCGCCTCTACCTTCTCGTATCCAGAAAGGGATGTATTTCTCGGAAAACTAACAAAATCTCTATAATACCAAAATTCTTGGAAGTTCATCTATACTAATCCCCAAAGTCTATCTTCGGGCTATGTTCTCTAATCAGAGTTTATCTAAATCTAGCTTCCAAGGTTAGTACTGAACAGCCTTTGATACCAACTGTAACGCCCCGACTCTAGCTACCCAGAGTCGGTGCATTATTTCGTAGCATTGGCATGATCAAAAAAGGATCATGTCTCAAAAGACTGATTAGTTTAGTTTCCTTGGAAACACTAGATACATTCGAAAACTTTACATTAAATCATAAAGTGAAAAACTAAAATAACAAAGTCTCCATAGTCCACACTCATATCCTCTTCTGACTATCCCTGCAGGTCATTCATAAAATACTTCTTCACATCCTGGAAAATATTAAAACATTGAAAGGGGTTAGCTTAGATGCTTAGTAAGGATAACAATATTGCGGAAGCTTTCATAAATACACATTAACATTTAAGGAAATGTATAATTAAAAAAACCTTTTTAAACTTGAACTTCAACATAATATGGAAAAAGTAAAATGCGATAATTTCATTTACTTATTCACATGGATATTCTACTGGTCGAATAATCACATGCAATATCAATAACCACTTTCATAATGATGGAATGCATAATGCCAGACATTCTGAAACATTTTGTCAAGGCCTCGGCCAAGACGTCTAAAATGATTAAGGCCTTGGCCAAAATCACAAATCAAATTGGGAAAGGGCCTCAGCCAATTCCACGTCTAGTTGTCTCATGAGACCTACTGATGAATCAAGGAGCTATATCGGGCTCCACCCGTCACTTATTGAGTCCAATACATTCCTCATATGAATAGGTATAAACATATCATAAACCATAACATAATTGTATCACATAAAACATGCATAAAGGAAACATAACATTTCCACATTTCAATCACAAGATATCAATACAACAAATTGATATAATAAAAACGCTTTCAAAACCATTTTCAATACCAAAATAAAAGAAAGCTAAAACTTTGTATTTATTTTTCATTAAAAAAATGATGGCTTGTAGAGGAAGTCGAAACTCAAATAATGGTCAAGACGGCAGAGAAGTCGTTGTCGTCGCATAAGTACGGAAAGAAAAACATTCCCTTTTGTCATTTAGCAAAACGCTTCATATAAAAAAGATTCCTTTTTAATAAACGTAAAAGTCAAAGGGGTTTATACACCGTATAAAAGAAAGCTGTGTATAAAACCAAATATTCCTCAATGAAAGGGGATTGAGACGAAGTCCTTAAAAAGATCATTTTTTTTAAAGTAGGTCTATTATGTGTATTCACTATAAGTACACATAAATAATGTAAAAATACAAGATAGGACATAATAATATCACGACATAATTTGAAAGTAGGAGATTAACCCAAAGAATAGAAATTGGGTTAAGAAGTTCCCTTACCTTGCGTCCTGTCCTGACTCGACCATTCTTTAACCTCCTGAATAATAAACTAGAGTTAATTCCTATTTACTTAAGAACCTTTTTCATGTTCATTATTCCTTTTACATTCCTTATTACCATGTTATGAACATTATGTAATTATTTAAGTTAATAACGGTCGTTTTGTCGATCTTTGGTACTTGAGTCGACAATAAACTTCTTATAATTACAAGTTGTTCATGTGGTGAAATATCCATTATATCCAGACTTATATAAATGATTTAGATATCATATATATCATATATATCCAGTATATACATTCATTCATAATATTACGTAACATTTAGAGGTAAGAAATGAAATGCACCGTTCATGGAGACGGTAAGCCGTACGTACGCATGAACGCTACTTTCATTTCTATTTCGTATTTAATGGAATGAAATCATAATGATATAAATGTATAATATTATTCCAGTATAATATAGTGTATAATACCATTTACTCAATCCTTTATACATCCCACATATGGCATTAACGATTCAAATCACTTTGAGGGGGCGGTAGTCCGCACTTCCTAAAATGAAATTATCGCGTTTACCCATAATGGAAATCATAAAGTATGACATAAATGAGAAATACAGAAGTATAAGTAAAAAAAACATATTATATATCATATATAAATATAGTGACATATTAATGGCCACCTTTGAAGGTGTTATATGAGTGTTGAACAATCATCTTTTCGTGGGGGAGAAATTCGCCATCCACAGAAACTGTATGTTCTTTAACCATTAGATGTAGGTATGTGTAATTGTAGCTCAAATCCTTCATATAGAAACATCCGAGTATATTGATTATACTGGTGTTGTTACAAAAGAAATAAATAAAAAGTGTTTAGGGGGTTGGAGAAGAAAAATAAAACAAAACAACATTAGAGAAGACATTACCTTAAAATCAGATAACTCTTTTTGATTTGGGTCAAAGGAATCCTTGGGAAGATTTCTGCCCAAAGTGATGCTTTTAGGAGTAATATGGGTAAGTTGGGAGAGTATTTGGGCAGAGTTTGGCCGAGCCAAATGGATTGATAGTGTGAATAAGGTGGTAGAGGTGGGGTCCTTTTATAAGAGGAGAGGAGGGGCTCTTTTGGAAAGATTGAAATGTTACATTATTATACAATGATTTTAGGATTATAAAGGTCCCACACTTATATAATTCGTGGATAAGGTGATAAGGGTTCTAAATCTACTCATCCAATAGGCTTTTGACAAGTGTAAGCTTTGGATTTTGTATTATCTTCTCATTTTATTTAAATCGTTAAATAATGAGGTCATCGCTGCATCATCATGATGTCATAAATAATTTAATTTATTTAATGTCTAAAAATTATAAAAAAATACTATGATGTAGGAAATATTTTTAGCTTTCAATGACTATTTATAGTTAAAAATATGACTTGTATAACCCCATGTAAAAATTGTTTTAGTAAAACATTTCATGTTTGTGTCATTTTTTACTTTAACATTAAATAAAAGGTATTTATGTCATTTTCCAACTAAAGTGTCTCCATGGGGTCCCCGAGTTGACCCATGGATTTTCTTGGTCGGCCATGACACATCCAATGAGGGTAGGACATGTGTCAAGCTCATCTCATATTATTAAAACATTATTTTTATCTTAAACTACACTAATTACCTCTAATCGCGATTAAGAACTTAAAAGTTACTATTCACCAAAAATTATTTTAATCTCATTGAACCATATTTTACTTCTTAATGACAACCATGTATGTATGATTTTTAAAAATCAAATCACAGAGGTGGTAATATTTCATTTAAATGAAAAATCAGTTATTTAACTACCACTTAGTGGTTTCACTATTCATCAAAAATTAAAGTTTTTCAGAACAATGCCAAAATTTCACCCTAAGCTATAATTGATATTCCGATTCCAAAAATGATGTCTATTTTAAAAAATTCCAAAAATATAAGTTGCATTAATTAATTTTATAATTAATTCCCACTGTCACAACAAATAGCGTCTTTTTAAAAAACAATTTATATCAAAAGATTGGCAATTGTTTATGTCCAATTTCAATGTTAAATTATTTCTAAAGACCAACATTGGATAAAATGGTAAAAATATATTCTAATTATACTTTAAAACCACTAAATAGTATAATTTATCACTATAAATTATTTTGATTAAAAAAGTTGTTTTTAAGTATTTTTCACTATTCATAAAAAATTAGAAGTTCTCAGAAAAATACCAAAAACTCAACATAGGCTAATTTTGATTTTCCGAATCCAAAAATGAAGTCCATTTTGAAATATATAATTTCTATAATTTTAAAAAGTGGTTATTACAATTCATAACGGCTACTTTGATTAGTCGCGGTGTTTTAGAACTCGAAGTTGCGTACAATGCAAGCCATTGCATTATTGAATGAGAAGCGTATCGTGGAAGCTCGGGGTGTTACATTTTTCATTTTTTATCTTGATTCAATCATCATTATAATTATTAACAACACTTTTATGTCACATTCATATGAATTTTAACTATCATTTATGACATTAATCATGTTATTCTTTGATAATTCTCATAATACTCTTTATAGATCTCCACTATTATTATATAAATCCCTAATTTATCATTTACAATATTATAAGACTCGTGGAATATAATAGAATATTTTGGAGTTTTTAAATAATTTTTGTATACCCATGATTCATGTAATATTTCTAGGCATCTTACACCCCAACACCACATTTCCTCTCGATGTTTTTGGATTTTATAAAATATATATTTATTAAATGAATCAAGAATTAATGTGTATTCATGATTTGGTTTATTATGGTGGGTATAAAATAAGGGTATAATTTTTTTGGTATTAAGATTATAAAATTTTTTTTAAAATATATAAGGATAAGACTAACACAAAATTATAATAAACGCAAGTCATTTCCAAGTCACAAATTCCCTCTATGGATAATACCAGTGGATGTGTCTCTATAATAGTTTTACCAAAGTGTAATAACCCAAAAGGTTTTCATTTTTTAATAATTAAATTTTCACCTAGTGCATGACTAATATTTATTTCTACACATTGGGGTAGACACTCCCAGGGTATATTATTTGGTAAATTTACAATATTTTTATATCCATCATAAAGGTAAAAAAATAAAAAAAAACATATTATCAAATGAACCATGGATAAAATAGATTTAAACACAAAAAATAATTTTTTATGAAATTAAGTTTATTTATATTTTATCTCTTTTATAGTATTAATTATATTTTATGTTTTTAATAGTTTGAATATTCTCAAGAAGAATTTTCCTTTTATTTTAGTCAATGGATGGAAATATAATTAATTGAGTAAAAAAAATAATGTCATGTGAAACTTAATGAATTTCTAAATGATATTATTAATGTAATGGGATAAGGAGTTGGAAAACACATGAAAATTCATTCTCGGTTAACACATGTTTTAAAATGAATCATGAATTAGGTAAAAACTCACTTCCCCTAAGAAATTTTTTTTTTTTTAGAATTTAAAGTGATAAAGTCCTCAAACATTTAGTGGATATTATGGTCTTTTAATCAATGATAAATGGATCAACTCAATTGAAAAATAATTATCATCCATAAATGAATTGATTAAGAGAATTTTGCAATGGATATTTATCTTATGGATGGAGAACAAGGAAAATAATGTATATTCAAAAAATATGCAAGGCCTAATCAGGAGATCGATGAGATGGAGTGGAAATAATTTACAAAATATATTTGGTTAAATATTTTCCTCATAAGATATCACATAAAATGTAGAGGTATTTAATCGATACTAAGTTATAGATGATGAATCTATCAGGGTTTAAAAAGATAACATCACAATGCATACATTACATGACTCCATCTTTGTCAATAACCCAAGATTAATATTGAACACTTCATTAGTGGGATATAGTTTTATCTATGAAGAAATTTATAGATTCATGAATTTCATATTTATGAAGAAATTTTATGATGTGTGGTTAATGTTAAAATGGTTATCAAAGAATATCTAGGTTCTCATAGGTTAGGATATACGATAAAGAGAATGGATTTTAATTATAAAAGAGTGATGGACAAATCTCTTGGTAGAAAAATATTCTAGCCTAAAAAAAGTTTAATAGTGTGGGAGGTAGAATCTGATAAATTTATTGATGGAGAAAATGAAATATTTTTGGTGTGGGAAGATAGTGAAACAATATATAAAATGCTTGGAAGAGTAATTTAGTAACATGATACAAGAAATGAATTATCCCTTGAACACTAATCCTAATATCCAATGTTTCAACTACATGAAATAAAGACACTATGTGAATCAATACACTAATCTAATGGTTGTATATGATAACTGAATACAACAACTCCAATGTTCAATAGAGAAAGGTTGATCTTAGTCCGTGACAACTGTTGAGGTGGATCATGATAATGATGATGTGATATTTATTTGAGTTATTCATTAAAGAATGTTTAATTTAACATTTTATTATATATCTATACATTATTTCATATCAAAAAAATTTAGTATAACTATTCAAACACCACCCCATAATATGGAAGTGGTGTTATCAAATAAAAAATCTATAAATTATTTCCTTCCTTGTTTATAGCTCCTCCCCAAACCATATCAACAGATAAAACATCCAATAAAACCATATGATGATAATTTTTATGAAATTAATTGGAATTATAAACATGTAATGGATTTATATATATAGTACCATTGTAAAATTTCAAGAGAGGGAAATCACCCTCATTATCCCGAATTGACCACAGATTCATTATAAGTGAATGGAGGAGGATTAAATCTATTTAAATCATCATCTCAAGTAAGAATATGATTTCCTTATAATAAATTGTGTCAGTATCAATTGATTTAGAATAAGGATAAGATATTCCTTGGTGCCATACCCATTATAAGGTAATATGGTGATATGTTTTCCAAATAATTTCTTAGTCTTCCCAAAATTGGTGATATTTAAATCTAAATCTATTATAAACATATATATTTTTCAATATCCAAGAATACATATAAAATTGAAATTATTGAACATGAATAGTTATAGATACAACTATATAAAAATTTAGATAAAGGGATAACATAATCATCTTCATCTCTATGGGGTATCATGGTCCTCTTCATTAAGAAAATGATTGGTCAATGCACATGTACATTGATTACCATGAGATCAACAAGATCATGATAAATAATAAGTATATGTTCCAATTTATTTTGGACATATTTGATTATCTACATGGATATTAGTAATTATCTATGGTCGATACTCAATAAATATATTATCATGAAAATGTGAAGGAGGATATCACCAAGGCTTAATTTCTTAAATGGTATGGGCAGTAAAAGTTAATAGGGATTCCATTTGGACTCTCTAATTCTCTAACTATCATCATATACTTAATTAATAAAGTATTTATGGATGACCTTGAAAAAAATTTGATAGCCATTATATAAAATATTCTTATCTATTCCAAAATCTAGTGGGAGCATAAGAAGAATTCAAATGTTGTAATGTTGAACATTAAAAATAAAGTGTTATATGAAAATTAAATTAAATACAAGTTTTAGATGGATCATTTAATACTCCTAGTACATAAAATCACAAGAAAGGAATATCTTTTGATGTTTTGAAGAAAGATAAAATTAATGGATGGCCCAAAACAAAATTTGTGATGGAGAACAATAGTTTACTTTGATTATCTAAGTACTATCATTGACTATTGAGAAGAATCTCATTAACATCAAAACCACTAACCATGTTGAATCTTAAGGGGTAGATGTTTTTAGACTGAGGGAAGTGGGGAGATATTTAAATAGTAAACAAATTGGTTCATCATTCATTGATGCTCACAATTTCCACTATTGGTAACAGATTTTTGATCTACAATGATGCATCCCAAAGTAGATTTGGATGAATACGCCTATAATATGACTAATTGATAACATTTTCTTCCTACTAAATACATATCCCTGAACAAAACTACCCATCACATGGTCTAGATATTGAAACAATGATCTTTTCATTTAGTGTTTAGAAACATTATATATATAAGGAAAAGTGTGACCTATATACTGATCATAAAATCCCCCAAAATAAATTCACACAAAATTTAATTGATATGATCCAATGGAGGGGGATAGAGAAAGTAATGGATTGTGATTGGTCAATTCATTCTCAACCTGCGAAACCATACAACGTGGATGATGGATTGAGTTTAATGGATCCTACCAAACTATACTTGATGAAGATAAAAAGATATCCAATATTCATTAACACCAAAAGTATGAACATGGTGATTATAAGAGTATATTCATCATGCTTTTCCCACATAACTGCTCAACCATCCATTCTTGAGAGGATCATAGAGGCATAAAAATACTATCAAGTACTCAATTTTTAATTATAATAAAACCCTCTCTACTAATAATAAATTTATGTTTTATATGAAAAATGAAATTTTTCATAAAAAATTATTTATTAATAATTTCATTTCATGTGAATTTATGTATAGGTAAAAGGACATGACAAAACTATGTAATCTTTTATAAAATATTTTGTGAGTAAGAAGCTGACTTGACATGGGATTATAAGACCCATAGAACCACTAAAATGAAATAATAGAAATACTAAATGTATATTTTAAATTGAAAACTATGGTTATGAAATAATGTAATAACTCGTGAATGTTGTTATGGATGGGAAATAAGAGACCTCCATTAAATATAGAATTTGGGTTTAACCCTCAACATGATATAACCCTTGTATGTGTTGGTCATTTTGTTGGATCACATGTAGGGGTAAATATATTATATTACACAGGTATGATTGTTTCTATGAAAATTAAAATATCTACAAAAATGGTATCTATTTATAAGAAATTTGATACCATTTTTAGGTATGGAATATGGTTTTTACCCATGGTTTAACATAACCATTTTTTAAATCATATTTTTTATAATAAAACATGTGTGGATAACATTTTCAGTTTTTTGTTTTTTTTTGTTTAAAAAAATTATCAAAAGCATTAATATTTTTCTTTCCAAATATGTGATGAAACCAAAATTTGTTTATGTGAGATGGATTAGGAAGCTTCGAAAAATGTATTTTGACATGAAAATAATTTTTATGCCTTAAATTGGTGAAATAAATGAGTCCACATTAATTTTCAATTGAAATAGTGGATAAAATTGGGTTTCTTCAATTTAGGTGATGGAATACGTAATTAGGGGTTTTTAATATCTGAACTACCTCTAATTTTTTGTACTTTGATTCTGTCAGGTTTTGAAACCCCATAACCTACATTGTTCGTGATTAGATGACCTGATTTGAGTTTTCTTAGGTGGTTTGGTGTGTGATCCCCACCAATTCATATCTTTGGGGTGTTTTACAGAATCTCTATGTCATTCCTATCTATTTTTTAATCTAAAACCTTCAATGTAAACACTTTTTGACACAAGAATATCTTCAACGCATTAAATGTGTGAAATTAATGACTCCTCATTAATTTTTGGTATGAATAGTGGATGTAATTTCATTTTCAAAATTCTTCTAATAGGATACATAATTTGGGGTCCATAATATATTGACCAATTTAGATTCGATTTAGTTTGATTCTTTCTTGTTTGAAAAAACTGATACCCTGGGTAGTGTGTGATTAGGTGACTTGATTTGGAGTTTTTCATGTGTTCTTCCATAAAAACCCATGATGTTCTTCCCTTCAGTTTTCTATGTACAATCTCTAGGTTTGTGTTTTTAATTTTCTTTTTTATTTAATTTCTTCTATTTTTACTTTCCTCTCATTAATGATTTTTTTAATTAAATACAAGCATAAAACTATTTTATCAAAGGTGATTCCTAAATAATCAAACTATAATTGATAAAAAAAATTACCAAATTATAGTTTTTTGATATCTAAATGGATAAAGTATTAAAAATATATAAACATTTATTTTTTGTGAAATTATCAATGCATAAATGTGAATAATCAATAAACATTGACTTTATTGATTTATTGATGAAAATATTTTATAAATTACGAAAGGATAATTATATTGGAATTATCATTTGACAAATACTATCAAAATTAATAGTGGATAATTATGTGTAACACCAAAACATAATTATCACAACTTACATAGAACAAATTTTACTTTGTTATCAAAGTTTAATTTATATTAAAATAAAAAAAAGAAAATGTAACTATTTTTTCAAAATAAATTTGTAAGAAATTGTCAAAAGATGATTATAGAAGGAAAATTTATAAGAAGTTATCAAAATAAAATTATAAAATAATTCATTATGTGAAATTATAAAAAGATAACTATCCGAGGATAATTTGATATAAATTATCAACAGAATTTATGATAGGAAAATTTATAAGAAGTTATCAAAAGAAAATTATACAAGGATTTTTTATGAAAAATTTTAAATAGATAATTATCAAAGGTTTATTTATGAGAAATTATGAAAATATTATTATGAAGGGATAATTTATAATACAATTTCAAAAGAAATTTATAAAAGGATAACTAATTAGATGATATTTAAAAATCAGAAAATGATAATTTAAAATAAATTTTAAAAGGATAATTAAAAATGATAAGTTATAAGAAATTTTAAAATGATATTTATTATAGGATAATTTGAAAGAAATTATCAAAGGATAATTATAAAAAAAATCAATAATTATTTGGTTTATAATTATTCTCGAAGACCATATTACAAGAAACTTTTTTAACCTCAAGTAATAATATGGAAATTATACAGGAGAGGGAAAATATCAACACATGTAATATATTATTTCATCATCAAATAAAATAGATGGCTTTGGTTCTAGGATCCTTTGATAATTTTTTATCATTGACATGTCAGTAACTATAATAATATGTAATTTGAGGAGGTGTTCTTGACTATTTAAATTTCCACTCTAGATTTCAAACCACATAGGGTGGTTTATCATTAAAATTTTTGTTGATGACTTTGATTAATGCATTTCCATTCCTTATTAGGATCTAGTTACACATATTTACATGTTATTGTTAATTGGTTGGAATATTTAATATCTATTCCTGATTTTTTATCACATGAGGGTCTGTTTGAATCCCATGACACTATGTGAATCACTTCTATGAGAATTATTGTGTCAACTTGATTATATTATTATGTTTTATTCACATGATAAGCTCTATTTTTTCATTATTTTTTAATGATATTGACAAGTTTCCCTTTTTATTGTTCTTCCATTGTAGGTTGGGTACGTTGTATATGTGATAGGTGGATTTGACTCTGTGATTGTTGCTTGAAGGGTGCATGTATGGAGTGAGGAGTTAATGTTGGTGTTTTATGGTAGCTTGTATCCCTGTCTCTACATGATGGTTTGGTGATTCGGAGTATATGGATGACTCTCAGTGCATTATAGATTTTTGGTGTCACTCGATGCCCTATGGATTCTATATAAGTTACAACTGCTCAATGCCTTGTAGGTTCTAGGTTTGTTACGCACTCCTTGTATTATGGATTCATAGTGACATGCGAACAAACTTATGACATGTTTTGGAATATAACAAAAATACATTAAATCTTCAATAATGAAATTGCAGATTGTACGTATAGGGGTTTATAGTGGCTTGGTTAGGGCATATCAACTAGGTCTGGTTTTATATATTAATTTTTAATTTACACATTAATTATTACTATGGAAAATACTTATATAATTAATGAAACCTATATATATATATATATATATATATGCATTGGTGGTGTTCTACTAAGTCTTGTACTCATACAACACTCAATAATTCTAGTGTGCTTGTAGATTTTATGACTGATCCAACAATGGGAAACGACCCTATGGAGGACTTATACACTATAGATCAAGAAGCTGGTGGTAAAATAGGATGGATAGAAGTGGGATCCATAACATTTTATTTATTATTTACCATTAAATATTACTCTAGTAGGATAATAATTTTGGGAGATTGTGTATTTTCTAGAATTTATGTCATTATAATTTTTCATTTTTACTCATATCATTAATTATATATTTTGGTATATTATTGATCAAATGACCTTATAATGAGGGATTTGCCTCCCCAATGACAATCTCAGACAATGTTTTTCTATTCAGGTGCCTCTTATGTACTAGAATGCATGCATGAGGTCATGTGACCTTCAAAATTTGGCATTGGGGTTCGGTTCGAATTGGTAGAAAATGGTATCAATGAATTAGGGATCACTAACTATTTTACACTTTTCCTTGGGATGATACATGATAGATAAGAGGCTGGACATATGGAATTTGGGTAGGAGAACTATGACATAACCTACACAGCACAACATAATGGACCGCCAAGCTTCCATAAAGTGGGTGAAATTATATTTTCTATATATATTGATTAAATTCGCATTTTTTCATTCACGTCATTTTGATATGAAATTTATTAGATTTTGGTTGAGTTCATGAATCATGGATAGTATTTTGGGATCACATGGAATATATATACCTCTTATTGTGTTTTAAAGAAGGAATTTAATTAAATACATTTATTTGTGATCTCTATATGTGATATCATCTCTTTATGTGATTTATCTATTTTGATGTGTTTTTGTGAAATATATTAATTGGAATTAATTACATGAAAATAGAATAGTGTTATATTAGAATATATATGATGAAAAT
This sequence comes from Viscum album, assembly GCA_963277665.1. Taxonomy (NCBI): domain Eukaryota; kingdom Viridiplantae; phylum Streptophyta; class Magnoliopsida; order Santalales; family Viscaceae; genus Viscum; species Viscum album. The sequence goes on along the minus strand of OY728120.1, from coordinate 252,796,442 downwards.
GACTAACGTGCAAGGACGAAGAGTGGGTGTTGTACAAAGAGGCATATTACTTCGGTTAAGGGTAGACTTCTATAAGAACCTTATATGATCCCATATATTTTTTATAGTTTAACATAATGAATATGTTTATTTTATTAAGTGTTTCCTTCACGTTATAGGATATTTTTCCTCAACATAGTCTTATCAAACATCTAGGGATATAGGTTCCAATACTCCACCAATGGAGGCGATTTCTATATTACCACTAGATATATATAATATTGTAGTTGAGCATTCTCGAACACCTATTCCTTGTTTATGATGTAGGAAAACATCAACCTAATGTGTTTCTCTTAGTTACTATCATTGGAATCGGAGTAGAAACTGTATTAAAATATCCCCTTACTTTTCTCTAGAAATATTCATCCTTTCAGGGAACTAATGGGCCTTGGGGTGACAAATAAGGGTTTGTAATTATTTTGGAAATCTTTAACCTATTAGATACTCTGATAGATCAGAATGTTAAGATGAGATCAAGCTGATGTTATGTATGTATCCCATTTTGATACACTAATAAAAAATGGATCCAATCATGATGATAAAGATTAAGGTGGAATTAGAAGACGTGGAGTGAACATGATTTATTAGACCATGTACTTCACCATGGGGTGAAGCTGTGTTTTTTCTAAAAAATCAGACTGTATTCCTCGACTCAAGGTTTATTATTGGAAAATGAACCTTGTTAATGTGAAAAATAGTTATCCATTTTACATGGATGATTATCAATAAAATCTGTAAATGGGATCCTTATTCTTCTAATGATTAATATTTAATTGGGTTATTACCAGATGAGAGTTAGAGAGGATATTCCAAAAATGGAATTTCAAAGTTGGTATGGGCTATATGAGTACATAGTGATGTCATTCTAGCTAAAACACACAATAGAAGTTTGCATGGCCTTCATGAACAATATCATTCACCCATATTTGGACTCATTAGTTATATTATTATTTGATGAAATCATCATATACTCACTAATAATATAGAAACGTTATAGGAACCTCAGGATATGCATGAGTATGCTTCGAGAACACAGGCTTTACACCAAATTGTTGTAGTGTAAATATTAATATAGGAGGTGATGTTCCTAGGACATGTGGTTTATGAAACAGATATATCTATGGTCCTAGATAATGTAGAGGAAGTTGTTTCCTGAACATTTCCCTGAAACATGACATTAATTATGAGCTTCCTATGACTGAAAAAATATATCAACTATTTATCAATGATTTCTCCTGGATATCAATGGACATGACATCACAAAAAAAATTAGCTATTGAAATTACATTGGTAAAACCTACTTGAAGATTACCTCATAGTGATAATGAGAAACTTGAAGGAAACTCAACTATTCATACTACTTGACATTAGTATTTATTATGAAATATATTTTGATGCATCTGATATTTTTCTATTAGTGGTGGTGAGGCATAGATGAAAGGTAGAACCCTATGGGTCTCATCAATTATGACCCCACAAGCCAAATTACCCTATAAATGATCAAGATATTACAGTTATGATCCATATTCGTATGTTTCAGGGATAATATCTCTTTTGTGATATATTTTTCTTTACATGAACCATAACAGATTTCTCCATATCTTCACACATAAGGAAAAAAACTGAGACAAAGTCGTTGAGTTTAGTATCATATGTTGTTTGGATTTGATATGTCTTATAAACCAGATAAAGGAAACATCATTGTGTGTTACCTTTCCTATAAGACAGATATGGAGTAAGATATTAGCGAGAGGCCTTCAGAAGAGAAGTGGAGCTGGATAATCATATTGAATATCTAATCGATAGATTCTTTAGAGGATTAGGGATTGATGACTTATACTCCCTTTGTAGTCACATCTTGTTTAGTGGATACGGTAAAGGTTGGAAATGAGTCGAACCTTGAGAGTATTTTCATAAAAGAACAAATATCTAGTGGTAACCCAATACTTGGGTAGTCGAATGATGAAAATAAGGACATCATGGTACATAAGAGGGTAATAGTTTCTTCTTCGGTTTCGGAGGAACTGATGAGAGATTTTCATTCCTTAAGAGGGTTTTGTTTGATAACCAGTATACTGGTCAGTTTCTATAGACACATCTATTTACCTTATAGAAGTGGGATGATGTCATGACAGAAATTGTGACATGGCTACCCAGGACAACATGGATTCCTGACTCTGTATAGGTGATTATTGACCAGATGGAAAAGGTTCCCCACTTTTTATCAATACAAGTGGTTCCCTTTGTAGATGTACTAGGAAATATCTATATCTACAATATCATATGCTTACATAGAGTTCCGCGAGCATTGTATCAGAAAAAGTTTTGTGTTTTACATCATTCTTTGTAAGGTCTTGTTGAAAGATCTAGGGAATCATTTGAGATTAAAAACAGTGAACAATCCCTAGAAGGATGGATTGTACGAGTAGGTATTACATAAATATGAGATATGATTTAAGAATCTATATGTGACATTAGTATATAATGGAATGATAATATATCCTTGATAGATTTTCTGTTCCAACAAATATACCCAACATAGAATTAGATAGATCCTTATGAGGCCCTTATAGGAGACCATATCATTCACCAATATTTTTGTATGTGGTAGGTGAGGCAGTAGTTGTGGGCCAAGATTGGTTCAGGAGACCTTTGAGAGGGTTAATATGATTCACATGAGGTTGGTCACCACTCAAAGCATACAAAGATCATATTATAGTTGTAGGGGGAGACATTTTAGACCTCATGTTTAGTGAACTTGTTTTCAGGATGGTGATGTCTCAGTTTGGACACCGATGTATGGGGGATAAGATTAAGATAGAATTATGGTTTCTTAGAACATACATGACTAATTAGTGGATAGGTATAATGTAATATTGTTTGGACCTCCCTCCATATCATCGATGTATACACAATGTGTTTCAAGTGTCTCTGATCTAGAAGTACTTACATAATTCATTGCATGTTATTAATGAAGAAGACAAAGAGTTAGATCATGATGCATCTTATGAGGAGTTATTGGTGTGGATTACTGACTAGAGTATGAATTTACTATGAAGTAAAATAGTACCAACTTGTCATATTTAGAAGTAGTATGGATGGATCTAGGTGGATATGTGGGATCATGTGTCTGATGTTTGAGATCTGTATCCTAATTTTTTTGAGAAATGATGATAAAGTTACTTCTATGGGAAAATAAGTTGATAAATGGAGATACTTGAATTATCCTTAATGTTTAATGATAATATAAAAATATTTTCTAATAATTTATGAGTTTTATATGTGAAAATGGTAATTTTTTAATGTATCACCTAATAAATGATTAATTTTGATGTGCCTTTATATAACAATAAAAATCATAATAACACTTGGAATATTTTACGGAACATTTTAAATGTTAGAATATCAGGTAGTGTCATATTATGAGGCCCATAGAGCCTTGGTAATGATATAATAAAAATATTATATTTATATTACCATTTGAGAATTATATTTCTGATCTAATGGAATATCTCCCAAATGTTTTCTTCGATAGGAAATATGCTACCACCATTAATTTGATAATGAGGGTTTTACCCCAGGCATGATATAATATTTTTTCACATCTGGAATTTGGTTATATCTCATGAAAGGATAAGTATATAATATTATTCAAAAATAATTTTTCAAAAAATTGAAATATTTCTTGAACTCTATCTCTTTTGAGAAATCAAAGAGTTCCATTAATACTATAGTGTTTTTTTTTCTATCTATGACACGACCATTGTGCACATCCGATTTCTTTTAATATTGAACATACAGATAAATTTTTTATTATATTTTTTATTAATATTATTAAGATCATTTGTTTTTCTCCTTTCCCAGGGATGAAGAACCAACCATTTTTCAATGTTGAGTGGTTTTGAAAACATCATAAAAAAATTTCAGAGTCAAAATTTTTATCAAGGCACTAAATTGGTAAAATTAATGACTCTAATTAAATTTTAAGTTAATATTGTTGATTAAAATGTGGTTTTGAAATTTTGGATATGGAATAAGTGGCTTGTGGTTCTTAATATCTGAACCACTTCAGATTTGGTGTAGGTTTATTCCATCTAGTTCGAGCAACTCCAGAAGATATTTTGTGTGTGATCAGATGGTCCAATTCGAGTTTTTCCATTTGGTTTAGTGTGAGATCCCCTCATGTTCTTCATATTAGGGAACTACACACAATCTCCATGTTTTTGTTTTTTTATTATCAATATTTAATTTCATCCATTTTTCTTCCACTATCATTTATAATAAAAATTGAAATTAAATAAAAGTATAAAACCTATTTTATAAAAGATGATTCTAGAAAATTCAATGGATGCTTTATAAAATATTATCAACCATGTATTGTATGATATTTACAATGATAATTTATAAAACAATATCAAATTATAATTTTTGGAATTAGCATTTCATAAATGTAAAAAAATCATTAATTGATAATTACATTGATTTGTTGAATATAATGTTATATAAACTACTAAAGGATAATTATAAGGGATTTACAATATAATAACAATTATTGAAATTATAAATGGATAATTATTAATATTACTAAAAGATAATTATAAATTTTAATCTAGAGATAATTATACTTAATTATCAAAGGATAATTTATTGAAAAGTTATTAAAAGATCATCTCAAAATTTATCAAAGTATAATCTGAAATAAATAGTTAAAAGATATTTAAAAAAATATAGTTTATAAGAAATTATCACAAGATAATTATGAAATGATAAATAATGTTATATTGTCAAAATAAAATTATCAAATGATAATTAATCAAAAATTATCAAGTGATTAATATGAAATAATAATTTATAAGAAATTATTGAAATATATTTATAAAATTATAATTTATGGGAAATTATAAGAAGATAATTATCAATGGGTAATTTATGATAAATTATCAAAAGATAATTATGAAAGTATAATTTATAAAAAAATATCAAAAGATAACTATAGATGTATTGGTTGTGAGACATTATGAATAGATAATTACTAAAATATAATATATAAGAAATTATCAAAACATAATTATAAAAGGATAATTTATAAGAAATGTTAACAAAATAATAGTAAGGGTATATATTAAGAAAAAGATTCAGAAGATAATTTTGAAAAATATCCACAGGGTAATTATTTGGATTATAATTATTCTCGATGATAGTATTGTGAGCACATGTGTTAACCTAAAATGATAATTTCATAATAATCTATGAGAGAAAAAGTATGTTCATGATTAATATTATATTTCTTCTGGGAGTAAATTTTCTTGTTTTTGTTCTAGGATATTTTGAGGAATATCAAGTGTTGAAGTTAATAAATAATGATAATTATACCTATATGGAGGTTTTATTTAGTGTTGAGGTTTGAAATCCAACATTAGAACCACACAGGATGGTTAAATAGCATTGTTAACATTAAAAACATTTAGGTTTCAAATTCCTTACCTTTGTTGACTCTTGTTACACATGTTTCTAGGGCATAATTATTATGTGGGCATATTTGATATCCTTGATTGATTTCTGATCGCATGTGGGTGTGTGTATTTTTTGTGAAACTTTATGATGTGCTTCCATGATAATTGTTGAGATAGATATATTACAAGATGATGTATGATTCAAATTTTGGATCCATGTTGCTGTTATTTTTCCCATGATGTGTGTTATGAATATTACCATGGTATGTCATGTCATGTTTTTTAGGATTAATATGTTATATAAATTAAGGTTGGTCATCAGGGTATTATTAATCCTTGAGGGGTGCATGCATGGAGTATGATGATGGTGAAGTTAGTTCATAGTATCTGTGTAACCTGGTCTCTGCTCAATGACTTATGGATTCTAAGTAGGGTTTAGATACTCGATGCCTTATGGATTTTGAGTATTACTAGATACCTTATTTATTTTTTGTAGTTTACTCAGTTGATTCCCTATTTATTTTAAGTGAAAACCCATAATACATGTGTTTCATTTCATGTTCTTACAGAAATACAACACATTTTTATCATAGAGCTGAAGAAGGTATCTCTAAGTATTTTGGGGATGCAAGGATAGTGCCCGACTACACAGTTTTGGATTGAACGTTTTTTTTCTGTTATAAACTTTTTATAATTATTTTGTAATACAATTTTATATTTTATCCCAACAGGATAAGGATGAATTATTGGTGTCCTACTATGTCATTTACTCAGACCCTACTCGAGAACTCCAGTGAGATTAAAGACATCATAAGGGATATAATGAAAGGGAAAGGTCATATGGAGGACATCTCTTCCAAGGAACATAGAGCTACCGACAGACTATGTAGGTGGTTGTATATACCCCTATCTTTTAATTTATTTTTTACATTCCCTTTTAGATTCAGTTGGATAAACACTTTGATATTCCGTTTGTTTATTTGGCTTCTATGTCATTATCATGTACTAATGTTTTCTATGATAATTTTTTATATTGGTTATTGGTTATTATTCATACTAAAGAATGATACATAGGGTATAGTCACCCCACTACTAAACTCAACCCTACCATCTAGTTGAAAACCTCTTCCGTACGAGGTGTCATGCATTGTGTCATGTGTCCATTCATCGTAGACTCATTTGTATGGTTAGATATGTGACAATGATTTTGAGATGCTATAGAGAAAGGATTGAAATAATATAAAGAATAGATTTTCTAAATATTATGTTATTGGTCTATAACAATGATTTGTGTCCCCAAAAAACAATATATAGATAGGAAAATTATTAATAATGTTGATATCTCATCCATATCTATTCATCTAGGAAGTATAAATATATATATATATATATACTTGATGAAAAAATACTATTGGGATAACATGAATGGGGAGATTAGAGAATTTTTATCTTGATTCTTAGTATGAAAAAAATTCTAGTATGAATGATATGTGTTTATAGTTAGGTTGAAACCATTACATATACTAGTATGAAAATCGGATAACATAACCATGGATTTCATTATATGATTCCTTAATACATCAATAGGAAATAACTCTATCTTTGTGGTAGTCAATCATCTTTCTATTTCTGAGAATTTCATTTCTATAATGGAAGATTTATTTATTGACCAACATTACAATATATAAATAATGAAATTGGTACAACTTCATTATGTTCCACTCTATATTGTATGTTATTGTGATCTATGGTTTTCTCATGGTTCTTTAAAAGCCTTCATTATATGTTGTATAAATAATTGAGTTTCAATATTTCTTATCACCCTCTTCAGGATGGTTAGTCTAGGAAAACCATTTAAAATCCAAAGGATATATTTTGATAATGTTCAATGTCTTTACAAGGATATTGATATTTGTTCCATCCCCTATTAGAATTCACATATAATATTAGATTCCAATATTCCATTCTAATAGAACCTTATGAATAACAATATGCGAAGAGTTGTCAAAATCCAACAATATTGGATGATGTTTGAGAGATGAATCTTATGGTACATGATTTTATCTAATTGATTATATTTAAGGATTAAAAAATAAATTTCATATAAAATACACACAAAATTGATAGGAAATATTGGTATAAAATCATCAATGATACCCAATGTTTGGGGTCAGTGATAAGATAATGCTTCAAATATCGTCATGGAGGAAATACATGGGGTTTGGGAATAAGGAATGTCTTATTCTATGAAACATTTGGAACTTTCAGATACTTTATCACATCATAGTTGTGTCCTATCAAATAGATATACCACTTAACCAATCCCATGTTCAATTTTTTCCCATATATCACTATATCAAAGTACATACCATCCACCTAAAAGGTATATAATTCATAAGTTTTACCCTAGTAGAATAATCATTTATATGATTATTATCCAATAAATTTTAAATAACACATATAAAATGATATACAAAACAGTATAACTCACCTGCTTTATGTGTTTTGAAAGAACAATAGGTTTGTGGATAAAACATGGGAACCATAATGTGATGAAGGAAAATTACCTGAAAATGTATTAGTGGGTTAAAATAAATTTTGCAGAAGAAATTTCTGATATGGATTATAATGAAATGACATAAAATTTAAAAAAAAATTATTTTTGGGTGAATTAAATCATTAGTATCTAATGTAGTTAAACAAAAATACATGAACATTTCATGTTATATTAGTCTGTTATAAAAAATTCTCAGTCATATTTAAATTAATTTTAAAATAATTTACATTTGTAATATATACAATGATGTATGATAATTAGGATTAATATATACTAATGTTTAAAATAATGTCTTATTAAAATATAATGAATATGTGATGGCCTCAAAAACTAGGATTAAATCCTATAAAGACCAAATATTTGAGATTCTAAGGGATATTCCATCATTGGGGTTTTCTTGTTACCAATAACAAGATGAAATTCAACAATTGAAACAGAAATTAAACCATTTATAAGATAGTTCCAAGCTTATAAGGATCACAAACAAAACCCTATATATTGAAAATCCCCAAGAAAGTAACACAATCACACACTATACCCATAAGGTGTAGGGTGGTGTAATAAGTTTTTTTTGTATCAAGACCCCAATAAAATGAAATCATATTTGTAATAATATTATTTTTTATCCCTTTTAATTATTAATTTATCTATACAATTATAAATTTTTTTATGAAAGTTTTATTTTTATCAAAGAAATAAAATATCTATTTTTACAAATTATATGGGTTTTTCACTCTTTTTGATATATTCAAAAAAAATTATATAATGAGAAGTTTCATTTAATAATATTAATATATAATATTTATTTATATATACATAATAATATACTATAATGGATTCCAATGTAAGCATTAAAAGGGTCAAAAAATTGTTGTTGTAAATAAGTATATCCCTTTAAATAAAAATTTATATCTATGTATAAATTTTCATTATTTTATAATAATTTTGACATTATTAAATTTTATTACTGAAATCCTGAAATTGAATATATCGATTAATTATTTTTTATAATATTAGATCATAATATAATTTTTTTGATAATAATAAAGACGATATAAATATATATATTTTTTATTGTGACATAATAATGGCCCAAAACTAATTTGATAAATTATGTAAAATAATTACATGCCCAAAAATATATGTCCAATATTATTTATTATTTTTTAAAGTTATTTAATTAATTTTTTGTTCCATTAAATAATCTTCCAAAAACTAGTTTATATTTTATAGTTTTAAAATAAATTCTTTATGAACATGACTAGCTTCCATATAACCAATTGTATTATTTTAATTTGTTCAGTTTTCTTCCTCATAAAAATATTTAAAATTTATCAGATTTGGTTGAAATCAATGGAAAACCCATTGTATGGTTTTTATTTTTCATTATTATATTATATAGGGTCCAAAACCATAGTTTAAAAATTAATAAATAATTCCCTTCTCTATTTTTTATAAATACCCAACCACCCTCCCAATCATATTCACTCAACACCCATTGAGTATTATGTTCATATCATTATCCCTCTTTAAACCCATCCAAATATTTTCCATGATTTTAGAAGGACCCTCTCAAATTAAGGGAATTATTTTCTCATAATCTTTATTCAGACAGATTCATTTTTTGTTCCATTTAATTTACTATTGTTCATATTTGAGTATGGATTTAAACATACCTTTACTATACCTATGATTCCCATGTAATGATATAAAACCACTCACTCTCATTAAACCCTTCCATAAACCATTATGTAGACTCATTGTATTGGTAAAATTATCCAATGATTTTCATTTCAAAACACAAGTATTGTGTATTCCCATCCCAATATCCACTCAAGCGCTTTAAATTCAATGTAACTAGCCTTAATTTATTGGGTATTCAAATCTAATTAATATAAAATCTATAATCATGGTATTATATGTGATGGAAGATATCCTTGGTTTGTATGATCTATGTGGAAAACAAATACATGTTCATGATATGAATGTCATCGGTGGTCCCAAAATTTTATATCCCTACAATGCATTAGATATTGTGTTAATATCATTTGATACCATGTATGGTTAATAGGGGCTATACTAAGAACAATATGTTATGATAAATCAGTGCTTAGCCTTGAAATATGCTTATGGTGTCATGTTTTTTGTTTTTTCCATATTCTTATATTGCCTTCATGTTATCATATTATATCATGATTTGATGTTAAAGTTTATGATTACCAACAATTTTATGTTACCATGATATTCCACTTAAATAAAATGTTTTACATTAATCATGTTATTCTTTGATTATTCCCTTACTGAGTTTTGTAGCTCACCCTTGTTCTAATGTAATTGTATATGTCTTCCCATGAATTACCAGAAGATCGTCTAAATATAAAGGATTTTTTGTGTTTTTAAATGATTTTTTATGCCCATGTTTCAATTTATGGTTCTATATATCTAATTACCAACAGAAAATTGGAATCATGATATTTATGAATTTAATTTTCTTCATATTTATGGAATAAATCCTGATTTAGGGTGAATTAAATGTATAGGTTTTCATATCATTAATGATGAAGTACCTATAAATATTATTGATCTTGAAAAAAATGTAATTGAGTGCGATAATTGAATTTCACTTGTGAAAAATGGATAACTATTATTGGAATAAAGATATAATGTGGGATCACACCCATGGTGGAAACCTTTTAACTAAATGTGTGGAGGGTTGTACTATACAATTTTGTATTGAGGAATCCATGAAATGTGAATAGAGATTGATTTAATGAATGGAATTAGTATTTGAATATCAATGAATTATTCAACAAGGTGAATGTATTGTAGTGCTTCTATTTATCTATGTATATAAATGAAACCCAATATAGTAAAAATTCATATAAAAACATATATTCAATATGGTATTTTTTTATAGAACATAAAAAATTATTATTTTGGATTAAATAGTGATTTGAGATTCTGAATAAGATAATAAATTGGTCCTAAAATAAGTTTTAAAGGCCAAATAATATGATGCCAAATTGAATTTTATTTTATTTATGATTATAATATGATAAACATTTTTAAGAGGTGAGTAGAATCTGATATGATCATCTTGATGGATTGAAGTTGAAGATCATCATTATTAGTTACTAAAGAAACCTTAATTCTACTAATATAAAAATCACCTTAACCTGATTACCATTTGAATACCAAGAGTTTTGTTTCATCTAGAAGTATGTTGTGCTAGGGGTTATATACATAGCTAGGTAGTGGATAATAAAACTCTAACCCATTGTGATTGATGATTTACTATAATGGAAAATTTATGACTAGAACTCACCAATATCATAGAAAAGAGTAGGTTCCTAAATTGAAATCATGCCTTGTAAAAAATATTTGTATCATTTCATGTATTACCTTGTTTTTTATTTGGGTAAGGTTCAGTTTCATAAATTTAGTTATTATTATTCTATTAGATCCTATAGGTTAATTTCAAGTGATATAAACAGTAATAGAAACCATCACCACTTCACATTATCCCCTTCCAAAATGGTGGACCCATTCATAGGGAATATCAACTGGGATCAAATATTTCCATGTTACATCTATTGAATAATAAAAATATCATAATGTATAATAAAACTTCTATCAATAGTTTTGGTGTCCCCTCCATTGATGAGAAAAGTATAATATAGCTAGAATAACTGGATTTTAAATTTGCCAGACATCTATTGGATTATAAGAAAAAGATTGGTGACAATGTGATTTCCACCTATACAGAAGAATTATAAATTTTCAATTTATAAAAAAATAAATTTATAATTCTATATAAAATCCAACAATTATATTCTAATATCACTATCATAAATATTTCACATAAATGTTATGGGTCATAAAATAGAAAAAGAAAACTAGGAGTACCCTTTTAAAAATAACGACTACTTTATATGAATAAATGATATTTTTTTATAAATATTTAATTAATTTTTTAAAATAAGGATGAATATATATTTGTTAAAAAATTGATTAAAATTTTTGAAGACAAATTTGATCCCAAAATTTCAACATTGGAAGGTGAGGATAATATTAACCATGATGAGTTGTACAATATTTTCATTGAATGTGATATGAAAAATGTTCAAAGAATAAATAATAAATTCAAAAATGAAACTAAATTTGGTTCTATAGGAAAAATAAAAATTAAACCTGATGTACATGAAAATTATTGTGATTTTAATGATGATGAAAATAATATAAGGACTTTATTACAATCATGTCTCTTTTATCAAAAAAAATAAAAAAAGGAAAGGGTAATTATAAAGTATAAATCTCACTTAATTATTACATGTTTTTTTTATCATTGGTGAATTTTCTATTTACTATCTAAAAAATGAAAAATATATATTATAAGGTTAATTAACCGAATGAGAAGAATCAAAAAAATTCAATAAACATAATAGATAATTCCAAATCCATTGAGAGTAACAAAATTACTTATATGATGAAAAATAATAATTATAATGAGTAAATAAGAAAATAGATTAATTGAAATCATGTAGACAATTAGAAAAATAATATTATGATTTGATTACTAACATCATGGATCATATTGAGGAACATAAAGAAAACTCAATTAGTGAAGATAATTAATGTAATATAACATACATTGAGACCTTATTGAGAAAAATAACCAGGGGTGGGGGTGTCGAGGGGTTGATGATGGGGGGTCCAGGGGGTGGATTGGTGCCTAGAGCGGTGGGGTGGTGGTCCATGGGGGTGGGGGTGTCCAGGGGGTGGGGTGTCTAGGTAGTGGGGTGGTGTCTAAGAGGGGTAGGCTCCATCCTGGGGGTGGGGTCCGTCCAGGGGGGTGGGCGCTATTCAGGGTGGGGGGGGCTATCCATGGGGGTGTCCAGGGGGTGGGGTGGTGTCTAGGGAGGGTGGGGTGGTGTCCAGGGGGTGGGTGGCTATGATGGTTTTAATGGAATGAATTTCGTGGATTTTAAGATCATTGGTATTTTTAAAATGGTTTTGGAATAGTTTTTATTTCAATATTATGTGTTTCATTAGGAAAACATTAATGTTTTTGGTGTGTATGTTTGGAAGGGGGTTTTCCGCACATCAGTTGTTGTTTTCACTTAAAATTCTATCCCTTTTTAAACATAAGAGAGACACTTTGAGTGACACCAGCCACACCGTGGATCGGATTTAGGCAGGGTTGACTCGTACACATCACACATCACCCATGGACTATTCTCCTAAAGTATCAACACACTCAGAATGTGTTTGGTCAGGTTTCTGTGCGTCAGTTGTTTTTTTAGATAAAATTCTGTCAATTTTAAACAAAAGAGAGACACTTTTATTGACACCGGCCATAGAGTGGCCCCGATTGAGGTGGGGGTGACTCGTACACGTCACAGATTACCCATGGATCGTTCTCCAAAAGTATTAACACAATATGAATGCTTTTGGCTGGATTTCTGTATGTCAGTTGTTGTTTTCACGTAAAATGTTGTCCATTTTAAACAAAAGATATTCGCTTTGAGTGATATCGGCCACAATGCACCTCTTATTGAGCTGGGGTTGACTCTTACACATAAAAAATTACCTATGGATAGTTCTCCTAAAGTATCAACACAATCTGAATTCGTTTGGTCAGTTTTCTATACATTAGTTGTTGTTTTCACTTAAAATTCAGTCCATTATAAACAAAAGAGAGATAATTTGAGTGATACCGACAACACCATACCTTTGATTGAGGCGGGGTTTAATGATACACATCAAAAATGACCCATGTATTGTTATCTCATAGTATCAACACAATATGAATGCATTTGGTTGGTTTTTTCATACAGCAATTGTTGTTTTCACATAAAATTCTATCCATTTTAAACCAAAGACAGACACTTTGAGTGATACCTACCACACTATGCCTCAGATTAAAGCAGGGTTGACTCATACACATCACACATTACCCATGTAACGTTCTCCTAATGTATCACCATAATCTGTATGCATTTGGTTGGATTTTCATACGTCAGTTGTTGTTTTCACTTAAAATTCAGTCCATTTTAAGCAAAAGAGAGACACTTTGAGTGATACCGGCCACACTGTGCCTCATATTGAGGCAAGGTAGACTCATACATATCACACATGACCCATGGATCGTTATACTAATGTATCAATACAATCCAAATCTGTTTGGTTGGATATGAAGGTATTTTGGATATTTTACTGGTTTTTCTTATCCAAAGCCAAAAGAAAAGTGGTTCTTCATTCGTGGATGTTGCTGGTGCATTTCATCTGTTTAAATGTACAAAAGACACATTGTAGAAATGATTTATTATTTAATAATAATTACAATATTTCTAAGAAAATTTACAAACAACAATGTTTCATCTTTTGATCTCCTTAACCCCTCTCAAAAAAGGCCGCCAATTGTACATGTCCCCAAGTTGTATATTCATGCTATTTGTGTACATTCTTTCATTAGTTATGCGGACCACTCATTTCAGAACAAATCTATATAGTCTTGTGAATATGAGGCATGTGTTGATGGTTGTTGGACCTCAACACTTGGAGCAGTAATAGGTTTAGAAACTTGTTGTTGCTCTACACTGTGCGCAGTAGCAGCAGCAACAACAACAGCTTGAGAAACATGTTCAGCCTCTTGGTTAGGAGCACCAGAGCATGCAGAAATCATTCTCTGCAAAATTGGTTGAATATTTAATTTATATTAAATAATTTCAGTATAGAAAAGATAATAACATGATATAAAAAGATCTATATTACCAACAAAAAATAACCTGTTTATTGAACTATATTTCTTTTTTTCCAAGGCTGGTGGAATTTGACACCTCTATCGATTATCCAAATCCCTTCATTTTGTTCTCCTCTAACATACAAGACATCGTCAACATTGGGACCACTAAAAAATGTTTACAACGTACCACTAAAAGTATCGTCCTCAACAGAATTTTCATCGGTCCCTTCAGTAGTTTTGGATGATAACAGAATAATCATCCACTTTCAGTTTGTGGGATATGAAACATAAAATACTTGTACCACTTGTAATGACATTATAAGTTGTTCTTCTTTGTATCCTTCTTTACTAAAATCAACTTTCACAGATCCCAATTCGTCTATTTTAACACAACTATTGTTATCAACCCATTTTAATTTAAAAATGGGCAATTAGAATGTGTTATAATACAAATCCCATATTTTTTGGATAATGCCAATGTATGACATATTCACATAAATTGGATTTCTTCCCTTTCTACTAGAAACATGCATTGTTTCACCCCACAAGTGTAACTCCGCTATTTTTCATGTCACTATCATTATCATGTTCATATGTATAGAATTTATAACCATTAATTACATAACAATTATAAGATAATACATACACACATGGTCTGGCATCTACCTATCAATGTCATTCTGAAATTTAATTCGGATTTTCAGCTAATAGCTTAAAAATATGGTCATGAAACCATCCTATAAACTAGCGATTATGTGTATTTAATATGTATTTTTCATCCCTTGATATATTCAACTACCTATGAATTTTTTTGTAGTTTTCAATATATGGAGAAACCTGTCAAATGTTTTGAAAAACATAAAGGTTGGCCAGCTCCCAATATGTAATATTGATTGTCACAACATCTCTTCCAGAAATTCCCTCACCCTCAATGTGTCCAATGTGAAAATATTTCAGGAGACCAATGCTTTCCACAACAAATAATTATTCGATACTGAATTCAATGGCTTCCTCAACAATATATCGCTTTACAATAAAACCCTCTAGCAGAATTCAATTTTTGACATACCCTTTCAAAATCATCATATAGCGTTCAATGGGGTACATCCATATATAGTGCATAGGACCAAAAGGTCAAATCTCTCACTCCAGGTGAACCATCAAATGAACCATCATATCAAATAATTATGGCAGGAAGAAAATTTCTAATTCACATAATATGATGAAAATTTCTCTTTCTATAGCTAGCAATTTCATCAGGTCTATAACTTTACTGCATATATCATTGAAAAAGAAACACATATTGGTTAACATATGATGAACATTCTTGGGAAAAATGCAATGTAATTCAATAGAAATTATATATTGCATCAAAACATGGAAGTCATGTGATTTCAATCATTTTAATATCAAATCATTCATTGAAACAATGTTCTTGATATTTGATGAATACCCCTATGGAACCTTTACATCATTAATGATGTTGCATAACTGATATCTCTACTCACTAGAAAGAGTGTAAGCAGATAGAGGAAGAAACATTCGATTTTCACCCTTCACGAGAGCCAACTCTTCTCGTATTCCCATGTCATCCATGTCCAACCTTGCCTTAATTCCAACCTTTGTTTTTCTAGGGGCATTTAGCAATGTTTCGATAACATTGTCACATACATTTTTTTCCACATGCATTACATCAAGAAAATGTTTGATATAAAAAAAACACTAGTATTGTAGTTCAAAAAAACTGATCCCTTTTTCCAATGGATTTTCCTAAGGTTTTTCGAAAATGGTTTCCCAAAAACTATGTTCACATATTTTACTTTCTCAAATAGCGGATCACCTATTAGTGGAGACTGTGTTGTATGTTGTTCTGAATTTCCATTTAATGATATTATCCAAAATCGGCACTTATGCCGATGACGTAGAAATCTATGATGTCATAAAAACACAGATTTTGATGAATGTTCCAACCAAATTGATTATGTATCTTCTTTGGACAGGGGACACCTTTGAGTTCCCTTAATGATATATCTTGAAAAATTTCCATAAGCAATGAAATGATTTTTCAACCCAAACAGCATCACTCTAAACGAGAAGTATTCACTTTTATAAGCATCATACATCATAACACCTAAATCCCACAATAACTTCAACTCCTCGATCAAAGGATCCAAATAAACATCAATATAGTTACATGGTATTTTTGGTCCTGATATAAGCATAGATAACATGATGAATTTCCATTTCATGCATAACCAGGGAAACAAGTTATAATTTACCAACATAACAGGCCGTGTACAATGAGCACTGGTTTGAAAACTAAACGGGTTCACTCAATCTGTAGATAATGCAAGATGATGATTTCTTGGCTCATTTCTAAATGTAAGATACTACAGATCAATTATCTTCCACTGAGGAGAGTCGATCGGGTGACATAATTTTCCCATCTTTATTTATTTTCTCTGCATGCCAAGACAATTTTCTTGTAGTTTTTTAACTTCCATATGGATGCATAAACCTTGGAATGATTGGAAAGTACCATACAAATTTCATAGTACTGGATTCATCTTTATTGTATCGGGAAGCACCACACTTTGGGCATTCTATATGTGATTTTTTCTCATTGATAAACAATATACAGTCTTTTAGGTAGGCATATATTTTTTCATAAATCATACCCATCAAGCGTAGCATTCATTTTTCATTATATGTCCACCTTGGGAGACAATTATCTTTTGGGATCATGTCATTCAGGAGAGAATGTTGTTCTGTAAAACTGAAATCACTGCATTGGTTGCCTGCTTTCAATTTATACAAATTCAGTACAACTAACAATGCTATATATTTAGTGTAATCAGCATATAGTGGTGTCGTTGCACAACTCTTTATCTTCTCAATGAATTTTGGGAAATCATGAAGTTCATCTTCAATTGTCCTTATCATTTCATCAGTACGATCTTCATCATCATTAACATTTGTAATTACATCCTCCATATAGTCTTCTTCATTATCCATATTTGTAATCATTGATGATCCATAAAAAGCATTTTTATCCCAGCCAGTAGCTACATTTTCCTTTTCTCTGGGGTTATTCCAATATTTATAACTCTGATCTATTCCGTGACATATCAAATGTTCATCCAACATATATGGGGTAATTA
This sequence comes from Viscum album, assembly GCA_963277665.1. Classification (NCBI taxonomy): domain Eukaryota; kingdom Viridiplantae; phylum Streptophyta; class Magnoliopsida; order Santalales; family Viscaceae; genus Viscum; species Viscum album. The sequence continues at coordinate 252,778,487 of OY728120.1, read as the reverse complement.
TTCTAGAATAAAAACAACGTAAACATTGACAAAAGAATTGATAATGATCCTTTTCAAACTTGAGGAACTCTTTCACTCCATTTTCATACTCTATTTCAAAATAATTAGCATTCATCCAATAATTATTCATCTCCATCCTATTTGAATCTGAAATATTATTATTTATGATTCAAATAAACAAAACAGGACTTCCAAATAAAGTAGAATAGAACCACATATAAAAATAGAGATTAATAGAGACTAACCATTTCCAATCATGTTTTGGAAATTAACAGAACCTAGATAGACCCCCATCAAAATTAACACAATTTTCAGCCCCCTTACAAATAGTTCTCACACCCACCACCCTTGCAGAAATACATTAAACATCCTTTTAACCACCCTTAACAGCCACATCATTTATAATAATATAATCACATTAAACAGCCCTAAAATAGTGACCAAACTCAAATATAATCAAAACAATGATACAATATTTATGAGAAAACTAATATAGTAGATACATTTCTAAACACATAACCTTTATATTAGAAAAAATCCCATAAATTTAGGTAAAATAGAAATATGCTTCCTTTTTTTCTTATGAATCATTAAATTTGAAAAAACACACTAACCGACTCAATAAAATTCATATTTTCACAGGAATTTGAAAGTAAAGATTGATAAATAATTCCATTGAAAATAATTCAACTGAATCTTTTAGTATCAATTGAAATAGGGTAATGGTAAATAAGGGGATGAGGTCAATAACTCAGGATATAATCATTCCAAGACTCTCAAACCAAACTCACCACATCCCAAAATTTTATCAACAAAAAAATGACCATCCGACTAAATAAAACTACACCATAATGAATATTAGCATAAGACCAATCGGGAATGGATAAGGATGAGAGTACAAATCACCAATGATCAAAGATGGGAAGATGATAATTTAACCTAGTTGAAAAGAATCTCAAACACTTGATGTAGGGTTCACAGGGAGTGGGGTTCAGTTGCGAGGAGGAGAAGTAGGGTTCGTGGGGAGTAGGATATGCGGAAGGGGTTCAAGTGGTAGGATAAGGAGTAGGGCTAGCGGTAATGGAGTACGGTACCGGCGGTAGAGTATGGATAGCGGTGGTGGAGTAGGGCAGTGGCAATGGAGTGGCAGTAGTGGTGATGTTCTCATGGTAGCATACTTGCAGCGACGACAAAGAGAACATTGGGGGGGGGGGGAAGGAGGGGAGTTGTCGTAGGGGTATGGTCCCTAGAGTGCTTAAGGGTGTGATAAATAGATGGAACTATGCACCATATTTTATAAAATGGGTCTACAGTTTTATCAACAATAGAAATGATCTAATAAAGGATCCCTTTATCAGCGCAAAAATTTTGCACCGATAAATGGTGCCTTTATCAGCGCTAAAATTTTAGCACTCATAAAGTGTTACATTATTATATCTATTCTAGCACTGATAAATATCACCTTTATCAGTGCTAAAAAAGTGATAATAAAGTGAACCTTTATTAGTGATGAAATTTTAGCGCTGATAAAGGTAATATTTATCAGTGTAAGAAAAGCGCCGAGGAAGTGACCCTTTAGCAGCGCTTTTAATTAGTGCTCATAAAGAGTTACCTTTATCAGCACATTTTGCTAAGCTCTAATAAAAGGGGGCACTTTCCTTGCCTGTTTTTATAGTGATGACTTTTACAATGAATTATAATCATAATGTGAAATAATGTTCAAAGTGTAAAATTCATTAAAATAGTGTTTATGAATAATTAATCTCATGAATAGTATAAATATTAAAAATTAATATTATCCAATTTCATGGGCTAATCGCACACCCAACATGAGTTTTAGTAGTCCTGAGAAAAAGTTATCTCAAAATTATGAAATTCAAATTCCCTTTTCTAAAAATATTTTAATACAAAATGATCACCGAAAACCCTTATACCACACCACTCTGAAACCCATCAAAATCACTTAATACAAGATAGTTTCATAAGAAGACCCCAATCCCAAGCCCATTTAGTGGTTGAGATTAATCATTATATTTCTTCAAATATCAATTAATAATGAGGTTGTGTTCTATATCACAATAGACATGGGGGTTTATCTTAATTAATGGGGGAAATGAGGGGATCACTAGGTGTAATCACATTTCAACAATATGATTTGTATTCAATTATTTTTTTTTGTATCAATTTTTCCATGGTAAGTGAAATTTAACTCAATAGAGTCAACCCATGTAGCAAGAATTTTCCGATGACTCCTAGGCTCAGAGACCATAGGGCACCAAGTGAAGCCCATATACTCGAGCTTCATCTCGAGTTAACTCATTCAAAAAAAAGTCAAATTACCACAAATTGAGATGAAATTACTAACTCTGGGCTAGAAAACTATGGAGTCATGATCCCAAGAGCTAAAATCCACACATTAGGTCATTTCATTTCTCTACGCGCAATGTTTTTCTTTTATTATTATTATTTTTTTGTTTTATACTCATATTAAAACTAAAATGATCATTAAAACTATGCTATTTATTTGGGGGACCCCATGAACTCCAATTAATACCCCACTATCCAAACGGCATACATTGTGATCTTTTTTTGGATGAAAATATAAATGATTAAAATTCACAATAGAAAGCCACACATTGAAAAATCTATGCTCATGAAATTATATATGAATAAAAATCAGAATCAGGGAATGATATATTATTTGATATTTAATTTCAAAGTGTGAAATATTTATTATCATTATCAAGGTTAAAGAAATTTTCCTTCCACACATTTTTTATGACCACAAAATTAATTTTTCGTTATTCATTTCACCCCCCCCCCCAACATAGAATAACATTGTCCCCAATGATAAAAGAAAATAAAATTTAAAAGGGGGTAGTGGTGGATGATAGGATATTTAAATGAAATTTGAAATAATAAACATGTAAAATGACACATGGTGGTTAAATTAGAATTTTTGGCTGCTCTAAATTAGTCATTAGATATCCATGTCACTTGAGGAGTTCCCTAATAGAAAACTAGAAAAAAAACCCAAAAAAAAAACAAAATATATTTATTCATATAATAAAATAAGGAAAATATAAGTATATATACAAAATATTATATGATAAGGAAGCACGGTAAGTCTTAGGTAAGTGGAAAGCGTGTACCTCTATCTCCCTTTGGTTCCGGGTTCGAGTCCCCGTGGCTTCTCTTATTATGACGGGGTTTTCCCTCTGACCTACATTGTGTACTTTTAATTGTTTTTAAATTGTTATTATTATTATTTTGTATTTTTATTTTAATCTACAAATTCATAAAACTAAATAGAAATGGTTATACAATGTCTTCTTTTAAAATTTGTGGGTAAGGAATTACTCATGGATCACACCACGTGACACGGATGAATGTGGAACTCCCCTTTCAAACCCATCAATACTCATAATAGAAGAATTGGTAAACTGTCAAATTTTTTAAAAAAATATCAAAATTATTCATTAATATAAATAAATATAACAATGATCCACAATGATTGGAAACATGAAAATCACAGGTTTCCTCCCATGCAGTGCTTTGGATTAACATCGTTAGCCCGACAAGGATCCTAAATCTATCTATACTTTCCTGGTTTATAGGTTGGCTAAGTTAATGTAACCTCTGTTTCCTATTTATTTAACGATCCAATTAAGGGTTTTAATGTATGACCATTGACCTTGAAAATTTGACCACTTGTGGGATCTTAAATCTCCACTGCCCCATGGGGGTACACATGATGCACTATGAATGGACCTCACCATCCAGACGTTAACTTTCATGGGTGTAAATGAAGTTTCAATCTATACAAGAGCATGAATTTTCCCAGTTTAAATTGTTTAACTTTGATATTCCTAGATTGGTATGCTTGTACTCTAGATTTATTTATCCTTTAATTTTCATAATCCTCCATCCTAATATCCTCATGTTCATTAATATCTAATTTCCTCTTTTCTTTGGCCAATGAAATGTCAAAATTAATTACTTTAATTTCCCAAAATTTCTTATTCTCAATTCCAACTGGTAAATCGAATTCTTTTCCATAAAACAATATATATACTGAAATTCCTAGGATGGTTTTTAATACTCTATGAAATTACTGAAGAGAATCACATAGTTTCTCGAACCAATCATTCCTCGAGGGATTGAAAGTTTTTTTCAAGACTTTTCTTAATCTCCTTATTTTATAACTCGGCTTGACCATTGGTTTGAGGATGGTATGCAGTGGAAATATTATGAGAAATCACATATATAGACATGAGTGAAGGGAATTGGAGGTTTCTGAAATTGGTTCCTTGATCACTGATTATAGAAATATGAATTCCAAATCGAGAAAATATATGCTCTTTATGAAATCGGATCACAACATGATGGTCATTGGACTTGGTGGAAATTTCTTCTACCCATTTTGATACATAAGAAATAGCTAATAGAATGTATAGGTATCGCCTAGAGTTTTGGAATGGTACTATGAAATCAATTCACCAACAATCAAATATTTCAATGACCATAATGGGAGTGGGGGCATTTGATTCCTTTTGGTAATAGATCATAAATGTTGGCATTGAGGATAAAATTTTCAGAATTGGAAGGAATAGTTAGTGAGGTTAGGCCAGCAGAAACCACCTTTGAGGTAATTTTCTATCATTTTACTTATGGAAAAGTGTCATCCACAAGCCTCTCCATGAAAAAAATTATAATGGACTCTTGATAGAACTCAGGAACACATATTCAAATGATTTGTTTAGGAAAAAACATGAAAATGTATGGATCGTCAAACACGTAGTGTTTGACATCATAAAGGAATTTCCTCTTAGATTGGGTCCCATCAAATTTTGGAATGTCATCTTTCACCAAATGGTTTTCTATGTCAGCATACCACGAGTAATCACTTGCAGAATAGAGGTGGTCATCGAGAAATGAATCCGTCACAGAAAGGTGATATAGGTTGTCATTGAATTCTATCATAGAGAAGTTATCTGCTACAAAATTTTCAACACCCTTTTTATCATTAATGTTAAAATCAAACTCTTGAAGAATAATGACCCAATTAATCAACCTAGCCTTGGAATCTTGTTTTTGGAAAAGGTATTTTAAGGCTGAATGGTAAATCAAGACAATGATGGGTGTTCCTAACAGATAAGACCTGAATATCCATAAGGAAAAGAAAACATAAAGAAATTCTTTCTCAGTGGGGGTATATTTGACTTGTTCATAATTAAATGATTTTCTTGCATAAGCAATGACACATGTAGTTTTCTCACACCATTTTTCTAAGACTACACCGTCAGTGAACTCACTCTTATCACACATGCACTTGAATGAAATAGTTCTGAATGGAAAAGTGAAGGTTGTTTTTCCATGATCCTCTAATGATACACCTATATTATTATACCCTGAGATTACATCTAGGAATCAATAGAATTTATCAGCTACCACTAGATCGAGGAATTGATCAAGAATGGGAAAGGGGAAATCGTCTTTCCTAGTACAAGAGTTTAGCTTCCTATAGTTAATACAAACTCTCCATCCACTACTGACCCCTGTGGGAGTAAGGTCAACATCCTCATTAGTGATCACAGTGATTCCATCTTTCTTTGGGACAACATGAATTGGGCTTGTCCACTCACTCTCAACTATGGGGTAGATGATACCTACTTTCAATAACATAAGATGTTTTTTCATTTCCAAATCCATATGTTTTGGATTGAGTCTCCGCTAAGGTTGATGACATGGTTTGGATTTAGAATCAAGAACAATCCTTTGAGTTCCAACGAGTGGCCTAATCCCATGGATATCAGAAATGGTCCATCTAATTACATTATTATGCTTTCATAGGACATCTAGTTGCATTGTCTCTTGATTGGATTCAAGAGAGGAATAAATGAAAACAATAATGGATTCATACTTGAGTGAAGAAGGTGAGACCTTAAATATGATTTTTAATTGGTTTTCACATTCCATGAAAGGATTGGTCTTTGTATTGAACTCAGTTTCTTTGTTCATATTTCTTGATAGAAATGGTTCCTTGTGAACAGAATTTTCATCCACTAAATTATCCAGAGAAGTTCATGAACGGGTATGGACTCAATGTTATTGATTTCACACATGTTATCATTGATTGGGGATTCTAGGAAATTTTCAATAGCGCTATCTAAAAGGGATTCAAATGATGAAGGAAAATTTCCCTCTTATGAAAAAAGAAAATTAACCTCTTCTTGACTTTAACAATCTTCATCATCCCCAATTTGAGAGTTTCCATTATTGATGTTCCAGTCTAGACTCATGTTCTCAGAGGTTACATTCATGTCCCATTTTGGACATGTATAACAGAGTTGATTGATTCAATTTAGGGATGACCAAGGATAATGGGGGTTTGCTACCTAGGACCTAATCGTGGGTGATTTTCAAGGAAAATGAAGTCAGCTGGGTACATGAAATTTTCAACTTTCACCAAAACATACTTTAAGATCCCATTAGGAACTCGAACACTTCTATCATCAAGTTGAAGAGTGACAGACGTGGTTTGGAGTTTGTCAAGCCCTAACTGACAATACATGGAATATGGAATGAGGTTAACACTGGCTACTAGATCAATAAGGTATTTGACAACATTTTTCTCTCCTATCTCAACATTGTTGTATGGACATCCTGGATTTTCAACTTTGAAGGAATGGTCCCTTGAATGGTGATACTCACATTAATAGCCAAAATGACATGGTTTTTATGTGTAAAATTACTTTTAAATGTGCCCAAGTACATAAGGTATATTGAGTAGGAAATAATGGTTAAGATTGCATTGAGAGGTGGAATGTTCATCTTAACCAAAGAGAAGATTTCCCTCAATGTTTTATTCAGTTCTAGTTTATATTTCCCTTTCATGTATTAAGGTAAGGGAGAAGGTTGATTGACTGTTGGGTGTGTTTGTATTTCCTTCAAATTATCATTGTGGTTTTCAAAATCTATGGGTGGTTCTTCATCATATTCTTGTGATTTTTAAGCTTTCAATGGTTCTGGAATGGCTTGTTCAGGTTTCTCAATTAATTTCCCAACTCTTAAAATAGGCACTGCTTTGATTTGTTCAAGAGAGGTTTTTCTATAACCTAATTCTCCCCTTAATGTTGATGATGGTTCCACCTGAGTAGGCATGGGTGTTTTCCCATTTTAAATGATTTATATATAATGTTTAAGGGGTGATGCTTCTGATTCCATTTTCTACATTTGTTTACACAACATCACAATTATTAGAAGTGGGGCATATTGAGTAGGGGCTTGTACTGGTTGGTTTATCCCACGAGGGTTATTTGGTTGTTGTATTGGTTGTTGCATGGTTTGATGGATGGGTTGTTGGAATTGGATTTGAGGATGTTGTTATTGGACTAGATGTGGTTGGAACTGGTCATGGTTTTGGAAATTTTGTGAAGGGCAGGGTTTTGGTCCTTTTAATAGGCTAGGTTGTTGGTTGTGTTGTTAGTTATCTTTCCAACTGAATCCTGGATAGTAATTATGCCTTGGATTGATGAATTTTGGTATTGTGGATTTTGAAAGATCATATCATTGACCTCCATTGGTGGTCCTCCTATAAAAAATCCTTGATGGATGGAATGGTTGGGCAGTTGTCTGTTTTGTGGTCATGTATGTCACAAATTGTGAAAACCGGGTCTATAGTTTGGATTTCATGTATTTTTCTAAGGTCTATCTCTTCAACCTTTCTAGTTATTGATGTGAGTTTCCCCCTAAGGGTTTCCTCCTCCTAAATTTTGTTGATTCCATTAGATTTGGGTGGATTCTCATAGTATTGTGATGCCCCCAATTTTTGGTTTTGTTCATTCAGTCCTTCTAGATACTCATAAGCATCTTTTGGGGCTTTGTTTTTAAAGGTCCCATTACACATCATATCAATTAATTGTTTTTCCCTGGGTCCAATTATTCATAGAAAATTATCACTTGTTCAAGAGTAGAAAAACCACAGTGTGGAACCATGTTTAGAGTGTCTTTTAGCCTTTCCTATGTTTCAAAAAATGACTCCCCTTCTTTTTCAAAACGGTTTTCTATGCTCTTTTTATGTGAAATTGTTGTGTGGTGGGTAACGTATTTTTTATATAATTCTATTTGTAATTTTTCGGAAGAGTTTATATATGATGTTATCAAATTGTTTAGAAAATTGTTAGCTAAATCCTTTAATGAAAAAGAAAATGTCATTATATTAGCAGATTCTAGTTGATGTGGGGGACACATGGTTTCTACAATGTCATTGAACTCCATGACATGAAGGTAAGGCATCTCGGACTCCATTCCATGGATTGTGGGAAGGTGGTTTAGGACATGGGGTTTAAAGATTTATTTGGTATCTCTTAGGGAATTATGTCTTATGTATGAGGGGACATTGGTCTAGGCAGCGGTGAGGTAGTCATTCATGGTTTGATCGACTACATTCCCCAAGTTTGGGGCTGTCACATTTGGATTTCCATTTTGGTTCCCACCTAGGTTCATGAGATGGTTTATTTGAATAAAATCCATTGAAATGGGATCAATTTTTGACTCTAGTGTATTAAGAATATTATGGTATAATTTAAATAGTTACCATGGTGTACTTCACTCCCCAACCACAGGACTATCCACCCTAACATAATGATTTGATTGGTCATGAGTGTAGGCGGACATGCGCCAAAAGGAAAAAACGAGAAACAGAAAAGGTAATATAATTTCGATGAGAATAAAATAAATAAGGGATAATATAATGGGTGTTTAGATGAGTTACTTGGTTCCCCAACAAAAATACCAAAAAAATTTCTCACCCAAATTTACCCATGTTTTCAGGGTTAAGTGGTCGCTTATAGTTAAGCTTGGGTTACCGAATCCTCCGAGACCTATGAAGTAACCTACAGACACATATATTATATGGATTGTTTTTTGATATGAGGCTTCCAAATTATGGTTTATTTTATATGGTTTTAAAGTATCACTGACATATCTAAGTTAACTCAAAATAAGGTAATGAGTTGATCTTAGGTAATCTCTTGGGGTGGATTGGAGAAATTCTTTTTTTACAGTTTCAATTTCTTCTATTCGAAATGGGTTTATTCTAGAAGATCAAACAACATAGTCACTAATTTGTTTAATATAAAAACATCATAATATAAATCACCTATAAACATAGAGTATCATATTTATTATCACTCTATGGTAGAGGTTCATATTAGCACTTGAAGTGTGTAGCCTAAAAAGTCAACAAGGACGAAGATGTTTTAAAATCATCAAATAAAAATCACAATTAAAATAAGTGATTAGAAATTAGTGGAGTTATATATAACATCCAATCCATCCCATTTATACTTACATGGATCTACCCATAAATGGTTTGGCCCTCCATTGATGAAAATTTATCAACGAAAGTGGAAAGTAGACTTACGAGGGTGGAATTGAAGAAGTAAAAACAACAAAATAATGATCACTCCACCGTTGTGTGTAAAATTTTACAAGATATTGTGTGAATAAATTCACACCATGAGGAAACAGTATTAACATGATATGTAAAAGAACATAATAAGAGTAATTGAATGATATTTATTAAGAAACTAAGGTGAATTAAACATCTTAAATGAGAAAGAAATGTGATTACAAACACAAAGCTGCAGCATAACACTATAATGAAACCAAGCAAATAAGATGAATAAATACTCCAATTAAACTACCTTAAATAGTCATTTTAGGTTCCCTGGGTCGATTATCCAATACTTAAAGTCATCCCACTTGATTATGGCAGGCTTAGGGTGGTGAAATTCTTGTGGAACTTAGACTTTTCCACCCTTGACCCGTTGTGGAAGGCAGCTTGTATCCACCGAAAAAATAAGTCGAAATGAACTTCTAGATGGAAGAATTAGCGTGTGTAATATGGGAGTAAAATGGTGATAAATATGGATTATAACCTCCTATAAAATTTCATTCCAATGAAATTTTTTTCATGATATTATCGAAATGGATGGATATTTTTCTAGGCTGTAGAATTTGGCCCTGAATTTTATCTCCAAATTGGGCTGCCTGGAACTCCATTAAAACCTATGAATTAGGTCTTTTCAATGTTTTATGTAATGATCTCCACGATATCTTCTATCATCATTTAATGTTTTAAAATCATTGGACTTGTATATTGGCTACTACAGTCTCTTTATTGGGATGATGTCCAGTTTACTTTTCCCAGAATGTAGTTGGTTCAAGGCCAACATTGGTGGTATTCTAATGTGAATCTTCTAGTTATCAAAAAACATGAATTGTTCCTTATAGGATTGGAAACCTGAAAAAATATGAAAATAAAAACAAGACCATTTTTTATTTTAGTATGTTTTGAAATATGTACCAAGTAATAGTGCACTTTAATAAAGAATTACAATCATAATGTGAAATAATTTTTAAAGTGTAAAATTAAATAAAATTGTGTTAAGAATAATTAATATAAAAAATATTAAAAATATTAAAAATGAATATTATATTATTTCAGTGGCTAATCACACCACTGACATGATTTTTTCTATTCAAAAGCAAAATGTATCTCAAAAATAAGAAATTTGAATTCCCTTTTCCAAAAAAAAATTAATACAAAATGATCACCGAAATACCTTATACCAAACAACTGTGAAACCCATAAAAATATTTTAACACAAGATAGTTTCATAATAAGATCCCAATCCCAAGATCATTTATTTGTTCAAATTCATTGTCATATTTCATCCAATATCTATTAAGATTGAGGATGTGTTGTGTATCCCAATAGACATGGGGGGTTTATCTTAATTCAAGGGGGGAAATTATGGAAGTGCTAGGTGGAATCACCTTTCAATATTAAGATTATTATTCAATTTTGTTTTCAATTTTTCCATTTTAATTGAAATTTCACTCAATAGATTCAACCCATGTAGTGAGACTTTGTCAATGACTCCCAGTCTCAAAGAACACAGCACATCAAGTGAGGCCCACATACCTAGGAATCATATCGAGTTAAATCCATCAAAAACAAGTCAAATTACCACAAATAGAGATTAAATTACAATCTCTGGGATAGAAAACTATGGAGTCACGATCCCTAAGTGTCTAAATCCATGCATTAGGTCATTTCGTTTCTCTACGCTCAAATTTATTGTTTTATTATTATTATTTTTTTATTGAATACTCATATTAAAAAAATGATATCAAAACATATGCTATTTATTTTGGGGATCCCAAAAACTCAAACTAATACCCCACTATCCAAAGGATGTGTGGTGTGATCTTTTTTTATTTCGATGAAAATATAAACGATGAAATTTTACATTAGACGACCACACTTTCCAAAATCTATGCTCATGAAATTATATAGGGATTAAAATCAGAATCAATGAATGCTAAATTATTTGATATTCAGTTTAAAAGTGTGAAATGTGTATTATCATTTTCAAGGTTAAATAAAGTTTCATTCCACATATTTTTTAAGCACACAAAATTAATTTTTTCTTACTTTCTTTTCACCCCCCCCCCAACATAGAATAACACAATCCACAGTGTTTAAAGAAAATAATATTTAGAAGGGGGTAGTGGTAGAAGAGAGATGTTCTAAAAGGATTTTAGATAATAAAATGGAACAAATTCACCTAGTGGTTGAAGTTGAATTTATTAATGCTTAAATTTAGTCAATTGATATCCATGACACTTGCGGATTTCCTTAGTGAAAGAAGGAAAAAAACAAACAAAACAAAACAATATATCTGTATATGTATTCATATAATAAAAAAAGTAAAATACAAGTATATATACAAAAATTATTGAATAAGGAAGCACTATAAGCCTTAGGTCAGTGGTAAGCATGTGCCCCTTTCCCCATTTGGTCCTGGGTTTGAGTCCTCACAGCTTTTTCGGTTGTGACGGGGATTTCCCCACGACCAATGATGTGTCCCTTTATATTTTTTAAATTATTATTTTATGTTTTTTTTACTTTTTTTAACCTTTAAACACATAAAAATAAAATGAACTGAGGATACATTGACTTATTTATAAATTTCTCGATAAGTTATTACTCAGGGTTCACACCACATGGCACGGATGAATATAACACTCCCCTTTCATACAAATCCATACACATAATATAAGAATAGGTCAATAGTAATTTTTTTTTTAAAAATAATATATGATTAATCAAAATAAAAAAAATAAAAATGATACACAAATATTGGAAACATGAAAACCAGATGTTGCCTCCCATGCAACACTTGTTTTTTAACATTGTAATCCCAACATGGATCCTAAATCTGTCAATGTTTTCATAGTTCATAGTTTGGATCAGTTAACTCAACCTCTATTTCTTGGTTATTAAATGATTAAATGAATGGTTTTAATCTATAACCATTAACCATAAAAATGTGGCCACTTATAGGATCCTGAATCTATACTTCCCCATGGGGGTACACATCATTCACTATGAATGGACCTGACCATCTAGAGCTTACCTTTTTTGGGTGTAAATGATGTTTCGAACAATACAGGAGCACAAATTTTCATGGTTTAAAGTGTTTAACATTGATATTAATAGATTGTTAGGCTTGAACTTTACCTCTATTTATCCTTGAATTTTCATAAGCCTCTATCCTAACTTCCTCAAGTTAATTAAGATCTAATTTCTTCTTTTTATCATCCAATGAAATTTCAATATTCATTTTTTGATTTCCCAAAATGATTTATGGTCATTTTCAATAGGTAAATGATATGATTTTACATAAGACAACCTAAATGTTGAAATTTCTAGGATGTTTTTGAATGTTGTATGATATGCCGAAAAAGAATCATCGAGTTTCTTAGACAAATCATTCTTAGAGGGATTGATAGTTTTTTTCAAGAATTATTTTAATCTTCCTATTTGGAAACTCGTCTTGACCATTGGTTTGGGGATGGTATGTAGTGGAAACTTTATTTGAAATACCATACTTAGACACGAGTGAATACAATGGGTACTCTCATAAATGGGTTCCTAGATCATTGATTATATCCTTAGGAATTCCAAATCGATAAAATATGTGCCCTTTTAGAAAGAAGATCACAACATGATGGTCGTTGGACATGGTGTGAATGTCCTCGACCCATTTCAAGACATAATCAATAAATAAGAGAATGTAGATGTGTCCCCTAGAGTTTGGTAAGGGTCATAAGAATTCAATTCCTAGAGAATCAATGATCTCAACAAACAGAATGGGAGTGAGGGAAATTTGTTTCCTTATGGTAATGGATCCTAATTGTTGACACTGAGGAAAACCTTTTTACAATTGGAAGGAATCCTTAGTGAGTTTAGGCCAGTAGAAACCACATTTGATGACCTTTGAATTAGTTTTATTTGTGGAAAAGTGGCCCCACATGCATTTTCATGACAAAATTTTATAATGGACTCTTACTCGGACTCAGGAACACATCTCCAAATCATTTTATCTAGAAAAAAACATGAAGAGGTAAGAATCATAAAACACATACTGTTTGACATCAGAAAGGAATTTCCTCATAGCTTGGGTCTTTTGGAATTTTGTAATGTCACCTATCACCAAATGGTTTTCTATGTCAGCATACCATAGGCTATCACTCATAGAATAGAGATGCTCATCGGGAAATAAATTAGACATAAAAAGGTGATGTTATTTGTCTTTTAATTCTATCCTATAGAGTTGATCAACTACATCATTTTCAACATCATTTTTATCCTTAACAATTAAATTTAACTATTTAAGATGAAGGACCCACCTGATCAATCTAGCCTTGGAATCTTGTTTTTTTGAAAAGGTATTTAGGGTTGAATGGTCAGGGAAGACAATGATGGGTGATCCTAAATAATAAGACCTGAATTACCCCATGGTAAAGACAATAGCAAGAAACAACTTCTTAGTGGTGGTGTAGTTGATTTTTTGACCATTTAAAGATTTTTATTCGTAAGCAAGGACACATGGAGTTTACTGACACCATTGTCCTAAGACTACTCCTATAGTAATGTCACTCACATCACACATGAGCTCAAAAGGATGTTTCCAATTTTGATATTTCATGATAGGTGGATAAAAAAGAGATTACTTGAGTGTAGAAAATGATTCTTCATAGATTTATGTCCTGAAAAATTAAACATCTTTCACCAATAGAGCACAATGTGGTCGAGAAATAGAGCTTAAATTTCTAATGAACCTTTTATAGAAACCAGCATGTCCTACAAAGGACCTCACTTCCTTAATAGTTTTAAGAGAGGGAAGGTGATGAATTATGTTCACCTTAGCTTTATCAACTTCAATCCTTCTACCAGATACCAGAGGTCCTAGAATAAGTCCTTCTTTTACCATGAAATGAAATTTTTTCTAATTTAGGATGAGATTATTATCCTAAAATCTTGAAAAAAAACATTCAACATTTTGAAGGAATCTTTCAAAATTATCCCCATATATGGATAATTCATCCATGATAACCTATAATAAATACCCCACCATGTCTGAGAAGATTCCCATCATGCACCGCTAGAAGGTACAAGGAGCATTACATAACCCCGAGGGCTTGTGCTTGAAGGAAAACTTGATGAATGGACAAGTGAAGGTTGCTATTCCATGAGCCTCTAAGGATACCTTGAAGTGATTATACCCTGAGAATCCATCTAGGAAGCAACAAAATTGATGACCTGCCACTCAATCGAGGACTTGATCAATAAAGGGAAAGGGGAAATGTTCTTTCTTTGTATAAGAGTTGAGCTTAGTATAGAAAATACATACTCTCTATCCACTACTGAACCTTGTGGTGAGAAGGTCACCATACAAATTGGTGATCACAGTGATTCCACTTTTCTTTGGGACAACATGAATTGGGCTTACCCGCTCACTCTCATCTATGGGGTAGATGATACCCACTTTCAAGAACATAATAAGTTATTTCCTTACCACATCCATAAGATTAGTATTCAGTATCCTTTGAGTTTGAAGACATGATTTGGATTCAGATTCAAGAACAATCCTATCAGTTCAAATGAGTGGGATTATCCCAGGGATATCAGAAAGGGTCCATCCAATTTCTTTTTTATGATTTCTTAGGACAACCAGTAGAATCATATCATTATTTTATTCAATTGAGGAAAAAATGACAATAAGAAAGGCTTGATTGTCCCATAAGAACTCATACTTGAATGATGAAGGTTGAACCTTAAATTCTATATCTAATTGGTTATCACTTGCTAAGGAAGGATGGGACATTGTATTGAACTCAGTTTCTTTGTTCAAATTTCATGATAGAATTGGTTCCTTGTGATCAAAATTTTCATCCACTAAATTAGCCAAAGCAGTGCCATGAATGGGTTCAGACTCAATATTATTGATTTCACCCAGGGTATCATTTATTGGTGATTCAAGAAAATTATAAATAGAGCTATCTTTAATACACTATAAGAAAACCGCCGTTTAGGGGCGGTTTTTTCGCGGCGGTTTTTAAAACCGCCTCTAAACGGCAAATTTTTTTTTTTAATTTTTTTTATTTTATTCGAGGATTAGTGGCAGTTTATTAAAAACCCGCCTCGAAATAGCGGCGGTTTCCGTAAAACCACCGCGAAATGAAATGAAAAAAACAAAAAAAAATACAAGAAACCCCAAAATCACTAAAACGACCATAAGTTTTGATCCGGGCGTCCGTTGAAGTGCCACGACCAGTCAAATCGAAGCTCATGAAGATATCTAGAGGAACATATATTCAAAACAGTGATACATTCTAAGGTTTGGAAGATATTAGAGTTATAAAAAAAGTTGAAAAAAGATCTCCAACATCAAATGGCCATAACATTCGCTCCGGGTGTCCGTTTGGGCTCTACCACATATGAAATCGAATCCAGCGAAGAGAGCTACGCACCAAATCAACCCAAGCTTGCTTCTGACATGTTTTTCGACCCCAAAAACCCCTATGAAGGCATCCAAAACCCTATTTCTGTCAATGGTGTCTCGTCGAACTTGTCTTCAAATAGACCTATCTTTCGATCCGCATGTCAGTTCGGCCTCCTCCACCTGCCAGATCATATCTCGTTCCATGAGCTTCAGTTTGACTGGTCGTAGTGCCCACATGCACTCCTAGATCATATGTTATGGACTTTTTGGTGGGTATCAGGATTGTTATGTTTTTCAATGCCTCGTTTCTAGCACCCGTTCCCTATCAGCTTTTTTTAAATGGTCATAACTTCCGATCCTCCTGTCCATTCGGACTCTTTCACCTTTCAGGTCGAATATCATTTCAGGATCATCGATTTGACAGGTCGCAGAACTAAAACAGACTCTCGAATCATATGTTATCTTCGTTAATGTGAGTCCAATGTTTTTGTCTCTTTATGACTGTTTTGAAGGGTTTTAACGGTAGCTCCATTTATTACTGTTCATTTGGGTTTTCATGACTTTTTATCTTTATCAATGGTTTATTATGGGTTATTATGATGATTATTTTGAATTATTAAGGAGTTTTCCAGAGTTGTCATGAGTTTTCATGTAACACCCTGAGATTTTATGAAAAATATTTTTTTTAATTTAATTAATGTCTTGTGTTGTACGCTACACCAAAAGGATCTTTCTCAACACGCATCCTTGACTTTCCTTGTATTACACGCAATCGCGACCTTCCTCGATAGCGTGTGTAGTACGCAATACCGAGTTTCACTAAACAATGATATGCTATTAAAATATTATTAAAACTAGCCTTTATGAATAGTAATAACCACTTTTTTAAATTTTTTATTTTTTATTTTTCAAAATGGACTTCATTTCTGGATTCGGAATATCGAAATTATCTTAGGGTAAAATTTTTGTACTTTTCGGATAACTTTCATTTTCTGATGAATAGTGAAAATTACTAAATTTTAATTAAAAACAACTCTTTTAATCGAAATAATTAATAGTGATAAATTATTAATTTGATTGGTTTTAAAGTATATTTAGAATATATTTTTACAATTTAATACAATGTTGGTCATTGGATGTAATTTCACATTTAAACTAGATATAAACAAGTGTCAATCTTTTTGTAGTTATTATCTCTTAAAAACACGCTATTTGTTTTGACGACGGGAATTAATTTTGTAAATTAGTTAATGTAACTGATATGTATTGAATTTTATAAAATAGACATCACTTTTGAATTCATAATATCAAATATATCTTAGGCCTAATTTTTTGTATTTTTCTGAAAACTTTCAATTTTTGATGAATAGTGAAACCACTAAGTGTTATTTAAAAAAACTGAATTTTTCATAAAACATAATTTTACAACTTCTGTGAGTGGAATTTCGAAAATACGAGAGACAAGGTTGATGTCAGTAAGTAAAATGTGGTTCAATGAGATGAAAATAATTTTTTGGTGAATAGTAACTTTTTACTTTTTGTACCACGGTTATAAATAAATAGGGTAATTAAGGGTAAAAATAATATTATTATTACCCTAACACATGTCCTAATTCTATTGGATAAGTGTAATTCGACCAAAAACAACCTTAGGAATAAGATATGACCATTTAGGCCCACTTGGATTAGATTAGGACATTTATTATTAATTTATTTAAAGAAGGGTTAAAATAGTTAAAATCAAAGTTTAATAAGTAAATCATTTTTAATATGGGTTTATTCATAAGATAAAGACGACTATAAATATTCATTAGAAAGATAAAAAGATTTCCTACATAATGGTATTTTATTTATAATTTTTAGACATTAAATAATTTAATTTATTTATGATACAACGATGATGCAGTAATTGTCTTATTAATGAAATATTGACATAATTGATGTTATAAATGCCCAAATAAATATAATTTGAGACTTTTTATGAATTAAACTAATTTTATAGGTTAATATGACATGTTAGTATTGATTTAATTAACTTTCTTTGAACATATCATTCGGTTATGATTTTCACAAAAATCAATTACTAAATAGTGTCAAAATTGATATAAAACAGTGTTTAAAACAAATACTATATTATTAATTGTTATTTTATTCCTAAAAATCAACAGTTCGGCCAAATAACATAGATAAAGTTATATATATTAATAATAAACTACTTGTGGTTCGTTTGGCTTGATATAGTAAGTTTATTAACCTTATAGTATAAGAACACAAGAAGACACGGTGAAAGTAAAATTATTTAACTTAATGTTAAATCTACATGGTAAGGTTAAAATAGGAACCTAAACTTGCCTAAATTCTATTGGATGAGAGGATTTCGACCCATTACCACATTAGCCTCGAAATAAATCAATTTTGAGCTATTTAAAACCGAACATGACTTTATAATAAAATAATATTTTTAGTTATTCCAAAGGTGCCCCTCTCCTCCCTTATAAAAGGGCACCCCCTCCCTCTCTTCCTCACACCACTTTGAGCCTTCAAGCTCGGCCAAACCCTGCCACTTTATTCTCTACACTTCCCTAGAAACATCCTATAGGTTCTGGTATTTCTCAAAGACCAATTTTAGTGCCCTAAAAGGAGGTCTCAAAGAGGCGTTTCAAAGAAGAGGTAATGCCTGTTACCGATTTTTTCATCTTTATTTCTTCTTCCACTTATTCTTATTTAGTTGTTTCATCATTAAGTAATAAAATCAGTATCACTCCTATACTGATATGTTATTATAAGTATGACAAAACCCTATTTCACCATCTATCCATCCTACGGAAAAAGAAATCACCGCGCGTGCGTACGTACGGAATACCGTCTCCACGCCGTGGTGTAATCTATTTTCCACCACCACCTTACTTGGATGGGTATAATGGTGTACATAATAACTATATATGATTATTGTAAAGTGATATTGATTCTGAAATAGTATACCTACCCTCCAATACAATTCCACGATCATGAGAATGATATCATCGCTCGTGCATAGGTACGGACTAACGTCTCCACGACGCGAAGAGATTCATTCTACACGTTAACCATTCATGAATGATTATAAAGTATATATAATAATTAATAATGAAATATATTACATAATAATGATTCTGGAATTATGTTTATATATATGTATGTCATCTACTTAATTCAATTCAACTCAATAAGGAAAAGAAAACATCGTTCATGCGTACGTACGGTCTACCGTCTCCATGAACGGTGTATTTCTTTCCATTTACTGATCTATTATATATATATATTCTGAATATATATTATATATAAATCATGTTTTATATTCTGGAATTAAGAAATCATGATCTATGTAATCATATGAATAATTACAAGGTAAAACACGGACGACAAATGAAACGATTTTACCCAAAATGCTCTTTAACATGGAATTTACAAAAGAACGGGTAATATAAATCCATAAGTGAACCATATATGATATCATAACAATGATTATGACTCTGGAATAAGTCAATAACATTATTTAAATCATTATACAGGAGGTTCGGACACATACCAAGCAAATTGGACCTAAGGTAAGGGAAAATAACACAATCTCATTTTTATCCGAGATTGTTTATACTTTGGTATTTACTGGGGTGTATTTTATCATCCACATCCATGTTTCCTCAATATGTAGTATTATTTCCATCCAAATACAATTGTTTAAATCCAATTTTACCCTTCTGTGAGTTTTTAGTAAAAGATATGAATGAAATCTTTTGTCATTTTTCGTACGAGATACTTTTTGACTTTTCCGACAAAAGTACGAAGAATGTTTTTTTAAACTTATACGGCATGAATGGATTTTTAAAACATTATTTCCAAGAAGATTCCTTTACAAGTTTTCAATTTTATTTTTAATCACCTTCTTTTAGTTTAAAATTGTATGACATTTTAATAAAAGAAAAAAGTTTTTGAAGTAGAAAGGATATTTTCCTCAAGAATGGAGTTCAAGAGTTTTATCAAAATTGTTTTCCATCTAAGATAATATAGGGTTCTGTTTCTATCCCTATTATTACATGGATTTGATTATGTTGTGATAGAAATATTTTTATGAATTCCTTTATCTTATATGAATTTTTTTATGATTTCACGATGTTTATGATTCCCATTTTTATTACATGGGTTATGCAATGGTGTATGATTTATGATTTTGTGGCACACATAAGAATGGTATCATTATGAGATGGGTGGGACCTATATCTCCCTCCAATGCATTGGGTAAAGATTTTATATCTCATGAGATAGACATGGCTGGAATGGTAGCTTATACCGGTTCAGTGAAACAAGACTGAAACGAGGGAGACTCGGTTCAGAAAGGGACTTTGTCCACAAAGATAGTCTTGGAAATGAGTCTTGACTAATAAGAAATGATTCTCTATGATTATGTGTGTCTGCCACAAAGTTTCAAGTTTTATGTTATGATTATTGGGATTACATTTCACTACTATGATTTATCCCATGTTATGATATTATGATCTGTTTTGGAGGATAAGATTTCCAAAATGTTAGGTTCTTATGAATATGATGTGATTGATATTTCTTTTGTTAACCCTTACTGAGAATTTGAGCTCACCCATTTATGTTTTCTTTTCCCTAGGATATAAAGAATGGTTTTAGGTAAAAAAGGGTAAGATATTTATGGGAGATGTTGAAGATATTTCACCACGATTAGAAGATTATATTCCGAGTTTCCAGAGACACTAAACTGTTACGGTTCTTGTGTGTGTGTTTTTGTTATGTACTAAGTATTCCACAAAAGTAATGTAATGTCCATGTACGTCAAGATACGGGTCTCTACAGTTGGTATCAGAGGAAAGGTTTAGTCATCCTTTGGAAACTAGGATGCGAAAACGTTAGTGAGATCCCTAGAGATATTTCTAAGGTATGTCTAGGGATGTCCCTAAGGATAAGTATACGTATATGATATAGTCCTAGAACTACGGTAACGATCTTTAAATTTAACCTAAGATGTTAGATATTAAGGGTACTCCCCCTTTACAATGTTGTTTTCACTAGCATTATTTTTGCCTCTCACACTATTCTTTTTGGGTTTTAGACGATGGCTGGAACCCGAAAGAACCGTGTTGATCACTGTAATGGACAATGCAATGATTGTCCTCCTGAACAAACAAGTGTTATGGGAGATGGAGTGCAAAATCTTATTGCTATACTTACACAAGCTATGAATAATTCTGGACTTTCAAATAAGCAGAGAAGGGAACAATATTCTATTGAGTCTTTCATGAGGCAACGTCCACCTTCTTTCAGTGGGTCTTCCGATCCACTTGTTGCTGAACAATGGATCAGTACCACTGAAAAGATATTTTCAGTTCTTCAATGTTCTGAACATGATAAAGTCATCTTAGCAGTATATCATTTGGAAGGTGAAGCTGATCAATGGTGGAATATTATTAAGAATATGAGGCCAAGAGATGAAATTGAGTCCATGGAATGGGACGAGTTCATGAACTTGTTTTTCAGTAAGTACTTCCCTCGTATTCTTCGATCAAAGATGGAAAAGGAGTTTCTTGAGCTGAAGCAAAAGGATGATGAATCTGTTGGTATATACGAAGAGAATTTTACAAGACTTGCAAGGTATGCATCTGGCATTATCATCCAACCTGAAAGTAAAGTTGATCGATTTTTCAGTGGCTTAAAACCAAGTCTTCGAAGGGAATTAGCTATAAGAGACATCAGTAGCTATGAAGAAATTGTGCATTGTGCTATCAAGGTAGAAATGGAAGTTGGGGTTATATATCCATCTCATGGTTTTGACAAGAAATGAAAGATGGAGTTCAAGGAGAAATCTCAGAATAATGGTGAAAAGAAGATGAATGTTTCCTTATGCTCAAAGTGTGGAAAGAAGAATGGTGGATACTGTCTTAAAGGGACTATAAAATGTTTTAAGTGTGGAAAAGAAGGTCATCGAGTAGCTGAGTGTCGATGTAATGGAAAAAGGGTTTCTAATGATTTGAATAAAGAAAATACTGCAGAGAACGCACCAACAACACTTCAATTCTTCAAGTTCAAGGAAATGGGGCATTATTCTAATAAATGCCCTAATCCAAGGGTTAATGATGATCGACATGAGCAACCACTTAAGGCAAAGGACCAAGGGAAGTCACATGCGATCACTATTGGCGAGGTTGAATATGACAACGATGTGGTGGAATGATTAAGTGTTTATGTAATTGGATTCTCGAATAATGTTGTATATAGTATCGTGGAATATTGGAATATTTATGTTTTGGTCTATTATGGTTTTCAATAATTTTATGGCATCGGTAACCATGAAAAGTGATTGAAATATTTTTGGAAAGCAGATGATATGCACATAATGAAGGGATAAAGAGAATCTAATATGTTTGATAGTATTCATGAGCTCATGATTGATATAAGGACTAAGTGATATCATGGTTTGAGACAGATAGAATGACCCATCATTCTATCACATGATCTTCTAACACATCACTAATGACAAATTCAACTTCATTTCATTAAGAGATGAAGTGGAAATTGTCCAAAGAACGACCAATGGTGAGTCTATTCCAAAATCACGAAAGTATTTCTTCTAATTCCAATTTCATCAACTTTAGGGAAACAATCGTGAAAACCAAAAATGTTGTCCTAGTGCTCTTTTATCTGATAAATCAGATGGTACCTTATATCGTCACAAATTTATTGCTTTGTGATTGCTGGATTTTCCATAGCCATGTTCTCTACCACTCTCCATCAGAACATGATGGTTAGATTTCTCTTCCATATCCATATTTTCACCTGTGTGGAAACCCAGTGATTAGTTTATTTAGGTAACCGTTACATTTCATACTTTTGTTTTTAAAGATTGGTTTTGGTATTCCTTTTTACGACGTGGGTATCTATTAAAGACACTTTTGAATAGTAAACCATTTATAACCCTGACAAATTTTGAGGGCGAAATTCATTTTAAGGGGGGTAGAATGTAACACCCCGAGATTTTATAAAAAATATTCTTTTTAATTTAATTAATGTCTTGTGTTGTATGCTACACCAAAAGGAGGTTTTCAACACGCATCCTTGACTTGCCTTGTATTACACGCAATCTCGACCTTCCTCGATAGCGTGTGTAGTACGCAATACCGAGTTTCACTAAACAACGATATGCTATTAAAATATTATTAAAACTAGCCATTATGAATAGTAATAACCACTTTTTGAAATTTTGTAATTTTTATTTTTCAAAATGGACTTAATTTCTGGATTCGGAATATCGAAATTAGCTTAGGGTGAAATTTTGGTACTTTTCAGATAACTTTCATTTTCTGATGAATAGTGAAAATTACTAAATTTTAATTAAAAACAACTTTTTTAATCGAAATAATTAATAGTGATAAATTATTAATTGGATTGGTTTTAAAGTATATTTAGAATATATTTTTACAATTTAATACAATGTTGGTCATTGGATGTAATTTCACCTTTAAACCAGATATAAACAAGTGACAATATTTTGGTAGTTATTATCTCTTAAAAACACGCTATTTGTATTGAAAACGTGAATTAATTTTGTAAATTATTTAATGTAACTGATATGTTTTGAATTTGATAAAATAGACAGAACTTTTGAATTCATAATATCAAATATATCTTAGGCCTAATTTTTGGTATTTTTCTGAAAACTTTCAATTTTTGATGAATAGTAAAACCAGAAAGTGGTGGTTAAAAAAACTGAATTTTTCATAAAACATAATTTTACCGCTTCTGTGAGTGGAATTTCGAAAATCCGAGAGACATGGTTGATGTCAGTAAGTAAAATGTGGTTCAATGAGATGAGAATAAGTTTTTGGTGAATAGTTACTTTTTACTTTTTTTACCACGGTTAAAAATAAATAGGATAATTAAGGGTACAAATATTATTATTATTAACCTAACAGATGTCCTAATTCTATTAGATAAGTGTAATTCGACCAAAAACAACCTTAGAAATAAAATATGACCATTTAGGCCCACTTGGATTAGATTAGGACATTTATTATTAATTTATTTAAAGAAGGGTTAAAATAGTTAAAATCAAAGTTTAATAAGTAAATCATTTTTAATATGGGGTTATACATAAGATAAATTAAACTATAAATATTCATTAGAAATATAAATATCTTTCCTACATAATGGTATTTTATTTATAATTTTTAGACATTAAATAATGTAATTTATTTATGATACAACAATGATGCAGTAATTATCTTATTAATGAAATATTGACATTTGTGATGTTATAAATGCCCAAATAAATATAATTTGATACTTTTTATGAATTACACTAATTTTCTAGATTATTATGACATGTTAGTATTGATTTAATTAACTTAGTTCGAACTTATCATTCTGTTATGAGTTTCTCAAAAATCAATTACTAAATAGTGTCAAAATTGACATAAAATAGTTTTTAAAACAAATATTATATTATTAATTGTTATTTTATTCCTAAAAATCTAAGGTTCGGCCAAATAACTTATATAAGGTTATATATATTAATAATAAACAACTTGGGGTTTGTTTGGCCTGATATAGTATGTTTATTAACCTTATAGTATAAGAACACAAGAAGACACGGTAAAAGTAAAATTATTTAACTTAATGTTAAATCTATATGATAAGGTTAAAATAGCAACCTAAACTTGTCTAAATTCTATTGGATGAGAGGATTTCGACCCATACCCACCTTATCCTTGAAATAAATCAATTTGTATCTATTTAAAACCGAACATGACTTTATAATAAAATAATATTTTTAGTTATTCCAAAGGTGCCCCTCTCCTCCCATATAAAAGGGCACCCCCTCCCTCTCTTCCTCACACCACATTGATCCTTCAATCTCGGCCAACACCTGCCCATTTCTTCTCTCCACTTCCCTAGAAACATCCTAGAGGTTCTGGTCTTCCTCAAATACCAATTTTAGTGCCCTAAAAGGAGGTCTCAAAGAGCCGCTTCAAAGAAGAGGTAATGCCCGTTACCGATTCTTTCATCTTTATTTCTTCTTCCACTTCTTCTTCTTTAGTTGTTTCATCATTAAGTAATAACATCAGTATCTCTCTTATACTGATATGTTATAATAAGTATTAAACAACACTATTTCACCATCTATCCATCCTACGGAAAAAGAAATCACTGCGCGTGCGTACGTACGGAATACCGTCTCCACGCCTTGGTGTAATCTATTTCCACCACCACCTTACTGGGATGGGTATAATGGTGTACATAATAACTATATATGATTATTTTAAATTTATATTGATTCTGAAATAGTATAAATACACTCCAATACAATTCCACGATCATGAGAACGATATCATCGCTCGTGCGTACGTACGGACTACCGTCTCCACGACGCGATGAGATTCATTCTACACGTTAACCATTCTTGAATGATTATAAAGTATATATAATAATTAATAATGAAATATATGACATAATAATGATTCTGGATTTATGTGTATATTTATGTATGTCATCTACTTAATTCCATTCAACTCAATAAGGAAAAGAAAACAGCGTTCATGCGTACGTACGGTCTACCGTCTCAATGAACGGTGTATTTCTTTCCATTTACTGATCTATTATATATATATATATATTCTGAATATATATTATATATAAATCATGTTTTATATTCTGGAATTAAGTAATCATGATCTAAGTAATTATATGAATAATTACAAGTCAAAACACGGACGACAAATGAAACGATTTTACCCAAAATGCTCATTAACATGGAATTTACAAAAGAACGGGTAATATAAAGCCATAAGTGAACCATATATGATATCATAACAATGAGTATGATTCTGGAATAAGTCAATAACATTATTTAAATCATTATACAGGAGGTTCGGACACATACGAAGCAAATCGGACCTAAGGTAAGGAAAATATCACAATCTCATTTTTATCCAAGATTGTTTATACTTTGGTATTTACTGGGGTGTATTTTATCCTCCACATCCATGTTTCCTCAATATGTAGTATTATTTCCATCCACCTAAAATTGTTTAAATCCAATTTTACCCTTCGGTGAGTTTTTAGTAAAAGATATGAATGGAATCTTTTGTCGTTTTTCGTACGAGGTACTTTTTGACTTTTCCGACAAAAGTACGAAGAATGTTTTTTTTAACTTATACGGCATGAATGGATTTTTAAAACATTATTTCCAAGAAGCTTCCTTTAGAAGTTTTCAAGTTTATTTTTAATAAACTTCTTTTAGTTTAAAATTGTATGACATTTTAATAAAGGAAAAATGTTTTTGAAATAGAAAGGATATTTTCCTCAAGAATGGAGTTCAAGAGTTTTATCAAAATTATTTTCCATCTAAGATAATATAGGGTTATGTTTCTATCCCTATTATTACATGGATTTGATTCTGTTGTGATGGAAATATTTTTATGAATTCCTTTATCTTATATGAATTGTTTTATGATGTCCTGATGTTTATGATTCCTATTTTTATTACACGGGTTATACAATGGTGTATGATTTATGATTTTGTGGCATACATAAGAATGGTATCATTATGAGATGGGTGGGACCTATATCTCCCTCCAATGCATTGGGTAAAGATTTTATATCTCATGAGATAGACATGGCTGGAATGGGTGGTTATACCGATTCAGTGAAACAGGACTGAAACGAGGGTGACTCGGTTCAGAAAGGAACTTTGTCCACTAAGATAGTCTTGGCAATGAGTCCTGACTAATAAGAAATGATTCTCTATGATTATGTGTGTATCCCCCAAAGTTTCATGTTTTATGTTATGATTATTGGGATTACATTTCACTACTATGATTTATCCCATGATATGATATTATGATCTGTTTTGCAGGCTAAGATTTCCAAAATGCTATGTTCTTATGAATATGATGTGATTGATATTTCTTTTATTTACCCTTACTGAGCATTTGAGCTCACCCTTTTATGTTTTCTTTTTCCCAGGATATAAAGAAAGGTTTTAGGTAAAAAAGGGAAGATCTTTATGGGAGATGTTGAAGATCGTTCACCACGATTAGAAGATTATATTTCGAGTTTCCAAAGACACTAAACTATTACAGTCATTGTGTGTGTGTTTTTGTTATGTACTAAGTATTCCGCAAAAGTAATGTAATGTCCATGTACGTCAAGATATGGGTCTCTACATTTCATGCGTTCTCATTCTTTCTAATGTCTCATTCTTCATATGCTTCTCCATCTTTTTTCATGCGTTTTCATGATTTTTCATCCCTTATCACGTCTTTTCATACTTTTTCATGTGTTTCCTTTATTATTTATTATTTATTATTTATTATTTATAATATAATATAATTTATTTATTAGTTATTATTTATTAGTTATTAGTTATTAGTTATTATTTATTATTTATTATTTATATTTATTTATTATTTATTATTTATATTTATTTATTATTTATTATTTATATTTATTTATTATTTATTAATTATTATTTATATTTATTTATTAGTTATTATTTATTAGTTATTATTTATTATTTATTAGTTATTATTTATTATTTATTATTTATTATTTATATTTATTATTTATATTTATTTATTACATATTATTTATTATTTATATTTATTTATTAGTTATTATTTATATTTATATAATATTTATTATTTTTTATTTTTTATTTTTTATTTATTATTTATTTTTATTTTTTATATTTTATATTTTATTTATTATTTATATTTATTTATTTGTTATTATTTATTAGTTATTAGTAATTAGTTATTATTTATTATTTATATTTATTTATTATTTATTATTTATTATTTATTATTTATTATTTATTATTTATTATTTATTATTTATTATTTATTTTTTATTTTTTATTTTTTATTTTTTAATATTTATTATTTATTATTTATTATTTATTATTTATTTATTATTTATTATTTATATTTATTTATTATTTATTATTTATATTTATTTATTATTTACTATTTATATTTATTTATTAGTTATATTTATTTATTATTTATATTTATTTATATTTTTTATTTTTTATTTTTTATTTTTTATTTATTATTTATTATTTATATTTATTTATTTAATATTTATTATTTATTATTTATTATTCATGATTTATTATTTATTATTAATTATCAATTATTAATTAATTATTAATTATTATTTATTATTTATTATTTATTATTGATTATTTATTATTTATTATTTATATCTATTATATATTTATTATTTATTATTTATTATTTATTAGTTATTATTTATTATTTATTATTTATTATTTATTATTTATGATTTATGATTTGTGATTTATTATTTATTATTTTTATTTTTATTTTTATTTTTATTTTTATTTATTATTTATATTTATTATTTATATTTATTTATTATTTATATTTATTATTTATTATTTATTATTTATTATTTATTTTTATTTATTTATTATTTATTTTTATTTACTTATTTTTTATATTTATTTATTATTTATTATTTATATTATTTATATTTATTTATAATTTATAATTTATTAATTATTAATTATTATTTATTATTTATTATCTATTATTTATTATATATATATATATATATATATATTTATTTATTATTTATTATTTATATTTATTTATTATTTATATTTATTTATTATTTAATATTTATATTTATTTATTATTTATTATTTATTATTTATTATTTATTATTTTTTATTGCTTATTTTTATTTATTATTTATTATTTATTATTTATCATTTATCTTTATTTATTATTTATAAGTTATTATTTATTATTTATTATTTATTATTTATTATTTATTATTTATTATTTATTATTTATTTATTATTTATATTTAATTATTATTTGTTATTTATATTTATTTATTATTTATTATTTATTATTTATTATTTATTATTCCTTATTAATTATTAATTATTAATTATTTACTATTTATTATTTATTATTCATTATTTATTATTTATATTTATTTATTATTTATATTTATTATTTAAGTTTATTTATTATTTATATTTATTATTTAAATTTATTTATTATTTATATTTATTATTTATTATTTATATTTATTTATTATTTATATTTATTTATTATTTATATTTATTTATTTTTTATATTTATATTTATTTATTATTTATATTTATATTTATTTATTATTTATATTTATTTATTATTTATTATTTTTTATTTTTTATTTTTTATTTATTATTTATCATTTATCTTTATTTATTAATTATTATTTATTAATTATTAATTATTAATTATTATTTATTATTTATTATTTATTATTTATTATTCCTTATTAATTATTAATTATTAATTATTTATTATTTATTATTTATTATTTATTATTTATTATTTATTATTTATTTATTATTTATATTTAATTTTTATTTGTTATTTATATTTATTTATTATTTATTATTTATTATTTATTATTTATTATTTATTATTATTGAGCTTATATCTATTATTTATGTATTATTTGTTTTTTCAATTAATATATATAAGTATATTAAATTCTGTTTATTAACCACATGGCGAGCTTGGTGGAGTGGTAATGTCTTTGGAAAATATGCAAGAGGATAGGGTTACAAATCTCACCAAACACAGAATTTATTTATATTGCATGGGCATGTATGTGCATGTGCATGGGATGTGCATGCATGGATAAATAAAGTAGATAAAATAATACGAAATAAATAAATAAATAAAATAAATAAACAAAATAAATACGAAAAATAAATAAATAAAATAAATAAATATGAAAAATAAATAAATAAATAAAATAAATAAATAAATAAATAAAATAACTAAAATAAATAAATAAAATACATAAATAAAATACATAAATAAATAAAATAAATAAAATACATAAATAAAATACATAAATAAAATACATAAATAAAATATATATAAAAAATAAATAAATAAATACAAAAAATAAATAAATAAATACGAAAAATAAATAAATAAATAAATAACTAAATAACTAACTAAATAAATAAATAAATAAATAAATAAATAACTAACTAACTAAATAAGTAAATAAGTAACTAACTAAATAAGTAAATAAGTAAATAAGTAAATAAATAAATAAATAAATAAATAACTAAATAAGTAAATAAGTAAATAAATAAATAACTAAATAACTAAATAAGTAAATAAGTAAATAAATAAATAAATAAATATATTAAATAAAAAAATAAAAAAATTTTAAAAAAACTAAAAAAATTAAAAAAATTAAAAAAAAACGCTGCGAAACGTTCTGCGACGGTTTTGAAAACAGCCACGAATTGTTTCTCAACGCACGATTTTGTGGCGGTTTTTCAAAACCGTCGCCAATCGATTTAGCGGCGGTTTAAACCGCCGCGAAACGAAAAAAAAACCGCCGCTAAATGCCTTTTTGCCGTAGTGATAGATTCAAGCCAAGGAGAAAAATTTCCAATTTGTGAACAAAGAAAATCAATCTCTTCTTCAATTAAACATCCTTTACTAGTCCCTTGATATTCCTCGAGTTCACTATCAACAATAACAATACAATTAACCTCATGGATCTCTTCATCAAACCCAATTTTAGAGTTTTCATTGTAGATGTTCAAGTCTTGACTAATGTTCTTGAAGGTTATTGTCATATTCTCATTTCGGACTCGGATAACGTAGATGATTATTGTAATAAAGGGATAACCAAGGATGATGGTGGTTTTCCCCTTAGTTCCTAATCTTAGTTGATTCTCAAGGATAATTAAGTCTTCTTGGTAAATAAAATTTTCAACTTTCACCAAAAACAACTTTTAATATCTCCTTAGTAACTCGAACACAATGATTATCAAGTTGAAGAGGGACTAATGTAGGTTGGAGTTCATTGAGCCCTAACTGACAATACAGGGAATAAGGAATGAGGTTCACTCTAGCTCCCAGATCACAAGGGGCGTTGACAACTTTGTTCTCTCATATCTCAACATTAATGTATGGACATCCTAGATCTTTCAACATTGGAGGAATGGTCCCTTGAATGGTGGTACTCACATTAGCATCCAAAAGGACTTGGTTTGTATGTGAAAATTTTCTTTTTATAAGGGCATAAGTCCTTAATGTAATTTGAGTAAGGAGGAATGGTTATGGATTTCCTCAAGAATTGGAATGTTCAACTTAACCAAAGGGGAGATTTCCCTCAAAGCTTTATTATGTTCTAGTTTAGATTTTCCTCTGATGCATTGAGGGAGGGGAGCAGGTTGTTTGATTATTTAGTGTAGTTCTAGTTCCTTCACATTCGCATTGTGTTTTTAAGAACTTATGAGTAGTTATTCATCATTTTCATGTGTTGTTGAATCTTTTAATGGTTCTGGAATGGCTTGTTTAGGTTTCTCAATGGATTTCCCACATTTGAAAATAGTCACTGTTTTGATTTGTTCATGAGAGGTTTGTGTGTAATTGGATTCTCCCATTAAAGATGAGGATGGCACCGCCTGAGTAGGCATGTGTTCCTTCCTAGTTTTAATGGTTTTTATTTCATATTTAAGGTATGAGACTTATGAGTTCATTTTCTCCATTTGATTACACAAATTCCCAAGGATTAGAAGTGGGGAAGATTGAGTAGGGGCTTGTGCTGGTTGGTTTAACCCAACAAGATACTTTGGTTGTTTGATAGTTTGATGAATGGGTTACTAGATTGGTTTATGGTATTGGATATGAGGGTGTTGGTATTGGACTAGTTGCGGTTGGAACTGGTTATAGTTTTGGACAATTTGTGTAGGGTAGGGGTTTGGTCCTTGTGGTTGGCTAGGTTATGGGTTTGGTTGTTGGTTATCATTCCAACGGAATCCTAGATGGCCATTCTACCTTGGATTGAAAGTATTTTTGTACTTTGGCATTTGAAAGTTCATAGCATTGACCTCTGTTGGTGGTCCTCCTAGAATAACATCCTTAATAGATGGAATGGTTGGGCATTTTTCTGTTTTGTGGTCATGTTTATCACAAAATTTGTAAATAGGGTCTACATTTTGGATTTCATGAATTTTCCAAAGGTATATCTCTTCAACATTCCTAGTGTGTGCTATGAGTTTTTTTCCTAAGGTTTTCATCCTCCCAAAGTGTGTGAATTCCACCAGATTTGGGTGGCTTTTCATAGTATGTTGTTGTCCCCCCTTGTTTGGTTTTGTTCGTCCAGTCCTTCTAGATGCTCATAAGCATCATTTGGGGTTTTGTTTTTAAAGGTCCTATTACACATCATGTTATTGAATTGTTTGTTCCCTGGGCCCAACCCTTCATAGAAAATTCTCACTTGTTCAAGAATAGAAAACCCATGGAGTGGAACCATGTTTAGAGTGTCTTTGAACCATTCCCATGATTTGTAAAATGACTCCCCTTCTTTTTCAAAATTGTTTTGGATTCTCTTTTTATGTGAAATTTTTTTATGGTGGGGGAAGTATTTTTTGTTGAATTCTCTTTGTAATTGGTCCCAAGAGTTGATGGATGATGGTCTCAAATTTTTTCCCAATTTTTTGATTGATCCATTAATGAAAAATGAAATTGCCTCATCATAGTAGATTCTAGTGGATGTGGGGGACACATGGTTTCTACAATGTCATAGAACACCTTGACATGAAGGTAGGGCATCTCGGACACCATTCCATGGAATGTGGGAAGGTGGTTTAGGACACAGACTTTAAATATGTAGTTGGAATCACCTAAGAAGTTTTGTCTAATGAATGAGGGGTCACTGGTCTAGGCAGGTGTTAGGTAGTCATTCATTGTTTGATCGACTTCATTCCCCAAGTTTGGGGATTCCTCATTTGGATTTCCATTTTGGTTCCCACCTGATTTTATGAGTTGGTTTCTTTGAAGACCATTCTTTGAAATGGTCTCAATTTTTGACTCTAGAGTATTAGGAAGATTAGGATCTAATGGAAAGAGTTATCTGGGTGTACTTGACTCCCCAACCCTAGTACTATCCACCTTAACTAGATGGTTCGATTGGTAACAGGTGTCGGCGGACATGCAGCAAAAAAATGAGAAAGCGAAAAGATAAAACAATTTTGAGGAGATTATAAGAAATTGGTGATAATTGAATGGGTGTTTAGAATACTTACTTGGGTCCCTGTAAATGGCCCCAAAATTTTTCCTCGCCCAAATTTACCCATGTTTTTAGGGTTAAGCGGTCGCTTGTAGTTTAGCTTGGGGTTTTGAATCCTTAGAGACCTAAGATGTAACCTATAGACACAAACATTATATAGATTGTTTTTGGCTATGAAGTTTCCAACGTTGGGATGATTTTAGATGGGTATAATGGATTATTGAAAGATCTATGTTAACTCAAATTAAGATAATGGGTTGATCCTAGGTTATCGCTCATGTTTTATTGATTGATTTTTTACGGTTTCAATCTCATCTATTCAAGGTGGATTTATTCAAGAACATCAAACAACTTCATCACTTTCTGGTTTAATACCAATAAACCATAATACTAATCGCCTATATAATTATATGATCATATTTATGATCACTCTGTGGTAAATGTTCATATTAGCACTTGAAGTGTGTGGCCTAAAAATTCAACAAGGACGAAGAATTTTTAAAATCATCAAATAAAAACCTCAATTAAAAGAATTGATTAGAAATTAATGGATTGATAAATAAAAACCAATTAAGACCCTTTATACTCCCATGGATCAAACCATAAATTTTTTATCCCTCCATTGATGACATGTTCTCAATGCAAGCAGAAAGTAGACTTAAAAGGGTGGAATTGAAAAATTGAAAACAGAAAAATAATGATCACTCCATCGTTGTGTGATAAATTTCACAAGGTATGGTTTGAATAAATTCACACCATGAGGCAATGGTATAAACATTTTATCGAAATGAATATAATAAGAAGAAATAAATAACTTTTATTAAGAATCTATGGTGAATTGAACATCTTACTTGAGAATGAAATGCGATTACAGACACAAAGCAGTAGCATAACACTACAATGAAACCAAGAACAAAAGATGAATAAATCCTCCAAACCCACTACCTTAAAAAGGAATTTTAGGAGACTTGGGTCGAGCCTCCAGTAGATAAATTCATCCCCCTTGAGTATGGTATCCTTAGGGTGGTGGAAATATTGTGGAACATAGAATTTTCCACCCTTGACCTGAAGTGAAGACAACTTTCATCCACTGAACAGACGCATCAAAATGACCTTTTAGATGATCTAATTATAGTGGTACATAGAAGAATAAAATGGATATCAGTATGTCTCCTAACCTCCTGTAACATTTCATCCTAGATAGAATTTTCTTGCGAGATATTATAGAAATGGAGGGCTGCTTTTCTGGGACGTAGTATCTGGCCCATAATTTTATCTCCAAATTGGACTATCTGGAACTCATTTAAAACATCTGAATTAGCTCTTTCCACTATTGGATGAAAAGTTCTCCATTATGTTATCTATCTTTAGTTAAATGTTGAGAATCATTTATCTTATATCTTGGATGCTACTGTCTCTTTATTGGTATTTTTTTCCAATTCACTTTTCCCAGAATGTTGTTGGTTCAAGGCCAACTTTGTTAATCTTATAATGGGAATTTTCTAGTGCGGTAAAAACATAAATTGTTCATTATAAAATGGGATACTTGAAAATAAAATATGAAAAACAAAAATAAATAAAATTTTGTATTTTATGATGTGTTCAAATATGTACCAAGTAATATAGACCTTTAACAATGAATTAAAATCATACTGTGAAATAATATTTAATGTCTAAAATGCACTAAAATGGGGTTTATGAAAATTTAATCTCATAAATATTATAAATATTAACAATGAATATTATCCTATCTCAATCGATACTCATATATATAATAAAAACAATCACAATAAGCAATGTGGTCATCTTCAATACAGTACATTATTGTTTTTCTTATTGGATCTTCATAATTAATATATCAATGATCATAGTTAAATATGTGAACACATGTCCCTCGAGTTTTGGCCGAATAGGTGTCACCAACATATTATTAGGGATAAGATAATTAAAACTATTCTTTTTAGAGTTTTCATCATCAATCAATTTCCTGGAAATCAATGTCCTATCATGTTGGACATAAATGACCCACTAACTACCCAGGCTCATATGTCCTGAATCAATCAATAAATAATGGAAAAATCTTCTCATTTAAAATCTAATATCAATTAAAAGTCAATTTCCTAGTTTTCAATTTAAATATTCTTATACAATTTGAAATAAAAAACATGATTTTCCATCATTTATTTCCTTTTGAATACATGTAAAGACATATTTTTCAATAGTTTAAATTCAATATAATTTTTCTCATTTCATTTTCTCAATTCAATCATTTTAAAAAATACACTGAGAACTATAATTCCATTGTAATTGGGTAGTTTACACAAAATATATGACATTTAAAATAAAAAATCCAAGTCATATGAAATTGGGGTGTTATAAATAAATTAAAATCTATTTTTAAAAAGTCTATAAAATCTTGAATTCAATTATATATAATATCTCAAATAGAACCACCTACCATAATCATGGAAAACAATTCATAAGCACCCATAATGGGAGTACCAACATAGATCAAAGGAGAAAGTGATATAAAAATAAAACCTAGAATAATGGTAAATTTTAATGAAGTTATGATCTAACCATTATGTGATGAACCATCAAACTCTAAAGATGATAAAATGAGATATCATGAGAGATTAAATGAGAGGCGATCCACTTACCAGAGAGAGATCAGATCATCCACCCACACTTTTATCCACCAATGTAGGGGCATGGAGGATCGAAAAGAACCCTAATAGAGATTTCATACTTAATGAATTTTAGTTTGTCCTAGTGGGGGTCAATTGGGGGTTAAATAGGGGGTTCTATGATTTCAAATTAAAAACCAATTTAAAATATTCCCATGCCCATGGTTTCCTAGAGAGGGTTGCATGGTTATAAAAATCATACACCCTAATTGGGTGCCCCATCTGGACTAACACTCCAAAGTTAGAACACTTGTTTTCAAATCGTGAGTATACCATGAAAACTACCACTTCCCAGGTTTTTATGGTTTGCACTGGAGGGGAGAACTATTTTGGGAAATCATGCAGTAATAACGCACAACCAAGAAAACATCCCAAATTTCCCATATTTCACACAAAAAATCCTAGATAAACCCCAATAAATGAATGATAAAAATAAGGGTCAGTGTGTACCCAAAAAATTAATGGCTTTTTATATAAGAGGATATCATAATACGTTTTGATCATATAGAAGGTTCAAAGAGAAATATCATCATCATCATTTGTGGAAGAAACCCAAATTCCATTAAGATCTTACTCACACTAATCAATTGACATTCCATACTAGAATAAATCAATTTATTTATTGTGGTTTTTAAAGTAATTATTGGGAACACACATATTCAAAGGTTCGAACCGACCAAACCAACTGTAATTGTGGATTAATTATATTGGTAATTTTTTTACTATGATTCACCGTGATTGTCATTAAAAGTACATTCCCATACAAGGATTGGACCTTGTAAAATATGTGTGTGCCTTGACGTATAGTATTTTATCAATAAGGTATGGATAATTTTTATAGATTTAGTAGATTAGATCATAAAATATCATAGTGTTAAATTTCATAATAAATAAATTATAAAAGAAATCACCATTAACTCAACCTCACACTTCTTGGTGGTTCATCCATTCCCCTGACATATGAAGAGCCAAATTATTTTCAAATTAATATATTCTATTATTGAATTCACATATAAAATATGTAATGTAATATACATGATACAATTTAACAATATTTGATAGAAAATAATTTAACTTCTTTCATTAGGTCACTCAACATCCTTGGTAAAATAATTTGAGGGATACGTATCATAAGGTATGATATGTTGAAACCCTCAATTTTCTGAAAAAATTGATTTTTGATTCATGGTTATGATATAGTTAATATTATTAATGATGAATATACATGAATAATAGTAATCAAATAGAAATCCCAATAATAAATCATGCACTAAATTTCATCACTTTCCAATATTCAGCTATAAAGTGGATCATGTCTAGGATTAGGCAGGCAATCCATGTCAAATTAAATTAGCATCCCAAATCAGGTTAAATGATAATCCCTCAATATGTTACATTGTAATGTGAGAATTTACATAATAAACCACATATGGATTAAACACATATGAAAATATTTTTGGTAAACTACAAACGAATGAACTAAATGTTACCATTCAAATCATCATTTCTTATGATTGGGGAGCTATGTATGATTTTTCACACCATTTCAATACTAATATATAGATCACCTGCACTTATTTTGGATTTCCCTATTTCTTCACAAGTATGATTAACTATCAACATGTGAAATATTAAAAGGGTGTGTTATGGATATTATTCCCCCAATTAATCATACTATATGATTTTAAAATACAAATGAAAAAATATAAAAAATAAATGTTGTTTAAAATATTTCTATAAATTATAAATGTTAAGAATTTTAATTAGGATATTTTCACACTTATATAAATCATGATATGTTCAAATTAATATCTCATTTTTAGAAAATAAATAAAAAGTTTATTTATTTTTTCATTTTATTAATTATTCATGTTTATAGAATTTTCATTAATTATGTATATTATTGTTAGTTAATTTTAGTTGATAAATTTATTCTTATAAAAGTGTAATTCCATGCATTAAATTCTAGGTAAGAAAAAATATTACTTCGTATTTGTCTACATTGAGTTAAATTTTTAATTAATGTTATTAGATTGAATGTAGTAGTTCATTTTAGTTTATACATATTAGGTAATAATATTATAATTTAAATAGGATATCTCTTGTGTAAATTATCCATGTGTATAAGGTTATTTTTTCAAACTTCCCACTATCCTTTAAGATTTTACTTGATTCTATAAATGTAGGGATTAGTGATCTATAGCTCCAATCTTACTCATGTGAGGATTAAAAATTTCAAATAATTCTACAACATTTCATGAATAGTTACTGTAAATACTATGTATGGTTCATTTTGATATATAAAAATATGTTAAGTTTATATATTTTGTGCAATAAAAACAAATGTTTGGTTTTTAATGAGTTACAAATTAATATGGTTTGAATAAAATAATTTGGTGGATGGAATGTGGATTCAAAAACTAAGTCATTTAGAGAATGTATACATAAAGAAGTAATATATAAGCAAGTAAATATTTGATTGGATGGATGATTTATATAATTAATATGCATGTGAAATATATTAAAATGGTTTTATATTTATTGAAACTCCCTCAAATGTTGTGGGTAAGATTCATTACCAAGCATAACCTTGTCAAGACATCGATCATCTGATCAGTTAGTTTCATGACATATAGGGGTGGCAATGGATTCAATTGTGTATGGAATTTTATATATTATTTTCCCATAAAGGAATAGGTTCACATATTCAACTATGATCTTTAGGATTCACTTGGACAAGAGACAATAATTAGATTAGGCTACCAAATGGATATTTTAGGGTTAATCCATATAGTGGATTGGGTAAGGATTAATCCTCTACTTTATCCAAAAGTTACATATGATATTTTTTGATGGATTCCATACCAAAATTACTAATATGTGAAATAAACACTATACCAGAATCATTATTTAATTGTATATGGATATTTTATGAATATAGATAATGATATATATAGATGCCCAAGCTTGTCGTACATGTACATTACATTACTTTTGTGGAATACATAATACATAACAAAAATAGACACACAAGAACCGTAAAAGTTTGGTGTCTTTGGAAACTCAGAACATAATATTCTAATCATGGTGAAAGATCTTCAACATCTCTCATAAATATCATCCCCTTTTTTTTCTTACCTAAAACATTTCTTTATATCCTATGGAAAATAAAACATATAAAGGGTGAGCTTAACTACTCATTAAGGGTAAGCATGGAGAAAATAAAACAAACCATATACATTTGAACTTAAAAACATGACCATAATGTCTAAACATAAAAATCTTGAGCAATGACATAAAACCTGGCAGTACATAAGGAATAGATCAAAAAAAAGAATTAATCATGATAAAATAGCATGGGAGAAACTATTTAATTGTGGGAACCATTAATCACATGTTATGATTTCCATAGTAGCCAAGACATTACTTCAATGACCATCTTAGTGGACAAAGTCCCTTTCTAAATCGAGTTCACTCCTCATTCCAATCCTGTATCACTGAACCAGAATTACATACCATTCCATCCATGTCTATCTCATGAGATATAAATTATTACCCAATGAATTGGAGGGAGATATAGGTCCCACCCATTTCATAATTAAATCATTCTTACGTGTGCAACAACATAAACATAAATAATTCATCATAACCCAAAGAATAAAATGGGTTTCATAAACACCATTCCATCATAACATGATCCATATAAAACAAATGGGTATCATTTCATCATATGAAAAGTGAAACCATGTAAATCATAGAGAAATTATACTCGAAACATACACATATTAAATAATTTCATCTTATATGGAATATGGTTTTGATAAAACACTTGAAATGAATTCTTGATGAAATTTATTTCTTCTTGAAAATCATTTTCTTTTCAAAAAATTCCATGCAATTTTAAAAGAAAATTATTTTTTGAAAATAGTCATGAAATATTGTAGATGAAGCTTCATGAAAATTAGGCTTTATGAAACCAAAAAAATCCATTCACGCCATAT
This sequence comes from Viscum album, assembly GCA_963277665.1. Taxonomy (NCBI): domain Eukaryota; kingdom Viridiplantae; phylum Streptophyta; class Magnoliopsida; order Santalales; family Viscaceae; genus Viscum; species Viscum album. The sequence goes on along the minus strand of OY728120.1, from coordinate 252,738,803 downwards.
AAGTTAAAAAAATTCTCCTTGTACTTTTTTTGGAAAGTCAAGAAGTTCCTCGTGCGGTAAAAAAAGTAAGATTCCTTTCATAAAATTTGCTAAATTTCAAAAAAGGGTAAAAATTACATTAAACTTATATGAATGTTTTTTAGAAATCATGGTAATGGATGATAACAATAACCATAGTAAATATTTACTAATAAACAGTCTCGGAGAAAAACGAAATTGGAAAAGTTATCCCTTACAATGATCTTTTTGTAAATAAAATAGATCTCTTATGTGTATTAAATATAAGGTCAAATAAAGCAAGTATAAATAAATGAAAAGATATAAAAATTCAATTCTCACATAATAAAAGAACAACATAAACAAGAAAGAGAAGATCAACACAAAGAACGGAAATTAGGTTAAGATGTTCCCTTACCTCGTGTCCGACTTGACTCGATCATTATTCAATCCCCTGAATAATAAAACAAAGATAATTTATACTTTCATAAGAACATTTTTTAACATTATTATTCCTTTTATATCACTTATTACCATGTTATAAAAATTATGTAACCATTTAAGTTAATAATGTTTGTTTTGTCGATATTTGGTACTTGAGTCAAAAATGGACTTCTTATAATTACATGTTTTTCATGTGGTAAAAGGTTCATTATATCCATAATTATATTAATGATTTAAATATCATATATATTATATATATCTTGAATATACAAGGATTTATAATTTTACATAACATATGGATGTAAGAAATGAAATGCATCGTTCATGGAGACTGTAAGTCGTGCGTACACATGAACGCTACTTTCATTTATATTTCTTATTTTAATGTAATTAAAAAATAATGATACATAGGTATATTATATTTCAAGTATAATACCATATATAATATCATTAACTACATCCTTTATACATCACACATAAGGCATTAACGAATCACATCACTTTGAGGGGGTAGTAGTCTGCACTTCCTTAAATGAGATTATTGTATTTACCCACTATGGAAACCATAAAGGCTTGATATAATTGGGAAGTAAAGAAGAATAAAGAAATTCATAAACATAATATATATCGTACATAAATACATTTCCATCATAATGGCCACCATGAGAGGTGGTAGGAGAAAATCGAACAATTATCATTTCTTGAGGCCTTAGTTTTCCATCCACAGAAACATTATGTTCATCATTCATTAGACGGAGGTGTGTGTAAGTGTAGTTCTAATAAGTCTCATAAAAACATCCTAGTATATTTAGGATACTGTTTTTGTTACAAAATAAATGATTAAAAAAATTTGGGGTTGGATAAGTAGAATAAAAGAAAACAATTTATGAGAAATTGTTACCTTTAATTTGGGTAACTTCCTTTGCTTTGAACCAAAATGACTTCTTGATGTGCCTTCTGCCTGAGGTAATGCTTCTAGGGGGAGGATAGGTATGTAGGGAACTTAATTGGGCAAATTTTTGACGATCCAAATGGCTATAGAGGTGTGAGGAATTGGATATAAGTAGTATCTTTTTATAAGGGGAAGGAGGGGCTCTTTTGGAAAATGTGAAAATATTATTTTATTATAAACATATCATCAGTTTAAAAAGGTCAAAAAATCATTAAAGATGAATATAAGATGACTAATGGTCTAAATAAAATCATAAAATCACAGTTATATATGGTTGGATAATATTTTTATCATTATAATCTTATTTATTTAAATCATTTATTAATGACGTAAATATTGCATCATTATTGTGTCATGAATAATTTAATTTATTTTATGTCTAAAATTATAAAAAAATACCATCATGTAGGTAATATTTTTATATTTACAATTAATATTTATAGTCGAAAAGATAATTTATATAACCCCTTATAAAAATCAATTACTAAATGATTTTTGTTAATGTCAATTTTGTCTTTACATTAAATTAATTAATCCAATTTGTCATTATCACTACCAAGTGGCTCCATGGGGACCCAAAATCGCCCCAAGGATGCACATGGTTGTAAATGACTCAACCAATAAGATTTTGACAATTTTTAAGGTAAATTTTATTTATTATAATATTCTTTTAACCTTGAATTACCCTATTTACCTTTAACCACGGTAAATAAATGTCAAAAGTTTCTATTCACCAAAAATTATTTTCATCTTATTGAACAACATTTTACTTCTTGATAACAACCATGTATGTCGGTTTTTTTAAATTCAATTCACAGAAGTGGTAAAATTTCTTTTAAATGAAAGAGTCAGTTTTTTCAACTACCACTAAGTGGTTTCACTATTCATCAAAACTTGAAGTTTTTCAGAAAAAATACCAAAAATTCAGCCTAAGCTATATTTGATATTCTGAATTCATAAAAGATGTCTATTTTTCAAAATTAAAAACATAGAAGTGGAATTAATTAATAATAAAATTAATTCCCCTTACCAAAACAAATAGCGTGTTTTTAAGAAACAATAACTATCAAAAGTTCGACACTTGATTATGTGCAATTTCAAAGTGAAATTAATTCCAATGACAACATTGGATTAAATGGTAAAAATTTATTCTAAGTAAACTTTAAAACCAGTCAAAAATATTATCTATCTATATAAATTATTGCGATGAAAAAAGTTGTTTTTAATTAAAATATAGCGTGGTTTTACTATTCGTTAAAATATGAAAGTTATTATAATAATATGAAAAACTTATCCAAATTATATTTTTATATCTAGATTCCAAGGAATAATTTTTCCTTGTCAAATTGAACATATAAACATGTCAAAAACATGATTTAATGTGGGTGCACCATCAAAAGGTGGGAAAACTGCATTTTTTTTGGAAAATACTTATTTTAGCCGAAAATATAGTTTGTTCTCATACCATGTTCTAGAAAATGTGTATAATGAATAATAATGTTATAAAATTAAAAATTTAGTTGATTCTATTCATAACGGCTAGTTCATAATAATATTATAACCATATATCGTTGTTTTGTGTAACGTGGTATTGCATACAACACATGCTATCAAGGAAGGTTGCGATTGCGTGTAATGCAAGCCATGTTCGGGTTGCATGTTGTGCAAGACTCCTTCATTGTTCCATATAAAATAATCCAACCATATTTAATTTATACATTGAATATATATATACACACTCAATGCTGCGTAGAATAACTACTATCAAACGAAATTGAAATTGTGTGTAACATGATCCAAAAATGGTAGTGTGTATACTGCAAGCTAATACAGTGTTGAGTATAGCGCAAGGTAATATTGGTGTAGCATACAACAAAAGATATGAAAAAATATATATCTCATAAAATCTCGAGGTGTTACATTCTACCCCCCTTAAAATGAATTTCGCCCTTGAAATTCGTCGGGGTTATAAATGGTTTATTACATGAGAGTTTCATTCATAGAAACCCACATAGTAAAAAGGAATACTAAAGCGTAATTTTAAAAATGAACGTTATAAACAAAATGGATACCCAATGTAACTCATCACATGGGTTCCCATATAGGAGAACATAGGTGAAAATATGGTTATGGAAGAGAAATATAACCATCAACTTCTAATGAAGAGTGGTAGAGGACATGGCTATGAAAAATCCAACAATCACAAAGCCATAAATTTGTAATAATCTAAGGTACCATCTAACTCATCAGATATAAGGGCTCTAGAAAAACATTTTTGGTTTTCATTGTCATTTTCAAAATGTTGAAGAATATATTTTTTGAAATAAAAGAAATAATTGATTTTGGTACAATCTCACTATTGGTCATTCCATGAACAATTTCCACGTCATCTCTTAAAAAAATTAAGTTGAATTTGTCATTCATGAAGTGTTAGTATATCATGTGATAGAATGATAGGTCATTCCATCTGTCTCAATCAAATTTTAGAAAAAGTTATTAAATATATATAAGTCTATCTATAGTGAGATTAATCGTATATGGTTCCTAAAATGGACTTATACCACTTAATAAATTAAAACTAATTTATACTAACCAGGGACTTCTTGTAGACCAGTGGTAGGTGATAAAGGCATGTCGTAGTTCAGTTGTGGGTTTGATTCCCGCAACCTTGTCTGACATTATGGGTTGTTGCCCATTCTACAGGTTGTCCTTTTTCTAAAACTACACTATTATAACATTACAGAAATAATATCGAAAAACGTTCTAGCCTTAAACAATACTATCATATGTCCAAAATAATCCATTACAATATTTAGACTTATCACAAATACATCTGTCCAATCTCATAGTATAATGAAAACAATTACTGGAAAGGTCACATAACAAGAATGAGAATAGCATCATTTATCCCCCGTATATCATAAAATAAATCTTGTTGGTCATATTCCGGACATGTGAATACATTAATCATGTATTCTCTTAAAAAATGAATACCAATTGAACCTTAGTGAAAAAATGAATGCTGTCAAAAGTTAACTCTTTCCACATACCAAAATCCCAACACTTCTATATAATCAAACAATGATATAACTTTGTCCATATATCAGTCATAAGCTCATTTCATTATCTCTTTATCCCTTCATTATGAACATATCATATTCATTCAAAAAATATTTGAATAAACTTTCATGGTTACTGATACCATTCATCATATACTTTCAAAAACTCAAGGAAAGACAACAGTGTAACAATGCATATATTTTTCTTTATTCCAGAGTACCATACATTATTCTTGATAATCAAACAATCATTCCACTAACTTCTTAAACCACTGACTGAGCTTCATCATTTCTTTCACCTCATATATCATTTTTAGTCTCTTCATCATCATCCACATAAATACTACCAATATGACCTTTTTGATTATATTCATGAGATTTTCCCTTAGGGCATTAGTTTTCATAATTCCAATACATTCCACATTTAAAACATTTAATCATTGTTTATGTCGTAGTAATACCATTATCCTTGTCCATGGTGTTAACTGAACCTTTTCCTTTACACTTACTGGCTTTGTGTCCTTCTTTTCCACACCCAAATAATCTTCGAGTTCCTTTGAAACATTCTCCTTGATTCCTCTTCCCACATGATTTACATGATGGAAATTGAACTTTTTCCACTATGATCATCATGAAACTCCATCTTTCTCTTATTAGATGAGTCGGGGTACTTACCAAAGTTGATATTATTGATCATATTGTGAGATTGATGATTATGAATAATAATGATGTTTTGACTTCCAAATCCTGTTTCATTTGGTTTCTCATGAAGAATATCATTCCACTGTCCATCAAATCCTCCATTATCGTGAATCTTCTTGTTTCCAGCCATTTTTTAAGACCCAAAAATAATAGTATGAGAGGAAAAAATAATTCTAGGAAAACAACATAATAAAGGGGGAGTAACTTCAATATATAACATCATTGGTTTAATTCTAAGATCGTTACAGTAATTCTAGGACTACAACCTATAAATATACTTAACCTTAGGGACATCCCTTGACATACCTTAGAAATATCTCTAGGGATCTCACTAATGTTCTCGCATCCTAGTTTCCAAAGGTAGACTAAACCATTCCTCTGATACAAACTGTAAAAAACCAAGCTTGTCATACATGTACATTACATTACTTTTGTGGAATACTTAATATATAACGAAAACTGGCACACAAGGACCGTAATAATTTAGTGTCTTTGGAAACTCAGAACATAATCTTCTAATCATGGTGAATGATCTTCAACATTTCCCATAAAGATCTTCCCCTTTTTTCTCATACCTAAAACATTTCTTTATATCCTAGGGAAAATAAAACATATAAAGGGTGAGCTCAAATGATCATTAGGGGTAAGCATGGAGAAAATAAAACAAACCATATACATTTGAACTTAAAAAAATGACCATAATGTTTATAAATCAAAATCTTGAGCAATGACATAAAACATGGTAGTACGTAAGGCATAGATCATAGAGAAACATTAATCATTATACAATAACATGAGAATATAACATGTAATTGTGGAAAAAATTAATAACATGTTATGATTTCCATAGAATCCAAGGCATTTCTACCAAGACCATCTTAGTGGACAAAGTCTCTTTCTGAATCGAGTTCACTCCTCATTCCAATCCTATATCACTGAACCAGAATAACTTACCATTCCAACCATATCTATATCATGTGATATAAATAATTACCCAATGAATTGGAGGGAGATAAATGTCCCACCCATCTCATAATGAAATCATTATTACGTGTTCTACTACATAAACATAAATCATTCATCATAACCCAAAGAATAAAATGGGTTTTATAATCATCATTCCATCATAACATGATCCATATAAAACAAATGGATATCATTTCATCATCAGAAAAGTGAAACCATGTAAATAATAGAGACACTATACTTGAAAAATTCACATATGAAATATTTTCATCTTATATGGAAAATGGATTTGATAAAACACTTGAAATGAATTCTTGATGAAATTTCATTTTTCTTCAAAATCATTTTCATTTCACAAAATGCCTTGAAATTTAAAATAAAATGATTTTGTTGAAAATAGTCATGAAATCTTGTATAGTAAGATTCATGAATATTAGGCGTTATGAAACCATAAAAATCAATTCACGCCATATAAGTTAAAAAACATTCTCCTCATACTTTTGTCGGAAAGTCAAAAAGTACCTCATGTGGAAAACAAAAGTAAGATTACATTCATAACATGTGGTAAATTTCAAAAATGGGGAAAAAGGACTTTAAAAATACATGAAAACATTTTAAGAAAACATCGATATGGATGATAATAATAACCCCAGTAAATACTTACAAATAAACAGTCTCAGATAAAAATGAGATTGGAAAGGTTATCCATTACAAAGATCTTTTTGCAAATAAATTAGATCACTTATTTTTATTCACAATAAGGTAACATAAATAATGTATAAATACATGATAATATATAAAAATTCATTTCTCAAATAATCAGAGAATGACATATACAAGAAAGAGAAGATTAACCCAAATAAAGGAAATTGGGTTAAAAAGTTCCATTACCTCGTGTCCGACTTGACTCGATCGTTATTTAATCTCCTAAATAATAAACCAATGTTAATTTATACTTTATTAAGAACTTATTCATGTTTATTATTACTTTTATATTACTTATTACCATGTTATAAACTTTATTTAACCATTTAAGTTAATAACGTTCGTTTTGTCGATATTTGGTACTTGAGTCAAAAATGGACTTCTTATAATTACATGTTTTTCATGTGGTAAAAGGTTTATTATATCCATAACAATATTCATGATTTATATATAATATATATCATATATATCCAGTATATATATGTATTTATAATAGTACATAACATATGGAGGTAAGAAATTAAATGCATCGTTCATGGAGACGGTAAGCCGTAGTTACGCATGAACACTACTTTCATTTATATTTCTTATTTTAATGGAATTAAAACATAATGATACATAGTTATATTATAATTCCATAATATTATCATATATAATATCATTAACTCCATCCTTTATGCATCCCACGTATGGCATTAACGAATCACATCACATTGAGGGGGCGGTAGTCCGCACTTCCTCAAATGAGATTAATGTATTTACCCACCATAGAAACCATAAAGAATTGATATAATTGGGAATTAAAGAAGAATAAGGAAATCATAAAAATAATATATATCATATATAAATACAGTTCCATCATAATGGCCACCCTGAGAGGTGGTAGGAGAAAATCAAACAATCATCATTTCGTGAGGCGTTAGTTTTCCATCCACAGAAACATTATGTTCTTCATCCATTAGATGGAGGTGGGCATAAGTTTAGTTCGAATACATATCATAACAAAATCATAGTATATTTAGGATACTTTTGTTGTTATAAAAGAAAGGATTAAAAATATTTTAGGGGTTGGAGAAGTAGAATAAAGGAAAACAATTTAAGAGAAATTGTTACCTTAAATTTGGGTAACTTCCTTTGGTTTGAACCAAAAGGACTTCTTGAAGTGCCTTATGCCTATGTAAGGCTTCTAGGGTGAGGAGAGGGATGTAGGGAGATTAATTTTGTAGAGTTTGGATGAGCCAAATGTCTTGAGAGGTGTGACAAATTGCATAGAAATGGTCTCCTTTTATCTGTAGATGGATGGGCTCTTTTGGAATGTGTGAAAATATGGTTTTATTATAAACTTATCTTCAGTTTCAAAAGGTCTAAAAATCATTAAAGATGACGATAAGATGACTCAATGTATAAATAAAATAATCCAATCATAATTGGACATGGTTTTGATAATATTTTAATAATTATAATCTTATTAATTTAAATAATTTATTAATGACCTAAATACTGTATCATTATTGTGTCATGAATAATTTAATTTATTTGATGTCTAAAAATTATAAAAAAAAACTACCATAATATAGGAAATCCTTTTAGCTTTCCAATTAATATTTATAGTTGAAATTATAATTTATATATCCCCTTATAAAAATTAATTACTAAATAATTTTTGTTAATGTCAATTTTGCCTTTACATTAAATTAATTAATCCAAATTGTCATTATCACTTCCAAGTGGGTCAATGGAGTCCCAAAGTCGACCCAAGGATTCCCATGGTCGGACATGACTCAACCAACATGTTTTGGACAAGTGTTAAAATAATTTTGAATTATTATAATATTCTTTTAACCTTGAAGTACCCTATTAACCTTTAACCGCGGTAAATAAAAGTCAAAAGTTACTATTCACAAAAAAAGATCATCTTATTGAACCAAATTTAACTTCTTGAAAACAACCATGTATGTCAGATTTTTAAAATTAAATTCCCAGAAGTGGAAAAATTTCATTAAATGAAAGAGTCGGTTTTTTTAACTACCACTAAGTGGTTTCACAATTCATCAAAAATTTAAGTTTTTCAGAAAAATACCAAAAATTCATCCTAAGATATATTTGATATTCTGAATTCAAAAATTATGTCTATTTTTCTAAATTCAAAACATATAATTGGAATTAATGAATTTTAAAATTAATTCCCATTATCAAAATAAATAGCTTGTTTTTAAGAAACAATAACTATCAAAAGATCGACACTTGTTTATGTCCAATTTCAAAGTGAAAATAATTTCAATGACCAACATTGGATTAAGTGGTAAAAATTTATTATAATTACACTTTAAAACCAATTAAAAATAAAATATAACCATATAAATTATTGCGATGAAAAAAGTTGTTTTAATTAAAATATATTGTGTTTTTACTATTCATTAAAATATGAAAGTTATCAGAATAATATGAAAATTTTATCAAGATTAAATTTTTATATCCTGATTCCGAGGAAAAAATTAATTTTTTCATATTTACCTTATAAAAATGTCAAAAACTAGATTTAATGTGGGTGGGCCATCAAAAGGCAGCAAAACTGTAATTTTTTTTAAAAAAAATAATTATTTTACCTGAAAAATTTAGATTGTTCTCATACAATGTTCTAGAAAATGTGTAAGATTAATAATAATGTTATAAAATTCAAAATTTAGTTGATACTATTCATAACATCAATTTCATAATAATATTATAACTATATATCGTTGTTTATTGTAACTTGGAATTGCGTACAACACACGCTATCGAGGAAGGTTGTGATTGCGTGTAATGCAAGCCAAGTCAAGGCTGCATGTTGTGCAAGAATCCTTCGTTGTTTCATATAACATAATCCAACCACATTTCATTTATACATTGAATATATATATATATACACTCAATGTTGCGTAGAGTAACTACTATCAAATGAACTTGAAATTGTGTGTAACATGATCCATGAATAGTGTTGCGTATACAGCAAGCTAATACGGTGTTACGTATAGCGCTAGGTAACCTTTGTGTAGCATACAACAGAAGATATGAAAAAAATAATATATCTCAGAAAATATCAGGGTGTTACAATACATGGGGTCATCATTTTAGTTGGAGAAATTTAATTAAAATTCTGTAAAGAAAATATATAAAATAATATTATCACCCAAAGATATGTCTTTTTATTTTATATTTTAGCATGAATCTTGTTTATAATTTTTTTATCTTATTCATGAGTGAACTATAAAAATATTATATATTGGTATCAACTTATTCTATTGTTTATCAATGAGAATCATTCAATTCATTTGAAATTAAATATCATAGAAATTAATTTCTCTAACTCTAAATCAGGGGTATTAGATATTGGTTGTTCATACAACACTTATGAAAATAAACATAGACTAAGAGATATGAGATAATTAATTAAAGTTAAATTTAATATATGTTTTTTCGTGGTGAAAAAAATATTCAACAATGGTAAGAACTTATAATCTATATAATAGGTCCCATACCTGAAATCCTAGATAGAGTGATGAGGATTCGTGAATTTGATTTCCAAATACATTGGTAATTTATTTTATAAAATAATCAAACTACACTAGACTCCCTTTGGATTTATTATAAATTAAATTATCGTTCATGTCCTGGGGAATGGTGACATTGGAAAAGTTTTATATCAAATTCTACGTAAAGAGAAAACTCATCAACATGTAATAAAGGCTTAGATCAAAATAATATAAGGAAATATGAGCAAGGATGGATTTCTTATTAAAAAAGCATGTAATAACAAGATTAGTCCATAAATTATTATACAATGACATTATATTGACCCATCCTTTTCTTAAATTAATATTACATCATTTTAAAGATAAATATCATAATAGTATTACACATAGAATATCCAGAGGTTTAGTGTCTTGGGAAAACTAGGACCACACATAACAATTACAACATCAATCATAAACATTAATTTAATTTCTTATTCTCTAGCTTCTTATTGGAACTTGTCCTTTATTTACTATATGTATCCACATGAGGATATAAACCAAAAGGGGTGAGATATAAGCCCAGTAAGAGGATAAATAAGAAGAATATATAATGGGGTGAGCATAATCAGGACATAGGAAAAAGACCATGAACATGAGAGGAGCATAAATAAAAGACTTGAAATGTGGAAATGCATAAAAATGAAACATCTTGTCATAGTGGTTAACTACCCCACATACATGTGAACCAATCTAGAATATTGTTCACAAATCATTTCTCATATACTCATTAGATTCATCACTTTATCCAATGCATTGGAGTGCTGTATAATTCTGGGCCCACCCGTCACATTCAATCATTCATATTGCGCTATATAATTCTGGGTGCACCCGTCATATAATAACATTACCATTATAATGTTTACCACATGGAACATATATCAAAAGTTAACATAACTAACCCATATAAAGGAATGGGTATCATCTCATATGAACACATTCATAAACATTGGGTTTCCAAAACAATGAGGGAATAACATACTTGATATAAGAACTACTAACCTTGAATGAGAAGTAAAAGGTGAGTTCTTAAAAGAAGAGTTCTTTTGGAAAACATTTTGTTTGACATAAACAGTAGTGGTAAACATTTATATCCTAGAAAATTAAATAAAATGATGAAAAAATAATCTTTAAGAAGTAACAATATCAAAAATGGAGTGAAAGAGGGAGAACCTGATGGGTGAAAGTTGGGTTTGAGAATTTCCCCTTACCTTGTATCTAAATGCTTCCTTCTCTTTAATGTCCTGTATAATGACATTATATTCTTTAATTAGAAATAAAGAAACTTGTGTACATTAATATGGTTCATTATGGTTTCATTAAGTGATTTTATGTGCCTTTGGATTAGTTATAGAGTTTAAAAAACATTTTTCGGGAATGTCTGTTTTTATGGTTTTCTTGAGTGGTTCACATGTATTCCTAAATTTATGTTTGAGTAGAACATGGGTAAACATCCAGAACTGATATTAATGTTATTAATGATATTACAGGATTTATAATGATCTTATAATTAATTATATTAGATCCATGTGGATCAATCATTAGATAATAATTAAATGATTATTTTTGGGTTAATTTGAGTGATTTTTTGATCATAAGGAACTTGTTTTATTTTATCACTAAAAATAAGGTCATAAGATAGTTACAGAACTAGAAATAGGAGATAATAAATATAAAATATTATTTTTCAACCATAAAAATGGTTTCATTAACAGATCTTAATGTTAAAATGGAAGAAGAAAACATGTCGTTTTTGAAGGTGATAAATTAACACCTCACGAACAATGTTCTCTTTATTAAAAATAAAAGGAAGAGGGAAAGGGGATTGGATGATATAATATCATAACATTACATTAAATATATAATAATTTACTTACAATTCCATTTGGATGAATATAGGATGGGAGAGATCAATAAATGAACTTGAACTTGAAAGGAAATTAACGGAGAAGAGGGAGAGAAATTACCTCATAAATCCTCCCCTTGAGATCCTCCTTGAAGAAGATAGGCTTGGTATTTTGATGATAACATAAGATCATATAAGTGGGAGAGGGTCTAAGGAGGATGGTTGGTCTAATTTTAGAGAAGTATTGGAGCTATAGAGGTGTGAGGAAATGAGGGTCTAAAGTGTGGTTTTTATAGTGGAGGGGAGATGGGTTTTCTTAATATAAAATTCATTAGTTTATAAAATTCCCTCTAAGACAAGGAATAGTTAGTCTTGAATGACCAAGAGTAGTAATTTTATCATGTTATCCCAAACCAAGTGGGCTTACATGAGTAGAAAATCACACAAGACTCTATAATTAGCTTATTTAGCTTATTTTTTAAAATTACGGTATTTCACTATTCATAAAAAATTCAAGTACATTAGAAAAATCCAAAAAATTTACCCCAACCATTTTTCAATGTGTAGAATAAAAAAATGAAATCCATTTTTCAAAAATAATTTTCTAAATAGTATTAATTTAATATTTAATGAAAATCATAATTTACTTTAAAAAAATAGTTTTTAAAATTAAAACTGATTTTATAGTGCTTTCAAAAATTACGTAGGGTTTTAAAATATTATATAAAAACTATAATACATTTGTTTTATAATTAATTTATATATTTTAAGAAAAAAAAGTGTATTTTAAATTAATTAATTATTTACAATTAATTATTTATGACTTACAAAATACGAAAACATTTACTAAGGTCAAAATGTCACATTCTAAGATGTCTAAATTTTATTTATTTATAAATGTGTAAGGATACTCTTAGGTTGGATGATTTACTATTCATAAGGGTAATATTACTATTCATATGGTTAGGTTACTATTCACTTGGGTACATTACTAGTCACCATTTTTTTGTTTCATGAGACTCCAAAAATCATCTTGAACACAACCGTCTATGTCATATTTTCAAAATTCCAAACACAGAAGTGACAAACTTATGTTTAAAGGTCACTTATCACTTAGTAGATCATTATGTTGTATCTTCATGTTATTTTATGAAATAATTATAATATGGTAATTTCCATTGAAAAACTTTGGGTCATTACATTCTTCCCCCCTTATGAAATTTATCCATCGAAATTTCAATTTACACAAATAGGTGAGGGTACGTCTCCTTCATTGCCTCTTCAGGTTCCCAAGTTGCTTCTTCAAACTTATGGTTCCTTTGTAACACTTTGACAAGATGGTTTGTCTTGTTGCATAGAACCTTATCTCTCCGATCCAGAATCTTTACTGGCTCCTTCACATAGGAGAGATCATCTTCCAGATACGCCACCTCTGAGTTCAGTACATGTGAGGGGTCTAGTATATACTTCCTCAGTAGTGATACATGAAACACATCATGAACTTGAGCCATATTCAGTGGAAGTGAAAGATGATTGGCAAGGATCCTATGCGGTCAATGATCTCAAAAGGGCCAATATACCTTGGGCTTATCTTCCCTTTCTTCCCAAAGCGCAAGACTCACTTCCACGGACATATTTTAAGGAAGACATTATCTCCAATGTTGAACTCCAAGTCCCTTCGATGGTTTTCATCATAGCTCTTTTTCTGCATTGACCATATTTGATGTGTTTCTGGATGACATGAACCTTCTCTATTATCTCTTGAAGATGATCGGGTCCAAGTATATTTCTTTCTCCAACTTCATCCCAACATGTTGGAGTTCTACATCGCTTTCCATACAGAGCTTCATATGGAGCCATCTGAATACTCTAGTGGAATCTATTGTTGTATGAGAACTCAAACAATGGGAGATGATGATACCATCCACCTTTGAATTCTAGATAGAAGTCTCTTAGAATATCTTCAAGCGTCTGAATAGTTCTTTCAGACAAGCCATCAGTTTGGGGGTGATAGGATGTGCTGAAATTTAATTCAGTACTCAAAGAATGTTGAAGGCTCCTCCAGATTTTAGATGGGAACCTTGGATCACGGTCAGAGGCTATTGAGAGTGGAACACTATGTAGTCTCACCACTTTCTTCACATATATCTTTGCATGTTGTTCAAGCGAGAGATCTTCCCGAATAGTGGTAAAATGGGAAGTCTTGATGAGTTGGTCAACCACATCCCATATCGCATTATTTCCCTTCAATGTCTTCGGGAGACCAGTTACCAAGTCCATAGTAACATTTTCCCCATCTCCACATGGGTATAGGAAATGACTGCATCATTCTTTTGGACTTTTGTCACTCAGCATTAAATTTCTGACATACCAAGCACCTTGATATATATTCTTAAATCTCATTCTTCATGTTATCCCACTAGAAGTGTTCATGGGGATCATAGTACATTTTGGTACTCCCAGTATGGATAGAGAATATTGAGCTATGTGAATTATCCAATAGCTCCTTATTTATCCCAGGTGATAAAGGCACACAAAGGCGCATTCCAAACCAAATCACACCATCATCATCGATATGGAACTCATGCAGCTTCACATCCTTTACTGCATTCACCCTCTTTTGTATCATTACATCATCCCTTTATGCTTCCTTAATCTTCTCTTGGATGGATGGTTATAGAATCATTTGGGCAAGGTAGGATTTACCCTCTGCCCTTTTGATTTCCAAATCCATTATTTTCATATCCATGAAGATAGGGTCTCTCTCAATCCACAGAATGGATCGAGTTGCAGGTTCTTTTTTGATTAGAGCATCAGCTACCTTGTTCGCCTTTCTAGGATGGTAGTGAATAGAGCAATCATAATCTTTGATTAGCTCTAACCATCTCCTTTGATTCATATTGATCTCATTTTGTGTGAATATTTATATTAGGCTCTTTTGGTCAGTGTATATGTCACACTTCACGACATAAAGGTAGTGCCGCCAAATTTTCAAGGAAAAAATAAACTCTGCGAGCTCTAGATCATGTGTCGGGTAGTTATGCTCATTGATCTTAAACTATCATGAGGAATATGCTATCTCATTATCATTTTCCATGAGTACGCAACCCAATCCTTACTTTGAAGCATCACTGTATATCACAAAACATTCTCCACTTCTCGGTAGTGTGAGTACAGGTGCAGTGATCAACCTTCTCTTTAGCTCCTTGAAGCTTCCCTCACATTCTTCCGTCTAGACATACTTTACCCCTTTCCTTGTTATCATAGTTATAGGTATTGACAATCATGAAAATTTTCTCACAAACAATCAGTATTACCCGGATAATCCACAAAAAATACGGATTTCTGTGACACTAGAGGGCCTGGGCCATTCCTAAATCGCCTTTGTTTTTGAAGGATCCACAAGAAATTACCTCACTTGTGATCACATGTCCCAATAACGTGACTTGATTCATCCAAAAGTCACACTTTCTGAACTTGGTGTACAACGTCTCCTTTCATAATGTCGGAAACACAAGTCTTGGATGTTCTTCATGTTCCTCCTTTCTCTTGGAGTAGATGAAAATATAATCGATAAAAACTACCAAAAATATGTCGAGGTAATGTCTAAAGACTCTATTCATCAAATCCATGATGATTTCATGGGAATTAGTAATTCCTAAGGGCATCACTAAAAACTCATAGTGCCCATACCTTGTACGGAAGGCATACTTCTGAATATCTTCATTCTTTACCTTTACCTAATGAAATCCAAAACAAAGATCCACCTTTGAGAAGTACTGAGCTCATCCTAACTGGTCAAACAAGTCATCAATCCATGGGATAAGATGCATGTTCTTTATGGTGATCTTTTTGAGTTCCTGATAATCGATACACAGCTGCATTGTTCCATCCTTCTTCATCACAAAGAGCACTGTTTCTCCCCAAGGTGATGCACTAGTGTATATGAACCCTTTGTCCAGATGCTCTTGCAGCTGCTTATTTAACTCCTCCAATTCAATAGGATCCACATTATAGGGACACTTAGGAATATGAGTAGCTCCAAATATGAGTTAAATTGATAAATCTACCTCATGATCTGAGGGAATTCGAGGTAACTCTTTGGGAAATACATCATCATATTCCCTCACGATGGGAAATTCCTCAGGGTTGGGACTTTCCTTCGACTCAACCATTTGAGTGAGGTATGCTTTTTCATTGGGAATCAACACCCACACCATTGAAGGTTTTTTAAAAGGAGATTTATGATCTTCCTTTCATTTATAGTGGATCATGTGATGGTTCAAAATATTAAAAGCTATTTCCTTTTCCCGATAGTTGATATGTGATCTATATAATGAGATCAAATCCATTCCCATTATAGTGCTGAATTACACCAAGTGAAGTATTACGAGATTTTCTAGAAGAATTTTCCCCCATACGCCAACAGGAGAAGAGTCAAACACTTTGGTTGAAAAGATTTTACCACTTTGTGTTTTTAAATATATCTCTATATCAAGGTTTTGGGGATTTGATTCTATAGTTCTAGAAAACTTGCAAGATATAAAGGAATGCATAGAACCAGAATCAAATAAGTCTTTTTCCATTCTTGAGTGAATAGGAATTGTACCTTGTACGACTTCATTATCATGTTCCACCTCCGCAGTAGTGATTTCATAATCCTTCCCTTGTTCCTTTGGCTTTGGTGGTTGTTGATATTGATTACCCTCGATAACTCAAGGTTTATTGCACTGACTTGCAAAGTGCCCTTACTCCCTACAGTTGTAGCATTGAACCATGAGTGGATCGATTCTTTCTTCTGACACATTCTCCTTCCTTTTCATGTCTTTTTGACCCTCTTTAGCATGGTGTCCTTCTTTACCACACTTGAAGAACTTCTACTTCTTATTGAGGCAGTTCCCATGGTGCAACTTCCCACATTTTTGGCATGTCTGTCATTGAGTTTTCTTCCCACCTTTGTCATTAGATCCGCCAGCTTGAAACTCCATATTTCATTTCTTATCACCGTAGTCATGGGACCATTATCCAAACTCCATCTCCACTTTGACATCACATATAACAAGTTCTTCATAACTCCCAATGTCTTGAATAGCAAGATCCTTTCAAAGGATTGGTTTTAATCCACTAAAGAATCTATCAATTTTTTCTATCATTGTTGATAACAAAACCCAAAGCATACCTTGAAAGCCTTATGAAATATGCTTCATAGGTTGTGATAGATTCTCCTTTTTTTCTTGAGCTCTTTGAATACTATCTCCATCTTTGTGCGAATAGTTCTTGGGTAATACTTGTTATGTAACATTATCTTAAAGTCTTCACATTCCATCTCTTCGATTTTCTCCCTTGGCTTGGTGTTCTTAAACAAATACCACCATTGATCGGCTTATCCAACTAGATGATAAAAGGATAAGGTCACCTTCTCTGTCTCTGAACAGTGAATACCAGAAAAGATATTCTCTGTGGATTTGACCCACTATTCCGCAAGTAGTGGATCAGGAGATCCATTAAACATCGGTGGTCATTGGTGCATAAAACATTCGATAGCCAGTGCTACCTCTTTGGTGAAGAATGGAGTTCCCCATTATTATGGTTATTATTCATAACCTAAGATAATTGGGTAAGAATCACCATGATGTTCTAAACTGCACCTCCCAAATCATTGGGGACATCATTCGGGAAATCGTTGCATTGACCCTCGCACGAGTTGTTGGCCTGATTTCTCCTGGTTCCCACCAATTTCTAAAACAGAAAAGGATAGAACAAATCATAAGTAGGCATGTAATGAATAAATAACTTATTCCTTTGAAAAATTTATACTGAAATCATAACATATGGGATACCTATGTAAATATTCTTGTGTTCATATTTGTATTTAGTCTCATGCTAGAGGTTTTCCCTAGGGTTCACTAATCCAAATTCCCAAATTAACTAAACCTTTACTCTAATACCAACTATAGTGACCCAACCTTTTCTTACATTACTATTACATAATTTTAAAGATAAACAACATAATAGTATTACACATAGAGGATCCAATGTTTTATTGTCTTGGTCAAACTAGGAGAACACCTAACAATTACAGCATCAAGCATGAACATTTTTTAAATTTCTTCTTCTCTAGCTTCTTATTGTAACTTGTCCTCTCCTTAGTATGTGTATCCACCTGAGGTTATACACCAAAAGGGGTGAGCTAGAAGCCCAGTAATAGGATAGTTAAAAAGAATATATAATGGGGTGAGCATAATAATGACATAAGAAAAATATCATGAACACGAGAGGAGCATAAATAAAAGACTTGAAATGTGGAAATGCATAAAAATGAAACATCATGTATTAGTGGTTAAATACCACACGTACTTGTTAAAAAAGCTTGAATATTTTTCACACATCATTTCACATTTACTCATGAGATTCATCACTTTACCCAATGCATTGGAGCGCTTTATAATTCTGGGCGCACCCGTCACATTCAATCATTCATATTGCGTTATATTATTCCGGGCACACCCGTCACATCATAACAATATCATCATCATGCTTAACATATGGAACATATATACAAAGTTAACATAAATAACCCATGTAAAGGATTGAGTTACATCTCATAATAACACATTCATAAACATTGGGTTCCCAAAACGAAGAGGGAATAACATACTTGATACAAGAACTATCAACCATGAATGAGAAGTAAAAGGTGAGTTCTTAAAAGAAGAGTTATTTTGGAAAACATTTTGTTTGACATAAATAGTATTTCTAAACATTTATATCACAGAGAATGAAATAAAATGATGAAAAAATGACCTTTAATAAGTAACAACATAAAAAATGGAGTGAAAGAAGGAGAACCCGAAGGATGAAAGTTGGGTTCGAGAATTTTCCCTTACCTTGTATCTGAATTCTTCCTTCTCTTTAATTTCTTGTATAATGACATTATATTATTTAAATATAAATTCATAACCTTTTATGCATTATTATGTTTCATTAGGGTTTCATTAAGTGATTTTATGTGACTTTTGATGAGTTATAGTGTTTAAAAACCATTGTTCGGGAATGATTGTTTTTTTTTTGGTTTTCTTGAGTGGTTCACTTGTATTCTTAAATTGAAGTTTGGGTAGAACATGGGTAAACATACAGAACTAATATTACATGTTATTAATGATATTAATGGATTTATAATGATCTTATAAATAATTATATTAGATCCATGTGGATGAATCATTAGAAAATAATTAAATGATGATTGTTTGGGTTAATTTGAGTGTTTTTTCGATCATAATGAACTTGTTTAATTTTATCACTAAAAATATGGTCATAATTTAGTTCCAGAACTTGAAATAGTATATAATACATATGAAATATTCAGGTTCAACCATTAAAATGGTTTCATGGCAAGATCGGGAGGTAGAAATGGAAAAAGAAAACATTTCGTTTTTTATTGTGATAAATTAACACCTCACGAACAACGTTCTCTTTAATAAAAATAAAAGGAAGAGTGAAAGGGTTTTGGATGATATAATATCATAAAATTATATTAATTGTATAATAATGGAGTTAAAATACCATTTTTATGAATATTGTTTGGGAGAGATCAAGAAATGAACTTGATCTTGAAAGGAAATTAAAGGAGAAGAGACAGAGAAATTACTTCTTAAATCCTCCTCTTGAGATCCTCCTTAAGGAAGTTAGGATTGGTATTTTGATGAGAACAGTAGCTATTGGACGTGGGATGGGGGCTAAGGAGAATTTTTGGGTAGAGTTTAGAGATGTTTTGGATCTTTAGAGCTGTTAGGAAATGAGGGTGTGAAGTGTGGTATTTGTAGTGGAGGGGAGAGGGGTTTCCTTAATATAAAATTCATTAGTTTATTAAATTCCCTCTAAGACAACAAATAGTAACTATTTAATGACCAATAATAGTAATTTTATCATGTGATCCTGAACCAAGTGGGCTTACATCAGCAGAACACACACATGACTCTATAATTAGCTTATTTAGCTTATTTTTTTAAATTGCGATATTTCACTATTCCTAAAAATTTCATGTATTTTAGAAAAATACCAAAACATTACCCAAACCATTTTTCAACATGTAGAATCCAAAAATTAAGGCCATTTTTCGAAAATAATTTTCTAAATATTTTTAAATTAATATTTAATTAAAAACTTAATTTACAAAAAAACAGTTTTTAAGATTAAAACTGATTTTATAGTGCTATCAAAAATTAAGTAGGGTCTTATAAAATTATCTATAAATAATAAGACATTTATTTGATAATTAATGACTACATTTTACGAAAATAAATTTTCTTTTAAATTAATTAATTAATTATAATTATTTATTTATGACTTACAAAATACGAAAACATTTACTAAGGTCAAAATGTCACTTTCTAAGATGTCTAAATTTTATTCAATTGTTCATGGGTAATGTTAATATTATGTTGGATGATTTACTATTCATATGGGTCATATTAAAATTTATAATGGTAGGTTATTATTCACAAGGTTACATTACTATACACCAAAAATTATTTTTGATTCATTAGACACCAAAAATCTTCTTGAACACAACCATGTATATCGGATTTTCAAAATACCAAACATAGAATTGAAAGACATATTTTTAAAGGTCACTTATCACTTATTAGTTCATTATGTTGTGTCTTCATGTTATTTTATTACATAATTATAAGAAGTTAATTTCCATTGAAAAACATTAGGTCATTACAGACATGAAATCTCAAATGAGAAAACTTATATCGTCGAAAAATACCACGACACAATGAGATAATACACATGATTCATAGGTCATAATCATAAGAATATATAAAATATTGATTGAAATTGAAATATAGCATGTTTTGGAATTATGGAACAATCATGAAAATCGAAAAACATGTAATCCAAGATACCCACATCTGGTTTATGATTTTTTTTAAATCATCCTATATCATGTTCACATAAGAAACTTGTCAAAAAAATCATCTCATTTAACATTGACATGAAAAAAATGTGAATAAAGATTCATACATCACATTAATAAAGAAAACATATGGTCAAGGATTCTTATATCATGTTCACAAAAAAAATAAGTAAACAAAGATTCTGGCATCTTGTTTACAAAATATAATTCTGAACCAATCTTCCCATATCACATTAACGCAATAAACAAGAGAAAAAAATTTCCTCTATCACGTTCAAATAAAAAACCTTTGAATAAAAACAACGTGGATCTTTTTCAAACAATAATTCATCATCTTCTGTGTTATGAACCCTTATCTAATGAATTCAAGGGATGTATATGAAACAAGTTAACATAATAATAATCATTCATACACATTGGTTCTTTTATAACTTCAAAACATTCATACATCAGACATCATTTAATTGAACTATCACAAAATGAAGTGTTTCATATAAAATATTTCCTAGAACATTCCATAGCCCATTTAGATAATACAGAAGGATAGTGGAATAAATATATATACCCAGTGTAAAATAATGGAAATCAAAAAATATTGATATTGATAAAAAAACATTTTACATATAATATGATAAATTATATAAAAAATAAAGACAAATTCAATTTTTAAAACATGGAATGGTTGAAGATTATATTAAATGAAATACTCTGAGGTTATTTTAAAATTTTAACAATTATTATTTAATACCCAATATGGTATTTGGAAGGGAAATTTTTCAAATGGAATATGCTTTATAAAACACAAAATATTTCATTCTTAAAAATCGAAGACATTAAAATCAAATTAAAAATCTAGAATTACATTAAAAATAAAACACTAAATTTTGATAAATATTATAATACATCCATTCATAATAAAATTTATCATGAGTAAAAGACCCATACAAATCAATTTATGACCCTAGAAAGTAATATTAATAAATAAAAATGCACATACAATGAAAGAAACCGTATAAGAGTTTTCAAAAAACTATTTTATGAATCTAATTAAGGATGGAGTCACATGTAAAATTCAAAAGTAATTCTAAAAATTTTTTGGTAATTTTTTTAAACCAATAATATTAAAAATAATACTTAATAATTTATCATATAAAGGATATAATGATTTCAAAAAGGTAATTTGATAATATTTTAAAAACTTTTACCTTTTAGAAGAATCATCCATAATGGAGTCTTGAAAATATATAATTTATTAGAATGGTGATGTAAAAACAATTCAATTTATTAAGAATCTTTATTAAAATTCATTAAAATGAAATAAAGTTTTCAAAAGGTAATAGGGAGTGGATGATAAAACATGGGATTTTGAAAGTATTGAAAACATTTTAATTATTATAATAGGCCTTTGTTAACATCCCACATTATAAAAAGAGTAAAAAATATCCTTTCAAAATATATATTGGAGAAATATAAATTTCAAATGAGATAACACAATGTTCATTTTTTGATTATAAAGGAGATAATTGGCTGTAAATGAAACTATGGATGAGTTTAAACCTTTTTTAAAGCGAATGACATTTATTTTCAAAATTGATATAAATTCTTTTGGGGAAATTCATCTCGATAAAAAAAATTATATAAAATTTCATTCACCTCAATAGAAAATATAATGTAACATGAAATAAAAACATAGAGTGGAATCTATAGATCTTGAAAGAATTATGCTTAAAAAGATTCATTATAACTCAATAAGGGAGTTGAGTTAACAAATACCATAACAAACATGACACCCTTTGAATGAAAATCCATTTAAATAAAGAACATGATATGGCTCTTAAAAAAGAATAAATTATAAAAATATATTAAAATACCTTCATTAAGTTCAAATAAAACCACAATAAAAATATCAGTGTTCACAATAAGGAACATATCTCCATAAATTTATTTTGATATAATTAATTACTTATAATAAAAGTCACGAAAGCAAAAAAAGAACATTAGGGTAATACCATGAAATGTACATTCAAATATCATGACAATATTGATATTAATTATACATAAATATAAATGGGGTAATGAATAAACCATAAAACGAATCTATTACATAATGTCAAAGTTGTCTCATGGATTGGAAAATTAGATAATTTGTCAAGTATCTTAACTATTGACTTCCATTAATGTTCTTGAATCTCATGTATAAAAAATATAAAAATATTAATCACATATTTAATGAACTTATTATATATATAACATTTTATAAATTTCATTTATAATCATTCTATTATATTATATTATTTAGTTATTTTCTAGTTTTAGTCTTGTGTATGTTTAATCTTCATCATGTTGAAATAGTTTCATAATAGAGATATTTTTATTAATTTTTCAAAAAATATCATCATTACCAAATTATACAAGTTAGTATAATAATTTATTTATTATTATTTATATAGTTATAACTTTGTTTTAGGGGATTTTTTATTACGATTAATAATGATGAAATTAAAGATGCACATATTTTAGTGATATTTAATCATGGACAATGGTCTAAAAAATAATGCGTTAAAGTTAATATTACCACTAGAGAAAACAATAAAATAACTATATAGTTACTTATATGATATATCATTAGTAATTAGGTAATCAAATTAATTAATGATATTATTTTATAGAATTTTTCATATAGGTAGATAGACCATCTCAAACCTGAATATATCATAATTTTATTATTGATTAAGATAATGAAAATGGTTAATTTTGGAATAATATATTTATTAAAGTACCATTATGATATTTTTAAAATATTTTTATTGTGCTGAATGACATTTGAAGTAATTTTAACAAATCAGAATGAAACTAGATGAAAAATGAGATATTCTACATCATGGAGATTATAGTCATTACAAATTCAAAAAATGGTGTTTTTGTTTTTCAAAATGAATAATTGGATTGGTTGTTAATTTTAACCATAACACCCTGAGATTTTATGATATATAATTTTAAAAAAAAAATTATTTGATAGCTTGTGAAATACATAATCAATATTTAAAAACCCATAATATAATATACCATTATAACATTTACATTAAATTAGGAGAATTAATAAGAATAATAAAATTTTAAAAATATGTAAAAATTATTAATATATATCAAATATATTACATTAATTTATTTATATTAATTAAAAATATACTTTTCCCTTAAAATGTATTTCATTACATTTCGGAGAACATAATATAATTGATTTTCTATAAAATTAAGAATTTTGTTTTTGATAAAAATGAAACACATTTTTGAAATAAAAATTTCATAATTATCATAGAGTGATTTTTTGAAAATTTTCTATAATTATTAATTTCTTAATATGTAGTTAAAAAAAATTAATTTTTTTTTTCATTTGATGCATCTGAAATGTACCATTTTCTTCTAATATTATTTTTATGTAAAATTCGGTCAATTATATTATTATTAACATAATTTATATAATAGGAATCAATTTTCTTTTGAATTTTTATATAATAATATTTTATAATGAAGAAATTTTTTTCTTTGGTTAACAGAATTTTTTTGTAATGATTGTAGTTATAATATTAACATAAATTCTATCACTTCTATAAATTTAATTTCATTAAATGGGTTAAATATTTTTAATCATGATAAATAATTTTATGTAATATTTTATTGTTTTTTTCACAATTACTAATAAAAACATTAAAAATTTATTACCATGGTTATGGAAAAAAATAGGTTTAATAGGGGTTAAACCTAAAACAAACAGGTTATAATGACCTAAAAACTAGTCTAATTTAAATTTTATGTCCATATTTAGACCTTATATCTTGAATTATTCACTAATTTTATATTATGGATCTATATTCCCAATAATGTTACTTTAAATTATTTTCAAACACTGAAAAATTAAAGGTGTTCTATTCACTTAAATACCAAAAGGGAACCTCATCTCCTCACATATACACACATATTTGGCGACATAGATTTAAAATACCCTAAGAATCTCTAAAACTTCTTTATCCATGTTCCATTGATTTTTTTTCTTCCCAAAAGTTTAACCCTATGGTCGTTGATAATAGATCCAAATGAGGATTTTCTAAGCAGAGGTAATTGGCATCACCATGCTCCATCTATTTTCATTAAATATTACCACATTCAATTATGTATTAATAATTAAAATAACATAACATATATAACTAAAATATTATAATATGTTATCATATTGGTTTAATAACCTATTTCATTCCACTCTACTATCAAATGGGAAGCAAAATTTCCAATCATCTTTATGGAAGATTACCGCCTCACAAATCGATATAATACGCTTTAAATAACTACCTCTCATAGTTGGGTATGATGATATATTTAAATTATAAATATAATTTCTATGATATAATTATAAAAATTAAATTATAATATCACATCTACCTTCTTACAGTCTAGTATGTTGGAAAATTTTAACGTCGCTCGTGTGTTGGTGTAGACAACCGCCTTCATAATGTGATGTGATTTGTTTTTTTTATTATGAGGCTAAAAATTAGAATATATATAATAATTTACATGAAATATATGATATAATAATTATTTTAAAAATGTTAATTAAAATTTACCTTTATTTCATTCCATCTGTCAAAAAGTGGAAAAACGTAGATGCCTATGTATGGATTAAAATCTATATCAATGTTGTAATTAAATTTTATATATCTATCATTTATGGATGACACAAAATATATGTATAGTAAAAATATATGATACTTATACCATGATTAAAAATATTTACATGATTCAGAATTGTTCAATTTATAATTACTAAAACATTAAAACAAAAAGAATCATGATAAATGGAATAGTTGTCACTTAGAATAGTGATTTTAATAAAGAATTTTCAATAAAAATGAGATTAAAGGGTACAAGTAAATTATATATGGTATGATATATAAGTTTATGGTTATATATTATATTTATAATAAACCATTATTTATTATACTGGAGGTTCAATTATTTTATAAATAATTTGAACCTTAGGTAATGGATTTTTATCTCACTTTTATTTCTGTGAGAAACATGTAAAATTTACCACTTATTTTTTTTTGTGTGGTGTATATACTTCCCCAGAATGTATTTTATGATACCAATTATGAAAAATATTTGGAGTAAAATTTCTATTTAATTATATTAAAATTATATGGATTTTGGTTCAAATTTCACTAGTGTTTTAAGGGATTTTTGTTATAATCTCATTGTGTATTGGGATTGTTTATGATTATGATTTTCAATGATGAAATTTCATGATATTCCACCTAGTAAACTCAGGATTTTATTTTTCTCTTATTTTTTATTTAAATTATAGTATTTTCTTTCATTTTTCTCCCATTGTGTACTCAAGGGACTGGAATAATAATTTTAGGTAAAACTGAGTATGTTTTACCATTTAGTTGGGAATACTTCACTTCTATTTACAAGATTTCTTTAAAATATTTCAATGAATGTGTTCACTATAAACCTATGAATTCTTAAAATCTTTTTTATCCTTGTTTTAAATTTTATAAATAAATATTCTTATCCTTTTGTGAATATGTTATTTTTTTCTTTTAACCACAAATTTGAAATGAATATCATTTTTAATGTAAAGAAAATGAAACAAATTACCCAACATCATGATTGTTAAATTATTTGAATATTACATAACATGTTTTTTAGGATCATTTCAAATAAAATATTTTCTTTAATATTTGTGAATCTTTATGAGTTTAAATAAGTTATTTCAAATTCAAATGACAAATTTTATTAAAAAATGATCTAACTGAACATTTAAAATCATTTTCCATCGAAGATGACATCTATTGATGTTTCCAAATCATTATGAGGGATATGAATAAATGATTTCATAATTATTAAATCAATTTATGTTTTAGAATTATGAGGATAATATTTCTATGAAACAATTTTCTTTTCTATGAGTTTTGATATGATGAAATTTTTATAAATTTTTCTTTTTATTCTGTGGGTTAATCAATGATGAAATGTTTATCAAAACTATTTCATTACAATAGATTACAATGTGATAAATGTTTTCTGATATTATGGAAAAAATATTTATTATATTTATTATTTTTTGGGTGGGTCCTAATAATAAATATCTCTAATTAATTTGGTAAACTATTATATCTCCTACGATTATTTGTTGAAAATATGTCGATGTGCTTGATCCTCTCTTGGAAACAAGTCGATCCACTTGATCGACTATTGGAAAAGATTGATAATGGATAATTCATTATGATTTGTTGGTCTTGGTAGTTACATTTACATATGAAATTGTTTCTAATGCTATGATAGTTCCACACTCATGTTACATGAACTCGTGATTCATTATTAATTTATGATGATTTCTCACAATAATGAATTATGTATTTTGAGATAATAAAGTTTTATGAATTAAAACATGAATACAATTAAAATGGGGAGAAAGATATCTCTTAGGTAGTGGAAAACCCTGACACCAACCACCATATTGTTGATTCCACTATTGGAGGTTATTCTTCTATCTATGGTAGGGCTGATAGTACCCCATGTTTATAATTTAATATAGTTTTCCAGGGCCTCAGATTTGTAGTCTTTCGAAAAATATCACTTATCATGGAGGTTCCTGGAATATGGATCATTCTAAAATTATCATAATTTATCATCGGTCACCAAATTTCTCCTTATTACCTTCCAAATTCATTGATGATATCATGATCCAGTCTTATAAACTGTTGTAATTTTTTTTGTCTATTCCAGCCACTAGTGGGTATCTTTGAATGGTATTTGAATTCCACTTGGTGGTTGTAATGAGTGGTAGCATTCAGGGTCCTTTGTCATTTATATTTTTCTATTACTATTCATTATAATGAGGAATTTTATTGGGACTAGTCATAAGATTCATAAAGGTTTGACAAACTCTATTTCCTTCTATTTTGGTGGACTATAGACGTCTTTTGGGGATGGGATTATAATCACTCAACCTTATTAATCAATATTCTTGGTCTTACTCTTCCTTTTCAGAATCGCAATGTCTTAAAGGGGATATAAGACCATTTCTAGTGTTTTATGGTAGCTGAAAACATCCCAACTCATATGTCACACCCTTAGTGTGCCTGAGTTTATGTTGAAATGGAATTTTCAAATGTTCTTCCTCATCAAATATGAATGTCGGTGGGTGGAGAGGATAATTTCTTGAAGTAGATCATCTATAATGAGATTTTTTATTTCTTTTGTATTTTATTATGTAAAGGAAATTTGAAATACAAATGATGTTGATGTTGAGAACATTATCATAGATTATATTACATAGATTGAGGTTATTCTGTTATTTCTTCACTCTCAGAATATAATGGTTTTGTTTAGGATCCAGCATCCGTTCAGTTTTCAGATACCCCCTATATAAATTCTCCTATCTTGAATACCCCTAGCCCCATGTTCCCACACCGATTATTGTTGTGGTTCTTCCTAAGGTATCAGTTGATAAAGGGTATCATTGAGGTCCGTCTATATGTTTTATATATGGGCATGTTTCATGTGAGAGGTTTTGGTTCCTTTTCATGTCACTAGATTCTATGATTATGGTTATAGATAAAAAGAATCCCTCATTGTCTCTTGTTAATTAGGGGAAATATTTATTAGTTGATGAAGATGATTTTACTCTCAACCATGGGATAAACAAAAAATTTCAGAGGAAAAATTCCCCAAATTCATAGAAATATTGTTTTCATCATATAGTAGGGAAGCTTAGATACCATCCACAATGTTGGGATGGTAGGATAGGAATGGGATTCAAAGCTTCACCTAGGACGGCATCATTAACCTAGGGAAAGGGGGGATTTGTGCTCACAATTTGACCCCACTTTAGCGGGTCTTAGTGTGGAAACTTTTTAATTATTATTTTGAAATAGGTCATAGTTATAATTCTTTAAAATTAGTTTCTAGAAATGATGTGTGACCTCTATTATATAACCTTAACAAGAATATCATATTTCCCATCCCTTATCCCTTATTGGATAGGTTATGAGGAAGGTATAAGTTAACTGGGAATACTCCTTTTACATGGGTAGTCAAACCCATGGTTTATTCAATTGAGGGATTAAATAATTCCCAAGACTCTGTCAATTATATATTATGTATGAAAATTTTAAGTTATATTCATGATCTCATACCATTGTAATCCCATTATGCTTTTATATGATCATAAATTAATATCTCGCAAGTTTACCATTATTGGGCATCTAATATCAACCTTTCTTCTTTTCCCTTTATCCATTTTATAAATAATGGTTTAAGAGGGAATGTTTATGATGAGTACTAAATTGGAATATTTTTATAGTAGATGTTCAACAATATTCATGAAATGTAATGATAGTGTATCTTTTCATCAAAGACACTAATCCTTTACGGTCATCAGTTTTGTATTTAGGAAATATAATAAATATTCATCTAAAAATACATATTATTTATTCATGAAAATATGAGGTCAAAACCTCCTTGTAATATGGCCTCAAATTAGTTTTTTGAATTGAATAAAAATCTATAGGATAATCATGATAATGTATTTATTCTGCTATGTGCATCACCTTGGGGTGCACCATTTATTTTTGTCCACAAGAAAGATAGATCAACATGACTCTATATTGATTTTCAAGAAAATAATTGGATCACTTTTATGAAAATGTGTCATTTACCCTTTATCAATGATTTGTTTGACTAGTTATAGTGAGATCAACAATATTCCATGATTAATTTTTTACCATGGTATTATCATTTGAGGGTCAAAATTAATCACATATTTAAGATATCCTTTCATCCAAGATATGTACACTTTTAATTTATAGTGATTCCAATTCGTATTACAAATGAACAAGTTATGTTAATATATTAAATGATTATAGTCCTTATAGATTTTAGTGATTAGTTTTATGTAGTCTTTATGAGTGATATTCTTATATATTCAATGTGCAAGGATGATCATGAAGCAGAATTGTGAAATGTACTAAAGACCCTGAGTAAGGAGTTATTGTGTACAAAATTTTCCACATTTGAATCTTTGTTTCAAAAAGATAAATTATTGGGAAATATAATCTCAAGTGATGTTATTTTTGGGTATTGTTCCAAGAGAAATGCTATTGTGAAATAGTCCATACCAACAATGGTTACTGAGAACCATTTTTTCCTGGGTTGGGTAGGATATTATTAAAATTTTCTGGATAGTTTCACATGGATTTCTAATACACTCATGATGTTAACTAGGATGGGATCCATGTTTCTGTGGAATAATGATTATGTGTAAAATTTTAAGGATATGAATAAAAGTTCCTCGGCACACATATAATTTCATTACCCATGTAGTGGTAAATATTTTGTAATCTATAATTATGCATTAAAAAAGGTTCTGGGATGTTTCTCATGATTAATAATATCTTTATATCTTATTCCTTAGTAAAATTTATGGTTAATAAGAAAAATTAATGAATGCATTATTTAGAGTAATTTTTTCTAAACTTTTCAATAAAGATATGGGTAATTATATTTATGTTGAAAATATGTGATATTTATTCTGAGAATAAAATTTTAATGTATATTTTCAAAAAAATACATTAATATCCACCATGGAAGATGGTTGGAGCTAATTACATTTTATGAATGATCAATATATTACCACATTTAAAAGGTGAACAAGTTGGATGTTGTTCTATGTTGAAATTATCATTCTACCTTATCAATAATGATGATAAAAAAGGATCCAATATTTTAGGATCTTCAAAAAATAGATCTGAAAATATTGTAGTGATGGGAGGAATATTATCATTTTCAAATGAATATAAAACCATATATCCATGTAAAGATTAATGTGTTAGAAAAAGGAAGATGTAGATATGTAAAATTAGGAGACAAATTTCCTTGAGCTCAATTTTTGTTTTGATGGAATGATATAGTTTTAAAACCATGTATGTGTTCTATCCAAACCAGTTTTCAAGAAGATATTTTATATGATGCTCATATCTCATTGTTCACAGTGCATCCTGGAAGTATGATGATTTATAGTGATTTGAAATATTACATTTCATGGGAAAACATAAAGATAGATATTTCAGAATATGAATATCATTACAAGGAATATTAATAAGTTATGGATGAAAAAATGCCTAATGAGATGGTACAACTCTTCCCTATACCATACTAGAATTTAGAAAACAACAACAAGGATTTTTTTCATTGAGCTCTAAAACAAATATAAAGAATGTAATACTATAAATGTTGTATTATATCACTTAATGTTTTTAGAAAACATAATTTTTATAATATAATATTTATATCTTTATCATCTTTTTAGAGTACACATTAAGGAATTGGTATGGTTTCACGGTGTACAAAATTCTATTTTATTATATCAGCTTCTGAGTTCTACCTTGAAGTTATTGAAAATTATTTAGTATGATATTGATGTAGATTTATATTTTAGAAAAAATTATCATTCATATATGGATATTCAAATTGAGGTCATCATTCAAACACTAGATGATATGTTGAGATCTTTTTCTCTTGACTTCAATAATAATTGGATCAACAACTTCATCTAGTTGATCTTTCATACTATAATATCATTCACTCGAGAAATAATATGGGACCTTATGAGGCCCTATATGATAGGTAGTAAAAATAAACATTGTAATAGAACGATTTCCTTGAATAATATATATTGGGATTGAAGAAAGATGATGAAATGAAATGAAAAGATAAAGAAATTCTACAGCACCTAAGAACATCTCAATTCCAATATAAAAGTTAAGCTAATTGTCATCAATGTGATATGGGGATTGATGTTACTAAAATGGTATTTTGATGAATTTATCCATGGAATATGTTTATGAGATTTTGAATGAAAGGAAATATGAGCCCTATATATATTGGCCACTTTGATATTCTGGATAGAGTGTGGACGATAGATTATCGCTGCACACTTCCACCAAACCTTTTCAAGATCATGATGTATTCAACATATCTCTATAAAGGATTTTAATAACAAATTCTATACATTTAATAATCTAAGAGGGCATAATAATATATCATGAACATTAATATGATACAAAACTAGCAGAAATCATGGATCATGTTGATAAAGTATTATAGAAATAGACTACTCACATAGTTAAAGTTCTTTGGTGTAATTATAAATTCAATGAAGTTATATTGGAAATTGATGATGTAATGAAATTGTGATATCCTCATTTTTTATAATTGGAGTGATATAATTTTTGAGATAAAAATTCATTTTAATATGGGTATAAAGTTCCACCCCGTGATTTTATGATATATTTCTTTTTCAATAAATCTCTTTGAAATCTTGTGAAACACAAAACCCTTAGTCAAAAAGAACCATAATATAGTATACAACTATATCCCTGCCATTATATTAGATGAATGAATATTAATGGAAGCATTTTAAAACTATTTATTAAAGTTTTATATAATGAAAAAGTATTTTTATTATAAAGTATTTATATGAAAAAAACATATTTTTTCCCTAAAATGAATTATAATGATTTTAATGGGAAAATAATAAACTAAATTGTTTCCACATTTAGAAACAATTTATTAAAAAATTAACTTCTTTTTTAAGTCAACATGTTCAAATTAACAAATATTTTAAAAAATTAATCTTCTAAATAGTTTATTTTATCAAGGAATAGTTAAATGTTTTGATTTATATTAAGAATTTTCTCTTTCATTTAAACTATGTACAATGTTCCATTTAAAAAAATTAATTTAAAATTGAAATTATTTCAAAGATATTTTTATTAATCCAATTTAGGTCATTTAAAAAACATTTATGATGAATATTGATATAAATAATTTTTGTACATAAGAATAGTTTTTCTAAGGGAATCCACATTTTTATCCCAATTGCGAGTTTATTTTTGAATTAAATTATGCAATTTTAGTTAATTGAAATGTTGTTTTTTATATATTTTTTAAATAATCATACATAATTGTTTTTAAAAGTTAATATTAATTATTGATCATAATTAATAGTAATAATATTAAAAATATGTTGTAGAGGTTAAGGATAAAACAAGTTTACAGAGGGGTTAATCAAAAAGGATAATAGTGAAAATGACCTAAAAAGTGTCTAATTTCATTTTGATGACCATATTTTTACATTATCAAATATAATTTTTTTGAATGGTATATTTTTTATTAATTTTCCCTACAAATAGAAATCAAATTATTTTCAAACATCAAAAACATTCATGAATACCACAAACATCAATTATAAAACATCTCATCCTCTTTTAATGTGATCGGGTGCATATGATCTCTAGGGTTGCAGCTTCCATCTTACATAAAGACCTTATGGAATTCATGTTTTGGTATTTTTTACCTTTCTGTTTTTTTCTTTTAGTTCTTATAGGAATGTGGGTCTACAGGACATGATGTGAATGTATGCTTTCCTTTACTTTTTAATAATGTTTTTTGGGGACATGGGTTTAGGTTACCCAATACATGATGAGATATGCCTTCATAATAATTAAAATAAAATAAAACCATTATATATTATATATTGAGGTGTTATTTTATAATATAAAATATATCCATATTCTCTTTCATAAAATGAGAAATGAAATTGTCGATTGTGTGAATGAAAGACTACCATATTTCGTACCGATATAATTTGATTTCAATCACCCCTTTCACATCTACAAATAATTGTGGATAAAACGTATATATATATATATATATTGTATTTATGAAATAATTATAATTCTACAATTATAATATCACAATAACCTTCTTACCTACCAATCCTTTAGAAAACGGTAACGTTGCTCATGCGTACATTTGGGATACATCCTCTTTGAAGTGATGTGATTAGTTTTTAATATCCTTAATAAATGGATAGTAATGAGGATATATTTAATGAATATATATTATATATGTTACATATTAATTATTATATAAATTTTAATTAATATTTACCATTTTTCATACCACCCATCAAAAACTGACATCATCGTTTATGCATACGTACGACTTACCATCTCTATGAATGATGTAATTCGTTTTTTTATCCATATCAATTTGGATGACTCTAAATATACATGTATATACATATAGTATGAATATATATTATATTTATATTATTATTCACATTTTTAAGATGAAGAAACCATGATCAAAGTATGATCACTTAAACTACTGAACAAAAGCATACATGAAAAATTAATCAGTTATCACAAGGAAATGTTATTTTAATAAAGAACTATTAATAAAAAGGTGATAGAATTATATAATTAAATCTTATATGGTATTATATATATATATTTATGGTTCTATAATATATTTATAATAAACCTATATTTATTATAATGGAGGTTTGAACATGTATGAAGGATGTGTGACCTCACATATGGGATTCTCACCTCACTTTTATTTTTGTGAGACAGGTGAAATATTCACAAATTTATTCTTTTATGTAGTGTATATACTAAAAATAAATTTATTTTATTTTTATTATCATATTATTTACATGAATTTAAATATCATTATAAAATTTTATCATTCATGGTGTGTATGGATCAAAAATTACCAAGGTGGTATGGTTTTTTGTTATCATCTCATTGTTTATCAAGATGGTTTATGATTATGCCTTCCAATGATGAAATTTCATGATCTTTATCTGAATAAAATCTTTAATTTTCTTATACTATAGATTTTTCTGGAAGTTTAATATTTTTTCCATTTTCATCAAATTATGTACTCTATGGAAATAAATAATATTTTAAAAGAAAACCAACTGTGTTTCAATATTTGTTCCATAATATTTCTCTTCCATGATTATGATTTCTTCATAAAATTTTCAAGAATATGTTAATACTTTCATATATATTTTTAATATATCCTTCAACATCTTGAAATTCTATAAAAATTCAATGGAATATTATTTTCTTTTTCTTAATAAGGGACTTTTGACATTTTTACAAAAAAATAAGAAATGAATTTTTTTAACTTATAAATTAAGAAAGGAATATCCCACATTCATAAATTCACAATGAAATGAAGATTAATTAATAAGTAACAATTACCATTTTAAAATAAAAAATTTATATTTATATTTGGGATATATTTTAATTTTAAATAAGCGATTTCAATGTGAATTGTTTATTTTCATCAATAAATGTTCCAAGTGATATTTTAAATGAAAATTTCATATAATATATCATCCTTAAATGTTTCCAAATAATTATTATGGGTATTATTCAATGATATCATCGTTATTCCATTCCTAAACTATTTACAATTATAAATAAAATATATTTATGAAACCCATTTCACTTCTATGGGCTATGCTATAATGAAATATTTATAAAACCTGTTACTTTTCTACGAGTTATGATATGATGAAATTTTATAGAACCCACACATTTTTCATTAGTTATAATATAAATAATGGTTCCTGATCTTATGGAACCCAAAATTGATGGCCTTAAGTCCATTTTCCAATATTTTATATCTTACTTTATTACATTGTCATATGATACAAGTAATCATATACCAAATTATGATATGGTTTCACAATCTTTGTGAACAATCTATATATATGTTTCCATATTAAAATTTAAAATAGAAAATATAACATAAAAATTTCTTTATAATTTCATTATTCCACACAGAATATCCTCTTATATCATTTATTTTACACTTCTTGAATTATTTTTAATGGAAACAAAATAAGGGTGATAAAAAATGCTCAATAAGGGTTATTTGAAATGGAATATATTAGAAATAAATAATCATAATAAGTATTTAAGGATAAATAACATGACACACCTTCCATTTAAGTAACATGAAATGACTATTTTTTCTTGTAAGACATTGAAATACATTAGGGAATATTTTTTTGGATCCATGTGATGAGACGGTGCATGATTCAGAGTCATGGTCATCCCCAAACTAATTTAATAAAGATATTAAATATATTTTATATCATGTAAACACACCATTTCAGAGGTAATATAATATCTCCAAAATGGAGTTCCAAGATGAAAATATAAAACCGTGGATGGATTAGGAGCATGGATGAAAATTGGTTAGCAATGGACATCCGGATAAGGCCACCTTTGGTGGTTACTATAAGTGAATTAATAGATTAAAATATTTAATTAATTAATTTAATGCTTAAAAACCAAATTATATCTATAAGTATAATGTTATGGTGAATCTCCATGGTTAGATCTATAACCTATGGATCATAGAGAGGAGGTTCCACCACCCATCATTTCTCAAATGAGATCATATGACAATGAGATATATAATCCTGGTGAATCAAGGCACAAAAAACCAATATATTCTTCCCCCATCATTTGAGGGTGTTTTTTCACCAACGAGCGAACAAATATTTAGGTAGGAATCATAATTTTTTGGATTATTCCCCTTAAGGTTAAAAGTGTGAGTATGGTCAAATCTATTTCATTGATCATCGTTTAAATTGAGCATTTGTATCAAATTTCATTTGTTTATTAAATTTATTCCCATTGTTTCATGGTTCTCACCATGTTTATCCCAATATATATTTGTTGGCCACAAATACTTTACCAACAACTCATTCACATTAGTTTATAATATTTTACCCATTCATTATTAATGATTTTTTTTATTGTCATACATGGCCATAGATTAGTATTTCTAGAAGGGTTGAGTATGATTGGACCACCATGAAAGATTCTTGTGTGGAGAATGGATTGATACTTAGAGGATTGATCATGATGATTTGTGTGTTTTGGGTGATTCCACCGTAGATTTGGAAATACAATGAGGTAGTGGGAAGATCCCTGAGTGACAATCATGTGTATGGGCTTTGATAAGTGGATCGAATTCCGATTTCCATCCAATGGGGTTGAAGATAAACAAAAGGATACATTTCCCTTTGATTTAGGTTTATAAATACGCATGATTAAATTTGAAGGATTTTGATTTAGAATTCATATATTAGATTTTAGTTTATATGAAACCATAAGAAAAGAAAAGTACTGGGATTAACACATTAAATGTAGTGACATAGCTGCAGTGGATAGGGTTTTTAGGTGAGTTATGTATCATACACTATCAGATGTACTCCATGTATACATAGCCATGAACATGATCTGAATGACAGAAGCATGACTCGTAGAAAATGACATAGCCTAGGGTGGATGAGAAATTCCATGTAAAACACTTACATTTCATGTTGTAATACAAGTATAGTGATTTGTTTGCTGGAATGGATGTGTCAATGAAGTAGAGAGAGACCACATACTGTGTGGTTCCCCTAAAAGTTGTGTACCACATTTTTTTGTAACTTCTACCTTTAATATCTCCTCAATTTGGACTCAAATCATGGATTATGAGTACTGTGCCCTGAGTGTTTTCTAACATGGAATGAGATAGTGGTATTAATTTTAGATATTGGGATACAATGTGATTGTTTTTTGAATGTATTTTTATTAGGTGATTCTTGATGATGGTAGTTGTTGGACAAGACCATCAAAGAGATTTTAGTGGAACCCTCCTTCCGGGACTGGATATGGGTCCATTAACTACCATCATAGTGTCACCATACTACTGGTACATGGCATAGGTCCTATATTGTCAACAGAGTGGAACCCAACTAATACGATAGGGAAAGGGACTTCTATCTACTAATAGAGTTGAACCACCCGATAGAGTTAGGGTATGAGTCTGTTACTTTTCAGAGTGTAATCCTTATATTTATTAAAAGCATGGTTCCTTTATCTACCATCAAAGTGGTTCCCTCTTATGGGGTCAAGGAATGGGTCATCTTCTATCATATTGGAACCCTATTTTGAAGTCAGGGAATGGGTTCTCCATCTATAAATATAGTTTCACCCTCCCATAGATTTTGGTAATGGGTCCTCTATCTATCTATATAGTGGAGCCCTCCTATTAGATCAGGGAATGGATCATATACAATTTGATTAGCACCCACCCATTAGATCAAGGTATGGTTCCTAAATCTATGTATTGGCACCCAAATGTTGTACTAGGGTATTATTCCATCACATAGATATTATGATCCCTTAACAGTTCGACGTAGTGGAAAGATATGGATTCTCCTAGTTTCTTCTTAAAAAAAACAGGTGAGATGTTGTGCATCATTGATGGGCCATTTGGAATTGATTCCAAACACATTGTCCGAGGTTGGGCAATGAGATAGATATCAACTTTCTCCCATGCATGGGTTTATTTTATAAGAATATATCATTTTTGATTGGTTTTTGATTCTCAATTTCTATCAGCTAAGCTATTTAATACATTCGTTCCTCCTACTACATCAACTTTAGATTTTGAGACGTCATACTAGGTATGAATATAATCATCCCTACATTGTATTTTTTGTAACATTTCATGTCTTATACATGAAATGAACCTATGGTTAGGGATTTTGAAAGATTATAGGGATACCGTAGTTCATTTTTTAGGTATGGTGGTCAGGGCATAGAGATCTAGAGTTGGGCTCCCTCAATATTGAAATTTCCAGATTTTGGTAGGATGAGACATCTTTCTAGTTGCGTATGTGATTTCCCCCTTACCTTTTAGATTCTATTTTCATACTCTTGTATTAT
The DNA here is from genome assembly GCA_963277665.1 of Viscum album. Taxonomy (NCBI): domain Eukaryota; kingdom Viridiplantae; phylum Streptophyta; class Magnoliopsida; order Santalales; family Viscaceae; genus Viscum; species Viscum album. The sequence goes on along the minus strand of OY728120.1, from coordinate 252,699,998 downwards.
ATAGAGGTTGTTACATTCATGGTTGTTACTCTAGATGTTATTATATTCTATATATATTCCTCTACATTTGTTAATGGATATGGTTAGGTGGGTTCATATAGTTACATTAGGAAATTTCCTCCAATATTATTTATAAATTTCAATGATTTAAGCTATCCCCTTGCCTATGGAGGTGGGGTGGAGGTAGTTACAGCTAGACTCTTAGCTAATCGATCGAGATCAAGTGGGTTGCATTTGGAAAGTTTGGTATCAGAGGTTTTTTGACCCCAGGAAGGTGTTTACAGTTATTTCCATGATGAGGTGTGGTTGAAATCTTAGGGAAATGGTTTCAAAATTTCTCGAGTTCATTTTCAAGCAAGAGAAGAAAGTTTCTGTTTGGAGACCGACGTACCCAATCACTATAAATTTGACTGTACTATTGTTGACATAGAATATCGAGACATTGATTGTAATGAAATTTGGTACATGAATCATATATGATTTATTATTCAGATTTTTCTTGTTGAGTTATCTCCTAATATATATATGATCATCTAAAAGTGGTATAAATTGGTTAAATTTTCATGATTTCTCTATGAATGATGCCATGTTTGGGGCCTAAATTGTAGGGAAATTGAGAAAACAATCCTTCCTCTAGGTGGATAGGTAGTAGCACCCCTACCCATAAATCAGTAGATTGTACCGGAATAATATAATGAGGATGTTTGCAGGCTAGTTTCACTCCATGAGTTTTAGTGCAAGAGGAATCTAGGATAGTATGATGAGCAAGATCCCCAAGAGTTTGATGATTGGATAGAGTCTATGATCCATGTCTTCAGGCTTTTCTAAATACTGAAGGATTAGGTGGTTGTTCCATAAGCTAATATTTAGCAGGGATCAATTAGGTTCTAGTGGAGTCTTTTCATGTAGATTTATGATTAGTTGTTGATCTCATGGACCGAAATCCATCGACTATTTCGAGAGGAATATTACACCTTCATTCATATTATCATTTTATATTCAATAGCTACTGGATATATATTAGGGATAGATAGAAGTTTTTTAGTATATTTTGTGGTTAACTGGCCTTAGGTGGTACTCCCTCAAAAAGATACATGATGGATACATTTGAGTGCAGAAGATTTAGTAGGGTCTCTGTATAGATGTATATAAGCTAGTTTTGTACACTAGTGCATTCATATTTATGATGGAGTATTGGAGTAGGAATTGATGGTGTAGATCATCATATCAATGTGATGCCATGAAACATTAGATGGTAGTGGTTGTTATAAGGATAACTCATCTGTAGTATCTAAAAAATGCTTTTTGGAAGGATTTTGACATAAGAGGTCATCCATGGATTAGACTTGGTCATGTGTCCATATACCATAGAGACCCCATAGGGGACCATGTAGCCTAGATATGGTGGTGCGATATATGTGATGGGTGATCCCACATGTAACATGATTTCTTTTCCCGATGTGATGAGGTGGGTAGAAAGATAACAGATGGATCTATATGATAGAGTAAGCACCAAGATCATTGGTATCCCATACATGGCTAGGGTTTACCCAAGGGAGCTGGAGCTAGAAGAGGGGCATGTGGGGACCTCAGAGGAGGCATTTCATGTGTTGGATGACATTATGATCTACTTAACCAAGATCACATGGTGGCCTATTTTTGGTTCTTTGAAATGGATGACAAGTCCATGGGTTCTTGTAGGTTATGGAGGCATATGACATGGAAACTCACGAGATTATTAGAGGTACATTATTTGACTATTATAATATTGCATCAGTATCAGTACAAATAGTTGTGATTCATTCCTTCATATCTTTACTCTAGTTGTGGGAGATGAAGCTCCTAGTTGACGCTTTACCCCAACATATTTAACTTGAATTTCCTATGGGTAATGCTTTTTAGATATATTTTACCCACCAGTGGTGGTATATATTGTTTTGTGGAGAGAGTTACTCATTGGAAATTTTGGTCATCATGATGATACCTTAAAGAATTTTTCTTGGATATAGACTGGTTTTCAACATTCCAAGACCAGATTAATTTTCATCATAGATGAGACATATGAATTCAGACTATTGGGATGAGATTTTGGACTATGGGTGAGAGAGATAACATGGAGGAGCGAGTGGGACTAGTGAGTAGGAAGCTGCAACCCATCACCCATTTCTTACCAAGTGTAGTAATTTGTGAATCATGCTCTTTTAAAATATGGATTCCTATAATAATAATTGATTTTATGAACGTCTTCCATGATGACGTTTCATGACTTCCACCAAAAATAAAGATGGATATTCTCATTTACTCACACCCTAGAACAACTCCAATGACTTATACGACATATCAAATGTCCACTAATGATCTCTGGGAGTTGAGGTTTCAGTTGGTGGACCTTTAAGATAATGGTTTCATCAAACCAATTTTGTACCCCTGCAAAGCTCCATTTTTGTTCATGAAAAAGGGAGATATGAGATTGTGGATATGTGTATATTTTCATTTCCTAAACCATACCATGATAAAGAACATGTACCATTTTCTTTGAATTGAATACATTTTTGATCCTTTGTGAGGAAATATATGGTTCATGAAGATCAATTTATGGTCCGGCTACCACCAACAGCGAGTTAGTGGGGCTATAATTCTTAATGTTGATTCTCGTTTCTCTATGGATACATTTAGTTCTTATTTATTCCACTTTGTGTGAAAAATTTCCCTATTCTGTTTATAGATTTGATGAACCTGATCTTCCATCAATACATGGAATTATTTTTTATTGTCTTCATTAATGACATACTCAAATACTCTGTGTCTGAGGTGGAGCATAAAATGCACTTAAGGATGGTCTGAGACTATCATTTACACCACCAGCTATATGGTAAGATATCAATGTTCCAGTTATGGATCCCTGAGGTCCAAATTTTGGGGAATTTCATTTATGATCATGGAATAGTCATGGATTTAGAGAAGATAAATTTAGGGCTTTCTTCAGTGGCCCCCAAGAGTGTGTCAATGGTGCAAATTGTTCTCAACATGGTGGAGTACTACATTAGGTTTCCAGCATACTTCTCTAGGATTGTATCCCTATATACTATCTAAATGTGTAAAGGGAACTTTTTTTACCTAGACTATGATATTCTAGAAATCATATAAGGATTCTAGGTTGAAGTTGATGACTTATCATATTTTGAGTCTACCAGAGGAGGGTGTGGAATATATAATATATTTTTATTCCACTGGAGATAGGCTTGGATGCTTGTTGATGTAGATATAGGTAGGGATTCCATATGGTCTTAGGTAGTTTATACCCAAGTATTATAACTATGTGACACATGACTTATAGTATTCTGCATTAGTCTTCACTATAAGGATATAAAGGAACTACCTTCTAAGTGAGGGAATTGTTTTTTATTTATACCATTATAATCTTGGGAGTGTCTTAATGTAGGGAGACCTGAACCTGAGATGGAGGGAAGGGTTAGAGTTCATGTAGGTATATTACTTTGAGATATATTATAATTCTAAAAAGGGAAATGTGGGGGAATTTACCATGAGTAAGAAGTCTTCTTCTCATCTGGTAGAAGAGGTGTCTAGGATGTTGGACTCCTTGCTACTAACCTTGGTTGATGGTGAGGGTCCACATTTTCTTTAGTCAATTGATTTGACATCTATACTTATCCTATGTTTTAGGGACGATCAGTTGGAAGACATAAACAATGTGGTATTATGTGACCATATATCCTCAATGTACGCACTATAAAGTATTTCTGAATGAGGGAATGGTTTCATCATCTTCCAAGGATAGACAATGGTCGTAGTCCTAATTCAGGAGGATTTATTGGTAGTGTTTTTCACATCTCCTTTAGATGTACATCCCAATGAACAGAAGATGTATATAGACCATCAAATGTATTGTTGGTGTGTTTTGTGAGGCAGAGTGTGCCTGATTTCATCTCTCGGTGACTCACATGTTAGTATGTCAATGTTGAGAACCGAGTTCTGATAGTTTTGTGGTAGCATTTTGATATCGTGGAGTAGAAATGTAACTACCTATATTGTGACACTGTGATTGAGATTATGTGGACAATGAGAGGCCCTGAAACCATCTAGGTGAAATTTAACTAACATACGAAGTCCACCTACTAAGATGAGGATGATAACATCCTTTTAGCCCCATAAAGATGTCCATATTGAGAACACTATCTAGGTGATGGAGGATATAATGAGAGATTTTGTGTTATACTTTGGCCGGAACTGGGAAGATCACTTAACCTTGATGGATTTTTCTTATAATAATAGTTTTCACTATACTATCAAAAGGAAAATGTTTGAGGCCTCGTACTATAGATCATGAAGGTCACCCTTACGCTCAAAATAGATTGGTGAGGAATCTCTTATTTGTCCATATATAGAGAAGGTGACAATAGAGAGGGTCTAGGTGATCTGTGAGAAGATGAGGAAAGCATAGAGAAGGTAGAAATATTATGAATATTGAATTCATTATCCCATGGACATCATGAAGGGAGACCATATATTCCTGAGCCTCTCCCCATTATTAGGATTACAAAGATTAAACAGAGAAGGAATGTTATACAAAATGTTCAGTAGGCCATTCATGATCTTGTAGTGGGTTCATGAGTTTTCATACTACCTCGCCTTACCTACACATTGGGTTCCGGTTCATAAAATCTTCCTTCTATCATGTCTGTAGAGATACATGAATGATCCCATGGATGTTATTAAATGGGGAGCATTATACATTGACGATGGATATAAATTCATAGAACACCCTTTGGTGATCATGAATCAATAAGAGAGGATCTTGTGTGGATGGTTCATTCCATTGGATCATTATCTATGGAATCATGGGTGTAACACCCCGAGATTTTATGAAAAATAATCTTTTTTATTTCATTAATGTCTTGTGTTGTACGATACATCAAAGGAGCTTGGACAACAAGCATCCTAGACTTTCCTTGCATTACACGCAATCGCGACCTTCCTCGATAGCGTGTGTAGTACGCAATACCGAGTTTCACAAAACTATGACATGCTATTAAAATATTATTAAAACTAACCGTTATGAATAGTAATAACCACTTTTTGAAATCTATTAAATTTTATATTTAAAAATGGACTTCATTTTTGGATTTGGAATATCGAAATTAGCTTTGGGTGAAATTTTGGTACCTTTCGGATAACTTTCATATTCTGATGAATAGTGAAAATTACTAAATTTTAATTAAAATCAACTTTTTTAATCGAAATAATTAATAGTGATAAATTATTAATTTGAGTGGTTTTAAAGTATATTTAGAATATATTTTACAATTTAATACAATGTTAGCCATTGGATGTAATTTCACATTTAAACCAGTTATAAACAACTGTTAATCTTTTGATAGTTATTATCTCTTAAAAACACGCTATTTGTTTTGACGACGGGAATTAATTTTTAAATTAGTTAATGTAACTGATATGTTCTGAATTTGATAAAACAAACATCATTTTTGAATTCATAATTTTAAATATATCTTAGGCCTAATTTATTGTATTTTTCTGTAAACATTTAATTTTTGATGAATTGTGAAACCACTAAGTGGTAGTTAAAAAAACTGAATTTTTCATAAAACTTATTTTTACCGCTTCTGTGAGTGGAATTTCGAAAATCCGGGACACATGGTTAATATCAAGGACTAAAATGTGGTTCAATGAGATGAAAATAATTTTTGGTGAATAGTAATGTTTTACTTTTTTTACCAATGTTAAAAGTAAATAGGGTAATTAAGGGTAAAAAAGATATTATTATTACCCTAACACATGTCCGAATTCTATTGGATAAGTGTAATTAGACCAAAAACAACCTTAGGAATAATATATGACCATTTAGGCCCACTTGGATTAGATTAGGGCATTTATTATTAATTTATTTAAAGAAGGGTTAAAATACTTAAAATAAATGTTTAATAAGTAAATAATTTTTAATATGGGGTTATACATATGATAAATTCGACTATAAATATTCATTAGAAATATAAAGACATTTCCTACATAATGGTATTTTATTCCTAATTTTTAGACATTATATATGTTAATTTATATATGACACAACAATGATGCAGTAATTGTCTTATTAATGAAATATTGACATAATTGATGTTATAAATACACAAATAAATGTAATTTGATACTTTTTATGAATTCCAATAATTTTCTGGGTTAATAAGACATGTTAGTATTTATTTAATTAACTTGGTTATAACTAATAATTCTATTATGATTTTCACAAAAATCAATTACTAAATAGTGTCAAAATTGACATAAAATAGTTTTTAAAACAAATATTATGTTATTAATTGTTATTTTATTCCTCAAAATCTAATGTTCTTCCAAATGACTTAGATACGGATATATATATTAATAATATACAACTCGGGGTTTGTTTGTCTTGTTATATTATGTTTATTAACCTTATAGTGTAAGAACACAAGAAGACACGGTAAAAGTAAAATTATTTAACTTAATGTTAAAACTTAATGATAAGGTTAAAATAGTAACCTAAACTTGTCTAAATTCTATTGGATGAGAGTATTTCGACCCATCCCCACCTTAGCTTCTAAATAAATTAATTTTGATCTATTTAAAACCGAATTTGGCTTTATAATAAAATAATATTTTTAGTTTTCCAAAGGTGCCCCTCTCCTCCCTTCTAAAAGGGCACCTCCTCTCTCTCTTCCTCACACCACTTTGAGCCTTAAATCTCATCGAAAACCTTCATAATTCTCTTCTCCACTTCCCAAAAACATCCTAGAGGTCCTGGTATTCTTCAAAGACCAATTATGGTTCCCTAAGAGGAGGACTCAAAGAGGCGCTTCAAAGAAGAGATAATGTCTGTTACCGATTCTTTCACCTTTATTTCATCTTCCACATATTCTTATTAGGTTGTTTCATTATGAAGTAATAACATCAGTATCACTCATATACTGATATGTTATTATAAGTATGAAACAACCATATTTCACCATCTATCCATCCTACGGAAAATGAAATCACCACGCGTGCGTACATACAGAATACCGTCTCCACGCCGTGGTGTAATATATTTTCCACCACCACCTTACTTGGATGGGTATAATGGTGTAAATAATAACTATATATGATTATTGTAAAGTGATATTGATTCTGTAATAGTATACATACATTCCAATAAAATTCCACGATCATGGGAACGATATCATCGCTCGTGCGTACGTACGGAATACCGTCTCCATGACGCGATGAGATTCATTATCAATGATTAACCATTCACAAATGAGTATAATGTATATATAATAAGTAATCATGAAATATATGACATAATAATGATACTGTATTTATGTATATATATATATGTATTTCATCCAATTAATTCCATTCAATTCAACGAGGAAACGAAAACAACGTTCATGCGTACGTACGGCCTACCGTCTCCATGAACGGTGTATTTCTTTCCATTTATCAATATATTATATATATGTATATTATGAATATATATTATATATAAATCATGTTTTATATTCTGTAATTAAGTAATCATGATCTATGTAATCATATGAATAATTACAAGTCAAAACACGGACGACAAATGAAACGATTTTACCAAAAACGATCATTAACTTGGAATTTACAAAAGAATGGGTAATATAAAGTCATAAATGAACCATATATAATATCATAACAATGAGTATGATTCGGGAATAATTCAATGACATAATTTAAATCATTATACAGGAGGTTCGGACACTTACGAAGCAAATCGGACCTAAGGTAAGGGAAATATCACAATCTCATTTTTATCCGAGATTGTTTATACTTTGGAATTTACTGGGGTGTATTTTATCATCCACATCCATGTTTTCTCAATATGTAATATTTATATCCTTCTACAATAGTTTATATCCAATTTTACCCTTCGGTGAGTTTTTTGTAAAAGATATGAAAGGAATCTTTTGTGGTTTTTCGTACAAGGTACTTTTTGACATTTCCGAAACAAGTACGAGAAGAATGTTTTTTTAACTTATACGGCATGAATGGATTTTTAAACCATTGTTTCCAAGAATATTCATTTATAGGTTTCCAAGTTTATTTTTAATCAACTTCTTTTAGTTTAAAATTTTATGACAAGTTAAGAAAGGAAAAATGTTTTTAGGGTAGAAAGGATATTTTCCTCAAGAATGGAGTTCAAGTGTTTTATCAAAATTATTTTCCATCTAAGATAATAAAGGGTTCTGTTTCTCTCCATATTATTACATTGATTTGATTATGTTGTGATGGAATTATTTTTATGAATTACATTATCTTATATGAATTGTTTTATGATGTCACGATGTTTAATAATTCCATTTTTATTACATGGGTTATGCAATGATGTATGGTTTATGATTTTGTGGCACACATAAGAATGGTATCATTATGAGATGGTTGGGACCTATATCTCCCTCCAATTCATTGGGTAAAGATTTTATATCACATGAGATAGACATGGTGGGAATGGTAAGTTAATATGGTTCAGTGTCACAGGACTGAAATGAGGAGTGAACTCGATTCAGAAGGGGACTTTGTCCACTAAGATGGTCTTGGCCGCATTCCCTTGGCTACTATGGAAATAATGACATGTGCTAAATGGTTTCCACCATTACATGTTTTATTCGCATTATATTTTATCATTATTTATGTTCCATTATGATCTATTCCTTATGTAATTCCATGTTTTATGTCGTTGCTCAAGATTTTGATGTTTAAACATTATGTTCATGTTTTTAAGTTCAAATGTATATGGTATGTTTTATTTTATCCATGCTTACCCGTACTGAGCATTTGAGATCACCCTTTTTATGTTTTATTTTCCCCCAGGATTAAAAGAAAGGTTTTAGGTAAGGAAACAAAAAGTGGAAGATCTTTATGGGAGATGTTGAAGATCATTCACCATGATTAGAAGATTATGTTCCAAGTTTCCAAAGACACTAAACTATTACGGTCCTTGTGTGTATGTTTTTGTTATGTACTAAGTATTCCGCAAAAGTAATGTAATATCTATGTACTTAAAGCTTCGGGTCTCTAAAGTTTGTATCAGAGGAAAGGTTTAGTCAACCTTTGGAAACTAGGATGCAAAAATGTTAGTGAGATCCCTAGAGATATTTCTAATGTATGTCTAGGTATGTCCCTAAGGATAAGTATACGTATAGGATATAGTCCTAGAACTACGGTAACACTCTTAGAATTTTACCTAAGATGTTAGATATTGAGGGAACTCCCCCTTTACTATGTTGTTTTCCCTAGCATTATTTTTACCTCTCACACTATTTTTTTTGGGTTTTAGAAAATGGCTGGAAACAGGAAGATTCATGATAATAGAGGATATGACGGACAATGGAATGATATTATTCATGAGAAACCAAATGAAACAGGATTTGGAAGTCCAAACATTGTTATTATGCCAAATCAGCAATATCATAATATGATCAATAATCTCAACTTTGGTAAGTTTCCCGACTAAGATAATAAGAGAAAGATGGAGTTTCATGATGATCATAGAGGAAAGAAAGTTCAATTTCCCTCATGTAAATAACGTGGGAAGAGGCATCCGGGAGATTGTTTCAAGGGAACTAGAAGATGCTTTGGGTGTGGAAAAGAAGGACACAAAGACAGTAAGTGAAAAGGAAAAGGTTCAGTTAACACCATGGATGAGGATAATGGTATTGCTACGACATCAATAATGGTTAAATGTTTTAAATGTGGAATGTACGGGCATTATGCAATCCAATTCCCCAAGGGAATGTCTCATGAAGAGAATTAGTACGGTCATATGTGTCGTATTTATGTTGATGATGATGAAGAGACTACAAATGATATGTGATATGAAAGAATTGTTGAAGCTCAGTCAATGGTTTAAGAAGGTAGTGGAATGATTACATGTTTATCAAGTGTAATGTTGTATAAGTAATCTCATGGTACTATGGAATAAACAGACATCTAAGGATTGTTACACTGTTGTATTTCCATGAGTTTTGAAAGTATATGATTAATGGTACCAGTATCCATGAATGGTTATTCAGATATTTTTGGAATGTAGATGATATGAGCATAATGAAGGGATAAGGATAAAATTAAATGTTTGATAGTATTCATGAGCTCATGAATGATATAAGGAGAATGTTATATCATGGTTTGAGAATATAGAATTTTTGGATTTTGGTATGAGGAAAGAGTTAACTTTTGACAGCATTCATGTTTTCACTAAGGTTTAATGGGTATTCATTTTTCAAGAGAATACATGATTAAGGTATTCACATGATTGAAATGTGACCAACATGATATATGGGGGATAAATGATGGTATTCACATGCTTGGTTGATGACATTTCAAGTAATCATTTTCTTTATATTATTTTAGATAAGCCTAAATATTGGAATGTATTATGTTGGACATAAGTTAGTATTGTTTAAGGATAGAACTTTTTTTCGATATTATTTATGGGAGGTTATAGTAATATAGCTTTAGAAAAAGGACAACCCGCAGGACGGGTGACAGCCCATCGCGTCGGACAAGGCTGTGGGAATCGAACCTATAACCGAAGTGCGACTGGCCTTTATCGCCTACCACTGGCCTACAGGAAGTCCCTGTTTAGTAGAAACTAGTTTTATTATATTAAGCATTATGATATATGAAGTATAAGTCCATTTTAGGAACCATATATGATTAATCTCACTATAGATGGACTTATGTATTTTTTGATAACTTTTCTAACCTTTTGTTTGAGACAGATGGAATGACCCATCATTCTACCACATGATCTTCTAACACATCACGAATAACAAATTCAACTTCATTTATTTAAGAGATGAAGTGGAAATTGTCCAAAGAACGACCAACGGTGAGACTATATCAAAATCACAAAAGTATCTCTTGTAATTCCAATTTCATCAACTTTAGGGAAATGATCTTGAAAACCAAAAATGTTGTCTTGGTGCTCTTATATCTGATGAATCAGACGGTACCTTAGATCGTCACAAATTTATGGCTTTGTGATTCTTGGCTTTTTCATAGCCATGTTCTGTACCACTTTCCATCATAACTTGATGGTTAGATTTTTCTTCCATATCCATATTTTCACCTATGTTCTCCTACATGGAAAACCAGTGATTAGATTATTTGGGTAACCGTTACGTTTCATACTTTTTTTTAAACATTGGTTTTGGTATTTCTTTTTACGATGTGGTTTTCTATTAAAGAAACTTTCGAGTAGTAAACCATTTATAACCCCGACGAATTTTGAGGGCGAAATTCATTTTAAGGGGGGTAGAATGTAACACCCCGAGATTTTATGAAAAATATTTTTTTAATTTCATTAATGTCTTGTGTTGCATGATACAACAAAAGGATATTTCACAACATGCATCCTTCACTTTCCTTTCATTACACGCAATCGTGACCTTCTTCGATAGCATGTGTAGTACGCAATACCGAGTTTCACAAAACAATGATATGCTATTAAAATATTATTAAAACTAGCCGTTATGAATAGTAATAACCACTTTTTTAAATTTTTTAAATTTTAATTTTCAAAATGGACTTCATTTTTGGATTCGGAATATCGAAAATAGCTTAGGGTGAAATTTTGGTACTTTTCGGATAACTTTCATATTCTGATGAATAGTGAAAAGTACTAAATTTTAATTAAAAATCACTTTTTTAATCGAAATAATTAATAGTGATAAATTATTAATTTGAGTGATTTTAATGTATATTTAGAATATTTTTTACAATTTAATACAATGTTGGTCATTGGATGTAATTTCACATTTAATCCAGTTATAAACAAGTGTCTATCTTTTGATAGTTATTGTCTCTTAAAAACACGCTATTTTTTTGACGACAGGAATTAATTTTTAAATTAGTTAATGTAAATGATATGTTTTCAATTTGATAAAACAGACATCATTTTTTAATTCATAATATCAAATATAGCTTAGGCCTAATTTTTGGTATTTTTCTATAAACATTCATTTTTTGATGAATTGTGAAACCACTAAGTTGTAGTTAAAAAAACTGAATTTTTCATAAAACATAATTTTACTGCTTCTGTGAGTGGAATTTCAAAAATCCGAGACACACGGTTAATATCAAGGACTAAAATTTGGTTCAATGAGATGAAAATAATTTTTGGTGAATAGTAATTTTTTACTTTTTTTACCACGGTTAAAAGTAAATAGGGTAATTAAGGGTAAAAAAGATATTATTATTACCCTAACACATGTCCTAATTTTATTGGATAAGTTTAATTAGACCACAAAAACCTTAGGAATAAAATATGACCATTTAGGCCCAATTGGATTAGATTAGGGCATTTATTATTAATTTATTTAAAGAAAGGTTAACATAGTTAAAATCAATGTTTAATAAGTAAATAATTTTGAATATGTGGTTATACATAAGATAAATTCGACTATAAAAATTAATTAGGAAGATAAAGAAATTTCCTACATAATGGTAATTTATTTGTAATTTTTAGACATTAAAAAATTCAATTTATTTATGACACAACGATGATGCAGTAATTATCTTATTAATGAAATGTTGACATAATTGATGTTATAAATACCCAAATAAATGTAATTTGAGACTTTTTATGAATTACAATAATTTTCCAGGTTAATAGGACATGTTAGTATTTATTTAATTAACTTGGTTCTAACTAATCATTCTATTATGATTTTCACAAAAGTCAATTACTAAATAATGTCAAAATTGAAATAAAATAGTTTTTAAAACAAATATTATGTTATTAATTGTTATTTAATTCATAAAAATCTATTTTTCTTCCAAATTACTTATATAAGGTTCAAAATATTAATAATAAACAACTTGGGGTTCGTTTGTCTTGTTATAGTAAGTTTATTAACCGTATAGTGTAAGAACACAATAAGACACAGTAAAAGAAAAATTATTTAACTTAATGTTAAAACTAAATGATAAGGTTAAAATAGTAACATAAACACATCTAAATTCCATTTTATTAGAGGAGTTCGACCCATACCCACCTTAGCTTCGAAATAAATCAATTTGGAGCTATTTAAAACATAATTTGGCTCTATAATAAAATAATATTTTTAGTTTTCCAAAGGTGCCCCTCTCCTCCCTTATAAAAGGGCACCTCCTCCCTCTCTTCCTCACACCACTTTGAGCCTTAAAGCTCGGCCAAAACCTTCCAAATTATCTTCTCCACTTCCCTAGAAACATCCTAGAGGTCCTGGTCTTCTTAAAAGTCCAATTTTAGTTCCCTAAGAAGAGGACTCAAAGAGGCGCTTCAAAGAAGAGGCAATGTCTGTTACCGATTCTTTCACCTATATTTCCTCTTCCACTTATTCTTCTTAGGTTGTTTCATTATGAAGTAATAACATCAGTATCACTCATATACTGATATGTTATTATAAGTATGAAACAACCATATTTCACCATCTATCCATTCTAGGGAAAACGAAATCATCGTGCGTGCGTACGTACGGAATACCGTCTCCACGCCGTGGTGTAATCTATTTTCCACCACCACCTTACTTGGATGGGTATAATGGTGTAAATAATAACTATATATGATTATTGTAAAGTGATATTGATTCTGTAATAGTATACATACACTCCAATAAAATTCCACAATCATGGGAATGATATCATCGCTCGTGCGTACGTACGGAATACCGTCTCCACGACGCGATGAGATTCATTCTCAATGATTAACCATTCATAAATGATTATAAAGTACATATAATAAGTAATCATGAAATATATGAAATAATAATGATACTGTATTTATGTATATATATATATGTATTTCATCCAATTAATTCCATTCAATTCAATGAGGAAACGAAAACAACGTTCATGCGTACGTACGACCTACCGTCTCCATGAACGGTGTATTTCTTTCCATTTATCAACATATTATATATATGTATATTATGAATATATATTATATATAAATCATGTTTTATATTCTATAATTAAGTAATCATTATCTAAGTAATCATATGAATAATTACAAGTCAAAACACGGAAAACAAATGAAACGATTTTACCAAAAACGCTCTTAGACGTGGAATTTACAAAAGAACGGGTAATATAAAGTCATAAGTGAACCATATATAATATCATAACAATGAGTATGATTATGGAATATTTCAATTACATTATTTAAATCATTATACAGGAGGTTCGGACACATACGAAGAAAATCGGACCTAAGGTAAGTGAAATATCACAATCTCATTTTTATCTGAGATTGTTTATACTTTGGAATTTACTGGGGTGTATTTTGTCATACACATACATTTTCTCTCAATATGTAATATTTATATCCTTCTACAATAGTTTATATCAAATTTTACCCTTCAATGAGTTTTTTTTAAAAGATATGAAAGGAATCTTTTGTGGTTTTTCGTACGAGGTACTTTTTGACTTTTCCGACAAAAGTACGAGAAGAATGTTTTTTTTAACTTATACGGAATGAATGGATTATTAAACCATTATTTACAAGAATATTCCTTTACAAGTTTTCAAGTTTATTTTTAATAAACTTATTTTAGTTTAAAATTTTATGACATGTTAAGAAAGGAAAAATGTTTTTAGGGTAGAAATGATATTTTCCCCAAGAATGGAGTTCAAGTGTCTTATCAAAATTATTTTCCATATAAGATAATAAATGTTTCTGTTTCTATCCCTATTATTACATTGATTTGATTATGTTGTGATGGAATTATTTTTATGAATTCTTTTATCTTATATGAATTGTTTTATGATGTCATGATGTTTAAGAATTCCATTTTTATTACATGGGTTATGCAATGATGTATGGTTTATGATTTTGTGGCACACAAAAGAATGGTATCATTATGAGATGGGTGAGACCTATATCTCCCTCCATTGCATTGGGTAAAGATTTTATATCTCATGAGATAGACATGGCTAGAATGGTATGTTAATCTGGTTCAGTGTTATAGGACTGAAACGAGGAGTGAACTCGATTCAGAAATGGACTTTGTCCACTAAGATGGTCTTGGAAGCAATGCCTTGGCTATTATGAAAATCATGACATGTGCTGAATGGTTGCACAATTACATGTTTTATTCCAATGCTATTTTATCATGATTTATGTTCCATTATGATCTATTCCTTATGAACTTCCATGTTTTATGTCGTTTCTCAAGATTATGATGTTAATAGATTATGTTCATGTTTTTAAGTTCAAATGTATATGGTATGTTTTATTTTATCCATTCTTACCCTTACTGATCATTTTATCTCACACTTTTTATGTTTTATTTTCCCCTAGGATTAAAATAAAGGTTTTAGGTAAGGAAACAAAAAGTGGAAGATCTTTATGGGAGATGTTGAAGATCTTTCACCACGATTAGAAGATTACGTTCCAAGTTTCCAAAGACACTAAACTATTACGGTCCTTGTGTGTCTGTTTTTGTTATGTATTAAGTATTCAAAAAAATTAATGTAATATCTATGTACTTCAAGCTTCAGGTCTCTACAATAGGAAAAGGAAGGAGAGCTCTTGGGAGAGGGAGAGCCAGATGTGATCAGATAATCCCCACCATTTTCTTGTTTTTTTATTTTTAAGGATGAAAATCCTAATGGAATGAATAATGTAAACACCCATTTAACCTTGAAAGACCTTTAAATATATCGAGGAATATTTTTGGAGATATGAATTGAGATTACATTTTATTTTGGTGACTATTATGTCCCAAATTAATTTTATGAAATTATTAAATTTATTTTTTATCACTTGCATATTGTTCTTTAAGAATACTTGAATATCTCTTAAATAGAGACACAAAACAAAAATCCCAAAAAAACATTTGAATCCATAACATGAGAATTACCCTATAAATGACCTATAATTGGTTAGATAGGACATCCAGATAAGGGAACTATTGGTGTGTACGTTAAGTGAATTAATTGATCAAAACATTTAATTATTTCATATAATTTTGGAAAACCAAATTACCTATATATGTATGATATTATAGAAAATCTAAAGGGTTATTCACATTACTCTAGGATCACTGAGAGGAGATTCCATAACCCATCATTGGTGAATTGAGATTCGACAATGCTAAGCTTCCAAATCAATGTGAATTATGGTCGTGGAACATACTCTGTGGCAGCCCCTTGGTTGCCACCACTTCCACACCACTGCGCGGCCTGCTGTCAATGCGGTCGGCATTGGCTAACTACCCCAATCTGTTGTGGAATCATTGAGCACCACCACAACCTCACAACCAGTGGAAGCTAGTCCCCACCCCCTCTGGTCGTCGGCGCTGCCGCGCCGGTAGAGCTTCCACATGCCACTGGTGAAGTTACAGTGGTCCGACTATCTTCCTGTCTACACCTACGGGCCTCCCGAGACACTACCTACACTGTGCAGCCCTCAGTTTTGTCTTGACACCATATTTATTGGTCTCCCACTAAGAACACATCAAACTGGGATTGATATAGGGTCTGGGCCTTCTTATGTTTGGTCGGTCCCCTCCATATTATCATTAATAATGGGAATGGTTCAACATCATCAAGAGTATATGAGTCTCAAAAATATTAAACAAAACCATTACCTAAAACTCATTGGAACACACTGTGGATGAGGGAGATGAACCCACATTTGAATGTGTTCAGTGTCTCCCATCATTGTTCGGTTTGAATCCTCCAACGGTTGTCAAATCTTTATTCTAAATTGGTGGAAGATATCACCAGCACTTCATCATAGGGTCCTCTCATGAGTGACCAAAAACCATGCCCAAGATAAGTTAAAATAGAATTGAAAAAATCACCCACATTGTATTTCATTAATGCAGTTCATTAATTAACCATAATTAATGTTCAATTAAATCAACAAACATCATGGTAACACAACCCAAGGGTCATGTCATTAAATGACTTTTATTCAAGCCTAACATTAACCTATGGTCCTGCCATCCGCTGCTCAACGATGAGAATAGAATAAAATAACTCATGGTGTTATTTAATAATATTTTTTGTAATGTCCAAAAATTAACTTTTTCGTCAGACCCTTGCCGGTCGAAGTTAAGCATTGGCTAGGTGAATCCTGGTGCTATGAATCCAACGATGTCCTAAGATTTTTAATCCGAGGAACAGTTCAACAGATAGAAATAGATGCTCTCACATTTACAAAAGGTACCTTAAAAAATGTTAAAAAATTATTAATAGCCACCCTTGACTGGTGCCGGTCGAGGTTAGCCTCCGCCTAAGGGGAATAATCCCTTATGATCTCAACTGTTCTCTCAAATTTCAAATATGAGTTACCATTTAGGAGTTATAAGGATTTGAAAACAAAATAATTTTTACATAATTATTTTATTTATGGACACAAAATTACTTCCACTATTTTCCTGGGCCATCCAATGTTTGGATCTATGTAAGGAAATCATACACTCTCAAATTCAGCAGTGGTCTTGTATTTTTAATCCAAGTCCCCATTCATGAGTTATAAGCATTTGAAAAATAATTTTATTATATTTTATTATTTTATTTACCGTTATTACATTTTCTTGTTTTCTCACTAAAGGCCCGCACAGACAAAACTTAACTCATGCCAAGGGAAAACTCATCATCCTGAAATCAACAGTGCCTTCATATTTTTGATCTGGGCACCTGTTTAAGAGTTATTCCACAGTTTCAGGAAGACTGCTCATGCGTGCTATTTAGTGTTTAACATTTTTTGAAGGATCATTCTGTGAACTCTGGGCCTCGGAATCACGTGTCGCAAATTTTCACAGTCTCATAATATTTTCATATAATTAAAAAAAATACGAATTTCCATGTATTTACATTCATCCCACCATAGGAATTTACATCGCCAAAATCCACAACAAAACATGGGAAAAAATGGGGTACTAAGCATGTATCTAAGCATCCTAGTCCAATGTGCTCTTCTTGAGGTTCCCGTGATGCCACCGAACTCGCCCCTGAGGAGTCAACTGCCCATGAAGTACCCGATACTTTTTATCCTCTATATCTACTTGGAAAACTACAAATATCTCCCCATTGTCAATTTCTAGTTCTCCCTAGTCGATAATGTGCGATGGATCATATACGTACCTCCTCAACTGTGACACATGGAAAACATTACGCACCTGGTACATCTATGGGGGATGATCTAGGTGGTATGCCACTTTTCCTACTTTGCTAACGATCAATAAAGGTCTGATGAACCTCATAGATATCTTTCCGCCCCAGCCAAATCTCTGCAATCCTAGTTGGTTTGAGACCCGTAGGAAGACATGGTCTCCTTCCTCGAACTCCAAGGGCCTCTACCTCCTATCAACTTAAGACATCTTCCGACTCTGTTCTGTATTCATATGATCCTAGAGGATTTTCACCTTCTCACTGGTAGCCTGTACCATCTTTGGACCCATAATTGTTGACTCCACTGGGTCTGTCCAGCATAGAGGTGATATGCATGGTTTCCCGTACATGGCCTCAAACAGTGCCATGCAGATGGTGGATTAATAAATTTTGTTGTATGAAAACTCTACCAGAGGAAGGCGTCCCCAAAACTATGAAAAAGATCAAGGACACACACACACAAATCATGTCCTCAAGATTATGTATAGTACACTTCTTCTGACCATCTGTATAAGGATGAAAGGGGGTGCTCAAGCATAGCTGAGTCCCGAACTCCTCCTACAATCCCTTTCACAACCGGGATGTAAAACAACTTTCATGATCTAAGGCGATTGTGTATGACACCTCGTGAAGTCATATTATATCTTTTATGAAAAGGCTTCCCAATCCCTCAACTAATCCCTAGTCTCGATGGGTATAAAGTGGGCCGACTTGTTGAGTCAGTCAATGATCACCCAGATGGAATGGTGCCCATTAAAATACGTGGTAGCCATGTCACAAAGTAACTTGAGATGCCATTCCACTTCCACTATGGCACCTCAATTGGCTGAGTCAAGTCTACCGGAACCTGGTGCATGGCCATCACTTTCTAACAAGTGAGGCATCATGAAACGAACTGCGCCACTGCTTTCTTTGTCCCTGGCTATAAATAATGACCCCATAGGTATCGAGACATATTTTCCACACTTGTATGTACCATAAAAGGGGTTGTGTGAAACTCTCTCAACACCTCCTCTCATATCATCACTTGTACCATGGTGCATCCTCTGAAAAAGATGACATTCTCCCCACTTTTAGAAAATACTTTAGGAGCCTATCCTGAGGATACCTGAGCATGTCGAGCCTCGCAATCAATGTCCCGAGAATGTGTCTCCCATACCCGTTGAAGGAATGGGGGAGTGACAGTCATAGACTAGAGGTATGCTGGTCCATCTCTATCCATGAAGGAAAACTCCAATGCGACTAGTTGCTTTGTCTCCTCACTTAGAAGTTGTACACCAGACATCTTATTGAGCGCATCTACCACCAATTTCCCCTTCCTAAGAGTATAGACTATCTAAAATTCATGGTCCTATAGTAACTCCATCCATCAATGCTATCTGAACTGCTGGAAATCCTATGGCCACCTTTCCATCCATGAAAATGAGTCCTCCCTTTAATTCATGGACGTTCCCATCGATACTTTGGTATTTGGTACTCATTACCCGTGTCCACTTGGTTAAAGTTCCATTAACCAACACATAACCTCGAACACTAGGTCGTACTAATCCATTCCTATGCAAATCCTCCACCTACACACCTTGGTTGTGAAGCTCTACGAAAGCCCTAAAATATTCTGATGTTGATATTGGTTCCATATTAGGGTGTATAATGGTACAAAAGTCCTTCCTTCTACAGAGAGGTAATCCTGGAAACATCTTTAGAAAGGATGTTACCACACTCTACAAGCACCATTGGGAACTGAAATCTCAAAACATCTTCTGCCATGAGGGTAAGGATAGTCGACTCAAGATTGATCAGTTTCACCCTCCAATGCATGAGTTTATCCCTTGCTACCAGGGTTTCCTTTTTCATCGACCAAGGATAATCTCTTTCCAATGCGATAAATATAATACTTACTTTTTTCCTAAAACAATCAATCGGATCATGAACTATGGGTGACCAGTCCACACCCAAACAAATGTCATAAGGCATAAACGCTGCCCAGAAGAGGTTCTAACTAAAACTGTCACCTAAAGGGTTAGATCACACCATCTTCATAAGTGTGATTATCGAGTCTCCTCCAATAGGTATCTCATGATGTAAAGATCAAGTCAATAGTATTATCGTAAACTCTAGGTCTCGAACAAGATTCATGATAAGAAGGAATAATGGGTATCTATGTCTATTAAAACGATATAAATTAGTAGACAAAAAATGTACATCGAATCATTCCTGTAGCCCTGGGGTCACACTCTATGACCACATGAAGCTACTCCCTTCCCCTATCCTCCAACTCTTTGAGCCTGGTGGGGACCACATTGGGATGGTGGTTGCAACATGTTGAAATGTATACCTCATCGTGTTGCTCTTCTATCTCCCTTTCCACATCTGTTCCCTACAGATTCATATGTCCTTATCACTTCCTCTTCTAGAAAAATTTTACACATCCAAGTCTCCAATACTGATGTTGGTTTCTTATTTTCCCACTGTTGACGTTCACTTGTTTTATCTCCTCCAGCAAATAATTTTAAACCACAAAGGCTCTCTCTAAAACACTAACATAACCTGTAATGCACCGAGGAATTGTTATTTCTTGGATATCCCTAAAAAAATCTCCCTCAGAGGTTTGAGCCATGATGCACTGGTCGTATCATATTCATCGTGTACCTGGAATGGTCGGTACATTTACGAATACTCAGCTAGCGACATGTCGTCCTGTCTAAGCTGTAGAAGCTCTTGGGAACAAATAACCCTTAGCATCATATGGAAAGCATCCCCTTCTCGAAGAAAGGTTATCAAGCTCTGTCCACTGAAAAGTCACCTCATCGTAATATATAGGCCACTGAAACTCGACCATCACCCTGCTGATCCATATAGAATGCTCACTTCTAGGACCACCATCTGATCTAATGCTGCCCGGACTAGATGGAAACTCGTTCACCACCTCAAACCATTCCTTAGCCACCTGTGAGTTAGGCTCACCGTGGAACCTACGGGGTATCTATCACTGAATCTTGTGTAAGGCACTGATCCTATATGTGTACTCTATCCAAAACGTCGGTAGTAACTACTGACCAACGGGAAATCGTATCGCAGGGACACATCTCAAAGGTTCCATCTCAGGAAATAGTCCTTATACTTAACTCTTGTCACTCTATAGACCATCCTCATGGTCACGCATTGTAATCCTTGTTGGCTCTCTATGTGAAGGCATCTTGAAATAGAATCAAGATGAACCACATTAAATAAGTTATACCTGGTGAGCTGAATCAAAAGAGTTCAAAAGAAAAAAAATTCAAACACATGCAATTAGTGTTTTCATGTACTGAGTCAAAAAACAAAATTTAGGGTCCTGGTGTATAGATACATCGGCCATTTCACTAACACTAGACTCCTTGGACTGAAATATGAACTCAAGAGAAATAACACTTTTCCCCATTGAAAATAATGACTCTTAGTTTTCTTGTAGAACTGACCGCCCACTGATACCACTTTGTCACGACCCATCCCCCAGTGCCCATTCCATGACTAACCCAATCCCATCATCCATAGGCCAGTGGTTGGAAACTAGCACCAAAAATGAATATCCCTAAAAAGGGAAGGCATTGCCTCTGGGACTGCAAACTCATAGACCAAGTACACAATAAGAACAAACCATGTAGTATAACTGCTGAAAATAAAAGTGTGAATTGTAGGAGAATGAACCAGAATACAAATCCAACTAAAAGAAAATACAAAAACATGGATAATAGCTCCTTAGGTCATCCGCCAAGAATCCAACTTGAATGGTAGGTAGATCTCATCACATTGGCTCCCCACGTCAACTGGTTTCCAATGTGCACCGTCTAATCCTGACTCCCTAAACTCGGTTAAAGTGTTCCTTCATCTTCACAAGACATAGTAAGGTGATGGCAAAGACCGTGCAGGGGTGAGTATAAAAATACCCAGTAGGGACCCCGAGACTGCTAAAGGTCTCCCAAAATTCCCCAAAGTAAAAACCACAAATCATGTTCCAAATCAAAAAAAATGTAAAGACTCATCTGAAACCAGGTATACGACTTAAAGAACAAGAACAATGATGATTAGTCATGATGCTAAATTATCTTACACTATTAATAAGTTCCCTTGATGCACCAGCAATAATAGATTCCAATGTCGATCCACACAGGGTCGTAAGTCATCGATCCACATAGGGTTGTATGTCACTAATCCACACAGGTTCATGAGTCGTCGAACCACACAGGGTCATAAGTCGTCGATCCAGATAGGGTTGTAAGTCATTGATCCACAACGGGCCACTCCATGGCAGGTCCTCATCAGGTCATGCTACTACTGATCCATATAGGGTTATATGTCGTTGATCCACACATGGTCGGAAGTCATCGATTCACACAGGGTCATAAGTCATCGATCCATAGTGGTTCGTAACTCACTGATCCATGATGGGATGCTCTGAGACAGGTCCACATCAGGTCACTCTACTGTTGATCCACACTGGGTACTTCTGATGTCGATCCACAAAGGGTTTTATTTCACTTGACAGTCTAACACAACATTCCCACACTTGGTATGCTTGAGTTTCTGAGAAACTGCTCCCCAAGATACTGGTCGTACATCAACCGCCATGAAGTCCCACGAAGAAGTAACCCGATGGATTGCCATGTCATAAGGGTTAAAATTAAATAGATGACATGTCAATCGGATGCTCGGTCTATATGTTATAGGAATTTAAGTGCCAAAGTCCCAGTTGGATTCGAGTCTGATCCAACCCTACAATTCTCCAACTTTCTTCAAAAATCAAGTGGAGTATATCAAATGGACTGCCTCATCCCAAGGGTTCCAGCACCGTAGATGGTTTGTCAGATGGACTTATGGTTTAAAAAATAGTCCCCTTTTAGTGAAACTAGGCTAAAATGGTTCTGGTCCGGTCTAACCTGGTCGGACCGACCCGACCCCGTCTGTTGGGCCTGGCCTGAACCAGCATGGCCCGACCCGAACCGACTGGGCCCAGCCTAGTCTGACCTACTCGGTCGTGGGCTCGGACTGCTGGGTCGTGGGCTTGGCCTGGCCCGCTTGGCTTGGTGCGGCCTGCGTTTCCCCTCCCGAACAGAGTGTAGTTCATTCGTCTTTCCAACCAGCAGTGCCAACAAGGCGTCGCTCCACCTAACCAGTCTGCATGGACTAGACTACGGTAGGAACCATGGCGCATGTCCTCCCTTATCCCTCCACTGCAGCTCTAGGATACGGTCCTTCTTATGTGGCAGCCCCTTGTCCATTGCCGCTTCCACCACGGTGCGCCACCCGCCATCAACACGGTCAGCATTGGATGGTTTCCCCTATTCGTGGTGGCGTCTTTGGGCACCGCCACCACTTCATGGCCGGACAATGTCGGTCACCGCCTCCTCTAGTCACCAGCTCCGCCATGCCAGTAGAGATTCTATGGGCCACTGGTGAAGTTCGAGTGGTCCACTTTTCTTCATGTCTGCACCTATGGGCCTCCAGGGATGCCTCCTACACTGCATGACCAGTTGTTTCACCTTGCCGCCATATTTCTCAAACTCACATGAAGAATGAATCAAACAGAGTTCGGCGGAGGTTCCAGGCCTTGTTAGATTCAGTCTGCGCCCTCCGCATTACTGTTATAACACATGAAGGGTTCAGCATCATAAAGAGTAGATGAATCTCAAATTTCTTTAACATAACCCTACCTCAGACTCATTGGAAGACGCTGCAAATGAGGGAGATGAACCCACGTTCGAAGATGTTCATGATCACCCGCTGTTATCCAGTTGAAATCATCCAATAGTCCTCAATGCACCATTATATGTTGGAGGAAGATGTCAAAGGCACTTCATCATACGTTCCTCTCCTAGGTGAACAAAACCCATGCCCAATTATTGTTTAAACAGAAGAGTGAGAACCCCCCACGTTTTATTTCATTAATCTGGTTCATTAATGAATGACAATTAATGTTCCATTAAATCAATAAACATCATGGTTACACAACCCAAGATCCATTTCTTTAAATAAATCACATTCAAGCCCAACGTTACCATGTGGTCCCATCATCCACCGCTCAATGGTGATAAGAGAATAAAATAACAAATGGAGTTATTTAATTATTTTTTTTGTAAATTCCAAAAAATAACTTTTCCATATGACCCTTTATAGTCAAAGTTAAGCTTTTTCTAAGCGAATCTCATTGCTGTGAAACCAACGGTGTCCTCATATTTCTAATCCAAGCACCAGTTCAAAAGATAGAAATTGTCAATGGCATATTCACTGAACGTACCATAAAAAATGTTCAAAAATTATTAATAGTCACCCTCGACCCGTGGCAGTCAAGGATAGGCTCTGCCTAAGGGGAACACACGCTTAAAAGCTCAACTGTACTCTAGGATTATCAATCCGAGATGACGTTTAGGAGTTATAATGATTTGACAATAAAATAACTATTAGTTATTTTATTTACGACCAAAAACTGACTGCCTCTGTTGGCATGTGTTGGCCAATGCTAGGATCATCCTAAGAAGAGCATACCCTCATGAGTTTAGTGGTGGTATAAGATCTTTAATCCAAGTCACCGTTTTTGAGTTATATGAATTTGAAAAATAAAATAATTTTATTTAATACTTTTATTTATAGTTATTCCATTTTTGGGTTTTCTCACTGGAGGCATGCATAGACTAAACTTAACTCGAGCCTAGGGTGAACCCTCCATTCTGAATGCAACGATGCCTTCATATTTTTGATCAAGGAACCCATTAATGAGTTATTAAAATTTTTCAGAAAAACTAATCACACAGGCTATTAAAAGCATAACATTTTTTGACCTATCATTCTAGCCACTCCGGGACTCGAAATCATGGGACGTCAATTTTCACAGTCTCGTAATAATTCCATATAATTAAAAAAAATATACCAAATTTCTGGGTCTTTACTATCAATAAGTATAGTGTATATGATCATTGTAATGAAATAATTAATATCTACCTCAATGGAAGTAAATGTATATGATCTTCCTTGATTTATTGGTTTCTCATTATTATTATCCTCATTAACAATTAGGTTAGGTAATAAATTTATATAATGTCCAATATCCCGACATCTAAAACAAATAACCATTACTGGTACCTTAAGATTAATTATATTTCTATTATTCATGTAAACCAAAATATTCAATTTTCTATGATATCTTGTTTCACTATGAATTCATTTTTCTATGCAAAAAAATATCTTTCTATTCTATTGTGAAAATTACATGTGTGATTCTTCTCACACAATTCATATGTAGAATATTGAATATTCTTTCCACCATGCTCCTCCCAACCTGATATTCCAGGAAATATCATTTCTCTCTGATTTGTTATGTTTGAATATTCAACTATGTTCAAGTTGTTTATAATAACAAAAAAAATTCATAATCATGTTCTTATCCGATTAGGTTTCTTGTTAAGAAAATCTCTGCATTTTCCATGAAACTCTTTCCTAAAATGGTTCCCCTTGGATATAGATATTCCTATAAAATTAGGGGTTAATCATCAGTGATGAACAATTAAAACCATAAGATATTTAGTATAACATATTTAAATGAAAAATTGATCCTCAAAAAGTATTTATTTTTTAAATTACTAAATTTTATTTCAGTTCAACAAATATCACCCTCATTTCAATCTAGGATTCTTTAGGTTGTATTATATTATATTCCATATCCTTCTTCCTTATCAAAATAAATCCTTTATAATTACTTGTAAAGAGAATATAATTAATCAAACCATATCCTCTGAGAGTTTCAATCTAGGTATGAATTCTTAGGAAAACTCATTATGAATTAGTGTTAATATTGACTTGATACTCAACCATCCTTTTTAGGGTGAATACCCCTATAACAGCCCGAGATTTTATTATATATTTCTATTTATATAAATACCATTAATAGATTTTTTTAATGTAATACCATGTTCAAACTAAAATTGAAATACTGTTATTTTTTTTAATTGTATCTTTTTTATTGCATCATGTAAATATTATATAAGGCTGAAATTTGTTGATATATTTAAAAGTAATGTTATTTTCATGAATAGGGAAAAATAAATATTTTTTTAATGATGTCAATTATTTTAGTTTCAAAATCCACAAAAATATTTTATTTAAATTAAAATAATCCTAATATAGTTGTAAATAAGAAAATTAATTATTTTTTAATCATTATTATACATTATATTCGGATAAGTTAAGTTTTTGACATAAAAAGGTCTTTCTCAAAAAATCAGTTTTCATTGCATTTTATGAGTTTATTTTTAATTTTATATTCCAATTGTTTTATTGATTAAATAAGATAAAACGGGTACTGAATTTTGAATTAAGAGGTTCAAATTTGCTATGTGTTCCCATTTTATTTTTTAATCAATATGAATAGTAATGATTGTAAAATTTATCATCTCAAAAAAGGATAAATCATGTAATTAATCTAAAAAAAAATTTCATAATGCATTAATTGTTTCTAACATTCTCCTTTATCATATTTGAAAAATTGAGTTCTGAAATTTCCAAAAAAATGTCATGAAAATTTGGCCACATGGTTTTATTTTCAATGATATTGATCTTTATATTATATTAAGAAATTAATAAAAACAAAATGTCACACTCTCAAACTTAATATCTATAATATTTTCTATAAGAAAAAATTCTTTATGTTTAGTTTAAACTTTTACATTAAAACATAAATTAATTATTCTATCATGGTAATTCGTCTTTATTTTTTAGTTTCTAAATAGTTACCTTAAATTCTTACGCATCACTGATTCAATATTTATCCATTTAATATAAAATAAAAATAAATGATTTTTAATAATATTAAAATTAATATAATTTTTTATATTTATAGATTCACATAATTTTTTTAAATATATATGAAATATTATGGCTGTGTTAATGGATTATATTCTAATTCCATTGGTTTCTTGATTCATTTAATGTAAAATTAAACCAATAGTGTCTGAAATGACAGTAATGATATTTTATGAAAATAAAATTTTATTAAATGTATGAAAATTCATTAAAATATTATTTTTAAATAAATTAATTGGTTATGGTTTAAAACATAATACATGGTCCATTTATGGGTACTTTTTCCCTTTTATGATAATATTATTGACTCTTAATGTGATGGAAACATTAATATTGTGGTAATTGCCAAAAAGGTTAACAAAGGGTTAAAACTAAAAGATAAGGTAGAAAAGATAACAAAAACATGTCCAAATATTATTTATTGAATTTCTTTAGACCAATAATTATATTCTATTATAATTATAAAAGTTTTTATCCATTTATAGTTATGTCAAATTTACACTTTAACTAATAAAAAAATGACCCTCACATATCTTATAAAAGGATAACCGAACTCTCTTTTATTTACACCACACTAAGCTTCCTAGATCGACAATCCATAGATACATTCACTTATTCATATTCTTAAACATGTTATAGAGGTTTTGGAATTCCCAAAATACCTACACTATGTCTCGTAAGAGGATATCTAACGGAATTCAACCTAAGATGGTGTACTTGTATTTAAAACTCCTTAACGTTTATTTCTTATTATAATTCATCATGATGTCATGTACCCTTAATAAAATTATAAACCCAATATCCTAATTTTTCTAATATTTTTTAATGTCATTTTACTACCATATTCCAACTCATTTTAATCCTATGAATAGTGAAAATGTTGCACGTGCATATGTATGACTAGTTGTCCCCAAGTTAATGTGAAATTTTCTTTATAACCACATTACATGGATGGTTATAAAGATTTATGTAGTAAATCAATATAATATTTATTCCATAATTTTTTTCATGTAATCATTGTATTTTATCTACCTTCTTACCTACCAGTCTGTTAGAAAAGGATAACATCAATCGATTGTATGTGTGGACTACCACCTCCACGAAACGATGAGGTCTTTTTTTCATTTACACATTAAATAAAAGGTAATAAGGATATATTTAATAAATAAATAATATATATATGATATAAAAAATATCATATATATTTAAATTATTATTTACCTTTCTTTCATCCCATTGGTCAATAAGTGAAAATATTGTTTATGCGTATGTGGGTCCTACAATCTCCATGAACAGTCTACTCAATAATATATATAGATATTTTATAGATGATTATAAATAAATATATATATTATATATATGATATTTATATCTTAAATATCATAAAGTGATAATCGATCCACGAGAAATACATTAGAGAATGACACTACCGAAACAAAACTAGCATGAAAAAGAAATGAGTTAACACCCAAAATAATGATAATAAAAAAAAATTTTAAAAAAATTAATTAAATGAGTTATATATGATATTATATATATTAATATTTTCGTTCTACATAATTATAATACATTTTTATTTTTTATAAAGGATGTTAGATCACCTATATGGAAATTCTTGCAAGAGGTAAGGGATTTTTTCTCTATTTCCTCTCCATTTAACAATAATTTGTATATTGAACCAATTTATATTTATATGGTTTATAAAAAACCCCATTAATGTATTTAACAAGAATATAAGTTTATTCATTATGATTTATATTTCACTTAAAGTTTTATCTGATAAGTATTGTCCATATTTTCATCCATCTCTTCCTCTCTTCGGCACTTCAATAAAAAGTAAAATATTTAAAGGAAAAGGATATATTTTTTCTATTTTTATTGGGTATAATTATTTCCATTTCTATGTTTTCCAAAAAATATTAAATTTATTTTTTCTAAAATCAAATTTTATCTTATCATAGAAATTTTATAATGATTGAATGGAATCCTTCTAATGTTTTATGAAAGGATTTATTTTGGATTTCATTATAAAAAATCATAAAAGAATGTTTTTTAACAAATAGAAAGTTAAAGTATTCTCTCGATTCAATAATCATTTTATGGTCTATAACATCGTATAAAAGTTTTAAATTTTCTAAAAGTAAAACTCTTTTAATAAAACTAATTTATTATTTTTATCCATTTAATTTTATTCTCCAGAAGACATGATTTTATTTCAATATATATATTTTTGATGAATTGAAGGTTATCTTTTATCTCTTATTAATTTTATTTCATTAAATTAATATTTAAATATTCATTATCTGATGAAAATTTTTCATTGAACATTTCATTTGTCATAAATTTACATCAAATATATTATTATTTCTTAAACCATATATCATTTCAATATACAGTGTTCGACAATGAAGGTTACCTAATGGCTGGGGAAAACCCTAATAAATTCATATTAATTACTCCGTATGGATATGTTTTTTATAATAAAAATTGTTCATGAAGTTAATTAATTATTCAATATACATGGAACATATTGTACATGTTGTAGGAGGTGGGATATGGAATTATATAGTTTATTGTTGCGTTAACATACCTTTTGTTGCAATTTAGTCATCCAAATTAAATTTTTTTCTCATATATACCTACCCCTTAATTAATTTATCCTAGAATAAGGATTTTGATGTATGGATATCCAATTGACTGATATAATGACATATAATATTTTTCATTAACATTATTATGAATTTAGTAATTATCTCCCATGACATAACCATTATGAATATTATTTAAGGATTAATTTTTTTTCTCATGCTATTGATTAAATGAAATATGTTTTAGTTATTTACATTTACATATTGATTATTAATTATTTAATCATGATATAATATACTTTACATAACTCTTATTGAGAATCTGAGCTCACCATTTATTTGTTTTCCTTTCCCTGAGATATGTAGAAGGATATTATTAATGATGTCAAGGATACAATATTTTTTATGATATATATGTTATATTTCAAATTTAATATGGGAATCATGTATGCATTTAGTTTTTCCATACTACTAATCTCATTTTTCCTTGTGATGTGATCCTTTTTATCTTATACCTACTGAATAATGTAGAGACCGAATCTGGGATACTCGAGTAGTAGTTTCTAAATTTGTTTTTATTGGTATTTTTATTTCATGGACAAATATTATTGATCATTATGTGTTTTATCTATATGTGACATTATTATGTAATGGAACATAATATAATAAAGGGAATCAAAACTATAGTTAATGTAGAGATTAACTTGATAAAAATCTCAATATAGATTGTAATGGAACTGAGTAGATCATTTACATATATGGGAAAAATAATTATTTTTTATTAATAACTGTATCCATGTAGATAAACATGTTGTTAGGTGGCATAATTATCATATGTTGTATCACTTCACATGACTGCAATCTCTATATTTAGATGAAACATATAATACATTGGAAACTGAAAAATGAATTATGTATATCAAAATTATATTCATCACATTAAGATGCAATGAAAATGAAAAGGCTATTTTTGATGTTTTGTAACAAAAAAGAGATACTGATCAATTGTGGTAATTGTACCAAAACACATAAGATGAAATAAAAATAGAATGATGTAATGGAGATAATTTAAAGATATTTTCATTATTTTATAATTCCATAACGAAAAATGAGGTTAAATGAAAAGGAGTTTTTTCACATTAAATAAGAGGAAGAATAAATTGTGTAAGAGTATGAGACTAACATTACAGGATTATCAAGGAATTATTCAGACTACATAGGTAATGAGGATACCAAGATTGATCATTTATTTTATTCTCCTAAGATGTGTCACCTAGTAAAGTTATTTTATAATAAATTTTCATCATATAGTGATATTGTATTATGTTTCATCGAGAAGGAAAAGTAATTTTGAAATTATATATATTCCAGGGAATTCTAGAAAAGAAAATGTCATCTAAAAAACAAGATAAAAGGATCAAAACAATGGGGGAAATGAAATAAAGTAATTTACATCTTATTAAAATTGTGGATATAAAAATTTTGTTAAAAGTTTGAAGAGAATGGGGATTTGTTAAAAGTGTGGGGATATAGTTCATAAGTCTAATGATGTAATTCAAAGAATTAAGACACTAAAATCTAATGTTTTAAATATAAATAGGTGCGGTGTTTTTAAAAATAGTACCCAAATATCCATGGTAACTTACCATAGAATAATCAAATGGGAGAATCCAAGAATATGTAATTACTATTGATTATGTGGAAGTTTCAATAAATATGTTGAAAGGTGCACTTATCATCAACTCTATAAGTTCACATGCTTTATTTGATCCTAGTTATAATCACTATATTATATATGAAGAATTTTATAAGGGTATCATATAACCGCCTCAATGATTAGATGTTGTTTTGGTAGTGAAAACCCCCAATAGTAGAATGGCCTCATTTAAAGTCCTTAACTCCTTTCTAATCGATGTTTATGGGAATGTGTACACTGTATGTCTTGATATTCATCCACAAGTATAATATGACATAATTTTTGGAATGGATTTTATATCTCAGTATAAATACTATATCCATTTTTATGGTCTGGATGTTTTATTTGATATTCAGAATCAACATAATGTATTATTTTAGAATAAAGATAAACTTGAACTCCTATTATAAATTTCTTCTATCATATGGGTTTTAATAACTATTCATATGGGGAATTTATCTCATACGGTTAGTGAGAAACTGTATATTGAATAGTTACATGAGTGTGCATATATGTATTTGTAGAATAATTTCTAATTCTTCCCTCAAATTTTGAAGTTGAGCATTCAATATAACACATACTTGGCACTTTATATATTTTGAAGACT
The DNA here is from genome assembly GCA_963277665.1 of Viscum album. Classification (NCBI taxonomy): domain Eukaryota; kingdom Viridiplantae; phylum Streptophyta; class Magnoliopsida; order Santalales; family Viscaceae; genus Viscum; species Viscum album. The sequence goes on along the minus strand of OY728120.1, from coordinate 252,668,095 downwards.
TTATACAGAATTTCCGTGATTAAATTGTAGGAATTAAAGAGTAAACTCCAAGAGAATCATTGTAATCTATTCATTTAACCTAATTCAACTCCATCAGGTGAACCTATTCTTTATATTATGAATAGATATGGGAAAATTCATCTTTTAATTGGTTATTATGAACCTAAAAAATTCTATATTAGTAAAAAATATCATCTACCATTTATCAATGTTAAATTTGATCAATTATAATGAGATCAATATATTTCCAATATTCATCTTCAATATGGATATTATTAACTAATGGTTAAGAAGGAGGCTATACCTAAGACATACCTATGTATAAGGTACAGGCATTATGAATTTATAGTAATGCCATTTTTACTCACAAATGATCCAACTATCATCAATGATTTATTGAATAGAGGCTTTTGAGGTTACCTTGACTAGTTTCTGGTATTCATTTCATCTGATTTTATAATATATTCAATTAATATAGAAGATCATAAAAAATATTTTAGAATTATGTGGAAGAAAATTAGGAAGGAGAAACTAGAAGCCAATTTTTACTAATTGAGATTTTTTTCTTCAAGAAGTCTCACTCTTAGGTCATATAAATTAACGTTTGTGTATGTACGTTTATTCATAAAAGAAGAAAGGTTTTTGACATTGGCCATGAACAACCACTATAACTGATATCCATAGTTTTTGGGGGTTTTATGGATACTTACAATGATTAATGTGAGACTTATCATGACTATCTAATAACCTCACCAAGTTTACGTAGAAGAGGTTTATGTTCTGGATGATTGAGAAATGTGAGGATAACCTCATAGAATCAAAGATATAGTTGGTCATCATGGCTATGTTTATACTACCCAAAAGTGGATATGTGTTTTTGATCGAAATTTGTTCATCAATGAAATAACTAGAATGCTTCCTCATGTATAATGATATGGTGACATATTATTCCTCCCACCAATTCAAAATTCATTAGTTGAATTAAATTACTCGTGATGTAGATCTAGTTGATGTAATAAACTCATTGAATGTATAGAGACATTATCAGTATGGTGAATGTTGTGAAATATATTCTGATCAAAAAGTAATGATGTATATATTTACTCATAAGTTGTGTAATATGCACCAGAGATGCAAATTAGAGTTGATAAAGGATTTTGGATGCTCAATATATTACCAACATTTGAAGGGGTATATATGTATGATTATCTTATTATGAGAGATCATGTTAGTTTTTCCATGATGATGATTGAAAGAGATCCAATATTTATGGATTTACAAAATTTGGATCGTGAAATCTTGAAAAATGGGGGAAAATTTTATATTTCTTAGATGAATTCTCAACTAACAATCTATGAGAGGATTAAGCATGCACAAACAAAACGTATTGAATTTTATAGGTAGTTGATGAATGATCTTTAGTTTAACTAATATCATGATGGAATGATATGTATTTAGAACTGAGTCTGTGTCCCATCAATACTAGAGTTGAAGGAGTTGTTGGATGAGGCTCGGGGATCATCATTCTCTATTAATACATGGATTAAAAATATATATATATAAAGATATAAAAGAATATATGAGGTGGAATAACATGAAAATTGATACTGATAAGTTATTTTCCTAATTCCTGGTGTGTTATAATCTTACAGATGATAGATTTAATTCTAATGGAATTTTACAACTATTACCCATACAAAAATATGAATAGTAAATAATTACCAAGGATATCATCTTTAGAATCCCCAAAAAATCAAAATGGCATAATTCTATTTTGGATGTAGTTGATAACCATATGGAATAAGTGCATTTCATCACTATAATATAGTATTACTCTCTTGGTTAACTTACTCAATTATACATCAATGAATTTTTGATATTTCAATGAGTACCCATATAAATTGAATATGATCCATATTTAAGGTTTACCTAAATTTTATCATGAAATAGTTAATAGTATCTGAATATAGGGTTGAGTTTTAGCACTACTTATCATCCATTGACATAAGATCTTACTGAGAGGTAAATTCAAATATTAGAAGACATGTTTAGAGCATTCTCTATGTATTTAAATGGTGGTTGGGATCAACACCTTCCATTGGTGAAATTTTCATATAAAAATATTTTTCAATCAATAATTATGATGTCACCTTATGAGGTGCTCTATGGAATAATGTGAAGAACTCAAATTTGTTAGGTTGATGTTGGATAAATATATCTTTTTGGGCTAAATCTAGTCTATTAAATGGAACACAAGTTTATATCCCTTCAACAATATATAAGGGGGTATCAAAGTCAAAAAATAGATATACTAACAATCATCAGAGTGACCTAGAGATTGAAGTTGGGGAAAATTTATTCCTTTGAATTTCTCTATGGAAGAAGGATAATATATTTTCAAAGAAGGGAATGTTTATCCCTAGATATATCGTCCCATTTGAAATTTGCGGTCTTATAAAGAAGATAGTTTATCGCTTGGTGCTTCCACATAATCTCTGACATGTTCATGATGTGTTCCATGTAACTCCCCAATGAATGTACATACCTGATCCTTCACATGTACTCAACATAGAGGTCATATTTTTTGAGAAGGATAAATCATCCAAGGAATAACTTGTTCAAATTCTATATCATAGAGAGAAATTTCAATGAAATATTTCCACTCATATAGTGAATGGTTTTATAAAATAGAATAAAATTGAGGAAGATACATGGAAATCTTGGTACGTTATGAGGCATATTTATCCTAGATTCGTTCCATCTATGTGGTCAAATTTTGAGGGAAAATCGTATAAGTTGTGTAGAATGTTAATGTCCAAGATTTTATTATATATATCTCTTTAAATAATTATTTTTCATATCGTGATTTTCATATAACACCAAGATTAAAAAACAAAACAAATTATTAGAATAATATTATATAAAACTCATTAATTTTTTGAATTCACTATGTCCATATTATCTTAGTTTAAAATTTTCATTTTGTTTTTTTGAAAAGATGAATTTATCAATGAAATGTGAAATATTCTGATTTTGGAAAAAAATATCATTTCTATTAATTGAAAATACCCTGAATGATTTATGTTGACTTTAATTAAGAATAAATTAGTTAAAAATTATCTAAATAATTACATTTTAGTCATTAGTATATCTGATTTTTTTATAATTTCATTTTTGGGCATAAAAAGACATGTTTTAGAAAACCATTCTTGTTATATTTTACGGGTTTATTTTTAATTTAATTTTCTTACACTTCCATGAATTGAATTTGTTAAAATTTATTCCATATTTATAATAAAGAGGGTCATATTTGGAAAATATTCCCCTTTCAATTTGGGTAATTATGAATAGTAATGGTTGTCAAATTTAACACATTGGTTAAATGGAGAATCAGTTAATTAAAGAAAATAACTACTATTAAAATGAATTAAAATAACTATAAACGTTATTTTATCAATTTTTTTATTTATATCCAAAATTTCAATCCAATTATATAACTTGTTGCCATTGGGTTCCATTTTTATTTGATATTGACATTTTTATTACTTTAGAAAAGGACTAAAATCAAAATTTCACAGTCATTAATTTAAAATCTCTAGAATCATTCCAAATTAACAAAAATAGACATGTTCAATTTTAAATTTTAAATTTATATATAAAATAATTTTTAATTGATTACTTATTTTTAATTTTCAGTTATATAATTGTTACCTTAAATGTTTATGCAACACTGATTTAATATTTATTCAATTAATAATAAAACAAAATAAATAAATTGCTAAAAATAAAAGTATTATAAATTGGTTAATTATATTATTTCAAGAATAGATTTATATTAAATATTAGGTATATTTTAAAATATTATATTTGAATTAAATATTTTTCATGTTGTATTTAATGTCAAATAAAATGAATACTGTAAAAAATAACAATAACAACAATTTAGGAAATTAATAGTTTATTAAATGATTTAAAATTGATAAAAAAAATATTACCTTCATCCAAATGAATATGATATGGTTTAAGCATCAACTATAGTCCATTTATAGGCAATTTTTACTTTTATGGTATCATTGATTACTCTTAAAGGGTAGAGAATGTCAATATTGTTGTAATTGTCCAAAAGGTTAACATGGTTTAAAAGTAAAATATAATGGTGATAAAAAAACTAAAACATCTTCATATTTTATTTTATGGGTTTATTTATGCATATAACCAAATTAATTTTTAATTATACTTATTTTAAATTATTTGTAAATTTAAAAAATTATATTAATTTAATACATCAATAAATCCTATGAATGCTCCTCCCCTCATGTATAAAAGGAAACAACTTCACTCATTTCATTACACCACTTTGATTATTATATATCGACCAAAAAATACCCATTTCTATTTTACAAATGTTTCTCCTAGATATAAAGGTTGTTTTCAACCCAAAAATATTATCCCTAAGTCCTTTAAGAGGATATTAAATATTAACTGAAGAAGAGGTGATAATCTTTATCAAATTTTTCAAGTTTATTTCTTTTTATAATACCTATTAATGTGTCATAAAAAAATTGAAATAATAAAGAAAGTCAAAACATATACTATGATGAAATTATGATAATGGTATAATGATTTTCTTTCTCTTTTTCGTCTTATGAAATGAAAAAAAACATTATTGTTGTGTTTGTATAACTTGAGGTCTCCACATAGTGGTGTCATTTTAATTATACTAACATATTAATTGGATGGTTACAAAGATGAAACTAAAATATATTTAATATTTGTGACATAATTTTTTTATAAAATAATAATATTATATATACATTTTTATCTTCCAATATGCTTGAAAAGGATAATGTCGCTCGTGCGTGCGAGTGGACTACCACCTCCAGAAAGAGATGTGATCCATTTTTTTATTTTCTTAAATAGATGGTAGTATGGATAGATTTAATTAATACATATGACATATATATGATATACAAATAATGGTTTATAATTTATTTATTATTTACCTTTCATTATTTCTATAAAAAAGTCAGAATATGGTTCTTGTGTATGAAAGACCTACTATTTCCATGATAATGTAGTTCATTATTATTTATATGTGTTTTATATGTTATTGTAAATATATATAAAATAATAATATATGATATTTATATGGTTAATAAAATTATGTATATGATGAAACCATGATAAATATGAAAGGACTAAGACCACTGAATCAAAACATACATGAAAAATGTAATTGAAGCCTAAAATAATGATAATAGAAAAATATTCCTAATAAATTGTTGATAAAATATTATAAATGGATAATATATGATATTAATGATATGAATATTGTAATGTTATTTTATTATTATAAATTAATTTTTATCATAATGAAGTTTATAGAAGCTATGAATCATGTCAAACTTTAGTAAAGACATTTCTTCTCAATTTCCACTCCATTTTGAAATTATTTGTATACTGAACCAATTTCTTTCAATAAGGTGTATATACTACACCATTGAAGTTTTTAGCTTTGTTATTTATTTATTTATGATACATTATTTTCAATTAGAGTTTAATATTCTAAGGAGTTTCCATATTTTATTCTATAATTTCCTCTTATTTGAACTAGATTCAACCAAAGATGTGATTAAAAGAATATATGATCATATTTAACTTTTGATTGGGTATATTTTTCTTACGTGTCCATTATTTTCAAAAGAAAAATCACAGAATTCATTTTTATTCAGCTGAAGGAATTTTATGTTATCCATTACATTTTAAATGATTTGAAAGGAATCATTTTAATGTTCTCTCTAAGGGATAGTTTAAACTTCATTAAAAAAATTCAAAATGGAAATTATTTTTAATTTATAAATAGTTATCCAATTTTCACACTAACATAGATTTTTACACTATTTTGTATCTTCTAGAATTTTTCATTATTTTTAAAATAATAATCTTTTACTAAATCTTATTGTAATGTTTATCATCAATTTTATTTTATTCTAAAATAGGCATTTGTTTTTTAAATACATATATTTATATGGATTTGAGGTTCATGTTTTATCTCTTATTTATTGTTTGTTCATTACTTTTATCTAAATAAATTCACATTCTTGTGAATATTGATCAGTTAACACTACATTTATTATAAATACCTATCATGTATTTTATTATTTTCTATATTGTACATAATTTCAAAATATAGTGTTTACTTGGAATGTTATTTTATTGACTAGGGAAAATAATGATATAATTTTATTCATTACAAATTTTGAATATTTTTTGGTAAGGCATATATTTTATGAAATAAATAGATCATTCAATATATGAAGAATTCATTTTAAAAGCAATGAATGGAGGGGCATGGAAAAATATTGATCCTTGATGCATCAATAAGTCTCATTAGAAAAATTAGTTGAAAATTTTTAATGGGTTTCAAGAGTATACCGACCCATATATAAAAAATTATTTGAAAAAAAGGCTTTCGTGGTATATATATCATGATTTATAAGAACATGAAATCCACTATTTATAATTTATTTAATTTCGAATTTAGTTATATTATCCATGACATTACTACATTTTCATAATCCATGGATGAATTTCATGCTCATGTTATTGATTAAATGAGATTTTTTTATTCATTTTTCTTCCCATATTGATTATACAATATTTAGTATGTTATCTTATATTGTATGTGAAAATAACAAGGTATCTAATCACACCTTTTGTTTGTTTTCCTTTCCTTAATATATGAAGAAGGATATTATGAATAATATAAAGAATTAATGAATGTTAATTTTATGTTTTGTACTTTATATTCCCAATGAAATTTAGGAATCATGTATGTATCTATTTCCCAGAGACTACTAAATAGACTAGTCATTAGGGATGAGATCCTTTGATTCTTATACTAATGTAACATAGTATACATTGACTTTGGGTCAATAGAGTTAGGGTTTCTATAAACCTTGGTGCATCAAAACTATAATTCCATCCACTTACCAGTAACCAAACAATAGTGTAATTTATAGGAGAACCACTTAACCGAAACATTAACTAAATTCTAGGATGTTATACTATACATGGACTAATAATTGAGGGTTTTCACTAAATATATCTTATACTATCAATAAAAATACTGAAATTATTCTGATAAAATTACAAAACCCTTCTCTAATTCCAACAGAGGCACTAAATTAACTCACTAATAGATATAGTGATAAACAAACGTTCTATAAACATTGAAATTATTTAAAGATAGACGAACCTATCATTATTATTCAAAATTTTCATAAGATAATAATTAATCCAAAAAAATAATCACATAATTACATAAATGATATTTTTGGTGAATTGGATGACCAGATACACATGAAAATTATATAAAAAATCATGTGAATCATTCTCCAAATTAAACCATAGTTGACCTCCTTTCAGACATCTCATAAGTTATAATCTACTACAGAACATAGGTAATAGAAACATAATAAATAGGTGGGCACAAATTTCTAGTACGGGAGAAAAAAACGTTAACATTTAATCAAGGGTCACAACATATGAATTTGAGAAAACATGATCAAGGATTAATTTATTATTAAAAATAACATGGAATTTTTTTTTCACAAATCGTGATAAAAGGATACGATATCATAAAATAAACAACATATACCATTGAAAAAATGTGTTAGATAATGATATAAGAAACATAATCCATGGTTCATAATACTATCCATATCAAAAATTTATACGGAAATTGAAACATTGATTGATAATGAATTATAGAACAAATCAAAGAACATAATATCTTATGAACCATTTTATATGAATCATGACCATGAAAAAACATGTGAACAAATATTCCCACATCACATTAACATAAAATAAACAAGTGAAGAAAAATTCATGCATTATATTCACACACAAAACATATGAAAAAAGCTTCATACAATAGGTTCACTGAAAAAAAACTATGAACAAATCCATTTGTATCACAATTAAAAAAAATATTAAACAGAGCATCCCGTATAAATTTCACAAAACATATTTGTGAAAAAATCATTCCACAATGCATTCACCTAACAATTAATCATATCACATGATATAAAAATTTAAATGATTCATTTAAGGGATATATGGGACTCCAACATTCAAACTAATATCAATCCAAACATATTTGTTCCATTATAATATGTAAAAATTTACACCTCAAGTATCAAGAAATTGTCTTGTGGAAAAGAAACATGATTCATTGAAAACCCCACTACATTAAAAATTAAAAATCCATCCAAATAATGTAGATGTATGGTGGAATAAAAACATATCCCTAATGTATTATATAAAATTTCAAAATATGTTTTCATAGTTTAGAAACATCCTTTTTTTGGTTGTTGAATAAATTACTTTGAAAACACAAAGGAACATGCCTGTTTGGAAATGCATTAGAACTCCTTAATATTTTTTACAAAAAATGAAATATATCAAACCCCAAATTGTATTTTGGTATATAGGGTTTATAAATAAATTATTTCCTAACATAGAAAAATTAATTATTAAAAACACAAGCCTTTAAATTACCTTTTAAAATCATCATTTCTGTTAAAAAACAAAGTATTATTATTAATGAATTTAAAATATAACATAATATTTTTAAAATAATCATGGGATAAATTTATTTAAAAACCCACAAATATTTCTATGATCGTGGCTGGTTCTTCAATGCATCCTAAAACTAGTGGATCTCCTGACAGAATTCTCAATGGGGTTTCCATTAAGGATTCTCTCTGTGGTGTCCCACTGTCATCTTCAGACAAGGGTTTCTCCTCTTCTACCTTAGTGAGATCTTTCCTGATCCCTATGATCAAGTTGGAAACAAGGGCTCCCAGGAAGATTGACGGGTCCCCGGTGCTAGATCTCTTGGCCACGGAGCTCGAAGATGCTTCTTCATTCCATGATCTGATTCTGGTTTCTTTCTTTGGATATAAAAATACCACTCTGGGGTTTATATAATGGCTTTCTTGACTCTTGGTATCTTCACCTTCTGGAAGCAGTGTCGGAAATTTCCCTATCTACTTTTTGCATCCACCTTTTTTCCACTAAATATTTTTTTGATTCCTCATCTAGAGGAGATAGGAGGTGCGACTCCTAGAGATTCTACCTCTCCAGATGATCGTGGGACTGCCACATGCTAGGGATTCTCCTAAAGAGGCAGTCTAGATTGGTTTTCTTGGCCTCCCACTCCCTTTCCACAACCTGGTTATTATGAAGGCTATAGGGGACTCTTGGGGTTCGTTTATTAGCTCCGAAGGGAATACAAACTATCTCCAGGCTTCTTCCAACCCCCATATGTTTGTGGTGAAATGGATCTTTCATTGAAGATTCCATCGCATGTTCATGTATGGAAAAAATAGATTCCAATGGTGGAAAAGGATCTTTTATCAACAGAGCACTGAGTTTTGCATTTTTTGCGGTTTGTATGGCCACTCGTAGGAGTTGATATCCAACATCGAACATCCTCGCAATATGGCTAAAATCATAGAAATTTTGGGATGTTTTCCTTAAATTTTGGGGGTGTCTGATAATAGCTATCTGACAGTGGTACCTTCATACGGGGAGGTCAAGGAGACAATTTGGGGATTCTTCATGATAGCTCTCCAAGACCGAATGGCTTTCTGGTCTCATTTTATATTGCCACATGGGAGGTTTCTGGAGTGTTTTTTTTTAAATTCATTTTTTAAAAAAATTATGAAAAAGGCTTAGGTTAAATTTTTTTTCTAAAATACGCTATAAAAGTGGAAAATCCAATGCCGCATTTTCCCAAACACAATATTTTTTATTTATATTTTTTATATATTTAAAATATTAATGTTTTATCATTATGTTCGTATGGTTATATATATACATAAATATATAACTTGATGTTTCAACATAATTTTTCTTTTATTCAAGTACGTGACTTTTCTAGCCTATATAATATAAATTATAATAATAATATGAATGAAATTTTAAACATTTCTTGAACATATAACTAGTAGTCCAAAATAAAAATACTTTCTTAAAAAATCGTTCTGAAAATTTATTAATAACCTATCATATCCACCTATATGAAACTTATAAATGTTTCAAGTATGTGAATTTGATAGCCTATATAATATATATTATAAGACAAATTTGAATGAAATTTTAAACATTTATTAAACATATAACAAGTAGTTCAAAATAAAAATAATTTATTAAAAAATATTGGTGAAAATTTATTTATAACCTATCAAATCCACCTACTTGAAACATAAAAATGTTTCCAGTATGTGACTTTTCTGGTCTATATAATGTAAACTATTATACTGAAATAAATGAAATTTTAAAACATTTCTTAAACATATAACAACTAGTCCAAAATAAAAACAATTTCTTAAAAAATATTGGTGGAAAATTATTTATAACATATCAAATCCAGATACTTGAAACTTAAAAATGTTTCAAGTACGTGACTTTGATGGCCTATATAATGTAACCTATTGGACCTATATAAATTAAATTTTAAACATTTCTTAAACATATAACAGGTGGTCCAAAATAAAAATAATTTCTTAAAAAATCTTGGTGAGAAATTATTTATAACCTATCAAATCCACCTACATAATACAAAAAAATGTTTCAAGTACGTGACTTTCATGGCCTATATAATGTAAACAATAAGACCAATACGAATGAAATTTTAAAAATTTCTTAAAGATATAACAAGAATTCCAAAAAAAATTACTTCTTAAAAAATAATGGTGAAAAATTATTTATAACCTATCAAATCCACCAACTTGAATCTTAAAAATGTTTCACGTAAGTGACATTAATGGCCTATATAATATAAAATATAATACCAATATGAATGAAATTTAAAACATTTCTTAAACATATAAATAACTTTCCAAAACAAAAAAAAATCTTAAAAAATCATGGTGAAAAATTATTTACAACCTTTCAAATCCACCTACTTGAAACATAAAAATGTTTCAAGTACATGGATTTGCTGGCCTATATAATATAAACTATAAGACCGATATGAATGAAATTTTAATCATTTCATAAACATATAACTAGTATTCCAAAATAAAAAAACATTTTACAAAATCATGGTGAAAAATTATTTATAAACATCCAAATCCACCAACTTGAAACCTAAAAATGTTTCCAGTTCGTGACTATTTTGGCCTATATAATATAAACTTTAAGACCGATATGAATGACATTTTAAAAATTTCTTAAATTGGAACTCAATTCAATCCCTATTGAGATTCCATTTCATTAAACAAGTAATAATAGTATCTTGATTTCAGTAGACATAAAACATGTAAACCATATTGTAAAATCAATTCCTATGTCTATGGAGAGGAGATTCTGTCTGACATGGTGGTCTACGAATTAGACATCTGCGTCGAGTGTGCAGTGGATTATGATAACCTAGAGAAGGCTGTTCCTCGGGCACTAGAATATCAACTGGGGAATCCTCCATCTGTGTGTTTGTGGGAGGAGCTGCCAATATCATCTCATACTGCCAACCGGATCCTTCTCCCACTAGGGTGGTAGAAGGACTTGACTCCATCGTAGTAGGGAACCAAGCCAACGATGGAGCTGTACCCCAAGATGGAGATGGCTCTAGAATCAATGGTTATGAATGATCTAGAACCCAAGGTTGAGATAACTACGGATATCCTATCAGAAAATATGGATCACATTCCACCTGAGGCACATCATGAATCGGATAACCCTGGAAAACTAGAGGGCCGACCACTACCTCTGGAATAGGTGAGGCCTCACCTGCAGAACGACATTGTCTATGTCATTGTGGTCATGTCTCCTCAGCACCAGTAGTAGCTCCAGGATGTTCATTTAGGGAAGGAACCTCCTCTACCCGAGCTGAGCTTGTGAAGATGCTACTGGAAAGTGAAAGAAAAGATTCTCTCACCTCCAGAATTGTAGGATGGATGGGTGCCCAGCTAAAGATCCCCTCCTCCTCTTCATCACTCATGCAAACAAGCTGCTATGTTTGACATCCATGTAATTAAATTAAAATTGAATTATAAATTAATTCAATAAACAAACTAATGAAAACTTATTGACTAACCATCCTCTGCATCTCTATGCTGGGTTTGGTAAGATATAGTATAGACTACAGTCTATACAATGGTGCATAGTCAACCTGCTCTGAATGAGAGAATCGATTCGTAGGGACACCTTGAATACGAAACTCTTCACGTTTGTGCCATCATTCAATAAAAATAGCACGTACATGGGAGCATTAATCATCCTACTTCTCTGCCAGATTCATCCCATAAAGTCGGTTTGTTTATCTCGATGGTAATAGAATCGACTGAGTACGAAAAAACTGGCGCATGACTCTGTCAGGATACTGCCACTCAATAATATGGAAGTGAATGAGGGGCACTACCGCCATAGCATCCTCAATCCCAACAGTGAAATATGCTGGCAACTGGTCTATAATACTCCAATATGGAAGCATTCAAATCTGAAATGGCTAGTGATTCTGTCAAAAAACACCTAACTAAAAACTAAAATTGATGTTATTATCAAATATTTTAGACATTGATAGATTGTATATACATACTTGATCAGGTAAGAGATAGTCCAAATATAGCTGATATACACCCAAATGCTGTCTCGGAACCACGTCAAAATTGTGTCGCTGACACAACCTGTAAAATAAATCAATGATAGTGACAAATAATGAGAAATTATTGTCAATAACTCATAGTAGAATCAAAAACCAATATAAATGACTTATTATACCATAATCCATGTAGAGAGTTATGCAGTACCTCTATCTCAACAGCCAGACCAGCAAGGTCAGGGTGGAATGCTGGGATGCACTCTCATTCCCACATTTGAATAAGGATGGCGCATCCTCTGAGACATGTATGGTCTCTTTGGGATAACCTGCCTAATGAACTGTACGTGTATGCCAAGAATTTTGATCCTCAGCTATACATCCCAGCCTTATCAAATTCCTCTAGTATAGGTAGATACATCATACGCACGTGCATCCCCGAGTTATCAGTACACATGGTCCCGCCATTGAGCCATAAGATATATGAATGGGGGTAATTCATGACGGTCTACTCATCGTCAACATCCTATAAATGTGGAATCTGTGACTCTAACCAAGGCATAGATATGGATGATCCATCTATAACCCTAAGGTCGGAATAAATATCAATGCATTACAAGAGCTGAGCAAGATCTGGCCATGCTGCACGAGTGAGTCCAATAATGGGTCTCCCCTTGATAGGCAGACCGAGAAGTACTTCCAAATCATCAGGGGTGATGGTCATCTCTCCCTTAGGTAGGTGGAATGTGTGTGTCTCTGGTCTCCATCTCTCAATGTCAGAAGAATGTAGGTAATGATCTACAAATGTGAAATTAGTTAAAGAAAGGCCATAGAATCCTGAACGTCACAAGTAAGGTCTAATGGCATGTGGAGGCTCCCTGTGATGAAAATGGTGCGCTCGACGCACATTTACAAATCGATCTAGACAACCCACTAACATGGCCTGAAAAATATGGGTAGGCTGCTGAGTGAGTAGTATGGTATCATCCATATGCCTATAAACAAATGAATTTGGTTAGAAAAATATTGCAAGTGCTTTATGATTAACTACTTATGGATTAGATTAAGATAAACTATGTTAATTAGTAATTATGTTTTTTGAATTTATCAAATTATATATAACTTATGATAATCATTATGATACAATAATTTAGTTATAGACTATTTTAGTAAAATATCACAGATAATTTAACCAAAGACCATGGAAAAGTGAAGATTTTTTTGGGTTGGGGTTTAGGTTTGATGGTTTAGAGTTTAAAATTTTAATATTACGGTTTAGTAAAAAAAGGTTCTGGTTTAATAAAAATTACTTTACAATATAGGTTATGTGTTCTACTTTTGTAATTATGAAATAAATTCTATTATCTCATATTTTATTGAAGGAATAAAGAGAATGTTTTCTCTTGAAAGCTATAATAGTATTATAAAATAAGTTCTATTATCTAAAATATTGGGTCCTGAATTTGATTAGACATATTTTTGAGGGGCTTTACGATTAACTAATTATTGATTGGATTAAGATAATCCATGTCAATTAGTAATGATGTTTTTGGAATTTATCTTTTTATATAAAAATTATTTTACTCATTATGATACTATAATTTCATTATAGAATAGTTTACTAAAATATCACACATAATTTAACCAAAAACCATGGAAAAGTGAAGATGTTTTTGGGTTGGGGTTTAGGTTTGAGTGTTTAGGGATTCAAATTTTAATATTAAGGTTTAGTAAACATTTTTCTAGGTTAATAACATTTACGTTACAATATGGGTTAAGTGTTCTGATTTTGGATTTATGAAATTAATTCTATTATCTCATATTTTATTTACGGAATAAGGATAAAGTTATTTCTTGACATTAAGAATATTGTTATGAAATAAGTTCTATTATCTAAAATATTGGGTCTTAAATTTGGTTAGACATATTTTGGATGAGCTTTACAATTAACTTATTATGGATTGGATTAAGATAAACCATATCAATTAGTAATGTTGTTTTTGGAATTTATCTAATTATATATAACTCATGCTAATAATTATGATACTATAATTTCGTTATAGAAAATTTTACTAAAATATCAAACATAATTTAACCAATAACCATGGAAAAGGGAAGATTTATTTGGTTTGGGGTTTAGGTTTGAGGGTTTAGGGTTTCAAATTTTAATATTAATGTTTATGAAACATGTTTTTGGGTTAATAACATTTACTTTACAATATGGGTTAAGTGTTATACTTTAGGATTAATTAAATAAATTCTATTATCTCAGATTTTATTTTAGGAATAAGGAGAAAGTTATTTCTTGAAAGCAAGAATACTATTATGAAATAAGTTCTATTATCTAAATTTTTGGGTCTTGAATTTTCTTATACATATTTTGGAGGAGCTTTATGATTAACTACCTATGGAATGGATTAAGGAAAACCATGTCAATTGGTAATGATGTTTTTGGAATTTATCTAATTATATATAACTTATTTTAATCATTATGATAGAATAATTTAGTTATAGAATATTTTACTAAGATATCACACATAATTTAACCAAAAACCATGCAAAAGGGATGTTGTTTTTGGGTTTGGGTTTATGTTTGAGGGTTTAGGGTTTCAAATTTTAAAATTAATCCTTAGGAAACATGTTTCTGAGTTAGAAACATTTACTTTACAATATGGGATAAGTGTTTTGATTTTGGATTTATGAAATAAATTCTATTATCTCATATTTTATTTAAGGAATAAGGAGAAAGTTATTTCTTTAAAGCAAGAATAAAATTATGAAATATGTTATATTTTCTAACATATTGGGTCTTTAATTTGATTAGACATATTTTTTAGGAGATTTTTGATTAACTACTTATTTATTGGATTAAGATAAACTATATCAATTAGTAATGATGTTTTTGGAATTTATCTGATAATATAAAACTTAAGCTAATCATTTTGATACTGAAATTTTGTTAAAGAATAGTTTAATAAAATATCACACATAATTTAACCAAAAAACAATGAAAATGGATGATGTTTTGGGGTTTAGAAAACCGAGGAAGAAAGAAGAGATTACAACATTTAGTTTACGATATGGTAATTTCATAATGAAGATAATACATCATTATGAATGAGACTATGAACCTGACCCAAAAACATAAGGGCATCGTTTCTGGTTATGAGCTTCTTTATAAAATATTGTTCATCGCAAACTCTGTCCTTTTTCTTGAGGCCAATCCATCTCATTACCCATCCTACATGCCTTCAGTCTCCCACAAGGACGTAACCGATGCATGTCAGGTATCACTATTGGTCAGCCTTCGGGAATTGGGAAATAACGATACCCACCAATAGGTGTCCATGGTATAGTACAACAGTTAGTGATGGTATCGATATGGTACACTTGATAAACATATACATCCCATGAGATGTTCACAAAGGAACATGTTGTGATGCCTTGTGTACATGGAAACATTATGGCCTGAAAGTTTCTATATTTACATTGCTTTGTTTCCTGTAATTCCCCCATTTTTTCACCGATGTGATTTTTAATGGGGTCGGAACACTCTTGAACTTCAAATAGATAGTCTTCTCTTAGAAAGAGATAGAAGTTGTAACCAAAAGCTTCTTCAATATTCATTTCAATCTCTCGTTGAAAGTGTCTTCCATATCTTAACCCCTGCAGTATTCTGTCTGATGCTAGTTTTTTTCCATCCACAAAGTACTTCATGAATAGATATAATGTCTCCTTAACTAAGGATCTAATAGGTTGATTGTGAATCCCTTTGAAGATGTCATTGATGCACTATACAATGTTTTTCATCATGTGTCTGTACCTCTACCAACTGTCATATTGTAATGTCCATTTCTCTCTTAGAATTTGCATCATATAATCATAATCTTCTTGAATAGCCTTACGTATTTTTTCAATATGTTCTTCAAACTATCATTGGTCCGAATCATATTATACAAATAATAGATTATATTTCACATATATTGATTTTATCATTATGTTGAAATAGTAAAACAGAACGAATAGAATGTATACCAAGCCTCATGATTTCCTTCTTCATCGGTTCATTATGGAATTATTTAGGCACATTTCTAGCAATGTTTCTAATGCAAAATCGATGATGTGAATTTGGGTATCTCCATGTATCGGGATCCGCATTGATTGTCTCATTAATTTCTTGATGGTGATCAGATATCAAACAAATACCTCGAATGTTGGTGAAATGATTCCTGATACATGCAATAAACTAGCTCCATGATTCATAGTTTTTTTCTCTACAAGGGAAAAGGAAAGTGGAAGAGGTGAACGGTTTCCATCATGGGTTGCCACAATCGACAATACACCATTGATTTTTCAATACAGAAATGTTCCATCATTCTGAATAAACTTCTTGCAAAAATGAAATGCGGAGATACAGGGAAGGAATGCCAAGAACAACCGATAAAATTGAACATGAGATGGATCATGTCGGTTATCATGAGACACATGTTTGTTTTTTCCAGATGGAAGAAAACTTGGTTATGATGCCTCAGTATGGCTAGCAATTACGGAAACACCCGATATGAGTCATCCCAATCACCATAGACCTTCACAATTGGCTTATGTTTCGCCATCCATGCCTTATTATAGGAAATATTATAAATTATGTTCATTTGAATCCTCTCTTCCTCAAGGGCTACTGGAACATCTTGACATGTCATAATCATCTCAGCAATAATAGATGACACAAATTCTGTATCCAATGAGGAATGATCTTGTGGGAGACTTGGTTGAACACAAGTATGAGCCGCCTTAATCCTCTAGATTCTCCAACCTCCAAATTTAATTTCCAAAATCACCCTCAAGCGAAATCTACAATCATCCCCATACTTCTCACACCGTATAAAATATTTATTACGACATGATTCATGAACTACACATTTGAAGTGTATCTCAATATGAAATCTCATTAGCATGCTTTTTAAGGCATATTTACTAGGAAAATTACATCCAATATATAAGGTTTTGTCCACATCACTAAACATATCTGGTACAACTCTAGGGAACTCAGTTGCCGGTGTGAGAATAGTATTGTTGAATTCAGGCACACATGTCATTACTTATGACCAAGATGAAAATAGTGGTGGATGATTTATTTTAGGTCGAGGTTGATGTACAACTAATGCATTTCTCAAAACCTCCTCCCTATCATATGTTGGTCCCTCCTCAACAGCATTGTTGTCACCATCTGATCCATCATTATGAAACTCCTTTTCAGAAGTTAGATTGACATGTATATCTGAGAGATCATCAAGGTTGTCCACTTCTGCTACATCTTTTATAATAGGCTTAGTTTCATGGGGTGGACGGTCTTCAAACACTCTTGTAATTATACGTCTTCGTACAACTGGATGTTGTTGTTGTACAGTAGAAACATCAACGTATAACTCCATCATGGTACCATCTGACCATTGAGAAAATAAATTAATTTCTTGGACCCACTGTGCATCAGTAACCAATGGACAAGCTAGATGCCATATTGGAGTTGGAAATTGCAGATGTCTATAGCTCGTAGGAAAGAACTGTTGATCAGGACCCAGATTTAAGGAACCCCGAATTCTCTTATGATGGTCAATTATGGTTACACAATCAGTTGTACTAACCACTGTAATTGGTTTTATACTCTATGAAGCTCCTTGCATAGTTCTAATAACCTCCCCATAGTAGTACACACTGGAAAACATGACTCCCTATGTCAAAAATGTTTCTTTCATCAAAATTATGATAGTGTAACAAATATTAACTATGATTGTTGACCATATGATATTTATGAGAATGTAATTTTTGGGCACCTTTCTATATCCTAAAATATGCTACTAATGTTTGACCGTATGATATTTATTAGAATGTAATTTTATGGAGGCTTTTTATTTAATGTGTTTTTTATTCTTCGTTTCAGTTTTTATGTTCATCAGTATCATTAGCTAATCATTATATGGATCCATGTTTTAATCCTATGTTATTTATTAATTATTATAAAATTAATTATGTCTAATAATAACTATTATTTCTAAACTATATAATATTTACATATAAAAACATTTACTTCAACATTTCCTTTTAAATAATTATAATTGTCTTTTTAAACTGAATTTTTAATACACTTTTTAAATAATCAATCATTCTTTAATCACTATTTACGCATTATTATGTTATTCTTTTATCATTTATTATTTAATCATTAATCATATTATATTCATTAGTAAATTATAATTAACTAATAAAAACATTAATTTGTTAATGCTTTTGTCCTTATTACATTCTATAACATCATATTTATAATTTTATCAGTGATAAATATAATGATTTGATTTTCCTTTTCTAAGATATTTTAGTAGTTTATAAATAAAATATGAACCATCATGAGCATATCCTTGGGAGTGTCAAACCAGTATACAGCAAGACCAGTTATCGTGCACCAGTTCCCGTTCTAGTCTAGCTCAAAGCTGTGTTTTCAGGTTTTACCCCTAGGTACATATGTGCCAGAGCCACATCCACTTGTCTGTATCTAGACAGGAATTTAATTTCTTAGATAAACACATAATCATTAAGTTACAAAAATTTCAAAATACATAATCCTAAGTTAATCTATGCTATATCTATACTACTAACAATAATTATTTCAAACTATATATAACTAATTACAGAAATTAAATAACCAAATATTAAAAACTATCTAAACTACTTAAAAATGAAATATATAAAACCAAAAAGAATTAAATTAAATAAATAAAAACATTAAATTTAACAAATAAACATACCTCCAAAAGAAGCTTCATAAAAACCCGCACAGAAACTGAATTTTTCTGAGAGAGACATAGAGAATTTAGGAGAGCTGAAGGCAAGGATCAAGTGAAGTGGGGGGGGGGCTTTTATAGGGAGTTCAGGCCAAGGCGGAATCGCCGATGCCGCCTTTTCCATGTCATCGATCTGGGCCAAAGGTGGCGCGGGGGAGCAGAGGCTCCATCCCCGAGGTGGCCTTTGTATCACATTTTTTTAAAAATAACCTTTTCAGTTTTTCAGAATTTTTTTTTAAAACTTATATAAAAAAATTTTGGTTGTTGGATTGCAGGTTGTTGAAACAGTGCATGACTTTATTGGAGGCGGGGTGTAATGTTAAAATTCCAATTTATAGAACATCAGGGTGACAATATGTAATGGAAATTAAAATATCATGAATTGAATGATATTAACAATAATTTTTGTAAATAAGAAATTAAATACACTATAAAAATAAATGAGAATGTTCAATATCAAACATGTCTTAGGGTTTTTAAATGAGGAAAATAAACCCTTTCCATAGTTCTTAAATCATACTAAAGAGATTGAGTCTCTGTATAACAAAAATTTTATAAAAAATTTTATTCCAATTTATAACCATTTATTATATTAATTTATAAATATTCTCTACATTTATATTATTTTTTTCATCTATTTCCAATATTAGGAATGAGTAATCTTGATCGTTTTGAACTAGTTTCATAATAGCAGTATTGTTCATTATTATTCTGAAAAAGTTCCTCATTATTCGATCAAAAAAGGTAATATAATTTATGATTTATAATTATTTAAATTTTTTTAATTTAATTATATATGTTTTTTGGTTTTGATCAATCATGTTGAAATTAGTGATGGGCATGTTTTGGTCATTTTTAAAGAACAACCATTTGTATCTTAATTACTGAGTTTAATGTTAATGTTACCATTCCAAAAAAATTAAAATATTTATTTACTAATTTATATCATATCTTTTTAATTATTATTTCTTATTCAATCATGATATTAATTTATATTATTGTTCAAGTGGGTAGTTAGACGGGCCCAAACATGAATATACCATAATTAATAGATGAATATGGTTACGAAAGTTATTTATTTCGGAATAACATCATTATTATAGATGAATGATGAAATAATTTTGTTATTCTTAAGGTATTTAATAATATATTAAGAACTATCAATAAATTAGAATATAGTTGGATGAAAATTGAGAATCCTTATTTCATAGGGGATGTAGTCCACACAAATACACGAATATTTTTTTCATTATTCATAATGGAATGGGGAAAGATGGAAAATGATTTTCTCTAAAAATATAAAAATATTAATTTTTCTATAAATACTGAATTCACCTTATATTATTGTGAATAAATATTTTAAAGGGAAATAAAAAAAGGAATCAATATCATAGGAGACTAAGTACTTATATTGAGAACATAGAGCTTCCTTTGGAGGACTCCTTAGAAAATGAGGAATTAGGAAAAACTATTGTATAAAGAAACCTAATGAAATGAAAACTGAAAATATGGGAATTAAATTTGGGGAATTAAAATAGGAAAATGAAATTTCAGAGTGTTCTTGAAGGGGTGGTGAGAGGACCCTTTTATAAGTGCTGAGAATGAAATTTTTTTAATTATTTCATTTTGAAATAAAACAATCATTTCCTTCAAATGTTAAGAAGACTCCAAAATGAAATATATTAGAGTGGGAATATTTTTAGTCAATAAAAATCTCATAAACATAATAAAAAATAGGTTTTAAACATCATATAAATTTTGCACACTCTGTTAACCCATTTTAATCTTTTGAATTTTTCTACTATAACTAGTTTTAACCTAAAAAATTCTTTATTTATTCATAATAACAAATGGTTGGTATTATATAATTTGAACCATATTCCACTAAATATGGAATCAAGTTCTTCATATAAAAATTCTATTTATCATAATTTTTATTTTTATCATTATGACATGTAACGGGTTAAACCCATTTTTAGTAATATTTTATTTTTAATGTTAAACTTTACTTATATGATAGAATTTATATTTTTTTATTTTAATGAAATAATATAATTTATTATAAAAAATATGAAATTTATTTCATTAAATGAAATCCAATAATTTATTTTACTAAAATAATTTTTAATAAAATAAAAATTCTACAAATTATTTTTAAATTTGGGTAAAATGTTACCTAATTTATAGAACATAAAAAAATGTTTTATATATTTAGATTAATATTAAAAATCCACAATTTTTCCACATAAATATTTATTTTAATAATTATTTTTTAAAAAATTTCAATGTCTCTCTTATATAATGATAAATTCTTAAAAATTAAATTTTTTTAAAAAAAACTGTATTTTTCACTATTCAGAGAAAAATCAACAATTTCAGAAAAACGCTAAAAATACTGTTTCAACAATTTTGATAAATAGAATTAAAAATTAATTTAATTTTATAAAATTAATATTCAAATGTTGAGAGAAATTAATTTTAATACAAAAAAATTTATATGTTGGGAAAAATTAATTTTTATGAAATTAAATGATTGTTGTATTAATATAATTTTTTACGTGGTTTTTATAAGGTTTTCCCTTAAATTAATAACCACAAATTTAATTGTTTTACAATACTGTACATATTTAATAATTTAATATTATTAACTTCCTTTTGGTTTTATTTTATTGTTTAGAGTTGTGTGTCGAGCATATTAACAAACATATTATTAATTTATAAAAAAATTATTCCATAACCTTATGGTGGTACTCTAATTCTACATAGTGGATTATTTATGGAATTGGAAAAATATTATTATGTTCCTACCATAAAAAATATTTTATTTCCATATCTTTTTGGTAAAAGTAAGCTTCTTTTTTAATTACAATGAATATGTGTCCTTCATGATATATTTGATTGAAATGTTCCATGATACAGAGAATATGGTAAAAGTTTTATATAGTATCTATATATATATAATCCTATTTCTATCATTTGGAATAATAAATTTAATGTTGATTCTATCAAAATGTACCCTAAACTCTATCACCAAGGATGTATAACTGTGAAGCACATTCAAATAGTTCAAACAGATATATTTTTGGATCCATTTTATTGGGATACATTGAATAACTATGAATATTTGTTATTAGGAATGATGACTAAAACACCACATTGTATAAAAGGTAAAATTGATAGTGGGAAATTAGATCTAATACACAGTTATGCATGTAGACCAATATATATTCCATAATTTTGTGCATTTATTTACTTAATAACCATTACCGATGAATTTAATTGGTATGGTTATGTGTCTCTAATGAGAAATATGATTGAAAATTTTGAAATTTTCAAAAAAAACCCATAAAAAATGTTGAATAAATTGGTAAAATATATTCAAATTAACTGATTAAATAATGGTATTGAATACTTATGATAGTAAATCAAATATAATGTGACACATTTCTAAATTATTTCAGAACTCAATCCACCTACAACACCATAGTGGAATAATCTGTCCTACTAGATTAATCATACCATGATAGACATGGATTGATTACTGATGATTTATTGTGAAATTTCTTGTTATATTTTTGTAGTAATCTGGATAGTGTTTCATTCCTACATAATTTTATTACATCTAAGGTGTCCATTTATAAACAATATTATATGAATTATAAGAAATTTAAATGATTTCCTTTTATAAGGATATAGTGTTAATATTTCCTCATATAATTATAGTATTCTGATAATAATATTCATATGTTATAAAAATATTTATTTATTAGTTCTCCTATGGAAACTAATGGATGCTATTTCTACGTTATTTATTAACACAATGTGTTTGTATCTAGAATTTTTTTTTCATGAATAAAAAAAATATTCTTCAATTTAGTGGGAAGAATATTTATATTGGATAAGCATAAGAAATAAAATAGGAATTCTCCCAGATATGCTTGTTGATCTAATTATATAAAGTGTCTTTGGAAAATAACTTACTTAGGTTATACATAAACCTCATATATCATATAAGATTATTTAGAATCCCTTTGGGTATATATTTCTCATGGTAAATGATAATGATATAATCATTATATATTTGGATCCTACTACCTACTAAGAGGTTATTAAGAGGTATAATTCTAATAAATGTGTAAATTTAATTAAATCTTAAATAGAATCCATATAAACTATAAAAATTAAAACATAGTGGATACACCTAATGTGGTGAAACTCATAGGGTGAAAATGGTAATTCTAAAATAAAAATAACATTAATTGAATAGTTTCTACCTATATATCTCTCCATGTGTATAATTATTACAAAAAAAAATGGTACTAAATTTAAATAAACATTTTCACTAGTTTTAATGATAATTTCCATTCAGATATTTCTTTCTATTGAATCATTTTATAATTATGAGAAATGTCAAATGGTTGTAAAAATAATCCTTTATAAATAATTATTTTAGGACATTAAGATGATATATTCCAAGGGTTTATAATTTCCAAATTTGTCTTCTACTGTTTGGATGTTTCTAATATTCAATTTTGGATCTAAGAAAGACTCTTCAATATGGAATATATTGTTTCATGATGTAATAAATATGTATGGTTTATTCAACAAATGTAAATGATTCTTTTGTATACAAAAGGGTTAGTGGGAGTGTGGTGTATATAGATGACTTAATACTTATTGGAAATGATCTATTGACTTTACCTTCTGTGATGATGTGGTTGGGAAAATTCTTCTTACTAAATGACATGGGTCTAATATCCAATATAATAGGTTTTAGGATTGCTAAATATGGATTTAAGAGGTCTATTTGAATATGTAAGAACAAATAAATTGGTTACGTGATAAATTGGTTTATCATAGAGAACTCCAAGAGTTGGTATTTACTAATGATACATGGAAAAACATTAGAAGATTCAAAATCCTTTTATATAGACAGAAAACATGGATATGATTCCTTATGTATCTTCAAAAATATTTATCATGTAGTCAATGTTGTGTACTCAACCTGATGTCACTTTTTATTTTAAAATTACTTTAATATAACCATATATCCTGGTGATATTCAAAATATTTTTTTTTCAGGAAAATCCTTATGGAAATGATAAAACTATGTATATATTCTAGATATTGAGAGTTGAGGATGAGTTCTGAATAAGTGTTTACAACAATTTTATTTTCCAATATAAAAAAGATGGTATGAGATATCAATCATGTTTCATGTTTCTCCAAAATAATGGAGTGACCAATTATAAAAGTCTCAAACAATCCACCATCGAGGGCTCAAAAATGGTAGATTATACTATTGCATCAGATGTTATAATATAATATGTTTGGATCAAGATGATTGTCACAAAAATTGTGGTGGTTTGTAGAATTGATGGACAAATACAACATTAGTGTGACAACAATAGAGCTAATTCTCAAGACAAGAAACTGTTATCTCACCAAAGGACCATACACACCCTTTGGAAGTAAGATCTCATTTGTGAGATCACATAGATGGGAGTTGTAACGAACAATCAGGCTATTAATATTGAAAATTTTATAAATTCATTGATAAAACCAATAGAAAATTAAATGCAAGAGGGTCATTTTGGATCTCATCCTTGCAATCTTTGTAGCTTCTGCTATGGGGAAAGCTCCTTGCTCCTACTCCTATAGAGAATGTTCCTTTTAGGTTGTCTGGTTTGCATCTGTACTTAAGGTGTCCCAAAGAACTTTAGGTGGCCTGAAGGCCTTACTAGCCAGAAGGCTTCGGTGGCCCGATGGCCTTAAAGGACTTGGGGACCCAATAGGTGGCCTAGAGGCCAAAACATGGGCAAATTCCCAACTGCTACAGTGCCAAATAGTGTCAGCTACTGTTCCCTCTACAGTACCTGCTACAATACTGCATAGTTCCTACTATAGTATTTTCTATATTACGCTCAGAAATTATGCCTCCACTTGGATTTGATCCTGGGTCACCTGGATGCACATAAGAGTCCTCACCAACTAGGCTGAAGCTCATGTGTGTTGGAGTCCACCCCATTTTACATTTTTCCTGTTATATGATTAACTAAAAACATATAGTTCCATGAATTAATTTATCTTGTGAAATTCATATATATTCATTAGTGAGTGACTTATGATGAGACTAGTTACATGAATTATGACATCAGATGTTTTCATTCATATTGGTCACTCAATTTACGATAATTATGAATATATTAAATTGATTATGCAAGAATAACATATTTCATTTCATGCGGTCACTTGATATCTTTGAAAATGAATTCTTTTTTGTATCCATACGACATATATGATATATATTGTGGTGGAATGGTTATATGTATATAGGAGTCCATTTTATTGATATTACATAATAAACCTTCATTTATTGAGTCACACTGAGGTTTTTATAGAGGCTTTCCATTTCATAAATCTTTAAAATCAAGATTTCATATTTATTTGTAACACTATAAAGTATCAAATGGTCACAATTTTAGGCCTCGGGATAAAGATAGTTTTTTAAAGGTAATTGTTTCGAAATAATGATATCTTATTAAACTATATATGGAATATAATTTATGGATTCATAATGAATTTATTTTTTCTATAAAAACCATTTTGGATGTTAATGAAAGTGGTATATTTTTTGAAACACACTAAAATATGGAAATCGTATTGTATGATACCCCCTCAATTAAAACCTATGATATGCATCTAATGAATATAGCTGGTGTAGGCTTATTATATTGATAGAATTATTTATGCCACCTCATCATTATTTATTACATCAGATAAAAATCACATATGACTAATTTATGGATAGACACATATAATTTAATCATTAATATGTTCCATGATTCTATATTGTAATGGGTATGAATTATCGTAACATATATCAGATGTAATGGGATGAAAATGGACACTCAAATACCTTAATTTAATGAATGTGTCCTATATAATTGGATAAGCTCCCAAAAAGGTTTGTGCATTATACTCACTTGGTATATCTAATGATATCTCTTCTTTCATTTTTACCATCCATCTATAAATAAAAGATGCTAGACAAATTTTTCTATTCAATGGTCCTCTTATAACAGACAAGGATCCTAGTGAATACTATTATCCCATTGGATTAAAGAATCTAAAGAGTTTTTCTTAGTGATATAAATCATTTTAAAAAAAATGAATAATGGTAGATATGAAATTATTTTTGGTAATAGAACACATGTATTATTTACACAGTTCATCACATGGTTGTTTAATAATGTATAATAAAAAACTATTAGGTTCCTTCTATTGCTAGGATCATGGGATGATCCTATAAAATCCATCACTATTTGTATCTAACTAAAATCCCTCATGTATTTATTTTCAAAGATAATGATTATTTTTAAATATGAGGTAACCACTCTCACATCATTGTTTCACACTAATGAATTCAATCAAAAATTCCTCCACTCCGTGTTCTTAAAAAGATCCATCCCAAATTAATTAATAAGCATATTTTCATTATATAAATAATCTTATTCTAATGATTAATTATTATATAATATTTAAAATAAATATAATATCAATATTCTAATAGTGACCTTATAATTTCTCACAAATCATTACTTGATTTTAAGAATATTTATCCATAAAAGCAAGCCCAGCATCAAAAAGATTAGTGTCTTCAGAAGACTTGGTAAAAAATTAAAAAACATGAAACTAAAATAATATTTTCTAATAAATATTCGTATTGATCACCTAATTAAATTGGATCTCTTATAACTATATATGGTAACCTAGGGAACACATATAAAAAATGGATGAGATTAATAGACTGGTAAGGGACTAAACATTGGAATAAAGCATAACAAATGAGTGAGATGGAATAAAATGATAATATAAAAGGAATGGAACCTGAATAAAGACACAGAATAATAAAATATATAATTTGGAATCATAATATCATGGAATTATTATAATGTGGAATAAATATATAACATGACCTAAACATAAGTCAAAACTAACTTCCAATACCATATCACATGGTGAACAAAGACCCATAATGGATTAGATTTACTCACTAATACCATACATGGAGTTTATGGATAGTAAAAATTATCCAATGAATTTTATAATTATAGAGGATCACCAATAATAACACATTCTTGCATATGTTTCCCACATAGTGAATCAAACATAAAGAATAAATGCAAGGGATACCCATGGAAATAAATGGGATTCATAAACATGTCATAGGACATAACCAAAGGGTGTATCAAAATGGTATCCACAAAATAATTTATTAAATAATTCCATGAAAATAATGATTTAGAAAAAAATATAACTTAAAAAATTATGTATAAATGAATTGAATTAACGAAAATGAGTTTTTAGGAAACTTTAGAAATGAGCTAATTTAATGTGGTTCAAGGGAAAGATTAAGGTGTCTTTAAAGGGGATAATGGAATAATTTTGTTTATAAAACCAGAAATGAAATAAAATAGTTTATCATGTTTAACTGAGATATTTTAGGAAAATTTAATTAGCTTAAAATATTTTATGGGGGTTTAATGTGTATGAAACTAAGAAGACCACATTAATCATGTTTTCTTACATTGAAGAATTGAGGATGAATCCTATTAAGAAAATTAAATTTATGTTCAAATAAAGATTGAATGAGAAGCATAAAATTGTGTAATAAATATAGATATAATATTGTATAATTATATAATAATAAATAATATATAAATTTATTCAAATATATAGAGTGTGTAACCTAATGAAAATATGGAGGTTTGGAGACATCCCTTACATTATGTCTGAAAATGCTCGCACTTGTACTTATTTTCCTATTTATTTAATGTATTATCATTAATGTTTTTATTAATTAAATCTTACACATGTAATATATTTACTATAAATTTATTAATCTCATATACAGTCATTTCGTTGAGTTATTACGGTCAATCTCATCAACATTGGAGTGTCTGTTTCTTGGTTTTGTGGTTAGTTCACTTGTGTATAATCATGGATGTTATTGTCTAATGGAAATAATACATCAGAATTGAAATTAAATTTTATTTATGAACTTAAAAATATTTAAATTGTTACATATATCAATTTTTTTCTACTATGATCATGATTCCTTTCATTAAAAATAATGATAAAAGTTTAGTTTATTTTTCTGGTTTTTTCTGACCATCACAAACTAGTTTAATTTTCTCTAATATATTTTTCATTTATTAGTTTTAGATCATGTAATGAGTAATAATATACTTATTAAAATACTAATTAACTATAATAATGGTTTTATTACCACCCTTGAATGTGGTAATCATAAATGAAAACTCATTATCCACAGAGTTGGTTAAGGGCCATAATTTGGGAAATAGTTTCCTTTCTATAATAAATTTGTGATGATATGATGGATGGATAGATGAAATTAAATCACAAATATAACATTAAAGTTTATAAGTGATATTGGAGTTATTATTCCTTGATGTATGAATGAGGTGAGGATTGTTTAGAATATGAAAAGAAATTAAGAGAGGTGGTTTAAGAATGTTACCTCTTAAATATCTCATCCTTAAAGGATCTATTACTGATCTTGGAATTTGTATTTTGGTGAGACCATAACCTATGTAATGTGGCTAGGGAACTATAAAACAGAATTTGTTTGAGTATTCTAAATATATATGGTTCATTCTGGTGAATTTATGTTAAATAATGTTTGTCATTTTATAATTGAGGGGAGGGGAACTTTTGGAAATTCACAAAATTTAAAAATATAGTAAGGATACTCTATAGGAAAAAGCTTCCAAATAACCTATAAATGAATAATGGATGAAATTTTAGACCATATATTATCCAAATTGTCATTATTTAACAATTTTTTGTTTTTTAAATAATTTAATAAAATATTATATTCATGAAATATCATTATTTAAAAATTTGATAATATTTATTACTATGACTTTAAATCCATAAAAAAATATAAATTCCAAACAAACTATTTTATTATATCCAATAAAATCAATTGTAATCTATTTAATTGATGGATTATGTTAATTATCTAATATAATATTTATTTTATTTTTTTAACATCATTTATTTGTTTTTTAAATTAATTTAATAATTAATGCATCATCGTTGTGTGAAAATTTATGGAATTCATTTCATCCCTAAAAAATAAAATATATTTCCATAAATATTATTACTCTTTTATATTTCCTAATACTATTTATGGTCAAACATTGATTTTATGAGACCATATATTAATAATGTTATACTTATTGAAAACCATAGTGTGATAAGTTTGACTTTATTCTAAATAAATTACAATAAGGGAACTAATATAAAATAAATGAATCAAAAAAAAATTAAATTTGAAAAATAGAAAATTATAGTCTAAAAATAATCATATAATAATATTTATAAATTTTTTTGGGTCATTTAATGATTCTTAAATTTTTAATTTAAATCGTTTTATTGATTTTTCTTCTATTTGCACAAGAATTGCATCAACATTTCATAAATATTAATAGTTATTATATCTTATATATAAATTAATAGTAAATTAATATCATAAATATAATATAATTTACCTAAATATAGTCCTTTGTATTCATTTATTAAATATTTGTACTCATATCCATGTCAATACAACTTTTTTAATTTGTTAATTTGACTTTTCTAGACATGCATAAACATTGCATGAGCATTTAGAAAATATTCACGTTATATAAATAAAGAATATAAATATATTAGTAAAAATAATAATTAATTAATGAAATTTAAAAATAATACCTTGAAAATAATTGTTACCAGTTAATTAATATTTATAAGGCACTAAATTTCATTTCTTTAATGTTGTGCAGAAACTATGTCGACACTGAAAATGAATTTTATATTTTTCATGAAATAATTTATAAATTATTTGTTATGATTTTATTATGATATTTTCATTATATTATCAAACAAGATACAATATATTTGTTTAATAAAATTTTATATCATAGTTATGTTTTGATGATATCACAAAATATTGTGTATTTTAAAAACATTATTTTTTACTATTCCCCATAAATTTATCTTTTTATTTAAAATTCTAAAAATTTCACCATAGACCTATTTTTATGCTTATTTCAAAAATAAATTTAATTTTATCTGATAAATTTTCTAAAAGTTTCAAAAATTAATTAGACCTAATTTCCCATAGAAGCAGTAAATGTCACTTTATGATTAAAGCATATATTTGAAGAATAAAATTACTTTACAAAAAAAATTATTTTTTATTTACAATGGATTAATAAATAAATATGTATTTAATAAGATATATATATATATATATGATACTATATTTAATCATACTAACACATGCCATTTTATTAGTTATGCTAAATGGTCCTATTAAAATAATAATATTTAATTTTATTTTGTGGTATGTTTAATCCCAATGTGGCGTATCATGTATGGAATAGAAGAAAGTTTTCATTTTAAAATATCAGGATGTTAAATTTTCTCCCATAAGAAAAATTCCCTTGAAATTTTATTCGTATACTTATATGAAAATAGGTGAGGGCTTTTATAGTTTACAAACAATAATATAAAATGGAAAAAATTAATAAAGAATGATTAATTTATAAATAAACATTATATAATAATTTGTGATTCTCTATGATTCAATATAGGTTATCCATGATGATAAAATTATAAAAAGGGTTGTTACTAATTTTTTATTGTCCCAATTCTGAAATATAACTAAACTGTGCTCTAATATCAACTATAGCAGTCTGGAATTATTTCTAATGGACTATAATTTACACTTATCAAGTCACTCCAAGGATGGATAAACCACTTGGGTGGGACACACCACCAGCCTCAGTGGCATCCCTTTCCTCACGAATCACTTGATTGGATATCCATGCCGCATCTAACAATCACACGTGAGAGTTACCAAGGATCATATTCTTTCCTATTCTATTATTCCAACTATAATTACCCTATCCATCCATCACATAATATTACTTGATTTTAAGAATAATTACCCATAAAATAAAATCCAAGGATTGAAAATTATAGTGTATTTGGAATACTTGGTACATAATTAGAAAACATAAAACTAAAATAAAACTTCTTTTTATTAATCTATATATTGATCCCCTAACTCTGTTTTATATCCTATAATTTAAAAAGGGTACCCTAGGGAATACATAGATAAAGGGGATAAGGAAACGACACATATATCATGATTTATAAGAAATTACAAGATGACCGAAAATTTATAGCCCCTAATAAAACATATAGAATATATTATAATGGAATTATTTCAATTCGGAAGAAACATATAAATGGAATAAACATAATTCAAGGATAACTACCAAGACCATATCACATGGTGAACAAAGTCCCATAATGAATTAGTTTAACTCCCAAATCTCATACATGATGTCTCATTAGCCCAAAAAATTCCTAATGCATAGGAGAACTATCTAGGAAAATCCATAAAAACATTTTCATTAATATGTGTGCCACATAATAAATCAATCATAAGGAATAACCATAATGGTTTCTCGTGGAATGAAATTGGTTCCTTAATCATGTCATAGTTCATAACAAAAATGGGGTATCAAAATGATATCCATGAAACAAGGGATTAATTAATTTCTAAAAATCATGAAATAAAATAAGAATATATCATGAATAATGATTTCCAACAAAATTTAATAGTCAAAAAATATTGTTATGGAAACATTATAAATGAGAAACTTTAGTGCAGTTTAAGGTAAAAGATTATAGAATCATTAAAGTGTACAAGAGAATAATTTTTTGTAAAAAAATGATATATAATATTTTATTAAGATAAAATGAGATATTATATAAAAAATATTGGTGACTTAAAATAGATTATGGAATGTTGTTGATAATGGGTTAGAAATGGAGAAATTCCCTTTAATCCGGCTTTCTTATCTAGAGGACATGAGAAGGGAACCTTTTAATAACATGTAATTACTCAAAAAAAATAATATAAAATGAGATACATAAATATTTTTGGAACATATACACAGACTATATGAGAATTATATAAGAATAAATAAGAGATAAACTATATCAAAGAGAGGTAAAGTGTAACCCAAAGGAAATATGTAGGTTCAAAGAGATCCCTTTCCTCGTGTCTGAAAACATAATACACTTGTACTTAAGGTCATGGAAAATAAAATTAGATTCATTAATTTATTAATTAAAAACATATTCCTTATGTAATCTATTTTTTATAATTTTATTCAGATCATTTATATACATTTCGATGATACATAAGGTTTCATTTCACAGTTCTAGCAGTGTTTGTTTCAAGGTTTTATAGTCAGTTCACTTATTTATAATAATGGATGTTCTTATAGAATGTAAATAAAATATCATAAGTGAAATTTAATGTTATTAAATCAATTCTATTTGTTTAAATGGTTATATTTATCATTTTTATATATATGAGGATGATTAATTTGATAACACATAAATAACAATCTTTTAGTTTATTTTGGTAATTGTTTCCAACCATCACAAACCAATTTAATTTTCATTAATATGATTTTTATATATTATGTAAAAAACATTAAAAAAGTTATTATATATTTATTAAAATTTTATATACCCATACTAATATTTTTATGACCAGTATTGATGGCTGGAATGAAAAATGAAATTTCATTATTCAAAAAGATAGTGAATCACCATAATTTGGACAATGGTTTCCTTTCATTGAATAACAAATGATGAGAGAATGAATGGATAGATTATATTGAATTATAAATATAAAATTAAATTATAAACATGATACTTTATAAAATATTACATTATAGATGAATAAGGTGGATAGGAGATAGAATAAGAAAATAAATTAAGGGAGGTTGTTTAAGAATGTTTCCTCTTGAATATTTCATCCTCGAAAAATCCCTTTAAAACTACGAATTGGTCATTTTGTGATACCAAAACCACTATAATGTTTTTAGGGAAGTTTATTATAGAATTTCATAGATGATCATTGAGATATAAGGCTCTGGTGGTGAAATGAATTGACGAAATGGGTGCCCTTTATTAATTGAGGTAAGGGGCCCATTAAGAATTTATCAAAATAAAAAAATTAAAAAAATTCTATTCTAGTGAAAAAAATATCCAAATAGCCTGTAAATGTCCAAGAGATTACATTATTAACCAAATTGTATCCCCTTTTTCTTTATTTAAATTTTTATTTATTTTAAAATAATTTAATAAAATATTATTTTAATGAAATATCAATATTATGAAATTTGATACTATTCATTTCCGTGACTTTAAAAACATAAAAAATATTAAAATTTGAAACTATTTTATAATATATTATAATTTAATTTTAATCTATATGATTCATTGATCTGGTTGATTGTCTAAAATAAATTTTATTTTAATATTTCTAGTACCATTTATTTTATTTTTTCATTAATTTAACAATTAATACTTCATTGTTGGGTAATTATTTAAGGTGTTTATTTTTTAGATAAAAATTTAAAATATATTATCATAAAAAAGATTAATCATTTATATTTCTCCTACAAAAAAAAGGCTATTTGTGATGAGAACCAATCGGAAATAATCGTTCCTTGAAAATGGTGTTTCAAATACATTTTTTGCAATGATTCATTGTAAATAATTCGCCTGATTTTTTAAAAAACCTATTTGGGACGGGAGAGTGGCACTATCACAAATAGGTATTTGTGATGGGAGGGAATACCCATCACAAATAAGTTGAAAAATTTATAAATAATAAATAATAAAAATAAAAAAATAATAATAAATTAAAAATAAGAAATATAAAATTTTAAAATATATTAAGAAATTTTAAATAGAAAATTTATTAAAAATAAATAAAAACGATATAATAAAAAATAATAAATTTTTTTAAAAAAAATATTTAAAAAATAATATAAACAATAAAAGACAATATTTTCACTAATTTATGTCAACCATGTCCTATCATCAACACATCTTATCCTCCTCCTACTGCTCCTTCTATAATCAAAAAGTCACATTCTGTCAGCCCTAATATATAACGGTCACAACGTGTGTCTGATTGACGTATAGTTGATTCTTACACATCCCAAAGTCTCAAAAAAAATCATAACATCCAATGTATCCATGTTTCTATTATTTTTCTATGTTGAACATCCAACACTTCTTATTAACTCAATGTTTATAGCTGAAAAGGTTATCTCATTGATGAATGTGAGAAGAAGTGATGAATCTAATTTTCCCATTATATTAGGAACATAATTGGAACATGAGCTTACTATACTCTAATAGCTATCAACAATGGGAAACATTTTTCAAATGAAAACATAAAATCAGTATACTATTTTGGTAGTTCGACAAATAAATGCAATGAATATGGAAAACAAGGTTACGTTGGCAGAAAGAATCAATTTACCTCTTTTGTGGATTTTCTAGATCCTTGAAAGTAAAATATAACTTCTCAAAAGATATGTGAAAAAACTAAATAAGTATTAGTTAAAGATGATATGAAAATAAATATACAAATAATTTATAAAATGAAGACAAAATTAATTAATTAAGTTGTAAGAATACACCTTTCCCTATCATTTATAATAATTCTTGATGCATTTCCTAATTATTTATAATTACTGCTAGTTACCACTAATTATTGTTAATTTTTTCTAATTACCACTACTTCCCATTAATTATTTATAATTACTATTTATTATAACTAATTACCACTAATTATTACTAATTACTGATAATTATTATTAATTACCACAAATTAACACTAGTTACCACTAATTATAACTATTTATCTCTAATTATTACCATTTATTACAAATTATTATTATTTATTATTATTTATTTCAATTTATTCGAAATTATTTATAATTCTTTCAAATTATTAATAAAATTAAAATTTATCACAATTTATAACTCTTTATAACTATTTATTACTAATTATCAATAATTATCACTATTTATCACTAATTATCACAAATTATCACTACTTATCACTATTTATTATGAATTAATCTAATTTATCACTAAGTATTACTAATTAATAATAATTATTCCAAATTATTACAATTTATTCATATTTATTCCAAATTATTACAAATTAATAGAAATTCTTACTAATTATTCCCAATTATTACTAATTTTTACTAATTATTTCTAATTATTAATATTTTTTACTAATTATTTATAATTACATATATTTAATAATGTTTATTATTAATTATTACTAATAATAGTTAATTATTACTATTTATCACTAATTATTATCAATTACCGCTAATTATTACAATTTGTCACTAATTATTCTCAATTACTGCTAATTATTTCTAATTATTACAAATTATTACAAAAAGTTGCAAATTATGGCTAATTATCACAAATTATGACTAATTATCACTAAATAAATCTAATTATCGCAAATTATCGCTAATTATGGCTAATTATTGCTAATTATAGCTAATTTTTTACTATTTATTACTAATTATTTATAATTATTACTATTTATTACTATTTATCGCTAACTATCACTAATTATCACTAATTATTAATAATTATTACTAAATATTATCAATTATCGCTAATTATTATCAATTACTGCTAATTATTACTATTATTACTATTATTACAAATTATTACTATTTACTAGAATGGTTGAGAATGAGCACCTTTATTAAAAAAAGAAAAAAACAAAAGTGATCATTTGGGGACTGGGTAAGGGAGAACACATTAGAAGACCATATTCCCTGAGGGATCAAACAAATTAAAAACTAATAAAAACCCATTAAAGTGGCCTAAAATCAGAGAGGAACCAAGCCTACTAAAAACCATTGTCAAGCCAAAAACTGCATCCACCACCGTTGCTCTAATCCACGCCACTTCTATCATCGTGACCGCCTGAAATCCCTCTGACACCACTGTCTGACGTATTGGAACACGCTGTAGTGCTTGATGTTGGAGGAAGCCCAGACAGGCAAGGAAACCTCTACCTGACTCCACCGCCCCATCGCTCACACCGCAAACACGAATGTCATGCTACTAGCTTACAAGTCACCTACACATCCTAGTATGACAAAAATCCACCACCGAAGGAAGCTCTTTCACACCATGTGCCGGAAATCTGAAAAAACCAGACCTCTTCCACATCAGAGCTCTATATATGGTTTGAAGTCAGATCTGGAAAAGCCTTGCCGGCTTGTCATCCACATAGGACCATGCAGCAACTGCCGGAGAATCGGCTCACTGAAGGGCCAGCACCAGAGTGATTAGATCTCATCAGAAACTGAACCAGATCTGAAGTCGTCAATTGGCAACTATCCTACACACCACCACCCGCCAACTCCCACATTCCTCTGCCGCCTACTCCCCACGTTGAGGCGTCACCGTTGTTGCCTACACCTTCACCATGCCACCATAGAGGGAGCCGTCGAGCGCCATCGAAGGGGAGAGTCATGGCTGAATCCGCGACCCTCACCAGTTATTACAATTTATTACTATTTATTATTAATTATTACAAATTATTACCAATTACTATTTTTTACTTATTGTTAGTAATTATTACTAATTATCAATAATATGTTATTAATTATTACAAATATTTATTTATTATTACTAATTGCATTTAACATTTTCAAATTACCACACTAATTATTAGTAATTTTTACAAATTATTACTATTTTTAACAATTTATCACTAATTATCACTAATTAATATTAATATTTATTAATGTATAACAATTTATTACTAATTTATATAATATATTACTAATTATTATTAATTAACATTGATTGTTACTAATTACCACAAATTATTACAAATTATCACTAATTATTACTTTTTTTTCTAATTATATCTAATTATTAATAATTGCAACTAATTATGACTAATTACAGAAAATTATAATAAATTATTAAAAAATAAAACTTTATAATTTTAATTGAAAACATTACTGAAAATTTAAACTAAATATATAAAAAAAATTAATACAAAAAATGAATTAATTTTAATTATACCTTTTTGTTACTAATCAATATTAGTTATTAATAATATTAAATAAAATAATTTAATAAGGAATTAAAAAAATACCTTGAAATTGATTCTTTCAATGGATATAATACATGAAAATCGATCCCTTGTAAAATTTAAACCTTTAAAAATTATTAACTAAAAAATATTAGAGTAGAGGATCAGAAAAGTTGAGAAATTGTTTGAATGAAAAAAAAATCAGAGGAGGTATATAAGGGTTAGATCTCTTGCGACCGGTTTATTTTCAATGATAAACCCTTCGCAAATAATATTATTTCCAACAGGTACCATCAAAAAAATTTAGACGATTATTAATTATCACGGTGGTAAAAAATATTATTTGTGATGAGTCCCATCGCAAATACACACTTACTAACATATTATTTGTGATGGGTGTAGTTACCCATCACAAATAATAATAAAATAGGAAGGGTATATGCAATGGGTCTTGTCACAAATACCCACTGGTTGACACATTATTTGTGATGGGGAACCCCCACCGATGAAAATAATAAAAAATTAGGAAGTGTATTTGTGACAGGGGGTTATCCCCACTACAAATACCCATCCCACGTTTTGACATGCAGTGCATGCAATGGTTAATTAGGATAGACCATTATAAATACTTTTTTTGGGATTATTTACACGGTGAAAAAATTCCTATCGCAAATAGTATAATTCGACAGAATTTCTACGATGGGACCTACTCTCATCACAAATACCCCATCACAAAAGAAAAAATTTCCATAGTGTTCCAAATAATATTTATGTTAGAACATCTCTTTTTTGGAAACCATATATTAAAAATAATATACTTATAAAAAACCATAGTGTAATAAGTTTGACTTTATATTAAATAAAATACTACAAGTGTCCAAATGTTAACTATGTGGATAAACAAGGTCCAAAATTCTAAAATGAAATAATATTCAAGAAATATACTCATTTAAGATTATTTATTAAAACAATTGGGTCATTTTATAGTTCATATAATATTAATTAAAACTGTTTTATTGACATTTTATATTCATACACAACCAATGCATCACTATTCCATATTCAATAATGTTAATTATTTCATATATATTTTTGAAGAATTTAATTTCAAAAAAAATAATTAAATAAAACTAAATATATCCTTTTATATTAATTCATTATGTGTATTTACTCATAAAAATGTGAAGAAAAATTATTTAATTTGGTAATTTGAGTTTATTAGAAATGTACAAGAATTGAATAGGAATTTGATTAAAATTCATGTTATATTAGTCAAAAATTAGAAAATATCATTCAAAATAATAATGAATGAATTATATTTAAAAATAAAGTTATTCAATGAATTATTACCTTTTAATTAATGTATATAAGGCACCAAATTTGACTTTCTTGATGCTACAGAAGTACCATATCAGCACTAAAAATGAGTTTTATATTTATCATGAAATAATTTATAACTTATATCTTATGAATTATTTTGTATGATACATTAATTATATAATAATACATGATTAGTTACATAGGTTTTCTAAATTTTAACACCATATTTATGTTTTGACAATATCAAAAAAGATATCGTATTTTAAAAAAATTATTTTATTCCAATTCATAAAAAATTTGACATGTTGGATAATTCCCAATTTTTCACCACAAAAAACTGTTGGTATTATAATATCAAAAATTATGTTTATTTTATCGATTACATTTTCTAGAAGTCTCAAAAATTAATTGTATTTATTTTCCCATAGAATCAATTAAAGTTTATTTTTTTATTAAAACTTATATTTGATGCATAAATTGACTTTACAAAAAAACTCTATTTTTATTTAATAAGTGTTTATAAATAATTTTTTATTTAATAAAACCTAAATATATAAATATAAATCATAATATAGTTAATCATACTCACACCTACCATTAAAATGACAAGGTTATATCAGTACTGTTGAAATTATAATATTTAATATAATGTCTCTGTTCTTTTAAGCTCGGTGTTCCATATCTTGTACGCTATCTTTCATTGTATTTCCTTTTAAAATCATGGGATGTTATAATATATCTTTATAAAAAATTACTAACAATTATTTATTTACCAAAAATTAGGAAAATACAAATTTATTATGTGTCACTAGATATTACGGTATTCAATATTGAATATATATTTATAGAATATATTATCCTACCCTAGACATAATAGAAACTATTTATAATGTATATTTGTTGCCCATCGTCCCCGCACCTAGAATGACTCTTTAACGGTTGGTTAATAGATTAAAATGATTTTTTTAATTATAAAATTATCACCCTCTCATTGGTATTTCCAAAAACATATTTATAATTTATAAATATTTAATTTAATACATTTTTATGTTTTTTAGGTAAATTGTCCAATGAATAAGTAAAAATTATTTGAGTCTAAGAAATCAAAACAAAATGATTTAATTCAAATAAAAATGTTATCAAACCATTTCTTCATTAACAATAATTTTAACATATTTACTGGTTATATGTTGTTAATAAAATAATTAATAATTGTAATTCATTTAGGGATTCTTCTTTTAATAAAAATAAGTTGGTTATATAGGTGGTGTAAAAATAATTAAATAAAATGGGGCCTAAGGTGAGGGAATATCATTCAACCAATATTTTTTGGATTCTTTATACTTTACTAAAACTATTTTAAAATAAATTTATATGTATTTTCTTCTAAAAACAAATTAATCATTATTAATGTTATTGTTTTCTATGGATTTACATAATCCTTTAATTATAATCTTTCAATTTTCCTAATGTGACTCACAAAACGAACCCTTAATTTTGGGTTCATTTTCTTTTCCACTACCATTTCAATATTTATCTTATAAAACTTCAAAATTTATTCTATTTTCATTTCATTTTTATGGATATATTAATTTATTCATTATATTGGGATGCAGTCATAACCATCAATATTATTTTTATGAATACATTTTCTTGAAATATATTTTTCTTTTTGTTATGTTTTTTCTTCTCTTATATATGAAATTGTGATATTTTATATGTTAATAAAAGACATGTATATCAAAAATAATGTCTTCCTATATTAATTTAAAAAAATATAAGAATACTGATCATATTAAAATTCTTAACAATACTATAATACCTATTCATTTATCATCAGTTTTTTTCATGTTAATGATAGATGTATAATACCTTTATATAAATAATAGTTGATTAATATTATATTATGATGTTATGTATGGCCGTAAAATTATATAATCCTCTAATGAATTTGGTATTATATTATATCTTCAGATATTATGAGAATTATGTGTGAACATGATTCTATCTTTTCTCACATTCTACGTGTCAATTTTTTCCATAGTGATGTGACATATATTCAATGAAAATAAAACATTGATGGTGTTTCTCAAAATATTTACTCTGGATTATGATGAATATAATAAACCACTGATATGATTATTATGAGTATAATCACCCATATACTATATTTATTTATGAATCATATTCCTTCCTTATTATCACTCATTTACAATGATATTATCTCACCCTTTACATGATGTGTGTCTTCATGTGATGAAAAGTATTAAATTTGTTTAGTCAAATCATTAAATTACAATGATGTAGTATTGAAATTTTTTTTATTAATTTCATATAGGATGAAGTTTTAATATAATCATTGTTACCAAATTCACTAAAAATATGATTCTTTTAATGGTTAGATATACTAAATATTCCATAAATTTATGTAAAGTATGGATGTGTTTCATCAGTTTGGGGGGAATCATAGAATAATTGTTCAATTAATCCATTGTATAATAGATTTTCCATAAAATCATGTTATTTAATTGATTATATTCTAAAACTTATCATTTAAGTATTAGGGTATTTATCCTCTTTTTGCACTAGGTAAAAATACAAGAGTTTTGAGGATATGAACTATTAAATCATTTTTTAATAAGATTTATTAATGTGTTTTTTTGTTTTATTCCAGAACCCCATTTCATTTTTTTATTTTTATACATTGAATATTCCCATGTTTCATTTCAATTGTTATAATTAAATGTTTTTTTTTTGATTTTTCTAATTTTTTCCTTTACTCAAATTTATTTACATTTTTAAATGTTTTCTTATTTTGTTATATTTTTCTATGTCTAAATTTTTTGATATTTTTTTATTTTCATACACATTATTTAGTTAAAATGTATTTTAATTTATTCCTGCTAAATTAAATTATTTTATAGGTGAAATATATTCAAAGAATTTATAAATTTCATCCCCCCAAACAAGAATATTATTCTAAAGGTAAAAATTCTTTAACCTTTTCACCAACTTTAATATATATTAGAGGCTAGAAATCAAATACAAGTGTATTTATTCATATTTTAATTCATAATTCTAGGTTAATGAATATTTATGATACATATTATAATTTTATCTTAATCTCAACAACTAACTTGGGTTTGAGATGAATGATTGTTCACCTATGTGTTTATACTCTTTATCTCATACATCACTTGGATATAGGTGGATCAAAATGAAAAGGGAACTTATTTTATGTTCACCAAGAACATATGGTTTGTAGAAGTATATTTATGAATTTTTTGATATATTGTGAGATTATATAAGAGTCATTTCTCTATAATCTCATTACTATTCTTCTATGTAGAATATTTGTGTAGAAAAATATTTGAAGGCATTTCATACTATATTATTATTTATTGACATGTTATTTCTATTACAATGATACCATACATATGTGGGGTTCAGGTGTTCTAAAATCATTTGATGGAGGTGTGTAATGGTTATATGGATGTCTAGTAAGAATTGTTTGATCTATCGGTTCCTTGACATGAGGTAATTAGGAATATTATTGTGTTTTGATGATGATTTATTATGATTTTGATTTTTTATATGATTTATTTAATGAGTATGCATACCAAAAACTATTTTTTCACATGGTAT
The DNA here is from genome assembly GCA_963277665.1 of Viscum album. Lineage (NCBI taxonomy): Eukaryota > Viridiplantae > Streptophyta > Magnoliopsida > Santalales > Viscaceae > Viscum > Viscum album. The sequence goes on along the minus strand of OY728120.1, from coordinate 252,625,638 downwards.
TTTCACTATATGGGATAATAATAACAAAGTGGAATCACTCTTTAATTCCTGAAAAAATATGTGTTTTCAGGTATTGTGTTTGTGTAGATAACTAAACACTAATGATGCTGTTTTAATAAGGATTCTAAAGAACGATAAGAAATATATAAATTGTTCCTTATATTCTTTATTGGGATTACAACAAAGGATTGTTAATGAAATTATATATTTTTTTTTCGGACATCATAAATGTATGTGTTGATTTATTTGGTTATTTTATTATGCTTTTTTGACATACCAATTATATGTGCATGGGTTATCTATAATTGGTGGTAATTATTTATATTTTTATAGATGATGGTTTATGTAGTAGGTGATAGGTTTAATTCAAAAGTTAATTCTTCTCAACCTTTTGTATAGATTCCTCACCACTAGATCCTAGATATAGTCCTATTTGTGATAGATATATGGAGATTACAAACTAGAATGTTGAGATGTGACACAAAATCTACTCAATTATACTTTAAAAATATTATTTCATATATCATGTAGTGTTGTTAAATGTAACTAATTCACATCTTCTACATCATGAATGAATTGAAATCCTCTAATTTGTATACCCAAAACCCCACCCCAATTTCCAATATTATCAATGTTCTGTAATGTCAGCAAGTTTGACGTAATCTCATATTTAGTGATTTATATTAAGAGAAATGAATAATAGGGTTTCGTGAAGACACCCACGAAATATTATAATTTTTCTATATAGGTTTTGGTGGATCTCAGTCATGATATCTTGTCATTTCATAATTTATATAAAATAAAATAATTCATATTAAATGTGATTTATGAGGATAAATAAAAATAAAATAATCTAAATAAATATATTAAATAAATCATCTCCATGGGTTGACATTTAATAATGATATTTTTATTTCATTAGTCAAACATCTTCAATGTAGCACCTCTGGTTTCAATTTAGTAACCCTTTATTTATCCATTTTATTTGGGTTATGTTTGGGAATATTTGGGGACCTTTAGGAATATTTTTTGGGGGTTTTTATAGGTTCGCAGTTTGTCCATGGTTTGGGAAAATCATGAAACTCATCCAGGAAACTGTGCATAGTTAGATAAAGCCTATAGGGAAGGCACCAGAGCTACACACAGTTTTCCCTAACTATGTGATGGCCTAATTGAAACCACACATCATAGGAAATTGGTCATTGGAAAGTCTGGTTCTTCGTTTGGAAACCGTGCAAGCCAACCGTGTAATGTTCAACCCTTGAGGTTGTATCTGGCACATAGTTAGTGTATGATTTGAATAACTATGCAACTAACTATCCATGGATTAAAAAATAATTCCACCATATGTGGATCTTGGTTAGTTTAATGTTTTAATGCCTTGATTATTCCCCAAAATAGACCTAACTCAATATTTTCTCCTCTCAAATATTAGAGAATCTCTCCCCATCATTTTGGAAGAAATTTGGTGGTATACCTTGGAGTTTTAAATCTAGTTTCATATGGTAAGTCTTGGTTCTTAATATTTATTTTTGAAATTTACTAGATCATCTTCTCTATCTCTCTCAGTTCATAGATCTATGTCTTTTTTGGTTATATCTCTAATATTTTATGCTAATTATAATTATATTTGGCTTGGTTTTGGATAGGGAAAGAGACCTTAGGATGGTTTTGGAGATTAAACCCAGTTTTGTTTGAGTTTTTCGTACTGTTTATCATTTTTTTGAATTTTTTTAGGTTAGTGGATTCAGTATTGAATTCACTATTTAGAACAAAAATTATTAGTTTAAAATTGATTAAATTAATTGAAATTGATTGTGAAATTTTCCTGTAAATAATGCAAGAAAACATCGTAAGGGATGAAATGTAGATTTGTATTAAATTAGGGAATTTTTCGGAAAGGCCATTGATAAATGACATTAAATATTAATTTTCAAATATTAGTTTGGTTCAATATATGTTAAATGGTTTAAATAAAAAATTTGTTTTATTAAAATGGTTTTGGTATTCAAATTTATTTTTTATTTAAATGGTTTTGGAATAACTATATTGACATTTTAGCATACTTTTTAGTGTGTGTTCATATTTCATTATGAGGATTGGTTGAAATATGACTTTGTTCTCTGTGACAAAGGTGTAATTAAACATAGAATTTAATTACCTTATTATGAATTAATAGATTGATGAGAAACTGATCATGATAATAGATCTATCATAACAACTAATGCATGTATAGATGTGTGGATATGTGTATTGAAATGAGATATTCCAAACGTTTAATTTATGAATTGGGTTTTCAAGTTGTTTTGGTTAACTTCCTTTGAAATTTTTATTTCTTTAATAAAATTGTTTTATAATGGAACATACTTATATTTGGATATAAAATATTCTAGAAACTATTTTATATTATTTGTTTTAGAAATATTTTTATATAAATGTGCTGACATTTTCTATCCTAGTGGCGTGAGTAGGAATGTCATTAGGGAAAATCTGTTGAGTTACATTAATATCCCATTCATTGGCACTTTGGTTCTTTTGTAGATGATTTTATCAAGTCGTGGGAAAATGAAAAGTATCACACATCTTTAGGAGTACATCATGATTCATGGGATATTTTTTTGAGTTGGAGCATGGAACATTTTCAGATAAAGAAGTTGTTGTTGGAGTCTTTGAGTTATGCAATCTTATACTTTTTATATTGATATTTTGGTCTTCGTTTTTGGTATTTTCTTTTAGTTTTTTTATAACTGAAATTTTGAGTTATCTTTCATTGTTATCATGCAACATATAGTGATTTATTTGGTCATGTCTTCTTAGCTTAGATATTTTATTCTCAAAGTAAAAATCATTCCCTACATGTTTTTAATCCCTTTGGAATTTATTTCTAGACTTTGGATTCTGAAGGATGTATTTGAATGCTGTGTGACTTTCCACCACCATCAAAGCCAATGAGGATGGGAGGGATGCTACAAACGATATTAGCATGGTCTGTTTGAATTATTTTCTGAAAAAGATGGTATTATTCTTGGTATTGGTTGTCAGTATTGGAGTTGAATTCATTATGGTATATTCCGTAATTTGGGGTCACTTAACATTGCAGTATTTTTGGGACGTGAAATGTAGAGCATAAAAAGAAATAGCTGAAATTTTATACTGAAATTCTAATTTCCAGGTAGTTTGGTACATAATTGTTTTAGAGAAACTTATAGGATTTGGAATCTCATTTTAATTTTTTTATCCAATGAGACTATCATGGCATGAATTAGAGTAATGAATTTCCACTAAGATTGCATATATTAATTTGAGTAAGGAATTATGATTTCATGAAAATGTGTTCATTTTTTAAAAAAATTCAAATTATTCTGAAATGAATTATTTTGAAAAAGGAAATGGTGGGGGTATATTGGAAATTGTTTTATTTTCAAAACCATGTATATATTTTTAAAAATTGTTGATTTTTGAAATCATTAATGAGAGAGAATGATGTGGTTTAATTTGAAATTTTTAAGCCTATAGTTAATAGATAGTGAGACTTATGAAATTGTTCTATTTATAGAAAATGGTACACGATAGACATACTAGAAAATAATGGGAAGAAGATATGAAGAATTTGGTTTCTCTTGATCCTTAGGATAACCAAAAACTGGTTTATATTATTTTCCAAGCATTTCAGGCTGTGGATAGCAGGAAGTGGAGGGATGATCTAAAGAAAAATGGATCATTATTTCCAATTCAAGTAGCAGAACCCACACTTCTTTTAGGGTGATTATGAACCATAGAATGTGGAGGTTTAGTTGAATAGGATGAATCACATCATAAATTTCATTAGGACACCTAAAGAGATGAATATCAAGCTAGAAACTTATATGCTGGAGGATCTTACAAACCAATGGTGGGGTTTATCTGTTCTAACTAAATTAGGCCCCATCCTTGCATGGGAGGACATTGGGTAATTTTTTAACAAAAAAATTTATCCTCATACATTCAGACCCCAAAAACGATATATTTTTTCATATTGAAGAAGGAAAATATTTTTGTCAGTGTGTATGCAGCTAAATTCATGAATTTAGTACGTTTTCACACAAATATGCGTGCAGCACATCCTTAAAAGAAAACATCATAGAATTAGGTATGAGGCTGGATATTCAATCAACGATTGTGGTTCTATGTATTACAGATTGTATAGAGATGGCTAGTAGAGTGAAAGTAACTAAAATGGACATCTCATGAGGTATGACAGGGGGAAGCATGTTGTTACCTATATGAAATAGTGGGAACTCTAATGAAGGGAGAAATTATAAGAGGGACACCTATTTCCATGGTGGTAACATAAGGTTGGATGAGTAAATAATATTCCAAGACCAAAGAGCCATGATTGATTTTTCTATTGTGGTTAGTTTTACCACATGAAGTCAGAGTGTATGGAACCACCAAGTTCAATTCATATTTGAAACGAAATGGGGAATATTTAGTGATTTGTTCGTACTAATTTGTGGTCGAGTGCTTAAGAAACATGTTAGGATTTGCATGCATCATGTGCTTCAATTGGGTTAGGGTATCAAAAATCAGTGTCATCAACAAAAAATAGCTGGACATGGTGACTACAAAAAAACCATGGCTCCTCAGGTAGTGAAATCTCAATAAGGAAATAAGGAGAAATATGTTGTAATGAAGAAATTATAAAGAGTTGAACAGGCTATTGTGGATGATCATCCATGATCATCTACTATGTGAGGTTAGATTATTTTTAATTATACCCTTATGAAGGTTTTTTTATATGGGTTAATCCATTTATTTTATTTCTTATTGTTCTATTGATTTTATAAGTTTAGAACTAGAGATGATGAAATCTATGAAAAAAAATCAAACTCCTCTTGGAAAAAAATAGTGTCGAGTCCCTATGTGTATAGAATGTTATATAAATATTAATGGATTCAAGTAGAAATAGGATTTCGCAATGATTGAGAAAGATTTCATTGGTATAATCTTGGGTATTGATTGGTTGAAAATGATCAATTCCCACATCGACTATTCTACATGATGGGTTAGTTTCAAGAATGAATATGGTGTCAGAAATCTCTTTCTAGGAGACATAAATGTAAATTTTGGTGCAACGAGATTATTGTCACTAATATAAGGAAATATCTCATACCATTTTACTTCACTACCTTTTTATCGATTGATGATATTAAGAAAAACAATTTTCCAATAGTGGGGGATCTGTTCGAGGTGTGTTTCCCAAAAATTTCACAGGATTCCCATATATGATATATGTAGAGTTTATGATAGATATACTATAGGGGAGTAACCCTATTTTCCTTCTATCACACAATATGAAACCAACATAGATAATGGAATTGAAAGTGTAGTTTGAGGATCCAGAAAGAAAAGGTTTCATTTGGACTTTCATGTCTCTAGGGGAAACGTCCGTCTTTTTTGAGAGAAAGGATGATGGAACTCTATGGCTATGTGTGGATTATCATAAGATTAACCATGTCAAGATAATGAATTAGTATCCAATTCTACACATTGATTATTTTTTTAATCAATTATGAGGATGTTAGTAGTTCCCTAATATTGAATTTCTTTCAAGATATTAGTAATTGCACATGTAGAAGGATGATATTCCAAAGATAGATATCAAAAGCAGGTATAACCATTATAAATATGTGGTAATTCCTTTCAGTCTCAAAAATTCCCCAATGGTGTTTATGGAATTGTTGAATCAGATATTTTAGTGATATCTAGATTCTTCTGTGTTAGTGGTTTTGGAATACATACTGGTGTAATCAAGGATAAGGGTTGAGTATGAGCAACACTTGAATACAACATTGGGAATTGTGATGGATCATCATCTATATTCCAAAATATCAAATTGTTATTTTTGGATACAAAATTTAAAATTATATTGCTATGTAATTTATTAAAATAGGTGTTTACATGTATAAAAAAATATTGAGGTTGTATTTGTTGGAAACCTCTTAAGAATGTCTTTGGGATATGTAGTTTTCTTGGATTAGCTTGTTATTATCGATGTTTTGTGTATGTTCTTTCACAACTATATTCACATATGAATGCTTTGAAAAAGAATAATTTTCAATTAAAATGGGATGAGGAATGCAATAAGTCTTTTACATAACATAATGTTATCCTCATATTAGCACAAATAATTAATTTTCCAGAATTAGGATAGGGGTATATGGTGTATTATAAATTTTTCAGATCTAGTTTAGGGTGTGTTTTTAGGAAAAGTGATCATGTTTTTTCTTATGGATAAAGGATGTTGTGGGTTCATGACAAAAACTACCCAATACATGATTTCAAGTCAGATTCCATAGTCCAATCTTTAAAGACATGGTGTCATTATCTCATTGGTGGGAAATTAATTATGATTAAAGATCAGAATAATTTAAAACATATTTTCTCACAAAAAAAATAGAACCTGAGGCAACGAATAGGGATGGATAATCTCAAATTATTTTACATCAACATGATTTATACACTAGGTAAGGGAAATTCAGTGCTGGATGCATTAAAAATTGATTCATATACTCAATTGTGAAAATAAGATTCAGATGAGTGGCACTTGATATCCTTCCTAGATGACATGAAAAAGGAATTTGAATACCGAGATTATGTTGGGAATTTCATTCTATTTTCCTTGGTTTCAGGTTGGTAAATATGGTAAAGAGGCATAAACATTAGATTCATAATGTGTGGCAATGACTTAATAAATCAATTGTGGGGAGACCATTAAGGGATTGATGATGGATGAGAGTTCATTATTGTGGATCAGAAACAATATGGTTTTATATGTGGCTTGTCAGAAAAAAATTCTTCAGGCGTAACACCATTCAAGATGGCCTGTCCATCCAAGAATATAGAATATGTATAAGGTATTGAAATCATAGTTTTGTTCGATCAGTATGAAATGGATGGTAGATGAGTTTTTTCTGAGATTATTAACATGTTATTAGGTTAAAGAAGAGAATCAACAACTAGTATGTAAGTTGTAATGTTTACCTATTCTTATTTGTAAGAGGAAGGGGACAACTATAGATTTTATAATAGGTCTCCCAATAATGGTTCATAAACACAATTCCATATGGTTGATAGTGGATCACCTCATAAACTCATCTCATTTAATTTTTATTTATAAAACTCAAATGTTGGATGACATGAAAAATATATATAACTGTGAAGTGGTAAAAGTCAAGGAGTAGTAGTTTAAATTGTGTCATATAGAGATCTGATGTTTACACCTGATTTCTATAAATCCTCATAGAAATACCTTGGGAATTAGTTGTCTATAAGTCTGACATATCATCTTCATATGGATAGGAAATCCGAAATGATGATACAAATGTTGGAATACATGTTCCATGCTAGTGTAATAGATTTTTCTTATGTGTGGGAAGATATTGTTCCCTTAGTGGATTTCTCCAATCACAATAGTTATCAGGACATGATATAGATGCCTCTATTTGAAGAATTTTATGGGCATCCTTTTTATTTTCCACTTTGATGGGTGGAAATATGAGAGAATTCAAAGGTTGGGTTGAGCCTTGTCCAAGTGATAATAGATATTATCCAATTGATTAGAAAATTGATAGAGATGGAACTGAGTCATCAGAAATCATATGCGGATCATCGTCAATGGATATTTTTGTTCATGGTGAGTGATCATTTTTTCTTTAGGATATATCCAAGGATTTGAAATCATTATTTTGGGAAGAAGGGAAAGTTATCTCCTTGATACATAGGCCCATTTTGAGATATGGGAATAGTTTGGTGACGTGGTATATTGGATGAAATTTCCACCACATTTTCATGATTCTCATTATGTGTTCCAAGTATCTCAGTTGAAAAAGTATCAGTCTAATCATTACCATGTGATTAGAGATAATCATATTGAGCTAAATAAGGATTAATCATTAGTACATATCACAATGTGTATTGAGGATAGAAAATATAAAGCATTGGGTGAAATAATCATCAGTATAGTGCGGGTTTTGTGGCACCTTGGTCAAATTCAAGAAGAGATTTGGGAATGTGGGAAGGAAATGATTGATCATGGTCTAGAACTCCTTCAGGGAAGTGATGTTTTTCTACATTCTGATGATGGGAAGGCTAATTGTGGGGATAATGTTTCACCCCGAGTCTCAAGTAAGAAACCCTTTATTTATGTATTATATATATAAAGTATTTGGGTTAATTTTTAGAAGGGTTGAGGACATTATAAAATGTAATTTGTGTTTTCATAAAGGTTTAAAGTTTGAGAATGGTTTTGGAAAACTATGATACTTCTCTGGGATACTATGTAGAGTGAGAGAGAGACTAAAATGAAGTTTCACGAGCTATGCATGTTTTTTCTAGACCATGAACCAGGTTAGGAGAAATCGTGAAGCTTTAGAGAGTGGGATTTGGCTTGGTTGGAAGATGGGTTGGAAACCATGTAGTCCAACTAAGTGAGGATAAACCCTATATTAAGTGGACGGTACATGATTAGAAAACTGTTTGACTAAACGAGCAACTAACCATGCATGGTTTAAAAACTAGATCCTTAAATGTGGATCTACATCAGTTTAATGTTTCATTGCCACATTATTTTCCCAAAAGTCCCTAACTATGGTTTGTTCTATCTTAATGGTTTTACAACCCCTCCCCATCATTTTTTAGTGATCAGGAATCATTCCATAGTGTTTTGAATCCAATTTTTCATGGTTATTCCTAGTTCTTGGTAGTTCATATTGATTTTTATTATATATTCATCTCTATATCTTTTGGTTCTTACCTCTATGTATGTTGTGGTTAGATTCAAGATAGTTGATACTGAATATGATTATATCTGGTTTGGTTTTTCATAGGGTAATAGATCTAAGGTGGGGTTAGGGAGATTCAACCCAGTTTCATAGGAATTTTTTATTCTATTTATCATAGTCGCCAATTTCTTGAGGTATGTGCCCTCACACTCAACTTATATATTTAGAACATGATGTCCTAGATTCAAATTAACTAAATTTATTGAAATTTATTTTGAAATTTGTGTGAAAATAATGGTAGAAACATTGCTTAGTGATGTTTTATAGATTTGTTTGAAATTGTTAAATTTTTGTGCACATTCTTTGATAAATTATTTTAACTTATTGATTTTTAAAAAGTTGTTTGGTTTTATATATGGGGAAATGTTTTTAAAAATAGGTTTTTTTATTTAAATGTTTTGGAAATGAAATTGTTTTGGTATTAAAATATTCTTTTGGCATGATTGTATTGACATGGTTTGAGGAATACTTGGTAGTGTATGTTTAAATTTCATTAAGAGGTTTGGTTGAAATATTACCTTGTGCTCGATGCCAATGTTGTAAAGGAACATGAGATTAAATTACCTTCTGACGACTTGGTAAATTGATGATAAACCTCTCATGATTATGGAACTTTTATAATAAAGTAGGCATGTGTAAATGTGTGAAAATGTGAATTGGAACGGGGTATGATAAAAGTGGAATTTATGAAATATTTTTAGAACATTTTTTGGTTGACTTCCTTGTAATTTGATATTGGTTTGATAAAATTGTTTAATAATGGAACTTTTTTTTTGGATATAAATTATTTTAGAACTTATTTTATATAAATTGTATTATAATTGTTTCAAATATTATTTTTTATATAAATTTTCTTACATTTTCTATAATAGTAGAATGTTTAGGGAGGTCATTGAGGGAAATCTACCGAGTTTCATTAATTACCCCTAATTTGGAACTTTTGTAATTTTGTAGATGTGGTTTATCGAGATATGGGAATAGGAAAGGTTTCACAAACATTTAGCAGTACATCATGATACATGTGCTATTTTGTGGAGTTAAATGATGGGGCATATTATGAGTATAGGGTTTTCCTTATAGACATTGATTTTTCTAGTCTTCCACTATTTACATTGATATTGTAGTCTTCCTATATAGTATATGGTTTTTCTATATTTTGATAAATGAAATGATGAGTTTTCTTTCATTTTTATCACGCATTGTATAGTGGTTTGTTTGGTTATTTATTTTAAACTCAGTTATTTTATTCATAAATGTAAAAATTTTCCCCATATATATTAAAACCCTTAAAAATTTATTAAAAACCTGTAGCACCATGGGGAAGTCTCCTAAGACTAAGTAACATTCCACCGCCTTCTAAATAAAATTAGTATGGGAGGGATATTACATTAAACTTAATTCTCCAAACATATTAAACATAAATTCTCCATAACATTTCCTTCAATGTTTGGTTTTAGCCATTAAAAAATAACAATGAATGGTTTCTATTGAATTTATATTATCACTATATCCAAAAATTGGTGTAAATTGGAACCTAATATAGTCTTGACTATATTTAAATTAGCATTCATGGAAATAGAATCAATTTAAAATTAAAAAAAATATATGTTGATCATCATTAAACACCACATTTTTAATGAATATATCATGAAATAAATTTGTAAATTTGTTGAAAATACTTTCAATTTTATAAGAATAACTCTTTAAATTGTTTTTATCAATCATTAGTTGTAATATTATCATGAGAACATATTTATATGCATATTTTATTTTTTTGACTATCTAAAAATCTTTTTGGTCCGATTCATTATGAGATGAAATGAATTACAAAAAATTAATCTATAATGTGATAGTTTAAGAGTAGATTATTTGGATTCTCTGTTATTCTATAATATATTATCCTAGAAAAATAATTAATCATGCCTTAATCATTTTATATTCATTTCCAAAATTTCCTAGATATCTTAATTTGAGACTCTATCCAATCTACATGTCTGAGTGTGGTAATTATAATTATTCTATATTTAAATGAATACTTATACAAAAAACTCATGGGCTTGTTATTTTAATAAATTTAATATATTTTCACTTATATCTTATTTTGGTACTCTAAAACCATAGAATATTTTTTCTTCACAAACATAAAAAATAGATTCTTATGATATGTTGGGGGATGAAATTTCCCCAACCAAATAAGAAGTATATCCCACATAAACGAAAAATTATTCATTCATATTTGACTAAGGAAATGGTCTCATGATTTAAAAATGAAAAGGATAAAACTTTTCTTCCAATAATATTTTAACATCTATTAGTTTTGTTCTTCAATATATATTTTAAATTTTATGATAATTTTCACAAGTTTACATTTAAGTTTGTGTATATTTGTTTAGGATTAAATTTGAAACCCCATATTGAAATAGCTTTTCTTTTTTATTTTATCACTTGTATAATGATATAAGATAAACCCCATTTATTTTCGGGATGGTTTGAATATGATTGAAGATCCCATGGTTCTAGGTGACTTTAGGTTATTGTATTTGTTGGAAACCATATTGGGAGGTTCTCAATAATTTTGATTGTGAGTTATCTAATATTGATTGAATTTAAATCATGGTAGAGAGTTTCCGGATTATAACATATGTTTTTTAGGATGGAGATATGTTTTTAGGTTACAGATATGGGAATTTAGTTTCAAAAATAAAATTCACTCTAAGAGATATCACTCTGTTGATTTGGGAATGAAGTGTTCATATTACAGTGCAATGAAATCCCATCGTGTATAAAAAATTTTGACTTGAGTTTTAACTTGGAATTATAGATGAAAAATTTTATTTTTCTATTTGAAATTCATTTACATACTGAATCATTAATTCAAAATGTGGTTAATCATGATCATATAGAGTTAAATATGGGAAAAATGTTCACACAATGAAGTGATGGTGATATATTTTTGTGAAAAAGGATTCACATCATGTACCCTACATTCACACTGTGAATGCTATATTTTTTGTTTTATGAACAACAATATATGATCAATTTATAGTGAATTTATTGTATTTTCAATGAGATTGTATGTCTCTTAGAAAGATGGAAAATATATTGAAGGGAAGCAGGAGTGGATTCGATCTATAAAATTGATTCTAGAGTGAATTTTTTATACAATTATCCTTTTAGATGTGTGGTAGTTGTCTCAAATTGAGTGATATTTTCTACAGTGTGAGAAATATAGATAATGAAAGAGTATAAAGTTGATATTGGATATTTAGTAATCAGTATATTATGGGTCTCACTGTTTTATGATATCTAATGTTATTCTGATATTATTGGTGTTTTACAATTAAATTATTTTGGGGGGGATGTTATTTCAGGAATATTTAATGGCATAGGGATGCAGATATTGTGCTCTGGATTCTGAATAAATCTAGTTTTTATGAAGTCTTATTCATCTTTTATTAATCATATTGTAATCCAATTATAAGAAACAATGTTAGGTGTGACTTCCAGAATGTTTGGTTCCATTCCACATGATTTTTTTAATTACAAATTACACATGTCTATAGAGAATATAAATTGTGGTTGGTGAGAGAGATAATCCCAATAAATGATTATAATTACTTATTAGATCTAAACCATGATAAATGTGTTTTTTCCCGTTATTTTTCCGCATGATCTTGTCAGTTTGAGATATTTCTAATTTTAATGGATCATACACTAAAAAGTTTCATAATATTATTTTTGATTTAAATAAATTAAAAAAATTCCCATAATTTGATTCAACATCAAATTATCAATAGAGGAAATTGATCCTACGAATAACATTAATTAGTATCAGAGCACATGGTTACCTTTTAAGTATCCAAGAAGTTTTTTTTAGAATGTATAATATTAACTCAATAAATTTAAAGGGTGTAAAAAATTTTATGGAAATAATTTACCACATCTAGAATAATATAATATTTCAATATCTTTAATATCTAGGATTGTAAAATCATGTTTCCGTAATCGTGTGCCTTACGCCCTTTTTAAATGATGGTTAGATGATGTTTTCTAAAAGATTGAATATTGAGATAGATTTAAAGTCACAAAATGATATTATAATTTTATTATAAGAGATATTATACACTAATGTTCTGGAATACAAAATATATGAGTAAATCTAGGACAAGTTAGAGAGTAGTTATGAATGAAATGTCAAATTCAAAGACGTATTTATATAAATCCATAGAAGAAAACTTGTAAACATTAAAATAAAATAATATGAATGTCTTTTTTATTTATTATATAATTAAATGACATGGGGAGAAATATTTTCTGATTTTCGGAGAACCATGATGATTTAGCAATTATGGAGAGGTTGAAGATAAATCTTATAAAGAGAACAGTTTCCTATATTTTAACTATTGAAGATAGAGATAAAAAATCACTTTATGAGTTATATAATATTCTAATTTCTTATGAAATAATTTATTTTAAAAAATGAAAAACAAATTTAAAAGATTAAATGGATATTAATTCCATATGAAATTTGAAAATTTGTAATAATTATGACTCTATAGACTCAAGTGACTCTGAGAATTAAGAAGAGTGTCGAAGAGATATTGTGTTCATTTCTAAAAGTTATTTGAAATGAAAAATAAAGAGAAAAATTATATTCTTATATTTATATTAAAAATATAATGGTATTATAAAATAATAAGATAATTTCCCATTTAAGAATATATTACATTGGGAATATAAAAATTATGAAAACATATAATGGGTTAATTAGAGAAAAAATCCTATAGAAGTTTAAATGGTATATGGGAAAAAGAGATTTCCATGAAAAAAATTGAAATTTTATGTGAAAGGAAGATGAAAATAATATGATCATGTGAAGTTATTTTGATGAAAAAAACATGAAAAAAATTAAAATTTTGTGCTAATGGTTAGAAATATATTGATTAATCATGTAGTGATGAAGATAATAAATAACCCAAAATGTATGACTACATGATGAAAGATGATCAAGAGGGATGTATTGAGAAAAAACTCATTCCTCATGATAGAGAATTAGAATTTGGTAATGGATAAAAAAAATCTAATAGATGAAAAATGGTAAAACATTAAAAGGGGAATATCTCTTAAAAAATAAAATTAAAAAATCAGGATGGGAGATACTAAAAATTGAGAAATTGATAAAAGATTTTAAAAAAACTTTATCTCTAAAGAATGATGAATTTTTAATGATACAATAAAATTTTCATTAATATGAGATTGAACCCAAAAATAAAAATAATGAATTATAATGACCTATTGAATTCAAGGTAGAATCATTTAAATATATTGAATAAATTATTTTAAATCTTTATTTGAAAATTCAACTTTCAAATACATAAACAATATTGGTTTAAATCGTAATTATAGTTAAATTTGATTAAATGAAATTTGATTAAAATTTACATCTAGAGTTTTTGTGATAGTATATGCTTTAATGAATCTTGTATTACAATTTAGATAACAATTGTCAAATTATGGATATAAAAATATATAAATAACTCTAATTTCTCAATAATATTCATGGTTTAAATTTAACGTTGCAATTGTTTTATTTTCAAAAATAGGTTATACAATTTGGGATATTTTTTCTTTACTCGAGAAAAGGAAAGAAGCTAGGGGTAGAAGTTCCAATGAGAAGGAATCATTTTATAGAATAAAGAAAACATAAATGGAAACTATCTATATATTAAAAACAAATGACATGTTTGATTCTCTTAAATATCTATGTGAAATGTGTGATAAAATTGGACATAGTGAAGAAAATCTCAAGATAGTCATACCTACTCCATTCGTGCACAAATATAAAGGGAAATTTGTTCATGTGTATATTGAAAATACTCATGATTGGTAGAAAATTATTTTAAAGAGAAAAAGTAGAAAAATTCATTGATACTTGATAGTGGATATTCATCCTACCGAAATGGTTGTTCTAATATTTTGAGTAAAATAGAGAAACATGAAGTAAGTGTAGTAACATTTGGTAATGACTCTTATTTGAATATAAATTGTTTTGGAATAGATCAAATTGATAAATAAAATTTTAAATCTAATGAAGATATTTAAATTTAATGGATACATAAAAAAATTAGTGTTCGTCAAATTTGAGATAATGGGACTTAGGTAACATTAAAAAATTGATGCATCATTAATAGAACAAGTGATGTATGAATTATTTCTATAGTTAAAAAAATAAATAGTAATGTATTCATGATTGGTGGTTTATCCAAAACATGATATATGAAAACGAAATATGAAAAGATTCTATATAATAAATGAATATGAAATGTTGGATGAAGAAGTGTAATAATTATTATGAATCTTTATGTGGTACGAGATCTTCCAAAATTGGAAATATATCATAATGGAATATTTGGAACTTTTAAAAAGAGTAAGATAACTCAAAAGGATCATAATAAGGTAGAAATTTATTCATAAAAATCATTCTAATTATCCCACATGGATATTTTTTAACCTATGATACATGAATCAACACAATGGTATCATTTTTTAATTAAATTGATTTATTAATTTTCTCAGAATACCAATTTTATTTTCATTAGGCACCTATCTAAGGATGTTATGATGTTTAAAAGTTATAGAATGTATGTTGATAAAGGTCTTGGTTTTTTTATCAAAAAATAATATCAGATAGTGTAAAGAAATAAAAAAGATAATATTTATAAATTAATCTTAAAATAATGTTATTATGTATCATTATATAAACACTAATACACTATAACAGAATGGTTTTTCATAGGGGAAGGAAAATACCATTATTGAAATGGAAAAAATAATGTTGAATGAGAGTATTGATTAAAAATAAATCTAGGGGAAGTGGTATATAAAATAGTGTATAAGAAAAATAATAGCCTTTTGAGACTCAAGCCACTTGATACGCCTTATGAGCATAGTACAAAAATAATCCTACAATGAAATAATTCATAGTATTTGAATGTCATTTTAATATTATGACCAAATGGCTCCGGATGAGAATGTTTGGAGAAAATTATTATTATAAATTCATTATATTATATAAATTTAATAAGAATGGTTGAATATTATGGAATAATAGATTTCATAAAAAATTGAGTGTTTGGGTGGAAAAATTGAAGAATATTTCTACAAAAAAATCATAAAACCCCGGAATATTTTGTGCTTTCTACATAAAATTATGTGATGATTTCTGAAAAAACATTGGAAAGGATACTTAAATAAAATTGAAAAGAATTGATTTTATTTCATAATGTTTTAGTGATAAGGTAGTAGCTATTTATTGTGAAACAATATCAATTTTTGAGTTTAAAGAATCATTTGTACACCAATAATATCATTGGATATCATAATTCTCTAGTTTATACTAGAATGAGGATATGAGTTGGGAATCAAACCAAAATTGTTAAAAATGTTGAGCCTAAAATAGTTTTTGATGCTATTAATTTTTTTGAATGAGTGAAATATATGAATGAACAAATCAATCAAAATTAGATGAACACTACATGAGAACTTATTCCTAAACCAAAAACTAA
Organism: Viscum album; assembly: GCA_963277665.1. Lineage (NCBI taxonomy): Eukaryota > Viridiplantae > Streptophyta > Magnoliopsida > Santalales > Viscaceae > Viscum > Viscum album. The sequence continues at coordinate 252,609,251 of OY728120.1, read as the reverse complement.
ATTTTTTTCAGGTATAAAATGTGGTTTTAGTAATAAAATGATTGAGAAAGGTAAAGTAAGTTGAAACAAATTCATCAGTTTTGATAATTATATTCTTATATAAAAGGAATTGATTTTGAAGATACTTTTTCTATGGAGGCTAATCATGTGGATATAAGAATTTTCTTGGATGCTTTATCGCCCTGACCCTAGAAGCCTGGAGCTGGTGCATTATTGTAATACATTACCATGATTACTATGAATCAAGTCTCGAAGGACCGATTAGTTGAGAAGTCTGGGAAAATAAATTACGTACATGATTGATAAATTACACTTTCAAACATAAAACACATCATAAATAATCGTTTTATAACTTCATTAATCCACTAGATTAACCTTGCATATCAATCATAATAACTTCTTAGAATCCTGGTAAAATAAATCATAAGAAAGGGGTGAGTTCAGATGCCCAGTAAGGGTAAATAATTTAGAGAAAGGTATTTAAATTTTAGGGAAGATGTATAATAAAAACTAAAGCATTTTAAACATAAACATGAACCTAATATGTAAAATATAAATCAAAATTATCTATATAAACATACCCATTTATATTCTACAAGTTAAATAATGACATATAATAACTAATCTCATATCAAGGGAATACGTAAGGTCGGGCATCATAACCACCATGTCAAGGCCTTATGCCATGATCATTTACAAATATTCGGTTAAGGCCATGTTCCAAGAACCTAGATTGTCTCATCAGACCTACCAATGCATATAGGGGCTCTACCGGGCTATTCCTATCACATGTTAAGTCCAATGCATTTCTCATATGAAAAGCGTTTAATATAACATAATAATTTATATTAAAAATATTATACAGAATTTCAATACTTTAACTATAAATGATAACTGGTATAAAAATTGGGCATACGCAGTAAAACATATCATAACTCATTCAATACAATATAAAATATTGTATTTATAAAAAATCAACCTCAATTAGGAATAATATCCAATAAATGATGTTGACATAGTTGAAAATAACATGTAAAACACTCTAAGAGAAATAACCATTTTTCATGAAATTGTTTAAAAGTCTCACAATTTATAAAGTAAGCCATTTAAAAGATATTTTTTAAATCAAATTTTCCCATACCACTTTTAAACTTTTGAAAGGAACTAACATTTTAAAACAATCATGTCCATATAAATAAACCATTTAAATAATTTTGAAAATATGGACATTAATTGAATAAATTTAGAAAAATAAATCATTAAAACATTTAAAATGATGATCTAGTTAAAGATTCCCTTCCATAAAACATTAAAATATTCCTTTTGATTTTTTTATGAATCATGAACAACAATGATTAATATGTCCCAGAAAATACATAAACATAAACAATCATGGATAATAATGAGATCGAGGAATTAACCCTTTCCATATATTTTTCACTCTCCATACGTGTCCAAAACTCTTGTATAATGTTTTGAAGAATATTATTAAATTATATCAGAATCATAATAATATTTATGATATCATATATGATTCTTTTGTGACTTTATATTACCAATTTAATTATATTTCTAAGTTAATGAAAAATTTCGGGTAATAATCGCTTTGTTTAACATATGTGTTTTGACTTGTTATTCTTGATCATATTATTTAGATCATGATTTAATTACTTCAAAAATGTTTATTATTATTTATATATAATATATTTTAAAAATATTAATATATATAATTGAGATATATATGAAATGTAAGACATCGTTCATGGAGACGTGAGACTGTACGTATGTATGGACATTTTTTTCATTTTCTTATCATATGGAAGTAAGTGAATGACATATATATACATATATATCATCCCATTAGAATTATTATGTCATATATTTCATAATTATTAATAATATTTATACTTATAATAATTCTTGGATGGTAAACATGGATGATAAATCTAATCATGTCGTAGAGATGGTAAGTCGTATGTACGCACAAGTGATGATATCATTTCCTTAATGGTTATATAGTATACAATTTTATGTAATATGAATTTTAAAGAAAAAATATAATGTTATATTTATTATTTAAATTCATTATATTCATCATTAAACCCATAAAAATAATGTGTACATAAAAACAATTTTCCCCATGAGGTGTAGATGGTGTGTCGTACGTACGCACGCTTGATGATATTGTTTTTTATAGGATGGGTAAGAGATAGAATATGGTTCTCACATAATTATAATAACATCTCAGAATGTTTAAGGTACTTGAATTATAATTTTTAATTGAATCAATAGGTAATGTGGAAGTATAATAAGAAAAGATCTTTGAAGGAGGTGATAAAATAATTACCTCTTGTCCGGTGTCACATTCTGATTTGCATAAATAGACTCCGTAGGATGGATTACTACCCAAATTGTAGCCTATAAAATGTTATGAGGGATGTTTGGATAGGAAATAGTTAGGGATTAGAAAATAAAAACGGCTTTGGATGGGTTTATTAAATATAAGGGTCCGTTCTATTTTATAAGAGACGTGAGGGGGGTTTAAGAAAAGATTGAAATATTAATTTATTATTAATTTATTTTCACATTATAATAGACCAAAAGTAATTTATTTCTAGTATAACATGCATATAGTTCTAAATAATATCAGGAAATTAGTTTTTAGTCGAGATTTGATCATGAAATTAACCTTATCATTTGGGACTAACCCTTAGTTAAACAGTTTAACTCTAACCATGTCTTCTGGTATTTTTATACTATAGGGTTAAGTTAGGTACTATAAAATTCCAAGAAAACCTCAAATGGATCATTAATGGAATTATTAACATTATATAATTCATTTTTCTAAGTTTTATATTTTTATTATTTTTATATCATTGAATAATATAGTATTTGTTTTAAAAATGCATTTATGTCAATTTTGACACTGTTTAGTAATTGAATTTTTTTTTTAGTTATAAAAACTCGATTCCTTAGAACCATAAGCATTATTTCATACCTCATATAAATATTTCATCCAGAAAAGTATTGGATGGAATCTAAATGTTCTAATTAAATTTATTTTAATATTTATAAATTCATTTATTTCAATCATTCCTTAATAAGGTTATTATTGCATCATCATTGTGTCATAAATAAATATATTTATCTATTGTCTAAAATTTATAAACGAAATACCATGATGTAAGAAATATTTTCATATTTAAAATGACTATTTATATTCATATATATCATTTATATAACCCTATATTATTTTTTTAGTAAAAGAAACATGTTTATGTTATATTCCCCTTTTCTTTCAATTAAATATTCTAAAATATGATTTTCACAGCCAAGTGTCTCCCAAATCCCAAAATTTCTCCATATGGATTCTCAAGGTAGAATATATCACATAAAATAGGATTATGATGCATGTTAGTGTTGTTTTATATAATTATAATATTATTTTTTACCCTTATTTACCATATTTACCATTTAACCATAGTGAAAACAATAATTATAGAACTTACTATTCATAATGTCCATAAATAAAAGGTACCTATTTAAAAATTTTGGACCTTATGATTCCAAAAATGGAAACCATTTTTCAAAATTTAAAACACATAATATGGTGGAAATTAATTTAAAATTAGTTCCCGTTGTCAAAACCAGAAAGCGTGTTTTTAAGAAGTAAAAACTATCAATAGATTGCCATGTGTTTCTATTCAATTTAATAGTGAAATTACTTCCAATGACCAAAATTGCATTAAATGATTAAAATATAATATAATTAGACTTTAAAACCCCTAAAATTTAAAATCTAACACTATAAACTATTTCAATTAAAAATGTTGTTTTTAATTAAAATTCAGTTTTTTTCACTATTCATCAAAATGTGGAAATTATCAGAAAATTACCAAAAAATTATCAAAACTCATTATTATGACCCTATTATAATTAAGAATTTAATTTAATCAAGTTTAATATATATATATAAATATCAAATATTGTATTTAAATAGGGTTCTCTAATAAAATGCGGAAACATGGATTTTTATGTAAAATATTTCTTTTATCTAAAATATTGAATTTGTGCTTATATTATGTCCAAAAAACACATAATATGAAGTTTTAAATTATATGGGATATATAAAACTCAGAATATGGTCAATATTATGCATAACATCTTTTTAAACAGCTAGTTTGATAGGCCTTGGTGTGCTCAAACTCAATGTTGTGTGTATCACAAACTATTGAATTATTAATAAGAAGTGTACCATGGAAGCTTGGGGTGTTACATTATGTCCACATTCAATTAATTTTGTTCTTTTAATTTAATCTCAGGATTTAAAACTAGGGTTTTGACATTTTAAAATATCTTAGTTGAGATCCCACATCAAAAAATGGATCAATGAGTCCTCTATTATAAAATAAAGAAATGTAAGTATGAAGGTTGACAAAAATAACACATACTAGGGTTACATGTTTAAAAACATGGACCTAAAAGAAAATTTAAGCATCATTATATGATGGAGAGTGATAGAGAACATTATTAGAAGAATATTAATAACTATAAATCTATAAATTTGTGATGATCTATTGGACCATTTGATTCATTACAAAATAAAGTACTAGGAATTTTTTTTGGTTTTATATTCAATTATCTAGTGTTGTTGAATTAATTTAATTCATAGAATAAGAACACAGTGAAGTATAATTAATTTACATGTAGAGTTTTATCCTTTAACTAAATCCTACCACAAACTCATCTTTCTCTACAAAAGATAATAAAACATAAAAATATTCTATTATTCTTAATTTTATAAGGTTCTAAACATAAACGTATACATTTATAAAAATAAAACTATGTTATACTAACTAGGACATAATGTATTACAGTGGTAGGTGTTGCACCATTGTCTCCCTCTGGTTTCAATTTCAAGTCTCATGACGTTGCCAGATGCGATGGGTTGTCGCCAAACATGCGAGTTTTCCTTTCCCTTAAAGTATAAAATTCCAAAAAAATTATTAATAACTGTTTTAACCTTAATAAATAGTATCCAATTTTAAACATAATCCATTCCAACATTTATTCTTATCCAAAATATTTCTGTCCCAACTCACATTCCAAAAATTTATAAGGAAGGTCACATAACATACATGTGAATACCTTAATTGTATATTATCTTAAAACATGGTAATAACCTAAATTAACAGTGACCCTTATTGAATACATTCATTATTCCTTATTCCATATATAAAAATTAGAATATTGGATATACACCATAAATCCAAAAATGTGGAAAAACTCCCAATAATGAAAGTATAAACCACTTTTTAAACAAAGCATTAATCATCTCCAAGGATGTAAATAATATCCAATCTACTTTATCCAAATCAATTATCTCTTATTCCAAAATCATTATCTCAGTATCAAAAAATATTAAGGGTAATATATTCCCCAACCATATGTTTTCAAAAAAAATTAACTTGAAGCACTGTCACATTACATGGTACCATACAATACCAAATCCTTAATGAAATAGTACTAAAGTACAATCTTTATATACACTATAATTATTATAACTAATACATTGTTACTAGAATACCCAAATGGAACAATTATTTAATAAAAACATAAGAAAACTAATTATTCTTCTTTATCCATGGTAGTATAATAACATTATTATTATATAATAGCATCATTTGGTGTATACTCTGATGATTGGGACATTGATTCGTGTAGTGTCCCAACTCCTTGCAGATGAAGCATTTCACATTTGAATTTTTTTTCTCACCCTTTAAATCATGAACATGGTGTCCATTTTCTCCTCACTTATAACAAACTCCCATTACCTTCAACAATTTACTAAGGTGACTCTTTCCACAGTTATCACATGTTGGAAAATCCTTCGTTCCCTTCATCTATTTATCCATTGTTTTCTCTGCCATCCTTTTATTCTCTTTCTTCCCATCAAAGAGATGTGACTCAAAGAATTCATTACATAACTTATTAAAAAATGAGAATATTTCTTTATATGATTAGAATACAATGGAGACTATTCCCTTTTGAAATGTTGTGTTAAGACCATGAAATACATGATCATTCTTACTCTTTGGATCATCCGTAGTGCTGGAGTTCCCATTCATTCTACTGGGCACCATTTATAATGATGACATACACTAGGTTATATAATATCATAATGTATAATCCAAAAAAATGAAAAATTATCAGCATTAATTGAATATTAAAATGTATCTAGTATCATAATCATAAAAATGGTTAATTTGGGGACGTATTTAATCATAAATCCTTCATAACAGTTTGAAAAGAAAATGTGAATTTTCTGAAGCATATCCCTCGGGAGTGTCAAAAATATTGTGCAGTAAAGCCTGTTTTCGTGTACCAGGTTACCCTGAGTCAAGCCCAGAATAGATTTTTAGAGTTGTTACTGTTAGGTACAATTGTGCCAGAACCACTTGCACTTGTAGTATCTAGAAAAAGATTTATTTTCTAGGAATACCCACATAATCTCTATATTTCCCAAATTCTAGGATGTTCTTCTATACACATCCTCGAATTCTATCTTAGTGAAATGTTCCCTGATCAAGGTTTTTCTTAATCTAATTTCCCAGTTTGTTACTAAAATTCTTATAATAGCAACTGTAATGCCCCAACCCTAGAATCCCAAGGCCAGTGCATTATTTTAATACATTGGAATGATTATATAGAATCTAGTCTCGAATGATCGATTAGTTTAGCAGTATTGGAAAATAGATTACATACATTAACGTTACATTGGACTTTATAACATAAAAGAAATCATAAATAATCCTTTGAAAATGCCAATATTCCCCTATATTAACCCTGCATATCAATCCTATTACACTTCTTGGCATTATAGGAAAATAAAACAAAAGAATGAGGTGATCTCAGATGCTTAGTAAGGGAAAATAATTTAGCAGAAGCTATAAACATTTAAGGAAATATCTATAATAAAAACAGTAGCCTTTTAAAAACAAACAAAAACATAATATAGAAAAAAGAAATCAAACATTACCATATAATCATGAACACGGATATTCTACTAGTCGAATAATCACAAGTAATAACTATTCTCATAATGAGGCAATACATAATACCAAACATCATAACCACTATTTCAAGGCCTTGTGCTAAGACCATACACAAATATTTTGTCAAGACCTTGTTCCAAGAAACTATTTTTTCTCATGTGACCATCTGATGCATCGATGGGATATAGCGGTCCTCGCCCATCACCTACTAAATCCAATTCATTCCTCTTATGAAAAGGGTGAAACATAATAAAAATTCGTATTAAAACTACCATAAGAAAATAAAATACATAAACCATAAACTGGGAATGGTATAAAAATAGAACATCCACATTCAAACATTTCATAACTCATTCAATACAATATGGAATATTTTATTTATACTAAATCAACCTCAATCAGGAATAATGTCTAATAAAGTATGTTGACATAATTGAAAATAATTAGTAAAAATCTTTGAGAGAAATATCCCTTTTTAATGAAATCATATAAAAGTATAAAAATTTAGAAGGAAGTCATTTAAAATTTATTTTTTAATCAATGTTTGCTATACCACATTGAAACATTTAAAAGTAATCAACATTTTATAACAATAATTCTTATATAAATAAATCATTAAAATCATTTTGAAAACGTGGATATTAATTAAATATATTTAGAAAAATAAATCATTAAAACATTTAAATTGATGATATAGTTAAATATTCTCATCCATAATACCATAAATGATTTATTATAAAAACATTTTTATGAAACATGACCATGAATGATAAATATGTACCAATAAATACTTACACATAAAATATCTCATATAATAATGAGATTGAGGAATTAACCCTTACCTTATGTCTGATACTCTTCGTACGTGTATGAAACTCCTGTATAATGTTTTTAAGAGTATTATTAAGTTATATGAGAATAATAATAATATTTATTATTTCATATATTATTATCTTATTACTTTATATTACCCATTTATTAACAATTCCTTGTTAATGTTACTTTTTGGGTAATAATCGATGTGCTTATCATACATGTTTTGACATGTTATTCTTGATCATATAACTTATATCATGATTTAATTACTTCCATAATATATAATATTTTTTAAATAAAATAAATATTTAAATATAAATATATATAATAAATAGAGATATAAAATGAAATAAACTATACATGGAGACTGTAGGTCGTACGTATGCATGAATGTTCTTTCTGTTTTCTTATCGTATGGAAGTAAGTGAGTGACATATATGTATATATATATGTCATACCATTAGATTTATTATGTTATATATTTCTTAATTATTAATAATATTTATTCTAGTAATAATTCTTTCTTGTTAAACATTGATGATGAGCCTCATCACGTCGTTGAGACGGTAAGTCGTATCTACGCATGAGCGACAATATCATTTACATAATGGTTAAATGGTATGAAATTGGATGGAATATGAATTTTATAGAAACAATATAATGCTATACATATTATTTAAATCCATTATATTCATCTTTATATCCAAATTAATAAAGTGTGCATGAAAAAAATACACCACGATGTGTAGACAGTAAGTTGTATGTACACACGCATGGTGATATTGTTTTCCGTAGGATGGGTATAAGGAATAATATGGTTGTTCCATCATTATTATAACAACTCATAATGTATAAGTTATATTATTTATTATATTAGTATGGAAACAATAGAGAATGCGGATATATAAGAATAAAATAACTTTGAAAGAGTTGACAAAACAATTACCTCTTTTCAAATGTCTCCTTTTGATTTACACAAATGTACTCCTTAGGAAGGATTTCATCCCATTTAATAGCCTCTAGAATGATATGAGGGATTTTGGGAGAGTAAATGGTCAGGTTTTAGCTAACTGTTACGATTATTTCTTTCTATATTTAAAGGATGTTTCGATATTCATTTTTACGATGCAGGTTTCTATTAATGAATCATCGAAATATTAATCCCTTCATAACATAGATAAATTATGAGGGTGAAATTCATTTTAAGAGGGGTAAAATGTAACACCCAGAGATTTGGTAAAATATATATTTTTAAATTGTTTTAATCTTTTGGATATTTTTCATTTCACACAACATAAAAAATAGTTTTTTTTAATAAATCACTATACTGACTTGTGTTATATGAAAAACCAAGTTAATCCTGAAGTACAAGAAATATAAATATTATCACTCTCTTCATGGAACACCGATGTTATCATAAATTACATGCATTATTTAATTTTCATGATGGCTTGGAAAACATGAAAAACCACGTTTTAACGAACAATAATATATTATTAAAACTATTGTTATTGAAAAAAAATAACATATAATGTAGCTTCTATATTGGAAGTTATTAATAGGATTATCTAACTTATTAAAACACATGTTTTTATAAGTTGGGTTAAAATTAATTAGAAATAGATATAAAAATAAAATTAATATAAAGGGAACGATTTTATAAAATGCTATTTTCTTATAAAAAAGATGATTTATAATAATACGTTATATTAGTTACTATTATTTAATGATATTAATTCATTATATATGTTATATATTCAATAAAATATTTTTGACATTTATCCAATAGATTTTTTAAGCAGAAGATGAGAACATGATCAATATTACAAATGAAAACCTACTTTTTCATCTAATTTATTTAAATAGATAAATTATATATTAATTTGGATTTAATGTATAATTAGATAAAATATTAATAAATTAATCCAATTTAGGTGATTGGAACCATTTTCACATTTCAATTGGATATAAAAACATAGTAGTATTTTGATCATTTTTATATTAAAAACCCACAATGTAGTATCTTCGAAGAGATTATTTTCAAGTTTATTTTTTTCACTTCTATGTTTGGAATTTGAAAAAATGGATTCCATATTTGGAATCATAATAATTTGTAATTTATGATTAGTTTAAATTAATTTTTGACAAAAAATATTAGTGAATGAAAATAAAATTAATTTCAATGAATAAAGAAAAATTAAGCTTAACAAAGGACTAAATATTAAACATAAGGGACAAATGACCTAAAAACTTTTCCAAACACCATTGGATGGAAAATATTAGGTCATTAACATTTTATTGTTGATTTTTTTGGGTTTCAATGAATTTTTGTAGGTAAAAACATGGGTGCAACTATCTTTTTTTAAAAATACCAAGTGAGTCCTTCCCCTCCCATATAAAAGGATTATACCTCTCTCAATTAATCATATATCTCAAAACACTTAGGATCATCCAAGATATTCCAAATACACACAACCACATATCTCCTTTACTTCGTGAAGTGTACATTTTGGTAGAATGAAATACAAAGAAGCCCTTTGGTGAAAACCAAAAAGAGTTATCATATTTTCATTTTATACCCCTAAAATCTCCTTATTACATTATTATAAAAAAAACCTAGTATCAACTAATATACTGATATGTTTTTATTTTAGGGATACTACCTACACTTAGATACACTTCCATCTAATGGGCAATAAACATACTGTTTATGTGTGTGGTGAACTACCACCTCATAAAACAATGACTGTTTGTTTTTCATTTACCACCTTTCATGGTTAGAAATTATTATGGACAAGTTTTTTTCGTATAATATATATCATAATTATTATTTCCTTGTTCTTATGTAATTATTTTATAACACATATCATTATTCGTTCCAATTTGTGTAAATATAATATTTTCTTTTGAGAAAGTGTGGACTACCGCCCCTAAAAGGGATGTGATTCGTTAACATACTACATGGAATGTGTTAAGGATATTTTTAGTGATAATATATGATATATATGAAATAATAATGATATAGTAATTATATATATATATTTCTTTTTCTTTTTTTCTTACACTATAACAATTAAACAGAAACAACATTCATGCATACTTATGACCTACCACCACCATGAAAGATGTATTCAATTTCATAATTGTATATTATATATATTATTATAATTAAAATATACTGAATATAAATTATATTTATATAATGGTTTGAATTTTTTAAATCACGATATATGTAAAAGCACCAAATATATAACAAATTAAGACACATTCAAAAACCAAAGCTAATAAAACCCATTGCGTATCCTTACGATTTAATTATTAAAATAGGGTAATATTAAGGTATAATAAAACTATATATGGTATTATATATAATAATATGGTTATTTTATAGGTTTATTGTAAACTTATATTTATTATATAGTAGGTTTTGATGAGTATGATGAGAATAAAGGAACAATATAAGGGTATTTAATCTCACTTTTTAATTCCATGAGGTACATGCTCATTCACTGTTCGTTTAATTTGTATGGTGTGTATTGTAAGAACCCGGTTCTTGTTTTAGAGGTACGGGCTTCTTCTTTTCCTTTTCCTTAAGTGATTTTGAGAAATATGGAAAAGTGGGGAAAATCCTAAATTTTAAAACTACACGTCGTGTACTTTGTCCACACGTTGTGTACTTTTGGCTATATTGGGATAAGTACACAGGGCGTGTAGCCTTGACGGCAAAAAAGGGTGTAGGAACCGACTACATGCTATGTAGTGGTCCTTTACATGACGTGTAGTCAGTCTACAGGTTAAAAAGTAAGGCGGTGGAGTCGCCGCCAGCTGGGCGGCAGTACACGCTGTGTACTCGGGAGTACATGTCGTGTACTCTTGTCGGCAGGTGAACAGTGCCGGTGCCGCCAAATGAACAGTTAAATGAAAGAATTACACGCCGTGTACTTTGTTTTTTCAGCTTAAAATAGGTAGTAGCCTCCTCATTTGGTATAGGAGGCATTTGAGCCATTTTGGAGCCAAAGGAGGAGGTCAGACCTTTGAAGATCTGCTAGGAGTTCGTCTGGAATCCAATTTGGCTTCGGACGATCTCGTTGGAATCGCACGGGTAAGCCCTTCCTCCTCCTGGTACCCTTCTTTCCAATTATTCTCCCAATGTATGTTATTTACGTTTGAATTGGTTTTGTTCTTCGTCAGATCTACGCCGTTCTTGGGCGTTTCTGGAGTCAGCATTCGGGTATAGCTTTTGTTGACGTATAAGGTAGGTGGCTTTGTGTTATTTTCCAACTGTCATGCGTTTTGTGCGTTTTCATGCCATGAACCCATGTTGGGGTGTCGTGTGGATGAGGTCGTTGCTATATTTAATTCGTAGAATTGCATTGGTGATTAAATGGTGAGAATAAAATGATGTTTGGGATCGTTACTTGGATCCAGGGCCAACCCAAGGGGTGTGTTCCTCTGTTTATCCGTTTGGCCAGGATACCTGAGGGTATGCCTTGAATGTAGTAACTGTAGAATTTCCTTGACAATAATTGCTTGTTTACTTCATTTTGATATGTTGGTCATGGACCGGTTACCTGTTTAGCCTGAGGGCGTTGTTGTGATTAGCCTGAGGGCGTGACTGTTTTAGCCCGAGGGCTGTCGTTATTCCACCTGAGGGAAACCTTTCGTGTCTGAGGGCTTGACTTATGTGCCTTAGGGTGACACTTCGTATCCCTGAGGGTGAGAATTTCTTTTACCCCAGAGGGAAATACCTACGGGTTGGATTCTATATGGCCTGAGGGCAAGCCTGAGGGTGTGGTTTACTATTTTAGCCCAAGGGTACGGTTCTGGTTAGCCTGAGGGCTTGGTGCTGCTGAGCACAAAAATGTTACTAAATTAATGGAATTAACTGAATAATAAAATGTAAATTTAACTATTAGGATAGTTACTTTTGATTACTACTTAGTTATTGCATTTTACTACTGCACACTTGTTGCATGTTTTACACACAGTTGAGCACGGGCCTTTGGTGGCTGCCTACAGAGATATATTTCTCACACCCTGTTTGGGTCACGTTTTTCGTCCCAAATAGATTATGTTGCTACAGGTGTAGATTGGGGCAAGAGACCCTTTACAGGTACTTGACAGTTGCTGAGGAGTAGGAGGGCATGGGACCGAGCCTAGGCTCGTGATGTCGTTGCTAGCTATTTTGCTTTCTTTACTGTACTCTGATTTTCTGCTATACTGTATTAATGTATAACAGGTTCTAGCTATTTTTGTAGAACTTGAATCATGTAGCATCATCACTTATATACTGTTGGTTATATCCACTACTGTAGTTATTTTAGTTGTGTATGTTTACTGCTTCTGCTGTTGTTGTATGTTTATTTTGGTATTCCGCTGCGCTACACTTTGACAAATGATGGCATAGTTTCCCCACTTTCAGACATGTTCCCTCACTACTAGTCAGCAGCCTCTGGCGTATGGGGAAATGAGCTTGAGGTCACGTGGCGAACCGGGCTCGGGCACCCATTGCGTGGCACCCGGGTCCGGGACGTTACAAAGTGGTATCAAAGGTGTTTCTTTTCTTTTATATACTATTTGGAGTCATAGTCAGGGATAGGACAGAACGGTAGTTGGTAATAAGCTATGACCGAGCGTAGATAACCCAGGTACAGGGAAAATCCAGTCTACCTTGTATTTTGCATTATTTGATTTGCAATTTTACGGTTGATATGTTTTCACCGTTGGGTGACGCACTTGGATTGTGCTGTTTATATTTTATCTGTGGGTTATATTTAGTTGAAACCTGATGAGATGAGGGTATGTCGTCTCATGCATCATATAGACACATGCTAGATATCACATGCCATGCATAGTTTCCATGCCATTTAGGTGCATTAGAAATTTGCATGTTGTTGTGCTAGAAAAGCATGCTGTTGTGATAGCTGCTTGATAAATACCTGCCTTGTGATATGGTATTTTTGTTTGATCTTGTTTATAGAATGGATGCCAAACATTGGTCATTTGGGAGTATGGGCCCCCATTGACCGGAATTTGGTGGATCATTGATTGGTTATTGGTTATAACACATATAAGATGTCAAACATTGATTCGTGGGATGTATGGTCCCCCACGGGTCAGAATTTGACACTTAGGTGTTTTTTTGGGTATTTTTTGGGTTTCAGAGAAGTTTTTGAGGCATACTGTCTGGAAACCCAGTATATACGCCATGTAGTACTTTATACACGCCGTGTATGTTCTTCTTTTCGGGAAGGAAAATGAACTTTTGGAGTACATGCCGTGTACCCGGAGTACACCCCGTGTAGTCTCTTCCCGTGTCACAAACTGTGTGGAAGGCGACACGGGGTAGGGAAGGGCTTGGGTAAAACACGCCGTGTAGTTTTAGGCATGTCGTGTAGTGTTGACCTGTAGTCCGTCCGTGTAACTAAAAACACGGGTCGGTGAACTCCTGTACAGAACACACCGTGTAAATGATGCACACGCCGTGTAGTGTGATCTGGGGACTCGACCATGTAACTAACAACATGGGTCAGTGTCACCTCTCCTTGAACATGTCGTGTACCTATGGGACATGCTGTGTAGGCTTGTCCGAGTACAGACCGTGTGGACTTAGCCGTGTGGCTGGGAAACGGGATGGTGTGCACGCCGTGTGCGGGTATAACACGCCATGTATAATAAAGCCGAGTGGTTGGCCGTGTCACAGACAACACACGCATTTGGAAAATAACATCGTACATGCCGTGTAGATATTATACATGTCGTGTAGTTTTGTTGAACGGAAGCCGTGCAGCTTAGCTGTGTAGAAGGACCTGGGCAGGGGAAAGGAAGTCATGTACACGCCGTGTAGTCCGTGTACACGCCGGGTAGTCTTATTTTGAAAATTTTGAAACGCCTTATTCATCTTGCTCATTTTTGGTTCCTTCGTTTCAGCCTTAATAATCTTGAATCTGAGGCGTGCTTTTGACCTTGTAGAGTCATGCCGCCTATACGACCACGAGTTGTTCGCCAAGAGAGTGGCGACGATTATACCCCGGAGAAGGTGGGCCATGGGCTACCAGTTGATCCGCCAGCAGAGCCAGATGAGGCACCAGCTGTTATACCATACACGGGCGCAGAGGCGCAGTTCCGTGAATACTTATTGCGGTTCATGCAGACCATTTAGGGAGCACCGAAGGCTGCCACATCTATGTCTGAGCTGACGCATATTTTTCAGCAGCAGCATCCACCTATGTTTTTAGGGGATGGAGGACCACAGGCTGCAGAGTCTTGGCTAGGATCGATGCAGACTATTTTCGAGCATCTTGAGATGCCTCTAGGGCGGAGGGTCAAGATCGCGACTTACATGCTGCATGATTCCGCCAAGAGGTGGTGGGATGTTACCACCCATTCAGAGCATCACATGGACATGGCGTGGGAGGATTTTCAGATAGTATTCTATGAATTCTTCTTTCCCGAGACACTGAGGGAAGATAGAGCTTGAGAGTTCATGAATCTACAGTAGGGCACTATGTCAGTGATGGACTATTCTGCTCATTTTACAGAGCTTCAGTGCTTTGCACCCATGCTGGTGTTTGATGAGACGCTGAGAGCCAGACGTTTTGAGGATGGTCTTTAGAATGACATTTGAGCACTGGTGAATGTTTTCATGTTGCCTACTGTACACGCGATTGTGAATCAAGTGTTGATTACAGAGAGGAACCTGCGAGAATCTAGTGGTGTGGGCTGGGGCGGTTCGGCACCAGTTACTGGTACTATTTCTGCTGGCAAGAGGAGGAGACAGATGGACTTCTCTCAGGGTGGCAGTACCAGCCAGGCATCTTCTTCAGGTGGCCCGATCAGGTGCTACTAGTGTGGCAGAGAGGGGTACAAGAGGCCGCAGTGTCCATGAGACCCAGTGGACTACCGAGCTTGCAGCAAGATGGGTCATCTACAGCGCTTTTGCAGGGCGTTTCTACCAGTGGCTAGTGAGAGGGGTTATATGCAGACTCCGCATGCAGGAGCAAGACCAGTGGCTTCTTACCAGTCAGGGAACTGGAATACGTCAGGGCGTGCAGGTAGAGATGGTGGTCGTGGCCATGGTAGCCAGACACTGGGATCTCAGAGGCAATAGGGCGGGACAGCTCAGGGTAGCCAGGCTGTGTCACAGGGCCGCGACACTGGACATGCATATGCAGTGCTACAGACCCAGCAGGAGCAGGATCCCAGACCTTCGACAGTCATAGGTACTATTCTAGTAGCTTCTGTCTTGTCTTCAGTACTTTTTGATACGAGTGATACACATAATTTTATATCAGTACCCGTTGTGAAGATCCTTGGGCTCGGTGTTTCTACTTCTTGTGATATAATGACGCTAGACACTCCATTGGGGACAAGGGTGGTTGGTGTGCATCAATGCAAGGAGTGCCCCCTTGATGTTGGTGGGTGTCACTTCCTTTGGGACCTCTATATCCTGGAGATGACGAGCTATGATTTTATTCTCAGGATGGACTGGTTGGTTCCATTTTGAGCTTTTGTGGACTGCAATCTTCGCAGGGTTCATTTCACATCACTAGAGGGCAGGGAGTTTCTATACAAGAGCGAGTGGGATGTCCAGGCGAGTTGAGCTGGACTAGAGCATCATGGGTGAGGTGGAGTCACATCCCAGATTGCGAGCTTATATCTGGATGACCAGGGGACTTGTCAGACATATTTCCCTCCAGATGTCGATCGTTTCAGGGATGTATTCCCGGACGACTTTTCAGGTCTACCTCTGGTGCGTGTGGTGGATTTCACTATTGAGCTTGTGCCAGGAGCAGCACCGGTGTCCATTCCTCCTTATAGGATAGCCACGCCTGAGTTGCAAGAGCTCAAGAGGCAGTTAGAGGAGCTACAGGCAAAGGGTTTTATCCGACCCAGTACTTCTCCTTGGGGTTCTCCGGTCCTCTTTGCAAAGAAGGCGGATGGTACCCTTAGGCTTTGTGTGGATTATCAGAAGCTGAACCAGTTGACGGTTATGAACCGATATCCCTTGCCGAGGATAGATGATCTGTTTGATCAGCTTCCTGGAGCTCGAGTGTTCTCGAAGATTGACTTGAGATCCGGATATCATCAGCTGCGCATTAGACCATCTGATATACCTCTCACATCTTTCAGGAGGAGATATGGTCTATATGAGTATACGGTTATGCCGTTCGGACACATGAATGCGCTAGCAGTTTTCATGGATCTGATGAATCATGTGTTCCATCCCTATCTTGATTCATTTGTGGTAGTATTCGTGGATGACATCTTGGTGTACTCTCACACTCGACACGACCTTGCCACCCATCTTGAGATCGTATTGAGTACTCTGAGAGAGCATTGCCTTTATGCTAAGCTCTCGAAGTGCCACTTTTGGATGGACCAGAATCACTTCCTAGGTCATATCATCTCAGAGGTAGGAGTTGGAGTGGACCCAGAGAAGGTGAGAGCAGTAGTTTCCCGGGAGTATCCCAAGAACATTTTTGAGATACGGAGTTTCATAGGGCGGGATGGTTACTACAGATGCTTTATATAGGACTTCTCCCACTTAGCAGCACCATTGACAGGTCTGACTAAGAAGGGTGTGAAGTTCGTTTGTTCAGAAGCTTGTGAGACAGCTTTTTAGGACCTGAAGGGAAGGCTGACGTCAACACCGATCCTGATACTTTCAGAGCAGGGGAAGAGCTATACAATTTACTGTGATGCATCAGGGATTATGCTGGGAGCCGTTTTGAAGTAGGGCGACCGAGTTGTGGTGTACGGGTCTCGGCAGTTGAGGCCACATGAGAGGAATTACCTGATGCACGATCTCGAGTTGGTTGCAGTTGTGCATGCGTTGCGCTGTTGGAGACATTACCTGTTGGGAGAGAATTTTGTGGTTTTCACCGACCACAAAAGCCTCAAGAATGTCTTTACTCAGCATGACCTGAATCTGATGGAGATACGGTGGGTCGAGTACCTACAGTCCTTCGATTTTGAGCTTTCCTATACACCCGGTGAAGGTAATGCAGTAGCTGATGCACTGAGCAGGAAGACTCAGATACAGGCAGTGAAGGAGGCCAGTGGTGAGTGGAAGCTTATGGCCTTGTTCTCTGAGATGCATCTAGAGGTGCATGACAGTCAGGGGTAGACTTATCTTTCCTCGTTTGCTGTGACTTCTACCCTCCTGGACAGAGTGAGGATAAGGAAGCTATCAATTTTAGAAGGCCTAGTTCTACGGGATTCGGTGGCAAGTGAGGACCCTCCTCCCGGTTGGACGATAGGCGCTGATGAGGTTTTTCATTTCCATGGACGTGTATGGGTTTCAGGGGATATACACGAGGTGCTGATGAGGGAGATTCATGCTTCAGCTTGGGTAGTTCATCCTGGGGTTACCAAGATGTATCGAGACTTGAGACGTCAGTACTGGTGGCCGGGTATGTAGAGAGGGATAACTAGTTTTGTTACGAGGTGTTCCACCTGTCTGCAGGTGAAGGCAGAGCATCAGAGACCAGCTGGGCTCTTACAGCAGTTGCCCATTCCGTAGTGGAAATGGGATGACGTCGCGATGGATTTTGTGTCTGGATTGCCAAGGTCACCTCGAGGCAATGACGCTATATGGGTTGTTGTTGACAGACATACGAAAGTATGTCACTTCATGCCAGTCAAGGAGACCTTTGGTGTGAACGAGCTCGGAAGGCTGTATATCCAAGAGATCATACGTCTGCATAGGGTCCCTCATTCTATCGTTTCAGATAGGGATGCCTGATTTACGTTTCATTTCTGGCAGTGTTTTCAGAGGGCGCTGGGTACACAGGTGCTTCTAAGCACAACATACCACCCTCAGACTAATGGCCAGTTAGAGCAGACGATACAGGTGCTAGAGGACATGTTGTGCGCATGCGTCCTAGACATTGGGGGCTCTTGGGAGAAGCATATACCCTTAGTCGAGTTTGCCTATAACAATAGTTTTCAGGATACTATTGAGATGGATCCATACAAGGCTTTATATGGAAGGCCATGCCGATCACCTTTGTGCTGGTTAGTGGCAGGTGAGGCAGCTTTACTGGGACCACAGCTCGTGTAGGAGACATCTGAGCAGGTCCAGTTAATTCAGAAGCGGATGGCTACCGTGCAGTCTCGTCAGAAGTCTTATGCTGATCACCACAGACGACCTTTGGAGTTCGTGGTTGGGGATCAGGTTTTCTTTCATGTTTCGCCGAGGCTGGGACACAAACGGACCAGGATATAGGGTAAGCTTTCGTTGAGGTATGTGGGACCATTTGAAATTATGGAGAGAGTCGGGCGGGTTACCTATCGGTTGCAGTTACTGCAGCAGTACCAAGCCATGCACGACGTCTTCCACATGTCTCAGTTGCGTCACTACCATTCAGACCCGTCTCACACCTTTATGCCAGAGGAGGTTGAGCTGCAGTATGATGCGTCCTTGGAGGAGCATCTGATCCGTATCGTTGATAGGAGCACGATGGTTCTCCGAGGGCGGTCAGTTCCTCTCGTACGGGTGCTATGGCAGCATGGCCGAGTACATGACGAGACCTGGGAGTGGGAGGCGGGTGTATGTGCTCAGTGGCCAGATCTGTTCTAAGCTTTCTCTTCGTCACCCTTGAAAGGGCAATTCGAGGATGAATTGCAATAAGGGGGGAAGTTTATAAGAACCTGTTTCATGTTTTAGAGTTATGGGCTTCTTCTTTTCCTTTTCCATAAGTGATTTTGAGAAATATGGAAAAGTGGGGAAAAATCCTAAATTTTGAAACTACACGCCGTGTACATTCTCCACACACCATGTACTTTTGGCTGTATTGGGATAAGTACACAGGGTGTGTAGCCTCGCCGGTGACAAAGGGTATAGGAACGGACTACATGCCATGTAGTGGTCCTTTACATGCCGTTTAGTCAGTCAGCAGGTTAAAAATTAAGGCGGTGGAGTCTCTTCCATCTGGGCGGCAGTACACACCGTGTACTCGGGAGTACATATCATGTACTCTTGTCGGCAGGTGAACATTGCCGGTGCCGCCAAATGAACAGTTAAATGAAAGAATTACACGTCGTGTACTTTGTTTTTTCGGCTTAAAACAGGAAGTAGCCTCCTAATTTGGTAGAGGAGGCGTTTGAGCCATTTTGGAGCCAAACGAGGAGGTCGGACCTTTGAAGATCGTCCAGGAGTTTGTATGGAATCCAATTCGGCTTCAGACGATCTCGTTGGAACCGCATAGGTAAGCCCTTCCTCCTCTAGGTACCGTTCTTGCCAATTCATCTCCAAACGTAAGTTATTTACGTTTGAATGGGTTTTGTTCTTCGTCAGATCTACGCTGTTCTTGGGCGTTTCTGGTGTCAGTGTTTGGGTATAGCATTCGTTGACGTATAAGGTAGGTGGCTTTGTGTTATTTTCCAACTGTCGTGCGTTTTGTGCGTTTTCGTGCCACAAACCCATGTTGGGGTGTCGTGTGGTTGAGTTCGTTGCTATATATAATGCCTAGAATTGCATCGGTGATTATATGGTGATAATAAAATGATTTTTGGGATCGTTGCTTGGATCCAGGACCATCCCGAGGGGTATGTTCCTCTGTTTATCCATTTGGCCAGGATACCCGAGGGTATGCCTTAAATGTAGTAACTGTAGAATTGCCTTGATAGGAATTGATTGTTTACTGCATTTTGATATGTTGGGCATGGCCCGGATACCTGTTTAGCCCAAGCGCGTTGTTGTGATTACCCTGAGGGTGTGACTGTTTTAGCCCGAGGGATGTCGTTATTCCGCCTGAGGGCAACCTTTCATGACTGGGGGCTTGACTTCTGTGCCTGAGGGTGACACTTCGTATGCCTGAGGGAGAGAATTTCTATTACGCCTGAGGGAAATACCTATGTGTTGGATTCTTTATGGCCTGAGGGAAAGCCTGAGGGCGTGGTTTACTATTTTAGCCTGAGGTTACGGTTCTGGTTAGCCTGAGGGCTTGGTGCTGCTAAGCACAAAAATGTTACTAAAATAAAGGAATTAAATGAATAATAAAATGGAAATTTAACTGTTAAGTTAATTACTTTTGAGTACTGCTTAGTTATTGCATTTTACTACTGCACACTTGTTGCATGTTTTACACACAGTTGAGAATGGGCCTTTGATGGGTGCCTACTGAGATATATTTCTCACACCCTATTTGGGTCACGCTTTTCAGCCCAAACAGATTATGTTGCTGCAGGTGTAGATAGGGGCAAGAGTCCCTTTATAGGTACTTGACTGTTGCTGAGGAGTAGGAGGGCATGGGGCTGAGCCTAGGCTCGTGATGCCGTTGCTAGCTGTTTTGCTTGCTTTACAGTACTCTGTTTTTCTTCTATACTGTATTGATGTATAACAGGTTCTGGATGTTTTCTTAGAACTTGAATCATGTAGCATCATCACTTATATACTGTTAGTTATATCCACTATTGTAGTTATTTCAGTTGTGTATGTTTACTGCTTCTGCTGTTGTTGTATGTTTATTTTGGTATTCTTCTATACTACACTTAGACAAATGAGGGAATTGTTTCCCCACTTTCAGACCTGGGCCCTCGCTGCTATTCGGCAACCTCTAGAGTTTGGTGAAATGCGCTTGAGGTCACGTGGCGAACCGGGCTCGGGGCACCCGTTGCGTGGCACCCAGGTCCGAGACGTTACATGTATAGTACCCAATAATATATTTTATTATTATAACAATTAAATTTATGGGTATTTAAATATCGTTTTTATGATATTTATTTCATGTGGTTTATGTTTCAAAATTTACCAAATCAGTAAGGTAATTTTGTCTCAATTTTACATCTATGAGACACAAGTCATTCTATGCTCCTATATTTTTGATATAGTGGATATACAACCTTTGACATGTTATATCATGAATATAAATATTTTAATTATATATTAAGATTCATTCTATTTCATTTTCTTACAAGGGGATTGTGGTTCAATTTTACCAAGTGGTAAGAGTTTATTGAAATAATCACATTGTTTGTCAATATTGTTTATGATTATGCTTCAACTAATGAAATATTGTGATCCATCCTTCAAGAACTCTCATGAATTTTATTTTACTATAGTTTTTAATGATATATTCATGTATTCTTACCATTTTGAACTCTTTTGAATATATTTTTATTAAGAAAGTGTTTTTATGAGAGTCTGATAGTACCTATATCATCTGCCAGAAATCAGTATTCTTTTAAAACCATGATTTCAAAAAAAATTAATTTCTTTTTCATGATTTCATTTTATGATTTCAAATTATATTTAAAAAAATTGGTTTCAAATCATTTTTACGATTTGTTATAATTTTTCAATGTGTTTTCAAATAACTTTACTTAAATATTTTAAAGTTTATTTTAAATATTTTCAAATAAAATGGGTTTAAAAATGTTTTCAAGCTTCATTTAAATTTTTTTAATGAAAATGGATTTAAAAATTATTTCAAGAGTTCTTTATAATTTTTTCATCAATTTTCTAGTAAAATGGTTTTAAAAATATTTTCAATCTACATTTATAATTTTTCAAGGAAAAAAGTTTTCAAAAAGATTTCAATAATTCTTTTTATGCTTTAAAATTATTTTCAATGAAAATGATTTTAAAAATTTTATATATTTTATAAATTATTTTTTAAATAATAAATGATATATTCCATAAGATGTTTTTAAAAAATATAAAAAAAATTATTTTTTATCTAAGATGACATTCGATGATGTTACTCATCCCTTTATGGGAAATGATCCAAAGGATTCATTCATATCATTTTTATTAATTTTTTTGAGTGATGGAATGATGTTAATGAAAACCCATTTCACTTTCATTGGTTATATGTTTTTGAAACTCATTCCTCTTATATAGATTATATGATTATAAAACCCATTTCTCTTCAATGGGTTATTCCATGATAAATTCTTATGAAACCCACTTTTTTTATGGGTTATTCATGGATGAAATTATTATGAAACCTATATATTCTCAATAGTTTATGATATGATTAAATGTTTGTAATAAACATTTCATATAACGGGTTATTATATGATATATTTTTAAGGGTCATGATAATACTGTTATTATCTTTTATAACATGTATGTATAAGAAATTTTGTAATGGTTGGGACTAATATCCCCATACAATGAATTGGGTAACGTTGGTTGACTAGTGAGTATAAATGTACTGTGTGAACCTGATTTCCTGTTCATAATGTTATGCATGAACCTGGTTGCATGTCCATATGTTTTTTCATGAACCTGGTTACATGTTAATAATATAATGAGTGAATTTTATTATGTCTTCATTATGTTATGTGTGTACCTGATTATATGTCCACAATGTTATGAAAGGACCTGGTTGCATATACATATGTTATGCATGAATCCGATAAAATGTTCTCAATGTTATAAAAGAACCAAATTTCATGTTCACTACATTATGAGTGGACCAGTTTTCAGTTCTAAAAGTCTATGTGAGGGAATGATTTTATCTCCATAACTTAATGATTGAAATATTTCTACTTATACATGTTCACAATGTTATATGCTGATGTTCATTCCACAATTTTGTGTCTTATTCCTTTGTTATTCTTTCTTGGCATATTTTATTTTTCTCTCCTTATGATTCAGGAATTTTGAACTTCCTTTCTTTATTACATGGTTCGTGTTTATGATTGTTTATATGAGGGTATGCTCTTCTAATTTTATGATCATGTTCTCATACCCCTATGCTCAGGGTGATGCTTACATGTATCCCTTTATTACCCATACTGAGAATCTGATATCACCCATTTTTATGTTTCCTTTTCCATGTTATGAAGATATATATTATGTGTGATCTGTATATGATGCATGATAGTCATGAAAACCCCAGTGGGAGATACTATATATCACATATATTCTAGGGTTTATGTTTCCATGTTTCCAAAGGCACTATAATAATATGATCTATTGGAATCTTTTTTGGTGTTGTATTAATTATTCTGTAAGTGTGAAAAATGAATCCATGTCATGAACCCTACATTCACACCATGGAATCGTTAATTCATGTATTAGAAAGAAGTCCCTCATTTTTATTTATGAGGAATTCATATAGTTCTTAATGACTTTGTAAACCATCAGGACACAAGGAATGATCCGGGAAAGGGTAGAATGAGTGGATTCGAAATAGTCTATTGAATACAGTGTAAATTATTCCCAAAATTATTATTTGGATTATGCATCACTTTTGGAAATTTTAGAGTGATATTATATGATTTAAGAAATAGTAAAATAGAATAATTTGAAGTTGTGTGGGATATTGGGTGATCAACATCTAATTAATTTCAATTTTTAAGACGTATGATTTTTTAATAATATTATTCATATAGTAAATTTCATGTATTTATGGTGGGAAATTATTTCATGCATATTTAGTGGATCATGGATTTGGATATTGATCTGTTATGACTGAGACAATCTAGTTTTCTTAGGGATCATCTTCATAATGTATTCATTTTATTATACTACAGTGAATGACTATTACATTAGGTGTGTCTCTTGATGTTCATGGTATAATATTTCATGAATGATTTTAGATGGCATGACATGTAGTTATAGTTATGATAATTCATTTTTGTGGGGAGAATCCAACATTGATAAGGTGTAGGATTCAACAATGGATCTAGACCATGTAAAAATTGTGTGTTCCTTTATCATTATTTTCATTTATGATTGTGTGAGGATGAGATTATATTCTCCCCATACACGTGTTCCCAGATCTAGTTCCAAAAACACATAACATACAACACAATAATTGATACAAATACTTGATTACAATATATTTTAAAGACTTATAATCTAATGAACGGTTGTTTTATATATTTAGAAAATTTAAACAATGAATACACTACTTAATCTCATGTATTCTCAAAAAATTGTCACATTTTCCCCAATATAAGAAGCTAATAAATCCATATTGACTCTTCAACATCACCTATAATTTTAAAAAATAAGATGGAGTTCTAGGACTAACATACATAATAAATTTTATACAACATTTGGATTTAAGAAACATAATAGGGTTCGAGATTAAAATACTCAATACGGTTAAACATTATAAAAAAGAATAAAATGTTTTATGTGGGTCATAAAAAGATATTATAATTGGAATTATCATATGTTTGAGATAATGGATGTAAATTATATATATACATTATAATGACTCATAAATAAAAAATGAAATTATGGATCATATCATAAAAATAAAAGGGAATTTGATACACCATATAGATAAAGATGAATATGTTATAATTTAATGAATACCCTTGGTCAAGAATACAAAAAATATGAAGAACACTCATATAAGCATTTGGAAAATTTCTTTGAAAACAAGAATTGACCTTGTCTATAGAAAAAATTTAAATGGTGAATTTTTTATTAAACAATGACAAAAAAATTTACATTTTGAAAACATGGAATTATAGATATATTTGTCTTATAAATTGAAAAAGGTGGTGGAAAGAAACATTCTCATTGAAATGTGTAAAAGTTATTCCTTCTATTAGAAAATAAAATATGTGAAATTTTTTTAAGATGTTATATTTTAATAATTTTTTAAATAATGTAAATGTAGTTGAATATAAATATAGGATAATATTTATGGATTAAATTCCAAAACATTTATTACATTAGTTTAACATAAAACATTTTTTGAGAACTATACTTGTGGAAAACATAAAAAATACTTTAAAATAATTTATGAAATGCCCATAGTAAAGGAATAATAAAATAGTTATTTGGAAATAGGTGAAAGGGAACTTGAAGGTCACCATATATGCATAATAATTTGGTTATATATCAAACATTTGTTATGTAAAACACATACATGGAAGAAAAATATCCATCGAAAAGTATAAGTGGAATTCATATCAATATTGTGCTTCTATTTGGTGAAGTGTTTAATTAAGTAGATGTTGTTAAGGAGGATTAGTATTATTATCATTGAAAAAGGAAATATAACATTTTAAAAGATAATTATATTAAAAAGATACTTTTAAGATCAACTTAAGAACATATTTCGCATCCTATAGGGAAAAGGCCACGATTTGTGAAAGCAATTATGAATGGACGACCATTTTAATCGAAACCCTTGAAAAATAAATATCTTGAAAATAATACTCAAATACCAAGAATAAATGATATTTCAAGATAAGAAAATAATTTTTAATCATATACAATATATATATATGAAAATTATTTAAAAAAGTGACACGTGTCATAATAATGGGTGTTTGAGATAATAATCACTTATGTTATTTCCCTGTTTAGTTTATCACACTATAAATTCCAATAAAATAAATATAAATATTTTAATCATTTATTTCAGAACCATATTCATCTCTATAACCCTTTTATAAAATTATTTTGTAATAATTTACTATGAATAGTTTGGTTCATTGTATTTTATTTTTTAACATCAACTGTTAACACTTTTATCATCATGAACATTCATTATAATGAGAATGTTGATCTTGGATATTTTATAAAAATTTCATCATTAAAATTCAATTATTGGTTCTATAATATATATCCAATTATTATTTGTAATGATTCAATGTCATCCCATAATAGTTTTAATTATAACTCATGATGATGAAACTGGAGACAACATGTTTTAGTAGATTTTAATAAATTATAATCATATATTATAAACATGTATTTATATTAATATTTTAACACCATAAAAATTAAAAACATTTTATTATGGTATTATTACAAGGAACTAATATTATACAACATTCATTAACCAAAAATAATATAAATATTACAACATCGCTTAAGTAAGCGGTAGTCCAACCAAAAGAAAATCATGTCATAATGATTAAATGAGTAATAATGTTCTATTAAGCATGGTTTATATAATATACACTAAATAATATAATTGTAATATATATCATATTTATCCACAAAATACATTTATAGAACCATTAATTATGGATTCCATTGGGAAATTAAATTCCTCATTCATAGAGGATGTAGTTTGCACGTACACACGATTAATGACCCCATTTATCAATGAATTGATAGAGTTTCAATATATTAAATATTATAAATTAATAATTTTAATACTGTTATAAACATAAAATTAGATTACTAATTATACAATTAGGTCTTGCTGTGTATGATGGTTATGATAAACAATTCATATTGTTCATGGAGGTCCTAGTCCCCACATATGCATGATAAACAGTCACATTCCTTAATGGAGGGATGAAATGAAGGTAAATATAAAAGGTGATCATTTTACAAATTTATAAGTCACATAAAAAATTTATTATTCATAAAAACCATCCTTCATAACATCCCAAATATTCAATTATGAAAAAAAAACCACATTGTGTCATGAAAGTGGTAGTATGCACATAAACACGATCAATGTGTTTTTAGAGGATTATACATAATGAATGAATAAGTAATGTTAAATTAATAGGATTATATTTAATTATATATATTATTTTCAGTTAACAATATTTGAAATGATAAAAAATATTATAATGAGAAAAAGAAAAAAGGCAAAACAATGAGGAAAGTAATACTCACATCTGGAACATTGAATTTTTATTGAAGTATCCTTATAAACGATGGCCTTATGCTAATTAAATATGGAAAAATGATATGCTTATACGGAGAAGGTTATAGGATGATAAAATTTTCATATATTAAAAAAGAAATTTAATTTTACGGGAATGTATGGAATTGGTGTTTGTAGTCTCTTTTATAATTGATGGGATGTGACTTTTACATAGAAATTACTGTTATCTAAGGGGATTAAAAGAAATTAAAAGAATGTCACATCAGTTTGGTGAGTTATGGTTGGTAATACATGTAGATAAAACATAAAATACTAAATAATTATATGTAGATGTTTTAAATTGCATGTTAAAATATGAATATTTGAGCATCCTTAGATTCGACATTTAAATACTTTCTACTCATAATTAAAAATTGATCATGTAAACTAATTTATTACTAAAAATATATGTATACCCTGAATACCAAATTTAGAAATTATGATTTAATTTTTATCTACATTTATCCTAATTCATTTAAAAAATATTAAAAAAATATTATTTAAAAAAACACAAACAAGACATAAAAATTGATTATAAATAAAAGACTTCTTTAAACATTAAACAGATGTATAATTAAATTTTTTAGGGTTACTGAATTTAATTATAGTATTTGATATATAATAAATATAATTAAGGTTATGTAAAATTAAAATCAATTTTTAAATAAAGTAAACTAAATATTAATTAATTAAAAGAAAAGTCATAAAACAATTATCTTTATTGAAGAAAACTTTTATTACAGATAATAAAATGATAGTCATGACTTCTATAGGTTCCATTAATATTTTTAAATGAATAATTTTATTTATTAATTTCATATTTTACATGTTAAATTATTTAATTACCTTTTAGGTCATTCTTATGTATTTATAAAATAAGGAAAATTTAAATATTTATAAAAAATACATTATTGACTAAAAATCATATTTTCAGAAATTGCTAAAAAATCATACTATATATATTTTGAAATTATATATACACAAATAAAGTTAATTTTATTCATTTAAATCTCTAATAATTATATATTTATCTTATAATCTAATAAATATATTAATAATAATTTAAATTTTAAATTCATTCTTAAAAGTTTAGTTGTTTATATTATATCATATCAATTTGTTAATTTAATTAATTTAAAGAATTTATTTAACATATATATATCTTATATGATATCATAATGATATTTTATAGATGATTATTATTATTTTATGATATATCATTTCCATCATTTTAGTGTGTGTGAAGAAAGATATCGAACTCAATATTATTTACCGGAATATATATATAAAGAAATATCTGGATGTTACATCCCCCAAATAAATTGTGTCCTCTATTTTTTTATAAAATATGTTAATTAGGGGTTCTAAAAAGATAGAAATTACATAATATGAAATTTTAAATGAAAATTTTCACATTAATATCTTAAATAAAAATAGAATAAATATATTCTTCCTCTATTTAGATAATTAGGTGCTTCATTTTTACCCAGTATATACATGTTTATGTCACCATTTTTCCAGAGTTAAAACATTTTATAGATAATTTGAGTAATTTTAAAATGTGTTTTTCATGAATTTATAACATAAAGAAAATTCAATCTTTTTCCCTTATCATCTTCTTCAGTAAAATTTCAGGAAATTCATCCTTTTTTACTTTAGTGTTTTCTGGACTCTGTCTATTTTCATATATTTTTATCATGTTTAATTGTATTTGATATGGAAATATAAAAATATTTCTTACCCGAGTTATTTTCAATGTGGATTATAGGTCAGGAGAATTACAACATTTCCCACAACATCCATTATTATATTGTATCCATCTTTCCCAATACATAACAATAAAAGAAATTTTATGCATGATAATACTTAAATTGGAAAATTTATAAAGGTGAAAAATTATATTTGATAAAATAACTAATAAATAATGTGCATACTAAATCTTATAACTCCCTAGATCCAGTATAGTTTATCTATTTTCATTTTAGTATTAGGTTCTCTAATATAGTTAACATCCATAAAATCATATGTTCCAATCCTTCGTAATGGCTCATAAATAGAATGTGAATTAAACAATGAATATCTACCAGGAGTGTAAGTCTAGATGTGTAGGTATGTCCCCTTCACCATGCACCAAAATGATGACTGATATATACTCAACAAACTATTTTTGGTCTTTTTACCCCTAGATGTCTATGTTCCAGAATTGTGTCCACTTTTAATTATCTAAACAGGGATGTAATTTCCAGAAAAACCACACAATACTTGTAAAGACTTGGAATTTATGTTTAATTTTTTTTAAATACATGGTAATTTTACGAGTCCGCAGTTTCTGACGGTGCTTGATTCTGAGGCCCGGTGTACCTAGAAAAATTTTATGATGTTTTGTTTGGGTACGCTCAGTAAACGTTTGAGCATGTTTTTATAAATTTTGAACTGGTGCTCAGAATTGAAATCCAAGGGAACCGTTGAGCTCGCAAAGTCGGTGATTTCATAGTGAGACCTTCACTGTAGTTGCATTCTGAGAAGATTAGAAGTTAGATTTTGAGGTTTTTAGTTAAATTGAATAAAAATAAGTGTTAAACATTATTTTTATTCTATGGATGTTAAAATATTCAAGAGGAGGTTAGTGGTGGGGGATACCACACCATAACCTCCCATGAGAGGTTATGGTGGTGTGGACCACCCACACATAACCTTCTTTGGGAGGCTGTCCTTTGGTGGGGACCACCCAAGAGATGAAACCCTTGGAACCCCCAATTAAGTGTGAAACCCTTGAACTTCCCCACCATTTAATTGCCAACTCTCCACCCATTAATTAAATAAATTGTTTCATTTAATTAAAATAATTTTGGATTATTTTGCCAACAATTAAATAATGGGTTGGATTAACCCATTATTTTGGTTGGCAATTCATTTTGGTGGAACCTTGAGAGATAACTTCATCCTCTCAATGAAGAACGCGAAGAATGCTCCCTCTACCAAAGAATGAAGAACACTATATTCTTCCTTTTCAACTAGGGCAAGGAAGTGGAAGCACCACCGCCCATGAAGAATGCTGACGCCATCCTCTAATAGAAATTTTTCTCGACCCGTCCTCCAGGGCTCTTGTCGTAACTAACCCATGCCCGCCTTCCATAGGCCAGGGGATGGCGACTGGAACCAAAGGTGTAAATCCCTATAACTGGGAAGGAATTTCCTTTATAAAATGTAAACACACACAACTAGAGTACAAGTAGAAGGCAACACTAAGTAAAAAATGTCTAACAAAATATGTGCTGCAATGTAAAAGGGGCTAGAAATACAAATCCAATAGTAAAGTACAAGGAAAAGACAAAATAGTTACAACTAAAAGACAAACAGCTGGAAGGTGTCTAATAGCTCCTGGATCATCCACCAAGGATCCTACATAAAGGGTAGGTATAGATAGCCTCCTCAGCACTCCATGGATGTCTGTCTCCTCTGGGTTCTATCTCATCGTGTGGTCCATCTCTGGGTATCGTCCAGTCCTCACACACTCTGCCTCGGTCAGTGCTTTCTGTCATCTGCATCCAACACAATGAGGTGCGGGCATTGCTCGTGCAGTGGTGTGTATAATGATACTCAGTAGGGACCTTGAGACCCTCAAGGTCTCACAAAATTCAACAAGGATAAACCATAAACTATTAATCAACAGATATTAATTACTTAGGTAAATTCCCATACATATACATATGTTATCTTGTGACCCATATCAATCATGGGGAAAACACAAAGGTCATTGACTCAGATCAATCCATGATTTTCATTATCGAAACCATGGATGCTGGAGAACTCCTACTCTGTTGAGAACAGTGGGCCTGTCGTGACCCCATGGTGCTTCTCACTAATCTTATACTGCTGAGGTAGTCCTCCTATCGAGTACCATGGGTCTGCTACCAACTACCAGTCACTCTGTCTGCTGTGGGTCTACCGCCAAATACCGGGCACTCCCCTTAATAGCCTGTAGAGGTAATCCTCATATCGAGTACCGAGGTTCTACAGCAAAATATTAGGCGCTCCTCCACTATGGGGCTGCCGCCAACTACCAGGCGCTCCCGACTTGGCTAGTCGAATCACTCTAAGTCGAATCGGTCAAGCAGTCATTAGGTCTGTTAGCTACTAGGTCTCGACACTCCGTACGCTCATCTCTGGGAGAATCTGCTCCAAGATCTACTAATTGATACTTTAAATTACATAAAGTCTCACGTGAAAGTATCTCAAATGACCTCCACGTCATAGGGGTCTCAACACATCAGATGGCGCATCCACCAGATCCCCAGTCTGTGAGTAATTCGCCTTTTAGTCTCGGGGGCCTGGTTGGTTTCATGTACGAAATAACCTGACCGTATTTCATCTATACCCTAAACTCCCATTGGGTATTCTCAAAGGGACAGCTTCGTTACAAGAATAACGACACCACTAACGGTTCATTAAATGGAAGCTCGTAGCCCGAGTTATGGGCGATTAAGTGTAATCGGGTCTGACGGGTTTGGGTCCGGTCCAACCCAGTTAGATCAACCCGACCCGACCTGACTCAGGTCCGAAATGGGGTCTAACCCGGTCCGTGGGTCTGACCCAACCCGAAGGGGCGGCCCGGCCTGGTGGCCCGTGTGGCCTAGTGGCAGGCTGTGCGGCCCGGTGGTGGCCCTCATGGCCTAACTGGCCGGCCCGCATGGCCAGGCTGGCCACGCTTGGGAGGGGGTGTCGTGCACCCATTTGTCTGAAATGGCCAACGCAAGGCACCGACTCCTGGAAACCACGGGTCCCAAAGCATCTCGCCTGTACTGCACACAGGTGGCCAGCTCAGCCTTCCGCCCTCCCTATCCACCACGGCCAAAGGCCGCAGGTCTTCTACAGTGTGGTGTGACGGCACCACACCCCTGCTCTCCCGCCGCGGCCCGCCCGGGCCTTGGCCTCTTGCTTCCCTCTGGGCAGTACGACAACACCATGTAACCTCTGTCACGGCCCGGCCTGGCTGCGGACCAGCTCTCCTCCACGTGGCATGACGGTGCCGCACCTTTTCGGTGACCCGGCGGTCTTGCGGCACCAGTGTCCTCGCGTCCGACCCAACATCGGCCGTCGTTGTCTACTTCCATCATCAACAACAAACAAGATAAAAGGGGAAGGGTCTACTGTGTTGGCGGGGTCAGAACCCCCTTTTTACGTTGATAACAATCATCACAACATATACAAAAATATTGAAGGATTTATAACAGAAACAAGGAAACTCAAACCCCTAACTTGCTTGCTAAGTTTGATGGAGTCGCGGGAAATGAGTGTCGTTTTGTGGGTGTTGGAAAATAAGTATCTGAGGATGGCATCAGTGTTATTCGTGGGAGTTGGTGCATCCACTTCAGGGTTGGGTCAGTCCCACGGACCAGGTCGGACCCCAGTCAGGTCCCGGGTCAGGTCGGTCCTACTGGGTCGGACCGGTCCCGAACTCATCAGACCCGATTACACCTAATCGCCCATAACATGGGCTATGGGCTTCCGTTTGAAGAGCTGTTAGTAGGGACTTTATTCGTGGAATGACGTCGTCCCTTTTGGAATACCCCATGGGAGTTTGAGGTATAGTTGAGCTACAGCTAGGTTGGTTCGTACACCAAACCAACTGGGCTCTGGGGACTAAAAGGCTAATAACTCACAGACCGGGTGTCCAATTGACGCGCCGTCTAATGCGTTGAGACCCTTATGACGTGGCGGTCCTTTGAGATACTTACAAATGAATCTTTGTGAAATTTGGAGTATTGAACAGTAACTCATGGAGATGATCCTCCCGGAGACGAGCGTACAGAGTGCACAGACCTACTAACTGACAGACCTAACGACTGCTTGACCGATTCGACTCGGAGTGATTCTACTAGCCCAGTGGGGGAGCCTGGTAGTTTTCAGCAGACCCATGGAGGAGGATCATCCAATATTTTGCGGTATACAGTTGAGGGACCTCTCAGGTAGACGCACAGGTTCGATCGAAGCTGCCCGTAGGACACAGGCGGACGTGGCAGAGGAGCTGGTCGAGCAGTTGGCGGCGGTCAAAGTTACGAGGTTCTACCTCCACCACCACCAGGAGAACCACCCTGACCATAGGGAGCTGACAGACATGGGTGAGATCAGCTTTAGGAAGCTAAAGCATACCACCATGGTTCTACAGAGATGATACAAGGCACTATCTATGTCTATTCCACCATAACTGCAATTCTTATAGGCACAGGTGCCAGTGACTCTTTCAATGCCACTACCCTCATTTGGAGCTCAGAGATTCCAACGGATCCGTTGGATCGATCATTATGGATAGAGACTCCTACATGAGTAGACTCGATGATTACACACTATTGCTGGTAGTGTGAGATTACCCTAGGAGGAGAGAGTTTTGGTTGGGATCTCCTCGTAGTGGTGTCGAGGCCTTACGACGTCATCTTGGGTATGGATTGGTTATGTACAGTCAATGCTCAGATTGACTTTATTAGGTGCAAAGTGGTGTGTCTCAGCATGGATAGGACTAGGTTTACCTTCACTTTAGATATGGGAACCTTTGCTGCATAGTAGAGACTTATTTGGAGGAAGGTGTAGCCGATCACTCATTATTTGTCTTGCCTTACCCTCAGAGCAGTTGACGTGGAGAGTCCAACTTATCCTGTAGTGGAGGACCAGTACGCATATGTTTTCCCTGATGATGTTCCAGGACTACCTCCTTGCAGAGAGGTCGACTTCTGCATTGACGTGTACCATGGGATGGCACCGATATCTACTCCATCTTATCTGATGAATCCCACCAAGCTTCGTGAGATACAGGTATAGTTAGAGGACTTGCAGGAGAAGGGATTCATCCAACGTAGTGTTTCTCCCCAGGCAGACCCAATTCTATTCACCAAGAAGGTGGATGGGATCATGAGGCTCTGTGTCGACTACCGTCTCCTGAACCAGGTGATCTTGAATAACAAGTACCCACTTCCAAGGATTGACGAACTCTGTGATCAGATCGAGGGAGAACGATGGTTCTCGAATATAGACCTCAGATCAGGCTATCACTAGCTCATAGTTCGATATGAGGATGTGCAGAAGACGACCTTAAGGTGTCATTAAGGCCACTACATGTTCTTGGTTATTCCATTTAGTGTAACCAACACTCCAGCAGTGTTCATGTGTCTCATGAATAAGATCTTCCAGCCTTACCTCGATCGTTTTGTCATGGTCTTCATCGATGAAATTCTAATATACTCGACCACTAAGAAGGAGCATGCCTACCATTTTCGGGTAGTATTGGACACACTCCGAGAGCACCAAATTTATTGTTAGCTCTCGAAGTGCCAATTTTGGATTCAAGAGGATCCCTTCTTGGGACACGTCATCTGGTAGGCTAGAGTTGCAGTGGATACATCGAAGATTGAGGCAGTTCTTTCTTGGGAGCCACCCAGTATTGTGACGGAGGTTCAGAGTTTCATGGGCTTGGCTAGATACTATCGGAGATTCTTTCCAGACATCTCTAGAGTCACAGCACCACTTTCATCCTTGAAGAAGAAGGGGAAACCCTTCGTGTGGTCTGAGAGATGCCAGCAGAGCTTTTAGGAGCTGAGGCAGAGGCTGACTCGTGCCCCCATCTTGAGGCTTCCAGAGAAAGGCATAGGGTATGCAGTCTACTGTGACACATCAGGGACCAGACTCAGGTGTTTCCTAATGCAGGAGCGAGCTGTGATAGCATATGGTTCTCGACAGTTGAGACAACACGGGAAGAACTACACTACCCATGACCTGGAGTTAGCAGTAGTGGTGTTATCCTTGAAGATATGGCAGCACTATCTGATGGGTGAACGTTTTACCATGTACTCTGATCAAAAGAGTCTCAGGTATATCTTCTCTCAAACTGACCTAAACCTGAGAGAGTACCAATGGCTTGAGTTCCTCCAAGACTGTGACTTCGAGATAGTCTATACTCCTATAAAGGGGAATGTTGTTGCGGATGCGCTCAGCAGGAGGACGGGTATTCAGCTTCTAGGAGAGGAAAAAGAGAAGCTACCTGCCTTACAGATAACCATTGTGGATAGTGATGGAGCATCCTATCTTCAGTCTCGTATAATCACTCCTCCACTTCTTCAGCATGTCAGGGAGGTGCAGCGTGGAGACACTGAATGTGAGATGCGATGTGCTCAGATATCCACAGAGCAAGCACCTGATAAATTTTCTGAAGGTGGGGAGCACGTCATCCTCTTCAGAGGATGTACCCTGGTACCAGTTTCAATTCACAAGGAAGTGTTGAGGTAGTTTCACACTTCCCCTCTAAAGGTGCATCCAGGAGTGGTGAAGATGTATCAGGACATTCGATGACAAAATTGGTGGCCATTTATGAAGAAGGCAGTAACGAAGTTTGTCTCATGGTGCCTCACTTTTCAGCAAGTGAAGGAAGAGCACCAGGTACCAGTAGGCTTGGTTCAGCCTTTAGAGGTCACAATGTTGAATTGGGATGGGATATCCACGGACATCGTGACGGGTCTTCCACGTACAATCAAGATTCATGACTCGATATGGGTGATCAT
Organism: Viscum album; assembly: GCA_963277665.1. NCBI lineage: Eukaryota > Viridiplantae > Streptophyta > Magnoliopsida > Santalales > Viscaceae > Viscum > Viscum album. The sequence goes on along the minus strand of OY728120.1, from coordinate 252,573,239 downwards.
TGAAAGACTCACCAAGCCGGCCCATTTCCTACCGATCAGAGATCAAGGCTCAACAGAGATCTTGGGAAACCTCTATATGCAGGAGTTTGTGCATTTTCATGGAGGAACTTCTTCTATTGACTCTGACCATGACACACGATTTACTTCCTAGCTATGGAAGGAGTTGCAGGAATCTTTCGGGACACAACTTTTCTTGACACCACCTTCCATCCTCATACGGATGGTCAGACTAAGATAACCATCCGTACCCTCGAGGACATGCACCGTTCATGTGTAATCGACTTCGGTCACAGCTAGGAGGATCACCTGCCTTTGGTGGAGTTTGCCTACAATAATAGCTATCACTCCACCATCGGTATGACACCTTTTGAGCCCTTGTACGGACGTCCTTGTAGATTTCCACTGGGCTGGACAGACCCAGGGGAGTCAGCACTAGTGGGACCAGATATGGTACGGGCTACCACAGAGAAGGTGCAGATCATCCAGGAGCGGATGAAGACAGCACAGAGAAGACTTAAGTCGTATGATGATAGGATACATGGACCTCTGGAGTTCGAGGATGGCGACCATGTCTTCCTACGAGTCTCACCACGACGAGGTCTACAGAGATTTGGATGAGCCAACAAGTTATCTCCGCGATTCATTGGAACTTTCTAGGTCCTCAGTAGAGTAGGAAAGGTGGCATACCACTTAGCTCTTCCACCTCAGTTGCACTGAGTGCACGATGTCTTCCACGTATCTCAGCTGAGGATATATGTGAATGACCCATCCCACATCATCGACCATGGAGAGTTGGACATCGATGACAAGGAGAATTTCATGGTGGTTTCAGGGTAGATTGAGGATCGATAGGAGCGGGTCCTACGTGGATGGTCTATAGCTCTGGTGCGCATTCCCTGGAAGCACGAGAACCTCCAGGAGAGCACATGGGTGTGGGAGGCTCAAATGTGTGCTCAGTACACCCATTTGATTCCTTAGTTCGTGTTTTATCTCATAGGGAGGTAAATCCCTGAGGTGGGGAGAATGTAGAGATCTGAAATTTTCGTGGAATTTTTTATAAATACATGAGAAGTTTACAAGTCTGTATTTTCTGACGGAGCTTGATTCCGAGGCCCGGTGTTCCCAAAAACAATTTTTGATGTTTTTTTGGGTGCGTTTAGTAAATGTATAAGTGGGTTCTTATATCATTTGATCCTTTGATCGAAATTGAATTCTGAGGGCACCGTTGAGCTGATAGCGTTGGTGATTTCTTAGTGAGACCTTCACTGAAGTTGCGTTCTGACGATATTAGATGTTAGATTTTGAGGTTTTTAGTTAAATTGAATAAAAATAAGTGTTAAACATTATTTTTATTCTATGGCAGTTAAAACCTCCTAGGGGAGGTTATTGGTGGGGGCCACCACACCATAACCTCCCATGAGAGGTTACAGTGGTGGGGCCCACCCACACATAACCTCCTTTGGGAGGTTTTCCTTTAGTGGGGACCACCTAGGAGATGAAACCCTTCGAACCCCCAATTAAGTGTGAAAGCCTCGAAAATCCCCACCATTTAATCGCCAACTCTCCACCCATTAATTAAGTGAATGGTTTCATTTAATTCAAAACTTTTGAATTATTTTTCAAACAAATAAATAATGGGTTGGCTTAACCCATTATTTTGGTTGGAAATTCATTTGGGTGGAACCTTGAGAGAGAACTTCATCCTCTCAACAAAGAATGTGAAAAACGCTCCTTCCACCAATGAACGACGAACACCATCTTCTTCCTTATCGACCGGGGAAAGTAAGTGGAAGCACCACCACCCACAAAGAATGCTGATGCCATCCACAGATTCATCTTTTCCGACGTCAACGAAATGACGCCCATCTCCCGCGACCCCGTTAACCTTAAAAAGCAAGGTAGGGGTTTGAGTTACCTTGTTTCCATTCCACGTCGTTTAATATTTTGGTATACATTATGTCGAATGTTATCAACATTACATGGGGGGTTTGGACTGCATCAACATAGTCGAATCTTCCCCTTAGTTCTTGTTAGTTGTTGATGACAGAAGCGGACAACGACGACCAACGTCAGGCCAGCCGCGAGGAAACCGACGACGCAAGATCGCCGGGTCACCAAAAAGGTGTTCCACCGTTATACCACATGATGGAGAGCCAGGCTGCATCCAAGAAGAGCTGCGGCGAAGGTGGCGCAACATCATCACACTGCACAGAGGGCAGCAAGAGGCCGCTGCCAGGGCGAGCTGGTAGGAGGGGCGCGATGCCATCGAGCTGCGCCAGAGGTGTAGGTCCACGGCCAGGGCGGGCAATGGCGGGAAAGTAGGGGCATGGCACCGTCGCGTTTCTTCGTAGAATTTTCTTGGCCTTTAGCCCCGAATGATAGGGGAGGGTGGCCGGATGAGCCGACCGCCGGTGCGCACTACAGGCGGGACCCTTCGGGTCCCTCGGTTACCAGGGGTCGACATCTCGCATCGGCAATTTTGGAAAAAGGGGAGCGCAGCACACCACTCGCATGTGTGGCCAACCAGGCCACGTGGGGCGGCCAGCTCGGCCACGTGGGTTGTCAGACGGCCAAGCCATGCGGGCTGCCACCAGGCAATGCGGGCCGCCACCAGGCCACGAGGGCTGCCCCTTCGGGTCGGGCCGCCCCCACGGGTCGGGTCGTACCTTCAAGTTTGGTTGTCCCTTCTAGTCTGGTCAGAACAACGGACCGGTTCAGACCCCAGTCCGGACCTGGGTCGGGTTAGGTCAGGTCGGTCCAACTGGGTTGGACCAGACCTGAACCCGTCAGACCCGATGAATCCTAATCGCTCATAACACAGGAAACGTGCATCCGTTTGACAAACTGTCAGCAGCGCCGTTATTCATGGAACGATGTCTTCCCTTTCAGAATACCCCCACAAGAATTTGGGGTATAGTTGAGATATGGTCAGCTTGGTTCGTACACCAAACCAATCGGGCCCCTGGAACTAAAAGGTTAATAACTCAAAGAACGTGTGTCTAATTGAGGCACCATCTAATGCGTTGAGACCCCTATGACATGGAGGTCCATTGAGATACTTCCATGGGAAACTTCGTGACATTTGGAGTATTAAACAATAGCTCATGGGGAGAATCCTCCTGGAGATGAGCATTCAGAGTGTGGAGAACTAGTAGCTGACAGACCTGACGACTTCTTGACTAATTCAACTCGGAGTGATTCGACTATCCTAGTGGGGAGAATATTGTAGTTGGCGGCATACCCATGTTGGATGAGCGCTCGGTATTTGGCAGTAGACCCGCAGTACTCGATAGGAGGAGTACCTCTGCAGGCTATTATGGGAAGCACCCGATATTTGGTGGTAGACCCTCAATGTACAGAGCTCCTGGTAGTAGGCAGTAGACCTGCTTTACTAGATAGGAGGATTACCTCAGCAGTCTAAGGTTAGTGGGAAGCGCCTTGGTGTGACGACCTGCCAACTATTCTTGACAGAGGAGGACTTCTCCAGCAGCGGTGGTTTCGATAATTAGTATCCTTGTTTGAGCAGAGTCTATGGACTTTGTGTTTTCTTCATGATTGAGATGGGTTACTAGATAAATTAGGAATATGTATGGGCATATACCTAAGTAAAAGTTATTCGCTGATTCATACATTGTAGTTTATACTTGTTTGATTTTGTGAGACCTTGAGGGTTATGGGGTCCCTACTGAGTATTGTTATACTCACCCCTGCACGGGATATGTCCACACCTCACTGTGTTGGATGCAGATGACGAACAGCGCTGACCGAGGCAGAGTGTGTGAGGACTGGATGGTACCCAGTGGTGGACCTCACAACGAGATGGTACATGGAGGAGATGGACGGACGTGGAGCACTGAGGAGGCTATCAATACCTACCCTTCAGGTAGGATACATGGTGGACGATCCAGGAGCTTCTAGACACCTTCCAGCTATTTGTCTTTTAGTTGTACCTTCTTTTTCTTTTCCTTGTACTTTACTATTGGGATTGTATTTCTGGACCCTTTTACTTTCCAGTACATCTTTTGTTATACAATTTTTACTTAGTGTTTGTTTCCTCTTGTACTCGGGTTATGTGTGTTTATGTTCTATAAAGGCAATGCTTTCCCAATTATAGGGATTTACGCCTTTGGTGCTAGTCGCCAGCCCCTAGCATATGGATGGAAAGCTTGGGGTAGTTACGACACAGGCCCTGGGGGATGGGTCGTGACAATATTTACATTAATTTTCTTAAGTAGATATTATGTACAAAGAATTATACTTAGTGTTTTCACTAAATTTATTTTATCATATTCCCTAATTAATAAAATATATTCAACACATAAAACTTAAATGAATGTCTATACCATTGAAATAATGATCATCTGTAACTCATAAACCCTTGATTTCATTCCCAAATATTAATACACTCTCCATGAATGTCATTATAAAAAAAGTTATCAAAACACTGAGCTAATACTACCTATATAACCACCAAACCCACACACTTGAAACCAATGTATAAAATAAATAACATATAACACTATATTTTTTCACATATAAGACAATAATATCTTTTTCAAATTTATTGTTTATGAAAATTTTTGTTTATCATATTAAAAAAATAGTAAAAAGTATAACATATAAAAAATCAATAATTCTAAAACAATTAAAACATTTTCCCCTATGTAAAACGGTAATAAAACTATAATGAGAATTTAACGTTTCCCATAAATTCGACATAGAAGATAATCTACTAGGATTATCAAATCTGAAACATTATTTCATAACATGTGAAAAGGGAAAAAAAGAAGGGGTGTTATCAAATTCATATTATAGGTAAAAATAATAGTAAGAACTACCTCATATATGTGAGGGATAACATGATATCATAATGAGAATGAAAATAATATTTAGAGCATGGAATAAATATATGATATAATAAAAACATGGATTAGAAAATTATCATTACATAGAAGAAATAAAATCATAGGAATGTAGAGGAATAATGAACATGACTTCATAAGTATAATTCAAGGAACCCAGCCTCATTATGTTAACATGAATGTATATGCTAACTACTCAAGTACCGTAGTTTCATAGGGTCACTAACAACACATAATTATATCAGATGATCTGGAAACATTACCCATTGAATTGGAGGACTTTATAATTATTCACATATAATTCACATAATGAAAATAAAACATATGTGTGGCATATGTTTTCAATCAATATATCATAAAAAATCATGTAAATAAAGTGGTATTAATATCCATTATTGGTGATTTCCTCGGAATCATTCAAGATTACATCAATAATCACGACATGACAAACCCATGTAAAATAAATGCAAATACAATGACATTAGGACTTTGTATAATTAAAGAAGACTAAAAAATATGACTACACATCTATTCATTAAACCATATTAGAAATGGACATTTTTTTTAGGAAAAAATATTATCTATTCAATTAATATAATGGGGATCTAGGTGTACAACATTAAATCGGGTAATAGAATAAAGGGGATTCACAAAGGAAAATAATAAGAAGAAACTAATTAATATTCAAGTGAATTAATGGCTAAGATAAAAGTAGTGATAGATTATACCATATATGAAAGAATGAATATGATAATCTATATATATATATATATATAAAAATGACGGTGTCATTTGAATAATTCCAGTGATTAGGCTTATAAAAAAGATAATGAACACCTATTGAAAAATTTGAAAATTTTATTTTAAAAAAATAATTTCCCTTATCCATTGAAAGCATTTAAAAATGGAATAATTTAATGAACCCTAAGAATAATTATTTCATTTTACAAAAAATGAATTTCTGTCGAGGAAGACTCTTAGTAAATGAAAAATACGGAAGAATGATATGTTGACACATAAACATGTAAAAGAGATTCTTAAAATAGAAAATAAACCAGGTGGAAAATGTTACTAATAATTTCTTTTATAATATTTTTACATAAAAAAAATTTATATAAAAATATATTTTAAATAATATGTATGGATGAAATTCGAAAATATTAAAACCAATACATTATGTTTAAACCATATTAAAAATTATCCATGATGAAAATGTTGAAAATTCAATAAGAACTATTAATTAAACCCACATTGTAAAAGTAAAATTAGAGATTCATTTGAAAATTTATTAAAATAAAACAATATTTCACCTATATTAATAATATTTGGGTTATAAATCACACTTTTTATAGAGAAGAATGTGTATATATATGAAAAATATCCATTAGAATATATAATAGTTATTCTTATCAAAATTAATCTATTATCTACAGAAGAATACCATTAAAATGAAGTATCATAAATAAAAAAATCAATATCCCCAGAATAAAATTCGAACTACCATTTAATAAAATAATATTTTGAAAAAATTCCTAGGAATATCATTTTAAAAATAGATTCCATGACTCATGGTTGAATGGAATTGAGTAAATAAAACAATTATCAAATGAGAAAAGTTTTCATAAAAACCATTAAATGAGAAAGATACTGAAATTGAACCAAATGTGAATAAAATATATATCTATATAGTATAGAAATTGGGAAGAAAATAAAACCTATTATTTTAATTTGGTGCATAATGTAAATTTGTTACCAATAAAGGGAGTTACAGAAAAAAAAACCTCATAACTTATTTTCCCACTTAGTTGATCACACTCTAACATCCACTAAAAGCCATAATTATCCTAATAATCACATTAATTACCATATTCATATATAAACTATTTATATTATTTGTTAATAATTATTTAATATAAATATAGTGGTCCAGTATACCTAATTTTGAAGCTCATGTTATAATAATTCTAATTTTCTTTCTCATGTGTTGAAATGATAATTTTGACCCCAATTATTTGATACCATGTTCAACATACCAACATTACATATGGTTCATTAATATGTATCTCATTATTATTTAATTTTTTCCACTATCATCCCAAGAGAGTTTTAATTATGAATAGTGAATATGAATCATAGACAACTTGTTTTAGCTATTTTTAATTAATAGACATGATATTTTATGACCCTGTTTAGAGATTTATATTATAAATATAGAAACATTAAAAATTATTTAGTCATTTTTTATTACACTACATTAATATTATATAACATTCTTTTATCATTCACTATATAATTATTATAGCATCACTAAATTAGGTGGTAAATTTACCAAAATAAAAGCATCTCATTATGATTGAATGGGTAAGAATGTGGTATTACATAATGATAAAATAATATTTAAAAAATGTTATATTGGTAATGTATATCATATATCTCTATAAATTCCATTTAAATAACACTTAATTATGGGTTTTGTTGTAAATTGAAATTCACTTTTTGTCAAGGTGGTAGTAAGAACATATGAACGATTAATGAACCAATTATTCAATGAAGGGATGAAGTGATAATATAAGAAAATTTACCAATTTATAATTATAATAATGTTATAATATTAATATTAATTTACTAATTTCAATTTTATGTTCTTACATGTTACGTGGTTAGAATAAATAATACACATCATTGATGGAGGTCGTGGTCCCTACATAAGCATGAATTATGATCTCAATCATTATCGAATTGATATAGTGAATGTAAATTTTAAATATGATCATTTAATAATTTTAAAATATTAAAAAAAATTATTCATAAAAATCATCCTAGATTCCACCTATAGGAGTCCGTGATAAAAACTATGAAGATCATGTCATGAGGGTAGTAGTTTGCACTTATACACGATCGATGTGTTTTTTCATAGTGAAAACTATGTAAGGAAATAATAATTGATGTTAAATTAATATAAATGAAATTAATAATCTACATAAGTCATAATTTGTTAATTTAAAAAAGTTATAGAATATTTTTTAGTGGAAAATGAAAATGAAAGTCTATGAGGTCGGTAATGCTCATGTCTGAATCTTTAATTTTCCAGGGAATACTTCTTGGAAAAGGAGTGTTTAAAAAAATTAATTTTGGATAATGGATATGTTTTTTGGGAGAGTGTTATAGAATGATAAAATTGGAATATGGTCACTAAATAATTCTAAATTATGAGTGTGAAAATAATGGGTGCAAGTGGTCACTTTTATAAGTTACGTAATGGGAATTTACCAAGGAAAATAATGTTTTGTAAGAGGTAAAAATGGAATGAAATGATATGGAGGTTATTTGGGTAAGAAATGTTTGAAAATAAAATTATATTTACAACCTAAAAAATTATATATATATATATATATATATATATATGGTCTAATATTCATGTTAATGTTTTATAAATCAAGCCACATTATATTAGTAATATTAACACTTATTACTGTAAATAAAATAGTAATCATATTAGTTAATTTATTACTAAAATATAAGTAGTCCCTTATTTAATATTGTTGACATAATTATTCATAATTTCGGATCTATTTAACCGAATTATTTTTATAAATATGATAAAACATTATCTAAATTCCACCCACATAATAAAAAAATATCATTTTCAAATAAATGATATTTTATAAACATTAAAAGTATGTATAGTATAAATTTTTTATTGTTAATAATTTTAATGATAGTAATTTATTTATTATAAAGAAAATGAAATTCATGAAACATTAAAATAAATCCCAAACATATTTTTATCAATTATTTAATTAATTGAATGAAAATATATAAAATATTTTTACTCTTTAAAGTAACCACTAACAGTAGTACTAGAAATAGTTTCCATGGGTTCTATATATTCAAATAATATTTAATAGTGAAAAATTTTATTATTTTATTTAATATTTGACCACTTAAATTGGTTTTACCTTCTAGTACATTCTTATATATTTATAAATTCCTCCATATTATAATTCTCCTAAAAACACATATTGGATAAAAAAATAGATATTTTCAATAAGTTATAAAAAATTAATACTAAATAAATAAATATAATAAAATTTTTAAATTAAATATAATTATATCTATTTCTATTTTAAAAAAATATAATTTTAGATTTTAATAAAAAATATAATGATAAAAATAATTTATTTAAAAAGGTATTGTTAAATATTAAGTGTTCTTAATATTATTTCAAACCAATTTTTTAATTAAAATTTTTATTGTATTGTATTTCACCTAAAAATATCTTACATTTTATCTTAATTATATTCTAAATTGATTATTTAAATTTAAAAATGTTTCACAACCATAATATTTGTACATTAGAAGAAATATATTGAACTCATGATTACTAAAATGAATATAAATATATATACTAAAATCTTATGTTGTTGTAATTTAATTTTATATTTTATTGGATAATAATCAAACACATAATATAATATTAATACAATTGAAAAAGAAAATAAAAATCATTCATCAACTGATTCACCCTCGCCCATCTCAATAGAGGAAACCAATCCTTCCAGGAACATCAACCTCCACAAAATTTTGTATGAAAATGGTTTAAATGAAAACCATCTCATACGATAGAATATATATTATGATCACTCTGTCATATATGTGCTTAAATAATAATGCAACTTCTAATTAATAATAATTTTCAATTAAAAAATTAGTTGTCTTTGTTTGTAATAGTTTTTAAATGGAATGATCTATTCTATAATGTAATTTACCACATTTAAAAACTAGGGAAACCTACGTGTTTTAACTACTAGTAGCAATTAAACCTAAAATTTTACTCTTATCTATATTTAATTTCACTCTTCATTATTCTAAAACATTGACAAATGATCACCATTTAGTTTCAAACTCAATTATTCTCTCAGAATTTTAAACAAATTTATTATGAAAGCATAATATAAGGGATTATCATTAATATTCTATATATTGCCGGAAATTGGTATGTCATTGTTTAATTGATAATTTACATAATAATTTCACCACATTAAATTGTTATATAAATTTTAATATTTTATAAATCATATCTAAAATCACTTTCTTTAATGATTCATAATTTAATTATTCTTCATCCAACAATTAACTTGAATAAAAAAAATATATTTTTATCCTTACAATATACTAGTACAAATCACATATTATAGATACTTAAAACACTCATATTTTGTAACGGTATGTTCTGGTATGCTGTTGGGATGACAATTACAAAAATTATTTATTGACACTATTTTTAGATCCTTTGAATATTTTTCAAAATATTAATTAAGGTGGACACATGCCTCATTCTTCATTAAAATCATTTCACATCATTAGATAAAAAATATATTTCAAAACATAACATTATTAGTTCATGAATGAGTGAAAAAATTATGTGATTAATATCTCCAAAATAAAACACCAACTACAAATTACTTCACATATGTATTGTCTAAGTTTTTCTATTTTAGTTTTAAGTGGAACAATCATTCAATTGAATCATCACACCCTCGATCGAGCCTCAATTGTTTTTTATGATTTTCTCAATTGAACATTTATTTAAAAATATATTTCATTGAAAAATACAATTTTAAGTATATTTTCCAATATTTTTACTAAGAGGACCTTATGTGATTATAAGAAAATCATCAAGAATGATCCATCAACACACTCATTGAGAAAGGGAATTCGTGATCATGTCTTGAGAACTAGTTTCCCAACATTAATATAGATCTATACCTCCATAATTATGCATCATTATTTGTGAAACCATATTATATTATTTTTTATGATATATTCATTTGAGGAAAATTTTACAAACATTATTATTTCTATAAATGTTTACAAAAAATGTGAATTTTTCAAATGATAAATAAAGAAGGTCCCATTTTCAAACTCCTCCCTTCTCATTAATTTTGTTCCCTATATTCCTATTATATCATGATAAATATTAACTATTGAACATTATATTTGGTAAATATTTAAAAAAAATTATATATGAACGGTGGGTTTGTAAAAAACTGAGTAATGGTTGTACATATTTTTTAATCGTCGGTGCTATATGGGATTGAAAAGTAATGATGAAGAGTGATAGAGAATAGATAAGAGGTGGGTGGTGTTAATATATTATATAGGGATGATTTGGTAATATGGAGGTGTTGGTCATGGTAATATGAAAAATGATGAAGAAATTGTGCTAAGATAAGAAGATCGGTTCAAGCCATTTCATGTCTAATGCCACACAATGTAATCAGTTTTAGTCTATAGATATGTTTCTTATAGAGGACTAAAACATCACAAGAATGGTGAAATCATAGAATACATAATATCTCATATTATATTGGTCGAAAATGATTATCTAAGGAAATAAATATCACACATCGTGTGGTTTTGATACATAAGTAATGTATGGATTGGATACAAGACCTGAGTTGTGCCATGTATTTTCCCTTAAAACTCCCTGTCTACACACACCATATGGTCCTGAAAATATAACGTATTTTGGATATACGACTATATGTCTCTGTGATACATTCTTAACTGACCATAAGAGTCCATCATATTGAGTTATATAAGGATATTTACATATAGGTTTACCTTAAACAACCCAAGAAATTTTTGGTACATTCTCGATTACTGCCTATGGCTCAAACACCATGTTCGGGGGGTGGGGGTGTACATTTCATATACATTTCCACACTTATTATTTTTCATGTTCTATATTCTAAGGGTTGTAATTTTTAAATTAATTTCTTATTCTATACAATTTCACATATATGTTGTGGTGGTGAAATCCAATTTCCCATCAATGAATCTATACTTGATATTATGGTCATTTGGGCCATTTTATCTCTATAAGAATGATAAATAGTTTTAAAGAAACATGTTCTATATGATCACTGTGTTAGTAAATCCCTAAATAATTTTAATTATATGGAATAGTTTCCCAATATAAATGATATTTTGGTACTAAATATATGTTCTGGGTGTGGGTCCTCTACACTGGGAAAGGAGTCAGTACTATCCGAACCCAAAAAATTGATATTACCATATATAAATGACAGAGATATTACTCCACTAAAAAATGAGTTCTAGGTCCACAAAATATAGATTTATTAATCTAAGGATTGATTTATTCCTAAGAAGTTTTATGTCCTCCCTAGGGGTAATCACTCCCTTATTTGACATACATTCCTTGGAGAGGCATGGGTCCCCAAATATGGTTCTATATTAGGGATGCATAAATTAAAAAGTGTTATAATCGAAATTTTTTGGTTATGTATTATATGTAATTTGGGTTTCAATTCGATATGTGACCATTATGGAGGTGAGATATGAATATGGATATTTTACTTTTTTATTGGCTAGTTAAATACTTAATGAATATATATTTTTACCCCTATATTATTACATGAATTATTATTTCATCCTTATTAATTTTTAAGGGAATCCTAATGTGTATGATTTTACATAAATATCTGTAGCAATTTTATCAAATATAGACCCTCATTTTTCTTACATAGATATTATATATTATTACATAAATATTTATTATATATCATAGTGATCCATACAAGAATAATAGCGGTGTAAAATTTGTGGAAACGTGGACATATAAACTACTGGTTCAAAAGTAAACTTCATCATCTCCCACTAAAATATTCACAACTAGAATCCATCATATACATTAATTAATTAATACCATTCTATATAACCTAGGGAAAAGGACACACAAGAAAGGGTGAGCTCAGATTCTCAGTAAGCATAAACAAGGGATATATCAATGATCAAATGAGTATATGGGTATGAGAACATGAGAATAAAATTTTAAAATAATATCATATATATAATTGTTCACAATGATGAGTTATGGAATAATTCATGGTAGTTTATAATACATAAATAATACTTGAATTAGAAATCATCAGTCATTAGAGTATAACATTGGCAGAAGACATGATTTGGTGGCCAACACATAATCATAGAAAATCAGTTCCTTAATAGTTAATTCCCACATACAAGAGTATCATAGTGGATCGGTCCCCCAAAACCATCATATTTCTCAAGGTTCACTCATAAGATTATCATATTGGATAGTGACCCTTACTTATTAGGGTTCACACCCCATTCCAGTCTTATATTTCTCATAAGATATCAATATTTACCAATTGAATCAAAGGGATATATAATTTCAGTCCCACCAATCACATAATTAGAAAAATACATATTTGTTCTATAATAACATATAAAATTACTCATATCAGAACCCATGAAAAAAAATGGGTTTCATAAAAATATTATCATAGCATAAAATATTGAAAATAAACATGTTTCATAAACATTTTATCATTTCAACATAGCATAACTTGTTGATAAGGAATGTGTTTCATAATTTTTTGCAAAACCATATAGATAAAAAATAATTTTGGAATCCTTGGATCTCATCACCATAACAGAAAATGTGAAATTAGGTATTTTAGTCTTTTATTAATTGAAATACAATTACAAGATAATTAAAATATTTTTTTGGGAACATAGACTTTCCACATTAGAAATTACTTTTGAAAAACAAAAAAAGCTGAAAATATTGTGAAAATACATTTCCTTGAAAATAGACATGGAAAATTATAAGGAATTATTTATAGTATGGAGAATTCATAATGGTATGAAAATCCATTGATTTCATATAAGTTAAAATTAAACATTGCTTTAACAATTTTATAAAAAGTTAATTGTTTCTCATTTTGAAAATTAAAATAATATTACATTTAATATTTTTTTTAAAAGTAAATAATGGTTAACAATTGTGTTAAATAATCATAGTAGAATATAAAAATATTTATATAATTTTTTTTATATCCATGGATATGAAAGAAAAATGTTTTTCTACAGAATAGGGAAATAAAATAAATTTTCATTAAAAACCTATATTCAGTATGAGGATTACCAAAGGTGAGGAATGTGAAATGAAATCTTTTATTTTCATGAAATAACTTCTTTCCAAGAAAATTCAGGTATTTAGTGAGGGTTTGATAATATTATTACATCATTAAAAACATTTTTATATACAATCCCAATAAACAACGAGATTATTCATAAAATTGTTACTTCTTTAGTAACATTTAAATTATCAGACCCGTGGATGAAAAAACATTATGTTGAGATTTAAATACACATAAAATTTGTAATAATAATTATACAAGTCATTCATGGGTATTATATACACCATATAAAATTAATAAGTGTGGAATGTGGAATTCGTCTCCTAGAAATAAAGTGAGACAAAAATAAGTTACCATAAGTCCAAAATCCTTCATTTGTGCTTGAAAATCATACATAATTAAACTATAATTATTATACATATATTTTTAAACCATATAATCTATTAAATAACATATATTACTCACTAATAGCGTTTTTATCACCTGTTTATTAAAAAATATTTATTAATCTCATTATTCTGGGGGATATCGACTTTATTTATCGTGAAAGTTTTTTTAGTTAGTATTGTTCCTTGTACTCTGATCATAGTTCCATAATAACCATAAAATTAATCATAATTAAAATATAATATATATAATTTCATCAATAAAATTGGATATATAAATATGAATTTCACTCTTCATGGAGAAAAGAGGCCATACGTTTGCATGAACGCTATTTTCATTTATCTATGAATGGAATTAAAAGGGAATATATTAATTCTCCATTAATTAATAATTATTATATCATATATATCATATATATTAACTATATATGTATACTTATTACTATCCATGTAAAGTGGAAATGGAAAATGAATCACACTGTGTCATGGGGGAGGTAGTCCGCATGTATTCATGATAAACATTATCATTTTTCATTGGATTAGAAGGTAATAAGGTAGAAAAGAAATTATAATTATAAATGTCTAATTATGTCATAAGTATCATACACAAACACTAATACCATAATAATAACAATCCATTCAATATGGTGGTGGAAAATGATGTGTATCACTACATGGAGACTATAAGTCATACATACACACGAGCAATACATTCAATTACCATTTGATGGTAAGAGGGTGCATAATGTTTATTTCATAATCATAATAACATTTTATTATATTTATTACATCAAAATAATAATTTTATTCTAAATACAATTTCTTTTGATGAGGCATCATAGAAGTTAAAACAAGGTGATCAGTTAATATGATTACCACATATTTGAAAGAACTTCTTGGGACCTCCTCTTAAGGATCCTAGGGTTGGTTTTATGGAGTAATAAATCCACTAGAATGTATATAAGGAAGCTTATAAGGGATTTTTTCTGGGGATGGTCATGATATAGTTTTAAAAGTTGTGTTATGAAGATAATGTTTGGATGACTTTATGTAATTGAGGGGAGGGTCACACTTGTAGTTTCATACAAGATTAAAATATAATGATGTCATTATACAGAACAATTCTCCCAAATGTCTAGGTATTAGATGACAAGTTAGTTACCATTTAAATCACACAAATCAATACAAATTTTGGCATGTTTTTTTCCATTTTAAACATTATATGTTTTATTAACCTCTTGGTTAATCAATTTTAACCTTAGTCATGATAAAAATTTTATTACTCTTAATGGGTTATAATTTAACGTGTAAGGTAAAAAATGGTTCATAAATGAAAAATGGATAAACTTTTAGACCATATATTATTCTCCATTTTTTCTTTTGATATTTTTTTAAATAATTTTATAAAATATTATTTTGATAAAATATAATTTATGTCAATTTTAACAATAGTCATTTAATTTGACTTAAATGACCTAAATTAAAAGACCAAATATGAATATAATCCTCTGAAATCACAATAATTTGTTGTATTCATTAAAAAAATTCACATGAAACTATAAATCACTAATTTTATATTACATCTAATATTTTTTAAACCATTTATTATATTTTTCTATTAGTTAAATAAATAATGTAGTAGAGTTGCATAATAATTTAAGGTAATTATTTAATTAATGAAAATAATACATATGTTGATGTAAATCCATGTTAAATTTCTATAAATTATGTTTTGACCATTGTTTTTTTACTTTTTCATTGGGAGTTTAATGATGAAAAGGAATTGGGAGGATACCCATAGTGGGGAAGTCAATGAGTTTTTGGAATTTTCAGCATAAACATATACCTTTTATTTTTTTTCGGAAATTACACACCATGTAATTAGAGTACACCCTATGTAATGGATATTGGGAAGAATCTATGAATAGAATACACATAATGAGAGGTTTATACACCCTATATAGGTTTCACATCATGTAATGGAAAATCTTGGGTTTTAATAAAAGATGATGGATTTGTCAGTGATTTCAGACATCATGGATTACACGATGTGTAATGGGATTATATTTCATGTAAATTTCATGAATTTATGTTTTTATGGTGGTGCATAGATGATTCTTATTTCAATCAACCTGCAACCATACATCTATCAAACTAAATCTAACCATAAGTAATTTTGGGTGACTCTTTTCCTTATGGATCACTTCATTTCGTGATTGATCTCCATTGTGTTTGGATTTTTTAACAACGTTTAACACCCTGAGAGTTTTTGAAATTTTTTTATAAAATAATTTTTTTCTTATGTTATACACTTCACCAAGTAAGTCTTGTATTATACAAAACACCAAATTACCCTGCGTTACACACAACCTTGAGTTTCTACAAATCACAATTTTACTATAGTAGTTATATTAAAAAGGAAGTTATAATCTATATTTTTGAATATAGGTTTTTAATAGGATAAAATAAATTACGAAATTATTACTTACAAAGGTAAACACCTTTTGAAATTAAAAAGAAATATTTTTCTGATGAACTACTTAATTGTGAAAAAGTTTGTTTTATACTGATAAAATAACTCTTTTTGGATTATATTAATTATATATATAAATATGTAATATTTACTATAATTTTTAACATTTTTTATATTTCTTTTCTATACATGATATAAAAATAAATGCAGTTTTATGCATAAAAACAAAATTTTTATAAAAATAATATTTCTAATTTTTGATGGAACAATTGTTTTAAATAAATATTTTAGCACATTAATAAATTTTATTTGATAAAATAAACTCTTTATTTGATAAAGGCATATCAAAATTTAATTCAGCTGAATTTTTGGAATTTTTCTAATATGTTTAATATTTTGATGAATAATGAAAAAGTTCTGAATTCTAGATTGATATATCTTCTTCATCTGAATAATTTTTTGTTAAATTATATTTTTGATTGGTTTTAATATATAATAAAATCAATTTTATATCATTTAATACATTTTAATTCAATGTAATAATTTAATAATTGAGATTTTATATAATAACATTCTAAAAATTTGAAAAATTTTACTTTGAAACCGAATTTTTTCATCCCTCTATAGGACTTATTTTTTATTAACTTCAACAAATTTGGTGAATTTAAATTGGAAGAACTGATTCGATATTTTTAATCCTGGGATAAAAATTTATTAAATAGGTCCAATTTATTTTTGGATAATATAAATATTAACTTGAGTAATTTTTATTACCAATGATAAATGTAAAATGTGTAATTAAGGGTAAAAATAATATTATAAATACTATTAAATTAACCTAAATCTTTTAAATCATTATTTGGAAGAATTTAATTCTACCAATTACACATAAGGTTATAAATTTAATATTTTAATGGACACATATCCATGATATTGACTTGGATATTATTAAAATCAATGAGAGTGACAAAATATCACACTATCACATTTAATAAGTATAATATTTTTAAAATGGTTATAAATATATTTTATTCTATAATATATATATTATTATGGAAGAAACATATTTTACATATATCATGGTAATTTGTTTTTTATTTTTAGCTAAGAAATATTTATCATAATTAATTATATACTAATAATGGAATAATTATACAATTAAGAAAAAAACTCAATTTTGTGATATTAAAATAAACATATTTTGAATTAATTATGTTTATCAATGATTTTTATAGGAAAATATGGCATATTTAAGGTATGTTAATATTTTTTTTGAAGTGATATTGGTGGATTTATATTTTAAAGTCAATTTAATGAATTATGTCAAAATTGACACTAATGATTGTTTATGAAAATAGTATTCGACTACATTAATTAAAAATTATAAAAAATATAAATAAGAAAAAAGGGATAAATAATGGAATTAAATATAATTAATTGACCATTTCATGTTTAATTTTCCCATTATAAGTAAAAATATCATCCTTTTAACATTGAAATTGTTTGTAGCGTAATTAAAATTAAAATAAGTTAACAAAGTGTTAATAAATAATATAAGGATTAAAATTAAAAAAAATTATAAGATATATTTTTTATGGTATTAAACCATATCCAGCATTATATCCTAATTTATTTTAATTTATATGTTTTTTTATTTATATTTAATTCATTACAGATTAATATTTTTAGAAATTTCAAAAGTGCTCTCACCGTCATTATAAAAGGACACATCCTCCTTCATATCATTTAACCACTCTTAATCTTTTATATCGACCATACATGGAAAATATAACTTATCCACTTCCCATATATATTATAGTGATTTTTGTCTTCCAAAAGGACCAACACTATAGTCCTTTAAAGGAGATCTAAAAGATCCATTTTTTCAAGAAGAGGTAATTGCTCTAACAGATCACTCCCTTTTTCTACTCTTACATACCTCCTCTAAATTTATGACATATATCATAAAATAATAACTTAATCATCATATATATGTTTAATTTTATTATTAATAACACGCCACTATACAACCCCTATCCAATCGATCAAGAAGTGTTATTATGGCTCGTGCATACGTACGACTTACTATCGCCATGAAGTGATAACATTCATTTTCCATCACAATATTTTATAATTGGTAATTATTATGGGTTTAATGTATAAATATGAAATTTATGAAATTATTATACTTATTTAATTAAAATATCATATCTACCTTTTTCTCACCTATCCTTTTGGGAAATGATAATGTTGTTCCTTCTTATGTATGGCTTAATATCACCATGATGCAATGTGATTAATTTCTCATATATATTGAAACTGGGTGGTTATAAAAATAAATTTAATGAATATATATATCATATATATAAAATAAAAAATAATTTTTATTCATAATAAGTTATATAAGTTTATTTAATTTAATATGAAAAGAAAGTGAAAACAATGTGCATGTGTATATACGTCATACCATCTCTATAAACGGTGTATTTTATTTTCTATCTATAAATTTTATAAATCACCCTTAATACATAATATATATATATATGTATACTTTTTATAATTCTAGATATGATAAAATCATGATCTATTTAAGAGGATCAATGATACCAAGTTAAATAATTAATGAAAAAAAGTAGTTATTACCAGAAACATTACTTTTCCAAGGAATTGTTAAAACATCTGTAATATAAAGTCATAATTAAATCATATCTGATATTATATATAAATTAATATGGTTTATTTTAATATTAAAAATAATATTTTATTTTTTTATAGGATTCTTGAACATATACGAAGGAATTCAAGACATGAGGTAGGGGATTTTTATCTCACATTTATTTATGCGGGACAAAGGCATTATACACAACATGTTTCATTTATGTGGTTCATATAAGGTCCATGAATTTATTTTATGAGTATTATCCTAAATATTATGGTAATTTATTATTCATATAATTTTTTTCATGAAGAATAAGGGACTACCAGTTATAAAGTGACAAGTAATTACTTCACAATCTCATCAATAATGAGGATTATTTCATTTTAAATCATTATTATGGAATATTTAGCAACCAAATTCATGTTCTCTAAAAAACCAATTTTTTTAAATATAATTATTTGAGTTTTTAAATTTATTTTTACCCATATTTTAATTTTTATATAATGGTTGAAAAAAATGTTTTTATCATTTTCTAATCAAATCACTTTATGGCATTATTGAAAAAAAATATAAGGAATGAATTTTTTTAAACATATTTTAAATGAATGAAATATTATACCATCATGAAGACATAATTATTTTAATCTTAATTTAAAATATTAAAAGTTTCATTTTAAGAAAAACATTTTCCTTTATAATTGTGCGACTCTTAAAAAATGATTTCATAATTGAAAGGATATTTACCTCAAAAATTATTTCATGTGATAATTTAAAAAATAATTTCCCATTTCAGATGAACTTATTTTATATTATTAATTATTTAATTGGTATATAAACCAAGGATACCATTAACACTATTTATATGAGTGGTTTATGTTTATTATGTCATGATATATTAGAAAACTATTTTTTTCCATGACTTATGTTATAGTGAAGTGTTTATGAACCTCATTTAATTAAACGGGTTTTGATGGGATAAATGATTTATGTTATTTTCAAACAAATATGTATAGTTTTAATTAAGTGATGGTTGGGACCTATATATCCATCTAATTATTTGGAAAAATTAATCCTATATCATGACATAGTTAAGGGAAAAACTCGATTTATGTGATCTGTGATGGAACACATGTCAGTATGCCAGATCTGTTAAGGTATAAATGTGATAAGAAATGATATGAGAGTATTTCTAGTATTACATGACATATGAAATTGTTTTATATACATATTATGAATCCATGCACATTTTTGACTTAAAAATATGGTTCAACAATGATTTATGATGATGTTTCATTCTTATAGTGCATGCTATTATTTTATTCCATAATTCTTTTTTAGATCCATGATAGGTTGGGTATGAAAATTGTATGTTATACTCGTGTTAACATTCCCACAATTTCATATCATATGTTTTCATAAGATAATATATTTATATATTTAATGTTTACCCTTAATGAGAATCTGAGCTCACCCTTTTCTTATTTTTCCTTTTAATAGGATATTAATCATGGTTTTATGTAGGGTTACTAAAGGGGGAGATCATTTTGGGAAACAATGAATGTATTTCATCAAACTAGATGTATGTGTTCCATGTTTCCAAATAAACTAAACTATAATGGTCCTTGGCCATGTTTTTGTGTAATGATATGAATATTCATCTAAAAAAATATGTAATATCCATGTATGAAAAGAAATGGTTGTTATTGTTGGTATTAGAGAAAACTTTTGGTCAAAAATTCAAACCAAGATGAAAAAACATTAGTGAGGTCACTATAGTTATTCCTAATGAACTTCCGGGGGATGTCTCTATAGATAATAATTTTTATAGGTTACAATCCTAGAGTTTTTTAATAATAATCAATGGCGTAATATTAATCCTATGGTGACATTGATTGAATTATTATAAGTAACTTCCCTGTATTAAATGTTTTTACCACTTGGATTACTATTAACCTCACTATGCTCGAGTTCTATTCAATGGATAAATCTCAAAGGAAATGTTTTAATAATGAATGTCATGACCCCCTCCCCATAAAGTGTACCACTCCTGGACCAAAAATTTGAGAAGGGTGATAATGACCCCTAGTCCCGCCACCAGTAGGCCCCTGGTTGGCGACTCGCACCTAGGGTATAGTAAACACTCAGATGGGAAGAATTACCCTCTAAGAGAACACATGAAAAAATGAGAGATAAGATAGACAACAACCAAGTCCATCTTAGAGAACAATATAAATTAAATCCAAAGTACACATATGTAATGTCATGAAAAACTAATACAACTGAAAGGGGAAAACTACAAGTACCCAAAAGAAAGTAAAAAAACTAGAAACCATAAAGCCCAAACTGCTCTTGCAACCCCAAGCTAGTAAATATCATCCTAGTCTCTAACCTACTCCAAGTTACATGAAAAACAGTTTATATAATCATACAGTGAGTATAATAGTATACTCAGTAGTATCCTCCATGAAGCATCTCACGCTACAGTCAAGAAAGCATGATAAAGCACAGTGAACAACATGTAAAACTAACTCCTCACCTAAAAAGGCATACTATGTTCCCAGAATCACCATGGATACTCTCACCAAGTTACTCATAAAAGAGTATATAATATAATAAATAATATCAAGGGTAACCTGCTACAAATTCCCCAGTGTTTTGCTGCTTTTTCCCAAGGTTGCATTCCCTATGCATCTCTCCCAAAAAAGGATAGCCCACCGACCCCTGGGCAAAGCACAACAATAAGCCCCTCATGGAACAAAACCACCATGTATACGTAAGCAAAGTAACCAAGTAGTTTATAAGAGGCACCACAACTCGAATAACATGCATCATACGTCCGGTATTAAACCTCACGCCATTATAGGACATACACTGAGTAAGGATCCTCAAGCCATCAAAACCTATACACATTACAACTATAGTAGTCCATATGAAACTATATCCAAAATATATGTGTGTAAATAACCACTATCCATTACATCCCTCTACACCCAAATATGGAAAAACTAAACAATGTGCTTACCAACACAATTAACTACCAAGAGAAGAGAGCGGAGAAAAAGGGGGTAGTCAACCATTCATCCTCCCATCAGAATTTTGGGGAAAACACCCCTAGGGCACAGAATCCCCAGGGTGTCAGTTTCCCTAACTGATAAGGTGAGGTAGCATAACGAAACACAAAAAGTACAGAATTATACTATATCTTACAACCACACTATGGGCATAACCTAGTTTTAAACTCAACTACTGGTACCATCTCTCGGACTCCTGACAGCCACTTCTAAGAATCAGTATCCTATAAGCACACAACCATTTAAATAGCTTTATTAAAATACTTCATTCCCTTTTTATTAGTTTCACAATATGTTAATTAAATAATTAAACATTAAATTAACCATTTAAAATTCCACATTATATTTCATTAGCATCACACCCAAAGTTTTTTGTCCTTAGCATTGCATCCCAGAAAGCTCCAACCCCTTGGTTTAACATCATTTATTAAATTATTTATTTACAGCATTACTTTCCCATATTCATAGGAATCCTAGAAAAAACACTCTATGCTACTAAACATAAGGAAGTTTAACATGGTGAGTAGATGATCTACCCATAGAGTATTTTCTACCTATAGAAAGTGTAGATACACCCTCCCTTAATAAGATAAACATTGAAACATGTGGCATACCCCACGTGTCTTAATCCCTTTCGGATGATGGGTAAGAAATACCATCTACCTGGAGTAGTGGGGAAAGTAAAGAAGATAAACAACCAATAAGAATCAGATAGCATCCAAACATTCACATCCAATCCATTCCATCATCCACGGTGTCCGACCAGACAACAATATGCATAAACTGATGCATCATGCCACTCTAGGAATCAACTGCTACCACAAAAATACACCTCCCGACCCCCACATTTCACAATAGCCATACATGCTCACATAACAACACAAGTACCAAGAAAACAACCATCATATCAATTGGGATCTTATCCCTTAAATAAGAAATAGGGTAACTCAGAACCCAACAATTAATTATCTTTTACCAATAAACTTGTTCCTTAATCCATCTTGAATTAATTGATTTATTTTTTGTCAGTTCCAACATTGAGAATCCCAAACATTTAGCTATCACAAATTATTAATCATGCTTACTGCATGAATTTGGTAAACATAAAACTACCACAACAACAATCAAATTCATTCACATGCCTCTTCATCTTTAGCCAAACAATTATCATTTAATTATTGATTTATGTTCTTTACCAATCTCAATCGAGAATGAAAAGCTAAAAAAAGAAAGAAAAAATATCACACTATCTAGAAAAAAATGGAAATAACATACGAAAAATATTAATTTATTTACCTAGTTCAAATATTTATCATGTAAATTTCATAGTGATCTAGTGAGGTAAAACATGCTTACTATGTAGTTTCATGTAAAATAAAAGAGAAGAAACAATTCTCCTAACTCAAATTGTTTTTGATGTTATTTATACAAGAACGAGCCACACAACGGGTCACAATCTCCTCCCTCATAACAACTACATCCACCCGAGGATGTAGAGACACCACCACACCGGTCAACACCCACGAAAATCCAAAAAAGAACATTGAGATATCATTACATAAAAGGGCATGGAGAAAGAAAAGGAGCTGATCCCAAAAGAATGACGATAGATCATACCTTATATCGAAAATTGATTGATAATGCTTGGTTGCCTCAAAAATAGAGGGGAACTAATGCCATGAGGAATTTTTGTTCACACAACTCCTATGAGAAGGAATGAAAGGTTCAAGCATCTCACAGCTGAGAACAAGGAGGAAGAACTAGAGAGAAAGATATATTGTCCCTTTAGAAGATTTAACGATGTAGTGGTTTAAGGTACACTGGATTTTCCATTAAATGCGGATCGCATTAACCCTAATGTTTGACCAAGTAAAACCATCCTAAGCCTTAAAAAATTATTATAGGAGTTATGGACTTTGAATTGGCCTTAGAGTCCTTATAACGTGGCATTAAATGAATTTTATGTTAAAGGGGAGAAACTATAGGATGTTGGAAACACTGTTCAAGAACTCAAAATTTAGAAAAGATAAAAAATTGTTCATGAACCTCACTGTGAAAACCTCACAATTCTAGAAACACTGTTCATGAACCTCACTATTGAAACATCACAGTTTTGGAAACACTATTCATGAACCTCACCTTTCAAACATCACTATTCTGGAAACACTATTCATGAACATGAAATTTGGTAAAGGAAAGAGGTTACTGTTAGAACCTCAATCTTCTGGAAACACTGTTCAATAACCTCACCATTGAAACCTCACCATTGGAAGCTCACCATTTTGGAAACACTATTTACAAACCTCACTGTTGAAACCTTACCATTCTAGAAACACTATTCCTGAACTCAAAATTTGGAAAAGGAAAGATGTTACCATTGGAACCTCATAGTTTTGGAAACACTCTTCATGAATGTGAAATTTGGAAAAGGAAAGAGGTTAATGTTGGAAGTATAGTGTTCTGGAAACATAGTTTATGAATGTGAAATTTTTCAAAGAAAAGATGTTACTGTTGGAACCTCACCGTTCTAGAAACACTATTCATTAATGTGAAATTTAGCAAAGGAAAGAGGTTACCGTTGGACCTTACATAAGACTACAATTGCACTGTTCACCTAAGGGTATAGATGAGACTATTCAAACAAGGTTACGGTTGCACTGTTCAAATAAGGCTACCGATGACACTACTCACATAAGGATATTGTTTCACTATTCACCTAATGCTACCATTGAACTATTCACCTAAAGCTATCATTTCACTGTTCACCTATGGCTACTATTTCACCGTTCACCTAAGGCTACTGTTGCAATATTCACCTAAGGCTACCATTTCCCTATTCACAAAACTAGAAACACTATTCACAGAACTGGACATTTGGAAAAGGGTTGGGGATATGTCCCCTTGACCTCCCAAAACACCTCAGACACCATATTTTTGTAATGGAATGGACCAGAGATGTCTGGGACATTACATCAGATGCCTCTCAAAACATTCTCATCCTTGAGAATTCAAAACTACCTAAAAGATAACAAAAAAAGTCTAAACAACCACCCATCGAGATACATGTCAAAAGAGAGAAATCCCCAAGAAGAAACCAAGGAAATCTATCTCATAAAACTAAATGATATACAACCCCAAAGAGAACATGAATACATGAAAAGAGTTAAGCATCAAAAAAATCTTAGTATTCAGCATGTCTCTGTGACTCATGTTCCCAGTTACACTCCTCCATGCCACCCTGTCACCAAAAGACATGAACCAAGGGGATAGGATTCCCACACAACACCTTCTCTTTGTGGTCTTGGATCTCCACAGGTCGCTCCTAAAATGTCACATAATAATTAACATCGATCTCCCCCTAAAGGATGATGTGATATTCATCATGAAGATAACGACGGAGCTGTGAAACATGAAAAAGATCATGTATCTACCTCATCTGTACGGGGGTGCTACTTGATACGCCACAGATCCAACATGAGCTAAAACCTTGATAGGACCAACTAACTACGGAGAAAGCTTACGGCCATGACCAAACCATGGCTGCCCCTGATGGAGAGTCACCTTCTGAAAAACATGATCCCCGAAATCAAACTCTAAGGGTCCCCCCCCTTTGATCAAAATATGATTTCTGATGATCATGTGATGTCTTCATCCTCTCCCGAATCACCTGAACCATCTCTGTTGTATTCTACACTAGTTCAGGACCGGGAATTGCTGACTCTCCCAACCCAATACGGCACAACGGAGAACAGTAAGTCAGACCATACAAGTCTTAAAATGGCACCATACCGATGGAAGAGTGAAAGAAATTATTGTAAGTGAACTCAACCGAGGGTAAGTTCCTCATCCACAAACCTCAAAAATCCCGAACACAATAGTGTAACATGTCTTCAAGAGTCTGGATGGTCTGCTCTGTCTGACGGTCCGTGTGAGGATAAAAAGTAGTGCAAAGGCTTAACTGGGAACCAAAAGCATGCATGATGGATCTCTACACCATAGAGGAAAAATGAGGTTTTCAATCAGAAACAATCATCCTTGTAACTCCGTTAAGTCTCACCACCTCCTCTAGATACCTCCTCGACAAAAATTCCACTAATCATGACTCCATGATTTCTATGAAGTGGGATGATTTTGTAAAATGATCCACTACCTCCCAAATAGTGTCATTTCCACCCCGATCTCGAGGTAAAT
Source organism: Viscum album (assembly GCA_963277665.1). NCBI lineage: Eukaryota > Viridiplantae > Streptophyta > Magnoliopsida > Santalales > Viscaceae > Viscum > Viscum album. Next base: position 252,546,625 of record OY728120.1, on the reverse strand, counting down.
CGATAACAAAGTCCATTGATATGTCCTCCCACTTCTACTGAGGAACATCTAATGGCTGGAGCAGACCTCCAAAAACATGATGTTTGGTCGTCACCTTCTGGCAGACCAAACACCGTGACACAAACTTCACAACCACACGCTTCATCCCAGGCCACCAAAACTAGATCCTCAAGGATCGATACGACTTTTTCAAGATGGGATGCACCCCTAAAGTAGAACTATAGAACTCTTTTAGAACCATAGAATACATCAACAATGTATAAAATATCCTTCCCTAATACAACACTTGATGTTGTTCATCCTCAGACCAACCATTTGGTGCCTTGCCACAAACAACACGGTCTCTCTAGACCTCAACCTCTAGATCCCCAAATTAGGACTCTTCCACCTACTTCACCTGAGATGACTACACCATCATCTGAAAAAAGACAACCAATGCCCCCAACTTCTCTAATATCGAGATGTAATGCTGACAATTATTCATTTAACTTTCTTGAGTCACTAGATTCATGCACTACATCACTACGTGACTTTCGACTCAGCACATCAACTACAGCATTGCCCTTTCTAGGTACATATGATATTTTGATGTTGTATTCCGTTAAGAACTCCATCCACTAACATTGTCATATGTTCAAGTCACACTGGGAGAAACATAACTCAAACTATAATAATCATTGTTAACCACAAATAGATCGACATTGAGGTAATGTTTCTATGACATTAGAGAAAACACCATGGATACCAACTCAAGATCATGGGTGGCATAGTTGCATTCATGGGGACGCAACTATTGAGACCATAAGAATATACTAATCTATACTGCATCAGAACACAACCTAATACCAGATGGAAAGCATTGCAAAAAACATCCAACTAAACTCCCTATGCTGGAAGACAATGAACTAAAGCACTTAATAACATATCTTTTAGATACTCAAATACTTCCTGACACTGATTAGTCTATATGAGCACCTGATCCGTCCTGGTAAAAGCTGTCAGAGGAGTCGCAACTTGAGAGAAATCAGATATGAGACTTGTATAGTAGCCCATGAGTCCAAGGAAACTTCGCACCTCTGACACTGTCTTGGGGGCTTCCCAAGACAAAATATCTTATATCTTCGATGGATCCACAACTACTCCCTGGTGGAACACTACATGACCCAGGAAATGAACTTAATGTGCGCAAAACTCACACATAAACAACGTCCAAAATTGATAATGTTGACGAATAACTCCCCAAAAAGCATGTAGATTCTCTACATGCTAATCCTAAGACATGAATTACACAAGGATTTCATCGATTAAAACCACCGCAAACTTGTCTAGGATCTCCTAGAACATAGTATTCATCAATCCAACGAACATAGCTAAAGAATTTATCATGATGAATGACATTACAAGGAACTCATAATTCTCATGACGACAATGTAAAGTTGTCTTCGAGATATTCATATCCTTCACATGAATCTAATGATATCATGACCATAAGTATATCTTTGAGAACCTACTTTCACCCTTCAGTTGATCGAATAAATCATCAATATGTGGGAGAGGCCAATTTTTCTTCACTATCACTTTTTTTAACAAACAATAATCGACAAAAAACCACAAACTGCCATCAACATTTTTCACGAACAAAACTAGTGCACCCAATGGTGACACAATCAGCCTAACAAAACCACACTGTAACAGACCATCAAGCTGTATACATAGCTCTCGTAACTTAGAAGGGTCCATCCTATATATATTCCTAGAGATAGAAGACGGTCCAGGTTGTAGCTCGATCCCAAACCTAATCTCTCATCAAGGGGGTAATGCTACAACCTCTTCTAGAAAGACATCGGGGTACTCTTCTTTGAACCTAGGAAACGCCAACTGGTGAACCTCTTAATAACTCAGCATCAACTCATCCATCATGATGATGAGGATGAAACATGCCTCAGACCCATTCGAGGGTCTCACTCACCAATGAACACCACTATCTCTCCATCTGCATCAAAGAACACAACTTACCTCCTGAAGCAATCGACGATAGTATGCACTGAATAAAAAAAATCCATGCCGAGGATGACATCATATAGTGGTATTCATAAACATAGGAAATATCTCCAAGAGAGGTGCTACCCCAACACTAGCTCAGAGTCTCTACATACTTCAAACAAGTCAGCTCATTCTCCAACTGCCATAATCAATTCCTAGGGCACTGAAAGCCTCTCTACCTCAAGTTCCAAAGCATAGGAAAGGGTAGGTGATATGAAGGGGTTTGTCACTCCTAAATCAAACAAGGCATACACCATGGTAGAAAACAAGTAAAGGGTATGTCAAACAATGTCTGCTTCTCATGGAGCTAGCAACACTAAAGCATGAAGCTGACCACAAACTCTTCCATAGAATCTCTGACCCTGATGAAGACCACCACCATAGCTGAACTCTACTCTATGAGGATAGGGAGCGCCACGAGGCTATCCTCTACCTACCCCATCTACCCTCTTCTAATCCAAAGCTAGTGAAACCTACTGCTACTACCTCAGATGGAACTGCCTTGATGGAGGAACCTGGAGCGGAGCACCAGGTGCACGATGAATGATCTGAAAGGTTGGGAACTCTCGTTGTTGATGACCTCGACCACCATAAGAAAAAAACTCATGATCCATTGGAATATGCCTGAGATCTACTGCCTATACAGAAACAAGATTTGGAAGGGTGGGAGATACCCCTGATAGAATAGAAACTCTTCTACCCTGAAAACCAAGAACCCCGGACCATAGCTCTTCTTCTTGAGGGCTCATGAAGAATTCCCTCTCACGACAATCCAGTTCTACAAAATGTCCTCTCGATGAACTCTTCCCTCTCCATCACCTCAAGATATGTCTTTAGCATATATGAGTTGACATGGCACTAGATCTCTATATAAAAATCCTCCTTGAAATGCCTCTCCCTGGCCACCTCAACTGGAAATAGTTCCAAATCATATCATAAAAGGTTCCAAAAATGGATTCCAAACTCTCACACACTGGGACTCCGCAATCAAAGGGTATGAAGCTCCTCATGACTATATTCTTTTGCGGTTGATGAAAGAAACTCAGCTCTAAATTTGTCTCACAACTCCTCTCATGATATCACTGACTCCTTGTGATCCTTGAGGAACAAGAACCACAACTACCTCACTAATCTATGTAGCATCATTAGTAAAAAGGACACCCAGAACTTTTTCTAAGAACATATTGAACTGAAGCCTATCTAAACCTCCTCCAACCTATCTTATGTGACTATATCTAAAATGATGCCTTTGTACTTTTGTAAAATCTGGAACTAAAAATCTTGGAGTGTCCTCCCCCATGTGTCATCGTCGTTAACCTCTATCATGCAGATATCTACTGGAATATCCTGGTGAACATCTTCTACGCAAACCTGATGAGGACGTCGACTTGGATCCATACCTATAAAATAAAAAACCATTAGATCTCATTATCCTGGAATAAGGAAGACTAAACATTAATTTACTAACAGTTTTATTTTATTCATTTTAGGTTACCCCTATACCAATGTCTACCCATTCAAACCTAGGAACATGGAATAATGATACACGATCCATTCCTAGGCCTCTAGCTTGTAACTAATGTCACCTAATTTAGTATCCATCGTAAACTTATAGTTCTGTGCATCAGATCAAAGGGGGCTTAAACACCTATGTCTCAGCCAATCTCTAGTGTTTACAACACTTTCTAAACATGACTAACATTGTTTCCCTAACAACCCATGCAACCTCACTAATGCCTAACACTAAACTCTGTCCTCTCTCTAAACAAGACTCTCCTACCACTCTAACATGACCCCCTCCCCAAAAAGAGTACCTCTCCTGGGAAAGAATGTGTGAAGGGAGATAATGACCCCCGAGTGACACCTCCAGTAGGCCCTGGGTTGGCAACTAGCATCGAGGGTATAGTAAACACACAGATGAGAGGCATTACGCTCTAAGAGAATGTTTGCAAAAGAGAGAGATAAGATAGACACCAACCAACCCCAAATTAAACAAAAATATTAATTAAATCCCATGTACACATATGTAATTTAAGGAAAAACTACTAAAATATAAAGGGGAAAACTAAAATTACCCAAATGAAAGAAAAAATAATAGCAACCATGAAGCCGAAACATCTCCTGCAACCCCATGCTAGTAGAAACCAAACTGATCTCCAACCTTCTCCAAGTGACCTGAAAAAAAGTTTATATAATCATACAGTGAGTATAATAGTATACTTAGTAGAATACACCCTAAAGCTTCTCGTGAAACAGTAAATAACGGATTCTAAATCACAGTGAACAACAAGTGAAATTAACTCATCACCTAAAAAGACATACTATTTTCCCTGCCTCACCATGGATACTCTCATCAAGTCATGCTTACAAGAGTATCTAATATAATAAAGAATATCAAGGTTACCCTACTACTAATTCGCCACTGGTTTTCCACTTTTCCCCAATGTCTCATGTCCTAAGCATCTCTCTCCAAAAAGGCTTGCCCAGAGACAACTATGCGAAGCACCACAACATGCACCTCGTGCAGAAAAACCACCACATCCATGTATGAAAAGTAACCATGTAGTTTCTGGGATCCACTGTAGATCGCATAACATATATCATATGTCATGTATTAATCCTCAAGCCATTATAGCCCATACACCAAGCAAGGGTCCTTAATCCATCATATCATATACATGTTACCCCTACAGTTGTCCATAGAAAACTATATCCAGAATATATGTGTGTGAATAATCACAATCCATTACAGACCTCTACACACATATATGGGGGAAACTAACCACTGTGCCTATGAGTGCATTTATCTACCAAGAGAAGAGAGCAGGGCCAAAGGGGGTAGTCAACCATCCATACTCCCGCCAGATTGTTGGGGAAAACACCACCCCCCCAGGGCTCATAATCCCCAGGATGTTAGTTTCCCTAACTGACAGGGTGGAGTAGCGTATAGAAACATAAAAAGTATATAATATACTATATTTCACAACCACACTATGGGAATAACCTACACTTTTACTCAAATTCCACTAACATCACTCTGACTCCCAACTACCACTTCTAAGACCAAGTATCATATAAGAACACAACCTTTTTAAAAGGTTTATTACATTATTTTATTCCCTATTTATCATTTTCACATTATTTTAATTAATTCATTAAACATTAAATTAACCATTTACAATTCCACATTATATTTCATTACCATCACACCCAAAGTCTGATGTCCTCATCATTGCGTCTAAGCAAGCTCCAACCCCGTGGATTAACATCATTTATTCAATTATTTTTCTACGACATTACTTTCCCATATTCCCAGGAATTATAGAAAAAAAAATTCAATGCTAATAAACACAAGGGGGCCCAACCTAGTGAGTAGATGAGCTACCCGTCAAGTACTTTCCGCCTATAGCAAGCGTGCAGACCCATCCTCTCTGGAGTAGCTAAACACTGAAAGCATGTGTTATAGCACGCATGTCTTCACCCCTTTCAGAATAATGGTAAGCATGACCATATGCTTTGAGTAGTGGGGATAGTAATGAAGATAAATGACCAATAATAATCAGCAAGCATCCAAACATTCACATCTAACTCATTCCATCATCCACGTTTTCCGCCCCGATGCCCACATGCATAAACCGATGCATCTTGCCACTCTAGGTGTCAAATGCTACCGGAACCAATAGGCCTCCCCGCCCCCATATATCACAATAGCCATCTAGACTCAAATCACAACACATGCACCAGGAAAACAACCATTATATCAATTGGGATCTTGGCCCTTAAACAATCAAGAGGGTAACTCTGAACCCTACAAAGAATTATCTTTTATCAAAAAACATGTTCTTTAATCCATCTTGAATTAACCAACTTATTATTCATATGTGCCAACTTCACGGAACCTAAATAGTAAGCTATCACAAATTGATTAATCATGCATACTGAATCTATTTGATTAACATCAAATTACAACAACAACCCTCAAATTCACTCACATGCCTCTATATCTTTAGCAATAAAATTACCAATTAGTTCTGTTTGTACGTTTTGTTAAAAATTTCCATCAAGAATGAAAATCTAAACAGATAATGCATAGATATCACACTATATAGAAAAATAAGAGGCAATGAAATACGATCAATATCAATTTATTTATCTGGTTTAAATATTTATTATGTCAATTACATTGTGATCTAGTGGGATAAAACATGATAACTATACAGTTGCACCTAAAATAAATGAGAACCAACAAATCACCTACCTTAAATAGTTTATGATTTTCTTTATATGAGAATGTGCCAAAAAATGGGTCATGGTCTCCTCCCTAGTGACAACTAAATCCACCTTAGGATTTAGAGACACTACCACACCGGTAAACACCCAATAAAATATCATTAGGAACAAGGGGATAGTATTCCATAAAATGGAAAGGAGACATAGAAGAAGATGAACCTAAAAGAATGAAGATATATCATACCTTATATCGATGATTGATTGATACTTCTTGGTTGCATCAGAAATAGGGGGAACTAATGTAAGGATGAAATATTGATTTAAAAACTCTTATGTAAAGGAATGAAAGGTTCAAGAATCTTACAGGCAAGAACAAGGATGAAGAACTAGGGAGGAAGATATATCATCCCTTAAGATGATTTAATAGAGTAGTTGTTTAAGATATGCTGGATTTTCCATCAAAAGAAGATCTTATTGAACCATCTGGTTTGACTATGTAAAAGGATCTCATGCCTTTGGGAAATTAATATAGGAGTTATGGACTTTGAATTGGCCTTAGAGTCCTTAAAACAAGGAATTAAATGCATTTTATGTCAAAGGAAATGTTAAAGGGGTGAAACTGTTAGAAGTTGGAGCACTGTTTAAAAACTCAAACATTATCAAAGGAAAAACAAAGTTCATGAACCTCACTATTGAATCCTCACCGTTGGAACCTCACCATTGGAAGCTTAGCATTCTGGAAACACTGTTCATTAACCTCACCATTGTAACATCACCATTCTGGAATCACTGTTCATGAAATCAAAATTTTGAAAAGGAAAGAGGCTACCATTGGAACCTCATAGTTTTTGAAACACTGTTCATGAGCATGAAATATGGAAAAGGAAAGAGGTTACCATTGGAACCTCACCATTTTGGAAACACTATTCATAATCCTCATCATTGAAACCTAACCATTAAAACATCACCATTCTGGAAACACCATTCATTAACTCAAAATTTGGAAAAGGAAAGAGGCTATCGTTGGAACCTCACCTTTCTGGAAATATTGTTCATGAACACGAAATTTGGAAAATGAAAGAGGTTATAGTTAGAACCTCACTGTTCTGGAAACATTTTTCATGAATATGAAATTTGGGAAAGGAAAGTGGTTGCCATTAGAACCTCACCATTATGAAACACTGTTTATAAACGTTAAATTTGGAAAATAACGGAGGTTACCATTGGACCTCGCCATTGGAACTGTTTACATAAGCCTACCATTTCACTGTTCACCTATGGCTACCGATGACACTATTCACATAAGGTTACCGTTGCACTATTCAAATAAGGCCACTGATGACATTGTTCACATAAGGTTACTGTTTCACTGTTCACTTAAGGCTATTGTTTCACTGTTCACCTAATGCTACCATTTCACTATTCACCTAAGGTTACCATTGCATTGTTTACCTAAGGATACTATTGCACTGTTCACCTAAGGCAACTGTTGCACTATTCACAGAACTGTGAACACTATTCACAAAGCTACAAATTTGGAAATGTGTTGGGGATAAGTCACCTTGACCTCCTAGAACACCACTGGCATTATATTTTCATAAAGGAATGGACCAGAGAGGTCTAGGACATTAAAATGAATGTTAGGGGCAATGCAATATTTTTTCTCCTGAGAAACCGAATGTTTTGGGGGGTAGGAATGAAAATGAGTTTTTATCCTCACACTAATTTGTCAATATATTAATCAGACTAGACTTCCAAATATTAAAATAAAGAACAACATTATATTGTGTCCATTATGAGGTAGTTTCCTCCTTCTTTCATTTGGTTTTTTGTTCCACTATTGGAAGAGCAATCGATCAGTAGCACTAAAAATATATTTTTGGTTCTCTAATGTTTATAACATGTGAATTTAATTTTGTCTTTGTATCACTTGCATAGATAAGTAGATCAATGGAGTAATATCATAAATAATATAAGGAATATAGTTTAAATTGACTCTATGGAATGTGATGAGTTCAAGAACTTATTTTTCTATAATTAATTTCCTTATATTGTTTATAAGAAAATGAAAAGGTAATTGCTTATGTTAAATAAATATGATGATGAATCTATTAGAACCTATGAATAAAATTTTATAAAATTATATGGTATGTTTATTTAATTGTTATGAAACTTAAAAGTATGATTGAACTATTTGTCAATGGGTAAAAACAACATCTTCGAAGGTTATTATTCATAAGAGGCTTCGATAGAAATAAAAACATTGTTCGATGTGATATTAAGGTGGAATTTGAAATTGGTGCTACCCACTATTCCCACATTTTTGATAAGAAAATAGAGATAATGTACCATGAAAACTAAAATAAATACCATAGTTGAATGAAATTCCAACTATATACAAGCTAGAATTGTGGGAAAATGTGTATGGTATGTTTTTGAAAGCAATTGGGAGGTGATTTAAATTTTAAAAAGAATGACATACAAGTCATGAATTTTGAAAGTAGATGAATAGAACTATTGATGAAATATGGGAAAAGTGGATATAAAATGATGCACCACCCATGCATGAATTCTATAAATGCAAGGAGTACAGACATTGTTCTTTTCAATGCTCAAATAAAAAGGTTAACGATGACGATCAACATCAAAAACCTATTACATCCAAAGTAAATGGTAAATCTAATGAAATCACTATTGGTGTTGTAGTGTATGCCAAAGAAGTGGTGAAATGATTGAGTGTTTATGTAATGGAATTCAAGAGTAATGTTGTATAAGTTCTTTTATAGTATTATGGAATACTTAAATATCTATGTATTGGTCTCCAATAGTTTTTCCATAAGGATTTAAGAGAATATGTTGGATACTACTGGTAACCATGAAAAGTGATTGAGGTGGTATAGTGATATTTTTGAAAAAACATGATTAAGGGAATCATAACCCAAAATGTGTGCATTATATTGGGACAATTATATAAATACATGTTCGATTGTGATGAAATAAATGGGATAGTATGGATGAACATGGGACTAATAAGATGAAAATATGTTTTATGATATCGTGGAAAATGATTATAGATTTTTTGGATTTCTGGTTTGTGGAAGGAGGTAATTGATGATATCATTCCATTTACTGGTATACTTTTATGGTAATTTAGGTTATTACCTAGTTTCAGAAGAATATCTGGTAAAGGTATTCACATTTTCAAAATGTAACAACCAAGAGTTACTTTATGTTATATTAGGATCAATGCTAAGCTGTTTTTTTTAAATTTAGTGATCTTATTTATAAAATTTTGTACATTTATCTTTCATATGGTTTATAAGGTTATCATGTTATTAAACAGTTTATATAAAACTTTAGATGAGGTTTTAGAGATTAAAGTATTGTCTCACCCTGAGAGGATTTATGAATATTGGATTACCTCTAATAATTTTTTTTCTTGTGATAATGTTTTATGGGATAACCTATCTTTATATTTATAGATCTCATGATCTACTAATGCTTCAGGAATGAAAAATTCACCTTCATTTCATGGAATAAGAGAAGAAGTGTAAATTTATCAATACACAATGAAAACATTAGATTGAAATGAGTAAATGTAATGAAATAAAGTAAGAATTTATTCTCATAAAAATTAATCAACTCTTGGGAGAGGACCATGAAATAAAAAAATTTATCCCTAAACCTTCATTTTGGATTAAATAGATGGTCTCTCAAATCATCAGATATTTCTGACTTTGTGATTGTTAGCATTTTCCTCACCATGATCTCTATCACTTTCTATCAGAACTTGATAGTTAAATTTCTCTTCCATGTCAAATTTTTCACTTGAAATAAATGTTATCATTTGTGAAAACATAATTATGCTTTATATTGGGTAACAATTATGTTTCCAAATTTCCCTTTTCACTGGGAGTTTTAGTATTCATTTTTATGATATGGGTTTCTATGAAAGAAACATTGAATTACAACAACATTGATGACCCCGACAAATTTTGATGTTGAAATTAATTTTAATGGGGGTATAATGTTACACGTAATGTTATTAAGATCATTATTTTCGAATAAATTAATTTTTTTGACTTTTTTATACCCTGCACCATGTTAGGCTTGCGTTATATGCAACGCTTACTTAGCTTGTGTTACACACAACACTGTGTTTCTATGAATTTTTTTTAATACTATAATTATTTAAAACGTTCCATTACAACATTTCCATTATAATGTTATATATGAATAAGATTAACAGAATTATGATAGTTCGGTTTACACATTTAAAACGATTTGAAATTAAAAGGAAATATTTTTTCCGAAAAATTATTTAAATGTGCACGAGTGTGTTTTATACCAATAAAATAAATATTTATTTATTATATTAATGATATATATATATATATATATATAATATTAAATATAATTTTATAACATTTTTAATCTGTGTTTTTTAGACATTATATAAAAATTAATACAGTTTTATCCTTAAAACTGTATTTAAAAAAAGTAGTTTTCCACCTTTTAAGTGCACAAAAGTTTAAAAAAAATTGACGCGACTATAAAATATATTTTGAAAACTAAAATTCTTAATTGAAATGGGGTTATAAAAATTTACTTTGGTTAAACTTTTGGTATTTTTCTATAATGTTTCAAGTTTTGATGAATACTGAAAAAATTACTGAATTTTAGTAGATAATAGATTTTTCCATGAAATAATATATAATATTAAATAATATTTTTTGCTTTAAATTAAAGTATAATTAGATAATTATTATATCATTTTATCCAATTTAGGTCATTGGAATCAATTTCACCAAGAATTTGGATTTAAAAACATTAAAAAAAATTGAACATTTTCTTATCTTAAAAACACTTTGTTTCGTCCTGCTCATGGAACTGATTTTGATTAATTTTTGTTAATTATGTGAATTAAAGTTTTATTAATAGACACCATATTTTTAATCATAAGTTCTAAAATTATTAAATGGGACCCATTTATTTTTCCACAATATTAATTGTACCGTTAGTAATTTTTATTACCATTGTTAAGGTCAAAATGAGTAATTAAGTGTAAAAATAATTTTCTAAATATTATATAATTACCCCAAAACCTGAAATAATGTTATTGGATGAATATAAATCGATCCACAACACATAAGGATATAAATTTAGAAATTTAATCGAATCATTCACAAGATAATGACATGGATAATTTTAAAATAAAAGAGAGTGAGAAAATGTCACACTCTTACATTTATTAAGTATAATATTTATAATATGGGGATAAATATGAGATGTGTTATGAAATATATATTCCTCAGTAAGATAAATAGTTTATCCACATCATGTAAATTTATCTTTTTTATAGTAATGAAATATTTATCATATTAAATTATACAATGATGATTCAATAATTATTCTATTAATGAAAAACTTAATTAATTAATATTAAGAATATTACATTAAATATAATATGAATTACATATGGCTCTCCAAGAATTTTTTAGTTGAATATTTATATTTGGGGGGTATTAAATTATTTTTTTCCATGTTATCTATATGTATTTTTTTTAAATTTAATGTAATGAATAGTGTCAAAATTGAGTGTAATGATTGGATATGAAAATAATATTTTTTTAAATTATTTAAAAATCATAAAAAATAAAAATACAAAGAAAGAAAAATTAGGGTATAAAATATTATTAATTGGCCATTACAGGTTTAATTGACACCATATAAGTAAAAATATTCATTCATTATCATTGAAAATTATATTACCGTAGTTAAATATAAAATTGGTTATGAAATGGTTAATAAAAAATATAAGGTACAAAATTAAGAAAAACTTATATAAAATATATTTGTTGATTTAATTACACCCTATTTCACATTAAATTCTAAATAAATTAAATATTGTGGTATTTGGATTGGGATTTAATTTATTAAAAATAATATTTTTATAAGTTCTTATAGTGACCCTGACCTTCATTATAAAAGGACATATCCTCTTTCCTCTCATCTCAACACTTCGTATCTAATATATCAACAACCATGTTTCATTTTATATTCTAAAATTACCTAGACACATTATATAGGTTAAGGTCTTCCCAAAGGACCATCTCGGGAGTCCTTTTGAGGAGATCTAAAGGAGATGTTTTAAAGAAGTGGTAATCACTCTAACCATCACTCTCTTTTTATACTCTTATGTACCTCCCCAAAATTAATGATATATATCATAATATAATAACATCACAATTACAAATTATTATGAAATTTCATTATTACTATGATCACAACATTATACATTTTGTTTCCCATTAATCAAGAAGTGGAATTATTGCTCATGCGTACAGATGACTTACTGTATCCACGTAGCGATACAATTCAATTTCAATCACCACATTTTTAATTAGGAATTATAATGGGTTTGATTTTTATATATGATATTTATGAAATTAGTATACTAAATTAATAATTATATCATATCTAAATTGTTACGACTCAATATTTTGGGAAATGATGACATTGCTCGTGCGTACATATGGCTTACCATATCCAATATACGATGTGATTCGATTCTCATCTATTTTTTCATGGATGGCAATAATGATGAATATAATGAATATATATGATATATATAAAATAAATTTTATTCCTTAATGATAATATATCTTATAATTTTAATTCTTTTAATATGAAAGGAAAATTAAAATAGCATTCATTTGTACGTATGGTCTACCTTCTCAAGGAACAACGTATATTATTTTCTATCTCAATGTTTTATGAAACACCAAGAATAAACATATATATATTATATATATTATATTTATATCATGTTTATAATTCTATATATTATTAAATCATTTTCAATGTAATAGGGCCATGGAAAAAGAGTCGTAACATTAACGAAAAACAAAGTGGTTATTTCCCAAAACAAAAAAATAATAAAGAATTGTTAATAAGAGAGTAATATATAGTCATAAGTAAATAATATATGGTTATATATAAATTAATATTGTTTTTAGAATATGGATAATAAAATAATATTTATTATATAGTAGGTCTAAACATTTATGATAGAATTCAATACTTAAGGTATGATATTTTTGTCTAACTTTTATTTATTGGGGAACTTGCCTTATACACTACATTTTTATTGTATGTGGTGTATATAATACCCATGAATGCATTCTATGAGTATTATCCTAAATATTAGGGTATTTTATCAACCATATAATTTTCTTTATTTTTTGGGGAATATGATTCTAGTGGTAATAATGGGACATGTCATTGTTTCACAATCTCATCAATGATCGAGAATGTTTCATTTTAAATAATCATTGTGAAATATTTATCTTTCATGTCCATGTTTTTGGAAAAAAAATTCTAAATTGTTTTTACTATTATTATATGATCTTCTAAAATTATTTTTTCTATGTTTGGATTTTTACATAATGTTTGCAAAGTATAATGTTTTTTTCTAAACAAGGATCTTTGTAACTTTACTGATTAAAATATAAGGAATGAATGTTTTTGTAACTAATATGGTATAAATGGAATCTTCATCCATCATGAAACGGGGAGTCATTTAATCTTCCTTTACAATCATAAAAATTTATTTTCATAGAAAATTTTTTCCTTTATAATTTCATAGATCTTGAAAACATGATTTCATAAAGGAAATGATATTTACTTCAAAAATTATTTCACATTTTCCTTAAAAAAATCATTTTCTATCTAAGATTATCTTATTTGATGTTATATATTCTTTCCTCAGTATATAACCCAAATATACCATTATTACTATTTCTATGAATGGTTTTTGGTTATGATGGTACGATATTTATGAAACCTATTTCTTTTACATGAGTTATGTAAGGATGATGTGTTTCTGAAGCTCATTTCTTTACATGGGTTCTTATGTAGTGATTGATTTATGGTATTTTGGAACAAATATGTATAGTTTTTATTAAGTGATGGGTGATTCCTATATGTCCCTCAAATTTTTGGCTAATGAATCATATCTCATGTGATAGTTTAGGGAAACAAGTATATGTGATTGATCATGGATGGGAAACAAGTTAGTGTGATTGATCTATTAAGGGAAATAGGTGAATAGAACTGATTTGATATTATTGGAAGTTAACAATGAAAAATGGTTTTGTTTTCAAAACAAATGATGAAACCACACGCATTAATTTCTTGAACATATGGTTGAAGAAAGAGTTATGATCTTGTTTTTGATTCATGAAATATTTTTTATGAACTTCTAAAATTATTATCATGGTCACATACCCATAATTTATTATCTTCTATTTTTATAATGGAATAAATTTATATATTCCCTAATTACTCTTATTGAGAAATTGATCTCAACCTTTTCTTTTGTTTTCTTTCCACTAGTTATGAAAAAATGTTTTATGTTGGTGTACTAAAAGGGACAATCATTGTTGAAAACATTGAATACCATTCACAAAACTAGGAGTTTGTGTTCCATGTTTCCAAAGGCACTAAACAGTTATGGTCATAGGTCATGTTTTCATGTAATGTAATGAATATTAATCTAAAAATATATCTACTTTCAATGTATAAAAATCATGGGTATTTATATTCTGGGTATGAAATCCTTCTCATTTTTCATTGTTTTTTATTATGTCTATAGTTTTGGATAGTATTTTTCTAGTATTTCTAATCATATAGTGTTTTCTTTTGGTCTATTTTAGTTTTATGGCATGCCTTTTATTTCAAAGCATGTTCATGTTTTTTACATTAACCATTGTCGAATGCAGTAGGGTTCTACAATATTGAATTAGGTGTATCAATATAATGATTTTATTAATTTAATTTTTTATCATTCATGATAAATTACATTGGGATATTAATTTATTTGAAGTTATAAATCATTTCAAATTATTTCCTGAAAATGGGTTTTTTTTAAATGGAATTTTTTAGAATACAAATTTTATTGATATGGAAAAAGTTTTTAAAAATCCAAAACATATTATCTTAGCATTGAAAATATTTTCTAAAATTTTGAGATTGGTTTTGAAATTAAATTTTTAAAAATTCAGTTTGGGAACCTTGGGTATTTTAGGAAAGAGACGTAGGTAGCCTTAGTGTGTGTTTGGATCCACTTTGTCATAAAATTTTGTGTTATTGATAAGAATGAGTAAATATCAGTTGCGATATCAACTGATAGGACTCAATATTTGTTGGATCCAATATTGGTCCTATTTAGGATTTTTTATTTCCTAGTATGTATCATTCCAAATAATAGAGCTAATAATTTATGTCATTTATCAGTATTTATGGTTATTTATCACATGATTGTTTTTATCAAGGATTTTTCTCACAGGTACTTATATTACGTTGTATCACATATCATCATATAGTTGGTTGTTTCATGTAAATGTTATTACCAATTTACCTCTTGATGTATGGATATGGTTTTATGTTTTATAACTTAATATTTCTATTATGAGAATATGAATTTATTTTTTATGAAAAATAGAAATAAAAATGAAAAATGATTTATAAATGGTTTGATATTATAAAAATTATTTGTAAAAATATTTTTTTTAATCTATGATTATTTAATTCTTTATATTAGAGATTCAATCAAAACTACAGTGGTTTCCTACTAGGATATGGATAAAATCCAACTTATGGAATTGACAATTTTTATATAGTTTATTAAATGATTCATGTAAAGGGAAAATAATCCTGTATCAAGTTGGCTTATATTATTGCAAATAAATTTGGTTTTGGTTAGTCTTGATGTGACTTCTAGTCATGTGGGGATTTAACTTACATTCTGGTTTAGCCTATTTTCTTTTTGGATTAAATTTGTTTATGGAATCTCAAATATTTTTACTTCTTAATATAGTTTTTATCTTTTTTTGATGATATTGAAGACCGTTTTCAATTTTCTTATTTTAGATATATCATGTGATGAGATGCTTTAGGTGGCATGGATAGTTTACCTCCGGTGATTTTTTAAAATATTGAATTAAATGGATGCTCATCCTAAAGTGTGGAAGAAAAAACTGATTTTGGTGTACTTTATTTGGTAGAAAAAAGTTAGGCTTGTCTGTATTTGGATATATTGTGATGAAAATGGGTCTATCTAGTGCAGTTCCATGGATGAAAATTAGATTACATGTGTAGTTAGTGACATTCACCATGTTTATATATAGATATTGAAGAAATTTGATTGAACAACATTGAGAGTTTATTAATATAGATATATTCATTTTTTATGTATGGTTTTTATGGTTTCATTAAATCCTTAATGATTTAAATCATTGTTATCAATACCTAAATTTTACCCTATGTTCTTTTTAATTAACTCATGACTAATTGGTTTTAGTATTTTTTTTTTAAATTCTTCTATGAATATCTTCTCTATATAAAAGAGAAGAATATTTGATATCTATTCCACAAGAGAACCCCCCAGTGGACCCTATTCTGGTAGAAGTTGTTATCCAGACTATTTAGACTCTAGGTCAAATGGGGGTCATGAACATATGATGTGTAGTGGAATATGGATTAGAATTTACTATGTATGGTCCACCCATCTTTCACAATGAAAATGGTTGATGAGAATTTGAGGAGTGGCTTGAGAGGATTGAGGGGATATTAGGTTTATTAAAGACTCCTAAAGACACTAAGGTGGGTTTTTCTATATATATGCTTAAGATACTACGAAGGAGATAGTGGTATGCTATTGTGCAATCAATATGTCATTATTATCTTATGTGGGTTTCTATCGAGAATGTATTTAATGAGCAATTTTACACAATTTCATTGTGTATGGTGATGAACAAGGAGTTTTTAACCTTAGAGAAGGGGGGTCACACTATTCTAGGGTATTCCTCTATATTTTTATGAGTTAATATAACTATCATTAGAGATTATTATTAATATGTACCTGAAGGATTGGAGGTTCGATTTTGGAATGAGGCATGATATTTGGTCAATATTGACACTCATGTGCATTTTTTACCTCTGTGAAGGTTGTTAACAATGAAAATTTTGTCGAGGAAGACATTGCTTGGAAGATAGGATTAGGTGTATTTGTTTTCAATGGTGTATCTTACGGATAGAAAAGAAGGTGAAAGAGTGGTTAGTCATCTTTTGTACATTTTTAGGGTATTCTATAGGGTTTCGGTATGTTTTCTGGTATTAGTGTGGAATGTGAGGTCATACAAAGCCATACTAAGTGATGGATCCTAAAAAGTGACTTCTTTGTGGATTATCTATCCATATAATTCAATTTTTTGAAATGATATATTAGTCAAGTAGGGTTGGATCCACTCTCATTAAGGGTAATTAGGTTCATATAGAAACATCTAAGGTTCATAGGCATAATCCGTAGGCTAAGAGAGATGATCATGTTGCTAAGACCAAATGTCTTTATACAGTAGAGTATGTGCTAGAGGAATCTAAAGAGGTGACAACTAATACTAGTGGTACTTTTTTTATCTAAGGTTATATAGTGATAAATATGTTTAAATAGGTTAAACTCATTTTTATATCATAAAATATATATGATATGTTGGGTTTGTGTTTGAAACTTATTTCATTCCGGTAGGAGCATTCTACACCTTTCAGAAATATATCCAAACTAGGTTTTAGATGTCTCACATATCTGGTGATAGTTTCCAACATTGAAGTGGAGTTGGAACTTTTAGTGCTTGATATATACATCATTAACTTGATTATCATCAAATATTGGATGATTATTATTGAGACACAGATTGAATATTATCATCAACAAGTTCTGTTCTTATCTTCCAATGGGGTTACTCATGCTTTATATGGTGAGTGGGACTCTTGATCAGGAAGGGTTGGGCTTGTAGTTTCTTATTATGGGGTAATATAATTATTTTTTTCTGGATTTTTTTGGGATATAATTGACCATTTATTAGGTTATCAAATTCCATCAATTGTGTGTGAGTACCCATAGGCCTTTTAGAATGATTTTTATAGTTTTCTTCTGTAGAGAGAGATTTAGTTTCCCATTGACATGATCCATGAGATGATACCCTTTTCTATGATGTATTATTATATGGAACCTTATGATTTAGTGGAACATAAGTTCCATATTGAGGACAGAGAGTCTAAAGGATTTATACTTCCTATCATGTCACCATGGGATTCACTTTTCCTCTTTTTTATGAAGGAATAATAGATACTCATACGTTGTCTTGATTATTAAAATTTGAATCAGATGGACATTAAGTACAAATATAATATTCTAATGATTGATGATCCCTTTGATCAGCTTAGAGTATTTTTTAGGTTTTCTAAAATTGAAATGAGTTGTGGGTATCACCAGTTGAGAGTTCAATAATTTCATATACCTATGATATGATTTATAAGTCCATATAGGCATTTTATGTTTTTGGTTATGACATTCGATATCATTAATTATCCTATGGTTTTTATGGATTTAATGAATCTGATATTTCATCTATTCATGGAAAGCATTTTTTGTTTTCATTAATGATATTTTTTTATAATTCATGTCATATAAGGATAACATGGCCCATTTGGGTATCATTCATTAAGCCTTGAAATAATATCGTCTTCATGGTAAGCTTTCCAAGTGGTATTTTTTTATACAAGAAGTTAATTGTATGGTTCATGTGATATATAAGGGGGTCTTCTTAGTAGATATTGAAAAGGAACTACTAGTTATGTCTATAGAGTTGCATGGAAATGTTATTGATATCCAGAGCTTCTGGGGTTTGGCTGGTTATTATAGACAGTTCATTCAAGACTTATCCAAACACGCATCTTCAATATAAGATTTAACCTCTATCAGTGTAAAGATAGAATTTAATTAAAATTATCATATTTTTTTAGGAGATGAAGGTGAGGATTATTTCAGTAGTATTTTTGATTCTTCAAAAATCATGATCTGGTTATGATGTTTTATATGATTCTCTTGGTTGAGGTTTCAGATTTGTCCTGATGTAGGAGAAATAGTTTTTGTCCTATAGATTATGGCATTGATGCCCTCAATAGATGAACTGCCCTAACAATGATCTTCATTTGGAAGCAGTGATGCATTCACTCAAAAAATGGTGTGACAATCTCTTTAGGGAGTGGTTTATGGAATATTCTAGTGAAAATATCATGAAATATATTTTTACTCAAAGGGGTAATATTTTTTGATAGATACTATTAGTAGAGTGTCTTATAAATTTTTATTTTTATATTTATTATACAAGAATTTAATGTAATGTGGTTATCAAAGAATTTATTAGAAAATTAATGAAACAATCCCTGAATGAATTAGCTGAGGAGTGGTCTCAAAAGGGTTTTTTATTGATATGGTCCTTAATGTGGATGATTTTTGTGGAAAAGTCTTATTATCTTCGATAAAAATTGACTGGTATTTTGATGAGTGAGTTTGTCTTGAGTAGCTGATAGATACTTAGTTCCAATTATTTAGTGCAATTTCATTTGGTGTGGAGAACTTAGGTGAGTCGTCTCAGTCTTCGAGTATAGATTATTTATTTTGTAGTAGGTTGGTTTTTCTCTTTCCCATGAGGTAGGATTTTTTGAATAGTAGACACCATTATTTCTAGTATGTTCACATTGGGGATACCAAGATGTATAATGAAAGGTGGTTTTTGTATTAGTGTCATGGTATGATAATGTTTTAATTAGATTTTTTATCATTATGACTTACTTATTAAAAAATAAAGAAAGAGAACCAAAGACTTATGAGGTTGTTCTATCCCATATTCATTATGGTATGTAAGTGGGATGATATTTCCATGTATTTCATTATTGGTATTCTATAGAATCCTAGGGGGATGGTTGAAAGTTTTTTGATCATTGATAGACTAAGAAAATCACCAAATTTCAAGCATATCAAGTACAATATAAAAGTGGAACAAATTAGGGAATTTTATGAATAAGAGATTGTGAGACATCACAAGGTTCTGTATGAAGTTGTTTTTGATAGGGATTTTAGGTTCACATCCAATTACCAAAACGTTTTTAAAGATTCAGTGGGTTATTATTTTAAATTAGTCATATCATATCATCCACAGATGGATATGCAGATAAAGAGTTCATTCACGGGTTTTAAGGAAATTTTTAGGGACTACTTTCATGATTTCATTGGATATTGAGAAAATCATTTTCTTTTGGTTGTATTTACCATTAATAATATTTTTCTAGAATCGATTAATATGGTTCCCTTAAATCCCTTGTATGGATGACCATGTATATCTCCTTTATATTGGTCTGAGTTGGGAGAGTGGTTCTTGGATGAGCGAAGTTTTATTTCAAAGATGACAGAGATAGTGCAATTGATCAAGATGAATTTGATCATGGAATAAAGTCATAAAAATCATATGTGAACCATCGACATCGACCACTTGAGTTTTAGTTTGGTTATCGGGTCTTTCTCAAAGTATTACCTCACATGGGACATTATCAGTTGGGTAAAGATTGTATGTTTGCACTTAGGATAGTTATACCCTTTGATATATATGGAAGATTGGGTAGGGTGTCCTATTAGTTTCACTTTTCTTATAGTTTGATAGCTATGCTCACCATTTTCCATTTTTCCTAGATGAAGAGGTACATACCAGACCCTTCCAATGTGATTACATGGTAGGATATTGATGTTGATAATGACTCCACATTAGTGTAGAAACCAATCAAAATTATAGATCTCCATGATAAGATACTATATTATAAAATGATTCCTCTAGTTTTAGTACTATGGTAGTCCGGGAAGGATATCTGTGAGATGTCAACTTATGATTCTTTGATGGGGGAGCATTGGCTCTCTCATTTTTTAGATCCAAGATATTGGAGGTTTTAGGGGGAAGATATTATTTGTGGTTCGATATTATAATTACCTATTACCTTTTTGTCATATATGTTTTAACCTTTGTTTTTGGATTCCTTTTTTATTGGGTGTTTAATTCTGAAATGAAATTGAGAGGATACCACTAATGATGAAGTTTGAGATTTGTCGATATTTTTGTATAAACCTTCAGTTTTTGCTACTCATTGGGAAATTATATGTTGTTTAACTAGAGTACACTCTGTGTAATGGATATTAGGAAAAGAATGTGAAATGGAAACATAACATGATAGGTTTACAAAAAGCTAATTAAGATCACATTATGTATTAGGAAATATTTTATTTCTAAAAAAATTGTGACACTCTTTTCGGTAATCCCAACCTTCGTAGATTACACGATGTGTAATGGTATTATACTCTATGTAAATGTCTATAATAATAGTTTTTTGGGAGGTGTAAAATTTATTTTCATTCTAATACACCTATATCCTTACCTATCTCAACCAAAATATCACCCTAGTTTATTTTTGGTTACTCATTTCCTTCCACATCGATTTATTTAGCAATTTATCACCATCGAGGTAGGACTATTATCTCCGGGTATGTAATAATTCTTATTTTTCTTTTGTTTTGTTTAAGGAAATAGTTTTGAAAATGGTTGTGTTTATATTTTTTATCCAATAGCGTTTTATATCGATTCTTTTTTAGACCCATGGCATGCATTGTCTTTCATAGTTTAGTCTTATAGTTCTGCAGTCATTGTTGTCAATGGAAGTTAGGTTTATACTATGTTAAGGGATGTGTTTTTGTATAATGGGTTAATTCATTATTTTATTTATCATTCTTGACAAATTACCAGGGGTTATCATTAATTGGAATTGATAAATGGTTTAAAAATATTTTTTCTAAAAGAAAATGTTTTTAAAAAGGGGGTTTTGTTTTTGATAATCATTTTTATTGGTATGGAAATTTTTATTCAAACTCTGATGTGGATCAACATGGAAATTAAAATATTTTATTAAATGGTGATAATGGTTTTGAAATGAAATTTTGAAAAATTATAATTAATAACATTGGGTGTGTCAGGAATGGGACATTAGAAGCCTCAGTGGGTGTTTGTAACCACTAGCTGGTAACATTTTATGATATTAACCGGTAGGGGTCAATATCAGTTGTGATATCGACTAGTGGGACATAAAATTAGTTGGATACAACATTTTCTCTCTATATTATTTTATTTTTTGTGCCAATTATGTAGTTTATTGGAGTCTAGATCCTATATATGAGGTGATTTTTGATTATTTATAGTGATATATTGCCTTATTGTTTTTATGAAGGACTGTTGTTCACATGTTTTTATATGATTGTTATCACATATCTTCACATGATAGGTTGTTAAATAAAAATTTTCTTAACTATTTAACTATTTATATAAGTATATTATGTCCTTTTTATCACTTCTACCTGTTGTATTTCTATTTTGAAAATATAAAACTATTTTTATGAAAACAAAAAGAAGAAAAAAGAGAAAAAATTATAAATTGTTTTGATATTTAAAAATATTTTTAAAAATAATTTGTTTTAAAAGAAATAATTTTTGCATTTTTGATATCAGACCTTATATAAAAACTCTAGTGGTATCCAACATTGATTTTTCATACACCATACATATTACTTTTGGTGTATTTTGATGTTTTCTTTCAAGATTCAATTAAACAGAATAACATCTTTTTGTATGTTAGCTTATGTAGTTGTTTCTACTTTCGAACTGAGATGGTAGGAGGTGACTGTTAGAAATCTCTAGATTTGATATACATTATTGATTATTCATCCTTGGGCCTGTAATGTATTTCATTGTGGTATCTCGTCTGTTTCCTCTTTATACTTTGGTTTGTTGTCTTGTTTTTATGTTATTCAATATCAGTATCTGTTTTCATGTTCTACATATATCATGTTATAGGGTAGTATAAGAGGATTTTCTAGTTGACCCTAGTTATTTAGTTATAGTTACAATGATGAATATATTATTGTTTTTTAGAAAATTTACTTTTATACTGATTTATAACTTCTTTTTTCCCTATATAGACACAAACTATATCATTAAAAGTAAGAGAGATACATTTTGTAACATTCATTGATTTAAATATTATATATGTCAATTTCAAGGATAAGATTCTATTAGAATAATAAATTTCTATCATGAGAAGATAGAGGAATAATTAAATTAATCCAATGATAATTATGATTTAAAATTACAGCCTTAACACATTGTTCAAACCTATTTTAACGAGATTTACCCTCTATTGAGGTGTTAAATCTTACCACCGTTACTATTTATATTGACAACAAGTAGGGGCCTACATACAGAATTTAATCATCCTAATTACAAATATGTAATAAATTTTTCTAGATTCAATTTCTATATGATATATAAAATAATTTAAAAATAGGGAAACACATGACGAAAACCATTTATTTGGAAAATAAAATTTTATGAATAAAATGAAATTTATTCCTATACAATGACTAAAATAAAATGTTATATGAATATTAAAACTTTTATTTTAAAATAAAATATATAAATTTAAATAAATTAATTCACCAATAGTGGTGAATTTTATTTATGAATATAAATAAACAATGTGCACATAAAAATTGTTTTCTAGAAAAATGTCATCTATGAATCAAATAATTTTTATAATAAATTCAACAGTAAAATTTAATTAAGTGAACATATTGTAATTATAAATAATATAAGATAAATTATTTTACTTTAAAATCATTCCAAAACAAATTGGAAATTTTAAAATGATTTTAAGAAATATAGTTTTCTATAAAACTGAGTATTTTTTAGTATTCATCAAAAAAATATTTTAAAATATTTCCCAAAAAATAACACAATGATAAATTTATAGATAAGTTTAAAAATTTATGTTTATTTTTTCAATTAAATTTGATAAATTTTTCGGTAAATAAAAAAAATTTAAAATGTAATATAAATCATTTTTGAAGGAAAAGTAATTTTAAACAACAATATAACATTACTAAAAATGAATATTTATTCCTTAATAATTAATAAAGGCATTGGGTTTGGGTAGGACCTTTATATATTATTTTAATTTTGTTATTCTTATTTTTACCCTACAATTGGACTGATATGTTTTACTATAATAATATTTCATGGTCGTTTAAGCTCAATGTTAGTTGCCGCATACACTGTAAAATATAATTTTCTTCTTTTAAAAATACATTGGTGTTACTCTCTCCCCAAATTAATAAATTACATCCTCAAATTTTCAATTTTATCTCAATAATAAATTGTTTTATATTTGAAAATTACTTGTTTCGAAACCTATATTTTTAAAGGAGAAAAATATCCACTTGAAAAGGAGGAATTAAAATTTGAAGGTCATCAGAAATAACACATTCCTAGGATTCCATATAAGGGAAAATTATTAGGAAGTGAAAATATGAAAATTTAATAAAATCATAATGTAAACATAATGATGTAGGGTGATATATTAGATTGATAAAAAAGTTATTGATCATGAGAAAATTGGTGACCACAAAACCATAAAAGATCTGGGGTGTGAAAAAGACTATCAAATCATCAAAATTGAAGGAAATAGGATAAAATTTTGTTTTAAGATCAGTTTCCTTGAATTAATTAACTAAAATACATCTAGGCTAAGAACATAAGGTATTATAAATTCTTCACAAGTATAATTTCATATTTTCAAAAATTCCCTCGACAATCTAATATGTTTCTAGAAAAGGATGAGTATTAAAAAGAAATTTTAGATTCATTAATTACTAAATCTATTTCTAGAAGATCAAAAAATAATATCTAGATATTCATCCTATCATTAATAATTAACCAAACCTATATTATTTTTAAAAAAATTAATGTAAATACTCAATTGAATAAATCATTAAATAATACATTTACCTCCAAAATTTCAATAATGATAATATTGTACCACTTAAATAATTTCATAAATAACCCTACAACAAAAATAACCATAATAACCTCAACCTTATAGAATGTTTTATCCTTTAATATGATCTCATACCTCTCATCTTGAATCTTCAAAAAACTTAATTTCATTCTTTCAAAAAATGATTTCATGATAAATCACATGTTAAACCTAAAGTATATATATTACTCAATGATAATTTTTTTCCAAAATATCATTAATCACCATGATATATTACTATATAATCTTGTAATTTTTTGAATAAAATGTAAATACTATCCTGAATCATAATTCGTAACATGACCACTAATGTATTTTAAAATATTTCTTTGTCAAATGATGACTTTTAAATTATCTATATTATCTATATCTCAATATCCCACATACCATAATTAACTTAACATCAAATAATATACTAACTTAATGGGAAATTCATTTCAAAATATATTATTCTTCCACAAACACTATAAATGTTTCAAATTACTTAAAAACACAATCTCATAAAACAACAAAATGGGGTGTTGATTCCCTTAAAATTATCATCCTCCTTAACATTATAAACCCATGATGGTATCCATAAATTTCCTATAAACCCCACATAAAAATATATATAGTTTTATAATTAACATAATCCTTATTTCTCAATTCAAATCATAGATTATTGAATATATTTAATAAATCCAAAAGTTCAACAACATTCCTCAATGTTATCCCAAATCACGTTATCATAAAATAATTAACAAATTAATTATTCTTCAATACTATCCTATTAATATCAATAATATCATTATCACATCTAAAAATTTCCACCTTACCACTAAATCACTTATTATGGTTCTTAGAATCATTCAACACATTTTTTCAAATCCCTATAGAGAACTACTATGGAATAATTGTTATATAAATCTTGACTCCTATATCAAAAATTTCATTGAAATAAATCTCGAATCCCTAAAAATGAGGATATAAATACATTAAACTCAAATAGTGGCATATCATAGGTCCTTCCATGGTCTAGAATCTAACCTTTGGATTAGGGAATTGGCTTTGATAATTCCAATATTCCCCATAGATGAGACAACAAACAAACAATACTACCTTAGGATAGACATTATTTATCCAAAAATAATTATATTTACTCAATAATTATATGATTTATGTCTTTCATTTCCATACACAATACATCTTCCTATTAATTTGATACATTCCCTTGAGTGATTCTTCCCACATTCTCACCATGTAGAAATATGAATCTTCCTTTATCTATGATCTTTATGAAACTCCATATTTATCTTAGTATTTTTGATAGGATACTAACTAAATTATAGGTTCTTAATCATATAACTGGATGTTTGATTAGGAATAATCAAAATGATTCTCATTCTACCACCTATTTCAATTGGTTCCACATTATGAAAATCATTCCATTATATATCATCATTAACACAACTCCTACTAATTCAACCCAATTAATGACCAATATTGATAGTAGGAGCATCAATAGTCATCCTGAAAAAAATCATTTATAGGTTGTATAAATTGTGGAACCTCTTAATCTATGTCACATTATGTTCAACCTACATTATCAATGATCATTACCAAAACATTAGGACATTATCCTATACATAAACTAGTCCCCAAGGTTCTCACCAAAGTTTTCTCATCATACTTTCTAAAGGATAAAAAACACTTCCTATTATATAATCTATAGCATCCAATACTTTTCACACTTAGATATAAATTCTTATTATTTTAATATTATTTACATATCATAATAATCTACACAAGAATCATATAGGTCAAGTTTGTTTTTAAACAAGGATACATGAAAAAATGGTTCATAAGTGTACATCCTCATCTCTCACATAAATATTTATAATCAAAATACATCTTAAACATATAATACATAATAAATTTCTTAATCACATGTGGGAAACCCAAATAATAGAATGGGTGACCTTGGAAGCTCTGTTTGCAAAATAAAATGAGATATAAAAGATCACTTGACCATAATATAATCACTAGTCTATGAGAACATGAGAATAATATTTCAAAATCATACCCTATATATTATAGATCATAATCATGATTCATTGCATAAGGCATAGTAAAACACAAGACAAGAGTCATAAATGAATCAATGAACATGGGTCGTTAGAGCATAAAATCGATATAAGACATGAGTTTATAGAACAAAAATAATCATAGAAAACCATATTCAAAGAAGTAAATAATCACTTATTGGACAATCATAGTGTATTTTGTTTCCTCCCCAAACAATCATAGTAGTCATGTTTTACTCCTCATTCTATTGTAGCGGACATAGATCCTTATAGAACTGGGTTCAATCCCCATTTTAGTCTTGTTTATCTCATGAGATATCAATATTTAACAAATACTGTGGATGAATATATAATTATACAACCACCCATCACATAATGAAAACAATACATATGTATTCCATAAAATTTGAAACACAATAATCATATCGTAACCCATGAAAATAAATGGTTTTCATAAATATTTTCTCATAGAATAACACATTTAAAAGAATCAATTTTAATTAAAATTTAATCATTTCATCATTTCATAACCCAAAGAAAAGGAAAGAGTATATAAATATATTGTAATTATAATTATAAAACATCATCAGAAAAAATAATAATGGTTTCCTTGGATCATAACCCTAATAAATCATAAGTGAAATTCAGGGTTGATGTCATTGATGAATAGAAATTCCATTATAATATCATTAAATATTTCTTGTTGAAAATACACATACAACTTTGAAAAAAATATTTTAAAAAATATAAATTATCAAAATATTCTGAAAATTATTTCCAATTACAGTATCCTTGGAAACCTATAGAGGTAACATTACAATATTGAGCATTCATGAGGGTGAAAAATTCTTTTTTATTCATATAATTTAAAATAAAACATTCCTTCATGTTTATGAAAAAGTCAAAAGTAACACACTTGGAAAATTATTTATTTTTATTTTAACCCATTTTTTAAAAAGAGAAACATGGATGAAATAAACTTAAAAATAATAGGAAAATATAAAAATCCAAATTTAAAATATTTTTAGAAAACATGGAAATGAAAGATAATGGATTTTTCACTAATGAGAGGAATAAAGTTGATTTTCATTAAAATAATGTTTTCTGTCTCTTGAGTGCATAATCTGAGTAAAATGAAAGAAAAATTTTATTTTTAAGAAACAATATATTAGAATAAGATTCATGAGTTTCTTGAGAGGATTGCCAAAATATTTCATCATAAGAAACATATACATAAATATTCCCAACAAAAAATAAGAATGTGCCATTAAAACATTATCGCTTTCATAAAATTTAAATCATAATCCTTGTGAAATAAATAACCATTGATTTATATTTAAATCCACTTAAAATAAATTTTAATAATAATAATATTCATTTATTGGTAGTATATACACCCAATAAAACAAAAATGTTGATAATATAGAATGTGATTCCCCAAAAGAAAAGTGTGATTAAAATCTCTTACTTCCAGCATGAATTCCTTCGTAAGTGTTAAAAAATCCAATGAATTATTTGTTGTTTTTTAATAAATGTATTATTGATGCATTATAATATATATATATATATGATATCATATATCATTCACTTATATACTTTTATCACCCTTTTATTACAAATTCCTTATCAAAATCAATGTTTTGGGTGTTATCTTTTCCTCTTAATATGTAACTTTTATTTTGGTAGTTTTGGTCCCTGTAAATCGATCATGGATCCATATTCTCCAGAATCATAATTATGATATACATATACTATATATATATTATTTACATATTAATTTTTTCCAATAATTTTAGATATAGAAAAATGAATTTCATTAGTTATGAAGATGGTAGACCATACGTATGCATGAATACTATTATCATTTTTGGCAGACAAAATGAAATAAATTTAAATATTAATAAACCATTAATGAATTAGTATAACATCATATATATATATTCATTATATTTATCCTCATTAACAACCATTTATTGTGTAAATGAGAAAATAATTACATCGCTTCTAGGTGGCAGTAGACCACACATATGCATGAGAGACATTATCATTTTTAATGGATTGTAAATTAAGACATTATATGTGATATTTTTAATAAAAAAGTTTAATTATTTCATAAAAAAATAAATATATGTTAAACTCATCATAATAACAATCCTTGAAATACGATTATGGAAAAATGAATTGTTTTGTTACATGGAGATAGTAAGCCATACGTACGCATGAAGAATACATTCACTACACATTTTAAAGGAAATAGGGTGGATAATGGTGATTTAATCTTCATAATAAAATTTAATAATATTTCAGATAATTATGTTATTATTTTATGATAAATACCATAGATTTATAGGAGGTAGAGTAGAATTTAAAAAGAATGTTGTTGGTAAAATATATTACCTCATCTTTGAATGAACTCCTTTATATCTCATCTTAAGTATCCAAGGGTTAGTGTTTTGGATAGAAAGGAACCTAATGAATTTGTATAGAAAATTTAATTTGGGATATTTGGAAGGTATATTCGAGATATAAAGCTTAATATGGTGTGATGGAGATAAAGGATGGGTGCTATTTTAAATTGAGAGGATAAGAACTCTTTGGATTTCTTAAAATATAAAAAAAAATCAAAAAAATCATATTGAAGAAACATTCTCCTAAATATAAAATTATAATAATATAATATAGTAGGGTTTGATCCCATTAATAAATTAAATTTAGATATGTTTTTGTGTTATTGTAAACCTATAATGTCTCGTAAATTATGTGTATTTTTTTAATTTATTATAATGAATTATTCTGAGACCACACACTCTAACGACACATGATTTCGAGGCCCGAATATCCCTGAATATAATTTTGAACTTTTTTTAATGTATGCTCAGTAAACGTGTAAGTATTTTTCACTAAATTTTGAACGGGTGCTCAGATTAAAAATCTGAGAGCACCATTGAACTCAGAATGCCAGGATTCACCTAGAAATGACTTAACATCAGTCGACAAGGGCCAAGTAGAAGAGTTATTTTTTGGACATTCTGTGAAAAATAATAATAAAATTTAAATAGTTTTTCTTTCACGTCGTTGGGAAGAATATGACGATGCAGTGGTGCAATGATGAGTATTATTAATTGTGTGTCCTTAATGGTTCATTTGTAACTGCTATGTTGTTATCTTAATGGATCATTAAATGTGGCTCATTAATAAGAATCATTAATGAGTGCAACATCAATGCACATGTTTCTTTTCATATTCCAATGTGATATATTTTGGGGGTTATCAAATGATGGGAATATTTAATGAACTGCTAGTGGAATCCCTCTCTAATGAAGAATCAATAACAATGCGATAAACATTTGAGGATCAGATACAGAGGTCAACAAGTGATGGTGAATTCCAACGATCATGAATCGATGATGATGCAGAACCCATACTTCATCCTTAGAGGATCCAACGTATCCTGGTAGGGGTAATTTTATTTAATGTTCCTCCCCATTCTTTTCTAAAAATGATGAATGGAGATCAGCCAACGAACCGGTTGACCCGTGAATCAGGAATTTATGTAGGATGGTAACTTTATTTGGTGGATTCTCAATCCGGAATTAGTTTATTATTTTCATTGATTGAACATCTCCCCCGAACCACCCCTATCTTATGACTTCTAACACAAAGGGTGAAGGCGGACACAAACAAAGCCCTGAACCCTTCTGCATGTGCACTCCTTATGAACGTATTACATAAAATGGTGTCAAGGCACATCTGAGACCATCACGGTGATATAGGCTACCTGAGTGGCCCGTAAGGGCAGTCAAATTTGAAAACGGACCACCGAAGAAACTCTGGTGTCCTATGGAAGGTGCCACTAGTGAGACAATAGTGGTTAGCCCTTGACGGTCGTGTGGATGGGGGCGGCGCCAACCGGCGTCGTGGATGAGGAGGTGGCCAGCACAATCTGGCTATACTGATGGATGATAACATTCTCATCGGTGCCACATGGTGGAAGGAGGATGTGGCTGGATAACTACGACACCTGTGTAGGGATGCATCACCCAACGAGTGCTAAATGGAGAGATGGCCTGTATCCAAGCCATCCAAGAGGTTTAGAGAGCTGCGGTCTCTTAACCGCATCAAGAAGAAGGATTCATGCATCCGTGGGGCCAGTGGCATACGGATGTGGCAGCAGACCGCGTCCCAACCAGGCGGCGCACCACTGGCCAACACCATGCAGGCTAGGGTTTGGGTTGGCAGGTCTTACCCCCAGTGAGTGGGCTTCATCCCTAGTGAGTAGGCTAGATCCTTGCTGGAAGATTGGGTCAGATGAGACCGGGTCACCCAGTGACCCGACGGGCTAGACTCTCGTCCAAACCAGGCTAGTTCTAGCAAGGACCAATGGGCCTAGCCCACTTTGCAGGCCAGACCAGACCAATCTAGACCTAAATCAGGTGAGGTCGAGTTAGTTAGAACTAAGATGGGCTATGTGGGATCCTTGGGCTAGGTTGGTCGGGTCGGTCAGACCGGGTCGGACCAAGATTAGTGGGAATCACTCTTGTGTGACTTTACAGGCCCACAGTATGTGATGAGTAGGTTTACCTAAGCAGTCCAAGTTTAGTGTGATATACTTCTATGTGACATGGAATGCCCACTATACTCGATAGTGGAGGGTTTCTCGATCATTTGATGTGTTCGATGACGTGACTGATGATTCTTCTATCACTACCCTAAATATATACCTCATGTGAGCTATCTTAAGCGTCATTATTTACCTTGATTATTTTTTTGTGGTCTTTCCTTTTTTGTTTTGTGGTCCCTACTGTGTACTTTGTTACTCCCCTTAGTACGAGCCTCATTCGCATATGTTTTGTCTTTTGTAGACGATCGACGTTTCGATTGAGACTTTAGTGGACCAAGATCCTGACGTGCTCAGGGAGATAAGGCCGAGAAATTCTATGATAGTATGCTGGGTGGACTAGGACCAGGCGGGGCCCAATAGAATTGGGTGGATGGGACGTTCTACTTCAGCTTCCAGTTGCTACAACACTCTCATGATCAGGTGGGGTTCTCTACAGATGGCCATTAGAGTTTCCTTTTTTTACTTTTCTATTTTCAATTCTTTTGTTGGGTTTGTATTATATCCCACTTATATTAGTTGTACTTGTACTAATATTTGTTTTATTTAAATGTTTTTCCTTTTTAGTGTATGGGAATTGTTTGCGCATGTGTGTGTGTATAGGTACTCATGAAAGCGCCTCCAACTTGCTGGTGGATGCCTTCGGTGCTAGTCGCTAACCCCTGACTTCGAGAGGCAGGCTTGGGGTAGTCACAGAACAGGCCCTAGGGGATGGGTCATAACAAATTATAATCAAAGGGAGGATGTTCATATCACAAATATTGGGAGTTTATTATTTTGTTTTAGGTCAACACTGTTATGGGTTCTATGTTCAAATTTCATAATCGAGATTCCAATGTTGGTAAGACGGGTGAAATATCCATACACTAAGAACTTTAATTCTTCTTTTCGGCTCAATAAATGAAAAAATAAGTCACATAAGTGTTTCTTTATGTTCTATTGAATAATAGTCAGCTTAGTAGGAATAATTGTTTGACTGTGGAACAACTTTATCTATCTCATGATTCCTACATGTGGACAACCATCTAGGATCCCGATATGAGGTCGTGAGATCAACATACCTTGTGATGAGGTGTCCGTTTAAAGACTAGTTCTAGAGATTTCCCCATCAGGTGGTGCACCAGTGCTACCAACACCCAATTGTTAGCATCTAATGGGGGAGGTTCTGGTAGAGGACGTGCACAGACTCAATACCCTACAGGAGTTTTAGAGATAGAGAAATCTCTGGTTCTAGATAGAGACAGATCCCCAGGTCGTTGGGGAATGGAGAGAGGAATTAACGCGGGTCTTCTTCTTAGTTTGGACACAATCTAATTAGATGTTGATCTTAGCAGTGAGCCTTCTGCAGGGCTCATCAGGGAAATGTTGGATCTTTTCAACCTACATGCACGATGAGGTGACCCTCACTTGGGAAAAATTTGAGTGGATTTTTTGGGATGATTTTTTCCCATGACCTTGCTCTCTTTGCGCATTCCGGAGTTGCTTCACCTACAATAGGGTAGCATAAAATTGTCCATGTACATAGTGAGGTTCACCAATATTTCTCATTACTTGATAGATATGGTGAGAGACCCTTTCTTTAGGGCTTGAACCTTTGAGTAGGGACCAAGGCAGCCGATCAAGGCATAAGTGTTTCCTCTTATCATCCATACTGAGGATGGGTTGATAGAATGATAACATCTAATAGAGAGATTATTAGTTGAGTGGGCACCCACAACTAGAGCTACAAGTAGACCTCAGGCAACTGATTCTTTGGCAGGCAGCAGACAGGAGACATGAGGGCTCAAGCAGGCCAGGTTCTTCAAAGTACATCCCCATGACTCATGGTTGGGAGTGCGGGGATCCCAGAACAGAGAGAGTCAGCCAGGAACTAGGATTTTTTGAGTGTGCAGCATGCAGTGAATCATGGAATGTTATTGCCTAAACCACCATACAGATAACCATCAGATGGTGAAGGGGCCACTGAGGTAGAGTTTGTATTTCGAGCGAGGAAGTCTACTAGGCGGCATATGTAGTCGAGGATTAGGCCGACGATAAGGTGGTGGGTGATGGATTGAGGTGTTATTACCAACACCCCAGTTGGTCCACCTTGACCTCAGGGAGCAGATGGAAAGGGGAAAGCACAACTTTAGGTAGTAGAGGCTTATGACCATGGTGATCCAAAGATGATTCAAGGAACAATCTGGGTCTTCTCCACCCTTTATTCAGTTCTTATAGACACATGTTCTGGTCACTCCTTCCTTTCTATGGCTCTCATTTGGTGCTCAGATATTCAAGTAGAGCCCCTGTCTCGATCATTATAGCTAGAGACTCCTATGGTAAGGGATTAAATGATTACACACTGGTGTTTTCAGTGTGAGATTACTCTTGGAGGCGAGAGATTCAGCTGGGATCTCATAGTATCAGTGTCCAGGCATTACGATTTCATCTTGTGTATAGACTAGTTATCCACATTCAATGATCAAATCAATTGTTTTAGGCATCCATTGCGGTGTGTCTGTGGAGATTGGACTAGATTTTCATTCCCTGGTTATAAGGACACCCTTGCATCATAATACTGACTATCTTAGAATAGGTTATAGCCAATCACTCACCAGTTGGCTTGCCTCATCCTCAATGAAATGGATGAGAGGAGTCAATGTTTTCTTATAGTGGTGGATGAGTATAAGTATTTTTTTCTAAGGATGTTCTTGGACGACCACCTCATGGGGAGGTCGACATATGTGTCACATTTTTTTCCAAGATGAAACTGATATCCACAACAGCATATCAGATGGCTCACACAAAGATTTATGAGCTGAGGGTATAGTTGGGGGACTTGCAAGAGAAGGGTTTTCTAAGTCCCAATGTTTCACCATGGGCATCCCCAATGTTTTTTCCAAGATGGAAGATGAGATTTTGAGGTTTTGCATCGATTTACACCACCAGAACCAAGTGGTCGTAAAGAACAAGTATCCACTGTCGAGAATTGATTATATCTTTGACGAGCTGAAGGGGATAAGTGGTTCTCAAGGATAGAATTCTGGTCAGGCTATCACCAGCTTCAGGTACTGGTTGGGGATGTATCAAATACAACCTTCATGTGCTAGTACGACTACTATGAGTTCCTGGTAATGCCTTTTGTCATGAACAATGCCCCAAAAGTGTTTATGGTACTCATAAATAGGATCTTCCAGTTGTACATTGATAGGTTTGTTGTTGTCTTCCATGATGGCATCTTGGTGTACTCAGTGTCAGAGGAGGAGTACGCTACACACCTGCAGATAGTCTAGGATACACTCCAGGATCACTAACCTTATAGAAATATCATGAAGTGTTAGTTTGGGATTCAGGAATTCCACATTCCATGACACATCATCTCAGAGGCCACCATATCTGTGGATATGGTGAAGATAGAGGTGGTTATTTTTTGGGAGCTACCCAAGGGCATGAATGAGGTGAAGTGCTTTTTGGGCTTGGTTGGCTACAATCGAAGGATTGTTCCTGACTTCTCCTAAGTAAAACCCTTATCATCCATGACATAGAAGGGACATCAATTCATGTGGATGGAGAAATGTCAATAGAGTTTCCTAGAGCTGAGGCAGAGACTAACTAGTTCCCCCATATTGAGACTACTAGAGGAGGAAGTTGGGTACATAGTTTACTACGAAACATTATGGACCAGACTGGGTTGTGTCCAGATACAGGAGAAATCAGTGATCACCTATAGCTCACAATAGTTGAGAAAACATGAGCAGAACTACGTGACCCATGACCTGGAGTTAGCAGTATTTTTCTTTGCATTAAATATGTTGTTGTACTACTTGATTGGTGAATGCTTTATAGTTTACACTAACCACAATAGTCTCATGTATATCTTCTCCCAGAAGGATCTGAACCTGAGATAGCATAAAAGGATATATTTCCTCTAGGACAATGACAATGAGATAGTATATACACCAGGAAAAGGGAACATGGTAGAAGACGCACATATTAGGAGGACAGATTTTCCGCTACTGAGTGGGGAAACTGAGTAGTTTTCCACGAAGCAGATATCATTCGTGGATGATAGTGCAGCTTCATACCTTTAGTCAATGAATATTACCCCCCAAACCTACAGTGAGTCAAGGAGACACAATTGGAGGATGTTTACTGTGAGGACCGACGTGCATAGTGATCCTCACCATATGGAATATCGATGGATGGGGAGCACATTATTATTTTTAGAGGGTTCACTGTAGTGCTGGTGATGTTGTGGGAGGAGGAGTTTATGGAGATCCATACATCCCCTTTGGTGGTACATACTAGAGTGGAAAAGATATACCAGGATTTCAGATGTCTATACTGGTGTCCAGGGATAAAGGAAGCAGTGGCTGAGTTCATTTCATGATAACTCACTTGTCAGCAAGTGAAGGTCGATCATCAAGTTACAAATGGCTTGACAGATCTAATTGAGGTACCAAAATATAAAATGTATGGTATCTAGATTGAATTTGTGACGGGGTTACTATGAACTTCTAAGGGCTATGACTCTATCTGGGCGATAGTTAAAAAACTCACCACATCGGCTCACTTCCTACCCATCTGGGAGAAGGGATGGGTAGAGGGCTTGGGACGCCTCCACATCCAAGAGTTAGTGACGCTTCCTGGGGTGACTTTGACAGTCATCTCAGATTTTGTCGCTCGATTTAAATCATGTATATGGAAGAGATTACAAGAGACATTCGGGACGCATCTACACTTGGGCATAGATTTTCATCCCTAGAAGGATGGTCTGATGGAGCAGACCATACTGACCATAGAGGAAATACTATATTCTTTCATCCTAGATTTTGGTTGTAGTTGGGGGGATCAACTGCTACTGTTAAATTTAGCATACAACAATAGGTATCACTCCACCATTGGCATGACATCATTTGAGGTCTTATACTGGTGGCCTTGAAAATCAGCCCTATGTTGGACATACCTTTGAGAGTCAGCACTCACGAATCCGAAGATGGTAGGGGCCACCACCGAGAAGATAAAAATCAACCAGGAGTGGATGAGGACTACCCAGAGTAGGCATAATAGTAGATGGAGACCCTGTGAGATTGAGGAGGGAGATTATGTATTATTTTAGTTCTCACCCTAATGATGATTATAGAGATTTGGAAAGGGCGGATATCAATCTCTGTGCTTCATTAGACCTTTTAAAATCCTAATTAGAGTCGGTGAGGTGGGCTGCTACCTAGCTCTCCCACCATAGATGCCTCAGGTGCGTGATGTTTTCCACATTTCTCTACTCAGAAGGTATGTTCATGATCCATCACACGTCACCGACTATTAAAGATTTGGGATTAACAATTGAAGTGAATCTTTGATGAAACACTAGCGGAATCTGGCTCTAATGAAGAATGAATAATAAAGCCACAAATGTTTGAAGATAAGATCTGGAGGTCGAAAAGCGGTGATGAACACTAAAAATCATGGATCGATGATGATACAAAACACATGCTTCTTCCTTAGTGAATCTAACATATCCATGTAGGGGTTATTTTATTTAATGTTCTTCCCCATTCTTTTCCCTAATCGACGAATGAAAATAAACCCACAAACAGGTTGATTTAAGAATTGTGAATTTATGTAGGAAGGTAACATTATTTGGGGGATTTTCAATTTGAGATTAGTTTATCTGTTTCATTGATCAAACTTCTACCATGAGCCTCACCGGTTTTAAGAATTCTAACCTGGAGGGTGTGGAATGACATGAGAAAATTCCCAGACCCCTCCGCATGTGTGCTCATTTTCAAATGATTTTCCAAAATGGTGCAAAGGTGCATCTAAGACCATCGTGGTGATAGAGGTAACTCGAGAGGCCCATAGGCATAGTTGGATCAGAAAACGGACCACCGCAGCAACTTCGGTGGCCTGTGGATGGTGCCGCCAGTGCGGCACCACCAGCACTGGCGACCGACACCAGTGGTCGGCCGACAATGACTATGTGTAGGGGGTAGCACTAACTGGTTTCATGGTGGAAGAGGCAGCCACCACCTACCACCCATGTTGGAGGACGGTGGTGCACTAGTCGGTGTTCCATGATGGTAGGAAGATGCGGCAATTTGGCCTCAGCAGCTAAGGTCTGATGCGGTGCTAGGTGGGTTCCGCATGGAGGGACGACCCATGAAAAGTATTTATAGGTGGTTCAGGGAGCTTTGGGTTCTCAACCGTGGTAGGAGGAAGGCTACATGTGTTCATAGGGCCTGCAGGAGACGGATGTGGCAACTGACCGCGTCCCTGACAGTGGCATACCACCAGCCCGCACCATGGGGGATGATCTTCATACCGGAAGACCGCACCCCTAGCCAGATGACCGGTCTAGTGAGATAGTGAGCTAGACCCACTTTCTTCGGTCCAGGCTCAGGGAGACCTGGTCGTCGGGCGACCCGGTGGGCTGGACCCTTGGCCAAACAAGGTCAGGTCCAACGAGGCCCATTGTACATGGCCCACTGGCCAGGTGAGACCGGACCATCCCAGACCTGAACCGGGTCAGGTTGAGTTAGTCGGAACTAAACCGGGGTATATGTGACCCCCAGTCCGGGTTGGTCGGGTCGGACAAGACCCAGACACAACTCACCACTATTTACTAAGATGATAATAACTTTCAAACCCTGTGTCTGATTAACAAGAAATTTTCAGTATTGGGACCCTCTCGATGAGGAGTATTTTTTGAAATTACCTGAGTAGGATTTCATGGATGTTGAGATGTGACGAATGGCTTGAGGATCTATTCTCCTAGTGGAACTATATACAAAACACTATGGTTGACTGAGACCTGGGCACTTCTGACATTTGACTCTGTATGACTCGACTATGGACTCGTGGGATTAAATTTTGTGTGACATTGTAGGACCATTGTGGGAAGCACTTCTGTGGGACTTTGTAGGCCCACCGTATGTGACAAGGATGAGTACTTTAGAAGTATAGTATTAGTGGGGAGCATTTCTGTGTGATTTTGTAGGCCCACGGTATGCGATGAGGATGTGTACCTAAGCTGTCCAAGGTTAGTGGGAAGTACTTATGTGTGACATGGATAACCCACTGTACTCGATCGAGGAGTTTTTTAGTAGTTGTGGTGTTTGATGATGAAACTGATGATTCTAATATCACTACCCTAAACTTATATCTAGTGTGAGCTATCTTGTTCATGTTGATTTACCTTGAAGATTGATGTTTGGTCTTTCCATTTTGATTTGGGGTCCCTACTCAGTACTTTTCCACTCACCAATGAACAGGATTTTCCCGCACATGTTGTGTCTATTTTGGATGATCGAAGTTTCGACAGAGACTTTGGTGAACCAGGACCCAAAATTTCATAGAGAGATGGGACTGAAAGAAGCTATGATGGTGGACCTGATGGCCTAGGACTAGGTGGGGCACATTAGGATCTGGTGGATGGTACGTTCTACCTTAACTTCTAGTAGCTACACTACTCCCATGATCTGGTGGGGTTCTCTGCCGATGGCCATCAGAGTTTCCTTTTCGTACTTTGTTATTTTTAGGTCTTCTGTTGAGTATGTATTAAGGCCCACTTATATTAGTTGTACTTGTACTCAACATTGTTTTAGTGATACTTGTTTCCTCTTTAGTGTGTGGGACTTGGTTGGGCATGTGTGTGCATAGAGGTACTCAGGAAAATTCCACCCACTTTTAGGTTGATGTCTTCGGTGCTAGTCAGTAGCCCCTAGTCTTCGAGAGGCAGGCTTGGGGTAGTAATGATATGAGCCCCATGGGACGAGTCATGAAAAAACTATATCATTATGAAAACCCACTTGGTTAACCAATTTTAACCATAACTATGATAATGCCTTTTGTGCTCTTAATGTGTAATAATTTTAATTATAAGGTAAATATTGGTCCATAAATGGCCATGTGATAGCATATTCAACCATTTATTTTTCACCTTGTCCTATTTAAATATTGTTATGATTTTAAATAATTAAAAAGAATATTATTTTGATAAAATTTCATTATTGTCAATTTTGACACTATATATTTAATTTAATATAAAATACACAAAGATAAAGTTATTATTTGAATATAATAATTTTATACATCACTAATATGTTATATTTATATATTGTTTCTAAAAAATATAAATCACTCAAATTATATTACATTTAATTTTTTTGTAATGTTTAATTTATTTTTCATCAAATTGAATTAATATGTTATTGGAGTTTTGTAATAATTTAAGTTTATTAAGTAATAAATAAATATTATATAATAGTACCATAATTATAATAAATTCATTTTTCAAGAAAAAGACCATTATATTAAATCATAAGTTGATTTTTTTACTATGTATAAAAAATAGATTTATAAAAGTAATAGAGTGACATTTTGTAACTTTTATTGCATTAAATATTATATTTGACATTCTCAGAGAAAATTTCCTGTTAAAAAAATAAATTTAAAGAATATGGTGATAAAAGTTGAATTAAAATAACACAATAAAAATTACTATATAAAATTATCGCCTTTTCATTTTTTGTCATATATTTACTAGATTTACCCCTTATGGATGTGATAAATTTTACCACAATTACAATTCATATTCATAAGACATGGGTCCTAATTTTGAAATTTATACCTCATGATTCCAAATATGGTATCCAATATTCATTATTATTTTCTACAAGTGATAAAATTAATACAAAAATAGTTCACAAAAGGTGATGAATAATGTTTTTTAGAAAAATGTTGTTTTATGCATAAAATTGGATTTATTCTTATACCACACCTAAAAAATTGTTAAATGAATTTTAAAGTTTTTTTATTGAATATATAATATTTAAATTTATTTAAATTAATTTGATAATATTTATGATTTATATTTATTAATATAAAAAATATTCCTTACCTAAAAATATTTTTTTTGGAAAAATTTCATTTACGAATAAAAATGATATTGTACTAAATCCAATAACATTTTTTCAATGAACATAATTGTATTATTCATAATATATGAGAATTAATATTTCTTTGAAATATCTTTAATTCAAAATGGAGCTTTGTAAACTCTTAATATAAATACATTTTTCAATAAAAATTTGTATTTTTCACTATTTATCGAAAAATCGATATTTTTTGGAAAATTATAAAAAAATCATAGTAAGATAATTTTTATATAATGAATAGAAAAAATAAATTTATTATTTCAAATAAATTTACTAAATGTGTAAAAAATTTAATATAAAATTTTATGAGAAAGTTATAAAAATAATTTTTTAAGGAAATGTTTTTTGAAGGAAAATATATCTTTATAAGAATATGAATATTTTTTCATAAGGATAAATGAATACATTGTTATTGAGTATAAAAATTATATTTATTTCAAAGTTTAGTTATTCTAATTCATACCCACAAATTGATTGGTAATTTTTTACAGATAATAATATTTTATAGTCATTTTTGCTCAATTTTCCATGTCATATATTCTATTAAACATATTGTAATTCAATGAAAAATATTATATTGTTAAAGTTCCGATGGAATATCTATCAATTAAATGCCATGTAGTTCTGAGGTGATTATAGTGGACGAAAATCATGATGAGATAATGATTTGTGGTTCCTAATGGTGAATGAATTGAATAATGATCAAGGTATAAGGTGGGGTGAAAAGTGGTTTTCTTATTTTAAGATATTCTATTTATATATCAATTTAATATATTATTCCATTGTATTTTAGCCAAATATTATGTGTTTCAATCATTACAATGTTGTGGGAGTTTAGTTGTTTCTACATGAATATTATATTATAGTATAAAGTTTCAAACAATTTATATTTGTTGTATTTGTTATGAATAATAATGTCATTATGAAAATTCTGTTGTTACCCACATAGATCTACATAATGTGGAATAAGGGGACTTGTTGTACTTAAATACATGGAAGTATATATTAAATATAATTTCAATTTATACCATATTATTTTGAATTTGAATAGTAAACAAATTGAAGAAAATTGTTTATGGGTGAGGAAAAAATATCTAAAATAGCTTGGAAGATGATTTAGAAGATTCCATCTAGTTGGTATATTGAAGAGTATCAATTATTGGAATAAAAATAGTTTAATCTATGAGGTGTTTCATTAAATCATTTAAACAATGTTGGAAATCAATGAAATTATTAACTTGTGACAAACTCCATTGGGATGATGGTTTTAGTTGATTTGATGTTCTAGATATGTAGTTGAGATTACATAAGATAAGACAGTTCAATTATGGAATTATGAATATGTGACAAAAAGATATGGTTATAACCTTCATTAAAGTCATTTCCTCTCTAGAGACACCAAGAAATGGTAATGGAATGAGATCTTAAGGATCATCTTATTATCTGTAGGGATCATTATCTACACCATAAGGATGATTCACAGAGTATGTAAGGATGAATCCCGAGAGGGTATGATTTACTAGACATAACATTAGGATCATTCCTATGTGTGTATATATCATTATTCTATTTAAAGGTTCAATTATGACTTCATTAGGATGATTCATAACATTGTAATGACTATCCAAGAATATGTATGGGTCATTATTATCTATATAAGGATGAATATGTGGATAAACCGATTATTTATCCCTATATTGATACTTCATAAGGATCACTAACTTCTATATAAGGATTATTTGAAAATTCATATGGAAGGGAGTATCAAATTATCATAATTTGTAATGATTATGACATTGAGAGAATTTATGAATTTCGTGGAATAAATAAACATTACAGATTTCTATAATATTATATTATAAAGTAAATCAAACTCAATGATTAATTAGTTGTACAGAAATTATTAAACATAATAAATTATCTATGATTCTATATTAATTAAGAGAAACTAGTTTTCTTAAATTATAATAGGAATATCAAAGTTATATAACATTTTTGAGTTGGAATATATCCAAAACTGAATATTCTTAAGAAGAAAAATAAATACGTTGATGTTTTTGTCATACTTCATCTCTTTAAATGATGAAGATTAATTTTTATCCAATATGGAATAAGGAGGATTTATTAGTGATAGATCCTATTTATTCAATATATTAGTGCTTTGGGAATTCATAGAATATCACATGATAAGGAAATGATTGACATCGTAGTAGTTATGTTTTTCAAGATTTTTGAAATAGTTATGAAAAATGCTTTAATTTTTTTTCTATAATGTACTACGATTTTAAGAACCCTACCATATTAAGAACTCCCCATATAATTTCAATGAATATTATAATGACCATCTAGGCCGTCCACTAATATGCCTCTGGTTCACAACCTGCATCAATGTTATAAGAAAATAAAATTAGAGTAATTACACTCAGAAGTTCTCGAAATTCATATTGAAACAACTAATTGATAAAATATTATATAAATTAAACCATTATAAAATATATAACAAATTATGATCTATTAGAAAAAAATGTCTCAAAATAAATAAAATGTTCTAGGAATTGACTACAACCAAAGCTCAAAACAGTGATCTATTACTGACGAGCCTAATCTCGGAACTCACCATGGAAACCTGAAAATTGTTTCTATATATAGGGGTGACATTAACAGTTATACATGGTTTTATAATACATTATATCAAAAATAAAAATGTGTAAGAATAATATTAATGCATAAGTGAATAAATAGTAGAACCATTAGGCAACTAATAGGTCAACTATCACCCATAATCTCCATTAGAAAATCACTAAATATCACATCCAATATAGTAATATATTGTTATATAATATAATCAATGGTTACTTTTAACCTATTTCCCATTACTTTCCCACTCTTACCATATAACTTTAAACATCCTATGGTCAATCCCTTAAATGTTGATATTATATGGGTATTGTCGTAACCCTGCCTACATCAACCTTCCATCGGGCCCAATATCATTTTTGGCTTCATATCCATATCCAGAAACATGTATCAATATTCCACACAAAAATCATGAACCATAATACTAAGGTATCATGAAAAAGTATAAAATTAACCTTATGGCCTGCTCCTACTATGCATGACCCATAATATACACACAACGACATTATCTCATCACCATTACATCCATACCCATTTCAATAGGGTATCATGACCCTGAAGGGAACTAGCCATGGTCTCTCCTACTACTATTCATTACCACTACCATGTATTGTTCCCAAAGGTAGAGCATGGAATATGGGGCAAGTATCCATCTTCCCTCTCCAATGTTTATGCTAGGTATAACCCTAATAACCCATACCCTTTAGGAATCGCTATGGTTATCCAACTACAGTGGGGTATCATAAGAAATCACAAGGAAATACCACAAATATATTTATATATATTTTCAAAAAAAAACCATACCTAATGGGATTCACATATATAAAACCCCACCTTATAATTATATAATTACCACACTACCCTTACCACACTCTATTATGGATTCTAACTATCACACCACAAAATAACCAACTTAGGCATGTAAAACAATCTCAATGAACATTCCCCCACTCCCATTTACACATATAATTCATTATTTCAAGACTATAAATTTACAAACTATTTTAAATTTAGTAAATCATTTTATTTCATATTTATTGATGAACCATTCATATCTAT
The DNA here is from genome assembly GCA_963277665.1 of Viscum album. NCBI lineage: Eukaryota > Viridiplantae > Streptophyta > Magnoliopsida > Santalales > Viscaceae > Viscum > Viscum album. The sequence goes on along the minus strand of OY728120.1, from coordinate 252,502,253 downwards.
TTTATACATTAATTCAATTCATATTCATTTATCATTCCATTATCAACATCAAAATCCATTACTACTGGGAAAATATAAAAACATTCCCATATCCATATCAATCAAAACCACCTATAGATCACAAAATCCTCAAATTTTATACCTAATACACAATATATAACAACATCTATAGCCCCACTATAGAAAATATACTAACCAATACAACTCCACCTCCCAACATAGACCAATCATCATATCCCGGTTACACAACACATACCAACAACTTCAGCCGAATTGGAAAATGTATCTTATATCAAAATCCAACTATAGAGATAGACACAAAAATACCCTATAATAAACACCAAAATGTTTCCTAAAAAATCCTATAAAGGGCACACAATAAAAAAAACATATTATCTCATTTATGGAAACACCATTAATGGAGTCCCTTTATTTTGCAGGAAAAATCAATATGATATTATAATTACACACAACTAATTGAACTGCCATTTTTAAGTGATTATAATATTATGAATGTTTTAAGAAACATATATAAGTCATAAATGTATTAATTTTTTTTGATTTTTCATAATAATAGTGAAAAAGAATCAATCCCATTAGAAAACTCAAAAAAAAACAATTAAACACTTAGGATCCACCTAATTCCCTCCAGTTTATATTTTTTGGTTCAATATATTTGTTAGGTAAATCCATACTACTCACACAAGTAAAATAATAAAATCAAATTCCCACAATTTACACAAAATAAAGGAGTTTTCTCCAATCCCCTTCACCAAATGATGCATCAAAACTCATTATGAAATTAAAATGTAAATGGTAAGATGATAAAAGGATTAAAATATAGTAAGGGACACAAAAGAATTAAAATATGGAATGTAATTTCAAAAAAAAGTCCCAATTCAATCAAAAAATTACTAATAAACAATGATAGTTGTCATAGTAAAATGAAAGAGAAGAAAACATGAATAAAGGAGAAGGAACTCACCCTCTATAGAGGTTCCTTGTCTATGAAAATCCTAGGATCTAAATATAATTAATAGGGCTCAAGAGAGTCCAAAAATGAACCTATAGTCCACAATAGTTCAATTAAAAACAAAGGGATCAGAAATAAAATAAATGGACTTCCAAATTTATACAAGGGATTAAAATAATCATATCATATCATTCTGAGACATCTATATCCCATGAATATCCCCTAAAAAATGTACAGTGTCCCAGAAATGTCAGGTTTATGCAGTAATGGATCAATACATTCGAAATATGAAATATTAATTTTGGAAATTCCCAAAATACCACCCCTATTAATCTCATTCAATGAATTTTGTTCAATTTTATTGATGAAAAATCATGTCACAAAACATACCAATATGAAATAACATCACATGACATAGAGGAACTTAGGATTATCCTATGATCTCTACCCTACGATGAATAATGACACTCCCTGAAAAAAATCACCACAAAACTCCCTATATTTTACACTAAAATTTTAATAATGAACTCGTACACCACTAAGAGACCAATAAATCGACAATGAAACTTCTAAAGTGTTATATGTGACTTTTTAAGAGTAATTTTCTTCCCCAAAACTACCCAAACCCCTCGATCCACGTCATTCCCTTCGATGTTGTTCCGCCATAATTCATATCTGCCTATAATATATAGATTATCCCAAAATTTCATGTTTTTCAGTGTCACAATATTAATTACCAGCTACTAATAAAAATTTCATTAATTAAATCTTCTCTTTTTTCCGCATCATTATCAACAACCTCGAATATCCAAAATCCATATAGTAAAAAACTAGAAATCATTGGACTGTTAAATAGAATTCGAAAAAAACTATTCTCATCCTTTAGATTAAAAAACAAAACAATATGTAAAATTCACAATACCACCAATCAACAAGAATCTATGGAAACCTCTCAAATAGAGGTAATTCTATCCACAAGAGACAATGACATAGAAAATAAACAATTAAAACAAATCACTGTCAAATTAAACTAAATTTAAAAATATATAATCATGATTTTAATGAATTAGGATACATATATTTCATCTATGTATCAAATGCCCACATAATATCATTTAAGACAATGTGAATCCATATAAAATAAAAAAATAGATAGATCTCTTGGTAAGAAACATCTCCCAACAGTCTTGGATCATCATTTTCCACTCTACAAATATCACATCATACCCTACATCTGACAATACCCAATAAATGACATGGTATTCATCATAACGTTATCAATGAAGCTATAACATAAGCTAAAAATTATAGATCTTATTGATCTTTAGTGGAAGCACTGACTGATATTCCACTACTCCAATATACTATAACACCTAAAAAATATTGATAAACTGGGGAAATAATTTACTACATCAATAGAAAATATACTCACACAATGAGAATAATCCCTTAAGAACACATGGTATCTAACCCCCAACTTCAATAAATAATTATTATGATCCTCATATTCTTTTTTACACTCATATTGCACATACACAGACTCCTAAAAAATCTGAATCTTCTCCCTTATGCTCTGCACCACATCTGGTCCAGGAATCGTTGTCACCCCAACACCAGTCTATCCCAGTAGAGAAGTAAAAGGAAAGTAATATAGTTCTTTGAATGGATCCTTGATGATGGGTGAGTGAAATCAATTTTTTTAAGTATACTCAACCATGTTGAAATATTTTTTTCAAGATCCACAAAAATCATAAACACAAAGTCAAAATATATCATCCATTATCTAGATGGTTTTTCAATTCCCCATGTTAATTTAAGATGGAAGGTAATGATTAGTTAAAAAATATCAGGATGAAATCATATCCAGACTAATGAGAAAAAATCATGATCATGGGAAAGAAATGTCAGCTTTATCACCACATGATGTCAAAAAATCCCCTCTATATAATACCTTGCCAAAACCCCATCAATAACTACTGCCTTGAAATATAGGAAGTGGTATGAAATTGTTAGCTGATCCATGATCACCCATATGGCATAAAATCATACTTGGTCTTGGGGTAACTGGTGATAAAATTTATTGATAGGTCATATTATTTCCATTTGTGGATATCAATTTTGTACAACAAACATCCTCTAATATGATGACCTAAATTCACCAGCATAGAGAAAACCCATATAGATATGAATACCTCTATTGACCACGTCATCCTAGGTAAAAAGAGATCAGTATAGTCTTGAAGAATATTGGATGTGCCCAGATTCACTTATAAGGCCCCAGCCTTAAACCTTACTTAATCTTGAGACATTACAAGATTACACATTTTGGATCTTTTCAGGTTTAGAGTTTTAGATAATTAGATCATAAAACTTGCATTAAATTCCACATTTAAAAAAAGTTGTTATATAAAAGATAGAATTCATTTTTTTCCATCAACGGAAACATATTTAAAAATAAAGCATTGATTCTTTCTTGACACTTCCTTGACACTATCATCATATCATGTACCTTTCCCTTGACCTGTGAAAAAAATTTAAAGAAACATGGGATGAGCATAAAAAGATCAGTAAGGGTTATTATTCAGTTCATATCACATATTTTAATGTTATAATAATTGGTTAATAATATGAGTTCATATGAGACGTTTTTGTTGATGTTTGGTACATGAGTCAAAAATTGAACTTGTTGGAAAATAATTTTCCATGTAGTTATAAGTACATCATATACAGAATAGTATTGATGTTTTAAATATCATATATATCCAGTATATATTCATTTTATACTATTCAATAGCATTTGGAGTTAAAAACTTAAAAGCACCGTTCATGGAGACGGTAGGCCGTACGTACGCATGAACGCTACTTTCATTTTTTTTGTCATATTAATGGAATTAAAACAAAATGAGATATATATATATATATATATGTAATAATTCCATAATTATATCCATAATTTAGATGTAATAAATTACATATATATCCATTATATATATGTACTTATAACAGTACATAACATTTTGAGATAAGAAATGAAAAGTATCGTTCATGGAGATGGTAAGCCGTACGTATGCATGAATGATACTTCCATTTCTATTTCATATTTAATAATGATACATAATAGTATTTTAATTCCAGTATGGTATCATATATAATATCATTAAATATATCCTTTATACATACCACATATGGTATTAACGAATCAAATCACTTTGAGGGGGCGGTTATCCGCACTTCCTTAAATGAAGATATCGTGTTGACCCATAATGGAAACCATAAAGGTATTCCATAAATGAAAAATACATAAACATATTATATATCTTATATAAATATAGTGTCATATTAATGTCCACCTTTGAAGGTGTTAGAAGAATATTGAACAATCATCGTTTCGTGAGGCAGAAAATCGCCAACCACAGAAACAGTATGTTCTTTAACCATTAGAGGAAGGTGTGTGTAAGTGTAGCTCAAATCCATATTATAACAACATTATATTATATTTATGATACTGGATTTGTTACAAATGAAATGAATAAAAAGAGTTTAGGGGGTTGGAGAAGAAAAATAAAACAAAAGAACACAAGTGAAGACATTGCCTTAAAATCGGGTAACTCCCTTTGGATTGAGCTCAAAGGCTTCCTTGGGAAGACTTATGCCCAAAGTGAGGCTTCAAGGAGTTAGAGAGGGATGTGGAGAGACTAAATGGGCAGGGTTTGGCTGAGCCAATGGCTTTGGAAGTGTGGGTAAGTAGGTATAGGTGGGGGCCTTTTATAAGAGGAGAGGAGGGGCACTAATGGAAAGTAAAAAAATGTTACTTTATTTTAGAATGATTTTCCAATTTTAATGGTCCCACATTGATGTGTTTCGAGGATAAGGTGATAAGGGTTCGAAATAAACTCATCAAATAGGTTTTGGACATGTGTAGTTCTTAGATTTTATATTATCTTTCCATTTTATTTAAATCGTTAAATAATGAGGTCATCGCTGCATCATCATGATGTCATAAATAATTTAATTTATTTAATGTCTAAAAATTATAAAAAAAACAATTATGATGTAGGAAATATTTTTATCTTTCCAATTAATATTATAGTCAAATTTCTGACTTGTATAACCCCATGTAAAATTTTTTTTAGTAAAACATTTCATGTTTGTCTCATTTTTACTTTAACATTAAATAAAAAGGTATTTATGTCATTTTCCAACCAAAGTGGCTCCATGGGGTCCCCAAGTTGACCCATGGATTTTCTTGGTCGTCCAGGACACATACAATGAGGTTAGGACATGTTTCTAGGTCATTTCATATTATTAAAACATTATTTTTACCTTAAACTATACTAATTACCTCTAATCGCGATTAAAAACTTAAAAGTTACTATTCACCAAAAAAAATATTTTAATTCTATTGAACCACATTTTACATCTTAATGACAACCATGTATGTCGGATATTTGAAATTCAAAACACAGAGGTGGTAAAATTTCATTTAAATGGAAAATCAGTTTTTTAAAAGTACCACTTAGTGGTTTCACTATTCATCAAAAATTGAAGTTTTTCAGAAAAATACCAAAACATAACCCTAAGCTATATTTGATATTCTGAATTAAAAAATGAAGTCTATTTTTCAAAATTCGAAACATATAAGTTTCAATAATTAATTTAATAATTAATTCCCGCTGTCAGAGCAAATAGCGTGTTCTTATGAAACAATAAGTATCAAAAGATTCACACTAGTTTACATCCGATTTCAAAGTGAAATTAATTCTAATGACCACTATTGGATTAAATGGTAAAAATATTTTATAATTTTACTTTAAAAACAATTCAAAAGATAATCTGATCATATAAATAAATTATATTAAATAGTGGTTTTGAATTAAAATACAACAGTTTTCACTATTCATTAAAAATGAACTTTTTCGGAATGATACCAAAAAATTATACAAAGTAAATTTTGATTTCTCGATTCTAAAGAAGAATTTTATTTTGTAAAATATAACACATAAAATTTTTAAAAAGTCGATTTAAAAGAGGTTCTCCATCTAAAGGTGGTTAATCGACCTTTTAATGAATATTAGAATGTTTATGCATAAAAATTGGATTCATTCGCATTTTTAATCCTCTCACATTTATTGTAAAGAGTAAAAAAATTTGACAAACATATATAATCATTTTTTAGTTAGTTCTATTCATTCCCGCCATTACAATGGCTAGGTGTTAACTACCATGTCAAATAATATTATTTTATTATTAGAGTGCAACGTAAGATTTCAAAGAAACAAGTTGTCGCATATTGGGTAAGCCATCGAGCATAGCATTTCCTTTAAAGTAATATTAATATTTTATTCACAAATATGGATAAATGTGAAAATGCCATACTCTTTATTTACCTGGGGTGTTACATCCTTCCCCCCTTTTGGGAATTGCGTCCTCGTAATTTTAAAATTGGGCTCAGAAACATCCTTTAAAAGTTCCACATCGGAACAAGAGTCGGTAAAACAATCACTTTAATAGAAAGAAAGGGAAGTACAAAGGTCACCCGATTTAACCCATACTAGGATTCCATGTATGAAAATATGGACATGGAGGAAAAAACAAAGGGTCATGTTCTGATGAAGAGTGATAGTAAACATGACTAGGAGAAAGTTAACCATAAGAAAATCACAAACTTGTGATGGGTTAAAGGGTATTCGATTCCCAGTAGGAAAAGTCAATAGACAAAATTTTTGTTTTAAGTTACTTTTTATTAATGAATTTGTTCATAAGGAAACATAATCACTTATCAAGTTGACTTTCAACTTTTATTAGATTCCTTACACAAACTCATATTTTCTCCAAAAGATGAGTATTTAGGAATACTTGTTCACATTAAGAGTACTATAATCAACTTCTAGAGAATCACCTAATCCACAAAAGAGAACTATATACATCCCATGTCTTTAGACTTTAACCAAAACCAATACCAAAAAGGTTAGTACAAGATCAGATAATCCAGAAAAGGATTACCCTTTATAAAAAGAAAATCTATTCTTAATCTCCAAAATTTGTCCAACAAACCCCAAAGTTCAACGAGGACCATTCGATAAACAATTTGTCCATAAAATTCATCAAAGTAAACCAAACTAAGATTGAAAGCCAAATATTTTAAGGATTTAGTCACAATGTCTTCCAAGGTACAAATTAACTTTTATCTCCAAATAACATCAGTTGCTCTTAAATTCTCATATTGAAAAGTAATTAACCTAATCACATATCCTACATGATATGTTAATATATCTCTATCGAAAACCCAAAATCAAATTACTCGTAATTCATAAAATCATCTAACTAAAAGGAATCAGTCAAACTAACCAGGGACTTCACGTAGTTCAGTGGTAGGCGATAAATACCAGTTGCACTTTGGTTGTGGGTTCGATTCCCACAGCTTTGTCTGGCAAGACGGGTTGTCACACGGTCTTCGTGTTGTCCTTTTTCCAAAAATATATAATTCTCAAATCATTCCCCAAAGAGATAAAATCATCAAAAATAACCATAACATAATTTAACCTCAATTTTATCTCATTCCTTTCCCTTCCATCATAACATATAGTAACCCATAATTACCTCAAAAGTAAGGATCATATAATATCTAATGGTTACCTTTATAATTATTACATGAACTTCAACATTGATTGGTCATCCCATAAATGATGCATTATAGAACTTACCAAGGTACAAGTGGTTGATCATGACTCCTTGATAGTTGGTTTAGAACAACCACGAGTTTCCTCATTGAATCCCCCATTTCATCCAGTCTCTTAATCAGAGAACCACCACAGTTTCCTTCAATCCTATTTTCACTTTGGTTCCTTCTAGATCCATCCATTTACTAAAACCAAAAAGGTCAGTGTGAGTATATCAACAAAACCATCATGTACTAATGAGGAAGATAAACACTAAGATATACTTACTCATTCACTTTATCTAAAACTAGGAATCTTTCTGAAATCCTAACCATTATGGTAATTTCACTTATGCTTAAAGAATACCCTAACCTCTAAAGTTATCTAAACCGAATTTTGATACCAACTATAATGCCCCAGCCTTAAACCTTACTTAATCTTGAGATATTAAAAGATTACACATTGACGATCTTTTCAGGTTTAGAGTTTTAGAGAAATAGATCATAAAACTTGCATTACATTCCACATTAAAACAAATTGGTGACATAAAAGATAGTATTCATTTTTTCCATCAATGGAAACATATTTAAAAATAATGCATGGATTCATTCTTGACACTTCCTTGCCAGTATCATCATATTATGTACCTTTCCCTTGACCTGTGAAAAACATTTAAAAAAACTTGGGATGAGCATAAAAAGCTCTGTAAGGGTTATAAAAAACATGGAAAGGAAACATGAGTTCATATATACATAAGAATGAAATCATACTTTACCCATAAAACATAGGCACTTTAAAATACCTCATCAAATCATGAATAAATCATAGGAATCATAAGACATAAAAGGTAACTCGAGGCATTCATAACATTCTTACGTAGGGAGTAACCCTCTTGGTTATGATTGGAATACCCACCACAGTATATTCCCTAAATCTCTTCGGAGAAACCTTAACGTTTCACTCCTTCACGTTACCCAATGCATTGGAGAGATATATCAGGATCACCCGCCCTTAGTTTATGACGGAGCCACCCGTCTTCATAACAATGCCCAATAACCATAATCGTATCACATAGAACATGCATAAAGGAAACATAACATTTCCACATTTCAATCACAAGATATTAATAAAACACATTGATATAAAAAACCTTATGAAAACCATTTTCAATACCAAAATAAAAGATAAGTAAAACATGGTATTTATTTTTCTTTTAAAAAGAAGGTATGTCTTGTAGAGGACGCCGAAACTCAAATAATGATCACAGCGGCGGAGAAGTCATTATCGCCGCATACGTATGAAAAAAACATTCCCTTTTGTCGTTTTGTAAAATGATTCGTATAACAAAGATTTCTTTTGGATAAACGTAAAAGACAAAGGGTTTTATAGACCGTATAAAAGAAAGTTGTGTATAAAACAAAATATGCCTCAATGAAAGGAGATTGAGGCAATTTCCCTTACAAAGATGGCATCCTTGGTTTAAGGACAAATCAATTACATAATTATGTGTGACAAATGAGTACAAAAAATATAAGGGGATATTAAGTGTAAAAAAATCGAATGTTATTCACACATATTCATAGAATGACATATTCAAGGAGTACATGCTTATCCCAAAGAATCAAATTTTGGTTAAGAAGTTCCCTTTCAAAAATTTGATAGCCTAACGGCGTCACTACAAAATTCAGAAAATGAGTTGATGAGAGATAAAAAGGGTATCCCATCACATGGACATAAAATTCAAATCAATAAGGATATAGAAGAACGTATCCCAACATAATAGTATGTGAATTAAAAGACATAACAAAATAAGTCTTTTAAAAAGAGGAGGGTGAAAGGTTCCCTTATCGACATGGGTATCTTTCGAAACATACACCCCATGAAAAAATGACAATAAAACATTGATGTAAATACTCATAAATGAAATTATATTACACAATGAGTAAAATAATGGGCAGTACATACACCACTCAAAGGAAATTGTGGAAAATGTAGCATAAATCTCATTGGAATAAAAGTGATATGAAAAATCTCTTACGAAAACTCGGCAGCCTAACGGTGCCACATAAAACTTCAAAAATGGATTGATGAGAGGAAATAGGGTCTCTCATAATATCAACATAAAGTTTACAGAAAGAGTAATATAAAAAACATCCCCCATCATAACAAAGAGGAGTTTAAAAGAAGTGACAAAAATGAGAGTACTTAAAAAAATAGAGAGGTTATATCTCTTACGAAAATTAGGCATCCTAACGGCGCCACTCAAAACATCCAAAATTTAATGATGAGAGAAAATAGGGTCTCTCACCTTATGAACATAAAAATTACAGTAGTAGTAATATAAAATAACATCCCAGTCATAATAAATATGATCTTAAAAGGAATGACATAAAAAAGTGTACTTAAAACGAAAGCGAGGAGTAGGATCCCTTACCTCAAGTCCAACTTGTCTTGTTCGTTTCATTATATTCCTGAATAATAAACATTGGTAAATTTATAATTGCATAAGGACCTCTTATAAATATTATTATTCAGTTAATATCACATATTTTAATTTTATAATAATTGGTTAATAATATGAGTTCATATCAGACGTTTTTGTCGATGTTTGGTACATGAGTCAAAAATTGAACTTGTTGGAAAATAATTTTCCATGTAGTTATAGGTACATCATATCCAGAATAGTATTGAGGTTTTAAATATCATATATATCCAGTATATATTCATTTTATACTATTCAATATCATTTGGAGTTAAAAAATTAAAAGCACCGTTCATGGAGACGGTAGGCTGTACGTACGCATGAACGCTACTTTCATTTTTTTATCATATTAATGGAATTAAAACAAAATGAGATATACATATGTTATAATTCCATAATTATATCCATAATTTAGATTTAATATATTAAATACATATCCATTATATATATGTACTTATAATAGTACATAACATTTTGAGATAAGAAATGAATTGTACCATTCATGGAGACGGTAAGCCGTACGTACGCATGAACGCTACTTCAATTTCTATTTCATATTTAATAATTATACATATTAGTATTTTAATTCCAGTATGGTATCATATATAATATCATTAAATATATCCATTATATGTACCGCATATGGTATTAACGAATCAAATCACTTTGAGGGGGAGGAAGTCCGCACTTCCTTAAATGATGATATCGCGTTGACCCATAATGGAAACCAAAAAGGTATGCCATAAATGAAAAATACAGAAGCTTAATTAAAACATAAACATATTATATATCATATATAAATATATTGTCATCATAATGGCCACCTTTGAAGGTGTTAGAATAATATTGAACAATCATCTTTTCATGAGGCAGAAAATCGCCAACCACAGAAACAGTATATTCTTTAACCATTAGACGAAGGTGTGTGTAAGTGTAGCTCGAATCCTTTTATAAGAGGAGAGGAGGGGCACTCTTGGAATGTAAAGAAATGTTTCTTTATTTTAGAATGAGTTTCGGATTTTAATGGTCCCACATTGTCTTTTTTCAAGGATATGGTGATAAGGGTTCGAAATCCACTCATCCAATAGGTTTTGGACATGTGTAGGTCTTAGAGTTTATATTATCTTTCCATTTTATCTAAATCGTTAAATAATGAGGTCATCAATGCATCATCATGATGTTATAAATAATTTAATTTATATAATGTCTAAAAATTATAAAAAAATACTATAATGTAGGAAATATTTTTAGCTTTCTAATGAATCTTTATAGTCAAAATTATGACTTGTATAACCCCATGTAAAAATTGTTTTAGTAAAACATTTCATGTTTGTCTCATTTTTACTTTAACATTAAATAAAAAGGTATTTATGTCATTTTCCAACCAATGTGGCTCCATGGGGTCCCCAAGTTGACCCATGGATTGTCTTGGTCGGCCATGACATATCCAATGAGGGTAGGACATGTGTCTAGGTCATTTCATATTATTAAAACATTATTTTTACCTTAAACTCCAATAATTACCTGTAATCGCGATTTAAAAGTTAACAGTTACTATTCACCAAAAAAATATTTTAATTCCATTGAACCACATTTTACTTCTTAATGAAAACCATGTATGTCGGATTTTTGAAATTCAAAACATAGAGGTGGTAAATTATCATTTAAACGAAAAATCAGTTTTTTATAAGTACCACTTAGTGGTTTCACTATTCATCAAAAATTGATGTTTTTCAGAAAAATACCAAAACTTCACCCTAAACTATATTTGATATTCTGAATTCAAAAATGAAGTATATTTTACAAAATTCAAAACATATAAGTTGCATTAATTAATTTAATAATTAATTCCCGTTGTCAGAGCAAATAGCGTGTTTTTATGAAACAATAAGTATCAAAAGATTGACACTAGTTTAAGTCCGATTTAAAGTGAAATTAATTCCAATGACCACTATTGGATTAAATGGTAAAAATATATTATCATTTTACTTTAAAAACAATTCAAAAGATAATCTAATCATATAAATAAATTAGAATAAAAAGTGGTTTGGAATTAAAATACAACATTTTTCACTATTCATTAAAAAATGAACCTTTTCCGAATGATACCAAAAATTTACACAATGTAAATTTTGATGTCTCGATTCTAAAGAAGAATTTTATTTTGTCAAATATAACACATAAAATTGTTAAAAAGATTATTTAAAATAGTTTCTCCTTCCAAAGGCGGTTAATCAACCTTTTAATGAATATTAGAATGTTTATACTTTAAAATTGGATTCATTCGCATTTTTAATCCTCTGACATTTATTGTAAAGAGTAAAAATATTTAACAAACATATATAATCATTTTTTAGTTAGTTCTATTCATTCCCGCCATTACAACGGCTAGGCGTTAACTACCATTTAAAATAATATTATTTTATTATTAGAGTGCAACGTAAGATTTCAAAGAAACGAGTTGTTGCATATTGGGTACGCCATAGACCATAGCATTCCCATTAAAGTAACATTAATATTTTATTCACAAATATGGATAAATGTGAAAATGTCATACTCTTTATTTACCTGGGGTGTTACATCACTACCACTTTTGAACTATAAAGCACACAAATAACCCCACCATGGACCATAAACTAAATAAATAATCTAATTTTGATAAAAATATGATGTTGAACATCCATTGACAGTCCTTCTAAGGCACCATCATGAATGACATGGTCCCTCAAGATTTTTATCTTTGATTCTCATAGCTAGGTCTTCTATAACTATTGTATCATAGTTGATATCTAAGTCATGTGAAATAAGAAACTCCAATAATTGACATCCCCTATATAAAGTTGTATCATTGCGATCTCCTCCATCACCCTATAAGAATCCCAAAATCTAGATGATAACCTCCATATGAGTCCCTTTTTAGTTAATTACTAATAAAATTTTCCTTCCTTGAGGTATAGGTTATCAAAATGGCATTTTCCTAGAGAAACTCTATTCAGATTCTATCATGACCCAAAATCATATTAAGTGTTTTCATAAAATAAATATTTGGTTAATAGTTAATTATGAATTAAAAACCAATATTAAATGAACCATAACATATTAGATGAAAATTATTAGGAAACTATCTGATGAATAAATCCTTCATAAAAATGGTAATAATCAATAATTTTTTTACGTTTATAGGATAAATAATTAATTTCATTAAATATTAAAAGTACTAATCTTTCTCAAATAACTATTTAAAGTATTAATATATAAATTTTACCACTTTTATATGATTATTATCATAATATATAAAATTAAATTATACAAAATAATATTTTAAATTTATTTAAATTACAAATTGGTATGAACTAACATATAGAACATTTAATGTTCAAAATATATATTATTATATAAAAGAGGTATTTCATTATATTTTTTATTTTAATTTAATAATATACATTAGTAATTTTTTTAATTTCATGTAGTTATACATTATATATATTTTTTAATTTAATCTATTATAAATAGATTAGTATCAATTTTTTTGGATTTTTTTGGAAGAACGTATTTTTAGCAAATAATAAAAATTATTGTTTTTACAAAATAAAATTTTTTTTATGACTCTCTAGAAAAGTAATTATAACATAAAAAGTTATAAAATATTTTTCACAATAAAATATATATCTATGGAGTAAAATTATAAAATTTTTAAAACATATGATATTAATTAATATTTCTCAATAAAAGACACTAGTTTTGTACTTTTGTTTTAATTTAATATTGTATTTGGTAAAATTATGTATTTTTATTTATTTTATAGGTAAATATATTTTATTTCATTTATAATAAACTAATTTAAAAAATATAAATAAGATATATTGATAATTTTATCACACATATAAATTTTATGCATATAAATACATTTTTTATAAAAAACAAATTTTTTTTACATTATATGCGCTAATGATGAAATAAATATTTCACATAAAATGTAATTTTATATGATAAAATATATAAAATAATTATAATAATTAGAAAAAAATGAATTAATAATTTCTATTTTATTTATCATCATAAAAATTATTTAGTTTGTTGAAATCATGTTACTATTGTAAAAGAAAAAATGTAAAAAGGGAAAACCAAATGTGTAAAAGACCTAACATGATCAAAAAAAAATTATAGTTTATTATATTTTTTTATGGAAAAAACATATATAAATTCCATTATTTTATATTTTTTATCTTCTAGACATTTGAAACATGTTCTCTCTTTATATTAAGATGAAATGATTACAGAAAATTCCATTCTCATCACTTATTAAATGGGCCTCTCACCACACCTTTTTGAAAATCACTAAATTTAAATTTACCCCTTATAATCATCCATTTGTTCTTTCCTAAGAATCATACTTCATTTCTTTTATCTTCACGACACAATAGGCTGGCATATGACCTCTCTTTCCATTGAATACTCTAAGTGGAGCATAAAGATCTCAACATCATTAGCAAACTTTCAATAATATTATATGTTTTAGAACATAACCATTCATTTATATATTACTTAAAATCATATATGATTATTTATTTATTTATATTATACTTAATTTTGTAATTTTTTTGGAATAATTATTATCCACCTTCGTGTTTTAACGTTATTAAAAATGTAAACCTAATTCGTGTGTTTGTGTGCACCACCACCTCTATGAAGTGACATATCCCATTTTTTATCCAGTAATTTTTTTATATTTAATTCCCTCCAAATATTATTTCAAAAATTAATAATATCTACATTTTATCAATATTATTCTATAGTAATGATATCATTCCAATAGAAACCACTTTCATGACCATACTCATTATTTAATTATAGTTTATTTACCTTTTGTCCGGTTTCAAAACCTACATGAACAATGATATAAAATAATATCATGAATGAGTATTTGAATATAAATGTTGATAATATTTGATATATGCAAACAATTATTTATTTTTTGTTTTAAAGTGGTAACATTATGATTAAACTCAACAATAAAGACAACAATATTTTTTTGCTAAAAATCAATGAAACATTCTCATCATTGACTTCATTTTTAAGTATTGTAACTGAAAATAGAATACATTTTAATTAAAATGTTAAATATTATTACAAATAATAAATTAAAAAACATTTCATGATCTTGGAATGTTTAAATTTAAAATAATAATGAAGTACATTTCTGCAATTACGAAACCAGTTCAAAAAAATCAAGATTTCTCATGCCTGTTTAAAAAAATGTAAAAACTAACTTAAATTCATATATAAAATAATGATGAATTATGTAAGAAAATACTATTTATATGAATAATTTTCATAAATAAGTTATTAAGACAGTTGTTTTCTTTACATATTGGAATTGGGTTCTTTAGTGGATGTCCCGAAATAAAATAAGGGTTCCATTATCTTTTTTTCAAATCTGTGAGACATGTTTAAAAGTGTGAACCAAACTTTTATTTATATGGTGAATTAAATACATAATTATCATAAATTAAAATTATTATATATTATTTGAATATATTGTGTTATCCATTTCTTGGAACCCCTCATATTCCCTTTTGATTATTACTTAGCCATTACTATGGTGGTTTCTTATTCAATCTCAATTTCAAATTCGGAGTTTTCTCAATGATAATCCATTTAGTGAATTAATATGGATTAATTTAAAGAAAACCCCAAAATTTTGTCATACACTAATATTATATTAATTTTACAAGTCTTCTCGCTATTTCATTTTCTCCTTGGCTCACAGTTTACTCGTTTTAAGGGAAATAGACCCCACCTATTTATTTCAGTCTGATATCTTTCACTCCAGTCTCCATATCTATTGGATGATTTTATAAAATTACATATTTATCCCTCAATTATTAACAAATGTAATTTTTTAATATTTTTCAATTTCTAAAAAATTAGATTAATTGTTAAGGCTTTTAATATGGTTCATATTTTACCAATATGTAATGAATATCTTTAAAACGTTCATCAAAGAACACAACATTCCACTATTTATTCTTTTAATATGAAACATAATATCTATGTATTCATAGTTTCTAAGAGAAATCACATATCACGGTTATATAGAATTTTTCTATTTTAATAAAAAAAATTCAAAAGATCAAGGATATTTATTATTTCCAATGAAATTTTACTAATTCCCCTTAAATTTATTTTACGAAAAAGTTTATATCAATTGATATATTTTATTCTTGATCAAGGATACTCTTAATATGAATCCATCCATAATATTTATCTTAATGGAAGGTTTAATTTTCTTCCCTATCCCTTGAATGATCCATCACTACCTTTTTATTCCATATTAAGCTGTTGTTATTCTAGGAGTTTCATCCAAATCCATTTATCTTGGAAAACTCTATATTTTTCCCTTGATTGATGAGTGTTCACCTAGATTCCTTAAATTTATTTATTGGGGAGATTATTTACATATAAGTAAATCATTAATTTATAAGGTAGTGGTTTGGTGGATTCTTATATACAAAGCTATTCTATATATATATTGGATAAATATTGATAATACATATAAAATTCATTACAATATTGGTGATTATTGATTTATATGGAGTGCTTGTTATTTATTGTATAGTTGACTTAGTCCTTAATATAACAAATTTATTGGATTTATTTAGGTATTGGTGAGTTCCACAATAGCTCCTTGATGTATTTTCAGGTTTCATGAGATAATCACGATTGGGTATTTGGGTGTATTCCTTCCCAGAATTATATATTTCCTAATCACAGGGCCTTGATAGTTATATCATCATGATGATGATCATGATTCCTTAATTTATGGCATGGAATTAGTTGTCTAACATTATAAACTAAGTCACTACAAAACTAGTTATTGTTATACATTTAATTATTTATTGATATTTCAACCATGTATATGTTCTGATAATATTTCTATTCAATTATACCAATATTTTGATTACCTATTCCTGCTATATTATTTATTCCAAGATTGTACTCACTTATGACCCTTAATTTTTGTTTCCCTTTTATATCCATACTAAGCATTAGAGCTTAAACCATATTATCTTTCCTTTAAAAGTAGTTATCAAAAAATGTTTTACAAATTATATTTATAGAATAATATACCATGTAATGAATTTGTGGGATATTTTGATCACATGTTATTTATTAGGTAGTTTATTATATGGTAGAAAAATATAATTTTTTTTAGAAATACATGAGATTTATTAGTTAATGTTTTTTTTCAAATTACATATACCCACAAACAGAAATGGTATTGGGATTGTATGTAGTTAAATGTTTTTTATAGATCATGTAATTACGGTATGGTTACATCTAGGGTTTCATAGTTGGTATTAGATAATAGTTGGTATAACTTTAGATGATTTTATATTATCAGTTATGTATAACTATTATTATCAAAAATATAATAATGTTTTTATAAGTTATGGTTGATCATAATTTAAAAATTATAAATAATCCTTTAGGATATGTTTTTTTAATATTATATATTTTATTTTTTCTATGATTTATTATTACCAAACTTTATTAAAAACCCCATGAATAAATATATCTACTCAAAATCATCCTATAATTCTCACAATTTAGAGGTTTTATGGTTATCAAATAAATTTTGTCATTATCTAGATACTGACAAGAGGAAGTAGCTAGAGGAAATATGCACTTACAGGTAATCACCCAAAAAAGGCTAGTTGAGTATCATCATGGTCTATACATAGTGCATGATGAGTGGGACTAAGACTACATGCCTAGATATACATTCTTGGGGGATATTCTTTAGAAACTCACATTCTATTTATAAACCACTATAAGGGATTTTAATATATTTAGGTCAAATAACATAATAGGAAGTAACCATTGGTATATTTTTTTAAAACATATATACTCATATGGTTGGTTATATATAAACTAATATGTGATTTTATGGAGAAGGGTATGCTGAATTTTTTGAGAGAAGATACCATATAGTTTTAGATTAATAATAATCTTATTAATTTATTTATAATTTTTGGATAGTAATTTTTAAGATTATGTTAATATGTACAAGATAAACCA
Source organism: Viscum album (assembly GCA_963277665.1). Taxonomy (NCBI): domain Eukaryota; kingdom Viridiplantae; phylum Streptophyta; class Magnoliopsida; order Santalales; family Viscaceae; genus Viscum; species Viscum album. The sequence goes on along the minus strand of OY728120.1, from coordinate 252,484,057 downwards.
TTAGTAATGATAACTATATTATACTAATTTTGTTATTGGTTGAAATGTATGGGTCATGGTGGTAAACATCATAGGATTGAACTGTCATATGCATATGATTAATAAATACTATTTTTGGGATATTATCGTAATAAATTTGGTTTTAATATTTTCATAGAAAGTGGATATTAAAAATATTGTTGAAGAAGGTATGTCTCAAGAAACATCAAATACATAATTATAGTGGTATATTTGGAATATATGGTTGATAATCTTAATATATTCTTAAATAGGGGAAAAGATATGTTACCTAGTCTTCCCTAAAATAGAATCGATTTTATCACGTAGTTTATATATCTTGGTTCATTTTTATCATTAGACACCCTTAGGTATTGTTATCACTTATGAAAAATTAATACTGGGTGGATGAAATTTACATATGGGTTGGGGTAATTGAACGACCAGAATCTCCACTATCTATTTTCCATAAATAAATATTATGTCAATAGATTATTATTCATGAAAAACCCAAACGGAAATGATCCACGACCTATTAGATTAAAATTATTAATAAATATAAGATTAATAATACCCCTAATATATTAAATATACTGTTATTTTCAAATTTATTTTGATTACAGGAAAAAAATATTAATATTATTCCATAATAGAAGGATTTTTCTATTTTCTTTATAAAAAATCATTGTTCTTTCTCATGTATATTTGAAATGTATTAATAAATTAAATTGACCCATTTTAAATGATAATTTTGATAATATATGATATTTAAATATATATAAAATAATATATTAAATTTATTTAAAATGGAAAAGTGATATTTATTGGGAACACTTAACATTCAAAAATGATATACTTAAATAAAATAAATTATAAATTATATTTTTTTCTAAACATTAAAAAAATTATAAATTTCAAAATTGTAATTAAATAACACAAATATTGGTTTTTAATTTTTAATTAATTATTATATTTATATTATTTTTCATAAATTTTTTGAAATAATTTATTTTTTTTGGAAATTGAAAAATACTCTTTTTACTGAAATCATAGCATTTATGACTTCATCGAGAAGTAGGCATAACATAAAAACTTATAATTTTTTTTATATTTACTGATATATATATAAGGATTAAACCAATACATTTTATAAATATCATTCTAGATTTAGGTAAGGGTCAAATTGCACCTTTTATAAAAACAAGTTTCCACGTGCAGCATTCACTAATGTTTAAATTAGTTTTTCATACATGAAGATATTTTTTACAAAAAAAATGAATTTAATTTTTGAATATTTAGGTAAAAATTATATAATAAGATACAATTATATAATTTTTAAATTAGTTTCCATGTGAGAAATTCGCTAATGTTTCCACGTGCAACATTCGCTAATGTTTCCACGTGCATCATTCGCTAATGATTAAATTAGTTTTTCATACGTGATGAATTTTTTAAAATAAAATGAATTTAGTTTTTTTAATATTTAGGGAAAATTTATATAATAAGTTAAAATTCATTTTTATAAATGAAATATTAATTACATATGAAAAAGACAATTACCATTGAAAATCAAAAAATGGTAAAAATGGTTAACCAAAGATGCAAAAATGCATAACATATTGAAAACATGTTTCGAATTTATTTTTTATGGATTCTATTTACCAAAAAATATAAAAAAATATATTATTTTAAATTTTGATATATTCTTTATCCTATAAATAATATTATCTCTTTAAACTAAGATGAAATATTTACAAAAAACCATTCTTACAACTTATAAAAGGGGCCTCTCACCACTCCTTGAAGACCACTCTGATATTTATATATTCTTATTAAAATCATACTATATTACTTCCCATATATTCATATTTCACATACATATTCTTATGGGAAAAATAGTTTTTTCTATGTCCTTTACTTCCATTTAATCCTCAAAGGAATGCCTAAAGTTCTCAATGTAAGTACTAACATTTCCCAAATGTTGATTTTTTCAATCATGTCTGTTAAAGTATATTTTTTTCAAATATTATATGATAAATTATCTGTTTATATTAAACTAATTTACTTATATTTTTATAATAATCATTAACAACATGTACCCATTTTGATAAATACAAACGAAAACGATATCCATGTGTTTGTGTGGACTACCACCTCCAAGATGTAACATATATCATTTTTCATCTAGTTTCGTACTTATTTATTTAAATATATTTAAATATGATTCCACAAATAAAAAATATATTAATTATATCATAATAATTATATAAGAAAGATATTATTCCCAAATAACAAACTTTCACACCCACACTCATTCTTTAGTTATGGTATGTTCTTGTTTCATTCAGTCGAACCCCATACTTGAACAATGATATAAAATAATATCATCAATGACCCAAATAAAATAATTGGAAATAATATATTATAAAAATAAGTAAAAAAATATTTTTATTTTATTAATATAATTTTAAAATTAATATTAATCTAATTAATTAAAATATCAATGTTCTTTCATTAGAAATTCTTCAAACATGATTATCAATGATTTCATTTTAATTATCTTAACCAAAAATACAATCAGATGAAATAATAACATTTTAAATAACTAAATAATAAATTAAATTACCATTATTGATATTATAAGAAACATATTTCGGATGATAATGAATATTTATATCACTATTATGAAATCATTTCATAAAGATCAATAATACTCACATAAGAAATTAGAAATAGATAATTTCTAACTAATGTGTGTATAGAAGATAATTATATGTAATATTTTGTAATGGATATATATATGAACAAGTTCTAAAATTGATTATTAAGATTTCTTTTTTTTAAAAATACTTTTCTGAGTTAGTAGAAGCCCTGACATAAGGTAATGGTTTCATTGTCTTATTTTCAAATCCATGAGACATGTTTGATAGTGTGTACCATCAATTTTTATGTTGAATTTCCTTCCCCATTTATATAATTTATAATTAATATATTTCATTTCATTATTTTATAATTTAAATTTCATTTTAGAAATATTATTTTCTTTTGATTCTTACACTACCATTAATGGAAGGGGTTCTTTGTCAATCACAATTTTCAAATCATGATTGTTTTTAAAAGATAATTCATTCAGATAATTTGTATGGTCATTATTTCTAAACACCCCCTTCACAATAATGCCATTATACTAATGTATGATAGGGTTTTTACATTTTTTCTCAACATTTTTTCTTCATGACTCGTAGTTACCTATGGTAAGAAAAACTATCCTCACTACTTACATTTGGTCATGTATCTTTCCCATGAATTTCCTTATTAATTGGATGATTTCCAGAATGTTATTATTTAAACCACATTTTGTGACCAAGGTAATTATATTCTATTTTTAAAATCATTAAAAATCACTTAAATAAATTTTAAATGTTTTTTTGTTTATTTTTTATAATTTTTAAAATAATATCGATTAAATGTTTATGAATAAAAATGTATTCACACTATTATTGGTTTTTAAATGTACCTTACTCAATAAATATTTCATGGTTTTCCATGTGAATAATATTTCCTAGATTTATGAAATTATTTCTCTTCAAAGAAATTTCATAAAAGAAGATAGTTTTTTCGTTTTTCTATATAATGTTTTCTAATTCTCCAAAAAAGTGTTTTCATCAATGTGGTCATATTTTTAGATATTTTACGCTTGATAAATGAAATTATTCAAATAATACCATCCTTGATATTTCTCATGATAGATTATAGAATGTAATTTTCTATTAGGGTAATGATCCCTCACTACATATTTTATTATAATCTACCACTATATATAAATATGATTTTCTTTAGATGACTTTCATCATTGAACACTAAATATTGTATTCATTTTATTGACTGTTTTTCACCAATATTGCATATATCGATTTATTGGAGAAATTTTCGAATTATATATATCATTACACCATCTATTTCTAGTTCAAGGTATAGTGGGATACAAATATATTCGACTAATTGATTGGTGAAATATTGAAAATCATTAATCCTAACATTAAAAAATTAATGTTTAATAATTACTATGGATTTTATGTATTGTATAGTATTTTTAATTAATTAATTCATGTGATGAATTCATTAGAGGTAATTTGTGACATACAGGGATTTCAAATGAGCCTTGATTCATCTATATGTCACATAAGGTAGACTGGATTGATTATTTTGATGTATTCCTTAGTAGAATTTATTTCCCTGTACATATGTCCTTGACTATAAGATCATGTTTTCTAAAAACATGATTTCTCGAAATGTGGAATGAAATTTTATGTTCACTAATATGAATTTCTTCACTGAGGAACTGATTATTATTATCCATGAATTTATTTATTGATATATCATCCAAGGATATATAATTCTCACCATTTTTTTAATTAATTTATTTTTTTATTATATGTACCTTTCATATTAATAATTGTTATATTATAGCCACTTATGATATTTTATTGTTATCACTTATGTTTAACCATACTAATTATTTTATCTCATCCCTTCTAATCCTTCCTTGTCACCATGTTTTGAATTAACATATTACACGTCATATTTTTATAATAATAACCTCTGTGGATAATTTTTTAGAGAATTATAAGTCGTTTTATAGAATAATTAGTTCTTTATACTATGTTAAAAAATTACATTAGATTAGAAATAAATAGAAATGATTAGTTAATTATTCATACTCATTCTATAACTCTCTAAACCTAAAATGTTTTATGATTATATATAATGAAATATTTTATATAGATCATGTAATTATGGTATGTTTATGTATCTAGTTTCATAGTTATGTCCTCACATATTCATATCCTACTAAGACAAAACATACCTCAACCTCTTGTGATTTTTAATGTCCATAAAGCACTCATCAATAAGGTCATGTCATCATAGATTCAAATAAAAACCCAATTCTACCAAATCCAGATCATGGGTTTCATTATCACACATTTGGGGGTATAATTTTTAAGACATATAATATATCACTATATTTAACTTCATTAATACACCACTTAAACCAATTTGGGAAGTTGTACAAAACAACACAAACCTCACTCCCTCCTTTAGAAGAAGAATAATGAGAGTACTAATCAATCTCTATTTAATGTAGTGGAATGTTTACAGACACATAAAAGTATAATAAATTCCCGGTCCTTCCTAGATTGGAGTTTCAAGGAGAATAAAAAAAATAAAAATAAAAAAATATCTAATAATAGCCCGCATTATCAAGGAAATTATGGACCTCTATAAATCACTAAGGGTATTCCCATGAAACAATGTCCTTAAAATATAATGTCTCTACATTTACTACCAACTAAGAGAACAAATTATATTGTAAATGAAACTCTCACATACAAAACAATCACATAAACATATTCCCAAAATGAAGATTGTGTCAGCAAACCGCTAAAACTCTTAGGGAACCATGCCTAACCAACCTTCCATGCACTCTTGTGGACTAGTCACACCTTCCCTTATATTTTAGTTATCATCCCTACCTCATATTTACCAATTTCAATCAAATATGTTTTAATACCACAAAAACACATGTCCCATTCATTTCATTTAAATCATTGGAATCATTTCCCAATTGTACATATATCCACAAGTATCCATATATCACAGATAATCCACCCATGAACACACCAAATTAATAAAGCATAGTAAAAAATCCATACTACCCTAATTTTTCTTCAACTCACCATCACACAAAACCATATTCAATAATTTTTAATAAAATTTACATAGAAAATTTATTGTTATACCATGTACGTCCCACATCAAGGAACTGCACCAATACTACCAGAAGATACTTTCTGATAATTACTTGACAATCACCCATTCAGAAGGCTTAACCCAAATTCCTAAAAAAATTACATATAATTGTAATCCATTTATCATCACATACCTCATATCACAATTTCACTAATTTACAAAAAGTATCTGTTTATCCTCATTCCCCAATGCTTAAAAAACCTAAAACCAGAATCTCTATCTAATTGTCTCTGGTTTTATAACCCATGCATAATTATGATCCCACACTACCAAAGATACTAAATTTTAAAAAAAATAAATTATTAAACATATTATCTAATACCTCTTGACTTACATTAAAATATAATACTTTAATCGCAAAGCATTCCTCAACTAGACATTCCCAAATTACACCCGGCCACCCCTCTGCCGAAGGGTCCATCCAGTAGTACTGATGTCGCTCTCATCAATCTAGAACATAAAAATTGACCCCCCCCCCCCCTCTACAATAATAATCTAATAATACTTTATATTAATTTATAAAACATAACCCTAATAGAAAAAAAATAAATTTTCACAATGTTATCCCTTTTTATAGAATCTCTGAAAACCTCTATTTTAAAAAAATCAATTTAAAAAATCAATTTTTTAAAAAATAGTTTTTTAAATCCATTTCATTATCGAAGAAGCTAATTTTTTAAAAACCGCGAAACCATACTATTTTTAATATCCATAAATTCTTATACAATTTATGAAAATAATCCTATTTCATAACATAGGATAACCAATCACATTGGTGACAATATGCTACAATGGAATTAATAACATCTTGTACTTCCTAAACATTCATGTATAACATTTTTCAATAAAAATTGGTTTAATAAAGCTTTTTATAAATATTTAGGGAGTCCCAACTCAATATATCTTTATAAATCCCACCAAAAATAAATAAAATGATTTTATTTGTAACATATTTCCCAAACCCATCTCCCCTTAACCTAACCAAGACTATGTTTGAATGTCCTTAATACTTATCTTCATTACAAATATCAACACTTGTTAAAAATAGGCTATTTGGGATTAAACTATAAAATTATGATATAGTTTACCATTTCATATGGAACATCCCACTTGCCCAAATTTTATAAAAAATCAAGAATGAGGTGTATGTAACTCAACAAATTCCAACTTAAAAATAAAAAAAACAAGAATTATAAATATAAAAAAGGATCTATCAAGATTTATGGAAAAGGGACATTGATTTTAAATTAATTAAATAATTATATAGAAATCGAAAATGCGTAAATTAATATAACCCCAACATAGTATGATAAGTCTACCCATAAAACACCCAAAGTGGTTCCCAATCAACTACTCAAGGCCATTATAAATCCATGAGTTATCCCCTCATCCGGACTTATCTTCCATGTTCATACGCCAATAGAAAAAATTGAAACTCCCCCATGTACTTATACCTATAATGAAATCTACTCCTCCATTAGAGTGGTTGAATAGGGGGTAATAGACCATGTAAGATCCTTGATGCTTCCCATTCACCCATGTTCTGGGAAAATACTTTAAGATTTAATGTGTGTTTTAAAACATTACCCACCCATGAAATTTTATAAAACTATATAAACAACTAGGATAAATCTATGATTTAGCCAATAAACTTCATAACCATCACAATATATACCAATGAAAACTCAAAATCTAACCCCTACACCAGTAAAAACAACCATAACCCAATGGATTCTTAGACCAATAGTATCTACTTTGATTGGGTATAACCTGCTCATGAGGGGAATGAATGCATCCAAGTTTAAACAAATTATATAAAACAAGGTCCTCACACACAAGTGTGAGTTTCCCTCGCATCACATTGTAATTATCATCCAGATCCCCATAGAAATGTGTGAGTTTACTGAATCATATATAATCCTTATTAAAATTATTTTAAGAACATAAGGACAATAAAATCATATAATTTATCATCCATACATCATTAAATACTTATTTTTAACCATTTAAATAAAAAAATAAGATCAACCAACACAGAACAATAATGGGAAACAAAATACAGCCCTTTACCACCAATATTAATATTAATAAAAATATAATTCACGTCCAACAAAAAAATAAAATCCCAATACCACACTTTAATCCATAATTAACCCATTTCTGTCAAAATATTAATTTTCTGGAAAAATACACTCACCTAGAGAATCACCACATTATGATTATAACTAAACATGCACACCGACCCTTGATTTCTATAAACCTGAAATATCTTTATCAACACATATTTTTAACAAATAAATTCATTTAATAAGAAAATAACATTCAGACCAAAAGCATTTCAAATATCAAGTGTACAATAGAATCCATCAACATCAACCTAGGGATAAAATAAATCCATACCGCCTTACATGAAATCGACTATCACATTCCATTCTTCAATCCCATTAAATATTATACCTAAATTTTTTCTACAAAAATAAAATATCTAATTTAATATTTAATTATATGAAGTTTCTATTGAGAGAAAACTAAGAAAAAGATAAGGGGATGAAATATTGGGTACCTTACATTAGATCTGTACTTTTATAATAGTAATATATAATATGGAATAGATTTAAAAGGAAGGAATCACCAGAAGACATCCAACATAGAGATCACTCGAATATAGGTGAGAATGGCCCTAAAATCCACCATATCTAGATTAAAATGTTGGGTTTTAGGGTATTTCTATGTGGTTTCAAAATCAATCCTTGTTTTCCTAAGAGGTCGTGTAGCACCCACAAAACAACAATTATCCACACTATTAAAATATGCATAGTCTTTCTAGATTCTCCAGAGTGACTATGAAATAGCTATTGTCCCCCAAAACCCATTTAATAGTCCCAATGAAATTGTGTCAACCATGTAAGGCCCAAAAAAGAATCCAGAACACCTCATTACAAATCTATTCCCCTAAAAAAACATCCCCATCATCCACAACACATCATTAGGATGTAAAAGAAGCCTCTCATTACCACATAACCTGATTAAACATGAATACTTACTTTCATCCAAAAACATAGGCCTTATAATCCTACCTCTATAATGTTTTTTAATACTAAAGAATCATGGCCTGAGAAATATCTTCAAGAAACTTTTAAAAATAGGGTAATAAAAATTCTCCTCAACAACACATTTTTGGTCCTCAAAACCTGGTGGACATACCAACCAAATACTATTATATGAGGAACATAAAACTTCTAATAAATCCCCACTATAAAAAATAACCACCATATGGCCAATTATCATCAATTTTCATAAAAAAATCCTACTAGAGTCTGTCACTAAATACTCAAATTTCCTATGTCATTCCACACTACATGTAATGCCCCGACCCTAGTTACCTAGAGTCAGTGCATTATTACATTACATTGGCATGATCACAAGAAATATCAAATCTCGAAAGACTGATTGGTTTAGTAGCCTTGGAAACACTAGATATATTCATAAAGTTTTACATTAAATCACAAAGTAAAAAACTACTACAACAACATAGTATCCATATTCCACACTCATATCCCCACATACTATCCCTGCAGGTCATTCATAACATACTTCTTCACATCCTGGGAAAAATAAAACATAGAAAAGGGGTGAGCTCAAATGCCCAGTAAGGATAACAATATATCGGAAACTTTCTAAAATAAGAATAAACATTTAAGGCAATGTATAACTAAAACAAAAGCCTTTTAAACTTGAACTTCAACATATTATGGAAAAGGAAAAATGAAATAATGTCATTTACTTATTCACGTGGATATTCTACTAATCGAATAATCACATGCAATATCAATAACCACTTTCATTATGATGGAATGTATAATGCCAGACTATCATAACCACATAGCCAAGGCCTCGTGCCAAGAATACAAATAAGATTTTGTCAATTCCTTGTGCCAAGACATTAGTTTGTCTCATGAGACCTACCGATGCATCGAGGAGCTATAGCTGGCTCCACCCGTCACATATTAAGTCCAATTCATTCCCATATGAAAAGGTTTAAACATAACATAAAAATTCATATTAAAACTAGCATACGAAATGTCAATACTTTCATCATAAACTATGAATGGTATAAAAATAGAACATCCACAGTCAAAGAAATCAAAAAAACCTTCAATACAATATAGAAGCTTTGTATCTTAATAAATCAACTACAAATAAGCATAAAATCCATCAAAGGATGTTGACATAGATGAAATCAAAACTCTTTTTAGAGAAATATCTCTTTCTATTTTTGAAATCATTTAAGAGTCATATATTTATAAAATAAAACATTTTCTTTGAAAATATTATTATAATATTTTAAGGGAAGCTTTGATGATTTTATAACGGCGGAAAATAGCCACACCCGCCGTATAAGTTAAAAAATCATTCTTACCTTAATTTTGTCGAAAAGGTTAAAAAGCACCTTGTTTGGAAAACGACAGAAAGATTTCTATATAAACCTCTTATAAAAAGTCAATCAAGGGTATAAATGACTTTATCCCATATTCTTGTAAATAGTAAAAATGTTTTAAAATACATTTTTAAGAAACATGGATGTGGATGATAAACAGATCCCAGTAGATTATTACGTATAAACAACCTCAGATAATGAAGAGATTGTGAAATAACCCTTACCTTGTACTTTTCCTTGGATGGGGTAGGTTAACCTCCTATATAATGGTGAAATAATTGTTATTAAATTATACAAGAATCATATATATTAATATGATATCATATATGATCTTTTAACATTGATTTGTTAATAATATCTTTGAATTATCGTCGTTTCAGGTGTTAACTTACTCGTTTTCTTTTATATGTTTTGTTACATAATCCATGTTTTTCATAGATAGGTTTTATTTTTTTCATATACATAATGATATCAAGTCCTTAAAAATCATTTTTAAATCATCAAATGACAATTATACTTTAATGGATTCGGTGGAGAATGAATCTCATCGCGTTCGTGGAGACGGTAGTCCGTACGTACGCACGAGCGACAATATCATTCTTTTGATATTAAAATAATATATAAATGGATGTTATATCATATATACAGAATCACTAACATGTTATATTTATTATTTACATGAGTTACACATCATTATTATACCCATCCAAATAATAATATATTGAATAATAATTACACCACGCCGTGGAGATGGTAAGCCATACGTACGCACGTATGGTGACATGTTATTGAAATGGTGGATAGAATACTGAATATGGTTGTACCATATTTATAATAACATAACATTATATATAAGGTACTGGAGTTATTATTTTAGAATGGTAATAACAATGAAAAAATAAGTGGAAGAAGAAAGTAACTTGAAAAGGGGTGGTGAAAACATTACCTCTTCTTCGGGTTCTTCCTTTTGATTTGATCAAAAGGGCTTCTTAGGTTGGCTTTCGGATCAAAATAAGGCCTCTATATTGTAGTGAGAGAAGTTGGAAGAGTATTTGGGCAGAGTTTGGCCGAACCAAAAGGCTTTGATGGTGTGAAGAAATGAGAAGGAGGAGTTCCCTTTTATAAGAGGGTGAGGGGCACCTTTGGAAAAGCTAGAAATATTAATTTATAATAAATTAAAATTCGGTTTTTAATGGCTCCAAAGTTTATTATTAAAGGCTTAAGGTGGGTATAGGTCTAAAACCTTTCAACCAACAGAATTTAGATAGGTTTGGGTTACTATATTAACCTTATCATTTAGTTTTAACTCTTAGTTAATTAGTTTGACATTTACCATGTCACTTTGTATTTTTATAATATATAGTTAATAAACATACTATATACAACCAAGAGACCCCCAAGTGGTCTATTAATGATGCTCCTATCATTATATAAGTCTCTTGGCCGAACCTTAGATTTTTAGGAATTTAATATCAATTAATAATAAAATATTTGTTTTAAAAACTCTTTTTTGTCAATTTTGACACTATTCGATAATTGATTTTTTTAAAAATCATAACAGAATGATTACTTAGAAAAAAGTTAATTGAATAAATCCTAACATGTCATATTAACATAGGAAATTAGTTTAATTCCTAAAAAGTCTCAAATTATATTTATTTGGGAATTTATAATATCAATTATTTTAATTTTTCACAATTATGGTAATTACTGCATCATCATTGTGTCATAAATAAATTAACTTATTTAAATTTTAAAAATTATAAATAAAATATAATTATATAGTAAATCGTTTTAGCATTCTAATGAATATTTACAATCGAATTTATCTTATGTATAACCCTATATTAAAAATGTTTTAGTAAATAAATTTTTATTTTAACTCGTTTTTTGAATAAAATAATAATAAATGTCCTAATCTAATCCAAGTGGACCTAAATGATAATATTTTATTCCTAAGGCTGTTTCGGTCGAGATACACTTGTCCAATAGAATTATGACATGTGTTAGGGTAATATTAATATCATTTGTACCCTTAATTACCCTATTTACTTTTAACCGTGGTAAATAAAAGTAAAAAGTTACTATTCACCAAAAATTATTTTCATCTCATTGAACCACATTTTACCTCTTGATATTAACCGTGTCTCTCGGAGTTTCGAAATTCCATTCACAGAAGCGGTAAAATTAGGTTTTATGAAAAATTCTGTTTTTTAACTACTACTTAGTAGTTTCACTATTCATAAAAAATTGACGTTTTTCAGAATAATGCCAAAATTTCACCCTAAGCTATAATTGATATTCCGAATTCAAAAATGATGTCTATTTTACAAAATCCAAACATATAAGTTGAATTAATTAATTTTATAATTAATTCCCGCTGTCACAACAAATAGCGTGTTTTTAAGAAACAATATATATCAAAAGATTGATAATTGTTTTTGTCTAATTTCAAAGTAAAATTAATTCTAATGAACAACATTGGATAAAATGGTAAAAATATATTCTAATTATAATTTTAAACCACTCAATAATATAATTTATCACTATAAATTATTTTGATTAAAAAATTGTTTTTAAGTATTTTTCACTATTCATACAAATTGGAAGTTCTTAGAAAAATACCAAAAATTAAACTTAGGATAATTTCGATATTCCGAATCCAAAAATAAAGCCCATTTTGAAATATATAATATATATAATTTCAAAAAGTAGGTATTACTATTCATAACGGCTAGTTTGATTGGTTGTGGTGTGTTAGAACTCGACGTTGCGTACAACACACGCTATCGCATTATTCAAAGAGAAGCGTACCGTAGAAGCTTGGGGTGTTACATTCTCCCCTCCTTCAAAAACTTTCATCCTAGAAATTTCTAAATAGTTATCACATGAAAATACCCAGGTGGTTCTTCATCATAAGTTTCTCGGGTTCCCGTGTTGCCTCTTCCATCTTATGGTTTCTCCACAACACTTTTACCAGACGCGTTATCCGGTTTCTCAGTACCTGTTCTCTCCTATCAAGAATCCTGACGGCTCTTCACAATAGGATAGATCAGGTTCGAGTTATAATTATTCATAGGTGAGTACATGCATTCGGTTAGGCATGTATTTCCTCAACAGAGATATGTGGAACACATCGTGAACTCTGGAGAGACTTGGCGGCATTGCCAATCGGTAAGCTACAACCCCAATTCGTTCTAGAATTTCGAAGGGTCCGATGTACCTAGGACTCAATTTACCTTTCTTTCCAAAATGTATGACTCCCTTCCATGGAGATACCTTCAGGAAAACATGATCACCGACTTGAAATTCCAAATCCTTCCTTCGATTATCGACATAGCTCTTCGGCCTACTTTGAGTTGCTTTGATGTGATTTTGGATTACCTTCACCTTTTCCATCATTTTCTCCACTAGTTCTGGGCCTACAAGTTTTCTTTCACCAATGTCATCCCAACAGGTTAGTGTACGATATCTCTTCCTGTATAACGCTTCATATGGTGCCATCTGAATACTCGAATGGAAGCTATTTTTATAGGAAAATTCTCCCAGAGGTAAATATTGATCCCACAAACCCTGAAAGTCAAGTGAGCAAGATCTCAACATGTCTTCTAAGGTTTGAATATTCCATTCTGATTGTTCGTCTGTCTAAGGGTGGTAAGCAGTGCTCAAATGAAGTTCAGTATCCAGGGATTTCTGAAGACATTTCCAGAATTTTGATGTAAAACAGGGATCACGATCAGAAACAATCGATAGGGGTACTCCATGAAGTCTCCCAACTTCATTAATATATAGTCTTGCTAGACGTTCCAGGGGTAGATCTTATATTATAGCAAGAAAATGTGCTGACTTCGTAAGACGATCAACAATAACCCATATTGCATTGTTCCTTCTAGGAGTCTTTGGTAGCCCCATGACAAAGTCCATTGTAATATTGTCCCATTTCCACTCCGGTATGGGAAGAGGTTGCATGAATCCTCCAGGCTGTTGCCTTCCAGCTTTCACTTGTTGTCAAACCAGACATCTTGACAAAAAATCAGCAATCTCCCTCTTCATGTTGTCCCACCAAAAATGTTCCTTCAAATCTCTATACATTTTGGGGCTCCGAGGGTGTATAGAGAAATTGGAACTATGAGCATCATCCAGAAATTCCATTTTTAGATCAGGTATATCGGGAACACAAAGTCTCTTCCCAAATTTCAAAATTACATCTTCATACACAAAGTCTCTCAGTCTCCCATCATTCACAGCTTTAATCTTCTTTTGAAATTCTTCATCATCGGTCTGAGAACTCTTAATCCTTTCTAGTAAAGATTTTTTGGCAACCATTTGAAAAAGCATTGATGTTTCACCTTCCCTGGTTATTCCCATGTCCATCTTCATTAGATCCATCAAAATTAGATCCCTTTCAATTCTCATCACATTCAAAACTCCATGGTCTTTTCTACTCAAAGCATCTTCCACCTTGTTTGCATTCCCCGGGTGGTAGTTTATTGTAAAATCATAATCCTTGAGTAATTCAAGTCATCTCCTTTGCCTCATGTTGAGTTCTTGTTGTGAGAAAATATACTTCAAACTCTTGTGATCTGTATAAATCTCACATTTTTCACCATAGAGGTAGTGTATCCATATCTTCACAGTAAAGATCACAGCTTCTTACTCGAGATCATGAGTAGGATATTTTTGTTCATGACTTTTCAACTGTCGTGATGCATAGGCAATAACCCTATCGTTCTGCATAAGGACACAACCAAGTCCTTTCTTCGATGCATCACTATAAATAACGAACCCATCATTCCCCGATGGTAGAGTCAATATAGGAGCACTGACTAATCTTCTCTTCAGTTCTTCAAAACATTCTTCACACTCTTTTGTCCAAACAAATTTAACCCCTTTACGTGTGATCTTTGTTAATGGGTTAGCCAATCGGGAAGAATTTTGGATGAATCGTCGATAATAACCTGCCAAACCAATAAAACTACGTACCTCAGTTATACTCGTAGGTACTGGCCATTCTTGGATCACCTTGGTCTTAGAAGGATCAATGGAGATTCTATCTTTATAGACAATATGGACAAGAAAAGAAATATCATGAAGCCAGAATTCACACTTGCTAAACTTCCCATATAATTCATGTCTTCTCAGAGTCTTCAATATAATGCGCAAGTGATTTTCATGATCTTCATAGATTTTAGAGTATACTAAGATATCATAAATAAATACCACCACAAATTCATCGAGATACTCCTTGAAAACTCTATTCATCAGATCCATGAATATAGAGTGTGCATTAGTCAATCCCAAAGGCATTATAGTAAACTCGTAATGCCCGTACCTGGTTCGAAATGATGTCTTCGGAATGTCTTCCTTCCTCACACGCAACTGATGGTATCCAGATCGAAGGTCAATCTTTGAAAATTATTGAGCTCTATGCAGTTGGTCAAATAAATCATCAATGCGTGGTAGGGGATACTTGTTCTTTATAGTTATAGCATTGATCTCCCTGTAGTCGATACATAACCTCATAGATCCGTCTTTCTTTTTAACAAAAAGAACAGGGGCTCCCCATGGAGAAACACTAGGGTGAATAAAACCCTTATTACTCAATTCCTCTAGTTTTTTATTTAGTTCAACTAATTCTATAGTGGTCATTCTATAAGGGGTCATTGATATAGGCCTTGATCAAGGAATTAAATCAATGGAAAACTCAACTTCTCGTTCTAGAGGATGTCAAGGTAAATCATCCGGAAATACATCTACAAATTCTTTCACAACAGGTACATCATCTATTTGAACATTCCTTTCCTCACCCACAGTCATTTCATTCTCTTCCTCCCCAATAATTGAATTTAGTTGAGCTACTGGGGGTGGATCTTAATAAGAATTAGGTGGTGACGATTCTGCTCTAAAGATAAGGTGTTCCTTATCATTATAATCAAGAATCATAACCTCTTTCTTCTTACAATAAATCTTCACATCATAGTCCGAAAGCCAGTCCATACCGAGGATTATATCAAACTCAATCATAGGTTTGAAGATGAGATCAGCAGATAAAGAACATTTATGTGCTCTAATGGGGACTAATTCACAAAACTTTGTTGTAATGATACTTCCCTTAGGAGTTTTAACTGACAACTCCCTTGTTAAATCAAATTGGAAATATCTAATTTTCTTAGCAAACTGGGAAGATATGAAAAAATGCGATGATCCAGAATCAAATAATGCATTTTCTAAATTTGAGGAAACCATTAAATTACCTGCCACCATGTCTTTCAGAGCTTCTACCTCGGCAGTAGTGATAGCATAAGCCTGGCCTTGATCCCTTGAACTTTTCTGAGGTATGTTCTCCTGATGCTTAGGACATTCGTTTGCATAATGCCCCATCTCCCTACAATTGTAGCACTGACATTGGTAGCTTCCTTCTTCCCTTTGCAATCACGAGCTTGGTGGCCTTTTTCACCACATTTGTAACAGACGCCCATTCCCTTCAAGCAAGTACCGGGGTGTTTCTTCCCATATTTACCACAGGATGGATATTCTACCTTTCCTTTCTTCCCCTTATTTCCATTCCCAGATTGATCAGCAGGCCTCTTCTTCTCTTGCTTTGCTTTAAAGTCATAAGACTTAGAGAATTCATGTTCAGTCTTGATAGCACATGAGACAATGTCTTCATATGACGAGAAGGATTGTGAGACTAATGCTCGACGGAGAAATGGTTTTAACCCATCAAAGAAACGATCAATATTACTTCTTGGGATACGTATATAATCACCGAAATACCTTGTTATCCTTGTAAAGCAAGCCTTATACTTTGTGACATTCTCATCCTCCTTCTGTCTCAGACTTAGAAATTGACTTTCTATATCTGCTCGATGGTCGCAAGGAAAGTATTTTTCTAAAAACAAGTCTTTGAACACCCTCAATTCAATATTTGATACTTCATCATCTTCCTTCGTATTTTGAATCAATGATCACCATTGATCAGCATCTCTAGTGAGGCGGTAAACTGCCATGATAACTTTTTCCCTTTCACTACTTTCCAAAGCCTGAAATATTTTCTCTAGGGAAAATATCCATTGCTCAGCTACTAAGGGATTTGTACTCCCATTGAACGTTGGTGGTTGTTGCCTCATGAAATATCTAACATTGATCCTCCATGCTGTGGATCAGGGTGCTCCATACGGGTAAGGTTATTATTCATAACCCGAGTGAGTTGTCCCAGTATGGTGATTAGTTGATCAGCACCAGTTGCATCACCAGCTCCACTATAATTATCTTGAGCAGGAGGGAAATCCCTACATGGAGTGCGTGCATTGATAAGGTTTCCATTTCTTCCCCTAGGTTCCATTTCTAAACAATGGCATATAGTAGATCAGTTTATGAATCAAAATACATAATCCCTTACTTATAAAACACTTAACATAAATTGAACTATTTATGGATATAATCCATAATCATAAAAATATTTTCTTTGAGGAAGTATATACTCATAAACCCTTCATAATGATTTGTAATGAAAATTAGAGTTATCCTAAGCATATCCCCCTGGAGTGTCGTAACCAAGAGTGCAGCAAGTCTCGTTGTCATGCACCAGTTCCCGTTCGAGTCTAGCTCAAGCGCTGTTTTCGGGTTTTACCCCTAGGTACATCTGTGCCAGAGCCGCCTATACCTGATCGTATCTAGACAGGGATGTATTGCCCGGAAAACTCACAAAATCTATACAAGACCAAAATTCTAGGAAGTTTGTCTATACTAATCCTCAAAGTTAATCTTAGGTCTACGTGCTCTAATTAGAGTTTATCTAAATCTAGCTTCCAAGGATTTTACTAAACTTCCTATGATACCAACTGTAACGCCCCGACCCTAGTTACCCAGAGTCAGTGCATTATTACATTACATTGGCATGATCACAAGAAAGATCAAATCTCGAAAGACCTATTGGTTTTGTAGCCTTGGAAACACTAGATATATTCATAATGTTTTACATTACATCACAAAGTGAAAAACTACTACAATAACATAGTCGCCATATTCCACACTCATATCCCCACATACTATCCATGCAGGTCATTCATAACTTACTTCTTCACATCCTGGGAAAAATAAAACATAGAAAAGGGGTGAGCTCAAATGCCCAGTAAGGATAACAATATAGCGGAAACTTTCAAAAATAAGCATAAACATTTAAGGCAATGTATAACTAAAACAAAAGCCTTTTAAACTTGAACTTCAGCATAGTATGTCAAAAGAAAAATGAAATAATTCCATTTACTTATTCACATGGATATTCTACTAATCGAATAATCACATGCAATATCAATAACCACTTTCATAATGATGGAATGCATAATGAAAGACTGTCATAACCACATAGCCAAGGCCTCGTGCCAAGACTTCAAATAAGATTTTGTCAAGGCCTTGTGCCAAGACACTAGTTTGTCTCATGAGACCTACCGATGCATCGAGGAGCTATAGAGGGCTCCACCCGTCACATATTGAGTCCAATGCATTCCCATATGAAAAGGTTTAAACATAACATAGACATTCGTATTAAAACTAGCATACGAAATGTCAATACTTTCATCATAAACTATGAATGGTATAAAAATAGCATATCCACAGTCAAACATATCAAAAAACCTTCAATACAATATATAAGTTTTGTATCTTAATAAATCAACTACAAATAAGCATAAAATCCATCAAAGGATGTTGACATAGATGAAATCAATACTCTTTTTAGAGAAATACCTCTTTCTATTTTTGAAATCATTTACGAGTCATATATTTTTAAAATAAAACATTTTC
This sequence comes from Viscum album, assembly GCA_963277665.1. Classification (NCBI taxonomy): domain Eukaryota; kingdom Viridiplantae; phylum Streptophyta; class Magnoliopsida; order Santalales; family Viscaceae; genus Viscum; species Viscum album. Next base: position 252,465,006 of record OY728120.1, on the reverse strand, counting down.
TTTGAAAATAGTCTTATAAGATTGTAAGGGAAGCTTTGATGATTTTATAATGGCGGAAAATAGCCACACCCGCCGTATAAGATAAAAAAACATTCTTACCTTAATTTTGTCGAAAAGGTTAAAAAACACCTTGTTTGGAAAACGACGAAAAGATTCCTTTATAAACCTCTTATAAAAATTCAAACAAGGGTATAAATGACTTTAACCCATATTCTTTTAAATAGTAAAAATGTTTTGAAATACATTTTTAAGAAACATGGATGTGGATGATAAAGATATCCCAGTAGATTATTACGTATAAACAACCTCAGATAATGAAGAGATTGTGAAATAACCCTTACCTTTTACTTTTCCTTTGTTGGGGTAGGTTAACCTCCTGTATAATGCAGAAATAATTGTTATTAAACTATACAAGAATCATATATATTAATATGATATCATATATGATCTTTTAACATTGATTTGTTAATAATATCTTTGAATTATCGTTGTTTCGGGTGTTAACTTACTCATTTTCTTTTATATGTTTTGTTACATAAGCCATGTTTGTCATGGATAGGTTGTATATTTTTCATATACAGAATGATATCAAGTCCTTAAAAATCATTTTTAAATCATCAAATGAAAATTATAATTTAATGGATACGATGGAGAATGAATCTCATCGCGTTCGTGGAGATGGTAGTCTGTACGTATGCACGAGCGACAATATCATTCTTTTGATATTAAAATAATATATAAAGGGATGTTATATCATATATACATAATCATTAACATGTTATATTTATTATTTACATGAGTTACAAATCATTATTATTCCCATCCCAATAATAATATATCGAATAACAATTACACCACAACGTGGAGACGGTAAGCCGTACGTACGCACGTATGATGACATGTTATTCAAAGGGTGGATAGAATACTGAATGTGGTTGTACCATATTTATAATAACATCACAGTATATATAAGATACTGGAGTTATTATTTTACAATGTTAATAACAAAGAAAGAATAAGTGGAAGAAGAAAGGAACATGAAAAGGGGTGGTGAAAACATTACCTTTTCTTCGGGTTCTTCCTTTTGATTTGATCAAAAGGGCTCCATAGGTTGGCTTTCTGATCAAACTAAGGCCTCTAGGTTGTAGTGAGGGAAGTTGGGACAGTATTTGGGCATATTTTTGTCGAACCAAAAGGCTTTGAAGGTGTTAAGAAATGAGAAGGAGGAGTGCCCTTTTAAAAGAGGGGTGAGGGGCACCTTTGGAAAAGCTAGAAATATTAATTTATAATAAATTAAAATTATGTTTCTAATGGCCCCAAAGTTGATTAATAAAATGCTAAGGTGGGGATAGGTCGAAAACCCTTAAACCAATAGAATTTATACAGGTTTGGGTTTCTATATTAACCTTATCTTTTAGTTTTAACTCTTAGTTAATTAGTTTGACATTTACCATGTCACTTTTTATTTTTATAATATATAGTTATTAAGAATACTATATACATCCAAGAGACCCCCAAGTGGTCCATTAATGATGATCCTATCATGATGTATTTCTCCTGGCCGATCCATAGATTTTTAAGAATTTAATATCAATTAATAATATAATATTTGTTTTAAAAACTCTTTTATGTCCATTTTGACACTATTCAATAATTGATTTTTGTAAAAATCATAACAGAATGATTACTTCGAAAAAAGATAATTGAATCAATCATAACATGTCATGTTAACCTAGAAAATTAGTGTAATTCCTAAAAAGTCTCAAATTATATTTATTTGGGAATTTATAATATCAATTATTTTAATATTTTACAATTATGGTAATTACTGCATCGTCATTGTGTCATAAATAAATTAACTTATTTAAAGTCTAAAAATTATAAATATAATATAATTATGTAGGAAATCTTTTTAGCTTTCTAATGAATATTTACAATCGAATTTATCTTATGTATAACCCTATATTAAAAATGTTTTAGTAAATAAACATTGATTTTAACTCTTTTTTAAATTAAATAATAATAATTGTCCTAATCTCATCTAAGTAGACCTAAATGATAATATTTTATTCCTAAGGCTTTTTTGGTCGAGATACACTAGTTCAATAGAATTAGGACATGTGTTAGGATAATATTAATATCATTTTTACCCTTAATTACCCTATTTACTTTTAACCGTGGTAAATAAAAGTTAAAAGTTACTATTGACCAAAAATTATTTTCATCTCATTGAACCACATTTTACTTCTTGATATTAACCGTGTCTCTCGGATTTTCGAAATTCCATTCACAAAAGCGGTAAAATTAGGTTTTATGAAAAATTCAGTTTTTTAACTACCACTTAGTAGTTTCACTATTCATCAAAAATTGATGTTTTTCAGAATAATGCCAAAATTTCACCCTAAGCTATAATTGATATTCCGAATTCAAAAATGATGTCTATTTTACAAAATTCCAAACATATAAGTTGAATTAATTAATTTTATAATCATTTCTCGTTGTCACAACAAATAGCGTGTTTTTAAGAAACAATATATATCAAAAGATTGATAATTGTTTATGTCTAATTTCAAAGTAAAATTAATTATAATGAACACCATTGGATAAAATGGTAAAAATATATTCTAATTATACTTTAAAACCACTCAATAATATAATTTATCACTATAAATTATTTTGATTAAAAAAGTTGTTTTAAGTATTGTTCACTATTCATAAAAATTGGAAGTTCTCAGAAAAATACCAAAAATTCAACATAGGATAATTTCAATATTCCGAATCCAAAAATGAAGTCCATTTTGAAATATAAAATATAAATAATTTCAAAAATTAGGTATTACTATTCATAACGGCTAGTTTGATTGGTTGTGGTGTGTCAGAACTCGACGTTGCGTACAACACACGCTATCGCATTATTCAAAGAGAAGCGTACCGTAGAAGCTTGGGGTGTTACACTATATCATAGTTATTTTCCCCAATATATCACCCTTAAATAAATTCACAATTCACTAAACCCACTCCATAAGAACTACAATAGTTGAGATAACCTAAAGGTAATGTGTAAATAACACTGTAAACCTTTTAACCATAAAATAGTTTATAGTATCCCTGAGTAGAAATTAACTATACAAAAATTTCTCATCCTTACACCATCACACTATAGTATTTCATTAACCCAACTATTAACAAAATAATAAATATTCTTCAATATTTCCTCCATATGTATCCCATAATAAAACACATTCCTCTGAGTATTGTACAACATTCTATAGGTAAAAATATTAAGATTAAAATTACCTTGTAAATACATTCATTGGCCTTTGTAACCATCTGAAGTCAACCACTATAATCAAAATGATAAAATTTGAAATTCAAACATATATCTATACAACATTGGAAAAATAGATTATTCTATCCTCTTTTGGTATTATCATGAACTAGACTATCGGGGTATAATTATGTATCTATGACGAAATAAGAAATTATTATAATCATACTATTTAGTTTGATTTTATTTTCCATCCCTTTATAATGAATAAGAGAGTATTGATTGTGAGCCAAAATGCCTCAAAAAAGTATTGGTAAGAGAATTACCATTATTAACTCATTCACCCTCTCACTTTTAGGGATACAACCCACCCAAAATGTATCAGTAATTAACATCAACAATACCAACATAATTAAATAAATAATTCTGAATTTTTATTGAAATAAAAAATAATATAAAATGGTTTATCCATTCATCTAATGTATCCCTTCCATTTAATTAATCCCATAACACCCATAATCTCAAATCATTTGACATATTATTTGTTACTCAATCATGAATGTTCACCAATAATAATCAGCCCCAAAACCAATCCATTACACCATATCACTTCTGAACCCTAGTAATATACCAAATATTCCATCCTTAGATACCTAATGTATAATAATACCCCCCCTGAGCATATTTAATTATACCAATATATCCTGACCAATCACATATTTTCTAAAACTCAAAATATTACATGCCTCTAGCTCAATTCGACTGTTCATGTCACTCCTAAACCATGATACTATTTTTTTAAATAATCATCATTACCTTAAACATACACTATTATTATTCTCACCACTAGGATCCCCTACACTCATGATTATGAAATGTCACCTTCATTAGATTATATTGAAACATGATTGTCATTAATAATATAGAATCCTACTTAAATACCCATAATACCAGTATACCAACCATATCCATGAGTAAATGTTTTAAGATATATTCCATAAGTTAACCATAAAACCATATTCACAACCCATAACCATGAACCTTAAACCTGAAAATTTTGTCTCTCATTGAGAGAGTTCACCTTGTTCCATGTGACATAGGATACAATACTCATAAAAACTCTAACACTTTCCACCCACATATAATTTTGATCCTCTTGTGTCAAAATTACTATAATTGATGTGCTATAAAAATTTATCAATACTAGTACTATTACACTTGAACCATTAACATGATAGTGTTTTCTTTAGCAACCACACCCTCAAACCAACCATTATTATTAGATAGTAATATATTCTTGTCAACTACACTATTGAGAATCATAGTTTCCAAAAAATAATCAATCTTTTAGATCATGATTAGATTATCATAAATATTTATTTAATCACATGAAATATACTTCAAAAAACAATTTCTATTTAGAAAAACTACACTGAACCATTCCTATAAAATTTCTACATCCACAAACACAAATCCTAACATCACAAGGATCATTCAATTAATCTCATCTAAAAAATTGAGAATGTGTTTAACACTTTTCAATAGGTTTAACCATATCCAAGAAATTACCAAAGTGATACTTTCTTTGATTCTATTGGGAATCTGTAACCTAACTTCATAAAACCATATATACTATAGGGTCAACACTCATAGACAAATATAATTTCCCATGATAGTCATAATCCAATTCCACGTATTATTCCTCACATGATAAACCAAATCAATTATAGTTATGTGAAGTTAAAAGTTCAATCGCACACATCTTGAAATTCTCAGACATCCATCACAAACGATTTTCTAAAACCAGGACTCTTTCCCATCTTAATAAGAAATTTCCCAAAACCATCAACCCCAGTATGTAAGATCTATTGCCAAAAAATACTAATATTAATTTTTAAAAAATCAATAATCCTTGAAAAACAATATAGTTAATCTCAATTCATACTTTCATGAATCATATCCTAATATACCTAGTCCCATGTTCATTTCCATCTAACCATATACCCAAATATTTCAGTCACATATACTATATAATATATATATGTGACCATAAAACACGCATACCCCAGCAATAAGACCTACATAACTTGAAAAAAACAATATATCTCACTATCATTTGAATAATAGGAATAATTTAATCAGGATTTATATATTCTAGGGAATATATATATATCATGGATAACATACCCAACCATATACAACATTAAGTAACCATTACAAGAATGGAAAACTACCTAATTAAATCATCAAACCACCATCACCTCAAAGCAAATGTTATCTTATATGAACAATTTTACATATCTATATGATCATTATACCATGGCAGTCAAACATCTCTAAACCGCACCAATACTACCACATGAAATATTTATGAAAAATACTATTCAATCACTCATTAAGTTTTCTAACAACTAATTCTTCAAAAGTTTACAATCTAGCCAATATATTTTAAGCTTCGCACACCCCATAGAAAAAAAAGGCGTACAAAAAAGTTTTCTTTGATGGAATCTCTCCCTAATACCAATAAAAAACCCTCAAAACACAACCTTGACATAGTTGTCCATTGTTATAAAACCCCCAAATAATTTTTATCTCATATTAACCAGGATAAAAAAATTTATAACAATAGAAATATGCTTACTAGATTGTCTCTCTAATTTAATATATTTGTTATTTCCCTTTATTCAAAAAAATAGCCCAACTATCTATTCCAACATTTTACGAAACAAATACTCCCAAGTTGGTTTATCCAAAATTATTCGAACTAATCTCATCCATCAATAGATTACCAAATGACCCCTCCCCTAAAGGACTATCTAGTATCACACAATATAACATTATCAAGAATAAAAATAATTAGAAAAGTAAACATTTCACCATGAAAATTAATTGTATACTGTCTTTGAAAACCACTTTTTAAAAAACACAATAGTTGGAAAATCAATATTTAATGAAAAAATAGAATCCATTCCATAATCAATTCGATTATTTAAAAAAATCAAACATGATTTATTTATTATTAATTAATTCCCATATGATTAATTAAGACCATATTTTCCCTTGAACTAACACACCCATGTTTATTGATGCCAATAAGATTAAAGTGATTAATTTACCACTTGGATTTCCAATGCATTCTAGAAACAAATAGTTAAATATAAAAAGATTTTTAATCATTTTTATAACTATTTAATATATATAAACTCTTCTAATTTCCACTCATACCATCTAAAATACTAAAAATTATAACATTCGTATCATCTGGTCGCAACATGTATCCCATGAACCTCTCTCAGGTTGAGTCAGAATGCCATTATGTGTTTGGTGCATCCCCCAAAATAGAAATTTCTATAAATAAATTCCAATGTATTAGTTTTTACCATTAGAGGGAGTTTTACCCATACCTAATACACCATCCTCATTCATTTCTATTACTGAAAATTAGGCTTGATGTTCCCATAACAAGGAAAATCATGAAATGAAAACCAATTAAACATGTAGTGGAAATAAAGAAAAAGTATCTGAATTGATGTATGAAAAAATAATTTACTTTGAAACTATGTAAAAATTTATAAAAAATAAAAAAATAAATAGAAATACAAATCCATGAAAATATGATAAGGCTACCCAAGAATCATGATAAGTGGGGCTAACTGGCCTTTCCATTAAATCACAACTATAATGAACCAAAATTAAACCATCCATAAATTGTATCTTTAGGAAAGAGATCATTTTATTGCATTCATAATGATCTTTTAAGTTTATATTTTCAAAAAATTTATACATGACCGATATAAAAATAAATATTACATCACATTGTGATCACTTCCATTCCTTATTCATTTTTCTAATAATTCAAAACCTTTAATGTATATTATGTTTATTTTCATGATAGATATTTAAAAAAAAATCTTGACCTAAATATTTTACCTAACTATTATTAAATCATTGTGAAAACTATTTGAAAATATTAGACGAGAAAACAAATCTATATAATCAAAATATAAAAATAATGATTGAATGAATGATAATTGTTAATATATGAATACTCTAGAATATTTACACTCTAAAAAATTAATTTTTTACTTTAAAAAATATTTTTTTACCCAAGAAATCAACTTCCCCCAACGTATGTTTTAGAAAACTTTTCATATGAAATATTAGTGGAAAAATAATTTTGATAATGAACTATTTGAAATCGCATAAAAAGGGAAAAATTTGCAAAAATGTTATAAATTTCACTCTTAAGAAGTAGCATATAATATATTTTAAAAATATTCTCAATATATTACCTTGTAAAATAATAATTTTTCAATTAAATTATATAACAATAAAAAATGTTTTTGGTAACTCGGGACATCATTTTCATATCACTCGTATAATCACTCTTACAAATGGAATAATATAACAATTGCATTTTAGAGATATATTCTGCGCACCCATCCTTAGAATATAAAATAACCATGTTTTATAATTGAACTAACTATCATCATAAACAATTATTTAAACAATAAAATCTCTATTACATAATAAATCATGAATATTTATCAAAATATGCTTTACACCTATAAGAAAAACATTTTAGGATATCAAAATATCTATTCCATTGAAATATCTTTTTGAAAATTCAAAAAATATAGGGAAGGATGTTGTTTTATTTTAAGAAAATAAGGAACATTATTATGTAATAAAAGAATTAAAATAGTTGACATATTGGTGGAAAATCCATTTATAGATATACTTTAAAAAAGAGCATTCAATTTCCCTATTGTCAAAAAGTTCTATATAAAATACATAAAAAGATTCTATTTAAAAACCATTTAAATAAATTAAAAGATTGTATCAAATATACTTTATTATTAAAACATGTACATTTAAATAATTACACAAAATATTATTAATTATATGGACATATATTAACATTATATAGAAAATAAATCCTAAAAACATTCATAATGAGGTTTTGAAAACATAGGGTCCCTTACCTTGGTTCTGACAAACCATGTATATTAATTAGCTTCTTAAAAAAATAAAATTGGTTAATAATTTAAATAATTAAGAAATTTTTTCATTTTTTTTATCCCATTAATTTTATCTATTACATTTTTATATATAATTAGTTAATAAATTTGGTTCACATAGGGTTTTTGATGATATTGTCTTATATATTCAAAATGAATTTGGTAAGTTAACTATGGTCAAAGTTTCAATTTTTGTATCATCTCCAAAATAATAATTATGCAATAATTATAATTTTTATAAAATAATTATACTTTTTAAACCAACCATGAAATATAGTAAGGAGAAATGAATTATATTATAGTTTTGGATAGGCTGGGTTGTATGTATGCATGAGTAATGCTACCATTTTTCAAAGAACCTGATGAAATGAAATTGTGTTTCACTTTATTATTAAAAAATTATAATTATATAATATATATTTTTATATAGTATTAATTATTTAAATATACGCACATAAATATATTATCTATATGTTTTGTTCATGAAAAATTAATCACATCTCTTTGTGGAGGTTGGAATCCAATCAAACACATTGACGACGTAATTATTTTTCAATGGATATGATGGTAAAAATGTAGAAGATATATAATCATTATTGAATGATCATTATTTCATTAATATAATATATATACTTTAAATCCTTAATTATCACCTTCATTATCAATCAGTAATTGGAAAATAAATATATTAGTTAGTGAGATGGTAGTCCCCCACGCACACGATTTGTGGTTTCATTTCCCCCTTGGTGGAAGGGGATATTGATATAAGTTATTTCAATAAAAAAATCTTATTATTTGTGAGAAAATAATTTTACTCTTTCATCATGGATGAAAAATATTACAGCATTCTAGAATAATAAATAAAATGGAAACTCTAGGTTAATAACTATACCTATTCTTCAAACTTAATCATTAGGATTATACATAAATACTTCCTAGGTTATTTTTAGGATAATTCCAGTGCCTCTAGGAAGTGGGGATGGATGATAGGATGGAATTTTGTTAGGTTTTGTCTGATATAGAGTGTTTAAAATTTATGAGAAATAGTAGATAGCAGGTTCACTTTTATAAGTGTGGGGATATGAACTCTTGGAATTTATTAATATTTTAAATTAATATAAATTTATTTTCCCTGAAAAATAAACAAAACATGAAATTTTTAGTATATATTATTCGGAGGATTTGAAATAATATCATCTTGATTTGTTTTACAATTTAGGGTTATGTTTCCACTATAATATATTTGTTTTAACCCTCATTAACCCTTTTTACAATTTCGATGATATGAATTTTTTTACTCTTTAGGGGTTAATAAAATAACTATAAAATTAAAAGTGTCTAAAAATTAAAAATTGTTGATGTTTTCAATCATATCCAAATTAATATGATGTAAATATTTTTTTTTGAATTTTAAATCATTTAATAAAATATTTTCTATTATAATAAATCATTAATTTCATTTTTAGAACATTTAAAATAATATAAATTTAGAAAAATTATAAAAATAACGGAATTATAATATAATCTAGTAAAAGTTCCCTAATATGTTCTTCTAATATCTAAAATACATGGCACACTATAAGTCTCCCTAAAATTATTAGTTTTAGAGTATTTAAAATTTTTTAAGAGATTTTTTTAATACATGCACAATCACTGTGTAAACAATATAAAAGAACTTATTATAATTTTTTTGTCAGAAAAATTAAAAATAAATTAAAAACGTAAAAAATACCCTCTTTTAAATAACAACTTACAACTAATCATAATTTTTTCCATATACATCAAAAATTATTGTAGATATTTAAAGTAAGATAGTGACACTTTTGAATTTATCCTTTAAATAGATATTATTAAAGTTAAAATCAATGCTAAAAGGAGAAAGGTCATGTAACATCCCCTTTCCGGAAGCCACCCAGAGGCACCCCGTACCTGGTTGGTCACATAGTCTCAAGCGCATTTCCGCAAACGCCAGAGGCTACAGACTAGCGGCGAGGGCCTTTGTGTGATAGTGGGGAAACTATGCCCTCATTAGTAGTGTATACAGTGGAAGAAAAACAAATAGACAACGGTAGAAACTGTAACCATCCATACAAGATTAAACAAAAAAACAACGGAAGACTAACAGTAGACAACTGAAGCACACACACACATATATAAAATGATGCATGATACATACGTCTAGGAAAGCAGCCAAACAAGTCACAATGATTAATACAATACTAAACCAAAGTGAAAAAGATATTAGGTAAAATTATCAGCATCGCAATCCATAGCTTGGTCTCATGCTCTCCCGCCCCACAGCAAGTCATGTACCTGAAGTATAAGGGTACTTGCCCTTATCAATACATGCAACAATATAGACTATTTGGGCCCAAAAGCATGGCCTAAACAGGGTGTGAGACAAGGTCCTAGTAGGAAACCGCACAAAGATCTATGCCTACCGGTCAGTGAATACATGGCTTGTAAAAGTACAGGAAGCAGTAAATAGGAAAGCACACAGCAGCTACAATCCACAGTGTCTAGCATATAATGTACACAAGTAACAACCAATAAACAAGTAGAACAACAGGTAACCCCCTGGTTAGTGCTCACAACCTAACCCTTATGGTTTAACCTACATGTACTACCAACCCTCTGGGAGGCACACACAGTCTCACCCCTCTGGATCGGCTAAAGAAATAGACTCTCTAAGCAAGCACTCACCGTCAATTCCCCCTATAGTCTCGTATCGTACTAAAGGCTCTCTGTGGAAGCACTCAACATCTCATTCCCCCAGTGGCCCGCATCGAGGAACTACAGGCTCTCTGAGTAAGAACTCATCGTTAATTCCCCCTTTGGTCTAACATCAAATTAATAAGACACTCTGGAGAATCCTTTACGTCCATTCTCCCTATGGTCTGCTATACTAGGTTCTCATAGCCCTGTGTAAAATAAACATGCATAGCACACGTATTTCCCCAAGTAACCTCACGAACTACTTGGCTATCATTCTAAAGCCCAACAGCATAACAGTACAACAGTTCCACTATCCTATAACTAGGCATGGATACTAGAAAACTGCCTAACAGGAAAAACATGCATGGAAAAACATCGAGATCACAGTAAAAATTACCCTATTTACAAGCATTGACCTCTAATCAATAAATCAAACAATGCAAGAAAACAATAGGTCAAAAATAGGAAACACAGAATATCCCTTTCAAGGGAATTGGTGGAATTGTAAAAAATATTCAAACACATCCAACATAAAGGCACAAACCACCTACCTTGATCCTAGGAGATCGATATACTTGAACCACGAGACTTGATTCTCCTTAGAATGGTGTATATCTATGAAAATGAACAAAATTATCAACCCACGATATCTTGAGAATGAAGATAAATTGGAAAACAAAGATCTAGGAGAAGAAAGGGATTTTTGATGCGGTTCCAATGCAATCGACGATGGTCGATTCAGAGAACGGACGGAGGCTCGGGGGATCATAGATGTTCTGTGGCCGTACGCTTTCTCTTCGAAGAAGAACCTAATGAAGAAGGGAGTTCTGTCTATTAGTCGCGACCCCGGTCCATTTAATGAAAAAAAAGAAAGTACACGGCGTGTACTTATGATGTACACTACGTGTACTTGGCCTTTCCGTACTCCGCTTTAAGCGGCCTCCACATCACCCCTACACACCGTGTATGTGGCCCAAACCCAGCCAGCACACAGCCTAGCACAGCATCAAATTACACGGCATGTACTAATTAAGTACCCGGCGTGTACTTAAAAAATTCCAAGATTTTCCTCTTTTCTAAAAAATTACTAGAAAAGGTAAAACATACTAGAAACTAAGATCCGAGTTCATAAAAACTACCCCACCCCCCTTAAAGAAATTAGTCCCCGAATTTCCCTAACGAGGCGTGGAAGAAGAATCCCCGAACCACTCCGGCCACTGCGATCGTACATCGGCCTCCCTCTCCTAGGTCTTGTCCGGTACACGTCTGTGCTGCCATATCAATCATACTAGAGGAATAGACCGCCCATAGAGAACCTTCGTTATGTGATCAACAATCCAGATAGGATTCTCCTCAAACGATGCATCCGCTTCAAGCTCAACCTCCTTGGGTTGAAATATATGAGACAGGTCTGCAAATTAACATTGGAGCTGAGAAATGTGGAAGACATCATGCATAGCCCGGTACCTCTGAGGTAACAACAACCAATAGGAAACCGACCCAACTCTCTCCAGCCCCTCAAACGGCCCGACGTACTGTGGTGAAAGCTTACCCTTTCTCTGAATCCTCTTGTGTCTCAACCTTAGTGCAACACGTAGGAAAACCTGATCCCCGATCTCGAACTCCAGAGGTCATCTCTGCTGATCTGCATAAGAATTTTGTCGAGACTATGCTGTAGCCATCCTCTTCTGAATCAACTGTATCTTCTCTAAGGTCTCATAAACAAGACGTGGTCCCAGTAAAGCTACCTCTACTACCTCTAGCTAGCATAAAGTTGATCGGCATGGCGTACCATTCAAAGCCTTGTAAGGTTCCATCTGAATAGTCGCCTGAAAACTGTTGTTGTAGGCAAACTCCACAAGAGGGATATGCTTCTCCCAAGAATCGCCAAAGTCTAGAAAGAAAGCTCAGAGCAGATCCTCAAGAACATGGATCAAACGCTGGGGCTGGCCATCTTTTAGGGGATGGTATACTGTACTTAAAAGTACCTATGTACCCAAATCCCTTTGAATCCCCTCCCAAAACTGAGAAGTAAAGTGTGCATCCCTATCTGAAACAATGGAGTGTGGAACTCCATGTAGACGTACAATCTCTCAGATGTATAGTATTTCCATATCATCAAAATTGGAGGTCTACTTGATCAGTAAGAAGTGAAAAACCGTTGTAATCTTGTCGAAGACAACCCAAAAACATCGTTCTCTCGAGGCGACCTCGGCAATCTAGTCATGAAGTCCATCGTGAAATCCTTCCACTTCCACTCCGGAATGGGTAACTGCTTTCACTACCACAAAACTGGGCAAGGCATGCGCCTGCCTTTATCAGCACTAACGGAAAAGCGCTGATAAAGTGGACCTATATCAGCACTTTTGTTAGTGCTGATAAAGGTTGTATTTATCAGCGCTTTTTACTAGCGCTGATAAAGGCTCACACAGATTTGTTAAAAACCCACAGGTCCTCTTCCTCCTCCATGCACCGGTCAAGCTCTCGCGGAAGCCCTCCTCTGCATCGCTGCCACCCGCCTCCTCCTCCTCCGCCGTGGAGGCCTCCTCCTCTTGCTCCTCCTCCGACCACCGCCTCCTCCTCCAGCCGCTGCCTCCTCCTTCTCCTCCTCCTCCGGTCGACGCCTCCTCCTCCGGCCACTGCCTCCTCCTCCTTCTCCTCCTCCTCCGACCACCGCCTCCTCCTCCTCTGCTCCTCCTCCTCCTCCTCCTTCTCCTCCTCCACCACAGCCTCTTCCTCCTCCTCCTCCACCGGCGCTTCCTCCTCCTCCTCCTAGTCTGCTGCCTCATCCTCCTCCTCCACTGGCGCCTCCTCCTCCTCCTCCTCCTCTGCCTACTCTATTGCCTCCTCCTCCACCGTGGTTTGAGAGGTTCCTCAAGTACTCAGGTGAGTCTCACAAGCTTTATTTTAGTTTTATATGATATTTTTTGGAGATTTTTCAAATGAAACATGGTTTTGTGTTCATATTATTTGAGAAACAATGTAGAACCTTGAGCATGAGGTGGTTTTCAGTCCTCTTTCTAAATCACATAGTTTACTTTCATGGTTAGTGAAGGTTAACCATGGGATATCTTAGAGGAAACCATGTGACGTGGATTTTAGTTAGGGATTAGCATACCATTTTTTCATGATTTCATACAAAACATGTGAAATTTTGTAGACTGAGGTAGTTCCAATTTACATAATTAATGCATAGTTTGGTAAACTATGTTGACCAAATATTTAAAGGGGATTTCTTGTACAATGCCACCACATTATTAATATATGGTTTGGAAAATTGTGTAGAACATTAAAATTATATTTTCATCTTTTTCCCTCTGAAATTCCAATAGGGGAAGCCCCCATTTCTCATCCTCCCTCTTATACAATGCCCAATCGACCCACTCCCTTATTTCTCTTTGATTCCCCTTTCCATGGGGAGTTTTATAGTGGATTTATTCAACAATTCTAAGTGATTTCACCATCTTCCTTTCCATTTTATTCTTTATATTTAGTTTCAATTGATTTTTGATTTATCTAGATTAGGTTTTATGGGTCATTCAACTAGAGCACGGTGGTATCATATTGATTAGATGGGGGTGTTTTCCTACCTCATGTATAAGAGGCATCATGATGGTATTTGCAAGTCACCAATCATTATGATGGATTTGTGTTTCCTTTTGTAGTTTTCATGGATATTGGATCAAATTATATATTGTTGTCTATGGATTTGGTTCTGATGGTTGGGTATTTTTTATAAGATAGCACTAAGATCCCACTTCAGATCTTATATGGATTTTTGGTCTTGGTTCTAACATGAAAATTCCACAAGATGAGTTTCTAGTGAATATAACTAGTTTAAATAGATTTGGATAATTAATTATAAATGTTATAATTTAATAATTTTGGTTTTTTGGAGAGAGGAAGGAGCTATATTGAGGAGTTGATCTTGGGGTAGACATTGGACGAGGCTTAGCGAGCCTAGGAAAAGTTTTCACCTTGGAATTAAAACAGTAGAAACATATAAAATTGGTATGTGGTCCTGGTAATTTCTTTATGGATTTATAAATTCCTTAATGGGTGTTATTAGTGTGAGTGTGACTTAGAGGACCTTATTAGGGGGAACCCAGAGACCTCTTGGAATACATTCTGTGACTTTTATGTATTTGTTCCCATAGGCCACACATGGAACTAGTGATACATCAGAGCCCTTGGCCTTATTGAATTGAACCTAAAGTGTGTGAACATCCCCCTTAGGGATGTGACTACATTGGTGGGCATAACTTTGTAAGGTTGTTGATAGGCTGGATGTGTAGACTGGCCCAGAACAAACCTATATATTGAAATGGGACATGAGCCATCTCTTGAGACTATTTATAGTATGGAATATTACCATGTAAATATTATGAGGCTAAACAATGTAAGACACTGATAAATAATATGATGCTCTCATGTGATGAGTGTTTCACTACATCATGTGCTTCTGTTGGATGGTGACGTTGCAATGATGGTCTACATTCTTAACAACATATTGATCCAAACCTTTAATGTTTTTCCTTTCTAAACATTGGTTTTAATGTATTAAGGTCTTTCTCAGGTTTCATATCAGCCCTTCATTTTAAAATAACAACTGTATAACAGCATGAATAACATAACTTAAGTTGATAGAGAAGAAAATTTATGAAGGCATTGGATTCCATTCGAGCCAGATGGATTAGTGTTGTCCCCGTGGATAGTAAAACCCCTTTTGGAGATCATGGAATAGTTGATAATAGGTTGTTTGGATCATTCATTGCTTCTAGATATTTTTCCAGATTTTCCTTGGTGTTTTTGGTTTATGCTTCTCTCAATCCCTACTAGTGTAAGTTCTTTTCACCTTGTGTTTGTACTTATACTCCATTTTTAATTGAGTCCTTTGGGGCATGAATTAGGTGACCAATTCATCTCACCAATTTTATTAAAAAAATGACCTTGAGGTGGTATTTTATTGAAATGGAAAAAATTACATAGTAGTGAGGTCTATGATACTACTAATAGGGATGCCATTGATTTTGAGTAGTGATTATATTTGTTATGAAAAGTGGATAGGTGAGAGATTTCAGTCCTTATTGTGTATTTGGCCTATTTGGTTGAGTGTCCTGCAATACTGGGGTTAATTTGTTGGGAACAATTTTATACTAGTATGGATGCTACTCAAGTTGTGATAATGGGATGGAGGTTTTCCAGGTTATTATCATATTCACCAGGGTGAGTTTATATCTAGGGTAATTATCAATGTATACTAGGGTGAAAGACCTCATGATTATTGTTATGGTTGGTATAGTCATCACAATGTTCTCAAATACACTTTGGCACTAGCCAAAGTTGGTATGGATGATCAAGGCTACGAACCTGAGGATCAATGATGATTTATTTATTTATTTTTTAGATATTATTTATTTATTCAGAGCATGAAACATGCAAATATTACTAAAAATTAGAATTTATGAAACCACATTGGTGGTTCCCTACTGTGTACCCAAGAAATCCTCATGTATTGAAGGTCAGGTAGAATTTGGTCCCAATGTTGCCAGATCGAGTTGGAGTAACTTTGATGGGTTTTAAAGATCTAGATGATGTGAGGCTTGGGGATTGTATTGGTTCCCAATATATTTTTTATTTTGGTATTTCTTTATTCCTTTATTTCCTTGAAGTATCTTGTTTGTAATCTAAATTATACTCATATTCCTTCTCTTTTAACCTATATACTTATCCTATGGATTTTAAATTGGATGAATATAAATAAAGAATGGATGAATGCCAATCAGTTGACAAAAGAGTATGAAGAAGGCGTGAATGAATTTATCAAGTTTGCAAAAGATCATGCATGTGACTCTTCTCAAATCCATTGTCCGTGTTTACGCTGTTGTTATTCAAAACAAATTAGTCCAGATGAGTTGGAAGAAAACTTGATCTGTCATGGAATAGATCAATGATATACATGTTGGAATAAACATGGGGAAACAACGAATGTAGGTAGTGACTGGGGTGACACTGTGTTTTATGGATCATCTGATATGATTACAAACATGAACAATGAAGATGACCGTATGGAGGATGTGATTACAGATGTGAATGATGATGAAGACCGTATTTAGAAAATGACAAGGACCTTCAAAGACGAACTTCGTGATTGTCCAAAATTGTTTGAGAAGTTAAAAAGTTGTACAAAGATGCCATTGTATGCTGGTTGCACTAAATATACAGCATTGTCAGCCGTACTGAAGCTGTATAATTTGAAAGCAGATAACGGGTGGAGTGACGACTGTTTTACGAAACTACTTGCCCTCTTGAATGACATGCTCCCAGATGACAATGAGCTCCCGAGCTGAACATACGATGCCAAACGAATGCTACACTCTATGGGTATGATATCTGAAAGAATACATGCATGCCCGAATGACTGTATATTGTTTCTCAAGGACCACAAATCACTTAAAGAATGCCCAAAGTGTGGCGCTTCTCGATACAAGAAAGATGAATCTAGTCCTACTAAAGTTGTATGGTACTTTCCAATCATTCCACGGTTTAGACGCCTATATGGAAGTGAGGAGACTGCAGAACAATTAACATGGAATGCAGATACAAGAATTAAAGATGGGATACTACGTCACCGGGAAGACTCTCCTCAGTGGAAGAGAATCGATCATGAGTATCCTGAATTTGGAAACGAGTCGAGAAACCTTCGTCTTGCGTTATCTACAGATGGAGTGAATCCTTTTGGTTTTCAAAGAAACAATCACAGTACATGGCTGGTTATGTTGATAAATTATAACTTACCACTGTGGTTATGCATGAAACAAAAATACTTCATGTTATCTATGATTATATTAGGACCAAAACAACTAGGTAAAGATATTGATGTTTATTTAGCTCTATTGATCGATTATTTGAAATTATTGTGGGATTCAGGTGTTACATTGTATGATGCTTACAGAATTGAAGATTTTACATTGAGAGTCATGTTGTATGGGACGAAAAATGACTTCCCAGCTTATGGAAATTTGTCAGGATATTTCATTAAAGGAACTCAAGGCTGTCCCGTTTGCAAAGACGATACACAATCAATTAGGTTGAAACATTCATCGAAAACTGTGTTTCTAGGACATTGCAGATTTATACCGCGACGACATAAGTATCGTTCTTGGAAGACATCATTCGATGGAAGTTCAAAAGAACTTACAACACCGTCTCCACTAACAGGTGATCAATTGTTTGAGAAAGTTAAAAATTTGGACACTACTTTTGGTAAACAGGCTTCGAAAAACCTTAAGAAAATCGGTTGGAAAAAGAGATCAATTTTTTTTTGAATTACAATACTGGAATTGTCTGTATGTAAGAAATTTCATTGATGTTATGCATGTATAAAAAATTTATTTTAAATTGTTATCGGCACATTTCTAAATACATTTGGCAAAACAAAATATGGAATTAATGATAGGTTGGACATGGTTGAGATGGGAATACGAGAAGAGTTGGCACCAGTAAAGGGTGAAAACGAAAATTTCTTCCTCCGGCTGCTTACACTCTTTCCAGGCAGGAGAGATATCAGTTTTTCATTTTCTTGAATGATGTAAAGGTTCCATAGGGGTATTCGTCAAATATCAGTAACCTTGTGTCAATGAGCGACTTGAAGTTAAAAGGTCTGAAATCACATGACTGTCATGTTTTGATGCAAAATCTCATTCCAGTTGCTTTATTTTGCATTTTTCCCAAGAATGTCTACCATACATTAACGAAACTGTGATTCTTCTTCAATGCTGTATGCAA
Organism: Viscum album; assembly: GCA_963277665.1. Classification (NCBI taxonomy): domain Eukaryota; kingdom Viridiplantae; phylum Streptophyta; class Magnoliopsida; order Santalales; family Viscaceae; genus Viscum; species Viscum album. The sequence goes on along the minus strand of OY728120.1, from coordinate 252,446,214 downwards.
CAATGTTATAGACCCGGCGAAATTTCTAGCTATGGAAAAAGAAATTTCCGTCATATTATGTGAATTAGAAATGTTCTTCCCGCCTTAATTTTTTGATATGATGGTTCATTTGATGGTCCACTTGGTGAGAGAGATTTGACTATGTGGTCCTGTACATTACAGATGGATGTACCCCATTGAACGGTATATGAAGATTATGAAAGGGTATGTCAAAAATTGAATTCGGCCAGAGGGTTGTATTGGAGAGTGATATATTGTTGAGGAAGTCGTTGAATTCTGTACCGAATACTTTTCTGGCGTGGAAAGCATTGGCTTACCGAAATCTCATCACACTGGGCGGCTAGAGGGTGAAGGTATTTCTGGAAGAAATGTTGTCACAATCAATATTACAGATCGGGAGCAGGCCCACCTTTATGTTTTGCATAACAGTTTGGTCGTTGACCCATATGTTGAAATCTACAAAGAAATTCTTAGGCAATTGAATACATCAAGGGCTGAAAATGGATATCAGATACACATAATCGACAATTAATAGGATGGTTTTGAGATTATATTTTTAAGAAGTCAGATGAAAATCCAAAGTCTATTTCGGAACGACTTCGATGGCTAGACGGAGGACCAAGTGTGTATGCATTATCTTACAATGCTTATGTAGTTAATGGTTATACATTTTATACTAATGAACATGATGAAGACAGTACCATGAAGAATAGTGGGGTTACACTTGTGGTTGAAGTGATTCATGTTTCCGGTGCTAAGGACAGAAATCCAATTTATCTGAATATGTCATACTTTGGCATCATCAAACAAATATGGGAGTTGGATTATACGGAATTTCATGTTCCGATATTTAAATGATAGTGGGTTGATAACAGGAGTGCTGTAAAAATAGATTATTTGGGATATGTGAAAGTTGATTTCAGTATGGAAGGGGAGAAAGACGAACCATTTATAAAGGCATCATAGGCAGTGCAAGTATTTTATGTTCTCGATCCCGCAAACTGAAACTGGTCAATTGTTCTGTTATCGACCAAAACAGCTGGAGGGTCAGATGAAAATTCAACGGAAGATGACCCTTTCATTGGGATTTCGCAATCATTTCGCAGTGGTCCCAATGTAGAAGGTTTTTTGTATGTTAGAGGAGACCAAAATGATGGGATATGGATAGTTGATAGAGGGGTCAAATCTTTTCAGCCTTTTAAAAAAGGGAGTTCAATAATTAGGTTATTGACATAGTCACAGGAATGTATTTTAACCATGTTTCTCTGTTAAAAAAACATGTTTCTCTGTTGATAGAGGGGTCAAATCCCTTCAGCCTTTTAAAAACAATTGGTATGTATTTTAAAAGTACTGTAATAATTTTATGTGACATAAAACAACACTGTAACCATGTTTCACTGTTTTTATGTAGATTGATGAAGAAAAATCTCAAGTCACTTACATTCCACACCATGTGCTATGGAAGGAGGCTCGTGTTAATAAAGAAGGAAACAGATAGATGAAAACACACAAAAAGTGTGGGAAACATGTGTAAGTATGACATAATATAAACTTGTTTTGCTTTAAATCACTATTACATAATGATGCTAACTTATTTTTTCATATTTTCTATTTGACATAGTCACAGGAATCAACAACACCCGCACTGGATGCAGACATACATTCAATGGACTTGAAACAGCCAGAACAGTATGGCCGCGTCAGAGGTGGGGGTTTTGGGGTGTCACCCAAGACATATTTTAAGAAAAAAAACAAGAGGATGAACAAACTAAAGAATTGCATGTAATGAGAGATATAGTAGCTACCCTTGAAGAACTAATCCAAACTCAGGGAGAGATGCTAAATAGTTTGATGGAGGAGAGGTGAAGAGAACAAACAACTCAAGAACAACCCCCGCAAGAAGATCCACCCCTCACCGGCTTTGAGGTGAGCCATTCCCCTCAAAGACCTGACTTAACCGAGGTAATCAATGTTATAATATTCGTTTTTGTGAGATGTGAATCACATAGACACTGATACCTTTCATTTAATGATATTCTGCAGGGTGAAAATGACTGTGATTTATATCTGTCAACTCCCACCCATCGCCTTGTAGCAAGGGCTACGGTGTTCAATATGCAGAATGACACGCTACACTACAGACCAATTCCAACCGGTCATGTCAATGTGTCGATTAACTTAGCTCATGAGCCGAGCGCCGAGCTACCCGTGCCAAATGATGATGACGACATTCATAGGGTGGAAAAATCTATTGGAACATTCGTTGCATGGCCGTCGAATCTTGTAAAAAACACGTTGAGCAGGAGGTATTCATTTCCAGTTCATTTTTCAAGTAGAACCTTTAACACTAAATTAGAAAATGGATGAACTGATGAATGTTATTACAGAAGGATAAAATGGAGAAGCTAAAACGAAAGAGCGTCTCCAAGATTGGATCAACCAACCGATCAAAACGATCTACTGAGAGCGTGTTCACCCTGCTCGTTCTATATCCACATTTAATACCATTACAAGCTCATGTGGATACGAAAATGAAAGACAGAAAGAGTCATACAATTGTTTGTGAAAAAAATATGTACGGAGAGGAAACAATAGATTTCATTAGTGCAGAATCTGTTTCTGAGATCATCACATACGACTGGCTAGGCGCCTCAGTTATAAATGTATACATGAGGTATGTTTTCATGATTTGATTTTACAAAAGCTGATATACATTGATAATTATGGATAAATACATCTCATATTTTTCACAGGCGTATATATGAAAAACAATTGAAGGGATTTTCCCATGAATACAAATTTGGACTCGTTAGATCTCACACCATTTCTACACAACGAACAGAAATAGATTCTAATTTTCAGTCTGAATTGATGTCAAATCAGTTCAGAACATTTCAAAGAAGAATTACGACTGACAGGCTCTTTTTAATACCAATGATGCAAGGGTAAAACTCTAAATTTTAATCATGTCAATTATATTTTCATTTCTATCAGTACTTATTTCTTTTTGTGTTTTTAGGGAACATTGGATGCTCATTGCAGTCAATTTGGATACACCAATGATTTATTTTCTGGATTCACTGCATGGATATCCAACTAACCGACCACACATGATGGTGATTGTCAATTTGTAATACACTATATCCAACATTTTAGAACTAAATATCTAGTTATATAATTTATATTATCTTTTAATGAGGATTTTGTTATGATAGGGCGGTGTATGAATATCGTCTAAAGGCTGGAATGAATCCATGGCATAAGGACGACAATGCCCACAAGATCTACAACTGGAGAAGTATATGGGTATATATAATTATATTTCACTATCCAAATACATATCAAAAAAATTACCTATTTTTATTGATGTTTTTTCAGTGTCCGAAACAAACAAATGACAAGGACTGTGGTTATTATGTTTGTAAATTTATGAAAGAGGTCATATTTCATGAACAAACTAGCATCCCTGAAGAGGTATTTTTGAAAATAATTACAACCTTATTTAAAATAATTATTAATACTTTGTGTATTTATATTTTTTCAGTACTACTATGACTGTCGCAAAAACTCATATTCATAAGATGATATAAATGACTTTAGAAACAAATGGGCAGCGTACCTGATCGAAAAATTTAAAAAAATAGGAAAATAAAGGTGAATTCCTAATACTTATGTTATCTTTATATGGTCATTGATATCTCCCTTTACACTTATTGAGCATCTATGATCTCCCTTTCTTATGTTTCATATCCTTAGATTAGTTAATTCCTACTACTTAGTTTGAAAATGACATAAACTTTAGAAAACAACACCAATGACATACGACAGACTGAGCAAACGCGTTCGGATTGTTTTGATACTTTAGGACAACGATCCACGAGTCATTTGTGATGAGTACGAATCGACCGAACCTCAATCTGAGGCACGGTGTGACCGGTATGGCTAAAATTGTCTGATATCAGTTTGAAAATGACATAAACTTTGGAAAACAAAAACAATGACACACGGAAAACCGAGCAAACAAATTCGGATTGTTTTGATACTTTAGGCCAACGATCCACGAGTCATTTTTGACGTGTACGAATCGACCGAACCTCAATCCGATGCACGGTGTGACCAGTATGGATAACATTGTCTGATATCATTTTGAAAATGACATAAACTTTGGAAAACAACACCAATGACAAATGGAAAACGGAGCAAACGCATTCGGATTGTTTTGATACTTTAGTACAACGATACACGAGTCATTTGTGACATGTACGAATTGACCGCACCTCAATCTGACACACGGTGTGACCGGTATGGCTAAAATTGTATGATATCAGTTTGAAAATGACATAAACATTGGAAAAAAACACCAATGACACACGGCAAACAGAGAAAACGCATTCGGATTGTTTTGATACTTTAGGACAACGATCCATGTGTCATTTGTGACATGTAATAATTTCCCGCACCTCAATCCGATGCACTGTGTGACTGGTATGGCTAAAATTGTATGATATGAGTTTGAAAATGACATAAACATTGGAAAACAACAACAATGACACATGGCATACCGAGAAAACGCGTTCGTATTGTTTTGATAATTTAGGAAAACGATCCACGAGTCATTTGTGATGTGTACGAATCGACTGCACCTCAATCCGATGCATAGTGTGACCGGTATGGCTAAAATTGTCTGATATCAGTTTGAAAATGACATAAGCTTTGGAAAACAACACCAATGACATACGCCAAACTGAGAAAACGCATTAAAATTGGTTTGATACTTTAGGAAAATGATCCATGAGTCATTTGTGACATGTACAAATTGACCGCACCTCAATCTGACGCATGGTGTGACCATTATGGATAAAAGTGTCTGATATCAGTGTCAAATTGAGATAAACTTTGGAAAACAGCACCAATGACATACGCCAAACCAAGAAAATGCGTTCGGATTGTTTTCATACTTTAGGACAACGATCCAGGAGTCATTTGTGACGTGTACGAATTGATCTCACCTCAATCTGACGCACGATGTGACCAGTATGGCTAAAAGTGTCTGATATCAGTTTCAAATTGAGATAAACTTTGGAAAACAACACCAATGACATACGCCAAACCGAGCAAATGCGTTTGGATTGTTTTTATACTTTAGGAAAACGATCCATGAGTCATTTGTGACGTGTAAGAATCGACCAAACCTCAATCCGACGCACGATGTGACCGGTATGGCTAAAAGTGTCTGATATCAGTTTCAAATTGAGATAAACATTGGAAGACAACAATAATGACATATTCCAAACCGAGCAAACGCATTCGGATTGTTTTTATACTTTAGGAAAACGATCCACGAGTCATTTGTGATGTGTACCAATTGACCGCACCTCAATCCGACGCACGGTGTGACTGGTATGGCTAAAAGTGTCTGATATCAGTTTCCAAATGACATAAACTTTGGAAAACAACACCAATGACACACGGAAAACAGAGCAAACGCATTCGTATTGTTTTGATACTTTAGGACAACGATCCACGAGTCATTTGTGACGTGTACGAATCGACCACACCTCAATATGACGCACGGTGTGACTGGTATTGCTAAAATTGTCTGATATCAGTTTGAAAATGACATAAACATTGGAAAACAACACCAATGACACACGGAAAACCGAGAAAACGCCTTAGGATTGTTTTGATACATTAGAAAAATGATCCACGAGTCATTTGTGACGTGTACGAATCGACCGCACCTCAATCTGACGCACTGTGTGACCGGTATGGCTAAAATTGTTTGATATTAGTTTGAAAATGACATAAACTTTGGAAAACAACACAAATGACGTACGCCAAACCGAGAAAACGCATTCAGATTGTTTTGATACTTTAGGAAAACGTTCCATGAGTCATTTGTGACGTGTAAGAATTGACGACACCTCAATCTGACGCACGGTGTGACCGGTATGACTAAAATTTTCTGATATCAGTTTGAAAATGACATAAACATTGGAAAAAAACACCAATGACACACGGAAAACCGAGAAAATGCGTTCGGATTGTTTTGATACTTTAGGACAACGATCCAAGAGTCATTTGTGACGAGTACGAATTGACCGCACCTCAATCCGACGCACGGTGTGACCCGTATGGCTAAAATTGTCTGATATCAATTTGAAAATGACATAAACGTTGGAAAGCAACACTAATCACACACCGAAAACCGAGCAAACACCTTCGGATTGTTTTGATACTTTAGGACAACAATCCACGAGTCATTTTTGACGTTTACGAATCAATCGCACCTCAATCCGACGCACAATGTGACTGGTAAGGCTAAAATTGTTTGATATCAGTTTGAAAATGACATAAACTTTGGAAAACAACACCAATGACATACGCCAAACTGATCAAACGCGTTCGGATTATTTTGAGACTTTAGGAAAACGATCCACGATTCATTTTTGACGTGTACGAATCGACCGCATCTCGATCCGATGCACGGTGTGACCAGTATGGCTAAAAGTGTCTGATATCAGTTTCAAATTGAGATAAACTTTGGAAAACAACACCAATGACATATGGAAAACCGAGAAAACGTGTTCAGATTGTTTTGATACTTTAGGAAAACGATCCACGAGTCATTTTTGACATGTACGAATCGACCACACCTCAATCCGACGCACGGTGTGACCGGTATGGCTAAAAGTGTCTGATATCAGTTTCAAATTGAGATAAACTTTTGAACTAAACACCAATGACATATGCCAAACAGAGCAAACGTGTTCGGATTGTTTTGATACTTTAGGAAAACGATCCACGACTCATTTGTGATGTGTATGAATCGACCGCACCTCAATCTGATGCATGGTGTCACCGGTATGGCTAAAAGTGTCTGATATCAGTTTCAAATTGAGATAAACTATGGAAAACAACACCGATGACATACGCCAAACCGAGCAAACGCGTTCGGATTGTTTTGATACTTTAGGACAACGATCCATGAGTCATTTGTGACGTGTACGGATCGACCGCACTTCAATCCGATGCACGGTGTAACCGGTATGGCTAAAATTGTCTGATATCAGTTTGAAAATGACATAAACTTTGGAAAACAACACCAATGACACACGGAAAACCAAGAAAACGCGTTCGGATTGTTTTGATACTTTAGGACAACGATCCACGAGTCATTTTTGACGTGTACAAATTGACCGCACCTCAATCCGACGCACGGTGTGACCAGTATGGCTAAAATTGTCTGATATCTGTTTGAAAATGACATAAACTTTGGAAAACAACACCAATGACACATAGAAAACCGAGCAAACGCCTTCAAATTGTTTTGATACATTAGGAAACCGATCCACGAGTCATTTGTGACGTGTACGAATTGACCGCACCTCAATCCGATGCATGGTGTGACCGGTATGGCTAAAATTTTCTGATATCAGTTTGGAGATGACATAAACTTTGGAAAACAACAGCAACGACATATGCCAAACTGAGCAAACGCATTCGGATTGTTTTTATACATTAGGACAGCGATCCATGAGTCATTTGTGTCGTGTACGAATCGACTGCACCTCAATCCGACGCACGGTGTGACCGGTATGACTAAAATTGTCTGATATCAGTTTGAAAATGACATAAACTTTGGAAAACAACACCAATGACACACGGAAAACCAAGCAAACACGTTCAGATTGTTTTGATACTTTAGGACAACAATCCACGAGTCATTTGTGACGTGTATGAATCGACCACACCTCAATCCGACGCACGGTGTGACCGGTATGGCTAAAATTGTCTGATATCAGTTTGAAAATGACATAAACCTTGGAAAACAACACCAATGACACACGGAAAACCAAGAAACCTCCTTCAGATTGTTTTGATACTTTAGGAAAACAATCCACGAGTCATTTGTGACATGTACAAATCGAACTCACCTCAATCCGACGCACGGTGTGACCGGTTTGTCTAAAATTGTCTGATATCAGTTTGAAAAAAACATAAACTTTGGAAAACAACACCAATGACATACGCCAAACCGAGCAAATGCTTTCGGATTGTTTTGATACTTTAGGAAAACGATCCACGAGTCATTTTCGATGTGTACGAATCGACCGCACCTCAATCCGATGCACGGTCTGACCGGTATGGCTAAAAGTGTCTGATATCAGTTTCAAATTGAGATAAACTTTGGAAAACAACACCAATGACATACGCCAAACCGAGAAAACGCGTTCGGATTGTATTGATACTTTAGGAAAACGATCCACGAGTCATTCGTGACGTGTACGAATCGACCGCACCATAATCTGATGCACGGTTTGACCGGTAATTCTTTTCATTAGATAAAGAATCAGTATTTATTAAATGAGATAAATCAATGAAAAACATATTGATTTTACATTATTCCCTTACATTGTTTTGAAAATGAAAACTTTTGAGTTTAAAATTTAATATTTTAGTTTCAAATTTCGATATTAATGTATTCTTTCATATTACTGTTTTAATTTCTTTCATTATTGAATTACTAACATAATATTTGTTTTCTTATATAGGTGGAATTTTTTTCCTTGAGTTCGGATGCTTTGTTCGGCAACAAATACCATCGAGAGCGGATCACAGATATCAAAATATGAAACAAGAATGTTTATAACCACTGTTGAATAATTGTAAATGTAACCATGTAAAACAATGTTTGAAATGTATATAGAAATGCGTTTTTTTATTCATGATGATAAGTAAATGTATATACCGTTGTCGGTCAAAATATTAGGTGCGGGTGCTATGGTGTCCAGGTGTGCATGTGCTACTTTGTGCAGGTATTCTGGTGTGCAGGTGTGCAGGTACTATTTTTTAGGTGCAGGTGTTGGGGCCTTTATCAGCGCTGATAAAGGACACCTTTAACAGCGCTAGAGGAGCGCTAATAAAGGGACCCTTTATCAGTGCTCCGAGAAGTGCTGATCTAGGTGACCTTTATCAGCGCTCCGAGAAGCGCTGATATAGGGGACCCCCCCCCCCCCCCCCTTATCTACACCTGAATTAACATCGCTTTTCTAGCGCTGTTAATGCTGGTTTTTAGCGCTGATAAAGGGGCAGGTTGTAGTAGTGTGTAAAAGCCTGCTGGTCACTGATGTTCCACCTTCGCCAACTGACAAGTAGAACACCTCAAGACGAAACCACAAATATCTCTCTTCATACCTAGCCACCGGTACTGGTGATGAAGATCCCTATACATCTTGGTGACGCCAGGATGAAGTGCCCAAACTGAGGAATGAAAATCCCGCATCATCTTCTCGTGTATGTCTGCTGGTACCCATACGCATCCCTGGAAATACAATATCTCATCCTCACCAACTTTCCATCCAGGAAGAGGGTCCTCTCCTGACACACTCTCCTGTAGGGCTAATCCATCTCTGTCTGATAGTTGCTTCATCTGCACCCGATCAAGAAGGGTAGAGGTAACAGTTACAGAAGATAGGTAAGTATGTACCTGTCTGTCATGCACCTTTAGATGCATCTTAGAGAACAGATCCACGAGATTCCACTCACTACTGGCCTCCTGAACTACCTGAATCTGAGTTGTCCAGCTCAACGCATCTTCCATTGTGCTTCCCTTTCCCAGTGTATAGGCATGATCAAAATTAAAATACTGAAGATACTCAACCCAATTGCACTATCTCAGATTCAGATCACGCTGAGTGAAGATGTACTTGATACTCTTGTGGTCGGTGAAAACAAAAAAGTGCACTCCCATAAGGTAATATCTTTAACAGCGCAAGGCAAGAACAACAGATGCCAACTCCAGATCGTGCGTCGGGTAGTTACTCTCATGTGGCCTCAACTGTAGAGACCCGTACGCAATGACTCCATCTCCCTGCATAAGCACAATGCCCAGCCCGATACCTGAAGCATCACAATAAATAGTATAGCTCTTTCCGGGCTCCGGAAAGACTAGTATCAGTTCTGACGTCAACCTTCCCTTTAGCTTTTTGAGGGATGACTCACAATAATCTGACCATAAGAACTTCACCCCCTTCATGGTCAGACCTGTCCATTGTGCTGCTAGGCGTGAAGAGTTCTGAATGAAGCATCTTTAGTATCCAGCCAGCCCTAGGAAACTCCATACCTCAAAAATGTTCATCGGTTGCTACCATGAAACTACAACTCTCACTTACTCTGGGTGCATAGATACTCATATCTCTGAGATGACGTGACCCAAGAAGTGAATCTGATCCATCCAAAAGTGTAACTTCGAGAGTTTAGCATAAAGTAGATGCGCTCTCAGTGTACTCAGAACGATCTCAAGATGGGTAGCATGGTTGTTTCAAGTGTGAGAGTACTCCAATATATCGTCCAAGAATACCAAGATGAAGGAGTATAAGTAAGGATGGAACACTCTTTTCATCAGTGCCATGAAAACTGATGGCGCATTCGTGAGACCGAACGGCGTAACCGTATACTCGTAGAGACCATACCTACCCCTAAAGGCTGTCAGAGGTATATTTGATGGTCTAACGTGCAACTGATGATAACCATACTTCAAATAGATCTTTGATGACACCCGGGCTCCTTGAAGCTGATCGAAAAAAACGCCAATCCTCGGAAAGGGATATCGGTTCTTGACCGTCAACTGGTTCAGCTTCCGATAATACATACAGAGCAAAAGGGTATCATCTACCATCTTCACAAACCTGACAAGAGAACCCCAAGGAGAAGTACTAAGTCAGATGAAACCATTTTCCTGCAACTCCTCGAACTGCTTCTTGAGCTCCTGCAACTCATGTGTAGCCATCCTATAGGGAGGAATGGACACCGGTGCTGCTCCTGGAACGAGCTAAATAGAGAATTATACCTCATGCTCTGGAGGAAAACCTGAGAAATCCTCTGTAAATACATCTCTAAAACCATCCACCACTAGAGGAAAGTCCAACTATGAATTCCCCTGTTCATCCAGATAAAGACTAGAAATCTGGGTCGTAACCCTTTATAGCCCATGACGCTCGCGTCCTGACCGACTCACCTGAACATCCCATTTGCCTCTATGAAGAAAAGATTCACCTTCTGGTGAAATGAAACTCACCTTCCGGCAATAAAAGTCGACAACTGCTTGGAAGGAAACCAACCACTCCATCCTGAGAATGACATCATAGCCTGTCATCTCTAGGTCATAGAGATCCCATAAGTAATGATACCCTGCAACCTCGAGAGGGAACTCTCTGCACTGACGTACACTAGATGTCCTCGTCCCCAAAGGTGTGTCTCGTGTCAAAAAGTCGGCAGAAGAAAAGATACAGAGCCCAAGGCACTCCACAACAGCAACAGAGATAATGATATGTGTAGCACCCGTATCAAAAAGAGTTGAAGACAAAACTAAGGATATTAATATCGTACCTCATACTGTAGAAGGTCTGGGGTCCTTCTCTTGATAGGTCTGGTCCACCGCAAAAGTATAACCTACCCCGCTGCCCTGTGACCCCGCCTAACCACTTTGAGCTGAACCTCCCTGCTGATGCTAAAATACTGGTGACTGACTGACACAGCCTTGACCTCCACCTCAGCCAGAACGGTCGGAAGAACTCCAGTTCCCCTACTGGTGAGAAACTGGTGGTACAGCTCCTGAACGAGGAGTCATGGAAGAACCCTCATCACTAGCTACTGGTGAGAAAAACTGGTTGAAACTCTAAAGGTTACCCATATTCACGCAAGATTGTCACTCCACTGGGTCTCTCTGGCACTGCGGCCTCATGTGCCCTGCCCTTCCACACTAGTAGCATACTGCCTGGCTACCAGAAGATGTATCTCGCCTCCTCGGATCACCACGTGTAGACTCCTTACAGTGCTTCCTGCTGTCAACTGGAGGAGTACTAGCTCTGGAAGCAGAACTTCCCTGGCTCACAGCTCCATAGTCTCTCATATTTCACTCCGCAATCAGTGGCTAGTTGACAATGGAAGTGATCGAAGTCAACTGGAAGATATTGACCTGCGTTCGGATCTTCCACCTGAGACCATCCTCAAAATTCCTTGATAAGAACATCTCATCTCCGCCCCGAAGGGGTGTGAAATGCTACAGATTGGTGAAACGAGAGGAATACTCCATAAAAGAAAGGGTTCCCTGCTCTAGACTCATGAACTACTGGGCTCGATCGACCCTTATGGTCTCCGAGTAGAAGTAGTCATAAAACACGCATTAGAACTCTTCCCAAGCCATAACCTGCTGATGACCCACCTGAGAGATCACGTCTCACAACCTCTTGGTAGAGTCTCCTACCATATAGGTAGTGAGATTGAACCGCCTCTCTAGAGGCATTTTCAGATGCTCAATGATAGTGAGCATGGCTTCCATCCATGACTCTGCAGCTTCTGGTCCTTTTTCCCATGTGAAAGTAGGAGGATGCTACTACTTGAAAACCCGCGTCAAGTCTGCCATAGCTGTGGAAGGAGGTGGTGCTCCCTAAAAGTTATGCATCATCCTCATGAAGCCTTCTATAAACTGCACATCAACGCCTAAAACTGGTATGACAGCTGGTGCCAAGGCTGGCACGAGTGAAGGATCAGTAGGAAGTCCTTGATCAGCCATATCTGGCATCTGATCACTATCATGCAACTGACAAACAACCGGAGGACGTCTCGTAGGTATATCTCTAAAAGATCAAAAGCATACCTTAGATCAAGAATATCAAGGACTGAGAACAAAGGAGTACAAAATAGAAACAGGAGAAGGAAACACTCATGTTTTACAAAACACGACAACACGGCGTGTATAAAATCTACACGGCATGTACATAACTTTATTCCCCTGCCCGAGTCTCCTTGCACGTCTAACCCTCATGGTCTTCTTAAACTGAAACTACACGACGTGTTCCCTATGGACACGATGTGTAGTATACAAGGCTTCAATGACCCATGTTGCTAGTTAAACGGCCGGTTACACGATTGAGGCTACACGGCGTGTTCCAAACAAACACTGCGTGTCCTTGAAGATTTTTCCTGCCCCATTTTGTTGGAGACACAGCCAGGTACATGGCTGACCCATACACGACGTGTTCCGAAAAAAACATTGCATGTATAGGAGGATATAGCACCATCCTATTTTGTTCGTGACATGGCTGGGTACCTAGAACAAGACTACACGGCGTGTTCATACAAAACAAGGCATGTATTACATGATCTTCCATGACCCGTGTTGTTAGTGACAAGGCCAGGTTCCTAGAACAAGACTACACAACGTGTTCATAGAAAACACGGCGTGTATTACATGAGTTTCCCCGACCCGTTTTGTTAGGGGCACGACCAGGTACACGGCTCACTACTTCACGACGTGTACCTACCATACACGAAATTTCCCTGATGATTTTTCACAACACGTGTTTCTTCTCACACAGTCTGTGACAAGGTTTAAAAACTACACGGCATGTATATATACAGCAAACGCTGTGTATTCTGGGTTTTTCTGGGTAGTAGCTCTGAAATGGAACCAAAGCCCAAAAAACAGTAAAAAACAAGCATGAAAGTGCCAAATTCAGATCAATGAGGGCCCATACTCCCCGTGAATCAAAGAATGGCATCTCCTACATATCATATATAAGGGAAACAAGTCAATGATCCCCCAAGTTCCGATTAATGAGGGTCCATAACACCTCTAGTACCAAAATTTGGCATTTATTTAAGCAAGGTACAATAAAAACAACCTCTCTATCAACCTGCCGGGATTCTATCAAAGCATCTATCACAACAGCAAGCATAATCTACACAACGTCTATCACAACAACATGAAATTGCTAATGCACCATAGATGACATGACAAGAATGCACGACATGTGATTCCGAACAAGTGCCTACATGATGTAAGAGATGGAATACCCTCATCTCATTGGGTTGCAATAGAAATAGAACCACAATATCAACAACAATAACAACACAAGGCATGTGAATCACTCTAGGTGAAGTCTGATCAACTCTAACATAGCAAAACTATAAAACTATAATAATTGGGGCAGATTGGATTTTCCCTGTACACAGGTTAGATACTCCCGAACACAGCTTAATACCAAGTACCGAATCTATCCAATCCCAAGATAAAGGCTCCAAACAGTAAATCAGGAGAAAATAAACACCCCTGATACCACTTTTTAACGTCCTGGTTCTGGAAGCCACCCAGAGGCTCCCCGTACCCGGTTGGTCACATGGCCTCAAGCGCATTTCCCCAAACTCTAGAGGATGCCGACTAGAAGTGAGGGCCTTGGTGCGATAGTGTGGAAACTATGCCCTCATTGGAAGAGTACACAACAGAAGAAAACCAAATAGACAACAGCAGAAACCGTAACCATCCAAACAAGAGTAAACGAAAAACAGAGGAATACTAAAAGTAGACAACTGGAGAACACACACATGTATATAAAATCATGCATGATACATATGTCTAGGAAATCAGCCAAAAAAGTCACAATGCTGAATACAATACTAAAAAAAACATGCAAAATAAAACAGGTAAACTCCTTATCATCGCAAGACATAGTTTGGTCCTATGCTCTCCAGCTCCACATCAAGTCAAGTTCCTTAAGTAGAAGGGTGGTTGCCCTTATCTATACCTGCAACCATATAGTCTTTCTGGGCCCAAAAGCATGGCCCAAACGGGGTGTGAGACAAGTTCCCAGTAGGAAAACACCCAAAGATCTGTGCCTAACAGTCAGTGAATACATGGAAATAAAATGCACAGGAAGCAGTAAACAGGAAAGCACACAGCAGCTATAATCCACAGTTTATAGCATATAAAGTACACAAGTAACATCTAATAAACAATTATAACAACAGGTAACTCCCTGGGTAGTACTCACAACCTAACCCTTATGGTTCAACCTACAAGTACTAAGAACCATCTAGGAGTCACACACAGTCTCACCCCTCTGGCTCAGCTAAAGAAATATACTCTCTAAGGAATCACTCACTGTCTCATTCCCTATGTGGCCCACGTCGAGAAACAACAAACTATGTGAGGAATCACTCATCTTCAATTCCCCCTTTGGTCTCGCATCAAATTAATAAGACACTCTGGAGAAGCCCTTATGTTCATTCTCTCTATGGTCCACTACAATAGGTTCTCACAACCCTGTGTAAAACAAACTTTTATACCACATGTATCGCCAAAAGTAACCTCAAGAACTACATGACTATCATTCTAAGGCACAACATCATAACAGTACAACCGTTCCACTATCCTACGACTAGGCATGGAAACTGGAAAAACGCCTAATAGGCAAAACATGTATGGAAAAACATCCAGAGCACAGTAAAAATTACATTATTCACAAGCATTGACCTCTACTAAAGCAATAAAAAAAGAAGGCAAAAAACATGGAAAAAATAGGAAACACACAATACCCCATTCAAGATAATTGGTGGAATTGCACAAAATATTCAAAGACATCCAACAAAAATTCACAAACCACCTACCTCGATCCTATGAGATTAGTATACTCAAACCATGATACTTTATTCTCTTTAGAATAGTGTTGATCTATGAAAACATACAAAACGCTCAACCCATGATATCATGAGAAAGAGGAGGAATTTGAAAACAAATATATAGGAGAAGGAACGGCTTACCACTGAGGTTCCAATGCATTCGACGGTGGTCTATTTGAAGAACGGATGAAGGCTCGTGGGCTCGGAGAAGTTCCATGGACATACGGGTTCTCTCAAACGATGAACTTGAAGAAGAATCAAGTTTTGTCCGTCAGGCGCCACCCCGGTCCATTTAATAATAAAATTAAATAGCACGGCGTGTACTTCTAGGGTGCATGGTGTGTACTAGGCCTTTCTGTACTCCGCTTTATGTGGCCTCCACATCGCCCCTACACACCGTGTGTGTGGCCTGGACACAGCCAGAACATGGCCTGACACTGCCTCAAAGTACACGGAGTGTACTTATAAAGTACACGACATGTACTTAGAAAATTTCCATATTTTCCTCTTTTTCTAAAAAATGACTAGAAAAGGAATAACATACCAGAAACGAAGAACCGGTCTCTTAGAGGTCATATATTATATGTCCAAATGGTTTTGGATGTAATATACAGATCCAATGAAATAATGGTTTTTTGAATTAATTTTAATCTAATCACATTAGTTTCAACCCTAATTAACCCATTTTACCTTTACCATGGCAATAAAAATTTTATACATTACTATTCATAATGACAAAAAAACATAATTAATAAATTTTTAAATATTTATTCTTCATATTGAATTGATTTTTCAATATTCAATTTATAGAACTTGATTACTTTAATTTATAGTTAAACCCAAAAATTGGATGAAATAAGGTTTTTCCTAGAGAATGCCTTTTAAGTATACACAATTATTTTTTACGAAATTATAATATAAAATTCATTATAAATACTATAATTCAAATATTTACAAAAAAATTACTAATTAAATTATAAATAAATTACATAATGGAATTTTACTGTTTAAATAATTGAGAATAAAATACCATTTCAAGTAAAATTAATATTTTTACTATACATTGAGATATAAAAAATTTCATAAAATTATAACAAATTAATCCCAAACTTATTTTGATTTGTGGATTTCAAAAAAGCAGTTAATTTTTTCAATTTAAAATTCTAATATTTGGAAATCAATGATTTAAATCAATCCATATAATATATGTAATCTAATTTTTTAAGAATAAACTTATTTCCTTTTATACATGAAAATTACATAATATTATTACAGTGAATATATCTATATGAAATATATTTATAGAATCTTAATAAGATATTAAAATGATTTTTTATAACATTAACTTATTTGTTACATTCATCCCCAATTATGGAAATTATATCATGTCAATTTTTTTGGTTACCAAATCAAGTTGGGATATTATTCCTTCAAAGAATTTTTTGATTACTTTGGTTTTTCTTGAAATATTTGGTTTTTACACAAAACCATAACATGTTGAATTTACTTATTCCACTAAAAATTCATTATTTGGGAAAAAATATATACCTTTTATTTCTCATGATAATGGTTTTCTTCAAAATATTCTACTTCAGGACTCAAAAGATGAAATCCATTTGATTCATATTTTTATAAAAATAAAATCTAAAATAAATCATATAATTGAGATAAACCTAGAATAAAGGACACTCATTAGTAATATGATAAAACTCTCTCTTATATTTCATAACATCCAATGAAATTTGAACATATCTTTCCCTTTTTACAAAAACATATAACACTTTTCCAAAGAGAGACATTATGAAAATCATTATCTACTACCTTGATAGAATGATCATTCTCCAATTATCCTCTTAAATTTTTTACATTTCCTAACTCATAATTATGTGTCACTTAATCACCTTCACCATAACGTCCATTTTATCCAGAAATTATTATCCTATCATCTTTATTTGCTAAACATCAACCCAACATACTGAAGTCAGATGTCTATTTCCTCAAAAGCCACAAATGATTTCATATTTATATTATACAGAATTTTTTTATATGAATACTCAACTAGGGTGAGATATTGATCTCATAATCCATGATAATCCATTGAACATTTAAGAAAAATATCATCAATAATATGAATCATTATCTCATACTATCCATCGTATTGTGGATGAGAGGCTATATTATAATTTGATTTAGTACCCAAAGACATTGAAGTTCATTTCATTAAATTGAAGGTAAATATGGGATCAAAATTACATTAAATGGAAATAAGAAATACATATAATTTAATTACTTCCTCAATTTATTGTGAATAATTCTCATCCAAATTCATATTATCTCAAATGGGAAGAAAATGAGTATATTTTGTTATTTGGTCAACAATTACACAAGTCACACAATTAAATAGATATGTATTTGGATATTCCACAATGAAATCCCTAGATAAATTTACTCAATTTCATTCAAGATTTGGAAAATAGTGAATAATCTCATTCTGTAATTTTAATTAAATTTTTACCAGTTGACATGTCAAAATTTTCAAAGTAAGATGATCAATATATTTTATTATTCCTTCCCACCAGGAATGTTGTTGAATTTCTCTATTTGTTTTTTCACTACTTGGATAAATAATAAATAGAGAAATATAATCCTCAAACAAAAATTATTTCTATAATTGGGGGTCACAGAAAACACATAACAATTTTCTGAATCTCAAAATAGCTTTATTATAAATATTAAATTCATGAACATACCTTTATTAGCCAGTTTAATTTTTCCCTATAAATCATTATCATCCATAAAATATTGTATAATCCTATTTGAAAAATATGACTATACTGACACATGAAACCGAAAAATGGAGTTCCTTCATGCATAATTTCTAATCCAACATTCATCATTTCATTAAACAAATAATCATGTATCTGATGTACCATAGTCAATGATGCATTATCATTCTAACCTAAATTGTCAGCTAATCTATTTTTAGGTAACCTGGATAGTAATTAATTGTGAATTCATAATAATATATTAATTCTAGCCATCTCCTATATTTCATTTTTAACACTTTCTGAGTTAATATATACTTCAAACTTTTATAATGAGTTTACATATTATAGTTTACTATTTACAAATGATGTAAGCACATTTTTTATGTAAAAACTACAGCTTCTATTTAAATATCATGTGGAGGATAATTCTTCCATTGATTTTTTAATTTATATGAAGTATGATAAATTACTCAATCAATCTATATTAATATATAATTTAGTCCCTTTAATAATACATAATTTTATATACAAATGTCAGTATATCTATAAGGAATCGAAAAAGATGGAGTATTCACAAATATTATTTTAAATTCCAGCAAACGTTCCACATATTCCTTTGTCTAGATGAACCTAAATCATTTCCTCCTTAAATTGGTTTTCCAATTTTATAATCATGTGATGATCTCTATAGGTCATCGTCAATAGTGTAACACCCCATTTCTTAGTAAACTAACCATTTATTTATGTACATTTATCCTATTAAATAATAAATTTAGGTTTGGAGAGTTTCTTGGAATATAAAACATGTTTCAGAGTTCTTTATGGTGGTTCACTATTTTTCAAGGCTATTAGAAACCGAGCACCCCCTCCAAGAAACCAAAAAACATGTTATGATATTTCCTATGTAGGTGAATGGTTGGTTTATGGTTTAGTTAAACTATGAATGTTCCAAGGGGAAACTGTGCAACATAAAATAGAGAACGAATGGTTGCTTTATGGGTTGTCTAACCATGGGATCCAACAATGTTGGGTATGAAATTATGATAGTAATACTTCATGGTTGGCACATGATTTTCTAAAACATATGTTTTAACCATGGAAAATACATTTTCTAGTAAAAAAATCATAGATGAAATCTAAATAAATACTTATAAGACTCATTAATGGCCAAATTTTCTATGATCTTGAATTCATCTCCCTCACATGCCTTAAAAAAAATCCCATAAATTTAGAAGATACTTTTTAGAAAATCAAAGCATGTTGGTGATCTATAATCATCAACACACCCTTATTATCTCTCTTGTTCCTTGTTCTTCTTAGATCAATGATTATCCCCTCTCTCTCTCTCTCAAAAACATAGATCTAGTATATTAGGATAAATCCTTGTGTAATTAAATGAATTATGATGATATCAAATTGGATGAATTTATGGAAGGTAGATCCAAGGAATGATCTATAAAATCATAGCTTTATTTCTAATTTTCTCAAACAATTAAGTGGTAGGTGGAACCTCTCTCATCGATCATTGACTTAGAACATAAATTATTAGTTTGATTAAATATATTTATGGAAAATGTTGTTAAAAAAATTGTGATTCATTATTGAAATCTTTTTTTTGGTTATGTATTCGAAATTGGATAATTAAATTGATTTTGGGAAAATCGTCTATTAAAAATTCAAAATTGTTAATTATAAAATTATAGAATTTTTTTGATCTGCACATGAGGTTTGATAAAATATTTAAAATATAAATTTGTTTTTATGGGAAATGGAACATCATAGATTTTTTTTATACTTGTTTGGTGTGATTTGATGCTTTTAAAATGACCTTGAATAAGTAATATATTCCATTGGGGCATAAGAACAAAAACAAGGATATGGTGCATGTTCCACTAGGGAACATGAAGATTGGAAACCCAGTGATGCATTTGTGGATGGATGATAGACCTCCCAATTTATGGAACTATAATCTAATATGAATGGGTGTGTGTGTGTTTGTTTTTTTGTTAATACATGGTAATGATAATACAAAATAACATGAATTTGTTTCAGAACATGATAATTTTTATCACTAGGAAATTTATTTTTGTTTTGATAGAAACTATTTAAATCATTTTAAATTGTTTAATATAAAATGTGTTAACTACTTCGTTTCCTAGTTTCTTGAGTTGGTAAGCCATTGGGAAAATCCTACTAAATTTATAACCACCCCATCTTTGAATATTTCGTGTGTTTACAAATTTCATCTATAATTAAATTTGTAAAGGTAAATAAAATTATTTCTCTTGTGATGGATCTTAATTCCATTGGAATTTCAGAATGTGTTATACTTTAGAGCATCATTGGGGTTTTATGGGATGATTTTTTTCTTGATTTTAGGACATAGAGTCTCTTGGTATTTTTTTATTTTTTGGTATCCACTAATACTCTGATATTTGTTATTACTATTATGTTTACATTTTGTTTAATTGTAGTTTATACATAATATAGAGGTTTGGAAGTTTATTTTGTATGTTTTTCTAGATTTTTTATTTAAAAGAAAAATCATCCATTTTTTTGAATCCCTAGACTTTTATTTATATCCTTTGGTTTCTTGGTGATGTTACATTATGCTAGCAGCACCTCACCCTCTTCTTAATCCAATAGGGAGGGGTGGTATGTTAGAAATTGTAACAGTTTTTTTATCATTGAGTTAGAAATGGTATGAGTCTTAGTTGATTTTTCTCTCTCTTAGTATGGTAGAAATTATATAAAAATTATAACATAATAAATTTATAGAAAAAAATGATATTGCTAATCTTTTAATGTTGATCTTCCTGTTACCAAGGCAATTTTAGTAAAAAGTGTTTTCTGAAAATTATATGTGAACTCTTACCTCATAATTGGGGGTTTAACTGATAAGAGTTTGATTACATACATTTTAAGTAAGAATTCAAATTCTGATTTTATTTTTATTATGAATAATATTTATTATTAAATTGATGAAAATGATTTCAAATGGTTGTATTCTGAAAAATAACAGTTTTCATCATTATTGGTATGGTAATTTGGAAATTTTATACCTTTAGTTTCTAATGTGTGATGACTGAATGAAGATTTTTCTAGTAATAGATAATCACACCAGGTTCACATTATAGAAATCAAATGAAATGGGATTATAAAAATGAGGTTGAACCTAGACCAAAAGTGAATCAACAACGGGTCCAAATAATTTCCAAGGATTTTTGGTCCATAGATAGGGGTAATCAGAATGATGGGCCAAAAAAAGAAGACTATTTGGTTTTGTAACCAAGGGAAATCCTAACCACCATTTGGAGTCATTCTGAACTGAAAAAGTAGATGTTCAGTTGAATTGGATAAATCAAAACTTTGATTGCATTGGTATTTCAGCCTAGTTAAAAGTAATGTTGGAAATGGTTATACTGGATTATCTAAAGGTTAACTGTGGTATTAAATTTTCATTCTAATGTTGATGAAGGAAATATATAGTAGGACTTCGAATAAATTTTTAACAAAAAATTGTATCATTGCTCATTTAAACTTTCTATAACAATAGACTTGATCATTTTGAAGTAATAAAAGCTATTTGTAAGAGAGCATGTTGTATTTTTTTTAATTTAGTATTCCTTTCCCTAGAAGAAGTTGGAAGTGTGTCCTTAATGAAACACATTTTTTATTCATTATTGAGATTGAAAATTATCTCAATTATTTCCATTATTTATTTTAATAATTATAGAAAAAATATTAAACAGAGAATCTGTTGTAGAATGGAATATCTAAAAACATTAAGTTACATAGAGAATGTTTTTTCCTATGGTAATAGTTGGGAACAATAATGGTGGGGATATGAAGAACATGGTCATATACTTCAAGAGTGGTGGGACACCTCATAATCATACAATAGTGTCAGTAAAAATGCATACCTAACAGAAATGTATGATTAGATGTTTTTAATGTATTTTTTGAGCATAGGAAGATATATTTAACAGAAACATTGGGAGAATGTAACAATTGTAATCATATTGCACACCTTTAGCATTGTGGTTTCATTAATCCAATGTCTTTTTCAACATTAAAAAGTTATTTCTCTAAAAAATTATATTTTTTTAACTATAATAACTCCACAAAATAACTATCCTCATTAGAATGAACCGATCAAACGTGATACTAGGAAAAACCTGACTCCTCAACCTAAAAAATCTCAATAGGATAAAAAATAGAAACCCCTCGTGAGTATGAAATGTTATGGAGCTATGAATGTGATCACAAATGATCAATAAAGTCCTTTAATTTGGAGAGGTATGATTCCATTAAATAATTCCGTTATGAAATATTTTTTTGTTATGGGTGTATCACAGTCATTTATTTCGTCACATGTTACTAATCATATGGGTTTCTATGTAGAGATAACCCCTTATATTTTGAAAAAAAACTGCTCTGGTAGACATATTTTATTTATTATTTATGTTTAAATCATTTTCTATGACTATATATTCAGATGATTCACTTTTGTACTTCATTGTTATTGAGACGGATGTCTATGCCTTAATGTTATGTATGGATTTATTGTCATCGTTCATGTCCCACCTCGACTACTATTCCTAGATGGTTGCATTCACATCTCTTTGTGGAATTAAGAATCTCTTTAGATGAGATTACTATGTAAAGGAAATTACATAAGGAATTTTCACACTATTGGTTCAAACAATATCTTATCATTTTGATGTTCTTACATGGGAATCAATGGATGAAATTAAAAATATAAAATTTTAAATAGTCATTGACCTATTTTTTTATGTTTATTTTGAAACTTTCTCAAGGTCCCCACCCAAAAGAGAAGTTGTGTTTATGATTTAAATTATACTAAGCAACTTCCTATTTCAATTCCATCATATAATACAGAACGAAAATAACTATAATAAATTAAAATTTCATTTGGATGATTTTGATGGTAAAGGGTTCATTTGACTGAGCATGTCTCCATGGGAAGAAACAGTTATTTTGTGATGAATATTGGTGTAAATCTAATGATTTTTTTTGGATTTTCATAATCATAACCATGATATGATACGGAAGAAGTGTCATATTATATGAATCATGGATTTATTTATCAATTATGTGGATCCCATTGGGTCTATAAAATAGATTTATGTTTGGGATATCATAAATTGTGACTTCAGAAGGAGGATATTCTAAATTAAACATTAATAAATAGATAATGTCACCATGCATTTTTCATTATTACATTTTATCTTTTCTATACACCAGTTGTCATTATGTAATTGATGTATCAAATCCTTCAAAAGTATCCATATTCCTTTATGATGGTGTTTCTTGATGATATTTTGGTGTATTTTAGGAAAAAAGAAGAAGATGAAAAACTCATGGTTGTAATGTTGGTTATTTTATAAGAGTATCGACTTTATGATATGTTTTCAAAGTGTAACTTTTTGAAAATATAAGTACATTTATTTAGCCATTCCATTTTATAAAAAATGCATTTCTAGATATCCGAAATATTTAGTAGTTGTTATATCATTGGAATCCATAGAATAATATCATTGAGTTTTATAGTTTCCTTATATTTTCATTATACTATATATGTTGAACAACATTCATAGCTTAATCATATAATCACAAATGCTTATCGAGAGGAAAACATAGTTGTAGATGGTTTCTCCAATAATTTGGTTGACAATGAGAATATGTGGATATAGATCCTTCCAACTAATCTCATCCCATTACATGGAAAATATTTTAACAAATATACATCCTTCATACTTATGTAGTTTTATTTTTTATCTTCAAAAATTGTAAAGCTTTGGTCCTTTTAATAAGGAATCATTGTTAAAAAATGATACTATAGATGTTTTTATGCAATTTTTCATGTCTGGACTCAATGATGTCAACCTTGTCGATGAAATACACTATATTCCAATGGATTGATTAATTCCTTAAATCCTTTCAAGAATATTAATTTATGATTATATCAGCACCTATCCTCACATTTCAAATGTCTAGACATGGATATGAAGACCCGCGTGATACATCATGATCTAGTTTGGGATGTGTATATACTAATATTTGCAGGAAAAAAATAAAAAAAATTATTTTAAATGATTTTAATAGAAATAACCAACTAATTATTTTTTAATTTAAAATATAAGAATTAATAATGGAGGAATTAAACTATATTAAAAAACTATTTTTAAATTTTTTATTTAAATTATCAATTTTTATAGGAATTATTTAACATTTTTTATGTAAAAATATGGCCAACCAAGACGGAAGTCAACCAGTATGGAAGTAATCCACCTACTCATCCCATAACGGGTCGGCCATAAAATTCAAACCACTATAGAAGCCTACCTAGTGGTAGGAGGGAATAATATTCACATGGGGGAACCTAGATAGAGGTTTTGCAAAGGCTCTCATTGGATATCCAGGTCATCAAGTTCCATTATTCTTGTATGCAAAGTGTATGTGCAATCCCATCCCCAATGAAGGACTCTAATCTTGGTATGGAATATGATATATTATTATGAAGTGTACAAATTCTAAAAATTCTAACCTAGGACTCACCTCTTATGCTATTGTTCCCAACTAACAAAAATATTACTATTTCAACTCGTCCACATGCCTCCCACTCTCAGTCCATTCCTTCATTGTGCATCCATTACTCCACATTAATTACCTCTACATTCATTCACCATAGAAAAAATTTTCTACCACCTGCAGAGTTTTCTCTTGAGCTTCTATCCATTCTTGAGGCTGTAACCAACCACAAGACACATCTATACCCTTAAGATACATTGATGGAGACTTATTCAAAGATTCATGAACAACCAAGCATGATGAATACTATCTTCATATGGTCAATATAATGGTAATACGGAATAAGGATAATGCTCACTCTCCACTTCCAAGAGCACTAGTACATACATGAATCCCCCTTGCGATGTATTAGACAAATGAGACTGAACAAGTGATCAGGTGGAGCCATGTGGCCATGAATCCCAAATAAAATATTTTCCATAACCGATCAATCCATTTTGGGAAATCCTCGATATCTATGGAGGTTCTATGAGATGATTTAAAATTGAGTTAGTATAAGGATAAAAGAAAATGAAACTATGACAATTAAAAGAGAAAGTAGATATGAATGAGGGAGATACATGTACTCCTCCCTATATAAATATGAGGGTATTCATATAGCTAAGAGGAGGGAAGGGAGATCATGTAGATGTGTTGTTCTACCAATTTTATTTGTTTTTTTCTTTCATCCACATTAGTATAATTTAGTTTATTTTATTCCATGTAGTTAATTAATTTTGTTCTAATTTGAGTGCCCTATATGTTTCTTCTTCCACTATTTCTCTTCCTATTTATCTCACCTTTTCCACTTCACTATTTATAATTTTACCATAGAAGTAAAATTACTTAGTTTCTATTATTACATTATATTTCTGTAGTTTTAGTTTATTTAAATTTTATCCATAAGTTCTATTTTAACTAATGTGTCTCGCCTTTTCACTCCTTCTCTTTCCTCCACCTCCTTTTCTCTCTCATTCATCGTCTATTCATTTATCTTATTTTGTACTTATTATTTCCACCATGAAATCAATCTTCTGATAATGAATGTATTAATGAAGTTGTTTCCTCTAGGGAGGATTGGTGTTTCATATGTTCTAATTTTAATTCATTAACGTATTGAATCAATTTATGGTCGATGAAGATGAAGTGTATGTGTGTCATGATTTTCCACCACAACATGAATCTAAACATCAGTACTATAATTTTTTAAATATTTTATTATTGTATCCCAATGAACAAAAGTATCTTAACATTATTGTGTTGTGTCATTTAATGAATGAGACAACATATTATGGACCTAATTTTGTGAAGGTTTCTAACTATTGATTGTGACATGTCATCACCCATGATTATAGGAGGAAATAAAATTAAGAATATCTAGTAATCTAGTATTCCATAACCAAAATATTAAATAATGGAAATTTATGAGTGACATTTCACAATTGTATTATAAAACTAATGTTAGGACAAAAATAATAAATAATGAAGGAACTCAAAACCAAACCTAGGTCCATGCACATTCTTTGCTAATGTCATTATGTATTTTATTGCATGATAGATATATTTTTATTCTTTATTTATTTATGTTTTAATCATTTTATAAAATAATAAACACAAAAAAACAATGATTTTTAAGTGAATTGAATAATAATGTGAATAACTATGAAGATCCCCCAGTGAGATGACTCTGGTTGACCATTATATTGAACTAGGAAATTACAAATATTAGCTTTATCCCCACCCCATGACAAGTGTGTATTAAAACATGGTTTCATTTCCAGGGATCCAAGTGGATATTCATTTTCTTACTCTTTTTCACATTTTACATAATTATTCAATTTTTTGTTTAAAAATAACTAAATAAATTAAATTATTGTGATGTTTTTGGAATTTTATTATTATTCATGAATGAACAACTCACAGGTTTAGGACCAAAACAAATTGGTTCATAATTATGAGGATGCACTCACATGAAGGTATAAAAATCTCAATTATATGATTAATAATATGTAAAGTGTCCATGAGATCATAAATTCACATTAATAATTGAGATACATGGTTATTAAAGTCCAGAATTTTTTTCAAAGGTGTAATTATACAAGGGAAGAACCATTGGATCTTCCTAATAATGATAAAAGGTCTAAGAGGATGATAACCTTATTGATAAAAAACACATAAAAATATCTAAATGATCTAATTCAAATTAACTATGAAGAAATGGGGATTAAAGATGGTTAATCTCATACTGATGTATATATGATAGATCGACAAGGACAATATCAATTTTTAGTTGATTGGGAAAATGATGAAATGAAGAGTGATCTACCTACCATCATATTGATGATATATTTCAATTCCATATCTCTCTAGAATTATAAGAATTATAATTCTCACATATGATAGAATTTTAATAAATATGTAGGGGTTTTACTACCAACCCTTATCCAAGGAGATCAAAATTCAATAAATCTTCAACAATGAAGAATAGAATGAATCCGAACCAACTCTAGGAGGTGATCCATTCTTAAACACCTTATCAGGTAT
This sequence comes from Viscum album, assembly GCA_963277665.1. Lineage (NCBI taxonomy): Eukaryota > Viridiplantae > Streptophyta > Magnoliopsida > Santalales > Viscaceae > Viscum > Viscum album. Next base: position 252,418,846 of record OY728120.1, on the reverse strand, counting down.
TTGTTTTTTAAAATATGAATTTATCATAACTCCCCATAATTATAATGTTTTTTAATTAGAAAAGTATTGTCTTTTCTTTGAGTAAGATCATGAAGAATAACTTCTAACTACTTATGAACACATGAAGATCCATGATTTTATTATCATATATGAGAGGAATTACATGAGAATGTATAGGTGAAAATGGAAACCAATATAGAAGATACCAACATTGAAGGGTATAATTCTAATTTTCACTATAGATGTTAAAAAAATTTGACAAAAATTGCATTCTATACTCCACATTGAAAATTCAATTGATGAATCCCACATTGAGAAGGCACTGGACAGATAGATGCAAAGTGAAAAAGTATTTATCATGAAAAGGATGATCTATACATCATCATAACCCCTTCATGAATGATATAACATATTATGTAGGTGGTGGATTTTGTGTAATATATATGTGGACTCCTCACCAAAAAAGAAGAGTGAATGGTGGAAAAATCCATATGTGGTGTTTCAAATCTACGAAGATCCACCCACCATTAGATTATGGATGACAACTCATACTGGCCTTTTGGGGGTAGTAAAAATATAGGCCTCACTTCAAGGATTAAACTAAGACTTATAAATTTACATTCTTTATAGGACATCCAATTTCATTCTTGGGAATAAATTTTGGAAACATCCCAATCCCTATATTTTTTAACTTATAATGACTTGAACATTATATTTTATGTTGTTGATTTTTTTTCATGATGGTACACAGTATATCAAATATATAGAGTAATATTGGAATAATTATTGATGTGAACATGGAGTCTATTCTTACATTCACATTCTTTTAACTACTTGAATTATTACTAAAAATTATATTTTCAGATGAAAAATTGAAATTACATGCCCATATTAGAATTATCCCCTTACCTTTCATATATATGGTATATGAGATTATAAGTAACTATATGATTTTATGTTTTAGACTGAAATTATAATGGTATTTGATGATTATTGTATGAAAATAAATTATTATATTGAATCATAGATTTTGAATTTATGACTCTTGATTTTAGGTAATTTTTTTATTCAAGTAAATGAAATTTCCATACTATTTCTCATAATTTAAATATCTAAAATTCATGTTAATTGATTTATTATTATTATAAATAATTCCATGGATGATTTTATAAAATTAAATTTTCCATTCTTGAGAAGATTTCTAGGCTAAATAATTTATATTATATCATGAGAAAATTTCTCGAGTAATCTTGGGTCATATCACCTATGATATCTTCCATTAGAACATGTCAAGTCTACAAATGAGAAAAAACACATTTAAAATTATTGAGTTATTTTTTATAAGACTTTATCATTGAGACAACATTTTATATAGATCGTCGATTAACCTATAGAGAATATGAGTGGACTAATAAGAAACGGGACACATTTCAAGCAATTTATACCCATAATTTCCATTATATTACTACTTTTCATGATATTTTAATGTTTAAATGTTGGTGTGATGGAAGTCAGGGTGAATGGATATATTGTGTTATAAGGAAGAACTGTAGGGGTAGTACATTAGGTATTAAGGAAGTTTTTTGATTCATTCATTTTAATTTATTTTATCCTTTCACGAAAAATGAAAAATAATGAATGCGTTGTGACTTGGATGAATAAAAAATAACCATTACTAGACCAATTAATTTTATTATGTGTGTTTAGATAGTGGAAGTGAGTTTTATTCCAAGGGAAATTTTGGAAAATTTAAATTTTTTGAAAATGAAGTTGGAAAAAAATAATTGAAAATGTCAAGAAGAAAGATTTATCAATTATATTATCATTGATCGTGGCCATTAAATTGATCCTCTATAGTAGGAATTTTCAATTTTTTGGCGAGAATTATATCAAGGTCTTAGTTTCTAATAACATGAATTAAACATTAGATAGAAACCTCTTCTTTGAAACTTATTGGTTTTCCCCTCAAAACCAGACATATTTGAGCCATGGAGTCATTAGATCCTTGATTTGTTGTCCTCATGATTTATTGTGAATTTTTTCAATACAGAGTTGGTAATATTGTTCCTTTCCAAGCCTATATAAAATAAGCATGTCATAATGATTTGAGAATACCTCTCTATGATTTTTTTATCATTGGTGATGAGAGGAATATATTCATACAGAGGTAGGTCATAAGTAAGAATGATTGATAATAATGAATTAATAAAAATCAATTGATGAGAGGATAAGGTACATCATTTTCCGATGGAAAAAAGTACAATACCTGGGTTGATTTTTCATTAAAAATTTTGAAATTGAATATATGTTTTATGTGGATCATTAAAATTTAGTTTTATACTAATAATCAATTTTAATATCTTTGATATATTAATATCGGTAATATAATGAATATATTTAGTTCAATTTTGAGATTTAATGCTTGAGGATTGACATAGGTTAAATGTAGGGGTATTTTATACACTCATATTTTGGTGAAAAATTTAATCAATTTTAATTTTTTTTAATATTTTTATTGGAAATACACACGTTATTATTTATTAATTTAAAATGTGGTAATTTCTAATTAAGGAATTAAAATGGATAAAATAAATGATTTTTTTAATTTTTTTAACTAATAATTTTTTTGTGGAGTCATTTAGTATTTTACGGGAAAAAATTGGGCCAGGCAATATAATCATCGGCTAGTAGGACATTGAACCAAAAAGCTGACCCATATGTGGTCAGTCAGAGAAACCATCCCATTGGGAGGGCCTTCCAAGTGGTAGGGGTTATGAGTCGCATGGGGAGGAGCATGTACAGAGGTTTTTCCAAGGCCCACATGGGTGGAATATATCGATGAGTCCCATTATTGATGTGTGAAATGTGTATTAATGAGCCCAAACCCATTTCTAGCTTCTGTTATAAGGATACAATGATATTTCTTATTGAATAATTCTTCAACTCCTGAATGTCTGATGTGGGACTAGGCTCCACGTATGTTATTCACTACTACTATAAAAATTACACTTCATTTAGGTTACATAAATCCTTCACATAAATATTTACCTCACTATGCCTCTACTTCTCAACATCAACCATTATTGCTTTCACTTACTAGAGGACACCATTTCTTCATGTACATAGAATTTGATTGAGCTTATATCAACTGAGCATGCACCAAACCACAATGGGATAGCTATGGACCCTCAAGAAACCTCTATGGAGCCTTAATCAAAGATCTATACACAAAAATTAATGATAAAGAGAATCTCTGTCTAGCTATAGTGAATTCCAGATAAAATGTAATGAAAGATCACTGACCACTTCCCAAAGAACCACAATGATACAGGCTTCTCCCTTCCATCATATTGGCCATATAAGACCAAACCAAGGATCAGGAACTACCATGTGGCCATGAAACCCAGGAAAAGGTTGTTCCATTACTAATCATCCCACTCTATAGCTACAATAATTTTCAAATACCCAAAATTATCAAGATTTCATTCACCACATGTATGATGTGATGATTTTTAAAGATGAGGGAAATCCCCAATATTCATGGAGGTTAAATGGGATGATTCAAAATTTAAATACTGTAAGAAAAAAATAAAAAAGAAACCATGTACATGAAAATAGAAAAGAGATATTAATGTGTGAGTGATAAGGCCTCCTACCTATATAAATAAGAGGTATTGAACACTTCCAATAGGAAGGGATACATCTCATGCGATAGTGTTGTGCTGCTTCTTTTTTTGTTTTTTTCTTCTTCCACTATAGTATAATTATGTTTTTTAATCAGTATAGTTAATTCATTCTGTTATAATTAATGTTATCCATATATTTCTTCTTCCACATTTTATCATCCTATTTATTTCACCTTATATTCTTCACCTTTTCTAATTCTACCACTAAATTGATGCAGCTGAGTTTCTTTTTTTTTATTTTTTATTTTAATAGTTTTATTTCATTGCATTGAAATTATTATATTCTATGTTAAATAAATTGCCCAACTACTTATCTTCCTCTATTTTAATCTTAATCTTATTCTTCTCTCTCACTCTCTCTAATTCATATTCTTTTTGTTGTTTTTCTTTTTCTTTTAATTTTATCCATTATGACCAATTACCTTTTACAATTAATGTATTATGAAAGGATTAGCCTCGAGGGACTATTATTACTACATGATTTCTTCTTTTAATTATTTATTGTTTTGAATCAATTTTTGTTGGATGAAGGTGAAGTGTATTGGTGTGTTTCTTTTCCACCACAACACAAATATTTAATTCAATTATATTCATTTATTTATATTGTAACCCTCTCATCCATTGAAAAAAATATCATTACATGATGGAGTTAAAAGATTAAATGGATGAAAGGTTTTATGATGGAGCTAGTTCCAATAAGGTTTCACACACTTGATTGACTAGTGTCATCATCCTTTATTAAAGGAGGTGATGAAATTGATATTTTCTAGAAATTATAGATTCCAAAAAATATAACATAAAATCAGGGTTTGATTTGTAATTATATTCTCAAAATTAAGATAACATAAAAAAATGAATAATAATGTAGCCCAAATCAAATCCTAAGGCCTTGTTCTTTCTTTTACAACATCATCATATCTTTTATTTCATGTTAGATTTAGTATTTATTCATTATTTATTTCACTATTCATTAAATAATAAAATAATATAATATGAATTTATTTTTAATTAATTTTTAAGAGAATTATTGTGAATCTAATCATGTAAGATGGGTAAGTTTATTAACAAAATAATATAAAAATACAAAGAGACTTGTTAAATGTCACACTATTTAACAGAGTTAAATCTAAAAGATAAGGTCAATATGGTGACCTAAACCTATCCAAAACCTGTTGGTTGAGAGGTTTTCGACCCATCCCCACTATAGCCTCAAATTAATTCATTTTTGAGACATTAAAACCCGACAATGAGTTTATTATAAAATAATATTTCAATATTTTCCTAAAGTGAACCTCACCTCTCTTATAATAGGGTAATTACCTTTTTCTTAATTTCACACATAAAAATACATTTTCCTCTTAACAAAACATCCAAAATATCCTCCCAAAATTCCTCCCTTCATCCTAGAGGCCTTCCTTTGGCCATAAATAAATCCTAAGGATCCCTTTTGATAAAATCAAAAGGAAGAAACTGAAGAAGATTTAAATATTTCATCGCCTCTTTCAAGTTATTTTCTTCATCCACATACCCTTTCTTTTTTGTTTCCATTATAAAATAATAAATACAGTATATTCTATATAATATGATGTTATTATATAAATTTTTCAACCATATTCATTATTCTACCCATCATATGAATGACAATGTCACCATATGTGTGTACGTCCGGCTTACCGTCTCCACGTCTTGGTGTAGTTTGTCATTAAAACACTTATATTATTTGGATGGGTTTAATAATGAGTATTAATAATTTAAATAATAAATAAAACATGGTAATTATTATTTATATATGATATAACATCCAATTAAATACGATTTCACCATCAATATAATGATATTGTCGCTCATGCATACGTACAAATTACCGTCTCCACGAATGCGATGAGATTAATTCCCGATCATAATAATTCAAGAATAATTTTCATTTTATGATTAAAAAAATATTTAAGAACTTAATATCTCACTAGAAATGAATAAAATAAATCTTATAAAAAACAAAAATAGATTACTTAACAAATCATATAAAGAAAAATGAATCAGTTAACACCCGAAACGATGATACTAGTGAAATATTATTAAATAAAATATATCAGAGGATCATATATGATATAATATTTATGTATATAGTTCTTGTATAATTTAATAACAATGTTTTATCTATTTTACAAGAGGTTAGCATACTATAGACTAAGGAAAAGTTCAAGGTAAGGGTTAATTTCACAATCTCTTTATTATCTGAGGTTGTTTTTACTTAAGTATCTACTGGGACCTCTTTATCATCCACTTCAGTGTTTTCAAAAAAAATTATTTCAAAACATTTTTACTATTTACTAGAAAATGGGTTAATTTCATTTACACCCTTATTTGACATTATATGTTTTTAAAAGAATCTTTCCGTCATTTTCCAATAAGGTACTTTATGACCTTTTCAACAAAATGAAGGAAAGAATGTCTTTTTTTTAACTTATACGGCATGTGTGGCTATTTTTTACTTTTATAACATCGTCCAAGCTTCCATTACAAGCTTGTATGAATATTTTAAAAATAAATATTTTCTTTTATAATTACATGTCTTCTGAATGATTTCAAGATAGAAAGAGATATTTCTCTCAAAAAGTTTTGATTTCATCTATGTCAACATTATTCGATGGATTTTAAACCTGTTTGAATATGATTTATTTATGATACAAATATTCAATATTGTATTGAAGGTTTTGTGATATATTTGAATATGGATGTGTTATTTTTATACTATTCATGGTTTATGGATAATGTATAGACAATTCATATTCTAGTTTTAATACAAATTTTTATGTTATCTTTATAGCTTTTCATATGAGGAATGCAATGAACATAGTAAGTGACGAGTGGAGATTGCTATATCTCCTAGATGCATCGGTAGATCTCATGAGACAAACTAGTGTCTTGGAACAAGGCCTTGAAAAAATATTATTTGTAGTCCTGCCAAAAGGCCTTGACTATGTGGTTATGAAGTCTGGCATTATGTGTTCCATCATTATGAAAGTGGCTATTGATATTGCATGTGATTATTCGAATAGTATAATATCCATGTGAAAAAGTAAATGGAATTATTTGATTTTATCTTTTCCCTATTTCTTTGAAGTTTATGTTTAAAAGAATTTTGTTTTAGCCTTATACATTTCCATAAATGTTTATACATATTTCTGAAAGCTTTTGCTATATTGTTATCTTTACTGAGCATCTGAACTCGCCCCTTCTTATGTTTTATTTTTTCTTGGATGTGAAGTAGTATATTGCAGTTGAACCACAAGGGGTAGGATACGGATATAAGTGTGTTCAAAAAAAGAAAAAAATTTGTTGATATTTTTATTTCATAAGGTAATATAAAACTTATAATTGTATCTAGTACATATGAAGCTACTAAACTAATCGGCCTTTCAGGATTTGATCCCCTGTGATCATGCCAATGTTATGAAATAAAGCACCCACTTTGGGTAACTAGGTTTGGGGAATTACAATTGGTATCATTAGAAGTTTATTACAAACCATGGAAGCTACAATTATAAAAAATCTGATTAGAGAACAGGAACCAAAGATAGACTTTGAGAATTTGTATAGAAGAATTCCTAGAATTTTGGTACTGTAGAGATTTTGTGAGTTTTCCAAGAAATACATCCCTATCTGTATACGAGCTGATATAGGCAGCTCTGGCATAGATGTACATTGGGGTAAAACCCAAAAACATTGTTTTGAGCTAGACTCGAATGAGAACTGCTGCACGACAACGAGCCTTGCTGCACTCTTGGTTACGACACTCCCGTGGGATATTCTTAGGATAATTCTATTGTTATTTAAAAACCATTATTAAGGGTTAATGATTATATAGTTCCTCAAAGAAAACATTTTTATGATTATAATTATATCCATAATCTGTTCAATTTCGGTTATATGTTTTACAAGTTTGGAATTATGTATTGTGATTCACAAACTAATCTAGTGTATGCCATTTTTTAGAAATGAAAAAGAGTGGAAGGAATGGAATCTGTATCAACCCACATATTCCATTTAGGGATTTCCCTCATACTCAAGATAATTATAGTGCAGCTGGTGATGCATCTGGTGCTGATCAGCTTATCACCATACTAGGACAACTCACTCGAGTTATGAATAAGAACCTTACGCATATGGAGCACCCTGATCCACAATGCGGAGGATCAATTTAAAACTGCTTCAAGAGGCAACAACCACCAACACTCAATGGGAGTATAAATACATTAGTAGCTGAGCAATGGATAAGTTCCTTAGGAAAAACATTTCATGATTTGTGGAGTTGCGAAAGGGAAAAAGTTTTCATGGAAATTTATCACCTCACAAGAGATACAGATCAATGGTGGTGATTGATTCAAGACACAAAGAAAGATGAAGAAGAATCAAACATGGAATGGAGGGAGTTCAAAGATATTTTATTAGAAAAATACTCTCCTCATGGCCATCGATCGAATATTTAAAGGTAATTTCTGAGTCTGGGTAAAAAGGAGGATGAGAATGTCTCATCATATGAGGCTAACATTACAAGGTTAGAAAGGCATGTTGCAAATTGTATACGTAACCCACGAAGTAAGATTGATCATTACTTTTATGGGTTAAAACCATTTCTCTATCGATCATTAGTCTCGTAATCCTTCTCATCTTATGAAGATATTGTCTCATGTGCTATCAATACAGAAAAAGAATTATCTATGTTTTATGACATTAAAGAAAATAATGAGAAGAAGAGATCTGGTAAACACTCTGGGAAAGGAAATAAGGAAATAGGGAAGAAGGGGGAGTTTAATTTCCACCCTCTGATAATTGTAGAAGGAATCACCCTAGTGCATGTCTTAAAAGAAAAGGAGTATGCTACAAATGTGGACCGAAATTCCATCTTTCTAATGATTGTGAGGGGAAGAAAAAAGCTACCAATGTTTAATTCTACAATTGATGGGAGATGAGACATTATACAAATGAATGTCTTAAGTTCCTGGGAAACATACCTCAGAAAAGGCCAAGGGGTCAAGGACAATCTTATGTGATCACTACTGCTGAGGATGAAGCTCCGAAAGACATGGTGCATGTAATATAATGGGTTCACAAGTTTATACAATGATTTATTTTATTTTGTATCATCGCATTTTTTCATATCTTCTCAGTTTGATAAGAAAATTAGATATTTCAAATTTTATTTAACAAGGGAGTTGTCAGTGAAAACTCAAATGTGGAGTATCATTGCCACAATTTTTTATGAATCAGTCCCTATTAAGGCATATAAATGATATTCATATGCTAATCTAATCATCAAAACCTTGATTGAATTTGATGTAATCCTCAATATGGATTGGCCTTCAGACCTTTTTGTGTAAAAGTATTGTAAGAAGAAGGAGGTTTCAATTCTCGATGATGATAAGGAGTACCTTATATTTAGAGTAGAAATGACACCATATGATTCTTAACTAGATCCACGTTGTGTAGCTCGACTAAATTAAATTATTGGGGAGGATGAGAATGAAATAATTTTGTGTGAGGAAAATAATGTTCGAATAGAGGACGTACCTATTGTGCAAGAATATGTTGATGTGTTTCCATAGGATTTACCTAGACATTCTCCAAAAAAAAGTGAGTTTTCCATTGATTTACTTCCTAGTTCAAGGCCCATATCTAAGACCCCATATAGAATGGACACTGTGGAATTAGTGGAACTAAGGATAAAACTATATAAATTTAGTAATAATGGATTTATTCATCATAGTGTTTCTCCATGGATATCCTCTATCGTTTTTGTTAAGAATAATGACAAATCATTGAGGTTGTGCATTGAATACAGGGAGATCAATGATATAACAATAAAGAACAAGTATACCCTACCTCCCATTGATGAATTATTCGACCAAATTCATAGAACTCAATATTTTTCAAAGTTTGACCTTCTATCTGGATATCATCAGTTGGGTGTGAGGAAGGAAGACATTTTGAAAACAACATTTCAGACGAGGTACGGGCATTACGAGTTTACAGTAATGCCTTTTGGATTGACTAATGCACCGTCATTCTTCGCGGATCTAAAAAATAGAGTTTTCAAGGATTATCTTGATGAATTTTTTGTGGTATTTATTGATGATGTCTTGGTATACTCCAAAAGCTATGAAGATCATGAAAATCAACAGAGTATTATTTTAAAGACTCTTAGAAGAAATGAATTTTATGGGAAGTTTAACAAGTGTGAATTCTGGTTTCAAGAGATTTCTTTTCTTGGACACATTGTCTCTAAGGATAGAATATCTGTTTACCCTTCAAATACCCAGGAAATCCATGAATGGCCAGTATCGATGATTATAACTCAGGTATGCAATTTTATTGGTTTAGCAGGTTGTTATCGACATTTTTTCCAGAATTTTTCCCGGTTGGCTAACCAATTAACCAATATCACATGTAAAGGGGTTAAATTTGTTTGGACAAAAGGGTGTGAAGAATTATTTGAAGAACTAAATATATGATTATTCAATTCTCATATCTTGAATCTACCATTTGGGAACAATGAAATTGTTATTTATAGTTATGCTTCAAATAAAGGACTTGGTTGTGTCCTTATGCAAAAGGATAGAGTTATTGCCTATGCATAATGATAGCTAAAAATTCATGATCAGAACTATCTCACTAATGATCTTGAGTTAGCAACTGTAAGCTTCACTCGGAAGATATAGAGACACTATCTCTATGGTGAAAAATGTGAGATTTATACTGACCACAAGAGTTTGATGTATATTTTCTCAGAAAAAAGAATGAAAAAAGATGCAAAAGAGATGTCTTGAACTACTCATGTATTATGATTCCCCAATACACTACCACCCAGGGAAGGCAAATATGGTAAAAGATTCTTTGAGAAGAATGGATCATGGAGTTTTGAACAAGATGAGAGTTTAAAGGGATCTTATTTTCATGGATTTAGTAAAGATGGATTTGGGAATAACCATGGAAGGTCAAACATCAATACTTTTTCAAATAGATGCCAAACCATCTTTACCAGAAAGGATAAAAAGTCTTCAGACTTATGATGAGGTGTTTCAAAAGAAGATCAAAGCTGTAAATGATGGGAGATTGAGTGACTTCGTATATGAAGATAAAATTTTAAAATTTTGAAGATAGTTTTTGTTCCTGATATACCTGATCCAAAAATGGAATTGTTGGATAACTCTCACACATACAATTTCTCTAAACACCTACTGAGCATTAAGATGTATAGAAATTTGAAGGAATATTTTTTGTTGGGAAACATGAAGGGGAGATTGATGATTTTGTGTCAAGATGTATGGTTTTTCTATAACTGAAATCTGGAAGCAAACAGCTTGGAGGAGTCATGCAACCTATTCCCATACCTAAGTGGAAATGGGATAATATTATGATATACTTTTTCATGGGGCTACAAAAGCCTCCGAAAGGGAATGATAAAATATAGTTCATTGTTGATCATCATACCAAGTTAGCAGATTTTCTTTCTATAAGAGAATATTTACCGCTTTAACCTCTAGAAAGACTATATATTAATGAAGTTGTAAGACTCCATTGTGTACCCCAATTGATTGTTTCGGATCATGATCCCCATTTTACATCAATATTCATTAAACTTCTTCAGAAGGCCATGGATACTGATCTTCAGTTGAGCACAGCCTACCACTCTCAAACTGATGGATAATCCGAACAGACAATTCAAGCCTTAGAAGGCAAGTTGAGATCTTCCTCACTTGACTTTCTTGGTATGTGGGAGAAATATTTACCTCTGGTGGAATTTTTCTATTATAAAAGCTTCCATTCAAGTATTCAGATGGATCCATATGAAGCGTGATATGGAAAAATATGTCACACACCAACTTGTTGTGATGATGTAAGTGAAAGAAAACATCTAGTCCCCATGCATGTGGGGGAAACAATGGAAAAATTGACGATTATTCAAACCCACATCAAAGCATCCCAAAGTAGGAAAAAGGGTTATTCCGATAACCAAAGTAAGGATTTAGAATTTCAAGTATGGGACCATGCTTTCATGAAGGTATCTCCATGGAAGGATGTTATACATTTTGGTAAGAAGGGTAAATTGTGTCCCATGAACATTGGAGCTTTCAAAATTGTAGAACGAATTGGAGTTGTATCATATCGTTTGGCAATGCCTCCAAGTCTCTCCAAAGTTCACAATATATTCCACATATCAATGTTGAGAAAATACATGCCTGACAGAACACATGTAATCACCTATGAAGAATTAGAACTGGAACTTGATCTGCCTTATTATGAAGAGCCCATCAGAATTCTTCATAATAGAGAAAAAGTGTTAAGAAACCGGAAGAATTGTCTAGTGAAATTTATATGGAGAATCATAATATGGAAGACGCATCATTGGATCCCAATGAACATGTGATGAAGAACTACATGAGTCTTTTTAGGTAGTAGTAATCTAGAAATTTCGAGGACGATAATATTTCAAGGAGGGGAAAATGTAACACCCCAAACATTCATTGTATGTTTCCCTTTGAATAATGCAACAACATGCATTGTATGAAACATTGAGATTCTAACACACTGCAACCAATAAAACTAGCCGCTATGAGTAGTCATTCCCAATTTTTAAAATTTTAAAAATTTTCTTTTTCAAAATAGACTTTAATTTTTAATTCGGAATATCCAAATTAGATTACTGTCTTTTACCCACCTCCTAAGAGCTTTTGTAAATTGAAATAAAAAATTATTTTACCGCTTCTTTGAGTTGAATTTCAAAACATCGGGAGACATGGATGACATTAGTAAGTAAAATTATGTTCAATAAGATGAAAATATTTTTTTGGAGAATAGTAACATTTTACTTTTATTTACAACGGTTAAAAGAAAATAGGGAAATTAATGGTAAAATCTGTATTATAATTACCCTAACCCATGTCATAATTCAATTTCATAAGTGTAATTAGACCAAATCAAAACCTTATGAATAAAATATTATCCCCTTTGGTCCACTTTGATAAGATTAGGACCTTTATTATTATTTTATTTGAAGAAGATTTAAAAGAGTTTAATTCAAAGTTCAATATATAAACAAATTTTAATATGGAGTTATAAATAAGATAAATTCTACTATAAATATTAATTAGAAATAAAAATATATTTCTTACATAATGGTATTTTATTTATTATTTTTAGTCGTTATAAAATTTAATTTATTTATGACACAATGATGATCGAGTAATTACCTTATTAATGAAAGATTAAAATAATTGATATAATAAATATCCAAATAAATGTAATTTGAGACTTTTTATGAATTCCACTAATTTTATAGCATAATTTGACATGGTAGGGTTGATTAAATAAATTTTTTCGAATTAATCATGATGTTAGGATTTTCACAAAAACCAAATAATAAATAGTGTCAAAATTGACATAATTGACTTTTTAAAACAAATACTATATTATTAAATGATATAATATTCCTAAAGATCTAAGGATCTGCCAAAGGACTCAGATAAGGTCATATATATTAATAATGAACCACATGGGGTTCCCTATTCTTGTTATAGTAAGTTTATTTACCATATAATATAAAAATAAAAAGAGATATGGTAAATGTCAAACTATATAACTAAGAGTTAAATATAAATGATAAGCTTAATATGGTGAACTAAACCTCTCTAAAACATATTGGTTGAGAGGTTTTCAACCCATACCTACCATATCCTCTAAATAATTTATTTTAGAGAAATTAGAAACCTAAAAGGATTTTATTATAGAGTGATATTTCAAGCTTTACTAAAAGTGGCCCTCACCTCTCTTATAAAAGGGTATTTTCCATTCTCTTAATTCCACACCTCCAAATCCATTTGTCTCGGCCAACCCCTGCACCAATATCTTCCCAGAATTCCACCCTTCATCCTAGAGGTCTTCATTTGGTGATAAAGATAACCTAAAAATCCCTTTTGATCAAATCAAAAGGAAGAACCTGATGAGAAGGTAAATATTTCATCACCTCTTTCAATTTCTTTTCTTCTTCCATTTCCGCTTTCATTGTTCTTTAAATTATAAAATATTAACTGCAGTATCTTCTATATACTATGATGTTATAATAAAAATGGTAAAATCATATTCATTATTCTATCTATCATAATAATGACAGTGTCACCATACGTGCGTATGTACGGGTTACCGTCTCCACGTCGTGGTGTAGTTTTTCATTCAAACACTTCATTATTTGGATGATTATATTAATGAGTATAACTGATTTAAATAATAAATATAATATTTTAATGATTCTTTCTATATGATATACCATCTTATTACATACAATTACACTAACAATATAATGATATTTTTGCTCGTACGTACGTACGGATTACTGTCTCCACGAACGCGATGAGATTCATACCCCATCAAAATCATTCAAGAATAATTATCATTTTATGATTAAAAATAATATTTAATAACTAAATATCATTATGCATATGGATAAAATACATCATATCCATAACAAACATTTCTTGACTATCAAATCATATAATGGAAAACGAATTAGTTAACACCCGAAACGATGATACTACTAAAATATTATCAACAAAGAAATATTAGAGGTTCATATATGGTATCATAATTGTGGATATAGTTATTTTATAATTTAATAACAATTTTTTAACTATTATACACGAGGTCAACATACCATCTACTAAGTAAAAGTACAAGGTAAGGGTTAATTTCATAATCTCTTTATTATCTGAGATTGTTTTTACCTAAGTATCTACTGGGACCTCTTTATCATCCTCATCCATGTAGTCTTAAGAATGTATTTCAAATCTTTTTTACTATTTACTAGAAAATTGGTTAAAGTCATTTATACCCTTATTTGACCATATTTATTGTTGGAAGGAATCTTTCCGTTGTTTTCCAAACAAGGTACTTTAGGACCTTTTCGACAAAATTAAGGTAAGAATGTCTTTTTTTAACTTATATGACGTGTGTGGATATTTTCCCCTGTTATTACATCGTCAAATCTTCCATTACAAACTTATATGAATATTTTTAAAATAAATGTTTTCTTTTATAATTAAATCACTTCTAAAAGATTTCAAAATAGAAAGATATTTTTCTCTCAAAATGTTTTTATTTCATCAATGTCAACATTAATTGATGGATTTTAAACCTCTTTGAAGTTGATTTATTTATGATACAAATACTAAATATTGTCTTGAAGATTTTTTGATATATTTGACTATGGATGTGTTATTTTTATACCATTCATGATTTATGGAAAATGTATTGACATTTCGTACTCTATTTTTAATATGAATGTTTATGTTATCTTTAAGCCTTTTCGTATGAGGAAAGCATTGGACATTGTATGTGACGGGTGGATCCCACTATAGCTCCTCGATGCATTAGTAGGTCTCATGATACAAACTAGTGTCTTGGCACAAGGCCTTGGAAAAATCTTATTTGTAGTCCTGGTACAAGGCCTTTACTATGTGGTAATGATGTATGGCATTATGCATTCCATCATTACGAATGTGGCTATTGATATTGCATGTAATTATTTGACTAGTATAATATCAATGTGAATATATAAATGGAATTATTTGATTTTATCCTTTCCATATTATGCTGATGTTTATGTTTAAAAGTATTTTTTTAGTCTTATACATTGCCATAAATGTTTATGCTTATTTATGAAAGTTTTCGCTATATTGATATCCTTAATCAACATCTATGCTCACCCATTTCTATGTTTTATTTTTCCCAGGATGTGAAGAAGTATTTTATGGTTGACCTATAGGGATAGGATAAGGATATAAGTGTGTTAAAAATGGGACAATATTTTTTTGATGTTTTTATTTCATGATGTAATGTAAAAATTATGAATGTATCAAATACTTATAAGGATATTAAACTGATTGGTCTTTCAGGATTTGATCCCTTGTGATCATGCCAATGTTACGTAATAATGAGTTGACTCTAGGTAAGTAGTGTCGGGGCACTAAAAAAATGGTGATGTTATGCATATGAAATGAAATAAAATCAAGTAAATTTTATTCTAAATGTTTTTCAAATTTAATAAAAAAGATCATGAATCCAAAAATATAATCCTAGTACCATATTTTTCAATTATTCAAATTACCCCTTAGTCCATCTCAAATTTACATCTTTTTGATTGTTTACATTCTCATAACCTTGTTCTCTATCACTCTCAATCAAAACATGATGACTACATTTCCCTTCAGTTTCCATGTTTCCACATTCCACCAATGATCCAATAAATGGAAACCTAGCTATGAGTTACTTTAGGTAAATGTTTTATTTTCAAATTTACTTTTTAAAGGAAGTTTTAGTATACATTTTTATGATGCAGGATCTATTAATATAATATAAAAGTGTTAAACCATTGATAACCCAGATGAATTTTGAGAGGTAAAATCTTATTAAGGGGGTATAATGAAACATAATGAGTTTTTATTGGAATTTATTCGAATGAAGTATCTATCATTTATATATTTCATTTCACAAGTCATAAATTCCATTCACATGGAATATAATTATTTTTTGTGGCATGAAACACTTACTTGGAATGTGCTACATGAAATATTGACTTGGCCTATGTTATATTCAACATTGAGTTTCTATGAAACATCAATTTTCTATTATAATTTTTTAAACAATATTATTATAATATATCCATTAAAACATAGTAATAATTATCGTAATAAATTCATACTAAAAATTTATTTACTGGATTTTTATAAGTAAAACATATTGATAACGAAAAATAATTTTTTTGTAGTATTTATATGTATTTTTAAGAATATTTTGTAAAATGAACTATTTTTCAAGTCATTCTGTGAAAAAAAAATTATAGACACATTTATAAATTTAATTCGATAAAATAAAATTCAATTTTAAATTTAAAATGTCGAGATTATCATAGGGTGAATTTTGAGGATTTTTTTGAGCAACATCATTTTTGGATGAATAGTGAAAAATACTGAACACTAAGTCAAAACTGCCTTTTAATCTAATTTATTAATATAGTTAAATTATTTTTAAATATGGTTTTAATGTAAAATTATATAAAATATATTTCAACTAATCCCATTTTTTTCATTAGAACCAACTTCACATTGAAATTGGATATAGTAATCTTGAAAACATATGATCATTTTTTCTTTCAAACCATGTTGTGTTATCACGTCTGTGGGATTCATATTAAATTAAAATTTTCTAACTATATTATTGTAATTTATTAAATTGGATTTCATATTTTGAATAATCCTAAATTATAATTTATAATATGGTCAACATAGATTTAAAAAAAATATTAGTAAATGTAATTAAAGTTAATTACAACCAATAAAGTGAAATTATTTTTAACCAGGAAATAAACCAAAAAACAAATGTTCCAAATAACCTATCCACTTGTCCAAAAAATATCTTATAGAAGTTATTAATCCATTAACCTTGACTTTTTTTTTATGTTTTGCATGAAATTTTTTAATTTACAAACATGGTTACAACTAACTTGTTTTCAAAAATAGAAAGTGAGTCCTTTCCCTTCCAAATAAAATTCCACAACCTCTCCCACATCAATACACCTCTAAAATCAATATTTTTTCCAATATTTGACCCATTTACTTCAAAATATCCCTAAATTTCTTCTCGAATCCTCATTATTAGTAGAAATAATTCCAAGGAAGCCCTATGGTTAAAACCAAAAGGGGTTACCGAAAGAAGAGGTAACATCCTTCATCAATCCCATTTATCTTATTCTAAATATCCACCATTTATACTATCCTTATTAAAATCTTAAAAAAAACACAAGTATCATAAATGGGTCAGATATTGGCCAAAATTGACTGATTTTAGAGGTGTTAGGATGTGGGAGAGGTGGTGGAATTTTATATGGGAGGGAAAGGACTCACATGATATATTTGAAAACAAATTAGTTGTATATTTGGTAGTAAATTGGTCTGATATGAAAATAATTTAAATTATATTATTCAATAGATTATTATAATGCATTGATACTGAAATAGTGTTCATGCATACATATGACTGACTATCTTAATGAATTATGTATTCCATTTCTTACTTATATATTCTACAGATTTTTATTATGCGCAAATATTGAATATTAATTATATGTATATCGTGGTATAAATTTGGAAAATCATGATATATGTATAAAGACCAAGGATATAATAAATTAATACACAAGAGAAAAACAAAGATAATATTACCTGAAGCGTAACCATAACATGAGATTGTTAACAATTGGGTAATATGAAGTCATTATAAAACCATATATTTTATTATAGATAAAAATATGGTTCTTTTGATATATTTATAATAATTATATTTAAATTATACAGTAATTTTTTATGGGTTCGATGAGAGTCAAGACACCCGGTAAAGGAATTTCATGTCACTTTTTATTTACAGGAGATACAAGATTTATTCACCACCCATTACTTTTTTGTGGTATGTATGCTTTCCAGGGATATATCCTATGATTAATTTACATACATTTAATTGTACTAAAATATCCATTTTTTAATCTATCTTTAACGGGGTTTAGGTTTCTATAGTTACCAAATTGTAAAGTAATTTTGATTTGATTTTCCTTCCATGAGACACATGTCATGTTATGCACCTATATATTTTCAATAGGTGTATATACTTACATATAAATGTTATATCCTAAATATTCTTCTTTTCGTGATATTTTTAGCTTTATGTAATTTTATTATCCTAAATAGGGAGTAGGGTTCAATGTTTCCATGTGGTAATAGTTTATTATTAGAATCTTATTTCCTTTCAAGATTGTTTATATTTTTTCTTTTTTTTATGAAATATTATTATCCATATATAAATAAGACTAGTGAATTTAATTATTCACCCATTATTCATGATATAATCATGATCTGTTACAATTTTTAAAATCTTGTTATATAATATTGTGTGTAAAGTGTATTTTAGAGAACCTATCATTACCCTCTCTTTGCTCAGAAATATATATTCTTTCATACCATGTTTTACAAAAAGAAAAGTTTCAAAATATTATTATAATACTCTCAAATGACCATTAAATTAATTTTCTACCCATGTTTTACCTTTAATAAAAAAATTAAATGGAATATTCTTTTTGTTTTCTGGTCGAGCGACCTTTATAAACTTTTTATTATGAAAAATTAATGTTTTGGCATGTACAAATTTTCCCACAATAATAACCATCATTCCCATGAACATTCCATTAATAGAATGAAAAATTATTTATTTTTAAATAATTTTTTTTATATATTATAATAATTCAATGTTTTAAAGTGGTTTTCAACCAAAAAATATTTCCAAAAATGTTTTATGTTCAAAATGTATTTTAATGGAAAATGGGTTTCCAAAATTTTTCACGATTATTTTATAAATTTTCAAGGAAAATGGTTCTAATTATATTTTCAATATTATTTTAAATGCCTTCAGGGAAAAAAGGTTTTCCATATTATTTCAATACTTTTTTCTATTTTGTTCAAATTATTTTCAAATAAAATGGTTTTTAGATGGTTTTATTTATTTAACACCTTTTTTCAATGAAATAATTGAAATTTTCTTCATTAAATGTTTTTAAAATATATATCAACATTATTTTCTATCTAAGAAATAATTCATTGATGTTTCTCATGACTTCTATAAAATGATTAAATAGTTTAATTTTTATTCTTTCTTAGAATGGTTTTTGTTTTATTGGAATAAAGTTTCTAAAAACTCATTTCTTCTTAATGGGTTTTATATTTATGAAACAGGTTCTTTTTCCTTGAGTTATATGATTATAATACTTATTTCTCTCTAATGGGTTGTTTTATGATAAATTATAATGAAATCCACTTCCTTTCATTGGTTATTATAGGATTAAATAATTATTAAACCTTTATATTTTATATAAGTTATGATATGAATAAATATTTATGATACCCATTTCATTTTATGGTTTATGATATAATATATTTTTATGGGTCATGATATTATAAAGGATTTATTATTTTTTAGAACATGTATGAATGATGTTATTATGAGATGGTTGGTACCTATATCTCCCTGGAATTCATTAGGTAACGATATAGTTTTTATGATATCAAAATCTATACGGTAGGAAATCCCAAGCCTGAAACCAGAGGGTACATGGGAGTCCATCTGATTCTCGAACCAAGTGGGCTTATTAAGCCCAAAATAAGCGGTTAAATATGAGTGAATCACAAGACTAAAACAATAGGGTACATGGGAAAGAATTCAAATCCCAATGGAGGAACATTGGTGAATTTCCAAATCCTAATGTGTTAAGAAGGTCTTGGTTGGAATCCATGACATATGATTTTTATAAGAATATGTGTATGCTCCAAATATATGTCTTATTCAAATTTTATTATCTCATAGCTTATTCTCTTATTCCCTTGTGATTCACGTCTTATGAACTTCCTATACTTATGCCATGATTCATGATTATGATCTTTTATATGCAGGTTCTGATATTATAATGATCATGATCACGTTTTCATAACCTTATTCTAATTATTATGTTTACTAATATCCATTTTTATCCTTTCTGAGCATCTGATCTCACCCATTTTTATGTTTCTTTTCCTACATTATGAAGATATATTCCCTATAAAATATGTTTAAAAAGTGTTATATTTTTGTAAAAATCATTGGGAGATTATGTAGGTCACTTCAATATAAGTGTTTATGTTTACATGTTTCCAAAGGCATAAAAATAACATGGTATTTGGTCATATTTTTGTGTATTTTATTAATTAAAATATAAAAGTGATGTTTTTTACATCAAGATGGGGTTGTTATAAAATTATAATTTTCCCCTATAGAAAAACAAATTATTTACATATTCACTAAACCATTAGATTCAATTAAATTTGAGAAATTGATATTTCAACTTGGAATGTTAGAAGCATGATATTTTGTTTATTATAATAACTTATTATAAAAACTACAAACAATTTATGATATCTTCATACATGAGTAATGTAATCAAATTTTTTTGGTTTTAATTTTAAATTATTTTTTAAATTTCACTCTTATTATTTATGAACAAGAATGTTTTATATTATTTTTAACTTTTAATTTATTTCAAAAAGGTTGAGAATGTTTTTAACATTTTGATAAATGATCTTATTTTTATTTAAAAATGATAGGAGGTTATTATTGTTTGAACTTTTATTCTAGTATATATGTTAATGATTAATTATATTTATATGTTAAATTTTAATTACCACTATTTATTTATGTTCTAATTTTCTATACATTTTTATTTTTATAATTTTTCTGTATATGTTTACTGTTCATAAATTATTTTTTTCAATCATATTATTGCATGTGTTAATTATTGATTTTTTTAATAATAATTTATTCAAACATTAATTGTAATTTTTTAAATCATAGAATCAATATTTTATTATGTATATATATATTGGTTTTTTTGTCAACCAAATTCAGGTTATTGTTTATTTTTTTAATGGTATATATTTAAAAAAAATATTTTTTCTTGATAATTTTCTAAGATATATATATGTGTGTGTGTTTATATATAATTCAAACTGTATATATTTATTTTGGAAAGAATATATCTATATATTGTGTGGTCCATATAGATTGTTCTTCTTCTCTAGTGTGTGAGAATCCATGTGAGTAGCCCGAACAAGAATCTGTCACTCAACTAGTTTTTGGTGAAGACACCGACCTTCTCTTTTGTGACCTTGAGCATCGCACACCATTTTCATAAATCCTCCTATATGACTCTACTAGTTTGACCTTACACCCTTCTTCTCCATTCATGATAACACCTCTATGATCAACAATACCAAAATAAATTCAATTTTAATCTTCCAAGTATCTATAAAAACTCATAAGCATAGAATCAACTTCAATATTGTCAGGAAATTTCATTCATGATATTTGCCCCATCTCCTCTACTACTTCATCATCGACTAGCACTATTTAAACACCTTCCTTATAGAATTAACTACTAGATTTACTGGATTCTATTTCCATACAATCCACCAACCATGATTTTATTGTTCTAATGGACTTCACTTTCCATCCATCCAAGCATGAGTTTTACCTATGTTACCTTGTGTTATGTTACAAGAATGTAAAAAAATAAAAAAAATATTACTGATTATTTAAATATTTCATTAAGAGGATTATCATGATACCATGAAGTGGTGTTTTAAAACCAACCATGTAGAGGAACATCAACCTTACATAAAGGTAAAATGATGTTACCTTAATGGTAATTTTTTAATTGATCATGTAGTAGTATTTTTACAAGTGACTACATGAGTATTTCAATGCGACCATAAAACATTCCTACCTCCATTAAGTGACAACACAACCATTTTTTTTACAAGTTTAATATAGAATCCATGCACTGTGAAGACATGGTAAGTGAAAAAACAACAAAGATTATTTCTCACAAGGTCATTTCTTTCCTTTGTATATTTTTTGTGAAAATATATATATTTAGTAATTCTCTTTTATTCATTATTTTTATAAAATGATTAACTAAAATATTATTTAATATGCAATAATGATTTTATAATATTGTAAAATAATTATATATTATACCGATTAACTTTTTATCTAGTGAAATAAAATTATCATTCAAATACATATTGAAGTAACATTTTCAATATTATTTCATTTCTAGTATGTTTTATAACTTAATAAATTATTGATTTACTACAACTCATATGGATTATTTTTATTTGTTTTAATTATTTTAAAATTTCACTATATATTTTAATAAATATATGATAATATTTTTGGTGAGATTAATGTAAGAATTAATGTGAGTTAATATTATTATTCAATACTTGTGAATAATTAACATGCAATGACATGTTTTCATATTTTAAATATTTAAAACCAGTTTATAGTGGTGATGAGTTTAACAAACCTCACCCAAATAGAGATGAAGTTTACAATTACTGATTAGTCAATATATAGGTACGAAGGCATGAATTTTGAGGAACATGATATCTTTTTGAATACTCAAAGACAATAATTATTTTTCTAGTACATGAAAAAAAGATTATCTGACTACTATTCTATTGTTGGGATCATGAGGAAAATTTAACATATATATTTATTTGTACTCTAGTGATAAAATATCTTTAATCTATATCAACATAAATAAATTATGTTATTTACTGGTCTTCATATCATTCTAGTTTTTTCCATGTTATTTTCCTTCATCTGTTCATAATCACAAGAATCTACTTAAGATTTAGCAAGTAAAAGAATATAATTAACATTTTATTATAAAAAAATGAATCGTTTGAGGGTTGTTAAACGAGTTGAAAATTAATTTCATACTTGTGTGAGACTCCTATAATAATTCAAGATTGTGACTTGGGTTATTATAAAAGCTAGAGTCTATAAATTGGTAATCACATCATTAAATGTGATGTTGGTTAGTGGGTAATGATCTTCTCACTATGTAGAGTTGATTGAAGAGTTTGATATGTTATTGATGATATGAACCACTATAAAAATACAATAATAATATTTTAATCTCTAATACACTCTATCTCGAACAATATACTTCACTATTAATTATTTGATAAAAAATCTCGAATTTATTATTTGACATAAAAAATATAAAAACACTATTCATCCACCTATAATATATTGTTTCCATCAATATTGATCCAAAAAACATTATTTTGAAAACTTCCATGATTTATTTTATATTTATGTTTCAATAATTGGAATGGGTAAATTGTGAGAATAAGTAATTTGTGATAATAGTGGGACTTAGATTTCATAAATCATAATTTAGTGAGACTGGTTGACTCTTATTAAGAAATTATTTCCTTGATTTATCAAACATTGAAGCTATGATATTTTCGTTAATTGATATTAGTAATCATATGAATTTCTGTGACTAATCGTATCAACCAATTTTTCTCTTTCCAGAGACATATTCTTGGTTTAATATTTTTCATTATTTTTATCGTATATTCCTTTAGTGAGACATGGAATTGCATTATTCCAGAAAATTACTTTCATCTTATCGAAGAAATGTTTGCACAAAGTTAAATCTAATATAATTGAGGAATATTTTTATTAGACCATATCTTGAGACCTTAATGTACAATAATATTTTAAAATAGTATGAAATCCATGAATAACCTCTTTAGGGAAGAATCATGCTTTAAGATTATTTAGTTTTTTACTACACTAATCTCAATATTTTTCATGATTTTTAAATTTATGATTAGGGTTATTGTAAAATAATGGAAGGAATGAAAATATAAAAAAATTATGGGAGAATGTATTGTGATATTTGGGGAATATAATTTCATTTTCATAAATTATCTCATTTCTCACCCTAATGCTTAAAAATTAAAAATGGGTTGTTTCTTGGGGAATATGAAATTAAAAATTTATTGATTGATGATCTTTCTATAGCTACTAATAATAGTTTTGTGCATATATCACATGTGGTTTTATTGTGGATATTCTATTTTTTCTAGGAACAAAATTAAAAAATTAAAAATGTAGAATGAATAATAAAAAAGAGGATGTTACTTTATTTTTATTTCCGAGTTTCATGATAAAAAATTGCTATTATTAGTGGGGAAAGGGTATAGAATTTTATAGATAAGGTTTCTAGTGATATTATTTTTTAATATTAGAAAACATAACATAGATATTAACTTCTTTTTATTTATTATTTTCACGTCATTTACCAACCTACATTGATACCTCATATTCATTTGAACGTAACAATGAAGACCTTGCGATTATATTTTATTTTTTTCCTATGGGGTAGAGAATGTACATTAATTGTAACACTATGTTTGAAGCATGATTTGAGGTATGATATTGAAACCATTTAGGTTTTAACTATAAAAATGAGTGAAAATTTTAAAGTGATCTAAATTTTATATGGCTTGATCATTTATAGTTGTTTGAAAATTTTAAATGGATGAATGAATAGAAATGGCTATTTCATAATAGAAAAATTATAATTTATGTTAATCCTATTTCATTGAAATGTTGGAGTTGATAAAATTTCCCTATGTGATACACGGAGTTTTAATTCCCTATTTTATCTATCTATTTAATTTAAATTTCATTTAATTTTTAATAAAGTAATATTCCCTTGTATTATATTGAGACTTATTCCTTGATGGAAATACTAAATTCAAGAGTTGTGCGATTTGGAACTTACATTTCATGAATACATTTTTTGGAATTTAAATACATTAATATTTTTAATTTAATTAATATTCTTACAAATATTTAAACTATTTGATTGACTATTTGATTTTTTTGGATATGGAAAATATTAGAAAACAAGATTGAGGATGATTAATTCATGATGAAAATGATGTCCTGGGACATTAAACTAGTTAAGGATCATCTCGGAGCCTTGGACTAGAATAATTAAATTACAATATATGGTAATACAATATAAAATGGAAATTAAAGTCTCAAATACTATTCAAGCCATGAAACTAAATCATGATGTGAATACATGATGTGAAAAACACGCTCGATGCCACTCCTAAAAAATTCATGTCACCACCCGTCCTAGTGGGGCCCGAGCTACAACTCTCCAAGATCACCTCCAATAGGCCAGGGGCTGGTGACTAGCTTCGAGTAAGTATATTACTAACATGGGAGGCATTTCCTATAAACCTATACACATGCACACTCATCTCCAAGACCACAAAAATGACAAGTAAAAAATACAAAAAATTGAAATGCATGCATACACTAATAATCTCATCCAACATAGTACGACAGGAAAGTAAAGTACACAAGTGTAAAACCCTGGGCCAAAAGTACAAGCCCACCAAAAGAGAGTCTGTAACAATGTCTAGCTTATAATAAAAGGTGATGGGACTAAAATCTGTAGTTGTAGGAACACACGTCGGCTGGTCTGATCTCACTGAGCATAGTCTGGTCCAGGTCCGCCTAGAATCCTGTCAAAATCTCACTGGTCTGCACAAGACACGACACGTACGAGCAAAGCCCGTGCAGGGGTGAGTATAACAATACCATGTAGGACACCCCGAAACCACAAAAGAATAAAACAAAGGAAAGTACCACAAAGGAAAGATACAATCATCTCTACATAGTATATGTCTACAGAACATATAACAAGAATATCCAGATATACTCATACACGATCGACTACCGCGAAACCACTACTAAGATCCAGCTCGAAGATTCCACTAAGCGCACAACAAAGAGAACACACTCTTATGTCCAAAGAGATAGAGAAACAAAGTACACATTCGGGGAAAAAAATCCATAAATACTTGGGAACATGATGATCAGATGAGGATCACAACCCATAGTCATGGGGTGATACCAACAACTCAGTCTAAACTAATCTGCTAAGCAGAGGATCGGTGCCCGGGTAACGTTGGTCACATCAATACAAATAACTCTACCTAGGGTTCTAGGAATGAATAAAGGATCCATATCTAAGGCTCACAGAGGGGATTCCAACAACTCTATTCAGGAATTCATACTGAAGGGATCATACTCCTGTATGTAGGAAGTGATATTAGGAACCTTTAGGAGAAAGACCAAGAAGAAGAACCCTAAGGAAATTAGCCCCAGTCACAGAAGGAAACTGACTCAAGCCTTGTAAGATTGGTTTCATAGCTTGTAGTATGGTTACACGTCATGTTCATTGACCCTGGGTACTGCCCATGTAAACTACATGTGTCATCCATTCAAGCTATGTAAAACTCAACTACACGGCGTGTAGAAGATTCGCACGTCGTGTTCCTTGACTCCGGGTACTTCCCGTTTAAACGGCCTGTGTCATTTGCCTCATCATATAAAAAGCAACTAAACAGCGTGTAGTAGTATTACATGTCATGTCCGAGCACCTGGGGCTCGCTTCGTGTACGTTGGCCATGTGCACGTACACGGTCTATGTCCGTGTTTCCTGGCCGTGTACCAGTACACGGTGTATCCCGTGTATTTGGACGGGTCTAGTCGGGGAGTGGTATGCACGCCGTGTCCCTAGCCGTGTACCCAAACCATGATGGTGTACTCTCAAAGTACATTCTAGGTGGACCGCTGATGAACACACACCGTGTAGCCCATACTACACGTCATGTAGTCGGGATTTTTCCAGAAACTCCATCTTCCTCCTCTCGATGCGGATGATCCTCCAGATCCATGATTTCTTGTCTGTTCATCCCGATACTCCAGGGGTTGGTCCGTTTCATCATACAAACACTGAAACGGGTGTCTTAGGTCCTTAAATCGGATCATAAACCTCGAACGATCCATCCAATGAAAAATGCCCGAAAACACATATCTCTCGATCTTCTCCGAATCGTCTACCGAAACCGTCGTCGCACCTCTGTGACATCGCTCCAGGGTTGGATCTACAATCTCATATCGTGGTGCCAACAAATGAATGTTCAATGATCGATTTCCTCCAAGAATGCATAGAACGCAACGAAGAACACGCAGGAGAAGGAAATACAAAGAATCGAACAAGAGGGACGAACCTCGATCATTGTTTGTGACGATCCGAGTTCGTCGCCGTTAGATCAAAACAACAACAATCAACAAATTATAAATATCAAGTATTTGATTTCACGATAAAATACCAAATCACACCCATCTGCAAATCGATCGATATGTGGGCTAATCGGTTCACAGATTAGTCTTCATTTGTCATAGGAATCATGAACAGGGAAAGGAAAATCGAAAGCAAACATCCTACCTGGATCAGCGGCGTTCATTGGCGAAAATCCAGTCGCCACGTCATCGTTGCATTGGGAGGTTATCTCTAGAGCCTCCAGATCCGCCAAGGGTTTTTGGGTTATGAGGTTTTTAACCCTGGACCCCTATGAAGGCCTTTATTAAAAAAGGATAATTGATATCTCTAAAAACAGATTTAAAAATATTTTGCTACAGAATAAAATATTTTTATTAAATATTTTATTACTATTACGTCCAAAAACTATATTTCACCACCGACCTGCATCGGCCGATGTTAGGCCTCACCTAAGGTAAAATCAATGTTCTGAATGCAATGGTGCCCTCAGATTTCTGATATGAGCACCCGTTCTGGAGTTATTCCTTTCTTTTCCGGAAAACCGCACGTTCTCGTAATTTAGTTATTAAATTAAATTCCAACATTTGTTTAGAGCTCACCGGGCCTCAGAACTCCACGCTGTCTAAAATACTGGTCTCGAAATGATTCCCACATAAAAATAAATTGAAACATGGTAAAAATCCGAGGCATTACATCACACCCACCTTAGGGATTTTATGTCCCCGAAAAGCCCAGACAAAGGCTACTCAAAAAGATGTGGGTACTACACATGAATCTGAGCCTCCCGCTCCCCCGTGCCCTCCTGGAGATTCCCATACATCCACCAGACATGCACCAAGGGAATAGCTCATCCACGAAGGATATTCTCCTGCCGATCCTCGATCTCCACTGGGTGCTCAGCAATGGTTTCTCCATCATCGATGTCCAGCCCACCCCAGTCGATGACCTGCGATGGATCATGCACGTACCTCTGTAGCTGTGACACATGGAAGACATTTTCTAACCATCTGAAAAGAACAACATGCTCCCCACTATTCGAATATCCATCAGCGGTGTCTCCTTTGGATATCTGAGCACATAAAGTCTCATAGCTATCATCCTTGCGCTTTTCTTCACTGACTCGCTGTAATATTAGAGGGGTAACAACCATCGATTGATGGTAAGCTCCCTCATCTCCATCCACGATGGATAACTGCAAAGAGGCCAACTGCCTTGTCGCCTCATCCAGCAACTGTGAAATGGATTTCCTGCTGAGTGAATCATCCACAATGATCCCCTTCCCAAATGTGTAAACGATCTCAATGTCGTAATCCAGGAGGAACTCAAGCTATCGTATTTGTGTCAAATTCAGATCCTTCTGAGAAAAGATATATCTGAGACTCTTGAGATCAGAGTATACGGTAAACTACTCGCCCATTAGGTAGTGCCTCCACATATTCAACGTGAATACCACCGCTACCAACACAATATCATGGGTTGTGTAGTTCTACTCGTGGGGACCCAACTGGCGTGAGCCATAGGCCATCACTACTTACCTCTGCATCAGGACACAACCATGCTCGGTTCCTGATGTGTCGCAGAACACTATGTAGTCGACACTCTCCTCTGGTAATCTCATGATCGGGGCACTCGACAGACTCTATCTCAACTGTTGGAAATCCTGCTAGCATCTCTCGGTCCACATGAAAGGTTGCCCCTTTCGGGTCAAAGCTGTCATGGGTGCTGAAATATTGGTGAAATCAAGAATGAATATCCGATAGTAGCCTTCCAACCCAAGGAAACTTTACACCTCTGTCACACTCCGGTTTGGATCCCATGCATGAACAGCCTCCACCTTGGCTAGGTCCACTGCTACACCATCTGCTATGATAACCTGTCCTAGAATGTGGAACTCTTATGTCCAAAAATGACACTTTGAGAGTTTGACATACAACTGGTGCTCTCGGAGTGTGTCCAGAACCATCCTTAGGTGTCTCACGTTCTCCTCCTCGGACACAGAGTACACAAGGATGTCATCGATGAAAACCACTATGAACTGATCAAGATAGGGCTGAAAGAACCGGTTCATGAGTCCCATGAACACTGTCGGGGTGTTCGTCATGCTGAAGGGCATCACCAAGTACTCATAGTGACCGTAGCGACATCTGAAAGTTGTCTTCGGTACATCCTCATATCGTACTCTCAATTTATGAGAGTGTGATCACAGATCAACCTTCATGAACCATCGTGCTCCTCTCAACTAGTCGCAGAGGACATCGATCCTCGGTAGAGGATAATAGTTCTTCTCGGTCACCTGATTCAAGCGCATGTAATCCAAACATAGCCTCAAGCTCCCGTATTCCTTCTTGACGAACCGCATTGGGGACACCTAGGGTGAAATGATGGGCCTTAAAAAGACCTTATTATACAAGTCTTCTAGTTGCACCCTCAGTTCATGAAGCTCTACAGGAGCCATCTGATATACTGATGCTGATATCGGTGTCGTCCCGGGTAGCAACTCAATGCAGAAATCTATCTCCCGACTGGGAGGTTATCTGGGGACATCCTCTGGAAAGACATCCTCGTACTCAGCCACTAATTCTGGAAACTAGAAACTCATAACATCTGATGCTCCATGGGCTTGGCTAGCAGACTGATGTGATATCAGATGTTCCATCCTATGCACGAGTCCATCCTACGCTACCTGGGTCTCTCTTTCACTGACAAAAGGGAACCTCGTTCCATCACTGCGGACACACCGCACCCTTCACCTAAAATAGTCGATCTGGGCATGAAATATGGATAGCCAATACATACCATGAATGAAATTTTAAGGCCTCGACTCTACCACCAAGAGGTTCCGACTGAAACTCTCGCCTCCAAGGGTCAGGTCACACTGTCTGCAAAGGTGTGTGATCTCTGAATCTTCTCTAGTCAGTGTTTATATGCTTGAGGGTCCAGTCAACGACTCAACTAGAATATCAAGATCTAGAACATGATAAGTATCCATAATGGAAGGACTAGAACCTGTGTCTATCAGTACGGAAACCAAAGTAGAAAAGACACGGATTGTACCTCTAATCATTCCGGGAGTACATGGGTCATACGCCTCTGTCACCTGCATCAATCCCTGCCTCTGTCCACCAGCTCCCTGAGCCTGGGGTGGACCTCCTAGGGGTAGTGGTCGTAAAGGTTTAAAATGCCGAGCACCTCCAGCTGCTCTCCAAGCTCCTCTACCACATCCTCATCCCTGTGGATCTGTATACTCCACATGTTGAATCTGCCTTGGTGGTCTATCCACTGCTCCTATGTCAGTAGTACGGCGGGTCGGACAATCTCGAGAGAGATGTCCCCTTCCATCACATGAGTAGAATTACTTGTCTCAAGGCTGGCTGGATGCACACTGAGAACCCTGTATGGAAGATCCCCTATCCTGGGATCTCATTAGAAAAAATCTCCAATGCCTGGGTTCTTGGCGTTGGATCCCTGTTTCCAAGGTCTCTACTCCAACCCGCCCACAACTGAAAACTACCGGTTGTCCCTGCTCTGCAAAGAATCTCTTGACCACCAAAGCCCACTCGAGCACCCCAGTATAAGTAGTAATTCTCATAGGGATGATGCTAGATCAGATATCTATGCGCAAGCCCCATTGAAAAGTATGAGATCTAAAGTACTGATCTCTGATCATATCCATCGAGTACCGCGAGAGGTCGGTAAACCTCGATGAATAGTCATCCACCATCATGGTTCCCTGATGGTGCTGATGAAGATCATGTATACGTAATTCTCTTTGGGTGGCCGGTGAAAACATCTCTCTGAAGAGATTCTCAAAATCCGACCATGTAATAGTGGCCTCACCATGGGTCTGAATAACCAAACTCCACCATCGCCGTGCCGAGCCATATAGGAGGCTCGCTGCCAGGATCACCATCTATTCTGCTGGTGTCCTAACCAAATGGAAGACTCTGGCCACTTCTTCAAGCCAGTCCTCTGCTACATGATGGTCAGGCTCACCTCGAAACCTGAGGGGTCTCTGTCTCTGAATGTCGTCGAGTGCGCTCAGCCTGCGCTCCTCCTCCACTAGTACAACAGGCACTAAACACTACTCCAGAGGTGGTGGGATAATTAGCACACCACCTGATGGTAAAACTGGGGGATCTAGTCCCCATATCGAGGCATCATTACTGAGGGGATCATCCTCATGATCAAGCTACTGATCCTAGCGGGTGCGCGTCACGGAGGCATCCTATAACGAAACAAGATGTATCTTAGTCAGTGAGTATATCTGGAGAGCTGACTCAATAAGGACATGGAAACCACAACCCATTCCTATATGATGCATGTACCATTATTTTCCCTCTGCAACTAGTGTCCTCATGTTCTGAGTCGAAAAGAAAGTTATCAGAGTCCTAGTGTATGGATACGTCGGCCGCCCACACCAACACTGGGGTCTATGGCCTGAAAGACAAACTCGAAACACTTAACAGTTTGGCCCAAAACCAAATCACAGACTCTCGGTCCTACGACAGAACCGACCACCTCTGATACCATTCTGTCACGACCTGTCCCTGTGTGGCACAAGCCACAACTCCCCATGCCGGCCTCCAATAGGCCAGGGGCTGGTGACTAGAACTGAGTAGGCACGTTACTAACATGGGAGGCATTTCTTATAAACCTGTACACATGCACACACATCTCCAAACCCACAAAGCCTAAAATTAAAAACTACTAAAAATTGAAATTCATGCATACACTAAAAATCTCAACCAACAGAGTACGACAGGAATGTAAAGTACAACAACTGTAAAACCCTGGGCCAAAAGTACAAGCCCACCAAAAGAGAGTCTGTAACAAAGTCCAACTTATAAAGAAAGGTGTTGGGACTGCAATCTGTAGTCGTAGGAACACACCTCGGCTTGTATGATCTCACTGAGCACTATCTGGTCCTGGTCCACCTAGAATCCTATCAAAATCTCGCTTGTCTGCACAAGACACGACACATGCAGGCAAAGCCTGTGTAGGGGTGAGTATAACAATACCCATTAAGACACCCCGAAACCATAAAGGAATACAACAAAGGAAAGTACCACAAAAGAAATATATAGTTAGCTCTATACAGTATATGTCTATAGAACATATAATAAGAATATCCAGATATACTCATACACAATCGACTACCGCAAAACCACTACTAAGCTCAACCTTGAAGATTCCACTGAGCACGCAAAAAGTAGAACACACTCCTAGGTCCGAAGATAGAGAGTCACGATGTACTCATTTCGGGAGAAAACACTCCATAAGTACTTGGGAACATGATGCGTAGATGAGGATCACAACCAATATTCATGTGGTAATACCAACAACTCAGTCTGAACTATTCTGCTAAGCAGAGGATCGACGCCTGGGTAAAGTTGTTCACGTCGATACCAAGAACTCTACTTAGGGTTCCAGGAATGAATAGAGGATCCGGCTCTATGTACGATAGAGGGGATACCAAAAACTCTATTTAGGAAGTCCTGCTTAAGGGATTATACTCATATATGTAGGAAATGATACCGGGAACATTCGGAAGAAAGACCAAGGGGACAAACCCTATGAAACTAGCCCTAGTCACAGAAGGAAACTGACTCAAGACATGTAAGATTGGTTTCACGGCGTGTAGTATGGTTACACGTCATTTTCCTCGACCCTAGGTACTTCCCATGTAAACTGCCCGTGTCATCCGTTTATGCTATGTAAAACTCAACTACACGACGTGTAGAGGAATCACACGCCATGTTCCTTAGCTCCGGTTACATCCCGTGTAAATGGACCGTGTCATTTGGCTCATCTATAAAATGTAACTACATAGTGTGTAGTAGTATTACACACCATGTTCGAGAACCTGGGGCTCGCTTCGTGTATGCTGGCCATGTGCCCATACACATTCTTCATCCGTGTCACCTGCCCGTGTACCAGTACACGGTGTATCCCGTGTATCTGGCCAGGTCTGGTCGAGGAGGGGTATACAAGCCGTTTCCTTGGTTGTGTACCCAACCTATGTCTGTGTAATCTTGGAGTACGTGCCAGGTGGTCTACCGACGAACACACGCCGTGTAGCCCATACTACACGCCGTGTAGTCGGGATTTTTCCAGAAATGCCGTCTTCCTCCTCGCGTCGTGGCTGATCCTCCGGATCCATGGTTTCTCGTCTGTTCGTCCTGATAATCCATGGGTTGGTTCGTTTCGTCATACGAACAACGAAACGGGTGTTTTTAGTCCTTAAATCGGACCATAAACCTAAAACGATCCATCTGAAGAAAAACACCCGAAAACTCATATCTCTCGATCCGCTTTGAATCGTCTGCTGAAACCAACATCGCACCTCCATGACATCGCTACGGGGTTGGATGTACAATCTCGGATTGTTGCGCCGCCAAAAAATGTTCAACGATCGATTTCCTCCATGAACGCGTAGAACACAATGAAGATCGCACGGACGCAATAAATACAAATAATCAAACAAGAGGGAAAAAACTCGATTGTTGTTCGTGAAGATCCAGGTTCATCACTATTAGATCAAAACCACAACAATCAACAGATTAAAAATCTCGAGTATTTGATTTCCCAATAAAACCCCAAATCACACCCGCCCGCAAAACGATCGATTCGTGGGCTAATCAGTTCGCAGATTAGTCCACGTTCGTCATAGGAAACAAGAACAGTGAATGGAAAATCAAAAGCAAACATCCTACCTGGATCTACGGTATTCATTGGCGAAAATCTAGTCGTAGTGTCGTCGTTGCATTGGGAGGTTTTCTCAAGAGACTCGAGAGCCGCCAAGGGTTTAGAGGTTATGAGGTTTGTTACCCTGGAACCCTGTGCAAGACATTATTAAAAAATGATAAAGGATATCTATTGCAATAGATTTCAAAATATTTCTTTGCATAATAAAATATTTTTATTAAATATTTTATTACTGTTACGTAAAAGACTAGATTTTACCACCGACTTGTGCCAACTAATGTTAGGCCTCGCCTAAGGTAAAATCGATGTTCTGAATGCAACAATGCCCTTAGATTTCTGAGCTGAGCACCCATTTAGGAGTTATTCCACTTTTTCAGGGAAACAGTATGCACGCATATTTTAATTATTAAATTAAATTCCAACATTGGTTTTGGGCACATTGGGCCTCGGAACTGCACGTCATCTCGGAGACTGGTCTTGAAATGATTCCCACATAAAATTAAATTAAAATATGGTAAAAATACAAGACATTACAATTCACAATGTGACACATGGGTCATGCTATGAAATAACCTCAAATGACCTAGTTTCGGCCAATTTGATGTAATAAATGACAAATAATAACATATATTTCCCAACACCACCAATATTTATCAAGATTGAATTAGGAGGATACCAACAACCACATTAATATATAATTAAATCCACCACAAACACTTCAATTCCTTTATATAAGAGTCTTAAGGTTATACTCCATTCATTCATTCATTTGGGTGAGATTTGAGCAAGCCATGATGATACTTCTAAGATAGTATTTCTATTTTCATACCACCTCATTTCTATCATTTTGGGTTAGACATTGTGAAAATAAATTACAATTAAATTCTATTTATTTTATTGAAGTATTTTATTTTTGATTAAAATTCATTAGGGTCTTTTTTAACAAACCTAAATTCTAAAATATCTTATTTTTTATTCATGCATGTACACTATGTGATGGGTGATGGAGTGATATTAATTAATTAATTAATTAGTGTATAACTCTCTACATGGCCATTGTGGGCGGGGGTTCAACTCTATTTAAACACGGATCTAGGTCACCAAAACATCGAAAGACCAAATGTAACATGACCATTATGAAAAGGGGGATTTAATCATTGGGGTTTCATTAACATTACCATTGGACTCACCAAGATTTCATTTTTAACACACATGTTTGGTAATTGATCATTTTATTCCATAATTCATTATAAAACTATATTTTAAATTGTTGAGAATGTTTGTTAACCTCTTGAACCATGAAACCGTCTTCATTATCTCTTTAATTTAATTGTTTTAGATTTTATTCTATATATATTAGGTCTTTATTATTAAGTTATTATTTTCTCTAACTCTATCTTAATGGGTTTGACAATGAACATTCACTTCCTATACTTACTTTTTGTTTAGTGATTTTTTTTATTTTATGTTTTTATGTTTCTAAATTTTGTAACACTATAAGAATCAATAATAAATATGTGGATATGAAATAAAATATTCAATATTAAATTTTTATAAATTTCAGGATACATGTATGTCAATATTGTATCCCAGCCCATCTAGGTAAAATCATATAAAAGAGTTAGGGAAAAATCAAGTATGATGGTAAAAGGGTATTGGTTTACTATATTCAAGGCCAAATCTCACCCTATGGGAAAGGGGACAGGGTCTATAAATCAAGATAAGTATAATATTATCCTATAAATATACTCTTATTGAAGATATATCAACATGATAAAAAAATAACATCAATATACCCCATTATAATTTACTTACCAAACACCCTATAGTATGGGAAAATCATTTTTTATTAATTAAAAAATAAAAGAAAACACCTTGAAAAGTGATTAATTTATACTCTATTAACCAAATGTAAAGTCTTGTTTTAGTAGTTATGGGATACAATAAAAAAAGTCATTCATGGAAAAAAATTATATGGTACTAACATGATATAATAAAACCCAATACCATTAAAAGTGTGTAACACCCTATGATTTTAGTATGAATTTACATTTTAATAATTTGTTTTGTAAATATCCTCTTTCACCCATAAAATATACAATTATATATTTTTAAAAATAAAATTTTACAATTAATGATAATAACTGAAATATTTTGAGAATATAATGTGAAATATCAATAAGAAAATTACATGGAGAATAAACTCACAATTAAATAAAAATACATTGAATATGAAATCATTAATCTCATGGTTTTAATTTATGATCATAACGTAAATTATAAATATATAAATAAAATAAGACATTATAAATATAAATGACAAGTTAAAAGATATGTAAATTAATAATTTTAATGTTTCTAATGATGTTTGTAAGGGTATATATGGGAATAAAATCTCACTATTATATATATGGTGGGTTAAAATTTGACCATTGAAGCTATATTAATTGTAAATATAGTAGTTGGATATATTGTCCATTGGTATGAATGTTTTAAAGAGGTATACTGGGGTTCTGTGATTTTTAATTACTAGATGAATATAATTTAATTTTAAAATGATTTGTATTAATAACAAAAAAATTAATTTAATTTATATATTTTCATATAAAAATTTATTTTTATATGTAACATATTTTTATTATTATTATGGAATAATT
This sequence comes from Viscum album, assembly GCA_963277665.1. Classification (NCBI taxonomy): domain Eukaryota; kingdom Viridiplantae; phylum Streptophyta; class Magnoliopsida; order Santalales; family Viscaceae; genus Viscum; species Viscum album. The sequence continues at coordinate 252,382,157 of OY728120.1, read as the reverse complement.
TTAAACAATCATTCATAGAGAATTAAAATAGTTTCTTTAAACTAGCATTATTATTTATAGAATATTCTTTAATATTTTTGTTAAATATACTTTTAAAAATTGAAATAATTAAATCAATAAAATTGGTTGGGTAAAATATAATAATTATTATTAAAAGAAGTAAAAAATGTCAAATAAGTAACAAAATACTTACATTGAATAACAATTTAAATATTCAAATTTTTTCAAATTTTTTAATTTAAATTTTTTTTAACATATTACATGTTTTTATTTAAAATTAATTTTTCTCCCATTTGGAGTATAAAATTTAATAAAATGTATTAATTATATTAAATAATTAATAATAATAAATTCCATGATTTTTAATTAGATACTAATAATGATAAAATCATTTAATGTTAAATAATATATTTTCCAAAAATATTTCTTTTGAAAGAGTTGTATACTTCTATATTAATATATTAAATTAGTATCATTTAAGTGGAGAATATAATGTAACATTTTAATGTATAAAAAATATGTTCTCTCAGTTATTTATTAAATGATATGAATTTTGATTAAAAAAATTAATTTTAAAATTTTATTTTTCTATAAAGACTGTTTTTCAATATATTTTACGTTTCCATCTAAAAGATAAATTATATATATATTGAAATTGAATTAAATTAGATGGATTAAAAAAAATAATTCATATATAAAAATTTATTAATCATTTTAGTTTCATTTTTAGGAATAAAAATACTTTACAGATCTAAAATTTGAGTTTCCACTCTAAAGGTTATATGAATTAGAAGGGGTTAATACTCTATGTGGTAGAAAAAAAATTACAAAAACAACTGCTTAAATGTATGAGGGATTTTTTATATAAACCATATCCCACCTTAATTTTTTTTTAAATAATTATTTAAATTTATTTTAAAATTTCATCCTTATACATTAAGGAATTGGAATTTGTGAAAATGACACTCAAAACTCACCTATAAAAGAAACATTCCTCTACACCCCCCAAATATTATATTCCCTCTGGTTATATCTATAATTATCATCTTATATTTCCTGTCCTAAATCCTTGGTAAAATTTATTGAACATATATTTCTAATAAGGAATATTAAATCCATACTAAGAAGGGAACTCGTATTGAGAAGGAGATAATTCATCTAAGTAAGTACCTAGTTACTCATCATATTTCTCAATTAACTTCTCATAAAAAAACATTTAAATAATATTCATTACTATAACGATGTTATATTAAATCATTAATAATTTTTAAAAATTATAGAAATATTATATTACTCTATATTCTTACTTATTCATTAGTATTACATGTTCTTAATTTGGTCGGTAGAACAACATATATGAATGATGAAATTCCAACATCATGTTTTCAACATTAAAAATTACCATGAAATTAACATAAGGAATATATTATATTCTCGAATAATTTATTTCATAAATATAATTATTTAATAATGACACAAAAAACAATAATCATTATAAAGTAATATGTTGCTACTAGTATATTACCTTTAAAAAGTTTGTCATGGGTTCCATTCTCATGAACCATGACCGTACATTCCATAAAATGAATTTGGGAATGAATAATTAAATGAATCACAATGATTACTCTTCCTTCAGTTATCTATGAATTCTTAACTTTTCATCTTTTAGTGATTATTGATATCACTGTTATAAATCTCAAATGAAATGATCAAAATTACTAATATATGATGTTGAAAAAGAATTGTAAATAAATAATATATGATTAATGGTGGATTGTAATCAGACATCCTGAAATGTAATTTGTATGTATTAGGTTCATAAATAAGTGATTAAAATGTTTATGTTCATTATACACTTGTTTAAAGTGCTTTAATAGACGTTGATAGTAAAGAAGATTTTCATTTTAAATCTCACATTCAAATTAAGATTCTATTTAATTGGAATTCTATTTGTTGAAATTTTTGTTATGTCTCTCATAAACCCAATATATTTAATATTACTTTGGTTATTTATTGGTTTTACATGTATTCGTTAAATTTAACAACCCTTTGACTCTAAATATATTAGAAATAATGTTTTCATGTGGAGTCGACCTTATATATTCTTTTTTTAAGAATGAGTATTCTCTATGTTCATATTCTATATATTTTATTATATATATCATTATCTATAAATATATAATTAATTAAGGTATAATTTGATAAACATTAATATCTTTACAAAAGTATTATTCATTTAAAATGTTCTGTAATTTGTTTCCCACCAACAGAGACATTATTTAAAAAGGTGTCAATGGAAACTATTTTTAAAACAATTTCCATACTATAATTGTTTCACACTGTTTTGACTAATTTTAACGATGATCATTCCTTTCAATGTTTTCAGAATTTTTAAATGTAATTTCTAATTTTATTGATTTATAAATTATTTTCTTTTGAAATAAAATTTATCAAAAGTAAACGACATTTATTATCATTTTTCAAATATATTTTCTAATATACATATCAATGATTTTTATATATATTTCAACATCATTTAATTATTCATATTATCCACTAGGTATATGAACTAATGATATAATAAACCTTATTTCTATGGATTTCATTTGATATTGTCATATGAGTGTTAAAATGACACATGTTTCATTCCAACATCTTAATTAAGTTGTGATATGATTATAAATGATTTTATATATATGTATTATCAACATGTGATTATTAATCCCATTATAGAACCCTAATACATTGGGTAATGATTTATATGTTATTTGGTATGGATTTTTTCCATTAATATGATTTCATATATCATTGTTCACAAGTTTGTGTGTATAAATGATTATGAATATCATTTTCCAAATGTATGTTCATAGACATGAATTTTGTTTGATTATTTCACTTATTTCTCAATGGAAATGATTATGGTTAGATATGTTCATAATGATATGATTTCAAATACATATACTTATTCCACATTTTTTATGGTATTGTTGCATGCATTTATTGTGGCTTATAGATAATTATTAATTTTTCATGTTTCTATGTTCTTATTCCAGGGTATATGTATAATATTTTGGGGTTATATGTACTTATATCATGAGTAATGGATAACTATTATGATTCTATGTTTTTTTAATAAAATATTTATCATGTATTCATGCTTTATCGTATGATTATAATCCCATAATGTATTAATCATTAATATGTGTTCCCTTATTGAGCATTATAACTAACTCTTTCTTATGTTTCCATTATCTAGGTAGAAATGAATAATATTCAGTATTATTTTTCTACAAGGATAACAAGTGAGAAAGATATGTGTGGGCTTTATTTATGAAATAATGTAAAATAATACATCTATTCCTAAAGTCTCTAAAGACACTAAACCATTGTGTTATGGAATCATGTGATTTTATGAGAAAAAATGTCCTAATTCTAAAAATGATAGAAAATATATCTATTTTATACTTAGGTAATCTCACATTGTATCAATGATTATGTGAAAATAATTTATTTTAGTTCCAAATCTAGGTGTTTGGGTATGTAGAATCTCATTATATGCATAGATCATTTGTGAATTGAAGTCAAACCAAATTTTTATTATCTTCTTATAAATGAAATATTTATACATTTATTTCTAACTAAAAACATTTTTGGATAAATTTCACATAGACCTTTGTTGTTTCCAATATTAACCTTTGGGGTGTAGGGGAAATAGGGGTACACTTTCCTATATTAGTTCTAAATTATTAATCAGTGGATAAGATAGGTGAAACATACATCCTAGGAATGCACGAACTGACATAAAATCATTGCATTAAAAAAATTCTTCAACTATATTGAAATTATAAATCTAATAAATATAAAGAAAAAAATATCTCTTAACCTAAAAATAACATTTTCTATGTATGGGTAGTTGAAAATCCAATGAAATCTAAATATTCCCAAAAAACTAAAAGGATGAAGAGAATGTTGTAGTTTTTTCCATAATGGGAAGAGAGAAATGGGTATATTAAACGTTATTCTAACCCATTCTAAGCCAATAATAATCAACTAAAACCACATGTAAGTGATTCATATGAAGGTTGAGGAAGGATATTCTTAATGTGGAAGGATAAGTGTTTGAGAGATCATAGAAGAAGATATTGAAGCCAAATGATGGTGAAATCACAAAAAAAATTGTTTTAGGGATTAAAATTTGTTGTTGAAATATAAAAAATTACCATTATTTTAAGGGATTTTACGTAGTGTTATACTGAATTCATGATATAAGTTTACTAGGTACTTGGTTTATCTTAATAGAACCACTTGTAGCATCAAACAGGCCCTATGTACAGTATGATGAAAAAGGATCAGAGAACATTACTATTTAATTGTGTTTATTTATATTTTATATTGGGCCACTTAGGTTATGGTATATTTAGAGGGTTTATTATAATAAAAAAGGTATTTTATGCTTTCAATGGTCCCCCACATAATAGTTATAGACATTGAATGGGGGTTTAACTCACGTAGTGGGCTTTCACATCCAGTGTAAGTGTACCCAACTTTGTGTCTGTGTAGTTTTAATTTATATAGAGGACATCCATCATGTGTGAGGGGCTTGAAATAAGGGTCATTATATTAGGGTCCATGTTTGATAGTTTTCCTTCTTTACGTATCCTTTATTGCCCATCCCAATTTTTTAAATGCATTTCACATGACTTAAAGACGAATATGATCAAGGTTGGGATAAAGGAAAAGTCTTGTTGTTTAAATCATGGAACTAAACATGTCTCTTTTTAAAAAGTTATTATTTTATCAGGAAAATGGATAGTTAGTATAAGGGTATAGTTATATGAATATAGTTGTTATGTATATTTTATCACCTAATTATCTAAATCAAAAAACCTAAAAATATCCTCAATGTGAATTATTAACTTAATTCAAGATTATGAAATGTTTACCACTGTGATGATATAGTTATAATTTATATTATGTATCTTATTTTTATAATTAAATTTTATTAGGGTTTGGTAATCCATTTTTTTCTCTTATTCATGGTTTATCTACTTTATATTTTTGTGGTATCTGTAATATGATATGTTTTACATATGATTAAACCATTCTCTAATGACTTAATATACCCTCTAAATTTATTTCTAGCCTTCTGTGTTTGGGGGATGCACTTATGGTTTTTTTAACCTCATACATTCCCTAGATAATGGGTCAAAATAATAAAAAAAGATAATTGGGTATGTTTTTTTCAAATACAATATAATTTTCCCCACCACTAATTTCTTTGTTGTGGCTCTATAAATCATAATTTTTTTCTAAGTCTCCCAGTAATCAATGGTGGTATTTTTATTATATGTTGTCCTTAAAAAAATTGATTAGTGAGGAGAAGTAGTTTTGTAATATCCAATAAATAGAATATTTTGGGGTTTTATCACCTAATTTATTATAATATAGTGTTATTCAAAACCTCCTATAATTACTTCATGGTTATTAAATCATTTATTTTACCTAAACTAGTCATTCTCTAGAAGCATATTGAAATATTTTTTTCATTGATTATGAATGGTTAAAACCAATATTAATTTTATTTTATTTATTTAAAAAAATTATTTATAAAAATAATAATTTTACATCAACCGTATAAATTATCAACCATATACAATATAAAATAAAAATATATCCACAAGATACATCATTCAAAAAAATTAATTTTGAATTAAATAAAACATATAAAAGAAATTATTTACATACATTATATCACAATATTTTAAAAACATATAATATATGTCCTTATGTTAGATGATATGAAGAAAACATATAAATTATTTAATTATAGATACAATACATATAAATGGGAAACCAACAGCTAGCCTACCCAATTTCTTTGGCTATCTTCCCCTAGATGATCCATTCTTTGGATTTTCCTATTGATTACAAGCCTATAATGTATATGAATTTATTATTAAAAAATATTTAGATTTATAATTGTTTAAAATTAATTATTACAAAAAATAGATTAAGAATAATTACCATAATAATTGAAAACTATTGAATTTTTTTAAAAAAATTGAACACGTCTATATTTTTTTTATACCATGGATTCAATGTTCATGTGAATTCATTAAGTTATTAAATGAAATAGTACCCAATAGTTCTATATAAATTAAACTAGAATATCTGAAAAATAATATACACATCATTTCACACATTATATGTTGTTCATCAGAAATATCACAATTTTAATTGATGTGAATATATTCCAAATCATGGTATGTTATGGTAAGTGATGATGTCTCTCATGTTTACTAACACAAGTTCTAGTTATATAACCACCCTAATGTTCAATAGGAACCTCATACATGTCAAATGAAACAACTATATTAAAATTCATCCCCAAAAAAACATTTAATGTATTCATGTTCATTTCTATATTTTTATTATATGGATCTATATAATAAATATATTCAATAATTTTAATATAGTTGTAATAATTTATTTATTCACATTAACCACTATATACCAAAAATTTTCATCATCCTACAAACTCATGATGTTAACGGTGTCACCATATGCTTAGTGGATTACCACTTCTCATTTCATCCATCTGGTCCCTATGACAACCCTATAGTAGATGGTGATGTATTCGAGTTAGGTATCCTACCTAATGAAAATGGTTGTATATAAAACTGTATTAAATGATAGGAAGTGGAGGACACAAAAAGGTGGGAACATACTAGATATAGTGGCTTTCAAATAAGTCACTTCACTTTATAAAATATTTGAAAGATCAACTTGTATATATAAATAATTTTATTCATATTATTACTATATTAAAAATTAATATCTATATTTCTATAACAAGATATTTGATATCAAATAATAAAATTGGATTAAAATTTGGTATACAAATTAATTGTATTCATGTAATCTATATAAAAATTAAAATATATGTTAATGTAGGATTTAATACATAATTAATCAAAACATAATCGACCATATTATTATCATCACACACTATTACCATGATTTCATCATCATCACCATCCCTTAAAAGATCAACTATTTGAATATCATGATGGATAAAAATATCAATATCTTGTTTTTATAGGATTTTATGGAAGAAAATATGTCTTGAACTTAATCACACATATCCTTTAAGCCTATCAGTTTGACATTGACAACAACCCTCAACAGACATTAATGCCTTTATCAAGAAAATATGTCATTATATATTATAAATCTAAAATATTCACTCATAATTATCAATTAATTGAGACAAGTTTACAAAATTAAATTGTAGAAAATATTTTCTAATACCAAGTAAATATCTACCTGCATTAATTTTAAAATCACATTAAAAAATTATCTTTGATAATTTAATTTTATAATGTTAATCAACATTCTATAATAACTTATGTCTGTGAATTTTTTGAATACTCCACTATTACTGCTTAAAATATTCTTCCATAAAAACTATATGATACTTATATACATTAATATTATAAAAATTGATTCCTCTAGACTACTTGAATTGTCATCATGTTTAATATTTCAAACAATCTGACACTCCATCTCAATTATCAACATTCCTGATTTATGTATATATATATATAATATTTTTTGTTACGTATATTAATTCTATTTATATATTATGAATATGAAATTTATTATGACCACGCACTATGATAAATCCAATAAAAATTTTAATTTTTAATAGATATGGTTATATCAATAATATTTTCTTCAAACCTAATGTCATATATTTAAATTTTTCATAAATTCATAAATGAAATAATCTAAATTTTCATTATGGAGTAGAACATATCTATGGTCTTGGATGAACTCTATATGTGTCAATGAAACTGATGATATTTTCCAATATTTTTATTTCATGTTAGAATGTCTAGTGATTTACAATACTAGTACAATTGACTTGTATTATCATAAATAGATATAAATTAATTGAATCGTATCTTAATGTTATTAAAATATTTAAAAATATTCTGACACACTTTCGGTATATAACCTTTAGTGATAGAGTCTTTGGTTGACATTGGTTTGATACATAATAAATCAAAAGAACTAAATACCAAATTAAATAAAGTAAAATTGATGAATGGTCCATGTATGTAATGTTTTTTATAATATTAATATGGAAATCATAAAAAATGAAACTACCAATTTAAAGGATTCATCAATCAATAATTTATTGGCCCTATAACATTAAAATCCATAGTCAAATGCATTGTTAGATTAATCATCACTATGAAAAGATATGGTGTAAGTGAATTAAATGAAAAGTTCCATTAAAAATATTTACATATGTTTTTTAATATTAATGGTGTTTAAATATTTTTCACAGAGAACTATGATGAGTGCTGAAAAGTCAATTACCACTTATGTTATTTTTATAGGTACAATTTTAAACATTGAAAAAGGAATTAACTTATCCATAAAAATATTGGATTTAGGATTTTAGGTCCATCTAAATTATGATGTGTCAAGTCATAACTTTTTGAAATGATATATAATTATCTATAACACACTTTAACATTTTTAAATCCTCTGAGGAAAATGTATATTTATTTATTATTCAATTCAAAAACTATTATAGAATAAATTATATTATCATTATCCAAAATATAACATTATATACTCATTTCTAACAATCCCTTTCTAGAATTAACATAACCTTATAATTTTTTATACTCATTAAATATTTTAAAAAATGTTGTCACAAACATTATTTTCAGCTTTCATAACATCATTATTACGGAATAATAATTGAAATTATCATAAATGAAGTTTGAAAAAAATAATATTTTTCTTTCACTATTGGGTACCTACTCCATATAATGATATTATAATCCATTTCCTAGAAACCCTCAACTAACACACATTCCCAAATTGTGCATCAACTATTGATAATTTTGACATGAAATCTGAACATAATAAACAAAATCTGGTTCCCTCAACTCATTTTGTCCATCGAATCACAACTTTTTTACAATTATATATGAGATGTTCCAATGAATCAATAATTAAACATAAAACACCACTTTATGTTTTATAGTTGACTTATATGAATGAATTCAATAGATCTAACTGCACATGAATTTCCCATGTGAGTGTTCCAATCATACACTTTTCATTATCCATAATAATCCATAAGCATCCATTTTTAAGCATCAGACTTTTTAAATATTTTATATATTGAGGTATCATATGAATCTACTCTAATTTCCTATAACTATTTAAATAATTCTAAAAGAGGCTAAAGGTATATATTAATTTCAATTTCTAGATTTTTATTTTCTAGAATAATCACCAAAATAATAAACAGAATTTCATTAATAGATATCAAAAGAGGTATATTGTAAGGGATCAAAAGAACATTACATATTCTATATATTGGACTTAGTGTCCCAAACAGATTAAATCAATCAGTAGTCAATCCCAAAAGATAATTACTTGGATCTAATGTAAAATTTGGATATAAATAATAACTGGGACTCCATTATTTTGAATCGGTTGGATGTATTATAATCCCATTATTATTTATTTCTATATATTTCCACTTCATTTTATCTAAAAATTTATAATAAAATAAAAATATATAAAACTTTTATTTTAATTAAAATTAACTTAACACCTTCTGATAATTTTTATTCCTATTATTCTTCACAGTATATTCATTCATTCAGTCAACATTATTCAATAATTACCATCTATAAGTTTGAAATCATTTAAACTCTTCCATATATGAATCATCTCCCTGATATAATATATAGTCAATATTAATTTTATTTATCTTTGTATAATTGTGATAAAAATTGTTAAAAACATTATTCATCCCATAAAATTATTTCTAGATATTTTACGAGATAATTCATCATAAAGAAAATACAATATCAATTAAATTTAATTAATAATAACTCTACATAATCACTTGATATGATACAAATTATGTTTAATGGATAATTTTTATATTTTATAGATCTATCATACATCTTTTAATTTTTGTCTTCTACTAATTTAAAAAACTCATTAGATTTCATAATTAATTTTTTTATATTATTTAATATAAAATATAATTGTTACTTGAATGATATCATATAATATTAATTATTCTCTATAAATTGAATACCATCATTAATAATGCTTTTAATTTATTTCTACATTATCAGGGTAGTAGATTATTCATTCTGATGATGGCCACCAGCCAATATTTCTCTACTATCTAATTCCTCATGCTAAATACCACAACCATACCCAATAGAAAATTGTTTAAATATCAAGTTATTAAAAACTTCTCATCTTTTCAACCATCATTAGAAATCACAATAAATAAATAGATATTTATTCTTCAATCTATGTATATATTTTCAATTTAAAAATATAAAAATGCCTCTGACCCCAAAACATAACGAGGTGTATTTTAGGGTAAATTAATTATATCTTCATTGATTTTATGCTATTAAATAAATAAATATAAAAACATATAAATCATTAATTAAAAAATATTTTGTTGAAAATAAAACATTTGCATTATGGAATAAAAAACACATAATATTAGAAAAAAATACATGTATTTGTAAAATTTAATAGAGAACAAATCATCAAATATAATATAGTTGTAAGAAATTAAAATATGATTAAATATTTTATTATATATATATTATATGGAATATAATATCACATCACAAAAACTAAAACCTCATATACTTTGTTAATACTATTTGTTATTATTTATGTGAATAAAAAATTGCACCTATTTTTGATTTCAACCTTTTTTATATGTGTTTTAATTTTTATTTTTAAAAAAATTTCATTTAAAATATTGTTATATCCATGATTATTAAATATTAAAAAAAATTATATAATTTGAGTTAACTAAAAATAATGAAATAAATATTCATTGAGAATAAAGAAACTCTAAATAATCAAAAAATCATAATTATTATTTAGTAATCATGCAATTCACAAAAAAATGAATAGAATATATATATATATATAAATATATCTTTTGTATATACATATTTACTTAATATGTACATATATATTGTATATATATAAACATAACATATTATATATATTATGTATACATATATATTCTTTCAATATATATGTATATATTCTACACAATTATATATATATTTAATATATAGATATACTTTTCATTTTTATTATCAAGAAAATAAAAATGTATATGATACTCATTTAAACCTAAATGATTGGGAAAAATTGTATTTCTGGTTACTTGTACCATATCCCATTTTTTTAATTTCATTCTAAAAGTATTGCATAATGCATATATCTCTCCAAACTAAGGCAATATAATTGTGAACATATAATTCTTCATACGTATGAGAGAATTTGAAAAAATAGGTACTACCTTTGAGGGGATGACATAAAAGGAGGTTCATGGAGGGGAGTACATTTTTAGATGGTAGTGGATTAGTTTAATTCGCACTGAGTGACATTATATTATAGGGTCATTAAGAGGGAAATACATTGTAATGCCCCGACCACAAATTCCTAGAGCCAGTGCATTATTTTTTTACATTGGAATGATCATAAGAAATAAAATTCTAAAGGACTGATTAGTTTAGTATCCTTGTAAAAATTAGATACAAACATAAGTTTTACATTACAACGTGAAATGAGAAACAACACAATATCCCCTTTGAAAACATACATATCCCATAGAGTATCCCTAAAGGACAGTCATAATATACCTCTTCACAACATGGGGAAAAAATAAACGTAAGACATAAATGAGATCATATGCTCAATAAGGATAAACAATATAGTGGAAGCTATCATAAATAAGAATAATAGTTTAAAGAAATTCACAAAACTAAAACATATGATTTTCATATATAATACTGAGTATAATGTGGAAATAATATATCAAATTATTCCATTTAAACATTCACATGGATATTCTATAAGCATAATAATCAAATGTAATATCAATAAATAATCTCATAATGAGGGAATGCATAATGTCATAAATTATAATGATACCTTAAATGCCTAATGCGAAGACCTTAAAAAATGAGTAAAAACCCAAACTAGATTGTCTCCGGAGTACTACTGATACATCGAGGGGCTATAGAGGGCCACGCCCGTCACTTACTAAGTCTAATGTATTCTCTTATAAAAGGCTACAAACTTAAAAAAACATAAACATTCATATTAAAACTATCATACAGAATCTTATTACATTGTCCACAAACTATAAATGGTATAAAAATAGAACTTCTAGAGTACAACTATTCATAATACCTTCTATATTATATGAAATGTTGTATTAAAAAAATCAATCTCTATTTAATGTAAGAACCAAAAACGTATATTGAAATTGATGAAAATGTTCTTAATAAAATCATTATAAACATGTTTAGATAAATACCCCTTTTATTGATTAGAGTTATTTAAAATTACATAAAATTTAAAAATAAAATTATTTCATTTAAAATAATATTTTAAAATTGTGAATGAAACTTCAAACTTTTAAGGCATTATGATGGTGGGAAATGCTTCTCACGCGATATATGTTAAAAACATTTTTTCATAAATTGTTAAAAAATAAAAAAAAGTACAACATAAAAAAATAGAAAAATATTCCATTTTATTAAATCAAAAAAGGTATAAATTTAATTAAAAAATTGTAAATGAATATTAAGAATTATTGGTATTAAATTTTTATGAAATGGTGACATGGATTATAAAAATGCCCCGATAAATTCTAACGCAAAAGAAATCCCAAATAATAAAGTAATTTGAAAATTAATACTTACATCATATTGTACATTAGTCGAGGGTGTGTTAACCTCCTATATCATTCTAAAATAATTTTATTATGTTATAAAACAACTACCTCCATTATATAGGATTCTCTTATATCATTTTCTTAGAAGTATTTCATTATTACCATTGTAATGGGTGTTAACTGCTTCATTTTTTAGGCATGTTTTGTTGTCTAAGTAATGTTTCTTATGTATATGTAATATTTTATTCATATCCAGAATGATATTAAGTTCATAAATACAATATTTACCCAAATTATAAATTTTATAATCATTCTTGAATGGTTATCATGGTGAATTGATCTCAAAATTTTGTGGAGATGGTATGTCGTACGTACACATGAGCGAAAATATCATTCCCTTAATGGTTAAATGGTATATATTTGGTAGGTATATTAATTATAGAGATACATTATAATATCAAATTTATTATTTATATCGATTATAATAATAATTATACCAATCCAAATAAATTAGTGTTTCATATCATATTACCCCACATTGTGGATATGCTATGTCCTATGTACGCACACATGGTGATATTGTTTTTTGTAGGATGGAAAAAAAGTAATATGGATATCATGTAATATTAATAACATATCAGTATGTATATTATATTATATTTTTTACTTTATTAATGAAACAACATATTAGTAGGAGTTAGAAGAAGAAAAAAAATTTAATTGAATTGTTAAAAAAATTACCTCTTCTTCAAGTATCACCTTTTGATTTTCATAGGAGGACTTCATTGTATGGATTTTTTCCCAAATTATGGCCTCTAGGATTAATTGAGGGGTGTTTCGAGGAAAACTAGGTTTGTTTTGGGTGACCCAAATGGATTTATATGTGTTAATAAAAGATAAGGATATGATCACTTTTATAAGAGAGGGGAAGGCCACTTTTGGAAACTCCAAAACAATTAATTTAATATATATTAAATTTCATTTTAAAATAGCTAAAAAGTGATTTATTTAAAGTATAAGATGTTTATGGGTAATAATACACTCAAATAATAAATTTTTTACACGTTTAGGTCAAAATATTATCTTTATATTTTTTATTTAACACATAGTTAAATAGTTTATCTCTATCCATTACTACTTGTATTATAATATAATGGTGATAATATATTTACCATGAAATGATAAAGAATACCCAATTGTATCATTTATGACATATATAAAATTATAATATTCATTTTTCAAAATACATATTCTTATGAATTTTATATCATTTTAAAAGTATTATTAATTTTAAAATCTCAGTTATGTCAATTATGACACTATTTATTGCTGGAATTTTTTTTAAAAACATAAAAACATGATTCCTTAAAAAATTAATATTAAATCACCCAAAACAAGTAAAATTAAACACAAAAATTAATGTATGAAATCAAATATATCAAATTATATTTATTTCAACACTATTAATATCTTTTAAATGATTCTTCCTTTAATAAATCAAATACTGCATCACTATTATGTCATCAAATAATATAATTATTTTAAAAAAATTATAAATAAATTACTATGATGTAGGTAAAAATTTTATCTATCTAAATACTATTTATAGTTGATCATGTCACTTGTATGACATTATATTAAAAATGATATAATTTTTAAAATTGAATATGACATTTCAAGCCTACTTTAAATAAAATATAATAAATGTCAGAATCAAACATAGGTGGCTTTAAAAGGGTCATATTTTCTATCTAATATTTATTTTAGAATAGAAAAACTTGTCCAATTAAATTAGGACATGTTTTAGAGAAATTTTATATAAAATTTTATATTATTTTTTATTCATTAATTAAAGGATTAACTCTTAACCACGGTAAATAAATAAATTTTTACTAAATTTTCTATTAACCAAGAAAATTAGTTCATCTAATTAGATCAAAAATTTCATACGAATTAAATCCATCTATTTTCATTTCCCTAAAATAAATTAACTGAAATTGAAAAATTACTTTAAATTGTAATCCTATAGATATGGCGAGAGGGAAGGTAAAATAGACATTCAAATGTTTAATATATTTTCATATATAATTCTTTTATAAAAATATTTCAAAATGACCTAAATTGGTTTAATAGATGTATTATTTGTATATTTTCACATTAAAATAAATTTAAATTAAAATAATTATTTAAATGAAAAAATTGGTTTTTAACAATAATGTAGTATTTTTCACTATTAATCAAAAAAATTAAATTTTTCAAAAAAAATACCAAATAATTCTCCATAAGCTAATTTTGGCATTCCTAATTCAAAAATTAAGTCTATTTTGAAAATTCAAATTCATAAATTTCATAATGTAGTCAATATTATTCATAATTTGTATTTAAATGGCCTTCTTGGTAGATCATGGTTCCCTCGAACTCTGTGTTGCATGAAACACAAGATATTGAATATATTTAAAAAGAAATGTATTGTGGAATATTGGTATGTTACATTAATCCCTCCTTAAAAACAATCACCCTCAAAATTTATAGAATATCACCTCATAAAATTATTTTGGTGTTTCTTCATCATAAATTCCCCAGGTTCCCACATCGCGTCTTCCATTTTATGATTTCTCTATATAACCTCTTCCAGTAGATTCATATGATTAATAAATGCCAGTTCTCTGGTTTCCTAAATCTTGATAGGATCTTCACAATAAGACAAATCATGTTCCAGTACTATTTTTTCATAGTTGAGTACATGTTTGGTTCTGGAATGTCTTTTCTTAACATGGATACATGGAACACATCATGAACATTGGGGAGAATTGGTAGAGTTTTTAAATGGAATTATAGATCTCTAATTCATTATAGAATATCAAAAGGTGTTATGTACCATGGGATCAGTTTCCATTTCCTTTTGAATCTTATAAGACCCTTCCATGGAGATACCTTCAAGAAAACATGATCTCCTACTTGAAATTCCAAATCCATCATTCAGTTATTAGTATATACCTTTTTCTTACTTTTAGCTATTTTGATTTGAGTTTAAATAGTCTTTACTTGTTCTGTTGTTTCCTCAAAACGTTATGGGCCTACAACTTTCCTTTCAAAAACTTAATCCCAACAAGTTGGAATATGACATCGCTTTCCATTAAAAGCTTCATGTATATCCATTTGAATGCTAGAATGGAAGATATTTTTTTAAGAAAATTCTAGATTAGGTAAATATAAATCCGACATACCTTTAATTTAATTTGAGAAATATCTTAACATTTCTTCTAAAGTTTGGATACAGCTTTCTAATTTCCGATCAGTTAGAGGGTGGTAGGAAGTGCCCAAATAAGGAAAAGTATTTATAGTCTTCTGAATAATTTTTCAGACTTTTGTTATAAAATTGTTATCTCAATCTAGAATAATCAATAAAGGTTCATCATAAATCCTTAAAAATTCATCACTATAGAGTCTTTCTAGGAGTTCATGAGGTAAATAATCTTTTATAGTAGGAAAATATGCTGATTTGGTATAGCAATCAACAATAACCCATATCACATCATTCCATATTTTAGTATTTGGTAATCGGGTGACAAATTCAATTGTAATTTCATCACATTAATAGAAAGGTATAGGAATTGGATGCAGGATTCCATTATGACATTGTCTCTAATCCTTCACTTGTTGGAAAATCATACATATTGAAACAAATTCACCAATATCCCTCTTCATGTTGTCCCACAAAAAATGTCCCTTCAAATCTATATACATCTTAGTGATACTAGGGTGTGTAGAGAAATTTGATCTATGCACATCATCAAATAATTCCATTATTGTCTAATGTAATTATGAGATACTAAGCCTATTCTCAAATTTCAAAATTCAATCTTAATATACAAAGTCAATTTGTCTCCCATTATTCATAGTTTTAATTTCATTATGAAAATCCTCATCATCATACTGAGTAATTTTTATCCTTTCTATTCAATATGGTTTGGAAAACCAATGAAAACGTTTTTAGGTTTCAGTTTCCATAATAATTTCCATATCCAGTTTTAGCAGATCGAAAAACATAAGATCCCTTTGAACTCCCATTTTATTTAGAACTCTATGTTACTTCCAACTCAATGCACCCACCACCGTATTTTCCATCCATGAGGGGTTTTGTATTGTGCAATCATAATCCTTGAGTATCTCAAGCCATCTCCATTTTCACATGTTTAGTTATTTTTGTGATAAAATTTATTTTAAACGAATTGCATCAATATATATCTCTTATATTTCACCATTATGATAGTGTATCCCTATCATCCGGGAAAATATTTCTACTGCTAACTCAATATCATTAGTTGAGTAGTTCTGTTCATGGGTTTTTACTATATTGATGCATACGAAATAACTCTATCATTATGTATAAGGACACAACCATGTATGTTATTTTATGATTTACTATAAATGAAAACCCCACAGTTTCAATATTTTAAATTCAATAAAGGATATTTTACCAATTATCTATTTAATT
Organism: Viscum album; assembly: GCA_963277665.1. Lineage (NCBI taxonomy): Eukaryota > Viridiplantae > Streptophyta > Magnoliopsida > Santalales > Viscaceae > Viscum > Viscum album. The sequence goes on along the minus strand of OY728120.1, from coordinate 252,364,887 downwards.
CATCAAAATAGTCTTCACATTATTTTTCCCAAATGAATTTAACCCCTTTATGCGCGAGCTCTATTAACGGGTTAGCCAATTGGGGAAAATTATGGAAAAATAACCCATAGTAATCTACTAAAAAAATAAAATAGTGTACCTTATTTATTATTATCAGAGCTGGCCATTCTAGGAATGCCTTCAAATTTTTAAGATCAATGGAGATTCTATCCTTCAAGAAAATATGGCAATGAAAAGAAATTTCTAGATTCCAGAATTCACACATGAAAATTTTAACATAGAGCTCATTTCTTGTAAGATTTTTCAGAATAATTCTCAAGTGGTTCTCATGGTCTTCGTTTCTTTTTTATTTTTCCTAGATATCAATAATAAATACTAAAGAAAATTCAAGATATTCCAGGAATACTCTTTTCATTATATCTATCATAACCTAGGAAGCATAGGTCTATCTAGACAACATTACTGTAAAATCATAATTTCCATACCTGGTTCATATTTTTGTCTTTGTAATATCTTCATTCATTACACACAATTAATGTTATCTATAAATTGGGTCAATCTTCAAAAAATATTGATCTCCATGAAGTTAATCAAACAATTCATCAAAACAAGGAAGATGGCACTTGTTATTTATTGTAATAGCAATTATTTCTATATAGTCAATGTGTATCCTCATTGATTCATCTACATTATTAAAAAAGAACTATGGATCCCCATGGAGAAACACTAGATAGAATAAATACCTAATTTCTAAACTTCTATAGTTGTTTATTTAGCTCTACTAATTCCAAAGTGGCCATTTTATATACATTTTTTATATTTTCCTTGCATCATGGATTAAATCAATAGAAAACTCAAATTCCCCCTCTAGAGGATGTCAATGTAAGTCCTATAGAAATACATAAATGTATTCTTGTACAATAATTACACCCCAAATTTTTAGATTTGTAGGTTTTATCTACTCTTATTGCATAATAATTTCATTTATAAGAGCTGTTGGAGGTGGATCTGGATAAGAATTAGATATTGATGTTTCTACTCAAAAGATATTGGATTCTACATATTCCGCAAAAATCACAACCTCCTTCTTATTGTAACGAATTTTTGAATCATATTTTGATATCCAGTCCATACGGTGGATTATATCAATGTCAACCATAAGTATAATAATAATGTCAGTAGATAAAACATGTCTATATGCCATAATGGGTACTATCTAACACATCTTTGTTGCAATGAGACTTAATTTAGGTGTTTTTACTGAAGAATACCTGGTTAATGTGAATTATAAATATCAAAATTGTAAATAAAACTATTAAGATATAAATGAATACAATGATCAAAAATCAAATAAATATTTGGGAAATTTTTTGGAGATGATTAAAGTACCTCACATCACATCAATAAGAGCTTCAACCACAACAGTTGTTATCGTAAAAGATTTTTCTTTCTCCCTTGACCATTTCAAGGGTAATATTAATTGAATCATAGGGTAATAATATGTATTATTTCCCATATCTTTACAATTATAGCATTGAAAATTGGTAGCTTCTTTCATTCCCTTCCAATTGCGGGCATGGTGTCCTTTTTCACCACACTTGTAACAAAATCTCACACCCAATAAGCATGTTCCATTATATTTCATTTAAAATTTATTAAAGTATTCTTTCCATTTTCCTTATTTCCCTTTCTATAGTGTTCACAAGCCTTCTTATGATCTTGATTTTCATTCAAATCATTAGACTTAGAGAATTCATTCTCATTCTTGATAGCACATGAGACTGTATTTTCATAAAATGAGAATTATTTTGATACCATATCCCATCATAGGAATGGTTTAAACCCAAAAAACACTAGATATATCTTACCTCTTTGGTTACCTATGTAGTCTAGATAATTCCTTGATATCCTAGTGAAGTTAGCTTTATACATTGGAACATTCTTATCCTCCTTTTTCCCCAGTCTCCAAAATTACCTCTCTATATTTGCACGATTATCGTGAAGAAAATAATTTTCTAGGTAGAGTTATTTATATTACATCCGTTCTATATTTTATACATCATCATCCACCTTCTTTTTTTTAATTAATGACCACTATTGATATGTATCACCAAAGAGATGAAAAACTGCTATGAATGATTTTTCGATTTTGTTACTCCCAAAAGAAATTTATATTTTATCTAAGGAACTTATCCATTTCTTAGTTACAAATGGATTTTTAGTCTCATTTAATTTATAATTTTTTTGTCTCATAAAGCAGTCTAACAATGATCCTTTTCATTTTGGATCAGGCCACGCCATGTGGGTAATGTAATCAATCGTTACCTAAGTCAATTATCCCAGTAAGTTAAAATTATTTCGCACCGGTTTTAGGTCCATATATAACGTCGTTAACATTCATTGGAGGAAAATATATACATAGATTAGGTTCATTGTTATTATTTCCATTTGTTCATTTATTTCCAATTTCTAAATGACAACATTCAGTAGATTACGTAATGGATCAAAATGTGTAATTTCAAAATATGGAACATAAATTGAAAATATTATGCATGTCTAATCTCATAATAAAAAACATTGTTTATTTTGAGATATATTTACTTTTAAATTATTCATAATTGTTATCAAAGAAAATGTGGATTATTATAAGTATATCACATGGAAGTGTCAAACCATGTGTGTAGTTAGGATCATAGTCATATACCAGGTTACCATGAGTAGAACTCAGAACACCTTGTCATAGCTGTTATTTCTCTGTATATCTGTTCAAAAACCATTTCCACTTGAAGTATCCCAATAAGGATGTTTTTTCTAGGAATAGGCACGTAATATATAAATTAACAAAATATTTGTATGTTCTTCTATAATTTTCCTAAAATTATATCCTTGTGTAATGATAGCTGATGAACGTTTTTCTAAATCTAGTTTTCAAGGTTCTTACTAAACTTCTTATGATTCCAAAGGTCACACCCCGACACCATATTCTCGAAGATGGTTTGTTATTTTATTATATATTAATGATAATAAGAAATAAATTCCCAAAGTATCGATCAGTTTATTAGCGTTGGAAAAACTATATGCAAACATAAGTTTTACATTACATAATGAAATAAAAAGCAACACTGTATCTCCATTGGAAACACTCAAACTTCATATAGTATCCCTTGAGGATAGTCATAATATACCTCTTCACAACCTATGGAAAATATAAACATAAGGAAGGGGTGATCTCAAATTCCTAGTAAGGATAAAAAAATATAGAAAAAAATATCACAAATAAGTATAAACTGTTAAATATAGGAATAAAACTGAAAACAAATCCTTATAAACATAATATTGAGAAAAATATGGAAATAAATAATCAAATAATTCAATTTATTCATTCACGTGTATATTATACTAGCCTAATATTCACATGTAATATCAAATATTAATCTCATAATGAGGGAATGTGTATTGTCGGACATCATAACCATATCATCAAGGCCTCATTTCCAGACTACACATAAACATGTAAAAACCCAAACTAGTTTGTATCATGATATCTACCAATGCATCAAGGGGATATAGCAAGACCCTCTCTTCAATTATGATGTAAAATGCATTTATATTATCAAAGGGGTAAAACATAACCAACATAACCATTCATATTAAAACTAGAAAATGAAATATTAATATAGTATCCATAAACCATTAATTGTATAAAAATAGAACATCCATAGTAAAATTATACAAAAACCCTTCAATGAAATATGATAGGATTTATCATATGAAATTAACCATAATTAAACACAATATTCAAAAAATGATTTTATTATAGATGAAAATTTTATTATTAAAATCATTTGAATCTTATTTACCGAAAAAACCCCTTTTATGGAAAATAGTTATTTTAAATGCCATAAAATTTAAAATTAAAATATTTTCCTTGAAAATTGTCTTTTAATATTCTAATGTAAGCTTCAAAACATTATGGTCCCATGATAGAGAAAAAACCTCTTAGGAAGTATCAGATAAAAAAAATATTCTTCTTGTACTTTGTCATAAAATTTAGAAAAAGTACCTCATAAGGAAAACCACAAAATATTACGTTTCATAATTTCGAACATGGGTAAAATTTTATTTAATGAACTCTAAAATAATAGTAAAAAAAATTTCAAACACATTTTTAAGAAATGTAAAAATGGATGATAAATTTATCCCAATAAATTCTCACATAAAATCAATCACAGATAATTAGGAGACTACGAAATTAATCCTTACAATGTACTCTCCTATAGTCAAGGGTGCGTTAAGCTCACATATAATTGTTACACAATTTTACAATGTTATAGCAGAACTATTTCAATTATATATGAATCTCATATATAATTTTCTTAATAATATTTCAGTATTACTACTTCGTCGAGTGTTACCTTCTTCAATTTCTTGTGCATGTTTTGTTGTGTAAGTCATGTTTCTTCAAAATATAAGATAATTTATTTTTATCCAAAATGATTTTAAGTTCATAAATAATATATTTACTCATATAATAAATTTTATAATCATTATTGAATGGACAATTTGGATTACTAATCTCATCATGTCGTGGAGAGGGTCGATCATACATACGCACGAGCAACCGTATCATTCTAATAATGGTTAAATGGAAAGGAATTTCATGACATATTAATTAAAAAGGTAATTTTATATAATATTAATTATTTATATCTATTATACTCATCATTATACCCATCCTAATAATTTTGTGTTTAATAACAAATTACAACACTACTTGGTGACACTAATCCATACGTATGTATGCATGGTGATATTGTTTTTTATAGGATGGATAAATTGAGGAATATTGTTGTCCAATTATCATAATAACATCTCATAATATATATTAAACTATATCTATAAGTGTAGTAATGAACCAACATATTTAGATGATGAAGAGGAAGAAAAGAAATAGAATTCAATTGCTACAACAATTGCCTTTTCTTCGTGTATCTCATTTTTATTTGCACAAAATGACTTCTTAGGATGGATTCCGGCTTAAATTGTGACCTCAAGGACGATGTTAGAAAATTTGGAATGAGAAATGGTAATGGTTTTTCTGATAAAAATATAATTATATGTGTTAATAAAATATAAGGAGAGGTGCCTTTATTACGACATGAGAGGGGTGCTTTTGGAAACTCAAAAAATATTAATTTAATATAAATTGATATTATATTTCAAATAGATACAATGTGAATTATTTCGAGGATATCATGATTATGGGTAAAAAAACCTCTCATAAAATGAATCTTTGACATATTTAGGTCACAATATAAAGCTTATCTTTTGGCTTCAACCTTTAGTTAAACTGTTTAACTACTATCTTGACTATCGGTATTATTATATTATAAGGATAATATAGTTACTATAAAAGAAAAAAAACCTAAATTTGATCATATATGAAAAAATATAAAATTATCCTACTTATTTGGCTGAAATATATATTTTATGAATTTTATATCATTTAATAAAATATTATTTATTTCAAAATCTCATTTATGTCAATTGTTACACTATTTCTTAAATGATTTTTTAAGAAATCATAAAAACATGATTCAATTGAAAAAAATACATTTAATCATCCCTAACATGTCAAATTCATCCAAAAATATCGTTTATGGTATCAAATATTTAAAATTATATTTATTTTAACACTATTAATATCATTTCAATGATTCTTCTTTAAAAAATCAATTACAACATCACTATTATGTCAAAATATGATTTAAATATTTATTTTCTAAAATTATAAATAAATTAGTATGTTCTATATAATAATTCTATATTTTTATATACTATTTATAGTCGAACATATCACTTATATAACCTCAAATTAAAAAATGATATAGTTATTAAAATTGAATAACACATTTTTAACTCTTCTTTAAATAAAATATAATAAATGTCATAATCAAACACAATTTTCTTAAAAAAGGATCATATTTTCAAGATAATGATTATTTTGCTCAAAAACACTTATCCAATGAAAACAAAAATGTTTTAGGGTAATTTCATTTTAATTTTATATTATTATTTTACCATTAATTACCAAATTAACTCTTAACTATGGTAAATAATTTTTTTACTAAAGTTACTATTCACCAAAAAATTAATTTGATCATATTAGATAAAAAATTTAATACTAATTTCAATCATGTATGTTTGTTTTTCGAAATTAAATTCGTAGAAATAGAAAACTTACTTTTAATTCCAATCATGTAGATGTAGCGAGAAGGCCTTAAAAAGAGCCGTTCAAAAGTTCAATATTATATCTAATTATATAATAAAAATGATTCCAATGGCCCACATTGTGTTGATATATGTATTCATTATCCATTTCGACATTAAAATCAATTTTATGTTAAATAATTATTTAAATGAAAAAGTCATTTTTTGACAATGATGCAGTATTATCACTATTCATAAAATTGAGACAATTATGAAAAATACCAAGAAATCACCTTAAGATATTTTTGATTTATATAATTTAAAAATGAATTCTATTTTTAAAAAAAATTATAAATTTTATAATATGGCTAATACTATTCATAACTTCTTTTTAAATGGTTAGTTTGAAAGATCACACTACGCTCAAACTCTGTGTTGAGTGCAGTGAAAGCTATTGAATGCATGTCAAAAAGAAACATATCGTGGAATATTGGGGTGTTACAGAGAAAATTATATGATCATCAAGAGGGGTGGACATTATCTTCATGTCATTGAGAGGGGTGGATGTATTGGAGGGGAAGAAGCAAAATTTGTTAGCTAAAAGGAATTTTAGGAGGGGAGGGATGTGAATCATGAAGAATATTGGGAGAGGAGATTATGTCCTTAACAAGAAGGGGAGGAATAAAGGGGGATATGTGGTTATTATGGGAAATTTTTTAGAGGAGTTTGTTTCTAAAATATTATAATATTGATTTAGTGGGTGTTTAGTCTACACCCCTGGTAATAAATTTATGAAAATTCATTTTCCCTAATTAGAATTAGTTATATATCACAACTAAAAATAAACTACACAAAATATCTATTTTCTATATAGTGAAGGGTCGTGATGTTACAAAATGTATTATTTTTTGTACGGTTTATCAATTATTTTCAAAGGCATGGTGAAAAAATATATTGGAACATGAAATATATAGTATATAATGTTGTTTTAGTCCTATTTATTTGAAACTTCATGTTACCATAGTGATCATGGTATAATTGTGTTCCTAAAGACTCTTTTTGGTTTTATAACCTCATCAAAATGGGTTTAGTCTATAAGGCTTTGGAGTCATGAATTAATAAATGACCTGACGCTAGGACATCATCAATCATTTCATAATTTATATTTTTTTGTTGGAAACTATAATAAAATAATTTTATTATCATATTATATAAAATACAAATTCTATTATTATAGAAAGAATGGAAACTCTGTGGTAATTTTTACTATATCTATATGAATATTACAGCTATCATGAGACATAAAGATCACTAATAGGGAGACTCAATTAATGTGGTTCCTCCAAATTGATAACATGATGGAAATCTTTTTTACATAATTATTGAATCTTTTCATGTTATTGATAATGTAAATATAATTTTCGAAATATGAAATATTTGATGGTAAATGGAAAAACAAAATAGAAAAACAAAAATCATTAGGGGATATGTAGGACTCTAACAAGCTAAATGATGAATGAGTTGGATAAATGAAATCTTTAATTTCTTTGGTACACCATTAGAAATTAAACTCAAGATAACCGTTTATAATCTTGAAGATCTGGAATTAAAATTGAGGGACACAACTATTCAAGAATGGATAAACAAGTCCTCACGTGGTATTAATATGTTAATTTTTTTTAAAAAAATATATCCAAATACAATCCATATACCGAGAAGGGAATATCTCATTGACCTAAAGTAATAAGATCCTTTTTTATGGAATATGAATCTTGATTAAAAAATATATCTTGCATTATTATCAGATGTGGTAGTTATAAAATCTATTAAATGACAAATTTTTGTAGTGGTTTTACAATCATAAATTGTCTCTACAGTGGTAGTGTTCTTCTTGTAAAATAACATAAACATTGTAAAAAGGGATATTTTTATTTTAAACGAATACTTCTATTAATCGAAGTATGGGTTACACATTTTTTCATAGGAATATGTATATATTCCAATAGTGTAAATAAAAATTGGAGGGAAATATAATCACAGTATAATAAAGAACCTAATAACCAATCTTTCGGATCAGTTTATCTTTCCCAAAAAGTAGAAATATTCAGTGTTGCTTCCATTTTGGTTATCTGGACCACATTAATAATGAATGTAATGACCCAATTTGGTAGTTCCTAACTATGTACTGATGGGCCACCAAATTTTAATGTACATGTCCCCACCAAATTCAAATAATAAAGTTTTTCTTCAAATTTATCTCAAGTGTTAAATGATCCAAAGAGATGAGGTTGTCAAATTTTATCTCATACACATAATTTACCTAGTCAAAGTGATTCCAGGAACACTTTATTATCATAACTAGATCAATCTTTTGGTGAGGGAAAAACAATCCATATGGCTACAGTGATATCTTTGTTGAACCTAGAAAGACCTTATTGATGAATAATCGCATCCTTAAATTGTTTGATATATTATTATACTTAATTATACTCTAATTAAATTATATTTTTAAATCATATCTACCTACTATTTTATTTATTCTTGTTTGGTGACTCAAATGGGGTTCATTTGGTGATGTTTCCTCATGTCTTGATTATCAAGACACCTCTCAGTCAACAAGAGAGAAAGGGATTAATTTTTTTGAAATTTTCTATCACCATTATGAAAATAATTTTTTTATGGGAGTTAACTATATTATAAATGAATAGATTTTATTTGATACTGGGGATGGACTGGTGAGTACAATTCAAACTTACAGTTAATTTATTTTCATTATATGTTTCTTTCACATCCCCAAATTGAGATATTCTTCTATTTAATGGTTAATTGTATATAAATGCTTGTAATTTAAGGCCATTAATATCAATAATTATAGATTTCCTGTATTAATTATCAACTATGACTTTAGGATTTATTAATGCAATCCATAGTAAGAATATTCCTAAAATAGTTGGGAAATTGCCAAATATATTTCCATTAGATTAATTAAGGATACCACCTAAGACCAAAGTTGAATATTCCATAAACCTACTATTGGGAAGGAGATATATTTTACTTATATCATATAAAATAAAACAAATATAATTATAGGATCTCAATTTATAATTTGAGATATTATAAATTTTAGTATTTAATAAGCGAATAGATCACCTTGGGATGATCTATTTTTATTTATAAATAAAGTATATGTTAATCTTAAAATATAAATTTATTATCATAAACAATATCAAATTATGATTTGGAATTAATATCCTCATCTATATATTTATGATTTTTTACCAATTAAATGAAATTAAATGTGTCCTAAATATTAATCAGTGATAAGGGTACCGAGAACTCTAGGCTGGGAAGTAAAATTTTAAAAATACTTTTTTCTTGAGTCATTTTGAGTAGTTAAAGTACATAGTCATTCCCTTCAGTCATATTAATATAATAGTAGTCTTCATGGAAATTATGGAACCCATCATTCATATCTATCCACACTAATTTCATGGTGGTGTTTGTTGATGACATCATTATATATTCTCAAACAAAAAATGATCATGAAAGAAAATTAGATATTATTATAAAAACATTGTGAGATATTTTTCATTATGAAAAGATACTAAGTGTATCTTCTAGGTCAATGAATTTGGATTTGATGGAAATTTCATATAATAAAACATAATATCATTATTTCAAATTAAAATTGAGGCTATCGTCTAATTGAAACAACTAAGTAATATCATTGATGTAGAATGCTACATAGGGTTGTCATGATACTCTCAATGTCTTTAATATGACTTCCCATGATTATATTTAACTATGAGAACACTTATAAGAAATAATGGTTCATTATAGTGGATAAATAAACATCAATATAATTTTTAGGCGATTAAGGATGAACTTACCTTATCACTAATTCTAGATTTTCCAAAACTTGGTGAGGATGATATAGTTTGTTTTTGTTGTGTATGGATATGGATTGTGTTGTATCCATATGAAGGGATACCATATCAGACCCTAAGGAACATAAAAACATTAAAAAAAGAAAATAACTATCCAATACATGGTTTTAAACTGGTCATTGTAGTCCATGAACTAAAAAAATGGTGTACTGCCTCTTTGGAGAGATGTTTATACTATCCAAAGATCATAATATCTTGAAATACATCATTTAACATTGAAATTTGAACCCAATTTATTGATTCTCAATGAAATATATATATACGAGAAACATTAAATTGGTTTTTGTGCCTATAAAATATAATTTTACAGCTTATTCATTGGGATATAAATCTTATAACCAAGTTTATAGTGAATCCATGAATCATTTGAAACAGTGGAGGTAATCATGGACATTGATTTTGAGTGTATGAAATAGAATTATGTCCTTGTGTTATTTCTAGTAGAAATTATCCAAGTCTTCATAGATAAAGTAAAGAAAGATCAATATTGATACCCTAATGAACTTTTTGATAGTTCAAACCACCATGGTGGGGAGCCCATGGATTGATATATGATTCATGAAAACATTGTGTTATGCTTCCATGAAATGATTATAATACCTAATTCTAATCAAGAATATGAATTTTATAATAATTGTCCATTGAAATAGGACTTCCAGTTGGGTATTTAGAAGATATATCATACAATAAAGATAAATGGTTTATTTACAAGGATAATGAAAGGGGTATATCACCAGTTGAAAAGATTTATAACCTTCTAGTATATCAAGGATAATCATTTTGGACCACAAGGCATGTTATAGTAACTACCCATCTTTTCTTGGAAATGGAAAAATTCTCTGATAGATTTTCTTCACGAAATCAAGAAAGACACATTAAATGAACAAATTTTATTTGTGTAATTTTCTATCGACTTACCTTGTCATAACATATTATTCCAATTAGAAAAACATTTTGTGGATGAGTTATAAAATATTGATATTTAGGAGGTAGTAACGGTTCACATGGTACTACATTTAATTTTCTCTAACATGGACTCTAGATTTACCTCATGATTTTTGTAGTCTCCATTACAATACCTTGTAACCAATATGACAATTATCATAAGTTACCACTATCAAACATATATGCATTATTTCCATAATTTTCAATCAATGGATGACGTGTTAAGAGAATGTGTGATGGAATTCAATGGTTAATGTCATGATCATTTAATATTATTTTAGTTTCTATAATAATTGTTTTTAGGTTTCAATATATATTGATCTATTTAAATTATTATATGATGGACCATGTTATTCATCCTGTTGTTGCGTAGAGACATATGAAGCCTCTATAATTAGACCCAATCATTTGAATGAGAAAATAGGGCAGTCCCAGAAATTTATAAAATAGATATAAATGTATTAAATAAATAATAATTCATATACATATCACATTATTAACCCATTTTATATAAATATATGTGATAAAATTTTTTTATAATTGCATTTGAGGTTAAGGAACTGATATATTGGTATGTGGGGAAATCTATCACCTCAATATGTGGGATCATTTGATATTTTTGATCACATTGGTGAAGTGGACTATGTACTAGAATGATCATCATGATTCAGTCCAATATATAAAATTTTCAATATATTTCAACTAATGAAGTACCAACCCGATCCAACTCATGTGATTAAGTAGAATTATGGCACACCTAAATCAAATTCCTCAATCATTCACACTTTGATATGTATTCTATATAGATGAGAAAAAAACATGTTATGTTAATGTATCTATTTGGTATGGATTTTATGGAAATAGGATTATCATTAAAAATTAAATTAGGAATGGTAATAGTTTGTGTAAGAATAGTGTATAGAACAATTCCCACACATCCCCAACCTCCAAATATCTGGTGACGAAAAAGCCAATGGTGGGGAAAAATTGACACCCCTAGTTTTAGGGTCATCACTTTTAAGTTGTGTTTTTTTAGGATATATATTGTCTCACTATCTTTTTGATAGTTTTTTAGGAATTCATATTTAAAAAAGGGAGTCAGTTATTTTGGAGGTCCACCATGTCATAGTGATGATTTTGGTAGAGGGGAATTGATTGTATAAAGGTGGTTCTCATTTGGTTTAAGGTTGTCTAGAATTTTGTAATTGTAGTTTTTATATATGTGATGGTGATAAATAATTTATGAGGGTCTCTCATTATGAACATATCATAAGAGTTTATGAAAATGGTTCTTCAAATCAAGGTCTATGTAAAGGTATCTTCACAACAAGATATTTTTTAAATATCACATATTGTTTAATGATGTGGGATGGTAGTGGGGTACTGAGTGAACCATGGATAATATAATTTATAGAGTGTTTTATTTAACTTGGGAGGGTTACTTATGAAAAATAAGTAGATCATCACTCTATGTAAGTGAACGTGCTAGCTTGTGTCAATAAAAGGATGTGCATTATGGATTTTGGTTGAAAATAGTGAAGGATAAACTCTTGCGCCATGGTACTAATATTAAAGGTATCCATAAAAGCTAGATAGGGTTGTAATTATCTAGGAAGATCAAAATTGACTAGGAATAGAATGATTTTATGGTCCAAGTTGATGTGTTCTTCATAATTATTCTTAAAACTATTGATATTGACCCTAGTTTTTGGTGGGATTTTCACATTTAAATAGGAAATCATATGAACGTATTTGGGGGAGATCATCAATAGATTATTGAAATTATTAAATCCATAAAAACTCTCATTTTTATTGTATCACTACGTATTGAAAAATAGAGGATTTTGTAGTCATGTTGGGTGAATGGTGAAATTCCAAAATATATTCCTCACGATTGTGGATACATGAATGGCTGAAGGTATCTGTCTTGTCCCCCACTTTACTTAATTGACGAACATTATGTCTGTTGATATCCAAGTTAAAGGAATTTTTTTAAGGAGACTATTCTTCCAAATTCAGATGAAAATAAAAAAGATGGTAATTCTTTGAAAGAAAACTATTTGTGTATGTGAATAGGATATGTGCACGGAATTGGGGTGTATTCATACTACATTGAAAATGGCCTTGTAGGAATGAACTTGGTTACTATACCATTAATGGAACTTTTGGTTACCACAAAAATTGGTGTCCAGGGATGGAGGAACATGGGTTCTACTCCCACATTGGTTCTATTTTTGTAGATCCATTTTAGGGAAGGGTAATGAGAGGCATAATATGGTTTTACATGGGAGGGATAAGGGGAATAATATGTTTATTGCACAGCTTTGTTACTATTCATTTATGGATTTTCATTTATTATTAAATATATATCATTTTAGATAAATTTATGATGAGAAAATATGTTATTTCCTTAGTGGAGGTTTTAGGAAATCTCTGGTTGATTTATTTATGGGTTGTATACTCACACCAGGAATATTTACATTGGTGATAATAAAGATGTTGTATACTATGATACAAGTAAGGGAAATGTCACTTACATTACTATATGATCACTTTGAAGAAAGAGTCATCATTATTAAAGGATATAGCTTGGTGTTGGTCATACTATAGTTTATCATATAATGCCATAGTTAGGAACTAGTTTTCTTTTCTTTTAGGTTTATTGATACATTTAATTATATTAGTTAGTTTTTTCCTAAAATTTTTATCTTACTATTTTATTGGAGTTTGTTTGGATTATTTTCGTTCATAAATCCTATTTATCTATTTTACAGTGTTGTAGATGTATATTAAAAGATATGTTCTGTGTGAGGGTAAAACATCCCCCATTTATTTCACATAACTTTTTAATTTATTACCATCCTTGGGTTAATGGGTGATACACTTAATGTTTCTTTCATGTAGCTTCTTCTCCTACTAATTGATAATGGATATGATATAACATACCTGGTCATTTTCCATTGGGTACCTGTAACACCCCAAGGCTTTACAATTCATTCATTTTTAGATAAAATTAATTTTTTTTCTTAGATTTATTTATATGCAACACCATGCTAATCTTACACTACACACAATATTGGGTCAGCTTTTGATATAACAAATGCTGATTTTTACAGCCCTTCAACGGACCACCTATTTTAAAAATAAATTTTGACACATTAATAAATCATATTTTTTGATAAAAACAACATTTTTCAATGTGGAATTTCAAAATTATATTAAAGGGAATATTTATATTTTAATAATTAGATTCATTTTTTATGAATAGTGAGAAATTTGGCATTTTAGTTGAAAACTAACTTTTCTTTTAAATAATTATTGATGTTAAATTATATTATAAGATGTTTTTATAGTCAAAATAGATCAAAAATATATATATTAATAAAATGTGGTAAATGGAATAATTTTTATATTTATTTTAGATATAAAAAACTAATTTTATTTTGAACATTTTTACTTTAGAAACCCGCTTTCTTGCGATGTCTGCACTATTAGATTTAAATATGATTTTTACACTTTTGTGAATGGAATTGTTAAAAACAGATATATATCAATATTGTTTATTAATATAATATTTATATTCTAATAAGGTAAATTTATTTTTACCATAAATATTAGTGAAAGTAATTATAATTAATTATAGTGATTAATGTTAAAATTAGTTTACTTAGTGGTTAACCATTAATCTTAAAGTGAAAAAATACATAGACACCTGTAAAAAAGACATTAGCTTTTCATATTTATACCGTATCCCCACTCATTTCTAATTTTATAGGTGATATTCTAATACATGAAAATGACCTATATAATATGATATGTGAGGAAAAACACAATAAAGGAACCTTCTATACCAATAACATTTATAAATCCTTAAGATATGGAACAAATGAGATATTTTAGATTATACATATCATTTTTAAAATAAATGAGTTATTTTTACCATAAAAATTTATCATTACTTTTTATGGATGAATTAGGTTCCTAAAATGATTATAAAATTATAATGTATATATTATATAGTTAATAATTTTAAAAAAAAAATTATACTGATAATTTTAAAAGTGAAAAAAATATTGAATGAACTGTGATTTTACCTTATTTTTTAGATTAACAGGTCATGTTACATAGCTATGACCTTAATATATTTGAATCCAATAACTATTTTGATATTTTAAAATTTTAATTAAGTAAATAATGTCAAAATTGAGATCAATGATATTTTATTAAAAATGATATTTTATAAATGAATTAAAAGTACTAAATATCATACAATCTTAATTTATTTTATAAAATAAAACTATATAATGTGGTCAATTTAGGGACCAATTTTTCTTTTATAATGAAAATATTGACCCCAAAATAGTAAAAACATTATTAGCATTGTTTGGGCTAAAATGACATTTTTGCGCAGTATATGTGATTCTATTAAAATTAATTTGCAACAAATTCGGTTTTTAAATTTTATGAATTATTTATTAAATTTTTAATTAAATAGGTATATAATTTTTATTTAATATCTATTTAATTTAGTCATAATGGTCAAATTAATTAAGTTAGAAGAGAAGTTACCGTAATAAAAAACCAAAATGATAAAAGTAAGGAAACATAGAAGATAAGGGAAAAATTATAAAAATGAAATTTATATTTTTTGGTGGAGGTTATTCTAGACCATTAATTAACATTAATCGAATATGTTTCTATTTTTTAGGCACATTAGGTATGTGATAACTCCCAATAGTGTATAAATTTTTATATTTACATGAATGCCACTCCCACTCCTCAATAAAAAAGAACTCACCCATCCAACTTAATCACACATCTTAAGTCATTTATTTCATCTAAAAAACACCCATATGATCTCCCAAAAATACTCCCATAAACCTAGAATTTTATATTTTTCCTCAAAGAAATCTAAGGAAGTCTACTGGTGAAAACAAAAAGGAGTTACCTAAAAAGAGGTAACATTCTTCAACAATCACTTTTTTTTTATTTATTTTTCATAAAATTAACTTATTATTATTACATGATTATATAATTACATGAATATCTTAAATATACTTATATTTATTTATTTTAAGTGTTCTTCTGACACATATAAACATTTTCATCAATTGGGTAATGAAATTACTATTCGTAAGTAAGGCAGACACTAGTGCAGAAAACATTTTTTACGTCACCATTTTTTACGTCGGTTATATAAAACCGACGTCATAATATGTAAAACGAGGTTTTTTACGTCGGTTATTTAATAACCGACGTAAAAACCTGTATTTAGTACACCTTTCACGTCGGTTATTTTTATAACCGACGTTATTAATCATGCGGCTTCGTTTTTTACGTCGGTTATACATTAACCGCCGTAAAAAACAGAAGCGGGGGGTGTTTGTTACGTCGGTTATTGAATAACCGACGTAAAAAAAGCGGTTTTTGAAGGACTTTTTACGTCGGTTATTTTATAACCGACATAAAAAAAGAATCCGCATATGTTTTTGATGTCGGTTATGGAATAACCGACGTAAAAAAACGCGGATTTTGAGCCCTTTATAACGTCGGTTATAAACTAACCGACGTAAAAAAAGAATCAGAGGAAGGTTTTTACGTCGGTTATTGAATAACCGACGTTATAAATGTTTTTAAAAAACTTATAACGTCGGTTATTGAATAACCGACGTGATAAATCATTTAAAAATTTACCCAGACCGTGGATTGTCATTCGCGAGTTTACCTTCGACAGTCGCGACTCGTCTCTCTCGCGCGTAAACCCGAATCGGCTCGTCCATTTCGTTGGTTTAGATTAGTTTTTCGATCATCGTTTCTCATATTTAATCTCCTCGGATCAATCATCTAAACTCGCAACACTCAGTTAATCCTCCCACTCGTTCGTTTTTTTCGCGGATAGTATATATATATGTGTTGTGATTTTTTTGTTGAAACTAGCTAAGATTCTTCGATTGCGAACCCTTTTAACTCGTTTTGGAACCATAATCTTATTTATCATCCCTAGATCTATTAGTTTGACTTGAAATATTGACTAATTTTATGATTTCACTAATTTTTTATCGTTTTCTATAAATCCCTGAGAGGGTTGGGGGTGTCCAGGGGGGTGTCCAAGGGGGTAGGGTGTGGGGGGTGGTGTCCAGGAGGGGTGGGGGGCTGTCCAGAGGGGTCGGGGGGTGTCCAGTGGGGTTTACAAGGGGGTGGGTGGGTGTGGGGGGCTGTCCAAGGGTGTGGGTGGGTGTTGGGGGGTGTCCATGGGGGTGTCCAAGGGGGTAGTGGTGGGGGTGGTGTTTAGGAGGGGTGGGGGGGCTGTCCAGAGGGTTGGGGGGTGTCCAGGGGGGGTGTTCAAGCAGGTCGGGGGTGGGGGTTGTGTCCAGGAGGGGTGGGGGTGCTTTCTAGAGGGGTCTGGGGCTGTCCAGAGGGGTCGGGGGGTGTCCAGGGTGGTGTCCAAGGGGATGGGTGGGTGTGGGGGGCTCTCCAAGGGGGTGGCGGCATGTCCAGAGGGGTCGGTGGGGTGTCCAGGGGGGGTGTCCAAGGGGTTGGATGGGTGTGGGGGGCTGTCCAAGTGGGTGGAGGCCTCTCCAGAGGGTATTTGGGGTTGTCCGGGTGGGTGGGGGGCTGTCCAGAGGGTTGGGGGATGTCCAGGGGGGTGTCCAAGGGGGTAGGGGGTGGGGGGTGGTGTCCAGGAGGGGCGGGGGGCTGTCCAGAGGGGTCGGGGGGGTCTAGGGGGTTTACAAGGGGGTGGGTGGGTGTGGGGGGTTGTCCAAGGGTGTGGGTGGGTGTTGGGGGGTGTCCAGGGGGGTGTCTAAGGGGGTAGGTGGTGGGGGTGGTGTTTAGGAGGGGTGGGGGGCTGTCCAGAGGGTTGGGGGTGTCTAGGGGGGTGTCCAAGCAGGTCGGGGGTGGGGGGTTGTGTCCAGGAGGGGTGGGGTGCTTTCTAGAGGGGTCGGGGGCTGTCCAGAGGGGTCGGGGGGTGTCCAGGGTGGTGTCCAAGGGGATGGGTGGGTGTGGGGGGCTGTCCAAGGGGGTGGCGGCCTGTCCAGAGGGGTCGGTGGGGTGTCCAGGGGGGTGTCCAAGGGGGTGGATGGGTGTGGGGGGCTGTCCAAGTGGGTGGCGGCCTCTCCAGAGGGTATTTGGGGTTGTCCGGGTGGGTGGGGGGCTGCCCAGAGGGTTGGGGGATGTCCAGGGGGTGTCCAAGGGGGTAGGGGGTGGGGGGTGCTGTCCAGGAGGGGTGGGGGGCTGTCCAGAGGGGTCGGGGGGTGTCCAGGGGGGTTTACAAGGGGGTGGGTGGGTGTGGGGGGGCTGTCCAAGGGTGTGGGTGGGTGTTGGGGGGTGTCCAGGGGGGTGTCCAAGGGGGTAGGGGGTGGGGGTGGTGTTTAGGAGGGGTGGGGGGGCTGTCCAGAGGGTTGGGGGTGTCCAGGGGGGTGTCCAAGCAGGTCGGGGGTGGGGGGTTGTGTCCAGGAGGGGTGGGGGTGCTTTCTAGAGGGGTCGGGGGCTGTCCAGAGGGGTCGGGGGGTGTCCAGGGTGGTGTCCAAGGGGATGGGTGGGTGTGGGGGGGCTGTCCAAGGGGGTGGAGGCCTGTCCAGAGGGGTCGGTGGGGTGTCCAGGGGGGTGTCCAAGGGGGTGGAGGGGTGTGGGGGCTGTCCAAGTGGGTGGCGGCCTCTCCAGAGGGTATTTGGGGTTGTCCGGGTGGGTGGGGGGGCTGCCCAGAGGGTTGGGGATGTCCAGGGGGTGTCTAAGGGGGTAGGGGGTGGGGTGGTGTCCAGGAGGGGTGGGGGGGGGCTGTCCAGAGGGGTCGGGGGGTGTCCAGGGGGGTTTACAAGGGGGTGGGTGGGTGTGGGGGGCTGTCCAAGGGTGTGGGTGGGTGTTGGGGGGTGTCCAGGGGGGTGTCCAAGGGGGTAGGGGGTGGGGTGGTGTTTAGGAGGGGTGGGGGCTGTCCAGAGGGTTGGGGGTGTCTAGGGGGGTGTCCAAGCAGGTCGGGGGTGGGGGGTTGCGTCCAGGAGGGGTGGGGGTGCTTTCTAGAGGGGTCGGGGGCTGTCCAGAGGGGTCGGGGGGTGTCCAGGGTGGTGTCCAAGGGGATGGGTGGGTGTGGGGGGCTGTCCAAGGGGGTGGCAGCCTGTCCAGAGGGGTCGGTGGGGTGTCCAAGGGGGTGTCCAAGGGGGTGGATGGGTGTGGGGGGCTGTCCAAGTGGGTGCCAGCCTCTCCAGAGGGTATTTGGGGTTGTCCGGGTGGGGGGGGGGGGCTGTCCAGAGGGTTGGGGGATGTCCAGGGGGGTGTCCAAGGGGGTAGGGGGTGGGGGTGGTGTCCAGGAAGGGCGGGGGCTGTCCAGAGGGGTCGGGGGGTGTCCAGGGGGGGTGTTATATCTTACTATATTTTGTTTAAAAAATAATATTCAAGCATATTTTTTTAAATACACATCGATTTGTTTTATATTTCAAAATTGTTTACATTCAAATTATGATTTTTTTCATATAAACATATATTTGTCTTATCTAAAAAATATATATATTTTTGCTATTTGTTATAGGTAATAATGAGTCGAAGTTGGATTACGGCACATCGAATGAGCAATGAATATGAGGAAGGTGTTGATGCCTTTTTGGAATTTGCTAAACGAAATGTTCCAAGTAGTGACATTTTTTTTCTGTCCATGCCTGAAATGTCTGAATATGAAGAAGTTGAAAAGTAGAGAGATAAAAGATCCTCTGATTTTTCATGGTTTCAATCCGAGTTACAACCCTTGGATTTGGCATGGCGAAACTGGATAGAATGTCACTGATGATAATGAATCGCAAGATGGTAACTCCGATGGAATTGAAAAAATGGTTCGCGATATTGTAGCAGAACAAATTGAGATAGAACCGACAGTTGCACGTCTATATGGTGATGCCGAAAAACCATTATATCCTGGTTGTACAGATTTTACGGTTTTGTCGGCGGTGTTAAGATTGATTAACCTGAAGGCAAAACATGGATGGAGTGACAGATGTTTTACAGAGCTGCTACAATTGATGAAAGACATTCTTCCAAAAGATAACGATCTTCCAGATTCACATTATAAGGCCAAAAAAATTATTATGCCCGATGGGATTGGGATACAGGAAAATACATGCCTGTCCGAGGAAGGAATATGAATTTCTGAAAGAGTGTCCTAAATGTGGGACATCACGGTATAAGGTGAAAGAAAAATCACAAGCTGATGTAGAGATTACAAAGATCCCTTCAAAGGTATTTTGGTATCTTTCTATAATTCCTCATTTCAAACGTTTATTTTCTAATTCACATGATGCAAAAAGGTTAAGATGGCATGCTGATGAGCGGGTATGTGATGGAAAAATACGTCATCCAGCTGATTGTCCACAATGGAAGAAAATTGATGCCCAGTACCCTACCTTTGGAAATGAAATTAGAAATCTGAGACTAGGCTTGTGCACATATGGAATGAATCCATACCGAACCCTCAGTAGCACACATAGTTCATGGCCTGTTTTATTGGTAATTTACAACCTCTCTCCTGAAGTTTGTATGAAGCGCAAATATGTCATGTTGAGTATCATGATCTCTGGTCCAAAGCAACCCGGCAATGATATTGATGTATACATGTCACCGCTGATTGATGATTTGAAACTGTTATGGGCTGATGGTATTAGGGTGTATGATTCTTATAAAATGGAATATTTTCAACTGTATGCAGTGCTTCTATTCACTATAAATGACTTCCCAGCATATGGAAATTTGTCTGGATACAGTGTTAAAGGGCATAAAGCATGTCCAATTTGCGAACAACAGACGTCATATTGTCAATTGCATCATGGGAGGAAAACAGTGTACATGGGTCATTGAATGTTTTTGCCTATGGATCACCCTTATAGAAGACTAAAAAAGGAATTCAATGGCTCACAAGAATTTGATACTGCTCCAAAACCTTTATCCCCAGATTTGTATTTTGAGAGGGTGAAAAACCTTGATGTGACATTGGGAAAGACACAGAAATCTGGTAATGATATACATATTTGGAAGAAAAGGTCAATATTTTTCGAGCTACCATATTGGAGGTATCATGAAGTCAAACATAATATTGATGTCATGCACGTGGAGAAGAATATCTGTGATTCTTTGATCGGAACATTTCTAGATATTAAAGGAAAGACAAAAGATGGGTTGAATGCAAGGTTAGACCTACTATCAATGGGAATACGTTTGGAGTTAGCTCCCACTCCTAAAGGAAGACGAACATTTCTTCTCCCGGCTTGTCATACATTATCGAAGAGGGAGAAAAGTAGCTTCTATCAGTGTCTTCATGATATCAAAGTGCCTCAAGGTTATTCTTCAAATGTAAAAAATTTTGTCTCATTGAAAGACTTGAAGTTGATAGGTATGAAATCACATGATTGTCACGTCATGATGCAACAAATTCTACCAGTTGCACTGCGTGGAATATTGCCCATCCGTGTCAGAAAGACTATAATGAGGTTGTGTTATTTTTTCAATTCAATTTGTAACAAGGCGATTGATGTGAATGCTTTGAACATTTTGGAAAGGGATGCAATTTTTATACTTTGTCATTTGGAAATGTATTTTCCTCCAACTTTTTTTGATATGATGGTGCATTTAATGATTCATCTGGTTCGAGAAATAAAGCTTTGTGGACCTGTATATCTTCGTTGGATGTATCCTTTTGAATGGTATATGAAAATATTAAATGGATATGTTAAAAATCCATATCGACCTGAAGCCTCCATTATTGAAAAGTATATTTCGGAGGAGGTAGCAGAGTTTTGTACGAGCTACTTGGCTACGGCGCAACACATAGGTTTGCCTCCATCTCGCCATGATCGGGTTAATAATGAGGGAAAGGGGATTCGTGGCTTGAAAGTCAAATCACTGTCAGCTGAACAAATGAAGAAGTTAGAATCATACATCTTGAATAACATAGCTGATGTTCAACCATATATCACATTGCATATTAATGAGTTGAAACAATGTCATCCAAATAAGAAAGAAATGTGGATTTTGAATGAGCACAACAAAACTTTTTTGCCATGGTTTAAAAAGACCTTGCTTGGTAGATCAGATGTATCAGAGACATTAAAATGGATAGTGGGTGGTCCATCTTTAAATGTGATAACATGGTCCGCTTATGACATTAATGGATATACATTTCATACGAAATCTCAGGACAACAGAAGTGCAGTTCAGAATAGTGGTGTATTGGTGTTTGCAGAAGCAAGGCATTTTTCGAGTGCTAAGGACAGAAACCCAATTTCGGCATCAAGTGCATATTATGGAGTGATTGAAGACATAAGGGAGGCTGATTACTTTAAAATTAAAGTTCCTGTTTTTAACTGTAAATGGTTTATCGGTAACAACAGTGTCAGACACGATGAATTTGGAATGACACTTGTTAATCTGAATAGATTGGAAGGCACAACTGATTCTTTTATAATGGCAACACATGCCAAACACATTTTTTATGTAGTAGATCAATCAGATATGCAGTGGGCTGTTGTTTTACAAGGGAAAAAATAATATGTTGGTGAGGATGAATTTGATGAAGATGCTGATTTATGTGAGATCCCTACTTCCATGGAAAGATTAACAGAACATAATGATGAGTATGTTGAAGACATGGTTTGTGCCATAAGGAACGATCACGACGAAGGAATTTGGGAAAACAATCCAACTGTACATTCCTAAAATTACAGGTAACACATGTTTATTTCTTGTTTACATTTAGTTTTTTCATATAATGTTAGATATTGTAAATTTTTTACTTATTAAAACATGTATCAAACCAAAATGATAAAACAATAAAAACCGTAAAGAGGAGAAGTCTTGGGCGCACCGGCGGGCCGGTGGTCCAGACAGAGAGGAAGGCTCTCTGTCTGGTCCAGCGGCCGGCCGGTGACACCAGGCAGTGGGCAAGTCTACTGCCTGGGTCCTCCGGCTGGCCGGTGAGCTCACACCGGCTGACCGGTGGACTCAGTGAGTCCACTTTTCATCTTTCTTGGGCCAACTCCTTGGCAACCTTTTGCCTATCAACAAAAACACTTGAAAACAAGTGTTGAACATAATAAGAGTGATTGTGATCATTAAAATCCAAGAGAGAGGGGTACAACAGACTGTGTTTACCATGTTTATCATTGTTTAACATGCTTACCATATTACCAATGTTTACTATTATGTAATTTAGTACACTTTTCTATTTTCTGATTAAGTAGTATTACAATATTTGAATTTTTATATTTGTGAACTAATGTTTGTTTTTTTTGATTTGAAGGAAAATGACAGATCAATCAGTTGATCAGCCACATGATTCTGGAGATGAGCATATTGGTCATACACTTGGGGAGGAACATTCACATGCTCCTATTACGAAAAAGAGTTCAAAGGTTGTTAAGCGTGGGTGCACACGTTTACCAAAATTATCACTTGCCCGTACGAAGGAGGAGAGGATAGTCGTGGAGTTAGATGATGATGATCTTCCTAGAGGTCCAAATGCTAAAGATTTTAAGGGTTTTATAGCAACTCAGGCTAAGAGCAAAGTAAGCATTCTCTATGATGATTGGAGAAGTGTGGATAAGGCGATAATTTCTCAGCTGTGGGAGACCATTTTGGTAAGATCTTTTGCTATTATTTGACTGTTCTTTAAATGTTTCTAGTATATATAATATTTTTAACCTCTTTTTTATCAGATGAAATTTGATATTCCTGACACTGGAGGAGTCAAGAAGAAATGCTTATCGTTGGCTGCTAAGAGATGGAGGGATTTCAAATCAACCCTCTCATCTGATTTCATTTACGGTCATAGGAGTCGTGAGAATCCATGTCGTATATATCCTTTTATAGATGAAGACACATAGAGAAAATTTTTTGAATGTAGAAGAAAAGAATCATTTTTGGTAAGGGCAATGCAAACTTTTATAAGCTTTCTTATATAAATGATCTTATTATTGTTTTGTTAATGATTACTTATTCTTAATTTACAGCAAACAAGGAAAGCTCATCAAGAGATCCAATCTAAAAATGTATACCCTCATAGTTTATCTCGGGGAGGGTATGCATTATTGGAAGAACAAATGATGGCAGAAAAATTTCAACAACTAAGAGCTGAGTCTTCAAGCTCTGGAGAGGTGGCCCCTCCATCCCCTCCATCTAGACATGAGAAATGGAAAAGAGCTTGGAAGGGCAAAAAAGGACAATATCTTTCAGAAGAATTGAGACTCGTAGTTGAGAGGATTGTAAGATATCTATTTTATTTATTTAAGTTTACTATTTTCGCCATATATTTCCAATCATTATAGAAATGTTCAATTAATTATTACAGGACTCTCTTGAGGAGCAGAGTTCACAGGGGACATTTACACCATCTGGGAGGGAAGATATTTTATCTGTGGCATTGGGAAAGCCCGAACATCCTGGCCATGTAAGAGGATATCCGGCAGGTGTATCGGTAAGAAAAGTGTTGCCACGTTCCTCAACTTCTAACGTTGAGGGAGTTTATAAAAAAAATAGAATCCTTGGAGGCTGAAGTCCATAATATTAATGCGATAATGGAGGACAATATTAGAGCATCGGTGCAGTTTATGTTTGCAGACTTGCAAAGACAATTTCAGGGTGCAGCTCCCACTCCACCTCTCCCAGTAGCTCCCACTCCCCCACCTCAGCCTGCGGACCCCATTTTTGATCCTCCTCCTCCGCCGCAGCTACCTACTTATTGTGAGTTGTATGTTAATGATCCTCAACATCATATAGTTGCATATGGGATGGTATATTGTATAGGAGATACAGTTCATCATCAACAGTTAGAGGTAGAGAATCAGAGGGTCACTGTACAGGATATTATAGATAGATCAGCTCGGATACCATTACCTACAGATGAGGTGACAACAGTTGGACATAGTATTGGCCATTTTTTACTTTGGCCATCCAGACTTCTTCGACTCATTACCATAGAGGTATGGATGTTATATCTTTTATTTTATATTTTTATTAATGTTTTATCATTTGAAAACTAATATATTTTTCAATTTATTTATACAGGAATACTTCAAAGGTAAAGAAATACTGTATAGACAACAACAAAGACAGATAGCTATGACATCAGATGCAGATACTAGCAGTCTTGACAAATTGTTAAGATATTCAAATTTGTTGGCAGAACATTATGACTTTACAATGGAATCTCATGTCTGTGGACGTGAACTAAGTGTGGGGATTATGAAAACTGATATCATGGAGTTTGTCACTGGAGATAAGTTGGGCATCAACGTGGTGAAAATTTTTATCATGTAAGTCTTAACACCTTTTCCTTGCGTTATATTTATTAAAAATGTATACTTATGTCTGCTTTGTATTAGGTATCTGTATAAAAATTGTGAGAGGAATGAGCTGACAGATGTATATGGATTCGTGGACCCACAATTGATTTCCCCTGAAGCATGTGTATTGGATGAGGAACAAAGAATGATTTATATTGCTGATAGATTTGAAAAGAATGTAATCACACAGTGTTGGATGATTCCTTTTTGTGAGAGGTATGAAACACATCCCTCTCAAAGAGTTAATTATCTTTTAACATAAAAAACCACTAATGTTAAATTTCCTTTTATCAGGGATCATTGGATGTTAGGGGTTTTTTTCCCTAGGGAGAAAGCACTTTATTGGATATGCTCTCTCCATGATGATGTGCGAGAAAGTATTAAGAATATATTGGAAATGTAAGTTTCAATTTCACAATAGTTTTATATATTATAATGAATTTTAAATTTACCCCATTCGTATTATTTTCTAACAGGGCATGGGTCCACTTTCGAAAAAGCGCAAAGAAAAGGAATTTCAAGATCAAATATGTACATGAGAAGGTAAATATCCATTTATAATTTGTACATTTTGATTTATTACATAAAAATAATATATTGAATTTACACTCATTCAAACAGAAATGTCATGAGCAACAAGGAATCATCGAATGCGGATATTACATGTTAAGATTTATGTATGAAATAATAACAACTGGGACAGTTCTGAGTTTTGACCTGGTAAGATTTCCTCTTTCTCATAATATTTCAATTTGATTTATTCATTATACACGTTGACTACTATCCTTTTCCTTTATAGCTTTTTGATGACCCTCAACCCTTTACTGCTGAAGATATCAAACACTTACAAGTGGAGTGGTCAAATTATTTTACAGGTTTGATTGAATTTTAATTATTTGTAATGTAAAATGTAATTTTGAATATTGTCAAGGTAATTGTGTATTTCGTAGTCGTTTAGGTTGGATTTAGTTTTTTTTTGAAGTTGACAGTGTAAGTTTTGAATGTTATATAAGTGAATGTTTAATTTTTCTCTACTTCTTGTTTTGGTCTACTGTTGATGGTTTTTTTGGTCTGGATTTTGGTATGGGGGGAGAGGTTCCAAGGGGGTGGGTGGGTGTTTGGGGGTGTCCAAGGGATATGGGAGGGGTGTCCAAGGTGTGTTTGGGGCTGTCCTAGGGGTCGGGGGGGTGTAAATGAGGGTGGGGGTGTCCAAGGGGTGGGGGTGTCCAAGGGATATGGGAGGGGTGTCCAAGGTGTGTTTGGGGCTGTCCAAGGGGTCGGTTGGGTGTAAATGAGGGTGGGGGGGGGGGCTGTCCAAGGGGTGGGGGGTGTCCAAGTGGTGGGGGGTGTCCAAGGTATATAGGAGGGGTGTCCAAGGGGTGTTTGGGGCTGTCCAAGGGGATGGTGGGGTTTCCAAGGGGTCGGGGGGGTTTCCAAGGGGTCGGGGGTGTCCAGGGGGTGGGGGCTGTCCAAGGGGTGGGGGGTGTCCAAAGGGTGGGGGGTGTCCAAGGGATATGGGAGGGGTGTCCAAGGGGTGTTTGGGGCTGTCCTAGTGTTCGGGGGGTGTAAATGAGGGTCGGGGGGCTGTCGAAGGGGTGGGGGTGTCCAAGGGGTGGGGGGTGTCCAAGGGATTTGGGAGTGGTGTCCAAGGTGTCTGGGAGTTCTGTCCAAGGGGCCGGTTGGGTGTAAATGAGGGTGGGGGCTGTCCAAGGGGTGGGGGTGTCCAAGGGGTGGGGGGTGTCCAAGGGATATGGGAGGGGTGTCCAAGGGGTGTTTGGGGCTGTCCAAGGGCTCGGGGGGTGTCTAGGGGTCGGGGGGTGTCCAAGGGGTCTGGGAGGGCTGTCAAGGTGTGGGGGTTGTCCAATGGGTTTTTGAGGCTGTACTAGGGGTCTTGGGGGTGTAAATGAGGGTGGGGGGTTGTCCAAGGGGTGGGGGTGTCCAAGGGGTGGGGGTGTCCAAGGGATATGGGAGGGGTGTCCAATGGGTGTTTGAGGCTGTACTAGGGGGCGTGGGGGTGTAAATGAGGGTGGGGGGCTGTCCAAGGGGTGGGGGTGTCCAAGGGTTGTGGTGGGGCTCCAATGTGGTGGGGGAGGGCTGGCCAGGTTGTTAGGTGGGTATAGATGAGGGTGGGGTTTAGTTGGGGCTTGGGGGAGGGCTGTCATGGTTATTTTTGTTGTTTGGTTTCTGGTTGATTTTTGGTGAGAGCAGTGCAATTATTTTAAAAAAAATATCGCTTTCACGTCGGTTATTTTATAACCGACGTGGTAAATAAATCGGTAGGGGTTTATCACGTCGGTTTTTTCGAGAACCGACATGCTAAAAGGCCTTGGAATCGATTTACCACGTCGGTTATTGGATAACCGATGTGCTAAAACGTTTTCCATGCCTTTTTATCACGTTGGTTATTTAAGAAACCGACGTGATAATAGGCCCGGGGAAGGGTTAATCACGTCGGTTCTTGAAAAAACCGACGTGATAAACGATATCCCAGACGTTTTATCACGTCGGTTTAGAAATAACCGACATGATAAACACCGTGATGTTAGGGATGGTACGTCGGGTTTTAAATAACCGACGTAAAAAACGTTATTTATAACGTCGCCCGTATTAACGTCGCCTAAAAACCGACGTAAATAATGAAAAATAACCGACGTAAAAATTTTTTTCTGCACTAGTGAGACTACAACCTCACAAAAAAATATTGTTCGTTTTTATTTTACCACCTATGATGGTTGGGATGTTTGATATACATGCTAATTTTAATTAATATATATGTTACATTGGTTGTGTTTATACTTTTTAATCTTTTATATCACACATCATTCATGGTTTCCTTTTTTAAATAGGATAATATCGTTTTGTGGAATACTGGACCACAACCTCCTCTATATGACATGATTTATTCATGATATAGTGGAATGTATTAATAATGTTTAAAATTAAAATGTTTGATATATATGAAATTAATATTAAACTATAATTATAAAATATAATTATACAATTTACATTTCATTCTTTTAATACAAAATGAAATTGGAAATAAAGTTCATGTGTACGTATTGCACATTGTATACAAGAACGGTGTATTTAATTTCCTATATACTAACATTATGGAATATCATAATCACATATTTTCTGAATTTATATAATATTCATATAATTTTTTAAATTATGGATAAATTTAAATCATTGTATATGTAAAAGGAACAAAAATAACAAGCCAAAACAAAATTGAAAAACTAGGCAATTAACACCTGAAATAGTGAAAATAATGAATTATTATTGAGAAAAAGGTAATAAGATATTATAATAAGATCATATAAGATATCAAAAATTTTAATATGTTTTTTTTAAAGTTAGTAAAAATTTTAAAACCATTATACAATATTTTTAATAGAGTTCCACCAAAATGTAAGTGTAAGGTGATGGATTTCCATCTCACTTTTTACATCTATGAGATAAATATCATTTTAACAAATTAATTATTTTTTCTGGTGTTTCAACGAAACCATTTGATATATTATATCATTAATAACTTTATATTCATGTTATTAATGGTTATAATTTTTATAATTTCATTCTAGGGGTTTTGATTTTAAAATTACCAATTACTAAAATTTATCCTACAATCTCATTTTCTTTTGTGATTATTAACTTTATCTAAAAAATAACTTTATTATAATAATTTTTCAATTAAAATTATATTTCATTATGATATTTATATTATTTTATGATGAATATGATAATTTCTGAAATCTTACACCATATTTACATATGGTTCTTACTTTGAGTGTTATTTGATTTAGTGGGGAGAATTGATAAATCTGTATCCTTTACTCAATTTATATATTTGATATTGAACATTTTTTTTGAATTTAAATCAATCATTGAATATATGGGGAATTATTCGAACTTGAAAGACAGAGTTTGGGTACTATTTAATTTCATCCCTTCAATTTATCGATAGTCTCATGGGAAAATTTTAGTTGGAAAAACCCTTCACGTTTGTTACCAGTATTTTTAAAAATGTCTTGTTAATGGTATTGATAGTATAGTTATGGTTGTCCTAGGAAAATTATATTTCAACCACTGTTTTTTAAACCATATTGTTAAGGTTATTGATGGTAAAGGTTTCATGCACATGAGAAACATTTCATCCAATAATTAATCCTTTCATTCATTTTAATTATTATGATATATATTATTTTTATTATTAAAAGATTTATTGATGAATTTCATTCCCAGTTAATTTATTAAATTTAAAGTGTTTTCCATTTATTTTACCTTACTAAATTCACTATTATAGGTTATTAATTATTACATTCTCTTTACATTACCCTCAATAATAATTTTAGTTCACACTTATTTTATTTTCATTCCCTAGGGTATAACGTTAAACTCTTGGAATGGGATTCAAGGATGAAAATAATTTTTTTGTTATTTATTATGTTGATTTTTATTCCCAATTAAAAATCTGTCCTATATATTTTTTAGGGTTTCTAAAACTACTAAACAGATCAGTCATTTTGTATTTGATTCCTAGTAATCATTACATTGTAATATAGTTAGGCACCGACTCTGAGCTTATGGGGTTACAGAGTTATAGTTGGTAACAAATGATGTTTTGTAGAGATCATTGAAAATATATTTTGGAAAAATTTTATTAGGGAATATAAACCTAAGATATATTTTGAATATGAGTATTGAATAGCATCCATAAGAAACCATATTTATGATTGTGAGATAAAAAATGAAAAACTTTTTGAATTTATGTAATAAATTTCACTAATTTTTTGATTGTACCTAGAAATACCTAATCCAGCATATATAGTCATTTATAAATCGAACCTAATAGAAGGAAGGTAAACCTCACAAATTCACATTATCAAAATAGTAATAATGATCATATTTGTTATTTTATTAATCCGTTTTTTAAATAGAACTAGTCTCCTAAGAAGTATCATCATATGGGAACATTTTATCATTTGATAATGAGAAAAAGAATGAACTATATAAGGATTATAGCTTAGGATGTAAGTAGTTTAAAAATAAGGAATTTGAGAAAAATATAGATAAAGGAAAGAAGGAAAAGAATTATTTTCCAACATGTAATAAATTTGGAAATGACCTCCTGTGTACTTGCTTAAAAGGAATAGAGGTTTTCTACAAGTTTGGAGAGAATGGGCATCATTCTTGGTATAGAAAGGATAAGAAAAATATTTCCAATATTCAATGCTTTCACTTCAAGTATATGGGACACTATGAAAATAAATCTATCAAGTGTTAAAGGAATTTACTACAAAAGAAGGTAATCCATCAAGGTCAAGAATATGTTATTGATACAACTGAAGTGGAATGATTAATGTAAAAAAGGATTTAGATCCTTTGGTAATGTATTAAATGTATTTTATCAGTGATTTATCTGTTATAATAATTTTCAAATATATACTGACTTATTTTCAAAAGTATTTTATTAAGGATTTGAGATTTATAACATCCTAGCCCCATAATCCCGGTGTCGATGCATTATTTTATTACATTTTCATGATTAGAAGGAATAAAATCTTGAAGAACCGATCAGTTTAGAAATCTTGGAATGCTATATTACATAAAAAAATACCAATAATACATTTCTAAATAATAAATACAATTATGATACATAAAAATGTAATAAAATTTCTCCTTGAATTCTTATTCAAACGTTTCTTCTTCATAACCCGGGGAAAGGAAATACAATAATAGTTGGATAAAATTCTTAGTAAGGGTAAGTAAAAAGGAATAAATAATGAGTCAGTGAAAATAAATAAACATGAAATGATAAATAATTGTTAACACATTACATTCAAATGACTATATTTGGAAAATTCAATATGGAACGGTGAAATAACTAAAACACAATTTCATTAATCAATTAACTAAAAATGAAATGTTTCAATAGATATGTCGACACTAATTATCATGAATTAATAAAGATTATAACTAAAAGATGGAAATGGTTTAGTATTCTACATAATTTCTATAGAATATGATTGCTTATACTGTCAACACCTCTCATAAGATGATTTAAAACTACATATAAAAACTCGTTTAATTTGACCAACTTATTTGTCTCATGAGATCATGCCTATACATTGAGGTTCTATATAAATTATGGGATCCTCTATTCATTTCCTATCCAGTTAATTCATCATATAAAATAGTATAAATAAATAATAATCCGGAACAAAAAATAAATATTGAGTAATGAATACGAAATTATCAATATATATCACAAATAATTATATTACTATCAGGGTAGACACCATATGTAAAATGGTATACAGTTTAGGAAATAATAATATATATTGTTTTTGAATATGGATATTCAAGTAAATTTCATATGAAAAAATATTACAACAATGTAATTATTTCAGGAAAAATTTATCAATCACAAATGTAAGTGAGATTGCAATGATAATCAATAATAATATTCTTCAGGAGAATAGTCTTTAAACATTCCAAAGTGTCTCACCCCACATTAAAACATTTAAATCATAATCCCCATGGAGGTATGAAATTAAATGGAAATTCTAATATCATGGGAATAATTATATTCCTGATATTATTTGTTAAAGATATTTTATACACCAATAAAAGTGAATTGGTGCCCAATAACTAATCACACTCAATGGAACATAAATTGAGAGAAATTACTTTACCTTAACCATTTGTTTTGTGTTATTTATCCTCATGTATAGTGGTTTAAATATGTTACCAACTTATACCAGAAACATAATCATGTTTATAATATCATATATTAAATTCTTTTAATATATTGTTTACCCATTTGTTAACACTCTTTCATTACTTTAACTATTTTGGGTGATAATTTCAAAGTTTTCTAAAGTATTTTTTGACTTGTTAAAAGTTATTTTGATTACTTGGATTATTATTTAATCTTATATATAATATAAACCATTAATTAATTATCTTAAATATTCAGTATATATATATATGTAGAATAGTCCATAATATTTTGAGATAAGAAATGAAGTGTACTGTTCATGGAGTTGGTAGGTCATACGTATGCATGGATGCTACTTTCATTTCATTATTATATTTAAAAGAATGAAACTTAATTGATACATATTTATTTTATAATACTGGTATCATATTTATGTTATATATTTTATATAGTTTTTTTTAAATCACCCATAATATAGTCCATGTATAGAGTGAACAAATCACATCGCTTCGAGGGCGGTAGTCCACACTTCCTCAAATGCTGTTATCTTATTAATGAAAAATGGGATATATTGGATGTTTGTGTTATAAAAGGATTACATAGTTATAATTACAAAATAAATATCATATATATAATATATAAATAGAGTATCCATTTTCATTTCCACCATGATATATGGTAACAGAAAAATGAACAATCATCATTTCTTGAGGTGGTAGTTCATCATACATATAAATAGTATGTTTGTTACCCATTATATGGAATTGTGAGTAAGTGTAGGTTTAACTCTTTCGTAACTAAATACTAGTATATTGAGAATAATTTTGTTTTTATATAATAATTAAATAATAAGATGTTAGGGATTAGATATTGGAAATATAAATAAAAATCATAAGAAAGTTGGATACCTCTTAATCGAGTAACCCCTTTTGTTTTTCATTAAAAGGCTTCCATTGATTTATTTTTTTCCAAGGTAAGGATTATAGAATAATTTTTTTGGAAGCTATTTGGGAATATCTTGGCTTACCCTAATTTTTTTGAGATGTGTGTGTAATTTGGATAGGTGATGTCCTTTTATAAGGAAGGAAAATGACTCAGAGGGAATTTTTGTAAACAAGTTATGTGTACCCACGTTTTTACCAAAATAATGTCATGAAAAACCCAAAACACGGAATAATGGAAGGTTTATTGCCAAATTATAGACATCCAATTGGTGTGCGATAGGTGTATAGGTCATTTGGACCCTAAGTTAATGGTTTACTCATTTGTTAATCCTAATTTTTCCTTAATAAGTGTAAATAATTTTAATTACCTTAACTAATCTTATCAATAAAAAAAGTTTACTTTATTAGATATGATAAATTATTCTTATTTAAAATATTTAATCCATTTTTCCAAATTCTATACTCATATGTGGATGAAAATAATTAAAATTTAATCCCATCGATGGGATGAAAAAGTTGGTTTTTATGGTAAAAACATCAAAAAGATTATTTTGTTTTTTATAGTCAATTTCAAAGTGAAATTGATTCTGATGGCATAAATTTCATTAATTAATAAAAATATTTTCTAATTAAGCATTAAAAATTATTAAAATTATAATTTAACCTTACTAATAAATTATATTAGAAAAGTAGTTTTGAACAACAATTCAATATTTTTAATTATTCATTAAAAATGAAATGTTTTAGAAAAACAAAAAAAAATCACCCTATAAAAATAATTCTATTTTTATTTCAAGATGAATTTTATTTTGACATATTAAATCAATTAAAATTTCAATATTCAAATTTAAAATAGGTTATCCATTAAAAGGTTGCAAAACTATCTTAATAAAAATATAGTATTTTATATATAAAATTGGGGTTGTTTTTCTCTTATAACATTCAATTCTATCAGAAGAATATAAAAATATTTTATTGAATTTAATATATATATATATCACATTAATATCACTCAAAAAATTTAATTAATTTAATTTATTATTGTGAAATAGTTTTTTGAGTATAAAAATAATTATTTTTTCATACCCAATTTTATTTCATATTAATTTCTAATTAATTTATAACAAATTAATTCATTTAATATTTGAGTAAACCATATATTTTCCTAATATAGTTAATTCTATTGATAACCACTAATTTAATGGCTATATTAAGTCTTATTATATTATATAATAATTTTTTAAAAATATATTATTGTTCTGTTATAACTTGGTTTTCTGTGTAATGTAATATTTTGAAAAACGTATCTATGTGTGTAACACAAGCTTACTCAATGTTTCATGAATTAAAAAATATAGAATATAGTTAATAGTAAATATATTTTAAATTATTAGGGTATGGTATCCCATTACTATTTTGGTGTCATGTTTCATGGATTCTATAGAATATAAGTTTTTTTAATTTAGAATTTTGGAGTGTTATATTCTCCCCAACTTAAATAAATTATGCCCTCAAAATTTAAACATGGCCTTGATAATAGAGGGATTCAAAATAAAATACATTTAAAAGAATCACATCATTAAAAGGGTTAATATCAAATATTTTTAATAAGAATGAATTGAATGTAGAATGATTACATAACTGGGTTCTTTGGTAGGAGAACATAGGTGGGAAATGGAAACCTGGATATAGATGAAATATTTAACAATTATGTTCTGATGGAGAGTGATATTGAACATGTTTAAGAGAAGTATAACAATTAGATATCCTTAAATCTTTGATGATTTAAGGGCCATTTGATTCATCATTAACAAAGGAACTAGGACAAAAGTTTTGGTTTTATGATCATGTTTAATGGTGTTGGGTAATTCATTCACTGTCTAAGAATATAATTAAATATACTTTGTACATTTCTATAAGACCAATCTTATCCTTTGATATTTCAATGAACAATTTCTACTTCATATCTTAGGACAATATTCATTATATATTGATGTAATATATCGGTCTCTAAAATCATATCAAATCTTCAACTTAAACCATTTCATAAATATTAAACTTTTCAAAAATATTATAATTCCTCACTTTAGAAATATGGTTACTAAATTTTCATAATGAATTTATCATTTTCCATTAATAAACATGAGGTAACACTAAATTTTAACATTCCAAACATTTGAATAACATCATCATGTATCCGCTTGAAATATGGTAATAATTTGAATTAACATAAAACCTTATAGAAAACATGAATTCTTAGTTATTCCTCATATAAGATATATGTTATCAGATATATCAGATAAACCCAAAAAAATTAAATGCCATCAATGATAGCATATACCACTTGTTGAAAAGTAATTAATTAGTTCAAAGGTTGTCATTACATGTCCAAATCAATCATTTATTCATTATTATAACCACATTTGAAATATATTAAGGGTTGTTGTTACATCATTCATGTGTTTTTTTTTTGAAAATTATAACTTTCTACTTAATAACGTTTCTTGGTACCATTCAACATATAACCTCAAATCCACAATGAAAAAGTAATACAGTACAATCCTTATATATTTCATAAATCATATGATGCAAACTTCATAAATAAAATACTTTTAAAACATATTTCTTATATCCATATATAGAAGTACAATAATCATTGCACTTTTGTTATTAAAAATCATATGATTGGCCTTGATCCCTTAGTTTCTCCATTAGTATATTCCCTTGACACTTGGGGAATTCATTTGTGTAGTGCCCCATCTCCTTGTAGTTGTATAATTGAATAACAGAATTTCCCTTCTTTAGAGTACATTGGTTTCTTGGGGTGGCCTTTATCTCCAAACATATATAGCATACTCCCAATCCGTTCATGCAATTACTTGTGTGATTTTTTCCACAGTTATAACATGTGGGAAAATCCCTCTCTCCCATCACCTTCTTTGACTCATTCCCATTTTCATGTTTTTAAATGACCTATTCTGGTCTTGTTTTTTATTGAATATGTTCATTCTAGAAAATTCCTTCACCATATTGATTGAGCAAAAAACTAACTCTTTGTATAAATAAATGTTTTGGGAGACTAGTGCCCTTTAGAGACTTGGATTTAGAAATTCATTGAATTTTTCACTCTTACACTTAGTATTACATATATAATCCATTCTATACAAAGAAATAATTTTAATGGTGGTTTTATAATCTGCTACACTCTCTTATTCCTCTTTCTTAAAGCTAAGGAACTTCTTATTCATCACAATTTATTGATCATGATGGAAATATTTATCAAAGAATGAGTCCTTAAATGTCCTCCATTCCATGAGTTAATTATTTTTCCTCTCTTTTATTCTGGATTAGAGACCTCCACTATTCAACATCACCTTGGAGATAATTGACCGTATGTATAACCTTTTCCTTTTCGTTGGGTTCCAAGGCTGTAAATATCTTCTCTAGAGACTTAATCCATTTCTCAGCTACAATTGGATTTCTTGTCCCACTAAACGATGCTTGATTCTTCAACATAAAGTGTTATAGTGTAGGAAATTATCTCACTATAATAGGTTTCTCCATTTTGGAAAGGTCATTTAATATAACATAATTATGTTTCCCTAATATTTGCATTATTCTCTCTATCCTAATACCAATAGTATTTGTTTCCTTAGTGTGTAAATATATACATTTTCCAAAAATTATTGACATAATTTTTCATTCTAAGAACCATTTATAAAAAATGTAATATACTATATTAGATCATAAAATTATAAACCTTGTATAAGTCTAAATATGGTCTAGAAAATATCATAAATTTATTCATCATAAATCCTAGAATCATAAACTCTAGTTAGTTTGGGGGTATCATTACCTTCAATTCCTTCATAATGGTAGGTAAACAAAATGTGAATTATCAAAATTGTACACACTATTAGTGTCATAATAGGTGCACAATGAGGCCCATTTTCATGTAACAGGTGACCCCGAGTCAGGCCCAGAACACCTTGTTATAGTTTTCACTCCTTGGTACAATTATACTAGAACCACACCCACATGTAGTATCCAGAAATGGATGTATTTCTAGGAATATCCTCATAATATCTATCATTAAATAATTCTAATATGTTCCCCTGTATTTATCCTCAATGTATCTATTAGGTTTGTTCTCCCTAATATATGTTTTCTAAATATAGTTTCCATGTTTTTTGTTAAACATCCATTGAACCCAACGGTAACGCCCCAACCCCGTAAACATGGTGTCAGTACATTATTTTATTACGTTGGCATGACTATAAAGAATATAATCCTAAATTATTGATTATATTTGTAGTATTTTAAAGCTATATTACACATTTCATACCCATAACAATTTGGTAAATATTAAATAAAATCATGATAAATAAAAAGAAAATAGACAGTCTCTTTGAATTCTTATCAAAAATTTCCTATTCATAACCTAGAGAATGGAAACATAAAAAGTGTGATCTCAAATGCTCAGTAAGGGCATGAAATCTAGAATTAATAACAAATCGATGAGAATAAATCAACATGAAAAACTAAATAACTAATAACACATACCATTAAAACAAAAAGATAATGAAAATTCAATATGGTAA
The DNA here is from genome assembly GCA_963277665.1 of Viscum album. Lineage (NCBI taxonomy): Eukaryota > Viridiplantae > Streptophyta > Magnoliopsida > Santalales > Viscaceae > Viscum > Viscum album. The sequence goes on along the minus strand of OY728120.1, from coordinate 252,327,201 downwards.
GGTAAAAAAATTAAAACCTATTCCATTTAATCAATGAACTGAAAATGAAATGTATCTATAGATATGTCGATGAAAATCTCAGGGATTAATAATAAATAAAACTAAATGAGTTAAATTCTTTATTAATATATTCCATGTATGAGTAGCATGAAAACCTATACATTCCAGACCTTTCAGAAGACAATTAAAACTATGGATAGAATCCCGTTTAATTTGTCCAAATTATTTTTCTCATGAAAACCTATCGATACATCAAGGAGAAATGTAAATTCCAAGGTCCTCCTATCATTTCCTATCAAAATAATTCATCAAATTAGATAGATAAAATAAATACCATGCCTTATCAAATATCTATATTGAATAAAGAATATTAAATTATCAATACATCCCAATAATAATCAAATAACAATAAAGATAGACACTATATGTAAACTGGTATATGGTTTAGGATATAATAATATCCATTATATGATAAACCGAATAGTAAAGTAAATTTAGAATGAAAAATGATTAAAATAAAGAGGTCTTTTCTAGAGAAGTTTAACAATCACAAAAGGAAGTGAAATTGAAATGATAATATTTACAAACATTCACGAGGAAAATAATCTTCAGACAATCCAAGTGCCTCATACATCTTTGAAACCTATAAATCATAATCCCCGTGGAGGTATGGAATTAAATTAGACTTATAATATCATGTTAATAAGTATATTCATGCTATTATCTGTCAAATTCAATATAAAAGTGAATTGGCGCATAATAACAAATTAATATCAACATAGTATAAATTTATATTAAATTCCCTTACCTTAAGCTTCCTTTTTGTTTTTTGGTATTTATCCTCTTATATAGTGGTTGAAAATATGTGACTAACTTATACTAGAACCATAATAACTTTCATAATGTCATATGTTAACTTCTCACAAAATTTTAAGAGTCGTATCACTACTAAAAATTGTGGATATCACCACACATACATATCCATGGTTTAAAAAAACGTGGCTATAATTTAAGATAACACAATGGCTCATAAAATACCTATGCCATTACCCTTATTTCCCCCTGTTATCTCATGATCCCCACCACTACCAGCTCGTGATCCCCCTCCCTCCCATTATATGGTACTCCTCGTGACCCTCATCGCCTAGTATTACCACCCAAACTCATCCCATTCTACTCTTCTGAGGCAGACACCCACCATGGGATGATCCTCCTCTAACGATGTGGTCACCCCACCTCCCTTCTAGGGTTCCTCTTCCTCTGTCAACATAGCTCTGCTGCAGCAATCCCACTTATCCATTGGTGTGGCTTCGATGCGGCCTCCCTACCTCCCCACAGGTACAATTCAGACGTAGCGGTGTGAGTTTGACCAGACCATAAGGTACCCATATTGTCCAATTTTTTGGGTTTTCCTTGAAGCTGGGGTTTCATCCATGTTTTGGGCTACCTTAAAGCCGATTGAGGCTGGATTAGGTCTCACATTGATAATGGGTCAATGGTTTCAGATCACTAGATTGATATATTGAGCACATCATATGTTTCTTATTATAAATTGTATTCAAATTAATTCATTAGTTCTATTAAACCATTGTTTTATGGTTTCATTCCATTTTCGCATGATCTTGGTGGGTGTTTCCAATGAATTCCATTTTCATTAAAAACCATTTGATTCTTGTGTTTTCTAAACCTGTTATTATTTCATTACAATTATAATTGTATGAGTTTTTTGGATAAATTCTAATGTTCTTAAAAATAACTTCTATTTATGTTGTTCCATATGATTTTTAATGATGTGGTGTTAATGAAAAAAATAATCTATTAGGACTTGTTGGATTATTGTTATGTTTCTATTTATTTTAAGAGGTTTTTGTGTTAAATAATCTTTCGTAATAATTTTTTAGAAAGGGTGAAATGTTTTTTGATACTAACATGACAACCAAAGGACAGTTTGAAAATGATTATAATATATTTTTCATTTTATTAGTTATCCCGTTCGATTAATCACCCATGGTAGTATGTTCTATAAGAGTATATATATTTCATCAATTTAATGTGATTGTGATTTGATATAATGTGGAATGAAAATGTGTTTTTCATTAAAATTGTGTATGGAAAAGGGATAAAGTGTTGATTTTTTGATGTCTTGCTATAGATTATACTTTATATATGTGGTAGATGTGTTATAAAATGATTCACTACCAACAATAGAAATATTTATGGGATTTTTGGGTATCTAAGTGGGATGTTGAGAAATTTTATATTTATTAGTCATGTTTGCATAATTATTAGGATCATTTAATGCATCGAGGGAATCAAACTATAGGTATTCCACTAGGTACGGCTAGTTGTACAAATACACTAATGTTATATATTATCATGTTCTTCGATAGTCTAAAATATTATTCGAACTGACTATATATTGGATAGTCTAACTATTATCTATGATGGTTACCTATAATATAAGAAATAATTTACCAAGACCTTTCCTTGTAACAACACTCTAATAATGATTTTATTCTATTTTCATCCACTACATACCATGATATGTAATACTTTACATTACCTCTTTTTATGGCCAAGCTTGAATATATAACATATCCTAGAATGGTTTATTGTAATTGAAATTAGTTTATAGTGACTCTTTGGTACATAACGCACTTGGTTTTTACCTTTCCGTATTAATTTAATATAGTTTTTATACAACTATTTGTTTCCTATATTACTTGAAATTATTTCTTATGATATTTAAAACTAGTATTGAAATGGAACTTTTTAAGGTTATTTGATTTCACTAGTTTTTCTCCATCAAAGTTGTGAGTGTTTGAAAAAAAACTTCAACTGAAGATATTTATGTATGTACACAACATGATTTAAAAATAAGTATTTAGATCAGGACCATGAGTGGATTTTTAAAATTGAATCATTAATTTCATTAACTTATTTCAAACTAGCATTTAAAAAATGTCTTGAAAAAAGAAATTCAAATACTTTTCATTGTAATCCAACTAGAAAACCTTTCTAACACCATATATATTCCAATCATTGTTTATAGACTCTGTAGATTTTATAAGTACATGTTATTGAATTTTATAAGCTTCTTCTTTTGTAATAATTTTCATAGGTCTCCCTTGTATTAGACCATGTTCGTTATGTTCGATAAAGAATCAGGTTCATGAGTACATTTTTGGTTTAGTATTATAGATTTTATTGTTTCTTTTTTTTACAGTTTATATTCCTACCAATTAATCATGAATAGTATTTTGGGATTTATATTTATGCTTGTTGTATCTCTATTAAGGTATATTGAATGTGATATGGTAATTTATTTGAAAATTTTATTTTTTTGGATTCATTTTGATTTAAAACTACTTATTTCTTCTTTCAAGGTAGTCCTACTTATGAAAATTTCCTATTATATTCCCAATAAGTTTCCACTATTTCTTTATTTTTATTTATTGTTTTTAAACCAATCCAAATATTTACTTGAAATATTTTCAATTTTATATAGTTTACTTTTTTCTCGGAAGAGTTGATGTAGTTCACTCCATGGTGTATGTATTGAATGTCATTGGATATCATTTGGAAAAAAAAAATCTTTATTAATTATCATGTTTTTTAGTATTAGAATGTACATATAAATCAGTATATTCTTTTTTCATATTCAGTTTTCGAGTCATGTATCATTTATCATATACATTTGACTCACTGGTCAAATATATATTAGAAGTCATTATATATCATTACTTTTCCAATTATATTCTTATAGAGGGTTTTTTATGATGAGTCAGGTTCTATCCACCCCCCTCAACGGTAGTGATTTTGAAATTGGATTTGGGTAAGGTTTCTTCTGTTTTTATTCTTTGGGTTAATATTAATTAACGATTTTGTTATTTTTTTGTTCTTTATATTTTTTTAGTACTTATTTTGATATGTACCTTTTCACATAGAGACTATTTAGAAACCATAATTTGTAACTATTAATTTTTTAACCATAGAATGAAATAATGTATGCAACATGTTATTAATATCAACCTTTTTTATCTGATATTCCATTAATATAGTCTTATATGTAGAAGTTTTTTTATACCTAAACTAAAGTACCCATTGTTTTATGTTTGTTATATTTGTTGTTAATATGTTTCAACATGTATGTCCTAGAGAATATGGGTGACATATTGAGATTTAACCCAAAGGGGATGAATGATCTCCCCAAACATTTGGTTAAAGATGACTGAATAGTCATGTTCTAAATCGCTTATATGTTAAATTAAAAGTTTAAAATGGTTAAAATAATAGGGAATAACTTTTTAGTATAGTGTAAAATCCATCAATTGCGTATTGATCATGAGGGATTCTAAAATTATGGATCAAAACACAAATGGATGAATTCTGTTGGTGGATGATGTTAAGGAAACCTTGAGAATGTAGTGAGCCACTTGAAATACAGAAAATTGATTTTATAATGTATTTTAAAGTTCCATGTAAAAAATTTAGAAGATTTTTGAATTATCTTAATAATAACCACAATTATTTGAAGATTTTATAATTTGAATTTAAGAGTTTTTTAAGGAATAGGGTTGCTTTGGGGAAGCCCTAAATTAATTTTAAGTATTATGGAATTTTGAGTTTAGGGAGAAAAATGGATGAGTATCATATCATATGATATTTCGTAATATATAATCCTTTATAACCTACAAGACTATCTAAGATTTATTTATCTATAATATAGTTGGAATATTATGAGAAATATGATTTTTTTAAGATATAAGAACATCATAAGACACTATAAGTGTGTGGGGGTGGCAGTGCTATAGGGGGTGTGGAGTGTGTGTGTACTAGGGGTGTGCAGGGGGTGTAGTGGTGGTGAAGGGTATGTGAAAGGGGTGAGTGTAGGGGGTGTCTAGGGTGCAGGGTGTCGGGGTTAGGGGTGGAAGAGATGTGTGTGCAGGGGGTATGAAGTGTGCAATGGAGGGTTGGAGGGGTTGAGGGGTGTGCATGGGTTGTGATAGGATGTGAAGGGTGTGTGTGTTGGGTGTTTTCAAGGGTTGTTCAGGGTACAACGGTAATAGGTGTGTTCAAGGGTGGAGGGAGTGTGTGTAGGGGGTGTACAGGGTGTGGCTGGTAGGGGGAGGGGTGTTTTTAGGGGGTGGGTGGAGTGTGTACAGGGGGCGGGAAGTGTATTGGGGTGGAGGGAGCGTGTGTAGGGGGCAGGAAGTGTGCAGTGGATGGGGATTCATTCATGAAGTCTGAGTTGAGAGTGTCTAAAAATAAAATTCTAAAAGAACCGATAATCAAGGTAGTGAAGTGGAGTCCAAGATTCATAAGTAGTTCTTGAAGACTAAAAATTGGTCAGAGACGCTCTGTTACAAAAGAAGGATATTATTTTTGGATCCAGGGACATCATTGGACATCTTGGTGATCTAGTTAAAGTAGAGGTAAGAAACAAAGAACAATAGGTGTGATATCTGTTTGAAGAAGTTGGGTGGGATTTTGTGTTTGATCACATATACAATATATTGATACCTCACCTATGTAATATAGTGATACTAGTTTTAGGATTATAGTTGTACAAACCACTATATCATTGGTGTTCATGTTCATGGTGATAAATATATGACTTGAGCATGCCAATAATAGTGTGTATTGGGTATCCCTAGAGGATCTGAATCTTATAAAAACACATATTCCATACATTAATTTCTATATTTCACTTCATGTAGGTATAATATTGGTTAAACATGAAAATATCCATATTTATTAACTGAAAACAATGGTTAATGTTCCAAAGGGTTTGAAAATTTAAAAGAACAAATTTGAATCTTCTTAAAAATTGACCACATCTGATTCACCCCCCTAGATGTGTCTGCACCAGTATTATGGTATTAATTGTTGAATGATAAAAGTAAATAACCAATTATCTCATGTTTATAAACAGTTTATACAAATAATGAATACACATTCCAGAAGAAAGGAGATCATGCACCAAAAGATTTTGTAATCATATTAGAAAACTAGTTCGAAAAAAATCCAAGTGGATTGAGTAAAAATAAAAGAAGTAAAATTCTATACATTATAAAATTGGTATACATATATCAACGAAGAATAACGTTGAATTATATAAGAAGAACATGTTTAAATATGATGTTTCAGTCTAGAAAAACAAGAATAATATAAGAATGAATATTTTGGGGCATTTTATACATTCAAGGAATGGATTTTCCATGTTACGAAAAATGTATCATCCCTATTTCTCACATTTATGTATTGATGGAAGTTGAATTTATTCCCATATTTTGGTAATTTTTTTATTTTTTAATGTGAAATTGAAGGTGATGTTTGATTAATAAAGAGCTTATTCCCATATCTATTCATGGGTTGTTCATCAAAGATTAAATCGTTATGATTTGAGTTTAATGAGTGAGTTAGAATATAGTGTCCATTACAAATGAAAATGATATCAGTTTTGATTGAGATAGAAATCTATGGACATATTCAATCCTAGGATGAAAAAATATATATTTCATAAAATATGTAAATAAAGTGTATCAATTTAAGAGTTTTTATTCATGGTCTCAAACAACTAAATGTATTTTCGATTTTATATGGGGGATACTATAGGGGGAGGGGATACTGTAGGGGGGAGGGGGTTTGTGTGCAGGTGGGGATACTACAAGGGTAGGGGGTGTGCAAGGGGTGGGGGAGGGGGTGGGAGGTTGGGTTTGCAGGGGGAGGTCGGATGTGCATGGGGAGGGGTGGGAGGTGGGGCTGTATGGGGGACTATGATACTGTTGGAAGGGGCTGTGTAGGGGGTGGAGATGGGGCTACTTTGGGGGGGGGCTTTCATAGTGGGTGGGATGTGGGGGTTGTAGGGGGACGAGGTTATGCTACATTCGGTGGAGGGGGTAGTCCAGGGTTGGGGGAGGGGGTACTACAGGGGGAGTGGGTGGATAGGCATGGGGTGAGGGAGGGGGTGATGTGCATGGGGTGGGGGGCGATTGTGCAAGGTATATCATTGGTATGATACAACAACACATAATATTATTTCAAGGTTCACCCCCATTGAAGTTACTATTCTACACATTTAATTCATCATCCTTGTTTGAAACTTCAAATATTAAACAACAATAGTTACATCCCTTGATGGGGAATAACCAATGAATTAATGTCAAAATTATTTTTTTATAAATGACTACCCACAAAAGATGAAGTTTGAGCATCTAAAATTGGAATTCACAATATTTTGGGTTCCCCAGTTGGAAATGAACTAGAAGGTGAGTGAAATTGAAAAAATGGATTTTCATTACATTCTTATTTAAAGAAATATTTTTCAACTTAGATAATGATGGAATATGAACAAAAAGCCTTTATTAATGATCATTTTATTTATTTTTGGGATGTAAATATCAATTTGAATATTATTTTTTCTTTTTTGTTTATGAATTCATATATCATTTATCATGTACATTTGACACACTGGTCACTTATATATAAGAAGACTTTATATCACATTTCTTTTCCCTCTATTTCTTTATAGGAGGTTTCTTATGATGAGGCTAGTTCTATCCACCACCATCTAATACAGTGAGTTTAAAATCGGATTTTGGTATGTTTTATTCCATTTTTTTCAGACCAATGTTGGTTAGTGATTCTATGATTTTTGGGTTACTTATATTTTTGTAGTGCATTTTGGATCTGGTTGAGGTGGATTCATGTTGATGTTCATAAAGGCGTACATATGTATTCATAGGCATTCATATACATGAATAAGTTCCACATTTATATATATTCACTCATGGCAGTATTAATATATATATTGGGGGTAGGTTTGATTATATATTGATAAGGAAAATGCATACATTTGTAAGCATACAGGTGTATATGAAAGTATAAACATATATCTAAGTACCCCTTGTCCATATTTGTCCATGAAAATATGTACATAGGGGCTAGTTGTCCTTATATATATGTGTGTTTGTGAATTTTCATATCCATACAAGTAAAAAACGAGGATTCATGTTTTCATCATCAAAAGAAGTGTACCTTGAGTTTGGTGTAGGTTCCCTATGCCTAAACCTTTAATTTGAATTTTATAATTTCATTATTGTTTTAAAAAATTGTTTCCATAATTACTTGATAGTTTTGAAAACTGGTTTTATAATAACTACTATCTTAGTCAAGGAATAATTTAATAAGAATATAAGGATTCTATGATTATTGGAAAATAAAATGAATCTAAGATTACAATTTATTAGATGATTTTAATCTACATTTACCATGTAAAACAGAAGGATTAACAACCAACCATAAGGATAGTAGTTGATTTTTTTATCTATGTGAGAAATGTTACATGTATCTCAACATATATATTGTTCATGTTACATTATCCACTTTTATTAAGAAATAAAGAAAATATATTTCATGAAACAAGACTGTTTAAAATCCCTTACCCTTTGGGAAATCCCATCCAAAATTAACTTAAAAAGGACATTCTATTCATGTTCCAGGTCATTTAAAAATATCATCATGATCGTAAGGGATTAAAATGGATTGATTATAGAATCCGGTGGAATAAATAACTCATAATTATATGTCTTAGGAATAAATATTAATCTCCCTTCAAGGGTTCATTAGAAAATCATAGCCAACTCGATAATTGGAAATGATATTTCCTTCAATTTAAAGATGACAGTATACTCATTTTGTGAAAACATGAAGTGATCATTCTTATAAAAATATAAAAATTTCATGAGTCAAGAAACTCCTCTTAGTGACTTAAATGATAATTTTTGGGATTTTCCTCTTGGAAACACGTAATTCCTAGCGTCATCATACACCTCTTAGTAACTGAAAATTCATTAGGTAAATTTATACCTTATGGGAATTCCAAAATGAATTAAGATAGTATATTAATCTTGGAATCCCAAATTCCAGAAGCTATGTACTTTAGGAAACCATAAAACCTTGATTTTAGAATCTCCACCAAGAAAATTATTATTTGGTATTTGATACTTTTTTCTTAAACTTTTTATTCAATTCCATGGTAGTAACATATTAAATCTAAAATTTTAGGCTCTATTTCCAAAGGCTTCACAACACCAATAATAACCAATAAATCATTCTATATCAACATATTATTTATTTATTCCATGAAGATAATAATTTTTCTAATATGTAACCCTAACATATCATAGTTTGTGGTTAGTTGATAAGATATCCAATGTTCAGGGGGATGGGTGTGTAGGGGTTGCGCATGGGGTGTGTAGAGGAGGGGGCATGGGGTGTGCTGGGGGAAGGGGAGCGGTTCTGTTATGTTCTATTTCAACATCCATGGTAGGGTTCATGTGATTGATATGGGTTTCTAGGGGGAGTGCAATGGGAAGGGAGGTGTGTAGCGGGTGCATGGGGTGTGAAGGGGAGGGGCAGGGGGAAGGGGGTAGGGTGGTGTGTAAGGTTCTTTTACAAGGGGCAGGGGGAGGGTGCATGGGGTGTGTGTCGGGGTGTTTAGGGGGTGAATCGGGTGTGCAAGGGGAGTATAGGGGTTGCATGGGGTGGGAAGGGTGTGTGTCGGGGTGTGTGTAGGGGACGCATGGGGTGTGTGGGGGAACTTGGGGGTGTGTAGTGGGTGTGCAGAGAGTTGTGTGGGGCTGCATGGGGTGGTCATGGGTGTGGGGGTGCAGGGGGTGCATTGAATATGCAGGGTGGTGTGTAGGGGGTGCATGGGGTGGGCAGGGGGTGTGTAGGAGGGGGCAGGGGTGGGGGTGGGGGTGTGTTGGGTTCTGTTGCAATGGGCATGTTGAGGGTGTAGGTTCGCATGGGTTTTTTAGGGGGTGTGTATAGGATGGGGTTGGTGGAGGTGGAAGGGAGTGTGTGGGGTTTTGTTAAAAGGGGAAGGGGAGTGTGTAAGGGGTGTGTAGGGGTGAATGGTTTTTCCCCTATAAACGGCATACTATCACCAAACTCGAATCATTCCATATATCACTGGTAGCCTAAAATGGGATCAAACATAAACCCTAGTAGAGTTCTCACATGTTGAGATTGGCTAAATGAAACATCTACTAAAATATCATTATACCCAATAGAGAACTATACACAAGATTCATCATCGGATTAGTGGGTGACCTAACCTGATGGAAAACATAAGTCTCAAACTCTATTTAATCCTCCAAAACCCAATGACCAACCTCACCTTGAATCCTAGGAATTTTGTCACAAACACACATGCAATACAGTCATATTACTAGGTTTAATCAGTGAGAGATTCACTCCTCTCCACTTGAAGGAAGACCAAAGTAGAAAATAATATGTAATCAACCCTCAATATTTGAGTCATGTATACAACGTAAAATAATCCTTGAATTAAAGCCTTATTGACCATTCAACAATATAAATAATCTCAAATGAAATATTTTTAATTTCAATACCCAACCTCTCTATCTAGGAAATATGTTTATGGAATGATTTCTTTTTTGATATGATAAATGCATGATTACTGGAGAAAATTTCGGAGAGCTAACATAGGACAAACAAGATAATCAAAAATAACCATTATATGTTGCAGTTACATTCCTGATTAGACTACTTAACTGGTGTAATAGGTTTCTAATTGATCAGTATATTATAAAAGTTATTGTTAATAGATACATTGGCCATCAAACCACTATTGGGTCCTCTGGTCTGATAAACCAATAAGTAACCCCTTAACACCATTGCCTTCAGTATCCCAAACAAATACTAATATAATCATAAATTATAAACTACATAACTAGGATTCATACTGCATTGATACCATCATAACATGACCTAAACCACTCTGACCCAACTTGGTTAGGTGATGAGTTCACAGTTCCACCCTGAGACTTCATCATAAATATTGTTTTCTTATGGTATGGGAGTATTTGAAGATGCATGTGACCTTTTTTCTAAAATGTGTAGGTTTTTACCATAGTTCCGACCAATAACAACATTGTTATAGCCATGGATTGGAACTATGGAAACATGCATATAGCCATGGTTTTTAGCTGTGAAAATACGGCCATATCCATGGTTTTCAAATATGGCCTTAGGTATTGCATGACTTTTTATTCTTCCAGAGTTTGAAAACTATGACAATAGGGTTGTTGACATGGTTTAAAACCATGTCTATGTCCCTATATCCATGGTTTGAATCATGGCTATAGGTTTTTCCCTATAGCCATGCCAATTCCAGTAACGGTTTATAAAACCATAGTTATAACTTATAGAAATGGGTTTTGGGCCTATAGCCATAGTTTCAAATAGTGGATATAGCCTAATTTTGTACTAGTGCATGTTAACACTCTTTCATTACTATAACTATTTCAGGTGACAATTCCCTAGTTTTTTCACATATGTTTTAAATTATTACTTATTGTTCCTATTAATTAGTTTCTGATTTCATCATCTCCTGAATTTAAAAAATGAATTAATTTTCTTACATATTCAGTATATATATATTTATATCAGATCCATACTATTTAGAGATAAGAAATGAAGTTCACAGTTCATGGAGAAGGTAGGTCGTACTTACTCATGAACACCACAATCATTTCTCTGTTGTGTTTAAAAATTGAAAATTAAATGATACATATTTATATTATTATTCTAGTATCATATGTATTTTATATTGGTTACATTGTTTTATTAAAATCATTCTTAATTCATTCCATTTATAGCGTGAATGAATCACATCGCTTCGAGGGGGCGGTAGTCCACACTTTCTCAAACGATGTTATCATATTAATAAAAAATGGGGAGTATTAAAGGTATGTGATATAATAAGATTAAATAATTATAAAGATATCATAAATATAATATATATCATGTATAAATAGATTTCCAATTTTAATTTCCACTCTGAGAGTGGGTAATGGAAAAATGGATAATCATCATTTCATGAGGCAGTTGTTCTTTATACATAGAAACAGTATGTTTGTTACCCATTAGATTGATGTTATTGTAATTATATGTATAAAAATTCAATAAAAACGTACTAGTATATTTAGGATAAATTTTTCGTTATTAAATACTGAAATAATAAGATTTTAGTGATTGGATATTTGAAATTAAATTAAAAAATGTAAGGTTGATTGTTACCTCTTAATCAGGTAACTCCTTTTGGTTTCACCAAATTGATTCCATAGATTGAATTGTTACCCAGGACAGCCTTCTAAGATGAAGTTAGGGGTTTTGGGAAGGTATTTGGGAAGATATTTCCCAAACATAACTGTCTTAATATGTGTGAGGAAGTGGGAGACATGGTGGCCTTTTATAGGGGATGAAAAGGACTCACAAGGAATTTTTGAAAATAAGTTATGTGTACCCACATTTGTACCTACCAAAGTCACACAAAACAAACCAAACATATTAATGGAAGGTATATGGCGAAATTATGTACATTTAATGGATTTTGGAAATGTTTCAAGGTCATTAGGGCCCCTAAGATAAATGTTCAATCATTTTATGCATAATTTTTCCGTAATAAGTGTAATTAATTTTAATTACATTCAAAAATATTTCTGGTCAAAAACATTATTGACTGTATTAGACACTATACATTTCTATGATTACAAATATGGAGTCCATATATTCATATTACAAACACATAAGTGGCATAAAATAATTTAATGTTAATCCGGCATACGGGACGACAAAGTAAGGTTTTATGGTAAAAACGTTCAAAAGATTACTATGTTTTTATGGTACATTTTAAAGTGAAACTCATTACAATGAAATATATTTTATTAAATAATATAAATAATATATAATTAAACATAAAAACAAATTATAATTTAATTTAACTTTAAAAATAAATTAGTTGAAAATTCAGTTTTGAACTAAAATTCATTATTTTAAGTATTCATTAAAAAATGAAATGTTTCAGAAAAGTTTCAAAAATTAACTCTAAATTAAAAATTATATTTATATTTAAAATATGATGTTTATTAAGACATATTAAATCAATTAAGGTTTCCAAATTCATATTTCAAATGGGTTCTCCTTTAAAAGGCATCAAAATTTCCCTAATACAAATACATAATTTTATGGATAGAATTCATTACTTCTATGTTATGCCTTCCAAATAAATTTGATGAATATAAAAAATATTTAATTTAATATAATATATTTATGTATAAAATTAATTTCACTCACTAATTTAATTTAATTTAATTAATTAGGGTAAACTCTTTAGTGAGCATAAAACTAATAATATTTTTTTCTTATATTCAATTAATTTTCATATTCATTTCCAATTAATTAATAACTAATTAATTATTTTTAGATTTTTGTAAACAATATATTTTCAAATGATAGTTAATTATATTGTTACCCTATAATTTAATTTCTAGTTTAAGTCATATTATACTAACTAATAATATTTTAATAATATATTATTGTCCAGTTAAAACATAGTCATGCGTGTAATGCTATCTTTTACAGAAATTATCTCTTTTTTGTAATTCTATATAAATCAGTTTTTCATGCATTAAAAAAATATAATATATATAATAATAAATAAATGTTAATTAATAAAGGTATTATATCCCCTTACATGCTTCTTTTCACATTTCATACCCATTATCAAATATAATATTCTTACTTTATAATTTTGGGGTGTTACAAGATCATTTGTTGAATGGTACAAATAATAGTTATTCAATATCATGTTAAATAATTTTGAAAGGAAATTATTTATTGAAATACATCCCTTAATATGATCCAAATGTTGAGACAATTATTCCTGAATAAGGAAATGGTTGATGTGAATTAAGTGAATGTGATACTTCTAACTGCATTGGAACTAATTCTAATTTTTTTGATCATGATACTTGGATGGTTAATAAGTGATACAATTTATAAAATGGTTTATTTATATCTTTTAAAATGGTTTTAAAGAATGGTGTATTAAATGATTTCTCAACTCTAGGAAATGACTATTGAAACCAAAATTTGGTCCTATTATATGCATTTTTGAAGATATCAATATCCTTTATTCACACCTATGGTTTATGGCTTTATAGTCAATAACTTTCTCATATACATGTTCTCTATCTCCCTCCGTCAGAACATGATAATTGTATTTCAATTCCATATCCATTGTTTCATTAATTTTATCCCATTTGAAAGACTGGTATTTAGAAACCTTCTCATTTCATTATCCCTCTTATTAATAAGATATTTTATTAACCCTCTTTTCTATGTTGAGTTTTCAATAATAGTTTATTTTCATATATCAATCCCTTGACTACAAAGATCATTATTGAATTGTGATGATGAAATTTATTTATTCTTGGTAGAAAATAACACCCAAATACATTATTATATTTTAATTATATAATAAAATTAAATTGATTTCTATATTTTATTATACACAACACCATGTTAATATTATGCTTCACACAATACTGAGTTAGCCTACATTACACACCGGTCCAATTTTTACCACTTTATATGGAAACCATATTTTCAATCTAAAATTAAATTTTTTAATAATTTTATTTTCTCAAAATAAACTTCATTTTTGAATTTATAATGTCCAATTTATCTTATGGTGAATTTGTGGTAGTTTTATAAGAAGCTTGTTGTTTTTATAAATAGTGTAAAGTACTACGTTTTTGTTGAAAACTATCATTTCATTTAAATAATTATTAATGTTAAATTATATTTTAATATGGTTTTAATTTCAAAATAGATAAATTATACAAAAATGGATCTAATTTTGTTCATTGGATTCTTTGTAATACAGAATTTATTTATAAAAAAATAATGAACTTTTGAATATTTTCACTTTAAAACCCATCTTTCTATCCATGTGTGTAGGATTAGCTTCAAATTTAGTTTTTCTATTTTCATGAATTCAATGTTGAAAAATGGATCAATATATTCAGAATAATCTTAATATTTATTTTATTATGAGATAAACTTATTTTTTACCAAAATATTAGTGAATGTAATTAAAATTATTTAGAGTGATTAAGGTGAAAATTATTTTACATAGTGTTTAATCATTAATCATAAAGAGAAAATTGACATAAACACTTGTTCAAAATCAATTGTATTTAAATAGGTATACCATACCCCATATGTGTTTTAATATTATGAGTTATTGGGATACTATTACATGAATGGGGCCTATATAATATGTTATGTATGGGAAAAAGAAAAATAGGAACCCTCCTTACCATAAACATTTATAAAGCCTTGAGATTTTAAAAAAAATCATATATAGGATATAAATATCCTTTTAAAATATAATTGAGTTATTTTTATAATAACAATTTATCATTAATTTTTATTGATGAATTAGTAACATAATATTCTTAAGAAATACCTAAGGAGTGATTCTTATGTTAATAATTAAATAAAATAAATGATACTAAAAATTTTAAATGTTAATAGAATTGAATTAATTATTGTGTTGCCTTGTTATTTTAGATTAATATTTGATATTACATATATTTTAACAACATATTGTTTAATGCCTTCATTTTTATTATATTTTAAAATTTAAATTAATTAAATAATGTCCAAATATACATTAAGGTTATTTTATAATTGAAGATATTTTATTAAAAGAATTAAAATTAACATGAAATAATATATACTAAAAAATGATTTTTAAAGACATTTTTCTAGGATTTGAGTTAATGTAGTGAAAACATTCTTACCATGTTTCGAGTTAATGTAGTTTTTTTGCACATAACATTCACTTTAGTTAAAATTACTTTCCAAAATACATGGGTTTTTAATATTTTAAATTCAGATGTAATATTCAAAATTAATTGGGCATATATTTTCTTATAAATATAACTTTAATTTACTCTTATGGGTTAAATTATGTTTGTTAGAAAAATAATTTCCATAATAAAAAACAGAAATATTAAAAGTGGGTAAACATAAATGTTAAGTAAAAAAAGTAAAACGATGAAATTAATTTTTTTATTATATGTTATTATCTACCATAAAATCAGTTTAATGCAATATTTAATAATTTTAGTGGTTCATAAGTTAAGGGATACCTCCGAGTAATGGTTACCTTTATATATTTATGGGAATTCCACTCCCCCTCCATTCTAAAAAGGAAATCTACCCTCTAACTTCATCTAAACATTCATGAAATTTATCTCATCCAAACATTAATAAAAAAATCCAACAAAATACCTCCTCTAATACTAGAGTCCTATATTATTTAGAAAACAATCCATTAAATTCGTTTGGTGAAAACCAATATGAGTTACCCAAAAAAGAGTTAACATTCTTCAACAATCACTTTTGTTATATTTATTTCTAGAACTATTAAATCTGTGTGATTTCATGATTATATTATAACATAATTATTCTAAATATATTGAGATTTTTTTATTTTAATGGTTCTACCTACACTTACACACTCTTCCATTCAATGGTTAATGACATTATTGTTAGTGAGTATGGCCGCCTATTGAAATGATGTCGTTTAGTTTTCCTTTACCACCTCTCATGGATGGGAATTATGATAGAAAAACTATTTTTATATTATATATATGATATTTATTTTATATTCATATATATTGACATTTTATATTACGCATTACTTCAATATTTCTATTTTTTTAAATACGATTACATCGTTTTGGGACACGTGGACTACCACCTCCTCTATGCGATGTGATCTATTCATTCATTAAATGGAATGTATTAAGGAAGATTTTAATTAAAATATGTGATAAATATCAAATTAATATGATACTAGAATTATAAAATACATATATATCATTTAAATACATATATACAAATTGATCTCTTATAAGGAATATATTGACCCTTAAATAGTGAAAACATTCTTACCATGTTTCGAGTTAATGTAGTGATTTTGCACATAACATGCACTTTTGTTAAAATTAATTTCCAAAATACATGGGTTTTTAATATTTTAATTTTAGATGTAATATTCATAATTAATAGGGCATATATTTTCTAAATAATATAACTTTAATTTACTCTTATGGGTTAAATTACGTTTGTTAGAAAAATAATTTCCTTAATAAAAAACAGAAATAGTAAAAGTGGGGAAACATAAATTTTAATTAAAAAAAGTAAATCAACGAATATAATTTTTTGAATTGGATGTTATTATCTACCATAAAATAAATTTAATGTAGTATTTATTAATTTTAGTGGTTCATAAGGTAATGGATACCTCCGAGTAATGGATACATTTATACATTTAAGGGAATACCACTCCCCCCATTCTAAAAAGGAAATCTACCCTTTATCTTCATCAAAACTTTCAAGAAATTTATCTCATCCAAACATTAATAAAATAATCCAACAAACTACCTCCTCTAATACTATAGTCCTCTATTTTTTAGAAAACAATCCACTAAATTCTTTTGGTGAAAACCAATATGAGTTACCCAAAAAATAGTTAACATTCTTCAACAATCACTTTTGTTATATTTATTTCTAAAACTATTAAATTTGTGTGATTTTATAATTATATAATAACATAATTATCCTAAATATATTGAGATTTTTTTATTTTAAGGGTTCTACCTACACTTACACACTGTAACAACCCGAGATTTTATGAAAAATATTCTTTTTAATTTTATTAATGTCTTGTGTTGTACGCTACACCAAAAGGAGCTTGCACAACATACATCTTTGACTTGCCTTGCATTACACGCAATCACAACCTTCCTTGATAGCGTGTGTAGTACGCAATACTGAGTTTCACGAAACAACGATATGCTATTAAAATATTATTAAAACCAGCCGTTATGAATAGTAATAACCACTTTTTAAATTTTATAAATTCTATATCTCAAAATGGACTTCATTTTTGGATTCGGAGTATCGAATTTAGCCTAAGGTGAAATTTTGGTACTTTTCGGATAACTTTCATATTCTGATGAATAGTGAAAATTGCTAAATTATAATTAAAAACAACTTTTTTAATCAAAATAATTAATAGTGATAAATTATTAATTTTAGTGGTTTTAAAGTATATTTATAATATATTTTTATAATTTAATACAATGTTGGTCATTGAATGTAATTTCACATTTAAACCAGACATAATCAAGTGTCAATCTTTTGATAGATATTGTTTCTTAAAAACACGCTATTTGTTTTAACAGTGGGATTTAATTATAAAATTAATTAATGCAACTTCTTATGTTATGAATTTGGTAAAATAGACTTCATTTTTGAATTCGGAATATGAAATATAGCTTAGGATGAAATTTTGGCATTGTTCTGAAAAACATCAATTTTTGATGAATAGTGAAACTACTAAGTGGTAGTTAAAAAACTGAATTTTTCATAAAACTTAATTTTACCGCTTCTGTGAATGGAATTTCAAAAATCCAAGAGACACAGTTGATGTCAGTAAGTAAAATGTGGTTCAATGAGATGAAAATAATTTTTGGTGAATAGTAACTTTTTACTTTTATTTACCACGGTTAAAAGTAAATAGGGTAATTAAGGGTAAGAATGATATTAATATTACCCTAACACATGTCTGAATTCTATTGGAAAAGTGTATCTCGACCAAAAACAACATTAAGTGTAAAATATTATCATTTAGGCCCACTTGGATTAGATTAGGACATTTATTATTATTTAATTCAAAGAATAGTTAAAAGAGTTAAAATCAAAGTATATTTACTAAAACATTTTTAATATAGGGTTTTTCATAAGATAAATTCGATTGTAAATATTCATTAGAAAGCTAAAAAGATTTCATACATGATGGTATTTTATTTGTAATTTTTAGATATCAAATAATTTAATTTATTTATGACACAAATATGATGCAGTAATTATCATATTAATGAAATATTGACATAATTGATATTATAAATACAAAAATAAATGTAATCTAAGACTTTTTATGAATTCCACTAATTTTATAGGTTACTATGATATATTAGTGTTGATTTAATCAACTTGGTTCGAACATATAAATCTGTTATGACTTTCACAAAAATCATATATCAAATAGTGTCAAAATTGACACAAAATAGTTTTTAAATCAAATATTATATCATTAATTGTTATTTTTTCCTAAAAATCTAAGGTTCGGCCAAATGACTTAGATAAGGATATATATATTAATAATAAACAATTTGGGGTTCGTTTGGCATTTATAGTAAGTGTATTAACCATATAGTGAAAGAAAACAAAAAGACATGGTAAAAGTTAAATTATTTAACTTAGAGTTAAATCTAATTGATAAGGTTAAAATAATACCCTAAACTTGTCTAAATCCTATTGGTTGATAGGATTTCGACCCATCCCCACTTTAGATTCGAAATAAGACCCTTTGGAACCATTATAAACCGATTTTGACTTTAATATAAAATAATATTTTGAGATATTCCAAAGGTGCCCCTCTCCTCCCTTATAAAAGGACACCTCCTCCCCCTCCTCCTCACACCAATTTGAGCACTCATGCTCGGCCAAACCCTACCAAAATCCCTTCTCCACTTCCCTAGAATAATCCTAGAGGTCCTGGTCTTCTTCAAAGACCAATCTTAGTTCCCTACGTGGAGGATTCAAAGAGGCATTTCAAAGAAGAGGTGGTTCGGACACTTACAAAGCAAGTCGGACCTAAGGTAAGGGAAATATCACAATCTCATTTTTATCTGAGATTGTTTATACTTTGGTATTTACTGGGGTGTATTTTATCGTCCACATCCATGTTTCTTCAATATGTAATACTATTTCCATCCACCTACAATTTTTTTAAAATCCTATTTTACCCTTTGGTGAGTTTTTAGTAAAAGATATTAAAGGAATCTTTTGTCGTTTTTCGTACGAGGTACTTTTTGACTTTTTCAAGCAAAGTATGAGAAGAATGTATTTTAACTTATAAGTCATGAATGTATTTTTAAAACATTATTTCCAAGAAGCTTACTTTAAATGTTTTCATGTTTATTTTTAATCAACTTCTTTTAGTTTAAAGTTGTATGACATGTTAATAAAGGAAAAATGTTTTTGAAGAAGAAGAAAGGATATTTTCCTCAAGAACGAAGTTCAAGTGTTTTATCAAAATTATTTTCTATCTAAGATTATAAAGGGTTCTGTTTTTATCCCTATTATTACATTTATTTGATTATGTTGTGATGGAATTATTTTTATGAATTCCTTTATCTTATATGAATTGTTTTATGATGTCATGATGTTTAAGATTCCCATTTGTATTACATGGGTTATGCAATGATGTATGGTTTATGATTTTGTGGAACACATAAGAATGGTATCATTATGAGATGGGTGGGACCTATATCTCCCTCCAATTCATTGGGTAAAGATTTTATATCTCATGAGATAGACATGGATGGAATGGTAGGTTATACCGGTTCAGTGAAACAGGACTGAAACGAGGGTGACTCGCTTCAGAAAGGGACTTTGTCCACTAAGATAGTCTTGGAAATGAGTCTTGACTAACAAGAAATGATTCTCTATGATTATGTGTGAATTCCACAAAGTTTCATGTGTTAAGTTATGATTATTGGATTTTCATTTCACTACTAAGATTTATCCCATGTTATGAAATTTTTCTCTCTTTTGTAGGTTAAGATTTCCAAAATGTTGTGTTTTTATGAATATGATGTGATTGATATTTCTTTTGTTTACCCTTACTGAGCATTTGAGCTCACCCTTTTATGTTTTCTTTTCCCCAGGATATAAAGAAAGGTTTTAGGTAAAAAAAGGAAGATCTTTATGGGAGATATTGAAGATCTTTCACCACGATTAGAAGATTATACTCTGAGTTTCCAAAGACACTAAACTATTACGATCCTTGTGTGTGTGTTTTTGTTATGTACTAAGTATTCCACAAATGTAATGTAATGTCCATGTAAGTCAGGCTTCGGATCTCTACAGTTGGTATCAGAGGAAAGGTTTAGTCAACCTTTGGAAACTAGGATGCGAAAACGTTAGTGAGATCCCTAGAGATATTTCTAAGGTATGTCAAGGGATGTCCCTAAGGTTAAGTATACGTATAGGTTATAGTACTAGAGTTACGCTAACGATCATAGAATTAAACCTAAGATGTTAGATATTGAAGGTACTCCCCCTTTATTATGTTGTTTTCCCCTAGCATGATTTTTTCCTCTCACACTATTCTTTTTGGGTTTTAGAAAATGGTTGGAAACAAGATGATTCATGATAATGGAGGATATGATGGACAATGGATTGATATTCTTCATGAGATACCAAATGAAATGGGATTTGGAAGTCCAAACATCATTATTATGCCGAATCAGCAATATCATAATATGATCAATAAAGTAAAATTTGGTAATTTTCCTGACTCGGCTAATAAAAGAAAGATGGAGTTTCATGATGATCATAGAGGAAATAAAGTTCAATTTCCCCTATGTAAATCATGTGGGAAGAGGAATCAAGGAGAATGTTTCAAAGGAACTGGAAGATGCTTTGGGTGTGGAAAAGAAGGACACAAAGCAAGTAAGTGCAAAGGAAAAGGTTCAGTTAACACCATGGATGAGGATAATGGTATTGCTACGACATCAACAATGGTTAAATGTTTTAAATGTGGAATGTACGGGCATTATGCAAACCAATGCCCTAAGGGAAAGTCTCATGAAGAGAATCCGTATGGTCCTATGGGAAGTATTTATGTTGATGATGATGAAGATACTACAAATGATATGTGAGATGAAAGAATTGTTCAAGCTCGGTCAATGGTTTAAGAAGGTAGTGGAATGATTACATTATTATCAAGTGTAATGTTGTACTATAGAATAAAAAGACATCTAAGGATTGTTACACTGTTGTCTTTCCTTATGTTTTGAATGTTTATGATGAATGGTATGAGTAACAATGAAAGGATATTCAGATATTTTTTTGTAAAGTGGATGATATGCACATAATTAAGTGATAAAGAGAAAATGAAATGTTTGACAGTATTCATGAGCTCATGATTGATATAAGGACTAAGTGATATCATGATTTGACTATATAGAATTTTGCGGATTTTGGTATGTGGAAAGTGTTAACTTTTAACTGCATTCATGTTTTCACTAAGGTATTCAAGAGAATACATGATTAAGGACTTTGAATGTTTGAAATGTGACCAACAAAACATATCTTATGATCGATGATGGTGTTAAATCTCTGGTAATCGTTTTCACTATGTTATGAGAGTGGACTGCAGTATTATGGATAAGCCTAAAGATTGGAATGGATTATGTTGGACATAAGTTAGTATTATTTAAGGATAGAAGTTTTCTCGATATTATTGATGGGATGTTATAGTAATATAGTTTTAGAAAAAGGACAACCTGCAGGACGGGCGACAGCCCATCGCGTCGGACAAGGCTGTGGAAATCGAACACACAACCGAAGTGCGACTGGCCTTTATCGCCTACCACTGGCCTACAGTAAGTCCCTGTTTAGTAGAAACTAGTTTTATTATATTAATCTGTATTACATATGATGTATAAGTCCATTTTAGGAACCATATATGATTAATCTCACTATAGATCGACTTATGTATATAATTTTTTGCTAACCTTTTGTTTGAGACAGATGGAATGACCCGTCATTCTATCACATGATCTGCTAACACTTCACGAATAACAAATTCAACATCATTTATTTAAGAGATGAAGTGGAAATTGTTAAAGGCACGAACAACAGTGAGATTGTACCAAAATAAAGTAAGTATTTATTCTAATTCAAATTCTTTAACTTTAGGGAAACGATCTTGAAAACCTAAAATGTTGTCCTAGTGATCTTATATCTGATGAATCAGATGGTACCTTAGATCATCACAAATTTATGGCTTTGTGATTGTTGGAGTTTCTATAGCCATGTTCTCTATCACTCTCCATCAGAACATGATGGTTAGATTTCTCTTCCATATCCATATTTTCACCTATGTGGAAACCCAGTGATTAGTTTATTTGGGTAACCATTACGTTTCATACTTTTGTTTTTAAAGATTGGTTTTGATATTCCTTTTTATGATGTGGGTTTCTATTAAAGAAACTTTCGAATAGTAAACCATTTATAACCCCGACGAATTTCGAAGGTGAAATTCATTTTAAGGGGGGTAGAATGTAACAGCCTGAGATTTTATGAAAAATATTCTTTTTAATTTTATTAATGTATTGTGTTGTACGCTACACCAAAATGAGCTTGCACAACACACATCTTTGACTTGCCTATCATTACACGCAATCGCAACCTTCCTCGATAGCGTGTGTAGTACGCAATACTAAGTTTCATGAAACAACGATATGCTATTAAAATATTATTAAAACTAGCCGTTATGAATAGTAATAACCAATTTTTAAATTTTATAAATTTTATCTCTCAAAATTGACTTCATTTTTGGATTCAGAGTATCGAATTTAGCCTAAGGTGAAATTTTGGTACTTTTCGGATAACTTTCATATTCTGATGAATAGTGAAAATTACTAAATTATAATTAAAAACAACTTTTTTAATCGAAATAATTAATAGTGATAAATTATTAATTTGAGTGGTTTTAAAGAATATTTAGAATATATTTTTAAAATTTAATACAATGTTGGTCATTGAATGTAATTTCACATTTAAACCAGACATAATCAAGTGTCAATCTTTTGATAGATATTGTTTCTTAAAAACACGCTATTTGTTTTAACAGCGGGATTTAATTATAAAATTAATTAATGCAACTTCTATGTTATGAATTTGGTAAAATAGACTTCATTTTTTAATTCGTAATATGAAATATAGCTTAGGATGATATTTTGGAATTGTTCTGAAAAACATCAATTTTTGATGAATAGTGAAACTACTAAGTGGTAGTTAAAAAACTAAATTTTTCATAAAACTTCATTTTACCACTTCTGTGAATGGAATTTCAAAAATCCGAGAGACATGGTTGATGTCAGTAAGTAAAATGTGGTTCAATGAGATGAAAATAATTTTTGGTGAATAGTAACTTTTTACTTTTATTTACCACGATTAAAAGTAAATAGGGTAATTAAGGGTAAGAATGATATTAATATTACCCTAACACATGTCCTAATTCTATTGGACAAGCGTATCTCGACCAAAAATAACCTTAAGTGTAAAATATTATCATTTAGGCCCACTTGGATTAGATTAGGACATTTATTATTATTGAATTCAAAGAAGAGTTAAAAGAGTTAAAATCAAAGTATATTTACTTAAACATTTTTAATATGGGGTTGTACATAAGATAAATTCGATTTTAAATGTTCATTAGAAATATAAAAAGATTTCCTACATGATGGTATTTTATTTGTAATTTTTAGACATCATATAATTTAATTTATTTATGACACAATGATGATGCAGTAATTATCTTATTAATGAAATATTGACATAATTGATATTATAAATACCAAAATAAATGTAATTTAATACTTTTTATGACTTCCACTAATTTTCTAGGTTACTATGATATATTAGTGTTGATTTAATCAACTTTGTTCGAACATATAATTCGGTTATTACTTTAAAAAAATCATATATCAAATAGTGTCAAAATTGACACAAAATAGTTTTTAAATCAAATATTATGTTATTAATTGTTATTTTATTCCTAAAAATCTAAGGTTCGGCCAAATGACTTAGATAAGGATATATATATTAATAATAAACAATTTGGGGTTAGTTTGGCATGTTATAGTAAGTGTATTAACCATATAGTGAAAGAAAACAAAAAGACATGGTAAAAGTTAAATTATTTAACTTAGAGTTAAATCTAATTGATAAGGTTAAAATAATACCCTAAACTTGTCTAAATACTATTGGTTGATAGGATTTCGACCCATCCCCACTTTAGCTTCGAAATAAGACCCTTTGGAACCATTATAAACCGATTTTGACTTTAATATAAAATAATATCTTGAGATATTCCAAAGGTGCCCCTCTCCTCCCTTATAAAAGGACACCTCCTCCCCCTCCTCCTCACACCAATTTGAGCACTCAAGCTCGGCCAACCCCTACCAAAATCCCTTCTCCACTTCCCTAGAATAATCCTAGAGGTCCTGGTCTTCTTCAAAGACCAATCTTAGTTCCCTAAGTGGAGGATTCGAAGAGGCGTTTCAAAGAAGATGAGGTTCAGACACTTACAAAGCAAGTCGGACCTAAGGTAAGGGAAATATCACAATCTTATTTTTATCCGAGATTGTTTATACTTTGGTATTTACTAGGGTGTATTTTATCATCTACATCCATGTTTCTTCAATATGTAATATTATTTCCATCCACCTACAATTTTTTTAAAATCCTATTTTACCCTTTGGTGAGTTTTTAGTAAAAGATATGAAAGGAATCTTTTGTCGTTTTTCGTACGAGGTACTTTTTGACTTTTTCAACCAAAGTACGAGAAGAATGTTTTTTTAACTTATACGGCATGAATGTATTTTTAAAACATTATTTCAAAGAATCTTACTTTAAAAGTTTTCAAGTTTATTTTTAATCAACTTCATTAAGTTTAAAGTTGTATGACATGTTAATAAAGGAAAAATGTTTTTGAAGAAGAAGAAAGGATATTTTTCTTCAAGAAAGAAGTTCAAGTGTTTTATCAAAATTATTTTCTATCTAAGATAATAAAGGGTTCTGTTTTTATCCTTATTATTACAATGATTTGATTATGTTTTGATGGAATTATTTTTATGAATTCCTTTATCTTATATGAATTGTTTTATGATGTCACGGTGTTTAAGATTCCCATTTGTATTACATGGGTTATGCAATGATGTATGGTTTATGATTTTGTGGCACACATAAGAATGGTATCATTATGATATGGGTGGGACCTATATCTCCCTCCAATGCATTGGGTAAAGATTTTATATCTCATGAGATAGACATGGCTGGAATGGTAGGTTATACCGGTTCCGTGAAACAGGACTGAAACGAGGGTGAATCGCTTCAGAAAGGGACTTTGTCCACTAAGATAGTCTTGGCAATGAGTCTTGACTAACCAGAAATTATTCTCTATGATTATGTGTGAATTCCACAAAGTTTCATGTGTTAAGTTATGATTATTTGATTTTCATTTCACTACTAAGATTTATCCCATGTTATGAAATTATGCTCTCTTTTGCAGGTTAAGATTTCCAAAATGTTATGTTTTTATGAATATGATGTGATTGATATTTCTTTTTTTTACCCTTACTGAGAATTTGAGCTCACCCTTTTATGTTTTCTTTTCCCCAGGATATAAAGAAAGGTTTTAGGTAAAAAAAAGGAAGATCTTTATGGGAGATATTGAAGATCTTTCACCATGATTAGAAGATTATACTCCGAGTTTCGAAAGACACTAAACTATTAAGATCCTTGTGTGTGTGTTTTTGTTATGTACTAAGTATTCCGCAAATGTAATGTAATGTCCATGTACGTCAGGCTTCGGGTCTCTACACACACTCTTCCAATCAATGTGTAATGACATTATTGTTAGTGAGTATGGCCACCTAATGAATTGATGTCATTTATTTTTCCTTTACCACCTCTCATGGACGAGAATTATGATAGAAAAACTATTTTTATATTATATATATGATATTTATGTAATATTGATATTTATTTACATATTATATTACACATTACTTCAGGATTTCCCTTTTTTTTAAATTTGATTACATCATTTTGGGATACGCAGACTACCACCTCCTCTATGCGATGTGATCCATTCATGAATTAAATGGAATGTATTAAGGAATATTTTAATTAAAATATGTGATAAATATCAAATTAATATGATACTAGAATTATAATTTACATATATATCATTTAATTTTCATTCTTTTAATATGAGAATAAAATGGAAACATCATTCATGCATACGTACGACCTATTGTCTCCATTAAAGCTGTATTTCATTTCTTATATCCCTAAATTATGGATTACTATAAATAAATATATAATGGATATATATAATATTTAAATAATGGTTTTAATTCTATATATCGTGAAATCATGATCCTTGTAAGAGGAACAAAAATAACATGTCAAAACATACGAAAAAAGTAGTCAATGAACACAGAAAACTGTGAAAATAATGAATGATTATTATCAAACAACAATTAAGATATAATAAGTGAATCATATTTTATATCATAAATATTAATATGGTCCTGGTATAAGTTAATAACATTATTAAATCCATTATTCTAGATATTTAGTTGATTTTCACTAAAATTATGTGTAAAGTAATGTATTTTCACCTCACTTTTCTATTTTGTGACATAAATGTCAAATTCACAATATACTTCATTTGCGGGGTGTATCTGTAGAGACCCGAAGCTTGGCGTACATAGACATTACATTACTTTTGTGGAATACATAGTACATAACAAAAACAGACACACAAGGACCGTAATAGTTTAGTGTCTTTGGAAACTTGGAACGCAATCTTCTAATCGTGGTGAATGATCTTCAACATCTCCCAAAAAGATCATCCCTTTTTTTCCTTACCTAAAACCTTTCTTTTAATCCTAGGGGAAAAGAAAACATAAAATGGGTGAGCTCAAATTCTCAGTAAGGTTATTAATGGATAAAATGAAACATACCATATACATTTGAACTTAAAAAAACATGAACATTAAAAATCTTGAGCAACGACATAAATCATGGAAGTACATAAGGCATAGATTATACTGGAACATAAACCATGATAAAATTGAATGGGAATAAAAAAATATAATTGTGGAATCCATTAATCACATGTAATGATTTCAATAGTATCTAAGGCATTGCTTCCAAGACCATCTTAGTGGACAGAGTCCCATTCTGAATTGAGTTTACTCCTCGTTTCAGTCCTGTAACATTGAACCAGATTAACATACCGTTCCAGCCATGTCTATCTCATGAGATATAAAATCTTTACCCAATGAATTAGATGGATATATAGGTCCCACCAATCTCATAATGAAATCATTCTTACTTGTGCCACAAAATAAACATACATCATTCATAATAACCCAATAAATAAAATGGGCTTCATAAACATCATCCCATCATTACATAATCTATATAAAAGAAATGGATATCATTTCATAATTAGAGAAGTGAAACCATGTAAATCATAAAGACGTTATACTTGAAACATACACATATGAAATAATGTCATCTTAGATGAAAAATGGTTCTGATAAAACACTTGAAATGAATTCTTGAGGAAAAATCCTTTTTTCTTCAAAATCATTTTCTTTTCACAAAATGTCATGAGATTTTAAAAGAAAGAGATTTTGTTGAAAATAATCATAAAATCTTTTGGAGGAAGCTTCATGAAAACAAGGCTTTATAAAACCGTAAAAATCCGTTTGTTCCATATAAGTTAAAAAAACATTTTTCTCGTACTTTTGCCGAAAAAGTCAAAAAGTACATAGTAAAAGAAATATTCCTTCCATACAATGTGGTAAAAGTAGAAAAGGGTAAAAATGACTTTAAACATAAATGGAATAAAATTAAACATTTTATGAAAACATTTTGAGAACATATGGACATGGATAATAATCATAACCCCAGTAAATACTTACGAATAAACAATCTCGGATAAGAATGAGGTTGGAATAATTATCCCTTACCTTAGGTCCGATTTGCTTCGTAAGTGTTCGAACCTCCTATATAATGATTTTAAATAATGTTATTGACTTATTACATAATCATATTCATTGTTATGATATCATATATGGTTCACTTATGACTTTAAATTACCCGTTCTTTAGTAAATTCCATTTTAAAGAGCGTTTTGTGTAAAATCACTTCATTTATCATTCGTGTTTTGACTTGTAATTATTCATATGATTACTTAAATCATGATTACTTAATGCCAGAATATAAAAAATGATTTATATATGATATATATTCAGAATATACATATATATAATAGATTGATAAATGGAAAGAAATACACCGTTCATGGAGACGGTAGGCCGTACGTACGCATGAACGTTGTTTTCGTTTCCTCCTTGAATTGAATGGGATTAATTGGATGAAATACATATATATATATATAAATAAATCCAGTATCATTATTATGTCATATAATTAATGATTACTTATTATATATATACTTTATAATCATTCATTAATGGTTAATCATTGAGCATGAATCTCATCGCGTCGTTGAGACGGTAGTCCGTACGTACGCACGAGCGATGATATCATTCCCATGATCGTGGAATTGTATTCAAGTGTATGTATAATATTTAAGAATCAATATCACTTTATAATAATCATATATAGTCATTATGTACACCATTATACCCATCCACGTAAGGTGGTGGTGGAAAAATGATTACACCACGGCGTGGAGACGGTATTCCGTACGTACGCACGCGCGGTGATTTCGTTTTTCGTAGGATGGATAAATGGTGAAATAGGGTTGTTTCATACTTATAATAACATTTCAGTATATTATTGATACTTATGTTATTAATTAATAATGAAAAAACTAATGAATAAGAAGTGGAAGAAGAAATAAAGTTGAAAGAATCGGCAACGAACATTACCTCTTCTTTGAAGCGCCTCTTTGAGACCTCCTCTTAGGGAAATGCAATTGGTATTTGAAGATAACTCGGACCTCTAGGATGTTTCTAGGGACGTGGAGAAGATAATTTTTCATGGGTTGTCTGAGATTTAAGCCTCAAAATGGTGTGAGGAAGAGAGGGAGGAGGTGCCCTTTTATAAGGGAGCGGAGGGGCACCTTTGGAAATCTTAAAAATATTAATTTATAATAAATATAACCTCCCATAAAACCTCCAAAAATGACTCATATTTGAATTTTAGATGAGATAGGGTTGTAATATCATCCACCAATAAAATTTAGACATGTTAGGAATTTATTTTCAACATTATCAACTGGATTTATCCTTATTTAATCAATTTAATTTTCTTTGTGGTAATAACATTCTAAATTTTAAATTAAAACAAATAATTACTTATTTGTTGTGAATTTTCCATAATTGGATACTTTATAACATTTTATACCATATAAATTTAAATTTATAATTTTTAAAATTGTTTGTGATTTTTAAACAATTTTATAATATGTTATTTTTATAAAATAACAATAGTGGCAAATTTGACACTATTCATTTATTTGAATTTAAATAAATTATATACAGAAGATATGTTCGAAATAAAATCATTAATATCTTAATAAAAGGTAATATGTATCTAGAAAATTAGTTTATCACATTAAATAGTTCATATAATATTTATTTTATTATTTGTAAAACCATTTATTTGGTTTATCTCTTAATAAAATAATTACTACAACATTTTTGTATAATACTTTAATATACCTATATGTTGCATAAAAATTAAAAATAAATTCCTATGATGAAGATAAATATATTAACTTTCACAATAATATTTTTACTCTAATTTATCCTCTTAAAATCACAATATTTAAATTTTTATATTTATTAAATTATGAAGGTCACAACTTTGGAATCATTTAAAATAAAATAATATAAGTGTCATAATCACCTTAATAAGGATCCAAATGGTCAACAATTCGGAAAGGGGATTATTAGGGTTTATATATACACTAATAATAAGTTTTGTGCAGATTTGTGGGCCTTTTGATATGTATTAATATTTAAATAATAACTATATTATTGATTTTTCACTAAATAAATAATTTCTGCATCATTAATGTATAAGATAATAAGGTAATTAAATAACTCTTAAAAATTACAAATGAATTACCATGACAAAGAAAAATATTTTATCTTTCAAATGAGTATTTATAACCGAATTTATATTCAGTATGAACGGATATTAAAAAAACATTAATTATTAAAGTTGAGTGAGACATATTTCACTTTCCTTTAAATAAAATAAACTAAAGGTCTTAATCACCACCTACTGGGTTCTAATGGATTCTATTTCGACCCAAATATGACTTAGGACAAATTATAATCATCAAATTGTATTATGAAAAGTATTATGATAATTTTATAATATTATATTTACCCTTAATTACCGAATTTACCTTTTACAATGGTAAATAAAATTTACCGTAGTTACTAATTATAAAGCCCAAAAATAAAAAGTAGTCTATTAATATAATTTGTACCCACTGATTACAAATATGGATTCCATTTTTCAAAATTCAATACACATAAGTTTCATAAATTAAATTAAAATTAATCCCTTTGTCGAAAGAAAATGGGTTTTTGTTTAAAACATTGCAAAGCATTGAATTTATTTAACCTACGAATTCAATGTAAAATCAAGGATATTGACATAAATTATATTAAATGGTAAAAATATATTATATTTATACTTTAAAACCATTCAATATTATAATTTAACCATATAAATTATTACGATGAAAATAGTTGTTTTTAATTAAAATATAGCGTGTTTTTACTATTCATAAAAATATGAAAGTTATCAGAAAAATATCAAAACATTATCCAATGTAATTTTTATATCATGATTCAAAAGAAGAAGTTTATTTTGTAAAATGGAACTTATAAACATTTCAAAAACTAGATTTAAAGTGGGTGTGCCATCAAAAGGCGGCAAAAATGCATTTTTTGAAAAACACTTATTTTACCCGAAAATTTTATTTTGTTCACATACCATGCTCTAGAAAATGTGTTAGATGAATAATAATGTTATAAAATTAAAAATATAGTTATACTATTCATAATAGATAGTTCATAATAATATTGTAATAATATATCGTTGTTTAGTAAAACTCGGTATTGCGTACAACACACGCTATCGAGGAAGGTCGCGATTGCGTGTAATGCAAGCCAAGTCAGGGTTGCGTGTTGTGCAAGAATCCTTTATTATTTCGTATAACAGAATCCAACCATATTCCATTTATACATTTAATATATATATATATACACACACACACACTCAATGTTGCATAAAATGACTATTATAAAACGAACTTGAAATTGTTTGTAGCACGATCCAAGAATAGTGTTATGTATACTGAAAGCTAATACGTTGTTGCATATAGTACAAGATAAACTTGGTGTGGTGTATAATAGAAGACATCAATGAAATTAAAAGAATATTTTTCATAAAATCTCAGGGTGTTACATTATACCCCCCTTAAAATGAATTTCTCCCACGAAATTCGTCGGGGTTATAAATGGTTTACTACTCGAAAGTTTCTTTAATAGAAACCCACATCATAAAAAGGAATACTGAAACATGGCTTTAAAAACTAAAGTATGAAACGTAACGGTTACCCAAATTAACTCATCACTGGATTTTCACGTAGGAGAACATAGGTGAAAATATGGATATGGAAGAAAAATCTAACCATCAAGTTCTGATGGAGAGTGGTAGAGAACATGGCTGTGAAAAAGCCATCAATCACAAAGCCATAAATTTGTGATGATCTAAGGTACCATTTGATTCATCGGATATAAGAGCACTAGGACAACATTTTTGGTTTTCAATATCATTTCCCTAAAGTTGAAAATTTTGAATTAGAAGAAATACTTTCCTGATTTTGGTATAATCTCACTGTTGTTCATGCTTTGAACAATTTCCACTACATCTCTTAAAGATATGAAGTTGAATTTGTTATTCGTGAAGTGTTAACAGATCATGTGATAGAATGATGGGTCATTCCATCTACTTCAAACAAAAGGTTAGAAAAAGTTATCAATTATACATAAGTCCATCTATGGTGAGAGTAATCATATATGGTTCGTAAAATGGACTTAGACTTCATATATCATACTTCATAATATAATAAAACTAGTTTCTACTAAACAGGGACTTCCTGTAGGCTAGTGGTAGGCGATAAAGGCCGGTCGCACTTCTGTTGTGGGTTCGATTCACACAGCTTTGTCCGACGCGATGGGTTGTCGCCCATCCTCCAGGTTGTCCTTTTTCTAAAACTACAGTACTATAACATCCCATCAATAATATCTAAAAAACTTCTATCCTTAAACAATACTAACTTATGTCCAACATAATCCATTTCAGTCTTTAGGTTTATCCCTAATACTGAAGTCCACTCTCATATTATAGTGAAAACGATTACCATAGATTTCATATAACAAGCATGTTAATACCATCGTTGATCCCCATATATCATAAGATATGTCTTGTTGGTCACGTTCCAAACATTCTAAGGCATTAATCATGTATTCTCTTGAAAAAATGAATACCCATTGAACCTTAGTGAAAACATGAATGCAGTTAAAAGTTAACATTTTCCACATACCAAAATCCTCAAAATTCTATATACTCAAACAATGATATTACTTAGTCCTTATAACAATCATGAGCTCATGAATACTATCAAACATTTAATTTTTCTCTGTATCCCTTCATTATGTGGATATCATATACTTTCCAAAAATATCTAAATAACCTTTCATGGTTACTAGTACCATTAATCATACACTTTCAAAACATAGGAATGGAAACAGTGTAACAATCCTTATATGTCTCTTTATTCCATAGTACCATGAGATTACTTATACAACATTACACTTGATAAACATGTAATCATTCCACTACCTTCTTAAACCATTGACTGAGCTTCAACAATTCTTTCATCTCACATATCATTTGTAGTCTCTTCATCATCATTAACATAAATACTACCCATACAACCGTATTTATTCTCTTCATGAGACTTTCCCTTTGGGAATTGGTTTGAATAATGCCCGTACATTCCACATTTAAAAAATTTAACCATTTTTGACATCGTACCAATACCATTATCCTCATCCATGGTGTTAACTGATCCTTTTCCTTTGCACTTACTGTCTTTGTGTCCTTCTTTTCCACACCCAAAGCATCTTCCAGTTCCTTTGAAACAATCTCCCCGATGCCTCTTCCCACATGATTTACATGAGGGAAATTGATCTTTCTTTCCTCTATGATCATCATGAAACTCCATCTTTCTCTTATTATCTGAGTCGAGAAACTTACCAAAGTTAAGATTATTGATCATATTATGATATTTCTGATTAGGCATAATAACGATGTTTGGACTTCCAAATCCTGTTTCATTTGGTTTCTCATGAAGAATATCATTCCATTGTCTGTCATATCCTCCATTATCATGAATCTTCCTATTTCCAGCCATTTTCTATAACCCAAAAAGAGTAGTGTGAGAGGAAAAAATCATGATAGGGAAAACAACATAGTAAAGGGGGAGAACCCTCAATATCTAACATCTTAGGTTAAATTCTAAGATCGTTATCGTAGTTCTAGGACTATATCCTATACGTATACTTATCCTTAGGGACATCCCTAGACATACCTTAGAAATATCTCTAGGTATCTCACTAATGTTTTCACATCCAAGTTTCCAAAGGTTGACTAAACCTTTCCTCTGATACAAACTGTAGAGACCCGAAGCATGACGTACATAGTCATTACATTACATTTGCATAATACTTAGTACATAACAAAAACAGAAACACAAGGACCGTAATAGTTTAGTGTCTTTGAAAACTTGGAACGCAATCTTCTAATCGTGGTGAAAGATCTTCAAAATCTCCTATAAAGATCTTCCCTTTTTTTCCTTACCTAAAACCTTTCTTTCAATCGTTGGGGAAAATAATACATAAAAAAGGTGAGCTCAAATTCTCAGTAAGGGTAAGAATGGATAAAATAAAACATACCATATACATTTGAACATAAAAAACATGAAAATTAAAAATCTTGAGCAACGACATAAATCATGGAAGTACATAAGGAATAGATCATAATGGAACATAAACCATGATAAAATAGCATGGGAATAAAACATTTAATTGTGGAATCCATTAAGCACATGTAATGATTTCCATAGTATCCAAGGCATTGCTGCCAAGACCATCTTAGTGGACAAAGTCCAATTTTGAATCGAGTTCACTCCTCGTTTCAGTCCTGTAACACTGAACCGGATTAACTTACCATTCCAGCCATGTCTATCTCATGAGATATAAAATCTTTACCCAATGAATTAGAGGGAGATATAGGTCCCACCCATCTCATAATGAAAATCATTCTTACTTGTGCCACAAAATAAACATACATCATTCATAATAACCCAATAAATAAAATGGGTTTCATAAACATCATCCCATAATTACATAATCCATATAAAAGAAATGGATATCATTTCATAATAAGAGAAGTGAAACCATGTAAATCATAGAGACTTTATACTTGAAACATACAAATATGAAATAATGTCATCGTAGATTAAAAATGGTTTTGATAAAACACTTGAAATGAATTCTTGAGGAAAATACCCTTTTTTCTTCAAAATCATTTTATTTTCACAAAATGTCATGCGATTTTAAAAGAAAAAGATTTTGTTGAAAATAATCATAAAATATTTTGGAGGAAGCTTCATGAAAACAAGGCTTTATAAAACCGTAAAAATCCGTTCGTGCCATATAAGTTAAAAAAACATTCTTCTCGTACTTTTGCCGGAAAAGTCAAAAAGTACATCGTAAAAGCAATATTCCTTCCATACAATGCAGTAAAAGTAGAAAAGGGTAAAAATGACTTTAAACATAAATGGAATAAAATTAAACATTTTATGAAAACATTTTGAGAACATATGGACATGGATAATAATCATAACCCAAGTAAATACTTATGAATAAACAATCTCGAATAAGAATGAGATTGGAATAATTATCCCTTACCTTAGGTCCGATTTGCTTCGTAGGTGTCCGAACCTCCTATATAATTATTTTAAATAATGGTATTGACTTATTAAAGAATCATATTCATTGTTATGATATCATATATGGTTCACTTGTGACTTTATATTACCTGTTCTTTTGTAAATTCCATTTTAAAGAGCGTTTTTGGTAAAATCGTTTCATTTGTCGTCCGTGTTTTGACTTGTAATTATTCATATGATTACATAGACCATGATTACTTAATTACAGAATATAAAACATGATTTATATATAATATATATTCGGAATATACATATATATAATAGATTGGTAAATAGAAATAAATACACCGTTCATGGAGACGGTAGGACGTACGTACGCATGAACGTTGTTTTCGTTTCCTCGTTGAATTAAATGGAATTAATTGGATGACATACATATATATATATATACATAAATCCAGTATCATTATTCTGTCATATATTTCATGATTACTTGTTATATATATACTTTATAATCATTCATGAGTGGTTAATCATTGAGCATGAATCTCATCGCGTCGTGGAGACGGTAGTCTATACGTACGCACGAGCGATGATATCATTCCCATGATCGTGGAATTGTATTCAAGTGTATGTATAATATTTAATAATCAATATAACTTTATAATAATCATATATAGTCATTATTTACACCATTATACCCATCCAAGTAAGGTGGTGGTGGAAAATAGATTACACCACGGCGTGGAGACGGTATTCCGTATGTACGCACGCGCGGTGATTTCATTTTTCGTAGGATGGATAAATGGTGAAATAGGGTTGTTTCATAATTATAATAAAATATAATTATATGACTGATACTGATGTTATTACTTCATAATTAAACAACTAAAGAAGAAGAAGTGGAAGAAGAAATAAAGTTGAAAGAATCGGTAACGAACATTACCTCTTCTTTGAAGCGCCTCTTTGAGACCTCCTCTTAGGGAACTAAAATTGGTCTTTGAAGATAACCCGGACCTCTAGGATGTTTCTATTGAAGTGGAGAAGAGAATTTTTCAGTGTTTGGCCGATCTTGAAGCCTCAAATTGGTGTGAGGAAGAGAGGGAGGAGGTGCCCTTTTATAAGGGAGGGGAGGGGCACCTTTGGAAATCTTAAAAATAGTAATTTATAATAAATATAACCCCACTTAAAAACCTCCAAAAATGTCTCATATTTTAATTTTAGATGATATAGGGTTGTAATATCATCAACCAATAAAATTTAGACATTTTGGAAATTTATTTTCAACATTATAAACTTGATTTATCCTTATTTAATCAATTTAATTTTCTTTGTGGTAATAACATTTTAAATTTGAAATTAAAACAAGTAATTACTTATTTGTTGTGAATTGTCCATAATTGGCTACATTATAACATATTATACCATATAAATTTAAATTTATAATTTTTAAAAATGTTTGGGATTTTTAAATAATTTTATAATATGTTATTTTTATAAAATAACAATAGTGGGAAATTTGACACTATTTATTTATTTGAATTTAAATAAATTATATACAGAAGATATGTTCTAAATAATAGATTTAATAGCTTCTTAAAAGGACATATGTATCTATAAATTTAGTGGATCACATTAAATATTTCATATAATATTTATTTTATTATTTTTAAAACCATTTATTTGGTTTATCTCTTAATAAAATAATTACTACAACATTTTTGTATAATTATTTAATATACATATATGTTGCATAAAAATTAAAAATAAATTACTATGATTAATATAAATATATTAACTTTTCGAATAATATTTTGACTCGAATTTATCATCTTAAAATCACAATAGTTAAATTTTTATATTTATTAAATTATGAAGGTGACAACTTTGGCATCATTTAAAATAAAATAATATAAGTGTCATAATTACCTTAATAAGGATCCAAATGGTCAAAAATTCGTCCAGTGGATTATTAGGGTTTATATATACACTAATAATAAGTTTTTTGCAGATTTTCGGTCCTTTTGATATGTATTAATATTTCAATAAAAACTATATTATTGATTTTTCACTAAATAAATAATTTCTGCATCATTAATGTATAAGATAATAAGGTAATTAAATAACTGTTAAAAATTACAAATAAATTACCATGACAAAGAAAAATATTTTATCTTTCAAATGTGTATTTATACCCAAATTTATATTCCGTATAAATATATATTAAAAAAACATTAATTATTAAAGTTGAGTGAGACATATTTCACATTCCTTTAAATAAAATAAACTAAAGGTCTTAATCACCTCCAAGTGGGTTTTAATGGATTCCATTTCGACCCAAATATGACTTAGGAAAAATTATAATCATCCAATTGTATTAAGACAAGTATTAGGATAATTTTATAATATTATATTTACCCTTAATTACCCGGTTTACCTTTTACTATGGTAAATAAAATTTACCGTTGTTACTAATCATAAAGCCCAAAAATAAAAAGTAGTCTATTAATATAATTTTTACCCACTGATTCCAAATATGGAATCCATTTTTCCAAATTCAATACATAGATGTTTCAGAAATTAAATTAAAATTAATCCCGTTGTCGAAAGAAAACGAGTTTTTGATTAAAACATTGCAAAAGATTGAATTTATTTAACCTAAAAATTCAATGTAAAATCAAGGATATTGACATAAATTATATTTAATGGTAAAAATATATTCTATTTATACTTTAAAACCATTAAATATTATAATTTAACCATAATTTATTATGATGAAAAAAACTGTTTTTAATTAAAATATAGCGTGTTTTTACTATTCATTAAAATATGAAAGTTATCAGAAAAATATCAAAACTTTGTCCAATGTAAATTTTTATATCCTGATTCAAAAGAAGAAGTTTATTTTGTATAATTGAACTTATAAACATGTCAAAAACTAGATTTAAAGTGGGTTCTCCATTAAAAGGTGGCAAAAATGCATTTTTTGAAAAACACTTATTTTACCCGAAAAATTTATTTTGTTCACATACCATGTTATAGAAAATGTGTAAGATGAATAATAATGTTATAAAATTCAAAATTTAGTTAATACTATTCATAACAGCTAGTTCATAATAATATTGTAATAATATATCGTTGTTTAGTAAAACCTGGTATTGCGTACAACACACGCTATCGAGGAAGGTCGCGATTGCGTGTAATGAAAGCCAAGTCAGGGTTGCGTATTGTGCAAGAATCCATTATTATTTCGTATAACAGAATCCAACCACATTTCATTTATACATTGAATATATATATAGACACACACACACACACTCAATGTTGCGTAGAATGACTATTATAAAACGAACTTGAAATTGTTTGTAGCACTATCCAAGAATAGCCTTGCGTGTACTGCAAGCTAATACAGTGTTGCGTATAGTACAAGCTAAACTTGGTGTGGTGTATAATAGAAGACATCAATGAAATTAAAAGAATATTTTTCATAAAATCTCGGGATGTTACAGTATCTGCTGACCCATTTGATATATTATTTCCTAAATTATTTTACTTTAATGGAATTTATAGTTTTATCTTGAATAATCTCATCCAAGGTGGTTTAACAGAGAATTAACTACCGGTAAATGTTATCTTCCAATATCACTATCTTCCATGATTGTTAACTTTTTCTAAAGATAATAAATTTCTCAAAATAATTATTCATTGAAAATTTTATTTATTTTTCAAATCCATATTATTTTATTATGGATATGATTTTTTTTTTAACATTATACCATATTTACATATGGTCATTAAATTGATTTTTATTTGGTTTAGTACGGTAATATTGATAAATTTGTATCCTCTACTCAATTTAGATATTTGATAATGAACTGTGTTTATAAATTTAAATAGATTATATTATATATGAGGAATTATTTTTAAATTAAATATATAGTTTGGGGACCAATTAATATAATACCATCGATGGACTGATCATCTTATGGGACAAAATAGTTTTCACAAACCCTTCATGTTTCCTACTAGTATGTTTTAAACTGTCATATGAATGCTCTTGAAAGTAGAATTATAGTTATCCAAACCAAATAGGTCTATATCCAGTATGTTTTAAAACATATTTTTAAAGTTATTGATTATAAAGGTTCCATATATCTAGGAAACCCGGTGTCCAATAATTAAGCATTTCCTTCATTTCAGTTAATATTATCCATAGAATTTTCACAATGACAAAATCAATGGATGAATTTCATTATTAGTGTATTGATTAATTGTCATGTGTTTGAGTTTATTTTACCTTTTCATATTAATAAAGAACATTTATTAATTATGAATTACATTTTACATTACCATTATTGATTATTTTAGTACTCCCTTATTTTCCTCTTTCCATGGGGTATAAAGATAAATTCTTGGTATGGGTTTTGGGGATGCATTTATTTTTATTTAATATATATATATTGTGTTTTTTATTGCAAATTTAAAAATGGGTTCTATGTATGTTTTATGGTTTCTAAAGCTGATAAACTGGTTAGTCTATTGGAATTTGATTCCTTGTAGTCATGCCTGTTATAATGTAAGGAACCATCTCCGAGCTTCTGGGGTCGGGGCATTATCATACCTAGTACTCACTACACCACTCCCCATTTTTTCTTCCATTTTTTATTTCCCATCCAGTTATCTCCAAATGACCTCATCCTAAATCATGTCAATCTGGATTTTAGGTTACAAATTTATGGGATAATTGTGTTTAGAATATGAGTCTAAAAATTCCATTGACCTCCATTTTATCTAACACTAAATATGCCCTAAATTAAAAACATGAAGAACCCAAATTAAAGAGATATAAATGACCAATAAATTAGGTTCATTAACACTATCCCATAGTTTTGATTATTATTATCAATAAGTATCCCAAAACAATTAACACACAATACAACGAAAACCATTGGTACCACATCCAAGAAATTTATGGTCAATAAACTCTAAAATAAATGGAGAATGTGACTTCCTTAAACAAAATAATTTGGTGATAAAGAAGTATATAAAATGAGAAAAAAATTTCAAAATGTATATAATAATATGTATATTGATCTAGAAACACTGATTAGTTTACCTAAAAACTGGGGCATTGTGATAAAAATATATCAAAAATCAACCATGAAATACATTATTGAATTGTAAATATCCAATGTAATATAGAAACCCCCATATTACCTTGTAATAATTTCACATTCAATTCATAAACTAACCAATGAAAAATTACTATTTGATGATTTAGGACTCATTTAGGATTTATGATAAGAGTACTAAATCTAATAATATATAGAGAGTATAGTATATAAAAAAATTCCCTCGTATTTCTTTTCAAATTTACTTTACATCCAATTAAAAATCAATTTATTCAAATGAAAAACTGAATAGTTTACAATACACAATATGTAATAAATGTTGATTACAATGTTGGTAGTATTTTAAAAATAACAATATCCTCTTTAGAATGAAAATAAAATCCATTGATATAATTTAATTAAATGGAAATCAACCAACCCCCTATGGATTATACCATTTCTAAAAAATTATTTTTAATTTACCAATCATAATTTAGATGTATAACATAATAATAAATTATCAATTATTTAAAAAAATTACTTTTAATACTATAATCTGTATACAAGGAAAATGTAATGGATAAAATTAGTTTCATAGTACCCATATGTTAATTTAATCTTATATAAAACTACTTTTTTAATAAAAAATGTCAATTTATGTTTTGAAAATACCATTTTAATATTTTTCCAAACCCACTTTATCTTACAAAGAACCGCCCTAAAATCAATATTTTTAATTATTCAATGTATTATTTAAGAATTTTTATCATGTAATCTTTAAAATATTCACCAATTATATACTTTTTTAATGATTGGAAACATTTAAATTCTCTAGATTCATAGTTTTCGAAATATCTACAATAAATATACAAGGAAAAACAACCCAATTCAAATTCTCAATTATCATTTATTCACAATTTTTTAATAGCATAAAAGAGCATGGTCACCTGGAAATACTCTTCAATTATAGAAACATAGGAAAAGAATACCTTGTATAGTACAAGATGATGATTTCATATGTATTAATGATAATTAAAATAATATCATCATGAATCTTCCATGTAATATATGAAATAGATGAACCATTAAATTTATAAACGTGAATACACAAGACATTTCCTAATTTCAAATTAATTCCAATAGAATTGTTACCAAAAAACCAAATTCAATAAGGAAATATAATAATTAAAATTTAAGATAAATATTTTCATAGAATATGTATGATTTATACTATCATATTTTTAAAAAAATAATATCGTAAAATGGGGTATAGAAATTAGAAAATAACTAGTTATTATTTTAAAACACTATTAAAATATCTATTTAAATCTCATATACTCATAACAACACTTTTTTAATATATTTATTCCATATTTAAAACCTTCTTTGGGATGAAATTTTCTTGAATCAGGATGATTTTTTATTGGAGGTATAAAAATAATTTTAAATTTATCGAATGCATTAATAAAAATTATTCTTTTAAAGAATTATATTTAAAAGGTAATAGTTCTAATGAAATCAAATATTTAAATTTCTAATCTATATATAAAAAAATTTACATATCTGATCCTATAAAGGTGTAACAATTTAACTATTGGTCGGAGTAGGATGCTTTAGAGGGGGAGAATTAAGTTCCTATAAAATATTCTATTAAAATTTATTTAAAAAATCCCCCAATTTAAAATCTAAATATCCCAGTTAACCAAAGTATCATATTTATAATAGTTTTGAATGTTTTATTAATTTCTCAAAAGATAGATTAATTCTCATTTACGGAAATTTGAAAGACTGATAAAACTTTTGAAATTAATTTACAAAATCAAAAACTATTATAAATACTAACTAAGATTAATTATCGATGTAATATTTAGTTTTCTAAAATATGTGATAAAACATAGAAAATGAAATTTAATGAACAGATTAGATAAAACACAAGAGGTTCGTTCTGAAGTATAGAATTAGTCCTCTCCACTTGTTGATCTCCAACCATCATGTATTTTATATTAAAAGACATGATCCACAACCTGGATTGGGGTTCAAAATAGCACACAGGGCTCTCCAGGTAAACTAGTCCTCTACCATAGTTATTAATGGGAAAAAATCCGACTAGGACACAAATGGACATCTTTTATTGTTATGAGTGAGAAAAAATGATGTAAATGAGTTAGAGGGTAATGATATATTGTATCTTCCAGATTAGATCATAATATAGTATGTGTTTGTGATACAGACACACACACTGATCAAAAAGTAAACATAAAGTGCAAAATAGTGAAGAAATAATGAGAACAGTTTTAGAATGCTCTTTGTGATGCATTTAAAACTTCTCCACTAGTATGTTTTATTAGAAGTGATGTTTTGAGTCTAGTTATGGAAACAAACATTAAAAATAGATTGTTGTGGAAGATTTATGTTTTTGTTTCCAGTGAGTTGAGATGCTCCTTGAAGGTGCTCTCTTCTAGGATTTGTTGTTGCATGGATGTTTGGATTTTTGGTTGACAATAATTATATACCTGTTAACAGCTTGATAGAATGAGTGTTCTTATCATGTATACTTTTCTCCACCTCGTAGGTTCTCTCTATATGGATTGCTACATGAATTTTCATATGGGATTTTTTATATACTCCAAATATCGACAATGAGCATGTTCTCTATCATGTGTAGGAACCTCATACCTCATACTAGTTTCTGAAAATGTCTAAAAAAGATAGAAAATGAAAGTAATATAATAAGAAAAACTGTATTTCATAAATATGATCGTTAGAGTTAGTTTTGACTTTAAGAGTATAGAAAAATTCTAAGTGTTGATTGGTTGGCCATTCTGTCAGCAAGTCCTTCTTTCTGTAGGTCCTTCTATCAGTAGGTCCTTTTATCAGTTTGTAGGTCTGTCATTAGGTCATTCTATAAGAAGTCAGTTTTTTTTGTAGTTACTTCTATCAGTATTACCTTATATCAGTATGTTGATGGGTCAATGAGTCATTGATTTTAGGGAGTTTCTCTATTGTTAAGTCAGACTATTGGAGTCCCAAACATGTATCAATTAGTCAACCTATCGGTAGCACGTACTTCTATCAGTGACTCATATATCAGAAACTCGTACTTCTGTCAGTGATTCATGATATCTGTAATTTCTACTTGGCCATTTAGGTCTATTTTAATCTCTTATATTATAAAAATTAACTGAATATACAAAAAATATAGTTGAACATAGATAATAAAAATTAATCATATTTGAATATAAAACTTAAGACATGATTAAACATGATTTTACATTATTTATAAGCATTAAAACTGAAGGGGGACAACAATATACCCCTTTTGATGATCAAAAATCATGGAATTATAACACATAATAAGTTGATTCATAATAATCAATGTATTCATTCTACATATTATCTCCCCAATACTTTTTTTCTTTTAAAAAAAGATCATTATCCCCCTTTCATGTATCCATATTATCCAAAGGTAAAATAATGCATAAGGCCTTCTAACCCTTTTTGTATTTCAAAATGAGTAAATTTCATCAAATAATAAAGACTAAAAAGTATATAAATAAACAATGAACAAATAAAAGGATTGAAGAGATATTGAATTTCATAATCAAGTGAAGTTACATTGAGAACATAAAAATGTATGACAATTCATATATATGAATCATGTGATCGAAACTAATTCATCGTCATAGAGGATTCTATCACTGCATTTCCCTTATTAGAAGCTTCAGCGAAAGGAGAAAAATATGTAGAAGTAGTGACTGGAGGTTCAGATCG
Organism: Viscum album; assembly: GCA_963277665.1. Lineage (NCBI taxonomy): Eukaryota > Viridiplantae > Streptophyta > Magnoliopsida > Santalales > Viscaceae > Viscum > Viscum album. The sequence goes on along the minus strand of OY728120.1, from coordinate 252,282,696 downwards.
AATTCTGAGAGGAGGAAAAGGAACACTAGAAGACACAAAAGGGGCCACGCTTGGGCTAGAGGAGGCAGGATGGACAATAAGCTCCCTAAAAATGACAAGATGAATATACGTGTAATATAGAGAATGGGAGACTACCTGAGAAGGAAATGAAATAAGAGGAGAACAAGCAGATTAGAGAGATGTATGAGAGGGGATGCAGCTAGAACAACAACGGTCTTACTCTAGACATGAATATAAGGATTGATAAGGATGATGAAATCCATGATAATATGACCACCTTACTCTATATACTTGGTGAAATATTACTAGTTTTCCTGAAACTTATCAATTATATGAGTAAACTCCTTAAGTAGTTTCACCAGATCTTTGAATGCATGGGTCACTAGAGGAAGTCTCACATTCTCAAATAAATACTTGATGTGGCTGGTGAGCTGATTCTTGGCACAAAATCTCTTGAAATAAAAATCAACTTTCATGGATATTTCTTCTTGAGAAGTTGTATAGAAATGGGTATAGATTCCATCCATATCATAGATGTGATCACTATTCTTCATAATCATAGAGAGACTATCCTGGTAAGTGCCACCCATCACTATTTGAGTCTCTTATCTGATCACTTTCCTGACCATCTCAATATCTAGAGGGTGGGTAATTGGAGGTATTGAGTTAGATAAACAGTGCACTGTATCTCTAAGTTCTTGTATAATGAATTCTAATCAATATTAAGGGTTTATATTTAATTAACATCATTTCTAGAAACTTCACCCTCCAAAGTATTTATCACTTTATACAAGGATTTCATGTATTCAATAGTCAATATTTTTATGGTATAATCCATTTCAGTCAACTCATTCTTCATGCTCTGGTTATCCTTCACTAAATATTTAAAAAATGTGATATTTTGAGGTTCCACTTGATAAATAACTCTTTCTAGCAGAATAATAATATATATTGTACTTATAGTATAAACATGATCATATTGAGGTTGGGATAACGTTATAATAAGAGTGATCAAAACTGCCTTAAACCTTTCAAAATCAGATTTGGAGATATAGTCCCCTGGTATGAAAGTCACTAGATGTGTGGAAATAGAAGTAGATGAAACTTTTATAGGTCTCTCGAAAATAATAGGTTCCACAACTTCTGGTATCCTTGGAATAGTTGCTCTATCTTTATCATTTGAATCAGAATAATCCAAACCAAGAGCAATATTTCCAGGATGCCTTTCTCATTGGGATACAACAGTAGCATCCAAAGCAGTGAGTGTATCAACTCTCAACATCATGGTGTGAGGTTCACTCTCAATTTGATATCTCCTTCATGTTTAAACTAATAATGGTACATGAGTTACCTATGATACTACTTCGCCGTGAATTTCAACTACAACCATTTCTTTAGCAAAAATATCAGGTTGTTCAATAATTTGTTCATAATCCCTAGTACCAAAAGGTTCTATATTATTACCTTCATAATTATTAAGATGATCTTGACTTCTATAACCTTAACCCCTTTTCTGCTCACCTTCCTCTCCACCATCATTTCAACTATTATCACCAAATTCTTCATCCTCTTCCTCACCGCCACTTCCTTCAACTCCATTGGAACATTCTTATTCCACACTTTTTTTTCTACTTCTTGAGTTTCCTCATTTTAATTTTTATATTGTCTTTTATACTCCATGTTTCAAGATTCCTCAAACTCGTCACCACCATTTTGTGCTATATTTGGTTCTTGGGAAGGTAGAGATAATGGTGGACTAGCATGTCCAAAAGTCATCCACTATGGACATTAACCCATATATGGTTCACTCCTATATCCTATATGTGACTCAGCTTCTCTACCAGTTTTAGATTCATCCTCTTCCGAAAAATAGACAACATCAACATCATTTAGCAGACCAAGAAAAACTACATCTCTTAGCCTCGATGGATGTTCAATAGTGTTTAAATTCTCATATTATTTCTCATCAAATCCAACCCACTCTCGCTTCAAGGTATTCCAATTTACCCTCATTCTCTTGAAAATAACCTTATTTATGAAGATACCACTACAAGATGAAATGGTTTCATCATATTTAGTTACACATCCTTTTTCTTTTATCATGGTATATATAAATCTGAGGTAAAATAGAGAATTCATCATGTAATAAGGTTTTATCATTTCACATATATAGATATTTAAATACCTACATAGATTTACATTATGTAATTTCTTAAGTTGATTTAACAGATACCCATCTTGATACATGAGTGAGTAAAAGTCCCCTTTCATGGAACACAACTGGCATTGAATGAACTAGAATAATAACTAGATTTCCCCATCTAACTCAGTAGATATTTTTCTTCTATTCTTTGCATTACTAGTTAGCTCACCCAAAGCAGTAACATAGAAAAAGAAATCACTTGTGGGATGATTAGTCCACTAATTGTCATCATAAATACTCTCATGAATAACTTTCAGACATTCTACCCAATTCCTTGAAGAAAACAATAATCGTATTCCATTCACCATAGATTTTATCCATTATGTGTTATTACCTTCTTGAATAAACTCAGCATAAAGACAAAATTTGTTTACCAGTATGGGGTAATCAAGTCATTCATTATTTGAGAACTATTCTAACCATCCATGCATCTATATCATATTTAACTAGAGAGACTTACTTGTTAGTAACCATTCTAAGGTAACTTATCTTTCAGGAGTTACCACAGGTTTTTCACGTCTAGGATGAATTGGCTGAGATATTCTTGATTCTCCTTTCTATCTCTTAATGGGTTACGAATCATCTCCCAACCCTTCCAAGAAGCCTTTTATGCTAACCATCTTGAGGGTTTTGTTGAAAGTATGAAGGAGAAAGGGTTGATGGTATAGATAGCTTAAGGGTAATAGTGTTAGAGTGGAAGACTGAGAGTAAAATGTAAGTTGGGTTATCTTGATTTTATCATTTATGGTTTTATAAACCGTAAATTGAGTAATCCATGTCAAATAAGAATAAATTAGAAAAACAACAAGATTTTAGAAAAAATTTAAATATTCGGATAGTTTTATCCCTGAGTGGATATCCATGATACATCAGCAGTGTCGGTAAGACACTATCAGCGTGAAAATGACAGTGTCATCATGTCATTGTTAGTATGAAACTATCACTTCCATCTAGACATTTTCATCATGACACTATCAATATCGATGAGACATCACCAATTCCCTATAGGTGAGTCATCCACACTATGTTTTAATAGTGATTTATTAACTGTATGTACTCAAAATACTAATCATCCTTATTTCATGTATGACATAACTCATTATTATAGAATTTAATGGCTTGGTATGTATATCACCAACCTGATGTTCTGTGCCAATAAATTCAAGAGATATATCACCTTTTTTATCTCTCAAAAAGTGACTTCCTACATCAATATATTTTGTTCTAGAGTGACAAATAAGAATCTTTGATTTGTTAACAGAACTTTTATTTCCACCATTTATAAGAACATGTCTATAATAATACACATAATTTAGAGAACTGTGTGACATCCAAAAAATATGAGCACAAAAACTACCTACACCCATGTATTCGGACTCATAAGTAGATAATGTAACAAATTTTTTCTTTTTATTACACCCTGATACTATCGAATTTACTAAAATGTGACATGTTCTAGAGGATATTTTTCTATCTAACTTGGAACCACCAAAAACTATATTCGAATATCTAACTATATCAAATGTTTTTCCTCTAGGGTAGAATAATCCTATGTTGGTAGTATAATTGATTTATTTTAAAAATCTTTTAACATTAATTAAATGATATTCTTTAGGATTTTCTTGAAAACATCCATCCATAGATACACTATACATAATCTTTGTCTATATAGAAGTTATGTAAAGTAGACTTCCAATCAACCCTTTGTAATTGGGTTGATTAATAGATTTTACATTTTTATCAAGGTCCAACTAACAAGTGGTATTCATTGGATTATCACTAATTTTTGTACAATCATGGGAAACCCATTTTAAAATATCTTTAGTATATTTAATTTGATATAAAATAATATCTTCATTATTTTGAATGATTTGAATTCCAAAAAATAATTTTAGTTCTCCCATTAAGCTCATTTAAATTTTGATTCTCATCTTTTTTGAAAAATCAATACATAAATAATTATTTGAAGATCAAAAAATAAAGTCCTAAACATATATTTGAGCTACTAAAACATCAATAGAAATCATTTTTATAAAGTGTGTAGTGTCATTTATACCATTTATAAAACCATTAGAAATATTTAAAGTACATAGGCTATTATACTAAGCTCTTGGAGCCTATTTTAAATGATATAAATCCTTTATAAACTTAAATACATGATTTTTAAAATGAGGGTTTGTAAAACTAGGGGTTGTTCAAGAAAAACGTCCTCAACTATATACCCCTTTAATAATGAACTTTTAACATAAATTATAAATACTTTGAAATTCATATGAGTTGCATATTCTAGTAGTATTATAATGTATTCAAGTATAGTAACTGGTGTAAATGATTATTCCTATACAATTCCTTCCTCTTGACTATATCCTTGTTCTACCAGACTGGCCTTATTCCACACTATGATGCTTACTTCATCAACTTTTTTTCTAAAGACCCACATAATGCCTTTGGTCAAGGTGTCTTTAGGTATATCCAATTATATCAAAACATTATTTCTTTAAAAATGATTCAACACTTCTTGAATATTCATCACCCAAAAATTCTTCATTGATTTCATCATTAATGTTATTATGTTCAAGATATAATGAGATGTCTGGATATTCAACCTAGTTCCTAAGAGAATCTCTAGTCATTATCCATTTATCTAAGTCTCCAACTAATGAATATAGTTGATGGATCCTATGGGTTATAACAGATTTAGAAAATGAAGGACTGGTCATTTTAGGTTCATCTATATGTTCATGTTCACTATAATCAAATTCGAGCAATTTTCCAGTACTGGAGAATTTTGTACTTTTCTTAACAGCAGAATCAAGGGGTCTAGAATTCATGTCCAGATTGGATAGGTCATCATCAATATTTTCAAGAGGGTTTTTTGGTTCATGTGGATATGTTTCATAAAATTTAACATAAACATATTATTCCAAATACTTGGTTCTTTTAACAAAAACTATATAGGATTTAATAGAGGTTCAGTAAACTAGGAAAATTCCCTGATTACATTTTGATGTAAATTATTAAAGATTGTTTTTAGTATTGATAATATATACCTTGCAACAAAAAACATTAAAGTAGATAACTTTGGGTTTCATATTTTTTCATACATAATTGTGATTTTTCTTATGAATTTGTTTAATTAAGATTATATTAATTACATAACAGGTTGTATTGACAACTTCAGCCAAAAAATAAACAGTTAAGTCACACTCATTAAGAATTGTCTGAGATATTTCTTATAGGTATCTACACCTTCTTTCTACAAATCCATTATGTTGGGGTGTCCTAGGAGTAGAGATGTTCTAACTGTAGTCATTGTGTCAGCAAAAATATTCGAACTCTTTGTTCTCAAACTCACATATGTGGTCACTTCTAAAAAATTCAATTCTATGACCACTTAGGATCTCAATAGATATAGTATACATGATGAAGTAAGAATAAGAATCATTCTCGTGAGATAAAAATAAGGTCCAATTATACCTAGATTATTCATCTACATGAACAAAGACATATTACTTCCCATTAAGAATTGAAACTCTAGTTGGCCAAAATAAAATCATTTGATCCAACTCAAGTGTTTAAGAAATTGAAACTTATTTCTTTGGTTTGAAGGATATTTTTTGATGTTTTCCCTTTTGATATAGATTGCATACTTTATTGTCTAGAAATTATATGTTGGTCATAACCTTGACTAACTCTTTCCTTAATGTTTCTTAAAGTGATTGAGTGTTACAATAGAGTAATATCATATGCCAAAGAAACGATTCATTATAAAAGACACTTATGAAAGAAACATTTTGATAAACTAAAGAATCCAAGTTCATAGAATAAACATTTTCATTTATAAAAGAAGTAAATACTAACTCATTTTTCACATTAAAAACATTACATCGATCATTTTCCAATTTAACATTAAAACCATTATCACACAAATGAAAGATACTATGAAACTTTTACATTAATCCATCCATTAAAATCACTTTGGAAATTAAAATTGAATTAATGTTACCTATTGGGATAGGGCCATTTATTTTTACTTTAGAATTGTCACCAAAAGTGAAATTCCCACCATAAATCTCTATAACATTATTGAAGATTGAGTAGTCCCCTATCACGTGTCTTGAACATACACTGTCCATGTACCATAAGCTTTTACAAGAGATTTTCAGGCATGATTCCTATAAAGACAATTCAACCAAGAAAATATTTGGGTACCCTGACTTGCATGGGTCTAGTAATATTAGTAATTAATGAAAAGGGAACACATACTTACTTTAGGGGTTTTTAATAAATAGTTTTTAAATTATCTAAAAAATAAACTCTATTTGGTATATAAAATCTATAATAAGTAAATGATTGTCCCCTTCTAGTACATGTAGCATATTTTTCAAATCTAGGTAAAAAGCCTAATTTTCTAGATTTTTTTACCAAATTATATTTAACAATGTTTCTTTGTCCTTATTTATAAACTATACAACTAGCACGTTATGGTTAAACCTGTTTATTAAGAAATTGAGTGAGAGTGTTCTTTTTATTATTAAACATTTCTATGTCATTTTTCAACTACTCAATTGATAATTTAAGCCTAGTATTTTCATTAGGAAATTGGTAATTATTTTCATTATCCACATTAAGGTCAGATTTAATAGTAAATGTGAGTGCCTATAGTTTCTTCAAAATGTTATATTTATCTTTTAATTCATTGGATGTGCCTTCACGAATTTCTCTGTACTAAATTTTTTTCTCATTGGTCATATTTTTAGAATTATATTCATCACCAGAATAGAAGGAAATTTGTACAAGAGAGTAAAGGGTTACCGTAGAAGTGTTTATCATGAATCACATGTTAGCATTGTCACCTTTATCAACATGTAAAGACATTTACCCACTAAAGCTATCCTCAGAATAACTCCAGGGCGCCATCATTTCCTTCTTATATCATTTATCTTTTTCATCATATTTTTATTATATTTTAACTTAGGACAGTGATCCTTTACATGTCCTCTTCTCTTACATTCATAAAAGACTATCTAATTAGAGTTATCACCTTTCCTCTCTTCCATTTTCCTGTTTCCCTTATAATCATACTTTCCTTGGTAGTTGGGCTTTCTAAAGAACTTCTTATCTCTAAAAAAAATTAAACCTTCTAGATAATTTCGCAACTTCATAATCACTATCAGATGATTATTATTCATTACTTGAACTATCAGAATCAGTTTATGACTTCTACTTTTCTCTGTGTTTCAAAGCATTGGTTTTGAAAGCCACTGACCTTCACGTTAGTTAATCATCTTCTTCTTTGATGACATTTAATTCTTCCTCATACATCATCATCTTACCTATCATATTCTATACTAGAAAATTACTGATATTACAGGATTATTTAATTGACACAGGTGTTCATCTCTTTATTTTTGGTAGACATCTGAGAATTAGCATGATTTATTCCTTATCTATAACATTATTTCCTATAGAGGTCATAGTATATAAAATTTCATTAAACCGGAGATACATGTTAGAGATAGGTTTATCGGGATTCATTTTTATGTTATCATATTTAACTATATATGTTTTGAGTCTCATTTCCATAACATTAGTGGTTCCTTCATGTGAAATAGTAATAGTATCCCAAATTACATGGGTTGTTTTACATCCAAAAATCCTATTGAATTCTTCCTCTCCTAAAGAACAGTATAAGTCATTAAAATCTCTATATTTATTATTATAAGTTTCCATATTTATCTCATCCTAGATATTTTGTTCAATAGTAGGAATATTATATTCATATATAATTAAATACTATATTTAAGAAGGCATATATTATAAATACATTGTCCTCTTAATTTCCCCCTGATCGTAATTAGTTCCATTGAAAAATCGAGTTCTGTTGGTAGAAAAACCCTATGATATATTATCCATAACGATAATGTAAAGACAGTGTTTTTAAAGAGAGAAAAGTTTAAAACTAATTGAAATTTATAGATCATTAAAACACCACTAAAATCATTATTTGAAAGATTTGTAAAATATTTGAAAACTGTGAAAATATGAGATTAAATATACTCCTATGATACCAAATGTTAGTCAGATTAGGACACTCAAGAGTGGGTTAATTGAGTTCCTATCAAAATTTTGATTAAAAACATTATTTAAATATTCCCCCAATTATAAATCTAAATAGCCCAGTTATCCAAAGTATCAGATTTATAAGTTTTTTTTCTCTTTAATTAATTTCTCAAAATATTGATTAATTATCAGTCATAGAAATTTTAAAGATTGATATAACTTCTGAATGTAATTTAATAAATCAACGACTATTATAATCACTGATTAAGATTAACAATCAATGTAATATTTACTTTTCTAAAATATGTTAGAAAACAAAGAAAATCAAATTTAAAAAACACAGTAGATAAAAAACAAGAGGTTTAGACTTATACATAGACCTAGTCCTCTTCACTTGGTGATCACCTATCGCCAAAAAGTTTATATTAACAAACTTGATCCACACCCTGGATTGATGTTTACAAAACAATATAAGGTTCCACATATAAATTAGACTTCCACCACAGTTATTCATGGGAAAAAAATATTACCAGTCCACACATGGACCTCTTCCATAGTTATATGTGTGACAAAATTTATGTTAACATGTGATAGAGTGAAGATATATTGTATCTCCCAGTTTATCTTAGAAGACATTATGTTTTTGTGATATGGACACACACACTTCTCAGAAACTTATAATAAAGTTAAAAATAGAGAAAAAATAATGAGAAATGATTTAGAATTCTCTATGTGATGATATTGAATCATCTGGACTTCATTGGTGTAGTAGCTGTGATGTTCGAGTCCATTTCTGGAAACAGAGATCAAAAACATAGTTTCATGGAAGCTTTTTTGGTTTCTAGTTAGATGAGGTACTCTTAAAAGGTTCTCTTTAATAGGATTTGTTGTTACAAGGATTTTGTAATTTTTAGTTCATAGAAAATACTTTTCTATTCACTATTTTCAAGAATTACTGTTCTTCTCATGAATACTTTCTTTCACCTCATGTGTTCTCTATATATAGATTAGTTCAATTTTTAATTAGATGATTTATTTATGTACTATAGAGATCGGCTTGGATCGTGTTATCTATAACATTCAGGTACTTCATACCTCATACTGGTCTCTAAAAAATGTCTATAAAAGACAGACATGGTCATTAATATAAAAATAAATACTATGTTTTATAAATATTACAATTATGATTAATTTTTAATTTAGGTGTAATGAAAATTTTCTATGTGTTGATCGGTAGGTCTCTCCATCTGTAAGTCCATATGTTGGTAGGTCCTTCTATCAGTAGTTAGGTCTATTGGTTGGCCCTTCTATCTGTAGTTAGGTCTTTTAGTGGGTCCTTCTATCAGTATGTCCATCTATTGGAATGTGGATGTGTTGGTGAGTCATTACTATTGGTGAGTTGTTTTGTTGGTTAGTCAGACAATCAGTGCTTCAAACTTATAATGATGACTCAGCCTATCAGCAGCTCATACTTCTTTCAATGAATCATCTTTTGGTAGCTCATAATTTTCACAGTGATTCATAATAACGGTAAATCATACTAGAGCATTTTGGTATGTTTTCCTGTCTTATATCATAAACATTGACAGAATATGTTAAATTATAGTATAACATAGATAATCATAATTCAGGATATGTGAACATAAAAATTAATACATGGTTAAAGATGATTTGACATTATTTTTGAGCATTATATCTAAATAGGGAAAACATTAACAATAATAAATATATAATTACAACTATATTTTCAAAAATTAATAAACCAAGAGAGGGTTTTATGTGAAAATATTATTGTTTCCCTCTAGCCCCAATAATAATAATAAATTGTAATAATAACTTGTGAGCTATGAGGTACTTTTATAAAGTCATGGTTAAACCATAAACCTAATCGTCTAACCTAGTTAATTTAAACAAGATAAATAATTAGAAAATGGTGAAATATGATGTTGTATGATCTCTAGGGATTCAAATATTGAAAATCACATTTGAAGTTGTTAGTGAATAAGTAAAATGAATGTAAATAAAATGATATAATGGAGAACATACCCCTCACAATCACCAACTGAAAGAGGGTAGTTTCAAAAACATAATATTATGTTTATAGAAATTATAGAAGCATGTAATCATATCAATATTTTATTTAGGTAAATAAGAAGCACCCCACCTTGTATATAGTGGTGAACATTCAGCTACATAGTAGTATCCTAGGGGGAGAAACCACACTTGTGTGTTCACTAGCTACCTTGTAACATGATATCGTGTACACTGTGGCTACTTTCAACCACAACCCAGAAACTCGAGCCTTCCAAAATCATTAAATTTGACATCTCACCAATTATATATTTCTAAAATTCATAAGATTTGTAATTTCAGTTGTTAAAAACTCATATAAATTAATGAAATGGAATTTTTTTAGTTTAATGTTAATAGTGTAACTATTTCATTCTTCTTAAATTTCATAAAAAATCACCCCAATTATGTTTTAAAATTTCATTATAGACACCATGGGGAGATAAAAAATCAATTAAATCGCATTTTAAAATAAAACTTTATTTATCATCAAATAAATGAACACTACTTATAAAATGACATCTAAAAAAAATTGATTTTATATATATTATAAAATAATGCATTTTTTCACAAAAATATAAATACCTTTAATTTAAATATGAAATAAATTAAAACAACCTTGAAATTTTTTTTTTTAGTTTTCTAGTTTAACTCAAAATAATTAATTTAAAATTATCCTCGGATTTTTCAAAAATTAGAAAATAATTTAGTAAAAATAAAAATAACATCATCGAAAGACATTATTTTAGTTATCCAATACCTTAATGGAATCAGATATGTGCAAACCCTTCATTCCTATTAAAAAGTTAATATACCCACATTTTGACTACAAAATTCTAAATTAATTGAAGATCTAGAATAATACAAAAAACATACACAAGCACCACACATGATATAGAAATATTTTTGGTAGAACACACAAAATATTAACTAACCATTTTATATATATTGATTCTAGATATCATTCCATAATATTAATGGTGAACTAAGAAAACAATTATTATTATGGTCTATTTGGATCTCATTTTTATAATTGAACTATATGATTATAAAGGTTGTGTTTAAACCCCACAGTCTCCTTTCAATATTACAATTTACTAAAAAAATTACTATTAAAATATTAATCTATGATCATTGTAAAGAAACAGTGTCATTATAATCAATTTTACCAACAATTAAGTCTCAAAACCAAGTTTGAATCATTTACCTCCAATTCAATTTTTATTTTATCTTGATAAACAACATTTTTTTCGTGGATAGGGAACCCTTACTAACTAATGGTCTTATAAAATACATGACCTGAAGTCTTAATGATAGATAGCCTAATGGACCAAAAATAAAAGTCCCAAAGGCCCACAAGAATAATGAAACAACCCATAATCTTATCAATGAAGTTTCCATTCTTATAATTATGCCATACATAACCTAGAGATCCTAATAGAAATATTATTCTCATAAATGAATAATTATAATATAGTTATCAAAAAATAATAATAATTTAAAATATTACAGTAGTAAAATAAATAGAAAATAAGATAATAAGAATTAGAAAATTTGGATCATAACTACCTACTAGAATGACTACACTCGTGATCAAAGATATAGAAATAAATCATAATTTTCATAATAAAATATTAATTTAAAATAAAAATTTATATAAAACTATTGGGAAAAATATAATTAACGGAATAATTGAAATAGAGTTATTTATAGAATGTATTAAACCCTTATTACCATTAGAAATGTGGCTGTTGGAATAGTAACCTGATCATTGAATAGTAACGTCAATGTTATGAAAATTAATCCAGTCCACAGAATAGTAACCTATTCTATAAATGTATAAATAATTTTTAGGTATATTATAAATTAAAATATGATATATTTATACCCTGGAATAAGTAAATAAATGATTTAAAAATGGTAAATTAAGAGTTTATATTTCTGTAAAACATAAAGGCTCTTTTACAATGTGGTATGTAAAATAATTATTTACTAGTATTTTTTTAATATAATCATAGATTCATGAATTAATGTATATATTTTTATAATTATATGATAATTTTATACATTCTTAATTAATTTTTGAAAACTTCCATTAAACTCATTTTAATATTTAAATTAGTATTTTCTAAATATATTCTTATTTTAATTAAAAATAATAATTTATATTATATATAAACTTATTTTCATAAAATACAGTCCACTTTTGAAATATAAATCTGGTAAAATGGATAGGGTTAATTTTTTTAATTTTTCTAAAATAGTTCAATTTTTTAGGAGTTGTGGGATACTATAATTTATGTTATTTAAAATTGTAAGTAAATAAATGTAATTGGGAGTCTTGGATGAGCCATGGATGATGTAAGTTCCCATTATATCAAAATAAAATGCTCTACTTACTATATTTATTCAAAAAATTGACACTATTGATAGTGTTGAACCAAAATAATAATCAAATGAATTAAAAAAATAAAAAGCACCCAACTCATCCCCCTATAAATACCACCCCTTCTCCTCATACCTCCTAATATTTATATATAGTATAAATTATATCCAATTTCCTTATTAACTGTCTTCCCCAAATCCAATATCTTCTTTTGTGAACAAAATACCAAACCCACGTTCCTTAAGTAGGTTCTCAAGGAGACGATATTCAAGATGTAAAATCCTCATTCTTTCTCTTTTAAATTCTTTCTTTATTATACCTTATCCTAACACCCCTATACAAAACTACATGTTAGCTCTAGTATCATCTATATAATGGAATATTGTGGAATTAATTTAATATCCATCATGAGATAACTTCTCTTCCCCATTTATCTTAAAAACAAAAATATAGTATGTGATATATTGATTCACCTCCTTCCTAGGCGACGATCTTTCATTTTACACTAGTGCCTTCAAGAATGGTCTGAAACCATTATAATGGTTAAAATAGATTGTAAAATATATATATATTATAAATTTATTCTTTTAATGGAACTAACTTATATTCCCAATTTTAAATTATAAAATACAATAGTTTGTGATGATCAAAAATCCGCTAAAATTAACTATTCATTTATCCTTATCATTTTATCAAATGAATCATCAAAAAATTAGAAAAAAAATGTTATACAAAGGCCATTTTAAATTTTTGATGTATATTAATACCATTCAACTTCTATATTTTTCTTCCATTTCACAAGAACTCCAATAATTAAACTCAAGGGAACCAACAATAAAACCATGAAATGAACATTCCCAGAACAAAGAAATTAAACATAATAATTCATCGAAATAGACATTAATAAACAAAATAAATTTCTAATAAATAAAATATATGTTGAATAGGTAAAATATTTCATTATTAATGAATCTAATTTTATTATATCATACATTAATTTCAGGTTTAGAACACATTCATACATAAGTTAAGGGATCCCCTCGAGCCTCCAAATTTTCCATTAGGTTACGCATTATCTCTATTTACACCAATGCATTTATTTTTTTACTGTATAATTATTCTAAATCAGTTTTATTTGTTCAAAAATTATATATCCAGATCAATTCATCTAGTTTTAATTTAGAAATACATGTTTTAACATCTTTCCTTTTTAGTTCCTTCCGATAAGCAAGCCTAATTGAAGGGAACATCTCCATTTATTACCCTCTTTCAAGTACAATTTATAAATTTTTGTTGGCTATCAATATTTTCCTAAAATTACTCATTTTATCCTGAAAAAATATCTTATTTAATTCATTATTTTATAGAATAAATAATTTTTTCCTCTTTAAATAATCTTTAATAGTTTTCCATTAAACAACACTATAGTGGCTCATTTATAAAGTCTCATAAAAACTCTTTTTTATGTTTTCACTTACTTTTTACCTCGTTTTTTTGATCTATTCCAGTAGTTTTCATTATGAGTGTCTAAAAAATATTTAAATCACTTATTTTGTTGATACCATTGTCAAACACCCTTTGGTTAATCCTTATGGCATGATTAAAAAACCATTTCATTCCATGGGTAACCTATATGTTTGTTCGATTCATTTGATTCTTACTATGGAACACAAATGAATGAACATGTAATTATTGGTGTGCCTAGATTTCACTCCAATTTAGTGGGTAATTTTTTAGTCTCATGAGATATCATTTATGGGATTATGGAGTAACCCTAATCCATTAGTGGGTAATGTTAGTCTCATTAGATGCCTAGATAATACTTCTTGTATCTATGTATTCCGTAGTTTATCCTGTGAAAATGAAGGATCTGAAAGGAATTTTGGAAATTGTTATAGAAGATTAATATATGGAATTTTTATAATATTTCCATATCTTCAATTTTATTTACCCAGACTTCCTAAGACTGTACAAATTACGATCCATGGTTAGTATTTGATAGTTAATTTGAATAAAATAATTCAATAATATGTGAAAAATAATAGGGTGTCGATAGTTGGAATCAAAGAATGGTGTAGTTAATTTTGGGGATTAGGATTATAAAATTTTCAATTGATTCCTAGGGATAATTCTATCACCACGGATAACCTAGAGTAAAAAATTGGGAATAACGTGATGGGATATACTTTTCAATTACAATTTTATCGTAGTATGTTGAAGTATTAATTTTTATATTTGTATTAAATAAATATTAAAAAACCCCCTAATTGTAAATAAATTTCATAATGAATGGCTATAAATAAGATAAATTGTGGCAACCATCAATGTGATTGGAAATGTGAATATTTTCCTAAGGAAATGCCCAATATGATGGGAACATGAGATCAAAACATCATTAAAGTTCTTGTATAACTAGATAATTAGTTTAATAATAACTTGAATTGTGTGGAATTACCTCCTATAAATAATAATAAATTTTGTGTCAAATACTTTTTGTGTAAAAATTCCACTGATCTTTAGTGGATATTCAGATCCCCTCATCACAGAACAGTATATTAACTCTATTGATAACATATTATGTATCCTTTAATGATAAGAATAGTAGAATGTCACACTAGAGGTATATAATTTTAAAGGGGAAGTAGGTCCATGGTGGAAACTGATAAAGAACATAGAGTATAAAGTGGAAATTTAACACCCCATGACTTCATAGTACATTATCTCATTAAATTAATTCAATAGCTTGCGCTACACACAACACTGAGTTCGAGTGCACCATAACATATCAAAATAGCCGTTCAAAAAATGTTTATGAATAGTATTAACTACATTTTGAATCTTATATAATCTATATAATTTTAACATCCATATTATGTTTTTCACAGACATAATATAAGAATAAATTCATTTTTTTAGATAAAAGACATATTTTCCAAAAAAAATTTACTGCCTTTTAATAGATAACCATTATTAAAACCAATATTTGAAACTTTTATATATTGAATTTAATTTAATTTAATTCTTCTGTAGAAGTGGGATATAAAAAAATTAGTTTGGATAAATTTTGGGTACTTTTCTGATAACTTTCATATTTTTACAAATAGTGAAAAATACTGTGTTTAAATATAATACATGGTTTTTAATAGAAATAATTTATAGTGTAAAATTATTAATTTGTATGGATTTTAAGTATAATTATATTATATTTTTATCACTTAATACAATTTAGGTCATTATAACTAATTTCACATTTAAATTTGACATAAACACATGTCAATCTTTTGATAGTTTTTTCTTTTTAAAAACCCGCTTTTTGGTTTTGACAACGGGAATTAATTTTAAATTAATAAATGCAACTTCTATGTTTTTAATTTTTTAAAATATACTTAATTTTGGAATTTTTATTGTCAAAATTAGCTTACGGTGATGTTTTGGTTTTTTTATGAAAATATTCAATTCTTAATGAATAGTGAAATACACTACGTTATTATTTAAAACCAACTTCTTATTTAAATAATTATTTATTTTATTTTAATTTATTTTAATTCTAAATATATATATAATACCTATATATGTTTAATTTAATTCATTGGAGTCATTTTACAATAAAATTAGATTTATAAAATTTTATTGAACTTTTTATCCTCCTTTACCCACCTTCTAGGAGCATTTGAGAATTTTCATAAAACATAATATTATCACTTTTTTGAGTTGAATTTCAAAAATCTGAGAGGCATGGATGAAATAAATAAGTAAATCTCGGTTCAATAAGATGAAAATAATTTTTGATGGAATGTAACTTTTGGCTTTTATTTATCACAGTTGAAAGTAAATAGGGTAATTAAGGGTAAACATGATATTTTAATTACACTAACACATGTCCTAATTCTATTGTATAAGTGTAATTGGACCAAAAAGAAACATAGGATTAAAATATTATCATCTTTGGTCCACCTAGATTAGATTTAGACATTTATCATTTTTTATTAAAATAGGAGTTAAAAGTGTTAAATTCAATGTTTAATAACTAAACCATTTTTAATATAGGGTTAAACACAATATAAATTAGACTAAAAATATTCATTAGAAATATAAAACGATTTCCTACATAAATGTATTTTAATTATAATTTTTATACATTAAATAATTTAATTTATTAATGACACAATGATGATGTTATAATTACTTTATAAATGAAATATTTAAATAATTGATATTAGAAATATTGACATAAATGTAAATTGAGACTTCAGTTGAATTAAACTATGTTTATAAGTTAATATGAAAAGTTAGGGTTAATTAGATATTTTTTTTCGAAGTGATATGGTTTTTATGACTTTCATAAAAACAAAATACCAAATAGTGTCAAAATTGACATAAATTCGTTTTTTAAACCAATACTATATTTTTGGTTGATATAATATCCCAAAAAAATATAATATTTTTTTCCAAGGGATTAAATAATATTATATATATTATTAATGAACCAATTTTGGTTCTCTTAGAAGTTTAGAGTAAGTTTAATAACCATATAGTGTAATAATATAAGAAAACACGGTAAAAGTTAAACTATTTATCTATGAGTTAAATCTAAACGATAAGGTTACAATTGTAACCTAAACTTGTCTAAAAAATATTTTTTGAGACTATTTCAACCCATAACCACCTAAGTCTGGAAATAAATTCATTTGGTACGATTATAAACCTAATATGAGTGTTTAATAAATTAATATTTTAATCATTTCCTATAGTGACCCTCACCCCTCATATAAAAGGTCACTTCACCTTTTCTCAAAATCACTCCTCCAAAGCCATTTGGATTGGAAACATCCTGCCACAATATACTCCCAAATTCCTTCACATAAACCTATATTCCTTACATTGATCATAAATCCAACCTAATGAGCCATTTTGATCAACTCAAAAGGAAACGCCTCAAAAAAGAGGTAATAATCTCACTGCCCTCTTTCAAGTTCTTTTCTTCTTCCACTTTCTCTTTATTTGTTGTTTCCATACCAAAATAATAACTATAGTACTTCCCACAAACTTTTATGTTATTATAAATATGGTACAACCATATTCGTTATTCTATCCATACAATAAATGACAAAGTCACCATACGTGTGTACATATGGATTACCGTCTCCACGTTGTGGGGTAGTTTGTTATTCAAAAAATTCATTATTTCAATGGGTATAATAATGTGTATAAATGATTTAAATAATAAATATAACATGTTTATGATTATTTATATATGATATTTCAACCAATTACATACGATTTCACATTCAATATAATGATATTGTTGCTAGTGCGTACGTACGGATTACCATCTCCACGACGCGATGAGATTAATTTCCACGTTCACCCTTCAACAATGATTACAAAAATATATATTATAAATAAGTATGTAATATATGACATAATAATGATAATTTATATATATATATATATATATATATCTTCTTACATATATCTTATTCACTTACTTCCATTCAATATGATGTGAAAACGGAAACAACGTTTATCCATACGTATGACATACCGTCTCCATAAACAGTGTTTTCCATTTAATATATCTTTCTATTGTACATATTTATATTCTATATATATAATATATATAAATCATGTTTTATATACTGTATTTATTTAAATCATGATCTAAGTGATACGATCAAGAATAACAAGTTAAAATGATTACGATATAGAAAGCGATTATTACCCAAAGTGTTAATTTAACATGGAAATCATTATTAAATGGGTTGTATAAAGTCATAAATTAATCTTGAAGGATATAATAAATATTAATATGGTTCTGGAGTAATTTAATAACATACTATGTTCATTATACAGGAGGTTAAACGTACCCTTGACCAAAGGAAAGTGCAAGGTAAGGGTTACTTTCACAATCTCGTTATTATTCGAGTTTGTTTTTACGTGAGTATATACTAGGACATATTAATTACCCATGTCTATGATTCATAAAAGTTTTTTCAATGGGATTATTTTTTATTGAAATCTTATACTAAAACATCATTTTAAATTTTTTAAAGATTTATTCTTTAAAACATTTCTCATTAATGTCCATGTTTTCAAAATGGATTATGGGTTTATTTTTATGGACATGAATGTTTTAAAATGTTAATTCCTTTCAAAAGTTTCAAAGTGGTATGAGACACTTTGATTCAAAACTATCATTTAAAAAAATTACATTATAAATTATGTGACTTTTGAATGATTTCATAAAAAAGGGATATCTCTCTCAAAGAGTTTTATAAGTCATATTCATCTATGCCAACATCCTTTGATGGATTTTAAACTTGTTTGAAGTTGATTTATTATGATACAAATATTCCATAATGTATTGATGGTTTTGTGATATGTTTGACACCATTCTTAGTTTATTGTTAATGTATTGACATTTCATATCCTAGTTCAAATATGAATGTTTTTGTTATATTTAAACATTTTAATATGAGAAATGTTTTGGACATAGTACGTGACGGGTGGAGCCTACTATAGCTCCTCGATGCATCAGTAGGTCTCATGTGATAATTGGACATGGAATTTTCCAAGACCTTTCCCAATTTAATATATGGTTTTTGATAAGTCCTTAATCATTTTAGATTTCTTGGCCGAGGCCTTGACAAAATGTTTCAAAATGTCTGGCATTATACATTCCCTCACTATAAAAATAATATTGATAGTTAATGTGGTTATTTGACAAGTAGAATACCCATGAATATTTTTTATTATGAAATTATTTACATAGATCATATTTCTACCCTAATGTGTTAATTTTTATTTTTTTTAAAGGATTGTGTTTTCAATTATTTACAATTCCTATTGTATATGTTATCTTCCCCTAAATTTTTTACCCTTACTGAGCATCTCTGCTCACCCCTGTCTTATGTTTTATTTTCCTAAGATTCTATGAAGTGTATTATGATTGATATGTCGGGTTAAGATAAATGGAATAATGGTGTTCTCAAATAACTATATATGTTGTGTTTTATGTTTGAAATTGTAATGTAAAGGTAATGTATGTAATATATTTTCCCCCACTGTTAAATTGATCTATCCTTTGGGACTTGATTCCTTGTAATCTTTCCAATTTATTAAAATAATGCACCGGCTTTGGGTTTATGGGGTCAGGGCATTACTATTGGTATCAGAAGAAGTTTAGAAACAACCTTGGAAATAGTTTTTGATGAACTCTATTAGAGAACATTACCCGGTGATAGAATTTTAGGATTAGTATAGAAGAACATCCATGATTTTTGGTAATGTAGATATTTTCAATATTTTTCAATCAATACATCCATGTCGGGATACGAGAAGGTAGAGGTGGATCTGGTACAGATATATCTAGGAGTGAAAACTATGAGAAGGTGTGGCGGGCTTGACCTGGGGTATCCTGGTACACGACAATGGGCCTAGATGCACTCTTGGTTACTACACTCATGGGGGATATTCTTAGGATAATTCACATTTTCATTACAAGCAATTATGAAAGGTTTAGGAATAAAATACTTCCTCTAATAAAACATTTAATGATTATAGATTATATTTATAGTATTTTCAATTTAAATTAGGTGTTTTACAAGTTTTTTATTATGCATTGTGATTCATAAACTAACCAAGTGTATTCCATTGTTTAGAAATGGATCCTAGTAGAAGGAATGAGAAATCTTGCAACACGCATGATCAAAAGATTAAGAAAGATCATATCTATCATGGTGTTAAGACAACATTTAAAAGGAAAATATTCTCCCACATATTCTCATTGTATGAACAAATAGTATCATGTTTTAATAAGATCAGTAAATATTTCTCTAGGTCCTTTGGCTTTGAATGGAAGCAAGAGAAGAAAAGGATAGAAGAGAGAAAAGGATGGATAAAGTGAAGATGGGAAAAAAGGATTTTCCCATATATGATAATTGAGGAAAGAATCACATTGGTAAATGCTTGAAGGGAATGGGAGTTTGTTATAAGTGTTGATAAAAAGGACACCAACTATGTAATTTCAAGGGTAAGAAAAAGTTATCAAATGTATAATGCTTCATCTACAAGGAGTTGGGACACTACGCGAATCAATGTCCAAATCATCAGAGTATGCCCCAAATGATGCTATTGGATAATAATCAAGTTATAATACTACCGAAGATTAAATGGAATGATTAGTGTTCTTATGTTGTCAAATGATTGTGTTATTTGAGTATTTTATTAATGATGTTCATATTATAAGAATTATAAAGTAAATAAGGATTATATTTTAGTACTATTTCATGAAGGACTTGAGATTGTGTGGAATGAATGAACAATGACTCAATAACAGGTTAAATATTTTGGAAAATATATGGTTGAGGGAAAGAAGATACATAATACGGTTCTGATACTGAGGTAGTTATTTTGGAATAATATTTTATTAATTTGGATAAATTATATTAGATATTCTTGACTACCTTGAAACTGATTAATGATTTGTATATTCCATCATATTTGTAGTTTACTAAATTTTTTTATAGAAGGAGTATATCTAGTATTCTATAAGGAATAATGGAGCATGAATGTAATCAATAATTTTGTATCGAAATACAGGGTGTTACAATGTTTTAAAAGAATACATAATGAATGTATTCACATGTTATTACATGGAAAAAAGGATCTTCATTTTGTTCACCTTATAATTTTTGGACAGTGAGTTTGGATAGAAGTATTTTGGATAAGTCAAAAGGATGGAATCAATTATGTTTTTCATTGGATATTATTGTTAAGGTTAAATCATATCTTGAGATTATTTTTGGATTTTCATAAAAAGGACAACCCGAAGGTTGGGTGACCACCCGTCGCATCCGGCAAGGCCACGAGACATGAACCCGCAACTGAAGGGCAACAAGGGTGGATCACCTACCACTGGAATACATGATGTCCTAGTTTATATAGTGTAGTTTTTTATAAATATTCTAACTGATGAATTATAAAATAATTATTTTTGGAACCCTATAATATTAGGATAAATATAATATTTTTTTTAATTCTATTATCTTTTAGGGTGAAAGATGAGTTCGTGGTAATAATGAGAATAAGGTTAAAACTCTACATATCAAGTATATTTTTTCATCTTATTCTCTAAATAAATTAATTCTTAAACATTAGAAAAGGGTTTTTAAAAAAATGTGTAATCCTAATAACTTATATTTTTTTTTTGAACTAACAATATTTTAAATCGTCAGAGATTAATGGCTTTGAGACCCTCAATTTTACAATTATTTGTGATTGATAACCTCAATAACTCCCTATAAATATTTACATTTTCCCCCGATTATGTGTCTCTAATTTCCACCAGTTTTCTCCAAATTAAGATCATAATTTACTGGTGAGTTTTTTATTCTCTTTCCCTCTTATTAAGACTAAATTTTATTAACCCAATTTCCGTTGTTAGTTTTCCACAATGGTATTTTTCTATTTTTAACCTTTTATTCTCAAATAAAAATTTCAAATTGTGAGGATGCAATTTATTAAAGGAGGGGAGAATGTAACACCCCATGATTGTATATTATGTTATCTCATTAAATTAATTCAATAGAATGCGCTACACACAACACTGAGTTCGAGCACACCAAAACTTACCAAACTAGTCGTTCAAAAAGTGTTTATTAATATTATTAAATTCATTTTGAATATTATATACTCTATATAATTTTATCATCCATATTATGTGTTTCACAGATATAATATAAGAACAAATTCATTTTTTCAGGTAAAAGATGTATGTTTCAAAAAAATGCAATTTTACTACCTTTTAATGGGGAACCCATTTTAAAACCAATATTTGACAGTTTTATATATTCAATTTAATGAAATTAAATTATTCTTTATAATAGGGACATAAAATTTATGTTTGGATAAATTTTTGGTACTTTTCTGATAACATTCATATTTTGAAAAATAGTGAAAAATACAATGTCTTAATTGAAAACAACTTTTTTATTAAAAATAATTTATAGTATTAAATTATGAATTTGAATGGTTTTGAAGTATAATTAGATTATATTTTTATCATTTAATACAATATTGAACATTATAACTAATTTAACATTTACATTTGACATAAACACATGTCAATATTTTGATAGTTTTTTCTTTTTAAAAACTAAATTTTAGGTTTTGACAACGGGAATTCATTTTAAATTAATAAATGAAACTTATATGTTTTGAATTTGGTAAAATAGACTTAATTTTTAAAATTTGGAATATCAAAATTATTTTAGGGTGAAGTTTTGGTATTTTTCTTAAAACGTTCAATTTTTTATGAATAGTGAAAAATAGTGGGTTATTATTTAAAACTGACATTTTATTTAAATAATTATTTATTTTATTTAAATTTATTTTAAGTAAAAATAGATATATAATACCTATATAAGTTCAATGTAATTTATTTGAGTCATTTTATAATAAAATTTGATGAATAAAATTTTATTGAACATTTTAACCTCTTTTACACAACTTCTCGGAGCATTTGCAAATTTGCATAAAACATAATATTACCGCTTATATGAGTTGAATTTAAAAATTTTGAGAGACACAGTTGACATAATTAAGTAAAATGTGGTTCAATAAGATGAAAATAATTTTTGCTGAATATTAAATTTGGACTTTTATTTACCACAATCAAATGTAAATAGGGTAATTAAGGGTAAAATGATATTATAATTACCTTAACACTTGTCCTAATTCTATTTTATAAGTTTAATTCTACCAAAAACAAACTTTGGAATAAAATATGATTATCTTTGGTCCACTTGGATTAGATTAGGACATCTATTATGTTTTTATTTAGAGAAGAATTTAAAGTGTTAAATTCAATGTTTAATAACTAATACATTTTTAGTATAGGGTTACACACAATATAAAATTCTACTATGAATATTCATTAGAAATAAAACAATATTTCCTAATTAATGGTATTTTATTTATAATATTTATACATTAAAAAAATTAATTTATTTAGGACACAATGATGATATAGTAATTACCTTATTAATGAAATATTAAAATAATTGATATTATAAATATCAAAATAAATTTAAATTGAGACTTATGATAAATTAAAATAATTTTATAGGTTAATATGACATGTTGGGTTTGATTATATAATTTTTTTTTGAGTTGATAAGGTTTTTATGACTTTCGCAAAAACAAAATACCAAATAGTGTAAAAATTGACATAAATTAATTTCTATAAAAATACTATATTAATGGTTGATATATTATTCCTAAAAATATATGGTTAGGCCAAAGGGATTATATAATATTATATATTTCATTAATGAAACACTTGAGGTTCTCTTGGAAGTTTATAGTATGTTTATTAACCATATAGTTTAAGAATACAAGAAGAAACAGTAAAAGTTAAACTATTTATCGAAGAGCTAAATCTAAAATATAAGGTTAACATTGTAATCTAAACTTTTCAAAACCTATAGGTTAGGAGTATTTCGACCCATAACCATCTAAGTCTCAATATAAATTAATTTGGATCCAATATAAACCGAATATTATTGTATAATAAATTAATATTGTAATCTTTTCCTAATGTGACCCTCACCCCTCTTATAAAAGGGCACTTCCCCTTCCCTCCAAATCACACCGCCAAAGACATTTGGCTTGGAGAAATTCAGCCCAAATATCCTCAAAAATTCTCTCAAATCAACCTATATTCCTTAGTATGATCATAAGTCCATATTATGGAGCCCTTTTGATCATCTCAAAAGGAAACACTCGAAGAAGTGGTAATAATTTCACCACCCTCTTTCATGTTATTTTCTTCTTCCACTACTTCTTTATTTGTTGTTTCCATTCCAACATAATAAATAAATTACCTCCTACATACTATGATGTTATTATAAATATGATACAACCATATTTGTTATTCTATCCATCCTATAAATGACAAAGTCCCCATATGTGTGTACGTACAACTTATCGTCTCCATGTTGAGGTGTAGTTTGTTATTCAAAAAATTTATTATTTGGATAGGTATAATAATGAGTATAACTAATGTAAATATTAATATAACATGTTAATAATTCTGTATATCTGATATACCATTCAATTACAAATTATTTTACAATCAATATAATGATATAGTCGCTCGTGCGTACGTACGGATTACTATCTCCATGACGAGATGAGATTCATTTCCACTCTCATCATTCAACGATGATTATAAAAATATATATTATTAATAAGTATGTAATATATGACATAATAATGCTACTGTAGATATATATATATATATATGTACTTACAAATATCTTATTCACTTACTTCCATTCAATACGATGAGAAAACGGATGTCACAACCCGACCCTACCCGAGATCGAGCCGCAACTACCCCAAGCCCGCCTCCATAGGCCAGGGGCTGGAGACCAGCGTCGGAGGCACAACAACTCGGGGAGGCCTTTTCCTATGAACCTGTACACACACACACGCAGCACACTCAATGCAAAAGTGCAGAGTAAAAATGAAAATACAAGTAAAGTAAAAGGGAAACTGCTATAGATAACCCACAAAGTGAATTGACCACTAAAAGTACAAAGAATGTGTTGAAATTAAACTGAAAGGAAAAGGGGAAAAACACGTGCCCAACCCAAAAAGTGCCACAACACAAAAACAGGTGAACAAAAGTAAACAGCTGTAAGGGTCCCCCAAGAGGAACTCGACTACGACCACCGCACGCGGTCCATGCTCCCGAACTCCTAAGTTTCACTGAAGTCACGACCGAACTGTCCATCGTCTGCAAGGGAACACCAAGTGCGGGAGAAGCCCAAGTAGGGGTGAGTATAAAAATACTCAGTAGGATACAATGAGGGATCGAGGGAGAAACAAAGAAGATACCGAAGGGTGAGCAGTAGATCGAACAGGGAAAAGTAAATGAGTACAACAGAGAGAGTGCAGAAGAGTAACAGTAGAGAGTCCAGCTGAACCTAACAAGAGAAATGAGGTAGACTCATCCAGACACTAGGAGCTGGAAATGGTGAGAAGATGAACTTATCGTCGAGTCTTCGCTACCTATATCATGAGATTAGACTCGTCCAACCACGAGAAGCTAGACACGGAATGCACGTGGCATACCCCGCGCGTCTTCACCTCCCCTGGGGGGAGAGTAACCAATCCCAATAAGTGGGTACTAGAACAAGGTATATACATATCTATATGCTCTGTCAAAGAACCCCGAACATGTTTGTAAGGGGATCTTCATCCCGTAGCTCATCCTAGGAATGTGAGTCACCAACAGTGCCAGAAGTGAACACCATCGATGTCCAGCATCCCGCACGTCTTCCCCGAACTACAAGTCAAGGGCTCAAATCACCGCACCTCGAAACTATCCACTTTGGGAGGCACTGGCTCGCCCGCACAGTTTTAAGTCGCGTCACAAGGACACGTCTCGATAGGGAAAGTGGCCTTCATACTTGATAGTTCTGGGAGAACGTTAAACCACAAATCGTCACTACCCTATAGTCGAGAGGTCTCCTCAAAGTTGACAGGCGACCCCCCATTCCCAGCCCCACTGGAGGGTCCCTGGAAGTCGACGGGTTCCAACTAGAGGGATACCCGGCAAGAGTCGATGGGTTCCACACTGCCCAGTCCCGTAACATGGTAATCCACTAGAGGGCGATGCAACTAAAGTCGTCGACGGGACCACTGCCCAGCCCAGATGGAGGTAACCCGTCATCAAGGACCACTGCCCATCCCAGCTGGAGGAAATCCCAACATCAGGGACCACTGCCCAGCCCAGCATGAGGTAAGCCTGGCATCGGGGACCACTGCCCAGCCCAGCTTGAGATAAGCTCGGAAATGCTCTGGCCATATCTGCTAGATGGTACTGCTTGGTGAACACCGTTGTACTAGCCATCCCTGACGGCTGGTACCTCACTGGCCATCACTTCTGGATGGTACAACTGGCGAATCCTACTAGAAAAAACCTCAACCCTGCTGGTAACATCCTATGCCCTGCTAGAAACAACCTCCTGAGTAGAGGTTCGGTGCCTTTGATATGTGTTGGTCACACCGAATCCACATGAACTTTACTAGGTAACATGGAGGAACGGGAGAAACTACGCATGCCTCTCAAGGCGATCACGCTCCAATCCGTTGAGTCACTGTCTAGGAGGACTGAGACAACTCATCCCAAAAAGTGGGAAAACACCCATGTTGTATGAGAACACATAGTCGCAAATGGTGCCATAGTCTTATGAAAGGGTCACGGTACTGAAACCCCTCCCAGCTGAAGAAACAGAGGAACCAAACCATCTTTTTCGGCCAAACGAGAACAGAACCAGGGAAAAACTAAACCCTGCTGGTCAATAAACGAGAACCGAACCAGGGAAAAACTCAACCCTGCTGGTCAACAAACGAGAACTTAACCAGGGGAAAACTCAACCCTACTGGTCAAGAAATGAGAAACGAACTAGGGGAAAACTCAAACATTCTAGTCAACAAACGAGAACAAAGGGACCCTCTATGTTACGAGAGGTCAAATATACGTAAAGCATAACACAGAATGCACATGGGGCCCACACGACGTGTGGCCACATGTCAACCCCAACTGAGCGCACAAACGTTCTTAGGTACAAACATCCACATGTACCTCCCAGCGTTCTCGTATTCTCCCATAGTATACCACGTCTCTATACAAAAGTCTAACATGCACACGAAACCCAAAATCAACGCGAAGGCGTAGACATAACAACTCCAACTTGCCACCTCAATAGTTGAGGCACGACCAACCACATCTCTTCAAACATATACATCACTCACACAAGAGTGCACGCGATCCCACGCCAAGGGTCGACTACAAACATGGTAGAAGAACCACCACCGGGGCACCTTCATATTTCCACATTTTATAAGATCGTGTAAGAGGCTCCGCTCTACTGAGCAGATTACACCATTTTAATCCTCACAGAAAAACATGCGAGATCGATAACTTACTCGCCTCCAACGGATATCCGACAGAAAAGTCGCCAACACCACTTTACGCCTGAACGGCGTCCCGTGATCCCAAGCCTCAGCCCCAAAAATAGTCGGGCGCATCAGACCATTGCGATCCCCTCGGGAAAACATGTCAAAAGGACTACTCACTTGAGTGGAATGGATATCTGAAGAAAAATATGCATTCCGGCAAACCGCACATGAGAGGTGCTATATGGGACCCGCACCCCGGTCCCCAAGCACAATGAACAGATCACACCATTGTGATCCTCTCGAAAAGTACAAAAGATGGACTATACACTTGTCCAAAACAGGCACCCAGTGATAAAGCTAGAAAATCACCGTCTACACCCAAACGGCCCTCGTGTGGCTGCACCATCATGCCAAATTGGAGTGCGCGGATTGCACCATTTCAATCCAATCGGAAAAACATCCAGAATCGATAGCTCGCACGCCCCGAATGGACACCCGATGAGAAAGTCACTAAATGCTGCTCGCAGCTCAAAAGATGTGTCATGGGGCCCATGCCCCAAAATTGGCTTCAATGCCCGAAACCACCCTAGAATGCTTCGCCCCGGTGCCAGGATCCCAACGCCACCGACGGCGCTTAATTCGGACATCAGATGTGTCTGCGCCGTCCAAAACAAGAATCCCCGGAAAATGTCAATTCACTTAAAGACGTGTCGCGCCTCCGAGGCCCCTCGTTTCGGGAACTAAAAATTCCCAAATCCATCTAAAAAATTCCTCCTTGACACGAGGTCCACACTGCCACTGACGGCATGAAAAACAGACCCCCTGAGGATGATTTATCAAAAATAAATCATTTCTATAATAATAATAATAATATTATTATTATTATTATTACCTTATTTTTATTTTTATTTATTCATTTATTATTATTTTTGTTAAAGATCCCACCGACCGGCTAGTGATGGTCCGCTCCTTTTCCATGTAGAGACCTACCGCTGGTGGGTCCGCTGTCTCCCATGGGGTCGCGTCGCGGGACCCCGGCTTTGCATGCACGTCGGTCAGCCTCTCCCTCTCGCTCTGCCGACGCCGCCTCAGCCTGGAGCCCCCCATGCCGTGCCGACAGCTGAAACCCCAGCTCGCCCTGCCACTATCCGCGCGCTGCTCCATGTCGCGCCGATGACCTCACCGACACCAGCCTCGCCTCGGCCTGCCGCGCCGCACCACACTCCAGCGCCTGCCTCCGCTAAAAACCCGAACCCCGACCGCTCGCCTTCCGCGCTCCCTGCTCGCCCGAAGGACCCCCCGTGACCGGCACCGACCAGAACCCCTCCAGAAACTTTGGTTTTTGGCCGGAAAACATTCCAAAACCTGCTCAACTTCGGTGGACATATTCGATCCCCTCAGAGCACGGAATTTGGATATGAAATAGGTTTTGGAAACCATATAAATCTACTACGCGTTTATGGGATTTGTTCAAAGACTCGACAGATATTCAACACAAAATAAGCAATTCAAAGAGGGATGATGGAATTGAAAAATGAAGCAAGAACCCTACCTCTTGGGTGTAGCCCGTCGGTTTGTGACGATCCGCCGCCCACCCACAATACCTTGAAGTGGAGAGGATGGAGGAGGATAGTTCTGCCTTGGTTGAGACTTCATTCACCAGGAGGTGCAAGCCAAGGTGAGGGGAGGAGGAGTGTTTGGGTTATGTAGGAAATAATTAATTAAAAACATTAATTAATTAAAACTCCCAATTTAACCTTCATTTGAAACCTTCAACAAAGTCGGGGTTAAGACTCACCTAGAACAAACACCACCTCTCGAGAACAACGGCGGTCTCAGAATTTTAATCGGAGACTCCGTTCAAAAGTTATTAAACTTAGCGCCAGAGGACGCCAAATTACGAAAACGCCTCTGGGGCCATTTTTCACTGACAGCTCACGCCCACAAAACTTACACCCCTCCTAGGTTAAACAGCACGTTTCGGACTCAACGGTGCCCTTGGTTTTCCAATCCCAGCCACCATTTATGAGATACTTGAGTTAAGCCGTTAAACGAATAAATTAATTATTTAATTGATCTGTTTCACATTATGAAAGCGAGCGAGGGGTCCAAACGTCCCGCGCCGACAAGTTTTATGTCGTTCCTAGGGTAAACACCCCATTATGGACCCATCCGTACCCTCGGATTTCTGATTCGACACACTGTTTAGGAGTTATCCCATTTATTTGGCATTTCTAGTGTGAACGCACTTAAAATTTAATTCCAGCCTCTCCGGGGATCAGAATCGCACGCTGTCTGAAGGCGATGCTCTGGAATTACATCAAAAAATATTCCAAAGTCTTTCGCAGCAAAAACTGGGTTCTTACATCATTCCTTCCTTCAAGATTCTCGTCCCCTAAAATCAAAACTAGGGAAGAACTCAGGGTACTAATCCCACACCTGGCTCTCTCGTACCTAGATGAAATC
Source organism: Viscum album (assembly GCA_963277665.1). NCBI lineage: Eukaryota > Viridiplantae > Streptophyta > Magnoliopsida > Santalales > Viscaceae > Viscum > Viscum album. The sequence goes on along the minus strand of OY728120.1, from coordinate 252,252,535 downwards.
TTGCACATTCTCGCGTCACCACACAAAGACCAAAGGGTTTGATCTATTCAGGCGAGGTCTTCCCTTGCCGATGATGTGCATAGAGGCATGCACACATCTCCTCAGGTGAGTCATTCGGGAAATGCTATGCACCCAAACCATCCCTTGGGGTTAGGGAAATGTGGTATGGAACTTCGCCCTCCGTTTTCACGGTCTCAAATTGCCCGAAGGATCTCAGGGGTATCTCACCTCCCTGACCGAACCCTTACGTCGCACGCCGCGACTGGAATCACTGCCTGCACCTAGAACAAGGCCCGGTGATTCCCTTCTTCAGAATTTCCATATGGTGGAACACCCAAAGATATCTGGTCATGTAAGGTTTCATAGTTGATGTCCCACAACCAAGGCTCTCTTACACGATCAAAAGGCGAAGGAGTCGACACCATCGACTAGAGAAAAAGTTCTCATGCCTTTTACCTTACCAACACAGGGTTACACCGACGCCCCGTTCCACCCTGGTAACAACCCAAGAATGGAGCAGTGAGAAAAGCATTTCACAGATAGAGTCTAACAATTCTACTGCAAAAAGTAGAAGAGCTATAGAGCGCACCTCTTATCACCTCATGCTCTGCAGGATCGTAGATATCCAAAGCTCGCGGCTATCCGTGGTCCCAAATGTTAGTTCCCAGAGCATGACGTGGACCGCTTAGTAGTGATGGGAAGACCTCGTAAGGTCGTTCTCCACTTCCAACTCCTCCCGCTCCTCTGCTACCACCATCTATCTAGGATATACTCCGATCACGACGATGCCTTTGTCGTAGTGGTGCACCTGCTGCCTGCCCGAATCTCTCTGCATGCCTGGTCGGGCAGTCCCATGCCAGGTGACCTCGCTCATCGCAAGCATAGAATAGTATCTCTCTGGGCTGCACTGGTTCCATACGGTGCCACTGTGGTGTATGACAACGCCCCTGAGTCCGGTTGTCAGAAAGCCACCTGCGTCGAGGTTTTGCATGCTGCCACCCCTAGCTGCGACAGACATCTCGGCTCCAACATGCCTGCTTCCACCACCAACTCTAGAATGTGACAAGAATCTATCTATCACCAGCGTCTGCTCTAGAACCCCAACATATGTGGAAATGCACAAGGGAACTATGACCGCAAAAATCTCTATGTGGAGACCCTGCTCAATCTTCCTCGCTCGGATGGTGTCGTCATGGACCATGTCCGGGTAAAAGCGTGCATGGTCTGTGAAACTAGCCACGTACTTAGCCATTGTCATCCCTCCCTGCTGAAACTGCAGGAGCTCCTGAATCCGAATGGGGCACAAGAAGAGGGAAAACACCTAATGGAACAAGAACTGAAATTTTCCCCACGAATGTGACGACTCATCAAGAAACTGAGTCACCAGACTCGACCAACAGCAAGCTGCTCCATGAAAAAGGTTGGCTGCCAAAGCCACTTTCTGATCTTCCATCGTCTGCACAAGCCTAAAATGGCGAACCACTGTCTCTAGCAAAACCTATGCTACTTGAGGGTCTGTCTTTCCACTTAACCTTAGCGGTCTCTGTCGCTAGAACTCATGGAGCACACTCAATCTGCGCTCATGCTCAGTCTGCTCTACTGGAGCTGTCTACTGCTCAACAGGTGGGGGTGATGCTTCTGGCCCACCTGGAGAAAGGGGCTCGATGATGGGTCCTGGACTGAGGCCTCATAGCTCACAGGGTCCTCGTCCTGAACCAAAGCTGGTATCTTGGATGGTTGTCTTCGTGGAGACATCCTAAATATTATCAATGAGCGTCGCGGTCAGATGAGCATATATGTATATAATAGTCACAATAATGGGGAGCCGACTCAAGAAGCACAGTCAACGACTCAATCCTATGTGATGCACAAACCAATTTTCCCTACAAAAAGTTTCTCAGCATGCCGAGTCGACAAGCGGGTTATCAAGGTCCTATTGAATGAATATGTCGGTCGTCGCACCATCACTAGACACTTTGGTGGGAGAGCCGCTCTCGAGACATGTAAACACTGTTGCCCTAAATCCCAACCAATTCCTCTTTTAGGGATGTCCGAACAGTGTCCCAAGGAATGAACCAGCTCTGATACCACTTTGTCAGGACCCGACCCTACCTGGGCTCGAGCCATAACTACCCCAAGCTCGCCCCAATAGGCCAGGGGCTAGTGGCCAGCACCAAAGGCACAACAACTCGGGGAGGCCTTTTCCTAAAAACCTGTACACACACACGCAGCACACTCAATGAAAAAGTGCAGAGTAAAAAAGAAAATATGAGTAAAGTAAAAGGGAAACTACTATAGATAAACCACAAAGTGCATCGACCACTAAAAGCACAAAGAATGTGATGAAAGTAAAATGAAAAGAAAAGGGGAAAAACATGTGCCCGACCCTAAAAGTGCCACAACCCGAAAATATGTGAACAAAAGTATATAGCTGGAAGGTTCCCCCACCTGGAACCAGTCTACGACCACCGTACATGGTCCAAGCTCCCAAACTCATAAGCTCCACTTAAGTCACGACCAACCTGTCTGTCGTCTGCAAGGGCACACCAAGTGCGGGCAAAGCCCAAGTAGGGGTAAGTATAAAAATACTCAGTTCGATACGCCGAAGGCTCGAGGGAGCAACAAAGTAGGTGTTGAAGGGTGAGAAGTAGATCAAATAGGGAAAAGTAAAGGAGTACAACAGAGAGAGTATAGAAGTGTAATAGTGGAGTGTCCAGCTCAACCCAAAAAGAGAAAGGAGGTAGACTCGTCCAGACACAAGTGGATGGAAATGGTGAGATGATGAACATCCCATCGAGTCTTTGCTACCTATAGCAGGAGAGTAGACTGGTCCAACCATGAGAAGCTAGACCCGGAAAGAACGTGGCATACCCCACGTGTCTTCGCCTCCCTTGGAGGGAGAGTAACCATGCCCAAGAAGTGGGTACTAGAAAAAGGTATATACATATCTATATGCTCTGTCAAGAAGCCCGAACAAGTTCGTAATGGGATCTTCATCCCGTAGCTCAGCCCAGGAAAGTGAGTCGCCAATAGTCCCCGATATAAAACCATTGATGCCCAACATCCTGCACGTCATCCCCGAACTGCAAGTCAAGGGCCAAATCACCGCACCTTGAAACTATCCGCTTTGGGCGGCACTGACTCGCCCGCACGGTTTTAGGTTGCGTCACAATGACGCGTCTTGATGGGGAATGAAACCCTCGTACTTGAGAGTTCTGGAGGAATGTCAAACCACAACTCATCACTGCCCCGCAGTCGAGAGGTCTCCTCAATGACGACTGGAGACCCCCCCTGCCTAGCCCCCCTGGAGGGTCCTTGGAAGTCGACGGGTTCCCATTGTAGGGAGAAATGACAAGATTCGATGGGTGCCACACTGGCTAGTCCCGCAACAGGGTAATCCACTGGAGACTGACCCGACAAAAGTCGTCGATGGGACCACTGCCCAGCCCAGCTGAAGGTAACCTGGCATTGGGGACCACTGCCCAGCCCAACTGTAGGTAAGCCCAGCATCGGGGACCACTGCCTAGCCCAGCTAGAGGTAAGCCCGACAACAGGGACCACTGACCAGCCCAGCTAGAGGTAAGCCCAGAACTGCTCTGTCCATCCCTGCTGGATGGTACTGCTTGGTGAACATCGTTGTACTGTCCATCCCTGGTGAATGGTACCTCACTGGCCATCACTACTAGATGGTACAACTGGCGTGCCTTGATCGAAACAACCTTATCTCTGCTGGTAACAACCTCATCCCTACTAGAAAAAACCACCCTGGTTGAATATCGGTGCCCGTGTAATGGGTTGGTCACACCGAATCCACATGAACTCTAACAGGGAACATGGAGGAATCGGAGAAACACTGCGGGCCTCTCAAGGTGATCACACTCCAGTCCGCTGAGTTACTGTCAAAGCGGACTGATACAACTCATCCCAAAATGTGAAAAAACACCCACGTTGTACGAGAACACGTAGTCGAAAATGGTGCAACAGTCAGATGAAAGGGGCACGGTACTAAAACACCTCCCAACTTAATAAACAGAGGAACCAAACTATCTCTGTCAGCCAAACGAGAATAGAACCAGTGGAAAACTCAACCCTGCTGGTCAACAAATGAGAACCAAACCAGGGGAAAATTCAAACCTTCTGTTCAACAAACGAGAACCGAACTAGGGGAAAACTCAACCCTGCTAGTCATCAAACAAGAAACGAACCAGGGAAAAACTCAACCATGCTGGTCTACAAACGAGAATAAAGGGACCCTCTATGTCGCGAGAGGTCAAAAGTACGTAAATCATAACACGACACACACATGTGGCCCACATGATGTGTGGCCCCAAGTCAACCCCAACCGAGTGCACAAATGTTCTCAGGTAAAAACATCCACATGTACCTCCCAACGTTCTCGTATACTCCCATAGTATACCGCATCTCCAGCCAAAAGACAAATGTGCACACGGCACCCAACGTCAACGTGAAGGTGTAAAAATAACAACTCCCACTTACCACCTCCATGGCTGAGGCACGGCTAACCACATCTCTTAAAACATATACTTCACTCACACAGGAGTGCATGCGATCACATGCCAAGGGTCCGCTACAAACACGGTAGAAGAACCGCCACTAGGGCAACTTCATATTTCCACATTTAATAACATCATGTTAGAGGCTCCGATAGCCTGAACAGATTACACCGTTGTAATCCTCTCGGAAAAACATGCGAGATAGACTACTTACTCGCCTCTAATAGATATCCGATGGAAAATTTTCCAACACCGCTTTACGCCTGAACGACATCCCGTGATCCCGAGCCTCGGCCTCGAAAACAGTCTGGCGCATCGCACGATTGTGATCCCCTCAGAAAAACACATCAAAATAACTACTCACTTGAGTGGAACGGATATCCAGAGAAAAATATGCATTCCGGCACACCGCACACGAGCGTTGCTACCTGGGACCCGCACCCCGGTCCCGAAGCACAATGAACGGATCACACTGTTGTGATCATCTCGAAAAAGTTCACAAGATGGACTATGCACTTGTCCAAAATGGAAACACGGTGACAAAGCTGGAAATCACCGTCAAAGCCCAAAAGGCCCTCGTGTGGCCCACACCATCATGCCGAATTAGAGTGGTCGGATTGCACCATTGCAATCCCCTTGGAAAAACATCCATAATCGACTACTCGGACGCCCTTAACGGATGCCCGATGAGAAAGTTGATAAATGCTGCTTGCAGCTCAAAACACGGGCCATGGGGCCCACACCTCAACTCTGTCTTCAACGCCCAAAACCAAACTAGAAAGCTTCACCCCGATGCCAAGGTCCCTACGCCACTGACGGCGCTCAATTCGGACATCGGATGTGTATGCGCCGTCCAAAACAAGAATCCCCGGAAAAACGTCAATTCACTTAAAGACGCGTCACGCCTCCGAGGCCCCTCATTTTGGGAATTCAAAATTCCCGAAACCATCTCAAAAAGTCCGCCTTGATGCAAGGTCTGCGCTGCCACTGACGGCATGAAAAACGGACCCCATGAAGATTATTTATCAAAACAAAATCATTTTCATAATAATAATATTATTATTATATCTTATTTCTATTTCTATTTATTCATTTTTTTAAGATCCCACCGACCGGCCAACACCGGTCATCTCTTTTTCCACACGAAGACCCGCCACTGGCAGGACTACTGTCTCCCATGGGGTCGCGCCGCGCAACCCATGCTTTTCACGCACGCCGGCCAGCCGACCGTCCTCTCCCTCTCGCTCGGCCGACGCCACCTCAGCCAGATGCCCCCCTGCCGTGCCGACAGCCGAAGCACCCAGCTCGCCATGCCGCTGTCCGCGCACTGTTACGAGCCATGCCGATGACCTCCCCGAAACCGGCCTCGCCTCGGCTTGCCACTCCGCACCGCACGCTAGCGCCTGCCTCCGCTGAAAACCCGAACCCCGACCGCTCACCTACCGCGCTCCCTCCTCGCCCAGAGCACCCCCGTGACCGGCACCGACCAGAAGCCCACCAGAAACTCTGTTTTTTGTCCAGAAAACATTCCAAAACCCGCTCACCTTCGGCGGCCAACTATGATCAACTTGGACCTCGGAATTTCGATCCAAAATAGGCATCGGAAACCATATAAAATCTAATACGTGTTTATAGGATTTGTTTGAAGACTCGACCGATATTCGACACAAAATAAGCAATTCAAATAGGGATGTAGGAATTGAAAAACAAAGAAAGAACCCTAACTCTTGGGTGTAGCCCGTCGCTTCGTGACAATCGGTCGGCCGCCCGCAACTCCTTGGAGAGGAGAGGATGGAGGAGGAGAGGTCTGACTTGGTTGAGAATTCATTCACCAGGATGTGCAAGCCAAGGAGAGGGGGTGAGGAGAGTTTGGTTTAAGTAGGAAATAATTAATTAGAAACTATAATTAATTAAAACTCCCAATTTAACCAACATTTGAAGCCTTCGACAGAGTCGAGGTTAAGCCTCACCTAGGCCAAACACCACCTCCCGAGCACGACAACAGTCTCAGAATTTTAATCCGAGACTCGGTTCAAAAGTTATTAACCTTACCGCCTGAGGTTGAAAAATTACGAAAACGCCCCGGGGCCATTTTTCACTAACAGCCTGCGCCCGCAAAACTTACACCCCTCCTAGGGTAAACGTCACATTCTGTACTCAAGGGTGCCCTCATTTTTCCAATCCAAGCCACCATTTAAGAGATAATTGTGCTAAGCCATTAAACGAATAAATTAATTATTTAATTTATCTGTTTCACGTTTCAAAAGCAAGAGAGGGGTCCAAACATCCCGCACCGACATGTTTTATGTCATTACAACGGTAAAAACCACATTCTGAACCCATCTGTACACTTGGATCTCTGATCCGAAGCACCGTTTAGGAGTTATCACATTTATTTGGTGTTTCCAGTTTGAACACACTGAAAATTTAATTTCGGCCACTCCAAGGCTCGGAATTGCACGTCGTATAAAGGCACTACTCTGGAATGACATCAAGAATATTCCAAAGTCTTTCGCAGAAAAAACTGGGTTCTAACAATGGAAACAACATTTATTCGTAGGTACGTCCTACCGTCTCTATAAATAGTGTTTTCCATTTCATATATCTATCTATTATACGTATTTATATTATATATATATGATATATAAATATTGTTTTATATTTTTGGATGTATTTATGTAGATACCCAAGATTTACATACATGGAAATTACATTACTTTTGTGGAATAATTATTACATAACAAAAACCAGCACTCAAGGACTATAATAGTCTAGTGTCTTTGGAAACTAAGAACATAATCTTCTAATCATGGTGAAAGATCTTCAACATCTCCCATAAAGATCTTCCCCTTTTTATCTTACCTAAAACCATTCTTTAAATCCTAGGGAAAAGAAAACATAAAAAGGGTGATCTCAAATGCTCCGTAATGGTAAGCATGGAGAAAATAAAACAAATCATATACATTTGAACTTAAAAAACATGAACATAAAGTTTAAACATCAAAATCTTGAGAAATAAATCTTGGTAGTACATAAGGAATAGATTATAAATGAACATTAATCATGATAAAATAGCATGGGAATAAAACATGTAATTGTGGAAAACCATTAAGAACATGATATTATTTCCATAGTAGCTAAGGCATTACTTCCAAGACCATCTTAATGGACAAAGTCCCATACTGAATCGAGTTCACTCCTCGTTTCAGCCCTGTATCACTGAACTGAGTTAACTTTATGTTCTATCCATTAATATATCATGAGATATAAATCATTACCCAATTCATTAGAGGGAGATATAGCTCCCACCCATCTCATAATAAAATCATTCTTACTTGTGCCACAAAATAAACCTAAATCATTCATCATAACCCAAAGAATAAAATGGGTTTCATAAACATAATCCCATCATAACATAATCCATATAAAAAATGGATACAATTTCATCATAAGAAGAAATAAAACCACAGAAATAATATATACATTATACTTGAAACATAATCACACTAAATAATGTCATCTTAGATGGAAGATATTTTTGACAAAACTCTTGAAATGAATTCTTGAGGAAAACATCCTTTCTTCTTCAAAATCATTTTATTTTCACAAAATGCCATACAATTTTTAAAGAAAAGGATTTTTGTTGAACATAATCATGAAATCTTGTAAAGGAACCATCATGAAAATAAGGCATCATGAATCTGTAATAATCCATTCATGCCGTATAAGTTAAAAAAGATTCTTCTCATACTTTTGTCAGAAAAGTCAACAAGTTCCTCGTATGGTAAAATAAATAAATATTCCTTCCATAACAAAATATAAAAGTCAAAAAGGGGTAAACATGAATTTAAGCATACATTTAAGAATATTAAACACTTTATAAAAAGCAAATTATACATGGATGAAAAATATAACCCTAGTAAATACTTACATAAAAGAAATCTCAGATAAAAATGAGATTTGAAAAATTATCCCTCACCTTATGTCCAATTTCATCCATATGTGTATGAGACTCCTCTATATTGGGTTTAAACATATTATTAACTTGTAACATAACCGTAATAATATTTATGATATCATATATGGTTCACTTATGCCTTTATATTACCCGTTCTTTTGTCAATTCCATGTAAAAGCAGCGTTTTGGGTAAAATTGTTTCATTTATTGTACGTGTTTGGAATTGTTGTTCATGATATTATTATTACTTATATCATGATTTACATACTTATATAATGTAAAAAATGATTTATTTATCATATATATTCATTATATATATATATCTATATATAATAGTCAGATAAATGAAATGAAACACACCGTTGATGGAGACGGTAGGTCGTACGTACGCATGAATGTTGTTTTCCTTTCCATATTGACTTGAATAGAAGTAAGTAGATACAATATATATATACATAAATACAGTAACATTATAATGTCATATATATTATTATTACTCAATATATATACTTTATAATCATTAATTAATGGTTAATATGGAGAATGAATCTCATCGCTTTGTGGAGACGGTAATCCGTACGTACACACGAGCGAGGATATTGTTGCCATAATTATTGAATTGAATTGGAGTGGTTGATATAATATCTCAGAATGAGTATGATGTTATAATAACCATATATAGTTATTCTTTACACCATTATACCCATCCAAGTGAGGTGGTGGTGGAAAAATAGATTACACCACAGCGTGGAGATGGTATTCTGTACGTGCGCACACGCGATGATTTCGTTTTAAATAGGATGGATAGAAGGTGAAATGGGGTAGTTTCATATTTATAATATCATATCATTATATTATTGATACTGAATTTATTAATTTATAATGAAACAAATAAAGAAGAATAACTTGAAGAAAAATAAACTTGAAAGAATCGGTAGAAGAGATTACCTCTTCTTCGACACACCTCTTTTAAGCTTCCTCTTAAGACACTAGAGTTGATCTTTTGAGAAGACCGGAACCTCTATAATATAACTAGAGAGGTTGAGAAGAGTAATTTTAAGGTATTTTCCGTGATTTAAGGCTCAAAATTTAGTGAATAAGAGAGGGAGGAGGTGCCCTTATATTGGAGATGAGAGGGGCACTTTTGGAAACCTTAAAAATATTAATTAATAATAAAATGAAACCCCACATAAATACCTCCAAAAATGACTCAATTCAAAGATGAGATTATATAGGGTTTTAAAATCATTAACCAATAAAATTTATACATGTTTTATGTTTATTTTAAACCTTATCAACTTCATTTATCATTATTTAATCTATTTAATTTTTTTTGTGGTAATAAAATTATAAATTCTAAATTTTTATAAATACATACTTAAATGGTGTCAATTTCCCATAATTGGATACTTTATAACCTTTTAGACAATATAATTTTCAATTTGTAGTTTGTAAATATTTTTTTTCATTTTTAAATAATTTAATAATATGTTATTTTTATAAAATATCACTAGTATCATTTTTGACAGTATTCATTATTTGAATTTAAATAAAAACCACACATAATATATGTTCAAAACTAAATATATAATAGATTACTAACATTTCATATTCATCAAAAAAGTTAATGGGCCACATTAATTTGTTCATATATTATTTATTTTAATATTTTTAAAACCATTTCTTTGGTATATCTCTTAATAAAATAATTACTACAATATTTTTTTATAATTATTTCATATAATTATATGTTACATATAAATTAAAAATAAAATCCTATGATGAAGATAAATATAATACCTTTCATAATAATATTTTTACTGTAATTTATCATCTTAAAATCACAACATTTAAATTTTTATATTTATTAAATTATGAAGGTGACATCTTTGACATCATTTAAAATAATATAATAAAAATGTCCTATTTAGTTTTATAAGGCTCAAAATGGTCCAAAAATAGACACTTGAATGATTAGGATATAGATATACTTGAAAAATAAAGTTTGGTCATGTTTATGGTCCTTTGGATAGGTATTGTTATTTTAATAAAAACTATATTGTTGATTTATCACTAAATAAATAATTTCTAAATCATTAATGTATAAGCTATTAAGGTAATTAAATATTTCCTAAAAATTACAAATAAATTACCATGATAAAGAAAAAAAATTTATCTTTCAAATTAGTATTTATAATGTAATTAATATTCCATATAACCTTATATTAAAAATAATCTTCTTATTAAACTTTGAGTGAGACATATTTCACTTTCCTTCAAATAAAATAAATAAAAGGTCTTAATCAAATACCATTGGGTTTCATTATATTACATTTCGACCCAAATATGATTTAGGGAAAAATAAAATCATTCAATTATATTAATACATGTGTTAGTGTAATTTTAAAATATTTTATTTACCCTTAATTACCTGATTTACCTTTAACTATGGTAAATAAAATTTACCGTAGTTACTATTCATAATACCGAAAAACAAAAAGTATCTTATTAACATAATTTACACCTTCTAATTATAAATATGGAATCCATTTTTCCAAATTCAAAACGCAAAAGTTGCAGTATTTAATATAAAATTAATCCTACTGTTGAGAAAACGGGTTTAAAAAGTTAAAACGATGCAAATGATTGAAATGTTTTTACTTATGAATTCAGTTTAAAAATAATGATAATGACTTACATTATATTAAGTGGAAAAAATATATTCTATTAATAAATTAATAAAATTCAATATTATAATTTAACCATAAAAATTATCACGTTGAAAAAAGTTGTTTTTGATTAAAATTTATCGTATTATTACTATTCATCAAAATAAGAAACTTATCAGAAAAATATCAAAAATTTATCCGATGTAAATTTTTATATCCTGATTCTAAATAATCATTTTATTTTTTCAAATTTAACTTATAAACATGTCAAAAACTAAATTTAATGTGGTTACGCCATCAAAAGGCGGCAAAACTGTATTTTTTAAAAAATACTTATTTTACCTGAATTATTTGTTTTGTTCTCATACCATGTTATAAAATGTGTAAGATTAATTATAATGTCATTAAATTCAAATTTTAGTTATTACTATTCGCAATGTCTAGTTAATAACAATATTATAACAATATATCGTTGTTTAGTGAAACTCACTATTTCCTACAACACACGCTATTGAGGAAGGTTGCTTCTGCGTGCAACACAATCGAAGAATAATTTTTGCGTATAATATAAGATAATATGGTGTTGTTTATAGCACAATATAATTTGTTGTAGCATAAACACAATACATCAATGAAATTAAAATAATATTTTTCATAAAACCTCAGGGTGTTTCATTCTACCCCCCTTAAAATGAATTTCGCCCTCGAAATTCGTCGGGGTTATAAATAGTTTTCTACATGAAAGTTTCTTTCATAGAAACCCACATCATAAAAAGTAATACTAAAACATAATTTAAAAAAGGGGCATTAGAAAAATAATAGATACCCAAAGTAACTCATCACTAGGTCTCCACATAGGAGAATATAGGTGAAAATATTGATATGGAATAGAAATATGACCATCATCTTCTGATGAAGAGTTATAGGGGACATGGCTATTAAAAATACAACAATCACAAAGACATAAATTTGTAATGATCTAAGGTACCATCTGATTCATCAGATATGAGGGCACTAGGGCAACATTTTTGGGTTTCAAGAATCATTTCCCAAATGTTGAAGAATATTTTGAATTAAAAGAAATACTTACTTGATTTTGGTACAATCTCACGGTTGCTCGTGCCTTGAACAATTTCCACATTATCTCTTAAAGAAATTAAGATGAATTTTTCTATCGTGAAGTGTTAGCAGATCATGTGATAGAATGATAGGTCATTCCATCTGTCTCAAACATAAGGATAGAAAAAGTTACACACATAAGTTCATCTATGGTGAGATTAATAATTTATGGTTCCAAAAATGGACTTATACTTCATCTATCATCCTGATATATAAAATAAAACTAGTTTCTACTAAACAGGGACTATCTATAGGCCAGTGGTAGGCGATAAAGGCATGTCGCACTTCATTTGTGGGTTCGATTCCCACAACCTTGTCAGACGTGATGGGTTGTCGCCCATCCTATGGGTTGTCCTTTTTCTAAAACTATACTATTATAACATTCCAGAAATAATATCGAAAAACAATTTTTATCCTTAAATAATATTATCTGATGTCTATCATAATCCGTTACAATGTTAGGCTTATCAAAAATACTTATGTCCAATCTCATAGTAAAAAAAACAATTACCAGAACGGTCATATAACAAGAATGTGAATACCAACATTTATCCCTTGTATATCACAAGATCTATCTTGTTGGTCACATTCCAAACATGTGAATACCTTAGTCATGTATTCTTTTGAAACATGGATTACCATAGAACCTTAGTGAAAACTTTAATTCTATCAAATGTTAACTCTTTCCACATATCAAATTCCCAAATTCAATATACTCAAACCATGATATCACTTTGTCCTTATATAAGTCATGATATCATGCATGCTATCAAACATTACATTTTCTCCTTATCCCTTCATTATGTGTATATCATCTACTTTCCAAAAATATTTCAATCACTTTTCATGGTTACCGGCACCATACAATTATTGAAAACCAATACATAGATATTCCAAAATTCCACGATACAATAAATGAGATTCCATGATACTATTTTGAAATCCCATTACATATACACCTAATCATTCCACAACATCATTGTCATACTCAATATCACAAATAGTGATTGCAGGTGACTTTCCTTTGTCCTTTTCCTTAAGAGGTTTCTCACGTTGATCATCATTATCCCTTGGATTTGGGAATTGATTAGCATAATGCCCCATTTCCTTGCACTTGAGGCATTGAAGTGTTGGTGGAGCATTCTATGTTGTCTTTTATCTATTCACATCATTAGAATCCTTTTTCCCATTACTTCATCACTCATCTGCTCGATGACCTTCTTTTCCACACATGAAACATTTTCTAGTACATTTTAAACAATCTCCACCATGCTTCGTTCCACACATTGAACATAAAGAAACATTCACCTTCTTTTCATCGTTGTTATGAGATTTTCCCTTGAACTCCATCTTTCGATTTTTGTCAAAACCATGAGATGGATAATTAACACCAACTTACAGTTCTACCTTGATAGCACAACACACAATTTCTTCATATATACTAAAGTCACTTATAGCTAATACCCTTAGAAGACTTGGTTTTATGCCACTGAAGATTTGATCAACTTTACTTTGAGGTTGGATGATAAAGCCATATGAATACCTTGAAAACCATGTACAATTCACATCGTATATAACTATATATCGATCATCCTTTTTCCTAAGCTCAAGTAACTCCTTTTCTATATTTTTTCAAAGAATATGAGGTAAGTACTTATTGAAAAGTAAGTTCTTGACTCTTCCCATTCCATGGATTCAATTTCACCTTGGGGCCCTGTATTCTTAATTAGAGCCCACCACTAGTCTGCTTCACCTTCTAAACAGTAAACAGCTAGAATGAATTTTTCATGTTCTGAACATAGAAGTATTGAAAATATAATTTCAATGGTATTGATCCATTGTTCAGAAACTAGTGGATCAGAAGAGCCACTGAAAGATGGTGGACGTTGCCTCATGAAGGACTCAATAGAATATTGTTCCTTTCTCTGCTCATTCGGATGTCTGGAATGATTCATAGCTTGTGTAAGTATAGCATTAAGATTTTTCACTCTATCTACCATGACATTGTTTTTTCAGGAGGACAATCATTGCATTTCCCATTACATTGATCAACATGGTTCCTTCGGGTTCCATCCATCGTCTAAAACCCAAAAAGAATAGTGCAAGAGGAAAAAATCATGCTAGGAAAACAACATAATAAAAGGGGGAGTACCTTCAATATATAACATCTTAGGTTTAATTATAAGATCATTACCATAATTCCAGTACTATAACTTATACTTATACGTAACCTTAGAGACATCCCTAGACATACCATAGAAATATCTTCTAGGGATCTCACTAAAGTTTTCGCATTTTAGTTTCCAAAGGATAACCAATCCTTTCCTATAATACCAATTATAGAGAACCAAGATTGATGTACATGGACATTACATTACATTTTCATAATAATTAATACATAACAAGAAACAACTCTTAAGGACTGTAATAGTTTAGTTTCTTTAGAAACTTGGAACATAATGTTCTAATCAAGGTGAATGATCTTCAACATCTCCCATAAAATATTCCCCTTTTGTTTTCTTAACTAAAACCATTCTTTATATCCTGGGGAAAACAAAAAAATTAAAGGGTTAGATCAAATTCTTATTAAGGGTAATCATAGAGGAAATAAAACAAATCATATATATTTGAACATTAAAAAAACATGAACATAATGTTCATACATCAAAATCTTGAGAAATAAATCTTAACAGTACATAATGCATAGATCATAATGGAACATTAATCATGAAAAAATAGCATGGGAATAAAACATGTAATTTTGGAAAAACATTAAGCACATGATATGATTTCTATAGTAGCCAAGGCATTGCTGTAAATACCATCTTGGTGGACAAAGTCCCTTACCGAATTGAGTTCACTCCTCGTTTCAGTCATATATCACTGAAACGGTTTAACTTTCCATTCCATCCATCTATATATCATGAGATATAAATCTTTACCCAATAAATTTGAGGGAGTTATATGTCCCACCTATCTCATAATGAAATCATTTTTACTTGTGCCAAAAAATAAACATAAATCATTCATCATAACCCAAAGAATAAAATGGGTTTCATAAACATCATCCCATCATAACATAATCAATATAAAACAAATGAATATAATTTCATCATAAGTAGAAATAAAACCATGTAAATAATAGATACATTATACTTGAAAAATAATCATACTAAATAATGACATCTTATATGGAAAATATTTTTGACAAGACACTTGGAAATAATTCTTGAGGAAAACATCCTTTCTTCTTCAAAATCATTTTATTTTCACAAAATGACATGCAATTTTAAAAGAAAAGGATTTTTTTTATCATAATCATGAAATATTGTAGAGGAAGCTTCATGAATATAAGGTCTCATAAATCCAAAAAAATCCATTCATTCCGTATAAGTTAAAAACATTCTCCTCGTACTTTTGTCGGAAAAGTCAAAAAGTTCCTCGTATAGTAAACCAATGAAATATTCCTTCCATAACAAAATATAAAAGTCAAAGAGGGGAAAATGTATTTAAAAATACATTTAATAATATTAAACACTTTATGAAAAACATTTTTTTTACATGGATGAAAAATATAACCCTAGTAAATACTTACGTAAAAGAAATCTCTGATAAAAATGAGATTTGCAAAATTATCCCTTACCTTATGTCCAATTTTTTCCATATGTGTCCAATACTCTTATATAGTGGGTTTAAACATATTATTAACTTGTAACGGAACCATAATAATATTTATTATATCATATATGTTTCACTTATGACTTTATATTACCCGTTCTTTTGTCAATTCCATGTTAAAGAAGCGTTTTGGGTAAAATCGTTTCATTTATCGTACGTGTATGGACTTGTTGTTCTTGATATTATTATTACTTATATAATTATTTACTTACTTAAATAATGTAAAACATTATTTATATATCATATATATTCAGTATATATATATATAATATATAGATAAATCAAATGAAACACACCGTTCATGGAGACGGTGGGTCGTACGTACGCATTAACATTGTTTTCCTTTCCTTACTGACTTGAATGGAAGTAAGTAGATGAAATATATATAAAAATAAATCTAGTTGAATTATTATTTCATATATATCATTATTATTCATTATATATACTTTATAATCCTTCTTGAATGGTTAATATGGAGAATGAATCTCATCGTGTTGTGGAGACGGTAATCCGTACGTACGCACGAGCGAGGATATCGTTCCCATAATTATTGAATGGAATTTGAGTGGATGATATAATATATCAGAATAAGTATGATGTTATAATAACAATATATAGTTATTATTTACACCATTATACCCATCCTAGTAAGGTGGTGGTGGAAGAACAGATTACACCACGGCGTGGAGAGGGTATTCCGTACGTGCACACGCGCGGTGATTTCGTTCTCCGTAGGATGGATAGAAGGTTACATAAGGTTTTTTCATATTTATAATAACATATAAGTATATTAGATATAATTATGTTATTAATTTATAATGATATAACTAAATAATAATAAGTTGAATAAAAAAGAAACTTGAAAGAATCGGTAGAAGAGTTTACCACTTCTTCAACGCACCTCTTTTAAACTTCCTCTTAAGGCACTAGAGTTGGTATTTTGAGAAGACCAGAACCTCTATAATATAACTAGAGAGGTTGAGAAGAGAAATTGGCAGGGTTTGGCCGATCTTGAAGGCTCAAATTGATTTAAGGGGAGAGGGAGGAGGTTCCCTTATATAGGAGAGAAGAGGGGCACTTTTGTAAATCTTAAAAATAATAATTAATAATAAAATGAAACCCCACATAAAAACATAAAAAATGAATTAATTAAAATTTTAGATGAGATAGGTTTGTAATATAATTATCCAATAAAATTTAGACATATTTTTAGTTTATTTTAAACCTTATCAACTTTATTTATCATTATTTAATCTATTTAATTTTATTTGTGGTAATAAAATTCTAAATTCTAAATTGTTATAAATACATACTGAAATGTTGTCAATTTAACATAATTGGATACTTCATAACCTTTTATACCATATAATTTTCAATTTGTAGTTTTTTTAAAAAAAATTATTTTTAAATAATTTAATAATATGTTATTTTTATAAAATAACAATAGAATCAATTTTGAAACTATTCATTATTTGAATTTAAATAAAAACCAAATAGAAGATATGTTCAAAACTAAATATATAATAGATTCCTAACATGTAATAGTCATCAAAAAAGTTCATGGGGTATATTAATTTGTTCATATATTAATTATTTTAATATTTAAAAAAAAAATATTTGGTATATCTCTTAAAAACATAATTACTTCAATATTTTTGTATAATTGTTTCTTATACGTATTTTTTGCATAAAATTAAAAATAAAATCCTATGATGAAGATTAATATAATACATTTCATAATAATATTTTCACTCTAATTTATCATCTTAAAATCACAACATTTTAATTGTTATATTTATTAAATTATAAAGGTAACATCTTTGACATCATTTAAAATAAAATAATATAAATGTCCTAATCGTTTTTATAAGGCTCCAAATGGTCCAAAAATCGACCCTTGGATGCTTAGGGTATAGATATACTCGACAAATAATGTTTGGTCAAGTTTCTGGTCCTTTGGATAGGTATTGTTATTTTAATAAAAACTATATTATTTATTTATCACTAAATAAATAATTTATACATTATTAATGTTTAAGCTATTAAGGCAATTAAATATTTCTTAAAAATTAAAAATAAATTACCATGATAAATAAAAACATTTTAGATTTCAAATGATTATTTATAATCTAATTTATATTTTTTATAAAATTACATTAAAAATAATATAATTATTAAAGTTTGAGTGAGACATATTTCACTTTCCTTTAAATAAAATAAATAAAAGGTCCTAATGAAATACAAGTGGGTTTCATTAGATTCCTTTTTGACCCAAGTATGATTTAGGGAAAACTATAATCATCCAATTATATTAGGACAAGTGTTAGGGTAATTTTATAATATTCTATTTACCCTTAATTACCCGATTTACCTTTAACTAAGGTAAATAAAATTTACCGTAGTTACTATTCATAATGCCTAAAAATAAAAAGTAGCGTATTAACATAATTTGCACGTACTAATTCTAAATATGGAATCCATTTTTACAAATTAAAAACACAAAATTTTCAGTATTTAATATAAAATTAATCCCGCTGTTGAGATAACGAGTTTTAAAAGTTAAAACCTTGCAAAAGATTGAAATTTTTTTACCTATGAATTCAGTGTAAAATTAATCATAATGACTTACATTATATTAAATGGTAAAAATATATTCTATTAATAATTTTAAACAATTCAATATTATAATTTAACCATATAAATTATCTCAAAGAAAAAAGTTGTTTTTAATTAAAATTTAGCATATTTTTACTATTCATCAAAATAATAAACTTATCAGAAAAATATCATAAATTTATCCAAAGTAAATTTTTATATCATGATTCAAAAGAAGAATTTTATTTTGTCAAATTGAACTTAAAAAAATGTCAAAAAATAAATTTAATGTGGGTGCACCATCAAAAGGTGACAAAACTACATTTTTTTAAAAATACTTATTTTACCCGAAAAATTTATTTTGTTCTCCTACCATGTTCTATAAAATGTGTAAGATGAATTATAATGTCATATAATTCAAAATTTTGTTACTACTATTCATAATGGCTAGTTCATAGTAATATTATAACAATATATCGTTGTTTAGTGAAACTCAGTAATGTGTACAACACACGCTATTGAGGAAGTTCGCTCTTGCATGCAACACAAGCCAAGAATAGTGCTTGCGTATAATATAAGATAATGCGGTGTTGCGTATAGAAAAAGATAATTTTGGTGTAGCATACAAAACAAGACATCAATGAAATTAAAAGAATATTTTTTATAAAATCTCGGGGTGTTACAATTAAAATCATGATCTAAGTGATATGATCAAGAACAAAAAGTTAAAACACGTACGATAATGAAAGTGATTAATACCAAAAATGTTAATTTAACATGGAAATTATTATTAAATGGGTATTATAAAGTAATAAATGAATCATATTTGATATTATAAATATGAATATGGTTCTAGTATATTTTAATAACACACTATGGTAATTATACAACAGGTTAAACGTACCCTCAACCAAACAAAAGTGCAAGGTAAGGGTTAATTTCACAATCTATTTATTATCCGAGGTTGTTTTTATGTGGTTATCTATTGGGATATATTTATTATCCATGTCCATGATTTATAAAAGTGTTTTAAAAGGGATTATTTTTATGGGACTCTTTTACTAATACATCATTTTAAATTTTTTATGGATTTATTCTTCTAAACATTTCTCATTAATTTCAATGTTTTCAAAATGGTTTTAGGGATTTATTTATATAGACATGAATGTTTTAAAATGTTAATTCCTTTCAAAAGTTTCAAAGTGTTAAGGGAAACTTTGATTCAAAACTATATTTTAAATGAATTCCTTTATAAATTATGTGACTTTTAAATGATTTCCTGAAAAAGGGATATCTCTCTCAAAGAGTTTTACAAATCATTTTCATCTATTTCAACATAATTTGATGGATTTTAAACTTTTTTGAAGTTGATTTATTATGATTAAAATATACCATATTGAATTAATGGTTTTGTGATATGTTTGACACAATTCGTAGTTTATATTTAAAGTATTTATATTTGATATGCTAGTTCTAATACAAATGTTTATGATATATTTCAACCTTTTTCATTTGAAGAATGTATTGGACATAGTATGTGACGGGTGGATCCTGATATAGCTCCTTGATGCATCAGTAGGTCTCCTGAGACAATTAGATGTGGAATTTGTTGAGGCCTTTCCCAATTTGATATATGGTTTTGGTTGAGGCCATATTAATTTTTAGATGTCTTTGTTGAGGCCATGAAAAAATGTTTAAGAATGTCTGGCAGTATACGTTCCCTCATTATGAAAATAATATTGATGGTTCATGTGGTTATTTGAAAAGTAGAATACCCATATCTATGTTTTATTATCGTATTATTTACTCAGATCATATTTCTGTCATAAAGAGTTCATGTTTATTATTTGTAAAGGCACGTGTTTTCAATTATTCACCATCACTATTGTTAATTTTATCTTCTGCTAAATTATTTACCCTTATTGAGTATCTGTTCTTGCCCCTTTATTATGTTTTATTTTTCTAGGATTCCAAGAAGTGTATTATAGTTTATATGTAGGGTTAAGATAAATGGAAAATTGGTGTTCTCA
This sequence comes from Viscum album, assembly GCA_963277665.1. NCBI lineage: Eukaryota > Viridiplantae > Streptophyta > Magnoliopsida > Santalales > Viscaceae > Viscum > Viscum album. Next base: position 252,231,972 of record OY728120.1, on the reverse strand, counting down.
AAGAACTATTTATGATGTGTTTTATCTTTGAAATTGTAATGTAAAGTTAATGTATGTAATCTATTTTCCAAGACTATTAAACTAATCGGTCATTAAGGACTTTATTTCTTATAATCATGCCAATGTATCAAAATAATGCACCGGCTACAGGCTTATGGGATCAGTGTATTACAATTGGTATGAGAAGAAGTTTATAAAAAACCATAGAAATATATTTAGATAAACACTGATTATAGAACATTACCCTAAGATAGACATCAAGGATTATTATAGAAGAACTTATTAAAATTTTGGTAATGTTGAGATTTTTTTAATTTTACAAGAAATAAATCCATGTCTAGATACCAGCAGGTAGAGGTGGCTGTAGCGTAGATATATCTAGGAGTGAAAACTCTGACAAAGTGTTTTGGGCTTAACCTGGGTTATCCTGGTACATGACAACGGGCCTTACTGTACTCTTGGTTATGAAACTTCCAGGGGATATGCTTAGGATAATTCACATTTTCATTAAAATCCATTAAGAAATATTTTGGAGTAAATACTTCCAAAAAGAAAACATTTTATGATTATAGATTATATGCATAATATTTTCAATTTACATTAGGTATTTTACAAGTTTGGAATTAAGAATTGCAATTCATAAACTAACATAGTGCATGACATTGTTTAGAAATGGAACTAGTAGAAGGAATGATAATTCAAGCAATACGCATGATCGAAAGATTAAGAACAATTGTATCTTTCATGGTTTTAAGCGAACATTTAAAAGGTAAATAGTCTCCCACGTATTCTCATAATATAAATAAATATTATCATGTGTTAATAAGATAATCAAATAATTCTCTCAGTCCTATGGCTTTGAAGGGAAGAAAGAGAAGAAAAGGACGGAAGAGAGAAAGATGGATAAAGGGAAGAGGGGAAAGAAGGATTTTCCAATATATGATACTAGTGTAAAGAATCACATTGGTAAATGATTGAAGGGAATGAGAGTTTTTCATAAGTGTGGAGAAAAAGGACACCATATATGTGATTGAAAGGGTAAGAAAAAGGTTTCAAATGTACAATGCATCATCTACAAGGATTTCAAACACTGCGCGAATCAATGTCCCAATCATCAGAGTATATCCCAAATGCTGTTATTGGATAATAACCAAGTTATGATACTACCAAAGATGAAGAGGAATGATTAGAGTTATTATGTTGTTATGGTTTTATGTCAATTTATTATTGTATTAATTATGTAGATATTATAATAATTAAAAATTATATAAGGATTTTTCTATAGTACTATTTTATTAAGGACTTTAGATTGTGTGGAAGCAAGAAAAGTGACTCAAAAAAAGGTTAATTTATAAGGAAAATATATTGTTGAGAGAAAGATAAACCATAATACGGTTCTGATAATGAGGTAGTTAATTTGGAATAATATATGATTAATTTGGATAAATTATATTGGATATTATTGACTACCTTGAAACTAATTAATGATTAGTATATTCTATAATTATTGGAGTTTACAACATTTTTGGATAAAAGAGGTGTATCCAATATTCTATAAAGAATACGAGAGAATGAATGTAATCAATAAGGTTTCATGGTAATTCTGGGTGTTATGGTGTTTTAAAATAATACATAATGAAGGTATTCACATGTTATTATGTGGAAAAAAGGATCTTCATTGTGTTTACCTTATAAATTTTGGATTGTGAGTTTGGAAAAATGTTTTTTGTATAAGTCAAAAGGTTGGAATCGATTATGTTTGACATTGGATACTATTGATATGGTTAAATCATTTTTTAATATTATTTTTGGATTGTCATAAAAAGGACAACCCGGAGGTCGGGTGACCACTCGTCGCAACTGTCAAGGCCGCGAGACTTGAACACGCAACTGAAGGATGACAATGGTGGATCACCTACCACTGGCATACATGATATCCTCGTTTGTATATTGTAGTTTTTTAAAATATTCTGACAAATTAATTATCAATTCATTATTCTTGGAACCCAATAATATTAGGGTAAATAGAATGTTTTTGAATTCTATTATCTTTTGGATTGAATGATGAGTTTTTGGTAGGAATTAGTTTAAGGATGAAACTCTACTTGTCAAGTATATTTTTTTCCTCTTATTCAATGTATAAATTAATTATTAAACTTTAGGGAAGGAATCTTAAAACATAAAAATTTGTTATTTTAATACCTTATGTATTGTTGAACTAACGATATTTTAAATCATCATAGATTGATGGATTTGAGGCCCTCAATTTTACACTTGTTTGTGATTGATGACCTCAATCACTCTTAGTAAATATGTACATATTTCCTCCAATTATTTGTCTCTAATTTCCACCAATGTTCTCCTAATCGAGATCGTTATTTTGTGGTGACTTTTTTATTCCCTTTCCCTCTTATTAAGACTAAATTTTATTAACCCAATTTCCAATGTGAGTTTTCCACAAAGGCATTTTTCTAATTTTAAACATTTATTTTTGAAGAAGAATTTCAAATTACGAGGACGCAATTTATTGAAGGAGGTGAGAATTTAACACCCCATGATTTCAAAGTATGTTATCTCATTAAAGTAATTCAATACCTTTCACTCCTCAAAACATCGAGTTCGAGCGCACCACATCTTACCAAACTAGGCGTTCAAAAAGTGGTTATGAATAGTATTAATTTAATTTTGAATTTTATATCCTCTATATTATTTTAACATCCATATTATGTGTCTCACAAACATAATATAAGAAGAAATTTATTTATTTTAGATAAAGGAAACATTTTTCAAAAAAAATACAATTTTACCAGTTTTTATTGGAGAACCCCTTTTAAAACCAATATTTGACACTTTAATATATTCAATTTAATGAAATTAAATTCTTCTTTAGAAGAGGGACATAAAAATTTATTTTGGTTACATTTTTGTGGTTTTTCTGAAAACTTTCATATTTGGATAAATAGTGAAAAACACTATGTTTTAATTGAAAAAAACTTTTTAATCAAAATAAATTATAGTGTAAAATTATGCATTTTCATGGTTTTGAAGCATAATTTGATTATATTTTTATAATTTAATACAATTTAGGTCATTTTAACTAATTTCACATTTAAATTTGACATAAATACATGTCAATCTTTTGATAGTTTTTACTTTTAAAAAACCGACTTTTTGGATTAAACATTGGGAATTAATTTTAAATTCATAAAATCAACACTTATGTTTTGAATTTGGTAAAATAGACTTAATTTTTAGATTTGGAATATAAAAATTATCTTAGGGAGAAATTTTGTTATTTTTCTAAAAACATTCAATTTTGGATGAATAGTGGAAAACACTGCGTTATTATTTTAAACCAACTTTTTATTTAACTAATTGTTTATTTTATTTAAATTTATTTTAATTCAAAATAGATATATAATACCTATATAAGATCAATTTAATTAATTGGAATCATTTTACCATAAATGTTTATGTATAAAATTTTTTCGAACTTTTAAACCTCTTTTACCCACCTTCTAGAGGCATTTGAAAATTTGCATAAATCTAAATATTACCGCTTCAATGAGTTGAATTTAAAAAATCCAAGTGACACGGTTGACATCAGAAAGTAAAATGTGGCTCAATAAGATGAAATTAATTTTTTTTGAATAATAAATTTTGACTCTTATTTACCACAATTAAAAGTAAATAGGGTAATTAAGGATAAAAATTATATTAAAACTAACCAAAAACATGTCCTAATTATATTGGAGAATATTAAATTGATAAAAAAAACTTAGGAATAAAATATGATCATATTTGGAACACTTTTACTAGATTAGGACATTTATTATTATTTTATTTAAAGAAGAGTTAAAATTGTTAAATTCAATGTTTAATAACTGAACCATTTTTAATATAAGAATAAACAAAATATAAATTCGACTATAAATATTAATTAGAAATATAAATAGACTTCTTACATAATTGTATTTTATTTATAATTTTTAGACATTAAATAATTTAATTTATTTATGACACAATGATGAAGTAGTAACTATCTTATTAATGAAATATTAGAAAAATTGATATTATAAATATCCAAATAAATGTAAATTGATAATTATGATGAATTACACAAATTTTTTAGGTTAATATGACATTATAGGGTTTATTATATAAATTTTATTCGAATTGATGAGGTCTTTATGACTTTCAGAAAAACCAAATACCAAATAGTGTCAAAATTGACATTAATTAATTTTTCAAACAAATACAATATTATTGGTTGATATAATATTCCTAAAAATCTATGGTTTGGTCAAAGGGGTTAAATAATATTATATATGTAATTAATGAACCACTTGAGTTTCTCTTGTATTTTATAGTATTTTTATTAACAATATAGTGTAAGAATGCAAGAAGACAGAGTAAAAGTTAAACTATTTATATAAGAGTTAAATCTGAATGATAAGGATAAAATTGTAACCTAAACATGTAGAAAGCAAATTGGTTGAGAGTATTTAGACCCATAAGAACCTTAGTCTCAAAATAATTTCATTGGGAGCCATTTTAAACTTAATATGATTGTATAATAAATTAATATTTTAATCATTTCTAAAAGTGACCCTCACCCCTCTTATAAAAGGGCACTACACATTCTCTCAAAATAACACCACAAAATCCATTTGGATCGGCCAAATCATGCCCAAATATCCTCTAAACTTCCCTAAAATAAACTTATAGTCATTACAGTTATCATAAATACAACCTAAGGATCCATTTTGATCAACTCAAAAAGAGACACCAGAAGAAGAGGTAAAAATTTCACCACCCTCTTTCAAGTTCTTTTCTTCTTCCACTTATTCATTCTTTGTTGTTTCCATACAAAAATAATTAATCCAGTAGATTATACATACTATGATGTTATTATAAATATGTTACAACCATATTCGTTATTTTATCCATCCTATAAATGACAAACTCACCATTCCTGCATACGTACGACTTACCGTCTCCACGTTGTGGTGTAGTTTGTCATTCAAACAATTCAATATTTGGATGGGTATAATAATGAGTATAACTAATGTAAATAATAAATATAAAATTTTTATGATTCTGTATAAATGATATACCATCCAATTACATATGATTTCACCATCAATATAATGATATTTTCGCTCGTGTGTACGTACGGATTATCATCTCCACGACGCGATGCGATTCATTTCCATGTTCACCATTCAATGATCATTATAAAAATTTATATTTGTAATAATTATTTAACATATGAAATAATAATTCTAATTTATAAATATATATAAATATATATATATTTACTTACATATATCTTACTCACTTACATCCATTCAATACGATGTGAAAACGAAAATAACGTTTATGCTACATACGGTCTACTGTCTCCATAAATGGTGTTTTCCATTTTATATATCTATCTAATATACATATTTATATTTTATATAAATATGATATATAAATCATGTTTTATATTATTAATGTATTTAAATCTTTATCTAAGTGATATGATCACGAATAACATGTTAAAACACGTATGATAAAGAAAGTGATTATTACCCAAAATTTTAATTTAACAAAGAAATCATTATTAAATGGGTAGTTTAAAGTGATAAATGAATCATGTATGATATAATAAATATTAATATGGTTATGGTATAATTTAATAACATACTATGGTCATTATACTTGAGGATAAACATACCATCGGCCAATGGAAAGTGCAATGTAAGTGTTAATTTCACAATCTCTTTATTATCTGAGGTTATTTTTATGTGAGTATCTACTGGGACATATTTATAATCCATGTCCATGATTCATAAAAGTGTTTTCAAAGGGATTATTTTTTAGGTACTCTATTACTAAAACATCATTTTAAATGTTTTAAACATTTATTCTTCTAAACATTTATCATTAATGTCCATGTTTTCAAAATGGTTTTAAGGATTTATTCACATGGACATGAATGTTTTGAAATGTTAATTCCTTTAAAATGTTTCAAAGTCATATGGTAAAATTTGATTAAAAAATATATTTTAAATTAATTCCTTTATAAATTATGTGACATTTAAATGATTTCATGAAAAATGGATATCTCTCTCAAAGGGTTTTACAAACCATTTTCATCTATGTCAAAATCATTTGATGTATTTTAAACTTGTTTGAAGTTGATTTATTATGATACAAATCTTCCATATTGTATTGAATGTTTTGTGATATGTTAGAAACCATTCATATTTTATGTTTAAAGTATTGATATTTCGTATTCTAGTTCTAATACGAATGTTTTTGTTATATTTCAACGTTTTCATATGGCGAATGTATTGGACATAGTAAGTGGCGGGTGGAGCCCCATATAGAACCTCGATGCATCGGTAGGTATCATGAGACAATTAGAAATGGAATTGGTAGAGGAATTTCCCAATTTGATATATGGATTTGGCTAAGGCCTTAATCATTTTTAGACATCTTAGTCAAGGCCTTGAAAAAATGTTTCAGAATGTATGGGATTATACATTCCCTCATTATGAAAATAATATTGATGGTTCATGTGGTTATTCGATGAGTAAAATACCAATGGATATGTTTTATTATAGAATTATTTTCTCAACTCGTATTTCTACCATAAAGTGTTCATGTTTGTTATTTTTAAAGGCATGTGTTTTCAATTATTCACTATGCCTATTGTTTATGTTATCTTCCGCTAAATTGTTTACTCTTACTGAGAATCTGAGCTCACCCCTTTATTATGTTTTATTTTCACAGGATTCCAAGAAGTGTATTATTATTGATATGAAGGGTTAAGCTAAATGAAATAATGGAATTCTCAAATAAATATATATTATGTGATTTATGTTTGAAAAATTAATTCAATGTTAATGTATGTAATCTATTTTCCAAGACTACGAAAATGATTTGTTCTTCAAGACATGATTCCTTGCAATCATGCCAATGTATTAAAATAATGCACCAGCTCCAGGTTTCTGGGGTCGGGGAATTACCAGAAATGAATTCCATCGAATGTGATTCATTCAAGAAAATTATTTTCATTAAATATTTTCCATGAACTCCTTCTCTTAATATGAAATGGGAGTTCTTCAGTCTGAAGCAAAAGGAATATGATTATATCAGATCATGTATGAAAAACATCCAAAGGATTTCATAGTATGATTTTAACCATGTCATCATCTATGGAAGTAAGTTGGATAGATTTTTTAGTGGTTTTAAATAGAATCTATAAAAATCCTTATAAATTCTGGGATTTGATAGTTTTTTAGAGATTTTTCATTGTGTCCTTAATGTTGAGATGGAGATCAGTGATTCTTAGTGGTCTCATGGGAATAGAGATGATAAATGAAAGATAAATTTCTCTTTAGGAGGTCAAATGGAAAAATATTTTGTACGAATGAAAACCCAGTAACCCATTTGTCAAAAGTATGAGAAGATTAATTTTGGAATCTTATGAAGAGGAACAATAATTTGATTCATGATTGGAAAATAGGGGCACCAAAATAATCAATTCCAAAGTAAAATAAATAATCCCACTAATGAGGAAGTGGAAAAGTTATACAAAATGAACACTATATATATTGTGGATTTCATTGATTACAAATAACATATAAATTAGTTGATCCAATTTCATAATCTAATGGTTGTATGAGGAAATAAACAATAAAAACCTACAAACCATAAAGGAAGTGCATACACCATCAGAACTTCTAAGGTGAATCCCAACTATTATGTGGGGACATGTACATAGGTTATTCATTTTAGATTAGTGAAGGTACTATTTTAATAGGATTCTACCCAAAAATTAATATCCTAGAAGATTATTATAACTATTCAAACATCACCTCAAATTATGGAGGTTGGGTTATCTGTAAGAATGGGAAATGGGGAAATTATTTCATTAAAAGTATATAACTTCTCCCCGACTATTGTTTTTGGACTGAACCACCTATAAAATATATTCTTAATTACCTTAATAGAGTTTGACTCTATATTGGTAATTTATTTGTCATATTTATATAAATAAAACATCAACTATCAAGAATGTGATATCACTAATCCCATCATGACACATCCTCCAATTCTATATAAGTGTACATTTGAGGATGTGTCTCCATCATAATCATCATCTCAACCATTGATATTATTTCCATATAAGAAATATTATATAGCTCAAATGATTTACACAAAAAGAGGATCTTTTTTAAGACAAGCCCATTATGAGGGACTTTACATATGTGTTACCTAATGAATTGTCTAGTCTTCCTCTTGACTGATAGGTTGAGTTATAATTTGATCATATACTTAGTTCTCTGTCTATATAAAATACACTTTACAGAATATCTACCATTGAGGTGGAAGAACTTATGAATCAGTTACAAGAGAATCTATATAAGGGTTCAATATGCCAAAGTGCATCACAGAAGGATGTTTCAGTACTCTTTGTCAAGAAAAGGGATGGATCAATGCGCATTTCCATTGATTATTATGATATCAAAAAAGTCATGATAACGAAAAATTATCCCCTTCCATAGATAGATGAATTTTTTGATCAGAAACATGGGGACAAGTATTTCTCTATGGTGGATCTTCGGTTAGGAAGTTTCAAATTAAAGGTGTGGATTAAAGATATTCACTTGAATACCTTTCAAAAGTAGTAAGGAAATTAAGTGTTCATTGGGATTAAATTTGGTTACAATATATTTTTAGACATATTCATGGAATTAATGGTTAAAGTATTTTGATATTACCTCAATAATTTTGAGGTAGTATTTTTCATTAATATTATAATATACTACAAGATCATGTAATAACACATGGATCATTTGAATAGTTTTCTAAATACTTTGAGATGGGAGAAAATATGAAAATAATAATAAATGTGAGTTTTGGATAAAGGATGTATATTTCTTGGTGCATGTTATCACTATCAATAGAATATTTATAGACTCTGCTAAAATAAAGGCAATTGAGGATTGAGCCATACCAGAATCTATAATAGAGATCCATAGTTTCCATGATCTAGTTGGTAATTATAGACAATTTGTGAAGAAAGTCTCATGATTGTAAAACTCACTTACCACACTGAATTAGAAGGGAGAATAGTTTTTCTAGACTACTGAATTTTATGTCATTACAAGAGTTGAAAAATTGAATTATCACTACAGATATACTCTCACTATAGAAAAGTGTAGAACTCTTTATGGTATACTGTGATTCTGTATAGAAGGTATTAGGATATTTACTTATGAAACATGATAAAGTGATATTATATGCATCAATTCATCTGAATTTTCATTATAAAAACTATCCCATACATGATATGGAGTTCGTGAATAATATATTAATTTTGAAAATATAGAATCATTATCTCTACAGGATGAATTCTGAGATACCTATTGACTATCAGAGCCTCAAATATATATTCACATAGAAACAGAATAATATGACAAATCAAATATGGCTAGAGCTCATTAAAGATTATGACTGCCAAATCAACTAACATCCTAGTGTAGAAAATAAAGTGGAAGATTACCTATGTATAAATTATCCATCAACATTATTAATAATGATAATTAATAAGGATACAATATTCATAGACTTGAAAAATATGTATATGGGAGTCATAGAATATTCTACATCATTGTTCCTTTCAAAACTGATTGGAAAACCATCCATTTTAGAAAAGTTGAAGGATGATCAAAGATATGATGTGGAAATTCAGAAGAAGGTATAAACTATCATTATAAGAAAATCCTTGTATTATGGATGAGGAAGGATTTTTAAAATTTGGGCCACAAATATGTGTACCATCCAATTCAAAGATAAATAATGAGCATTATAATGATGTACATAGCTCAACCTTATCTATTCTCCCAGAGAGAACGAATATGTATCAAGATCTCAGATATCACTATTTCTGGGATGATATGAAAATGGAAATAAAAAATATATATATTAACGTACTATATATTTCATCAAGTGAAGGATTAATGAAAAATGACTAAGAGGATGATGCATCAAATACCCATACAAACATGGAAATGGGAAATCATCACCATTAACTTTGTTATGGAGGATTTGAAGTAATTTATATGAAATAATTATAAATTGGTTGTTGTAGGTCAACATAAAAATATAGCCCACTTTATCACAATTTGAGATGAATTATCACTCGATAATCTTTCAGGGATATACATCAGATATTTTTTGAGGTTTCAGGTAGTACTATTATTTATTGTGTCTAGTTGAGATCTAATAATTATCTCCATGTTCTGGAAAAGACTCCAACATGGTTTAGAAACTAATATGTCCTTCAATAGGGATTACTGTCCGTGAACTAATATGTAATATGAGTGGATTACTCAAAAACTTGAAAACATGTTGAGAGCATGTTTAATGAACATAAAAGGAGGATGTGACCAATATATACCTCCATTAGAGTTCTATTACAATAATAGTTTCTACTCAAGCATAAAATTGTATCCAGACAAAGACCCTTATAGAAGAAAGGTATGAAATCTTCTTAATGTGATGAAACTGTTGAATATAAGCTAATAATATTTGAAATGCCCAAGGAAATGGTAGAAAAGGTGAAAACCATTTATTAGAACATTGGGGTACCCTAATGTTGATAGAATATAAATATACACAATCATCAATGAGACTTTGAGTTTGAGCTTATGGAAATGGTATAACTCTTTATATCTTTATGGGAGAGAGTCATGATATTTGGTAAGGAAGGAAAGCTATTTTATTGGTACATCATCCCCTTAGATATTCATGATCATTTCTGAGCTGTGGCCCTTCAACTAGAACATCCCCAACCATGTAATAAGTAAATTTTGTATTCCATGCATCCCTCTTGTGGATGTACATAACTGATTCCTCACATGTACTAAATTAAGATGTGGTATTCCACAAAAATGACATCTCTTATGAGAAGCAGTGTGTGAAGATATTGGAATGTATCGATAAAGCACTATGAAACATGAAAACTAACATGGTTAAAGTACTAGAGAGGAACCAAGAATATGAATATGACACATGTAAAGAAGTGTAAGTGATGAAGTATAATTACCCACTCCTATATTCACATTAGTATACAAAATGAAATTTCGAGGGAGAAATATCATAAAGGGGGAAGAGTGTATTGACCATGAATTTTAGGAATGATTTGTCTATTCTTATTATTATTTCATACATCACATAGAGAACCCAATAAAAATTTATTATCACAAATGTTGAAAGAATCATTAGTAATCAAACAACCCAAAAATAATTCCAAATACTATAGTGTGACAATAAATATAAAATAAGATAATAAGAATGGGAAAATTTGGATCTTCTAAATCCAATAGAATCGCTGAACTGATGAACAAAGCTATAAAAATAAAATATATTTTTTCTTAAAAAAAATATTCATTTAGAATATGAATGTATATATAAAATTGGTAGAAATTAGAAGTGACTTTTTAATGGAATAACATGTATTTATAGAAATTATTAGACCCTTATAACTGAAAGATATCTAACTATTTGAATAGTAACATGGTTATTGGAAAAGTAATGTGACTATTAGAAAAAGTAATCTGGCCATTAGAAAAGTTACCTCACCTATGATAGTATAAATAAAACATAGGTATATTATATATTATAATTATATATATTTTTACCATGAAATAAGTCAATAAATGTATTAAATATATTAATTAATGTGTTTTTGTTTTTTGTGAAATGTAAATGTTTATATATATAATTAATTTAAATAATATTAATTTTCATAAAATAAATTCATAAATTGGTATGTTTTGTATTATAATTATAATATATTTTATGAGACCTTAATTAAATTTTCAATGCATCATAAAATAATTTATAATATTAAAATCAATATTTATCAAATAAATAATTATTTTAATTTAAAATTAAATTTCTCATATTTAGAAAATTATTTTCATAAAATGGGTCCATTTTTAAAATTTAAACATTAAAAAAATGGTAGGGATATTTTTCTTATTTTTTAAATGTTGCATTTTTGTGAGTAGTGAAATATAATAATTTATGGTATTTGATAGTATAACTAAATAAATGAAATTTTGAGTCATGTTTGAGTCATAGATGATGTAAGTTCACAATATCTAAAACTTACATTCTCTAGTTACTTTGTTTTTCATGTTAATCATCACTATGGCATGTCTTGATCCTAACAAAATAAAATAAAAAAATTAATTAAAAACACGCATCTCTTCCCCTTATAAATACTACCTCTTTCCACCCTTTCTCCTCACACCAACTAAGATATTTATCTTGTCTAAATTAAACCAAATTACATTCCCAAGACTCTTCCCCATGTAAAATATCTTATAGTCTCAACAAATTAATGATCCCATGTTCCTTAAGGAGGCTCTCAAGGAGACAATATTAAAGATGTAAAAACATACTTCTTTCTCTTCTAAATTAATTATTTCTTCTAACTTATCTTTACCTCCCCTATAAAAAATAGCATAATAACTCTTTTTTATTTTATAAAATTTAATTTTACTATGTTAATGGAATATCCATCATAAAATCTATTCTCTACACATTTTATCATTAAAATTAAAAAATCATATGTGATATGCCGATTCACCACCTTGGTACGATATAATTTTTTGTTTCACATTACCACCTTCAAGGATGGTCATAGGAACCATTTTAAGGGTCAAAAAAATTGTAATATGTTTTTATAACTTTTTTTATATTATAAAACTAATATATATTCATAAAATGAAATTAAAAACAAACAAAGTCATGATAATTGAAGACCAGCCAATATAAACTAAGAATTTACCATTAACATTTCATCCAATAAATCATCCTCATATTAGAAAAAAAATTATATGGGGAAAATATAAAATTATGTATGTATAGTAACACCATTCTGATTATTGGGTTTTTATTCCATTGTATATTAACTCCAATATTTAAACTCATGGAAACCAATAATGTTTCAATGAAATGAATGCTCCTGGAACAATGAAATTAAACATTATAACTAATATAAACAGACATAAATGAACATAGTAAAAAAATCAATTATATGTTGAATATTTAATTATTAAATTTTTAATGATTCATAATTGAGTATTTTCCTCATTACGACAAAGTGGATAACATATTCGTACATAAACTAAGGGATCTCTTTGAACATCCAAATTTACGAGGCGGTTAAACATTCTCTCACTTCAAACCAATTTATATCTTAATTCATATTATATAATTCTTCTATATTCTGTGTATATGTTACAAACATATATATCCATATCAATTTATCCATCTTTTATGGTGAAATAGATATTTTAAAAGGTTCCCTTTCCTTTATATAAGTATACCACATTAAAGGAAACTTCTCAATTTCATACCCATTTTCAAGTAATCTAAATAAAAAATTTTAGGACAATAGAATTTTTATTAAAAACTAATTTTATCAATAAGAACTATCTTATTTGATTTCATATTTTATATAGACAATTATGATTTTTCCCTGTTAAATAATCTTTAAGGTTTTCCATTAAAACACACTATAGTGGCCCTTTTCTAAATATTCTTAAACATTATTTTTCATGTTTTCACATTAGATATACCTCATTATTAATGATCAATTATTTTTTTTAATTTATTAATGTCCCAAAAATGTTTAAATACCTTCTTTCGCGGATACCATTACTATAACCCATTTTGTTATTCCTTATGACTTTATTTTGAAACCAATTTCATTCAATGGTTAACCATAATGTTTATTCCTTAGGTTTTATTATTCAGGTAGAACACATATTCCTAAAAATGTTATGATGGGTGCACCAAGATATTTCTCCATTTCATTGGGAACTGTTTAGTCTCATGAGACATTATGTGTAGGATTAGTGAAAAAATATAATCCATTATGGTTCTTTTTCTACCATGTGATATAGTTTTGGAAGTTAGCCATGAATTATATCTATATCAAGTTATATATTACTCTGACATTACTATTTTCCAAGATTTTATGATCTCAGATTCTATATTTCATTCTTCCATATTTTTATTCATGTACCATTCCTTTTTAGGCCACCATGTTTTACCTTCTAACACATGTTCTATGATTTATTTCATTTCATATTCCCTTAAGGGGGTCATTATCTCACCCCTTATGACTATGTATTCACTGTGTTATCTTATGAAGATGTAGGATATAAATGGAAAATGGATCTCATTAAGGTATATTAATATAAATAGGTTTTATTCTATTTCCATGTTTTCTATTTTATGTACGCACTCTTCCAAATACAAAAGACAATATATTCCATGGTTTTTATTTGATTGTTAATTTTTCTTAAAATCATGAAAAAATATGATTAAAAGTATATAGTCACTATACACAATGGTCTTCGGTTTTTATTTATATCTAATATAGATGGGGCATTCCATTTCCCCTTACTATAATTGACCCAATGGAAATACAATATACCTAATATCGAGACAACATACTATAACCCACATGCATCATCTCATTCCCCCAAAGGTGTCACTATATTTAATTCCATCCCCTGCATATGAAAGAATAAAAATATCCCCACGTGCTATAAATGCGGTGATTCTGGTGTGGAATCATGATTTGATCCTTAGCCCAGCTAGATGTAGAACCCTGTCAAGACCACTTGACTGTGGCCTTAGTCAATATTTAAAAACATTATTCAGGCTTAAGAATATAATTTTAAATACCTTTTGATAACATGTAATGAATTCATTAAATATAATCATGAAAAACTATCTATTACTTGTAAAGGAAGAAATTTCTCTCTTACATTTATTAATCACAATTTTTTTATTTTGAATCATCAATTATATCCCATATTATAAAATTTCCTAACGGTCAAGATATTTATTAATAGAAATATTTCAATGGTGTAAGTATATCAGAAATAACACTAATTATAAATATAATAATATAGTGTTGTTAACCGATATAATTATTTGTTGACCCATAATAACCTAGACAATAATAATTAATATATTAGGAATCATAAATTATTTATTATTATTGCTTTAGTAAATTTGGATCATCATCTAGTTCCAGTGATAAAGAGAGTAATAAAAGAAAAGAAATCTTGTGGAGTGAATGATACCCTAGTTCCAATAACTTTTCAATTCCTAACATGATTCATTCTACGAACCTGTATATGAAATACTCAATGATGAAATAAAAAATATTCCCTGACCACTTATAGAAACACATGATTCCACCATAATTTTGTCTTATAGTTATATTTTAAAGGTTATTACTATGTTCAAATATACCATGATCCTGTATACTCCCAAAAAATATATCAAATATCCAATAGATAGGAATTTAAAACCATTTTGTAATGAATGTGACATGAATTCAGAAATGGTACCTAGGTTAAGTTGTCACAAGGCCTCCAGCACACCTTTCAATCACTAGAGGTTGGAATAAAAATAGGGGGTTATATAAAATAAAAGTAGAATATGTATCTATAACATTAAATTATATATTCAATTAGAAATGGTACACACCTATATGACGAATTTCGTTCACATTCATAGATTAGATAATGTGTTTAAAATTTGTCCAATGAAAGTGCACAAAATGATAAAAAATGGAACAGTGAACCAATATAATGTCAACAATCATATATATTCACAAAATCCTATAAAATAAATAAATCATTGAAAAGGTGTCAGGGATTAAACAAAAAAACGAATAAAAATAAGAGTTCAATCCAACCATTGGTTAAAAGGAAAATGTTGTTCTCCAATGTACGAATATTCTCTATAAATCACAGTGTAAATACCTTATGATTTTCACTAGAACACTAATAAAAATCTACAACTAAATTCACAGAAGATCACAACATCAGGTGAATAGCACACATGAGCAGAGGAATATCACTGAACCTAATCATGAACAAAAGTTATGTATGCATCTTATAGAGAATGTTCATAGAATGAATATAACAATACCAAGTAATCGATCACGAATCCACACCAACTCCTCATTTATCAACGCAGATTAATATATAAAACAATATATAATAAAATTAAAATATAAACAAAAAATAATATATTTCCACACTACTTTAATTCCTGTAATTTTGAACATGGGAAAAACTCTATATAATGGGATTATCCATACCCTTACTTAATAGATTTGGTATTAACCCGATATCAATTCCGAGATATTGGTAAGGAAATTTTACAACACATCCCACCTAATAAGATGAAAATAATTGAGTTATGGAATAATCCTATCACATGAAAAATAGGAGTGGAAATACTATAGTCAGTTAAAACATCATCCCGTCATTAAGGGGAAGATCTATAAAATGTTAGTGAACTATGATCCCATCCCATTACCATAATATGAATAAATTTGTACCTACATGAAAAATAAAAATGAATCTATAAACCCATTATAGTATACTTATCATTAAAAAAAATATTTTATGATATAACATTTAATAGCTTGTTTAATCAATAGAAGATATAAAAATTAAAAGTTCTTAATGTAAACATAACTAACCAACAATATATTATAATTTTAGTAGTTAAAGAAATCTAAAAATAATTTCTATTTCATGAAATAAATTAAATTTTATTTAAATAAACAAAAACAAAAATATCACTCTAGTAAAGCCAATAATTAATGAAAACCAATGTTAGAAAAAATTATCATTACTATCTTAGGAAATAGAAATTTATAATTTTATTTTCACACTAAAAACATATATTTTTTTAAAAAAAATCACCTAATCCCATATTGTTTCTAAATAATTGATTAATAGTAATGTAGGAATAAGATATTCATCTACATATAGATATAATAAATACTTTCTCAAGGAATAAGATTGGATAAATCCCCATAATAAGAAATATCGGACCAACCTATAATTGGGTTTAAAATATTTAATGGATACAGTAGTTAAATATTAAATATAGAAAACAAAATAGTCACATCACACTCTCTTTACATATAAAAAAAATTATCAATTGATATATGAAAAATAATTCAAATTAATCAATATTTTCCACAAAACACATACAGATTATGTGAATGTCTTTTTTTTGAATATAATGTAAATTTATGAAAAAGAATATTAGATGTGATATTAACCCATTCCAATCTAAATAAAAACCGTAAAAAACACATGGAAGTGATGCATATAATTTTTAGTAAGATATTTTCTTGATGATATAGGATAAGAGATGGAGAACAAGTAGAAGAATATATTTAGGCCAAAATGAAATTTAAATCATGAAGTATTTATTTTTAAGGATTAAAATTTGGTTTTGTTCAGAAAAAAATTACACTTATTTAAATGATTTCCCCATGATTCTATAGGGTAGTCGATATATGGAAATTGATTATTAGTTCGATACTAATAGAAACAACAACATCAATTTACTCCCACCAATTACCCATTGCACTACCGTTGGGTATATGGTGTAAACTATACTTATCCATATATTTACTTATCATTTGTAGTACACCTATAAGGTCCAACAACTCTTTATAACTAAATTAATACTTTTAAGGAGGTTAAATTGTCACGACCCGACCTTGGGGCCCGTGCCGTGACTACCCCAAGCCCGCCTTCCATAGGCCAGGGGCTGGCGACTAGCACCAAGGCGTAAAATCCCGGTAAACAGGGAAGGCATTGCCTTTATAAGTAACAACCACCACAGAGTCAGCAAGCGGAAAGTAACTACAAAGTGCAGAAAAGTAAAGGGGGCCGGAATACAAGCCCAACTGAAAGTACAACTGAAAAGGAAAAGAACAGCAACTGATGAAAAGACGGCGGCCTCGTGTCGTCCACTGGCAATCCCACCTGAAGGGTGGGTACAGATAGCCTCCAGGCTCCTCGGGTCCCACGTCCGCTCCGAGCACGTCTCGCCCAGTGGTCCACCTCCAGGTACCGTCCTGCTCCACGCCCCAACCGTGATCAGCGCTGTCCGTCGTCTGCATCCAACACAACAAGGTGCGGGCATAGCCCGTGCAGGGGTGAGTATAAGCTACTCAGTAAGGACCCCGAGACCCCCGAAGGTCTCCCGAAATCCACAAAGGATATAGCACAAAAGGAAGGTGCAATCACGAAGTAACATCTGACTCGACTTAGGTATATGCCCATACATATACCTAAGTCCCCAATTCTAGCTCTGCTCACGAGCTCAAGAACAACTCAATCCACACAGGAAAGCAAGACTCAAATCCACAAGGAGAGTAAACAGTAAATCCACATAGGATAGTTCAACACAATCCACAAAGGAGAGTAACATAAGATTCAGCTCAACCAGGTATAATTTTTCAGATGACGTCAAAGGTGATCACTGATCCATCTAAGTCGTCGGACCCACGAAGGATCGATAGGTACTAACCCCCACAAAAGACCCACACAGGATCGGGCTCACACAGAACCTGTAGGCAGTGGCTCACACAGAACCGGTAGTAAGGACCCACACAGGATCGGGCCCACACAGGACCTGTAGCACTGATCCACGTAGGATCGCTGAGTGCAGTAGTCGACGCAGTCCACTGAGGATCTCTGCACAGTCGTCGCCGCAGTCCATGAAGGATCTCTGCTCTGTCGTCGTCGCAGTCCACGGAGGATCTCTGCTCTGTCGTCGAAGTCACAGCCAGCACTAGGGTTCCCGCACATAGCGAGCTCGTTTAGAAGGGTCCGCTCCACGAGCCGAGAGGCTGATACATAAACTGACAAGTAGTCCGAATTTGATGTATCCAAAAGTTCCGTATCGACAACAGGATCTCAACGCAACAGACGGCGCGTCAATCGGACGCCCGGTCTGAGAGTTATTGGCATTTTCGTCCCAGGGGCCCGGTTGGTTTTTAGGGCAAAACCAACCCGACCGTACTCCGCCTGTGTCCGATCCTCGGGCGGAGTATGCCAAAAGTTCCGTCTCACTTAGAGGAAACTACCACAGCTGACGGTACGTTGATCGGACGTCCGTAGCTCAAGTTATGAGCGTTTCCGCTCCGAGGGCCCGGTTGGTTTCGTGTACGAACCAACCCGGCCGAACCCAAAGTCTTCTGAAACCTTGAGTGCAATATACCGAAACGACCATATCGATCCGAGGATCGCGTAGCCGCTGACAGTTCGTCAATCGGAGGTCCCAGGCCCAAGATATTGGCAAAAGACCGAAGAGGGCCCGAAAACGGGGGTTCTGGGCCCGGGGCGACCCGGCCCGAACCCCCCTGGGTCGGCCGAACCGGGTCGACCCGACCCGGCCCGACCCGGCTAGGCCGGGTCCGGTCCGGCCTGGGCGCGGCCCGGCCGCCCGGACCGGCTGTCTCGGCTTCGGCCGAGCGGCCGAAGGAAACCTCCGCGGGTTTGACCCGCGGCTTGGAGGAACGCGGCCCGCGCGGGCCGCGTGCTGGGTGGCCGGACCGCGGACGCGGTCCGGCGGTTCGCCGCCGCCGCGGCCGAGCCGCGGCAGATTCCTCCGGCGGCGCGCCGGGCGCCGCCGCCGGAGTTGCTCCGGTGGCCCGTTTTGCCTCCCGTCTGCGCCATAGCACCTCCCGGGGGCCGATCTTCACTACGGAATCAACGGATCGCCCCTGCCGCACGGTTCGTCGTCGTCCGCCAAATCCGCACAACAAAAGATCGGCGGAGGGTTGCCGGGTCTTGTTCGTTAGATCCGCACCCTATGCGTTAGTCATAAAAAAAATTATCGGGAGGGATTAAGGCAGCCACAATTTTATCCAAAAATAAAATTGTTCAAGTTTGGTTCTTTAATTAAAAAGAATTAGATCACGGGAACGAATCAATATAAAATCCCTACCTCGAAGTCGCCGTCGGAAGTGAGGTCGTCGCGGAATCGCTCGTCGCGAAAGGAGGGGATCGTCGCGTCGTTGCGGAAGAGACGTTCGTCGCACCGTGGGAAAAACGTCGCGCCGACGATCTCCGGATCTAGAACAAACGGATTTAATTAATTAAATCCGTTGTCATTGAAATTAAAAAGGGAGAATTAAACGATCAGTTTCTCACCTTAGTTGCCGAACGAGGATCGGCCGTGGAAGAAGAGGCGTCGCCGAAGAACATCGTGGGTAGAGCTTGTCGACGTCGCAGATCACGGTGTGCGTCGTCGAATTCCGGTCGCCGGAGTTCTTCGCGTTCTTCGCGTTCTTCGCGTTCTTCGCGTTCTTCGCGTGGAGAGTGGAGGCTCAGAGAATTCGCACAACGATAGCAATCCTCCAAAATAGACAAGTTTGTCTATTTTATTAATTTGCCAACGAACGCAAACACGTAAGTAACGACCCATTAAATTCGTTGAATTAATTCAACGAATGAAACAGCCCATTTAATTCACGAAATAAACCGCCCAATTAAATGGTCTGTTAAGAATTAAGGAAAACGCGTCGGTTGACTTTTCAGTTACTTTGACGGGTTTTCGCGGGTGCGTTACTTAGCGAAAGAAACGGTGGGGCTCATGCGGGCCCCACCTCACAAATATCCTACCAAGAGGGTAGGATATTTCCGGATAGCACCCTATCCGCTTTAACTCAGCTCAAGTGGCTTTCAAGTGACTTCCAAGCGGCTTAAGTGAAATAAAATAAAGTTGTCGCACAACCTTTATTTTATTTCCGACTTAAAGCCCAAAATTTTAAAAACCACGGTTGAGCAAACGCAACTCCGGAAGAGGCGTTTCTAAGTAAATACCGGCGCTGCGATTTCATCGGTGCCCTCAGAATTCGATTCCGGGCACCGGTTCAAAAGATAGAAAAACCCGCTCGTCCGTTCACTGAACGTACCCGAGCCAAACTTCGGAAATTGATTCCGGGCACACCGGGCCTCGGAATCAGGTGCCGTCTGAAGCTGCGCTCTTGTAAAATTCCAAAGCAAATTAAGAAAAAAATTTCCTTGAAATTTGCGGGTCTTTACATAAATAACTATATTTAGGAGGGAATTTAGTTTTCAATATGAGGGTCAAAAATTTATTTATCCTATATTATATATAACACTTAACGATCACCCAACACAACTATGAATGATAAAAAATAAACAAGAAATCAATTAACCAAAAATGAGGGTCAATACACTACCAATATTTTCACTACATAGAATATAATCTTCTCCCAGATAATTATTTCATAAAATATTAAAAATATTACCATATAACATTTATGTATACATATTATGTGAAATAATTAATTATGAAATATTAGCATATAAAAAATGTTCAAAAAATATTTTAATTAGTTTGTAAAAATAAAATTTACTACAAAAAGAAATAATTTATCATTGGATAATGAATTATTAATCCTATGAAGGTCAGTTGGTAGTTACTCAAGAAATATTATCATCAAACCAATGATTAACCCCCAGTTACATCATATTATATGGTAATTATTAGCTCATTTTCTTCAAGCATGGTTCAAACCCATATCACACCCATATATGGGTGTGTGGTTAAAACTTATCATCATTATTAATGGTATAATCACATAATGAGCAAACCAAATTGGTATGTACTTCATATGAAGATTTTGTTGACCAATACAATGACATCAGTGATTATAAATGTTATGACTTTATTAAAGAAATTTTTGAAAATAGATCAATCTAGGAATTATAATATTTAAATTTGAGAAATCATATTAATATTTGGAATTAGACTTCACATCCATATTTAAAGAACATATTCAATGAAATAATAAAATAAAAAACGTATAATTCAAAGTATGGTTTTTAAAAAAGTGTTCATTAAACTTTTAGAAGTATTTTATGAATACTTTCATGTTATTTTCAAAAATATTAGTCCCTTAGGATTGTAAGAAAATGTATATTAATCAATTCACCTTCAAAAAGTAAAATAATCAAAATAATATGTAGTTATAATTATTTATAATTCACCATTAATCATGAATCATTTATTTTTAAACTATAAAATACCCTATAATATTATCATTAATTTAGTACTCCCAATGTATCCTTAAATAATGGATAATTGAATTTCATAAATAATTAGAATCTTTTTAATTTTTTAAAATTTGTTCAGAGAACATATACCGAAGAGTATAACTCATTTACATAATCAATGAATAATGTTTACCTTTGAACGTATAAAATTATTCATACATAGATCATATTTATTTTTTAAATTTCATTGCATTAAGATTCACTAAATATCCATACTATTGATAATAAATAATAATTTAAAAAGGAAAAATAAAAAACATTTACTATATGAATCAAAAACGTGTATAAATAATAAGTGTTATTAATCATTCATGAATTTAAGCATCAGTGTAATTGTTTTTATTAGAGAAATAGTAAAATACATTAATAATAAAAAAACATAATGTTTTTAATGAATTTTTTTACTTTACATAAGTACATAACATTGATTCAGCTCATGTAGTCCTCTAGAAGATAATATTTTCATGGAATATTAAAATAATTGTTCAAATAATATTTATTTTATCATGTTGTATATAATGATTAATAATGAATAATTTGAATGTAACTTAGGTACCTGTTTTATTTAACGTATTTTAACCACATCAATTTTAATTCAGCCGCAAATCATTATTCATAATTATAACACTCAGCCTCTATTAAAACAATTAAATATTAGTTATATTAAAAAATAACTTTATTAGAAAAAATATATCCATTACTGTTTTATTAAATTAGTTACTCCTCTAGTTTATTTGATAAATTTTATTTTTAATTCCTTCAATAGTAAAAATCATTTAATATTGTTTTTATTTCATATTTTGAAAATAAATATTTTAATATAAGACATTTACATGATTAAAACAGAACATTTTCTCTGAAAATAATAAAGAAACATATTAATAATATATGTTTTATTTATAATCCATTTCTTTATCCTTCACAAATATAGTATTTATAAACAAATAACACTAATTTCAGAGGAAAAAACATATTTCTTTTACTATATAAAACATAATGTGCATATAGGATTTGTTTAATTAAGAATTCATGCCATCAGTTTTAATAATAGAAAACTTATTTCATTATGGGGAACCTAATATTTTTATAATAATAAACATAAATTTTATAGATCATTTTATTACTTTTGTTAACATTGGAAAATAATATAGGCTCAAAATCACAATCGTCTTGAAGATATGTCTTTCATATAACATTAAAACATATGTTCCTAGAAAACACATTTTATCAACTTATCTCCAATGATTAACCCATAAATATAGGAATATAACATAAATTCACAAAATATTTAACCCAGTTCAGCCACAAAACTTTTATATCACCCACAAAAAATTTATCTTTTGATATATAATATGTGTATTTAAATTAATATAGAATATTATTTTTATAAATCATATGTTTTATAACAATAAATTCCTTTAATATTCTTCTAATATTCGAAATATTATCATTAAACACTGATTTTTAAAATAGGATGTTGTTATTTTACCACACAAAGTAGAATATGTATATAAAATTTATCAATTTATCTAAAAATATCAGTAAAACATAGTTCATTATCCTATTATACGTATCTAATGTTATAGAAAATACTATGTATTATTTCATAGTATTATCATTCTTTTTTAGCGAATGTTCATTTTTTTGAAACTAATTATGTGATTGTTGAGTCCATGAAAATTGAATGAATTATCATTAAAATTTTGGATTATTATTAAACTCATTTGTATTCATTTAATTCATTATTGGATGAATTTTTTATGGTTTTTGTTGAATCTTAATTTTATTTTCCATTAATTTCATTTTTATTCCCTAAAATATATACACTTTGTTTCAAATGTATAATTAATATCAATTTTTATCATTAATTATTTCTCTAATGGACCTGCAAAAAAATTGTGTTTTGATGTAAAACTATAATGCGGGAAATTATTTACATTAATAAATTAATTTTTTTTCTATTTTTTGATCAACCTAAAAATTATTAATAAATGTTTTTTAGATTTACCACCTAATTTATGTATTTTATAATAATTATTATATATATAAAGATATTGATATATTTTAATTTTTTCTGTTTCTAAATTTATAATAATTTTATACATTTTATGGACCCCGAGTGATGGAAATATAACTTATTTTTTATTGAAATATCCCTAAAACAATTATTTTCATTTAAAGAAGGTTATTTATCTATTATTTGAAAAAAAACATTAATCGAAATCAGAATAAACATTGTTTCATAAATTATACTCTCAAGATCATGTTTTTATTATATTTAGGATTGAGAAAAAATATTTTTTGTAAAACACATTGGTTGTACATTTATTTTTCTATTTATTTATAATTCCATTGTATATTTTTTTTATCAAATTTGTTGTATTATTTATAGAAAAAAGAAAATATTATTGGTACTCAGATATGTCTTCATCATGATTAATAATATGATTAATATGCTCTATTAATTTCTATTTTTCTTATAAAACATAGTAAAAAAAGTTCTATTCAAAAAAGAAATAAGATATATGGTATTACTAACACTAATTATTAATACATATGTTTAAATATTCCATTATATGTATTTTGTTAACGGTCATGGAAGTTTTTTACTACATATAATAAAAATGTACCCAATAATTTCATATATTATTTCATAAAATATAATAGTATGTTCTGTTAAATAATTACAAAAGAAAACTACTGTTTATTTTTATATGTTGAAGTTTTATGTTGGTTACATAAAACATAAGATAAGATTATTTTTATTTGTTAGAGTTAAATTCTTTTCATATGTAAAGGATATAAAAATTTTATTTGTTGATGAAGGTTAGTGGATTGAAAATGTGTTATGTGATGAGACCGAGAGGTGTTGGATTGTGTTTTAGTGAAAAGAAGTTGTTTAAAAGGAATATAGTTTGTTTATGATGTTGTCTTTTGTTGTTAATAAATTAATTAGTAAGTGGTAGAAGGAAGTGTTTCAACTTGTAACTATCTTTTAAATGATACCAATTTCTAAAAAACTTGTTTTTATATGGAGAATAAAAGTTTTTCAAAATAAAATTAAGTGGTATCCATTATATTTTGTTTCCAAATAGATGGTTCTTATTATGGATTTTCGGATATATCAAATAGAGTTTAATCGAGTAAGGTGATCATAAAAAGGGTGGATAAATTTTTTTTTCTATTTTATTTATGGATATATCATTCATAGTTAGTTATAGAAAATAAATTAGATAATTATTTGTTGTTATAGAATGTAACAAAAATAATGGTAACAAAAAAAATTTATAATACAATATGAGTTATTTTAAAAATTCATCAAATGGAGACAAGTACAAGGTCAATGGATGGTGTTTTCAGGTGATTCAATTAGACATAGTATAAGAAATGAATAATATATATAGAGTGATTGGACAAAATCTTTCACGATAAATATAGTGATAAAATTTACTCAATGTCACAAGAAAAAAAAGAAACATATGATGCATTACCAAATAATGATGGATTCCCGTTACTGTATACATGTTTGAAATTCCATTATATAATTATATGATAAGTCATTGGAAAAAGGATTATCAGTAAACAAACTAAGTTTTTTTATCATGTTCATTAGACAATGATTTCCAAACTGAATCCATATGATAGAGAATGTCTATGGAATATTTATATTTTCATTATTTGAATTCGTTTCATGAGAACGTTTTACAAAATGGATTGAGGACCATTTTGCTGTATAGATCATTACCAACAGGATTAATCACTAAAAATATATATTGAATGAATTTTTAAGTATATATACGAAGACAATTTTAAAAACAATCAATTTTACAATGCTGAGTTTTTTTTTTAAATTTTCAAAAATATATCAATGATTTGTCATAAGTTTTAAGAATGTTGTCAAAAAAATGTTTTGAGGAAATTATTTATGAATTTTTATAACCCCAATTTAATCATAGGATTGAAGTATGTTTAATAAAGGAAAAATAAAGTAGTGAATATAATATTTCAATTAGGAAATTAGAATTTGAGTTCACATGTCTCCCTATATTTTCATATAAATTAATACTATATAAATGGGGCTCCTGATCATTGTGGAGAGTAATTTTTGATGTGTTCATTTTGGAATAAGTGAGGTTTGTTACAAAAATTGTGAGAGTATTTTCCTTTTGGTTTATGTAACATACATATAAGCATCGAATGAAGGATATCAGTCAGGGTCATTTCATATGGAAGATATCATAAATTTTG
The DNA here is from genome assembly GCA_963277665.1 of Viscum album. NCBI lineage: Eukaryota > Viridiplantae > Streptophyta > Magnoliopsida > Santalales > Viscaceae > Viscum > Viscum album. The sequence goes on along the minus strand of OY728120.1, from coordinate 252,205,723 downwards.
TATAATTAATATTGAGCATTAGATAAAAGATACCTTATATAGTATACTAGAAAAAGTATACTAGAATGATACGAATCAAATGTATTGGTACCGTATGGATAATTTATCATATGGATTAAATAAATTGAAAGTTATGAAGAAGAAATTATTATACAAAAAGTGTAAAAATTATTGTTTAAGAAAAACAACAACATATTGAATCCCATAGGCGAATGTTCTTTTTTTATATAAAAAAATAGTTTTATATTTTTACTTTTTTAAGGATAACTTGATCTTTCTTGGGAGTATAGTGTTATAAGGGTGATAGATATTACCTTAATATTGTAAAAAATAAAATATTGTTTTTTATTTTATATTAGGTTATAGATTATATCCACACCATTCAAAAGACTAGATACTCTTATTAAGTAGTGAACATGTACTTATTTTTGTGGGTTTATTTTTTTATTTATTTTTTATAAGATTGAATTCACTCTAACAGAAGGCGGATGTTTCATTAAAGAAGAAAATATAAAAAAAATAACATATCAATGGATTACAATGATTTTGACTGTACTTTTTAATTTGTGTCAGATCAATCATCCATCAATGAAACTTTTCTAGTTTAATTTAGAAGAATAATATTCTTGCAATGTATCTCTAATAATATTTTCATATAATTGGGATTCATGTCATTGATAATAAAAAATATCATATTACCAAGGATTGAAATATACACTATATTTTATCTAGTTTCAATGATGTTTATGAAAATACTGAAGATGGTTTCACTCACACTCTAAGGGTGATCCCTTAATAGCTGCAGATTAGAATAATATACAGAATTATGGGAAATCCAAATATTTTATACTTTTCTTACACTCTAAAATTAAAATTCGATTAGTTAAATGAATTATAAAAGATATAGTATCTATATTATGTTGTGGAATATTTATGAAGGAATTATCAAATTTAAGAAAGAAAAGATACTAATTTTGAAATTGATGTTTGATTATCTAAGTATGGGATGTGATGAATATTTTATAGAGTTCTTTACTAGGGTTGATGACATTATTGGAACCATAAAATATTTTAGTGAGTAGTTGAATGATTAAAATATTATTGAAATTATTAAATGAATTATTATAGATAATTTTGGCACTCATTTAACACCTTCAGATGATATAGATCCAAACACTCTAACTATGTATGATTTATATAGTATTCTCATCAAATATGAAATTTTAAGGGAATATATTTTCAATATTATAGAAAAGGTTGATAAGGAAATATTTTTCAATGATGTCAATGAAGGATAGTCAAATGGTTTTCTCAATGAAGAAGACATTCGCTCAAACATTATATATAAAGTAAGTAAATACATTATGAATTCATGTTAATATTTTATATAAGGGTTAAAAGGGGGAAATTTAATTATAAATTAATGTTTTTATTTATGTGAATTAATTTCATACCTATTACAAATTATTCCATTATAATGTTTATACCAAAAAATTCAAAGCTAATGAGAGATAAAGATACAGATAAATAATATGTTGTTTAATGAAGATATCTGAAGAAGAATAATATAAGAAAATGGAGGTATTTTTTAAAATTAATAGATAATAACTACACTGTATATTTGTAGAGAAAATTTTTTTCCAAATGAGAATAAGGTTATGATAGTAAAGTTGAAGAAAAAATTTCAATAATGATGTTTATAAGAAGTTTCTTTTTACAAAAATAAATGGGTATACGTTTACATGTGAAGAAAGAAGAAACATTGAAGAGGGAAATATGAATATCATATGTATTTAGTGATTTAAAATGAATTGAAATATTGTTTTCCAAATATTTTTATTCTTTAAATCAAGAAGTAGATACTAAAAAAATAATAACGTTTGGAAACAAATAATGAATTTTTTCTTGAAGAAAATTACAAGATGAAAAAATAGGTAAATGATCAAGATAATTTAATTGATAAATAAAAAAACCTCATATCAAGCTCGAATAAAAAATCAAATTGAGGCATAAATAATATTATCTTGTTCAATAGAATCTTTTCAAATGTGATCATGGAATTAAAAAATCCAAAATTATATTTGAGAAGTTAATGAAATTTATTAGAATTGAGAACCATGTAATAATCAGTAAATATAATCCTCATAGATTAAAAATAGTTTTAAACACATTCAAAATATAAAACAACTCAAGAGGATTATATATGTGTCCAATATAATAGGTGTAACAAATCTGAAATTTCTATTTAATTAAATTCTAAAAAAATTTACAACTGGATAATCTATTAAGCCTAATATGAAATATAAAATCAAGTATAATATGTTAGAAGTATAAAAACAATGGTTCACAATAAGGATCCTTATTTTTTAGTCAAAAATATGATCGAATTTAGGTACATAGTTCTATAAAACATATTGGATTTAGAGGAAATATGTTTTATATTGGTATTTATAGCACTATTGCAGATTTATGAATATAAAAATATTTATTTTTAAATCATAAACCCATTAATAAATCTAGGAAGTACTAGAGGTATAGTTTTAGTGTGAGTAAAACACTCAAAGATGAAAACGTGGAAAATATTATTTGAAAACAAAAAATAGATGTCGTCCTCTGTAAACTATTTGTGAAAGATATGATTATCCTAGAAATTTTTCTAAAGGATGAATTATAAAAAATAGAAAAACTTATTTTTATCATTATTTGGTAAGATTGGATACATTATATTTTTTCTAGGTTGATTGAGATATATCGTTACATTATTGTTTGTGTTCTTTCTCTACATCTTGTTCTTCCCTTACACAACAAATTGGAAATATCTATTTGAGGTAGGGGTCCTCCTCCTCTCCACTTTATATGTAAATATGGTAATATAATAATCTTTTTTCCCACTAAGAGATATTATTAATTATATTAATGATGATAATGAATTGGTTAAATTGATAATTATATAAATGGGAAATAAATAACGTGACCTTTACTTGTTCTTATGTTTTTTATTTTATATTTGATCATGATTCTAATTGTTTATAGATATGTCATATGTTTAATTTTTTATGTTGATGAGGATATTTAATTACTGAACCTTGTTGTGATTTTTAATTTGGATAAAAACTAATGAAAAAGTTTAAGGATATATATTTGTAAAATAAACAGGTTTCCTACAGAATATTAGTTTGTGAAAAATACCCTCGATAATATTGAAATAATTTTTATGAAATCCCTTTGTTAAAACTAAAGTGTGATTTATGGTGGTTTTTTTGCATGGTGGTTGTGATGTGTAGAGTGGTTATAATGAGATAAGTTTGTGAAGTTTTTTGGTTTTGGTATGGGACTTATGAAAAAGGAATGAATGGGTATTACTAGGTTCTGCTGTGTTGTGTTGACTTAGTTTCCCTATTGTAATGGGACTAACTTTTGATGATGAAATTATAAGGGAATAAATTGGAATGGAAAATGATATTTTGAGTTTAAATGGTAGTTATTGTTAATTATTTTAGGGTTAACCATGAAATAAATGGGATTAATAATGGGTTACGTTTGGTAATTATAAAATATATTAATCCGTTAACATAAAAGGGAAATAATGCTTGTGGTTTTTGGTTTATGCTTGTTTGAGATTTGTAATTCATTTATAGGTGGAAGCGAAAATGATGGATGTTGTGAGGACATATAGTAATGATGTGAGTTGTGATAGTTCTCTTATTATAAACCCATTAGTTTGGATTGAATTTTTGACTATTATATATTTTATTATTATTTTGATTTCTCTATGCACCCACCTGCATCAAGAACTATGTTCCTATACCAAAATGATTTGGGGTGTTTCTTTCACAGCATCCATGATAGTGGTGATTAATGGTTGGTTTCCCCTCTTACAGGATCTCTCTTCCAAAAAAACATTTCTTATGCATGGGATGTTATATATTGTGGATATAATGCACTAATATTTTTGTTGATGATATTGATGAGGTAGTTCATATGAGGTCTTTCACGGTAGGAGGAGGGAATGAGGTGGATGTTTTTCCTGATCAAGATACCATTATACCGTGGTTATGGTAGTGGTTATTGGAGGTTGAGGTCATGATATCTGATTTCAGGATGCATTCTTAGTATGGTGTGGTTTTCCATGTGTCATCAAGTGAGATTTGATGGCCAGTGGCATCCAGGGTACTTGGTACAGTGACGTTTACAATATTTATTCAGGGAGGATTCTACAAAAGGCATGGGACTATAAAGATGTATGATTTTATGAAATGTGAGAGGAAATTCAATGGGAAATAATTTTTTGGTACCAATTTTATCGATAAGACATATATTTCATTAAACTACATGGATGTATTATTTGGTGTGAATAACATGGTGAGGATGGGATTGGATAGAAAATCTATTTATGTACATGTTTGTTTTCATGTATACTCATATGTGTATTAGTATTATCTTTTACCATGTGCGTGGGATATAATGGGTTTGATAATATAAATTATACATGTTATGATAACCCAATGTATATAAAAACTATGCTTCAGTTTTCTAGGGGACTTCAGCAACCAAGATTGACAATACTAGCCGAAACATTAAAGCTGTTGTTGAGTCCATTCTTGTATACTTCATTTGGGTATTTTTTTAGAGACAATATGTATTTTTTTACTTCCTACCTATATTATGGGGTGATTTTTTAATCCCTTTCTATTTATGTCATGGATTTCCATTGTATTTGGTATCCTATAACCTGATCATACATTATCTATTGAGGGTAACTCCTCCCATATGTTATATTTCAATACCCTCAGTGTTAGAATTAAACTCGGGTCCAACTGAAGGTGGGGAAAATGGGAATTCATCTCTCTTCCTTCATTGTCATCCTAGGAGGTGTACCTTTGGATAGAGTGGGTTGTGAAAGAGTGGTATCATATTTTTATGTACATAAATAGAATGAATTTGTAAGATTTATATTATAAGGATTTCACAAGTTGGTAGGGAAGAAATTCTATTCGATATTAGTTTATGAAATAGGACATGTATACTGTCTAGGAAATGTGATTTTAGGACCCCACTTTATCTAATTCATAGAATATAAGTTTATTGTAATTCCAAGATATAGTTGGATTCTTATTGGGTAGAGATATGGGGATGTGCATGCATTATAGTAATTTATTTTCTTATCTGAATTGGGTAATATTGGGGAATTAATATGAATTAATTTAATGAACCATTATAGAATTTCATACTGTTGATTATATTAAATAATTGTCTTCATTTCATGTATGGCTCCTAGAATCCATCCACATGTTCTTCATGTTAGTGAGGTTCAGTTGGATAATATGGTTGACCATTGCAGCATCAACATGGTCGAGGAGGATTATCAGTGGAATAATAAATTGTGTTCCTTTAAATAGAAATATTTAGTACAGTATGTGGGATATGTCTCTAACCTAAAGATAGAATCCTAGTTGGAGTATCTTGAGATCACATTCAGTTTGATTTATACCCATTAAAATTATTGGTTACTAGTAATTGTTAGTCAAATGAGGCATAAAAATTTCAGTTATGGATGCTCTATCTCAGGGAGAATAAACAATCATATATTTCTTGGGCAGTATTCTAGAGGGAGTTTGAAGTAGAATTTCTTAATTGGAAGAGTTGAAATAAAACTCTATATAAAAAAATCTGAAATATTATCTCATTGATATTGGTTATATTAATGATTTCTCATTCATTTGTAATAATGATGAAATGTGTGAATTGTTTTATATGGATAAAAGGTATGTATTTAAAAAGTATATTCAATAAGTAATGAAATTCTATCATGGATTTCAAATCTATTAGTAGAAAATATATATCTTTAATTCTCAAGAAAAGTATTCTAAGGTACACTTTTTAAGACCAATTGAATGGAATACTCAAACCCCTTATTCCACTCCCATTTCCATGGGATTAATGATACTAAAAGATAATCATTTAAATGATATTAATCCCAAACAAATTTATGATGTTTATAGGAAGGATATTACATCTCATTGCTTTAAGACAATATTTAGTGTATGTTTTCACTCTTTTTTCAAGAAAGAAAATTACACTAAAAGATTCCAATATTGGGGTGGAATAAATAATTTGTGAATATATTAATGGTTTAATTATCTTTAGGATGAAATATGATAGCACATGAAATATTTATCTATTGAGATACATAGATGAAAATTGTGCTAGTTGTTTCAATGATAAAAGATCCAATTCTCCTAAGGTGTCTTTTAGAGTAATATGTGTGAGTTGACATATAATAAAAGAAAAGTTTTGTAAATCCCAGTAATTAATATAATATTTATGAAATTTATACCCAAACTCAAATGAAACTGATATGGATGAGTATATATATTGAAGATTTATTTTTTTATGTGTAATGAATCATTTTCTTGGGTTTTGATAATCAATGTTCTATCAATATCACTATGAATACAGTGATACCTTCCAAATCTAAGAATAATTATATTAAATAGAATTTTATAATACTAATTTTTGGAAAAAATGAACTAAATATGGAGTTTTTACATAAAAAGGTTCATGTAGCTAATAGTATCACAAATCTATTGTTGAAAGTAACATTTCAATAGTGGAGGTTGATTATGGGAAATCAACCTCACTCTCTTCCAGGCTAATTTAGGTGATGTCTATCACCTCGATAATCTTGTATCTGGATAGTGTTATTAAAGGGGAGAAATATATAACATAAATTTATCCATTGATATTTGTTTTATATATTTTTTTTGAAATCATATTTTTATGGGGATTTAATGTAGTAAGCTGTGATATAAATATCTATGAAATGTTTTAGCAACCGATAGTAGTGGATACATGACTATTTTCTTCACTAGTTAATTTTATTTTCTTTTCAAATGAATTTTTTATTGCATTAAAAACTATACGATGAAATTTAATCAAAATTTAAAGACCATAAATATATTTTATTCAATGGTAATTATTTCCTACAAAGAGTTATTTCATTTAGGATTGTAATTATTATAAATTTATCATTCACTTGATTTTTTGGGATTCAAATATTTAAATTACTTTTTTTAAAATATAATTTTAAGGGGGGAATTATTGAGACTATGTAGTGTTAGTTTTTTTATAATTGAAAATAAGCTATTTGATGAAAAAATGTTTGTTTATGATGTTTTCTATTGTTTTCAACACTTTAATATATATGTTTTAGAAGTAAGAGGTTATACTTATCTATATTAGTTACCTACACATAATGTCTGAAACATGTTCCTTGATATATTGAGAGTAATTTTTTCCAAAAACAATAGAATAATATACCATATGTTGTTTTCAGATGGAATGTTCTTGGAAGAGAATTATAGTTATAAAAAATTATGAAGAATTGACTATGGTGATCAAACATTGGGTGGAATCAAGATTTTATTCAATTTTATTCATATTTACATCAGATAGTGTTTACTAGATAAAATAATAGAGCTAGTAATTTTATGTTCTTCAAGGTACCAAACCACATGGTCACAAAAATTTCTCATCATGCAAGCTGAGCTTCTTTATGATGTTATCAGATGGAGATAAGTAAAAAAACAATCAGATTGAGTTTCCAAGTGACCAAATTAGACAGAGTCCATCAAATGAAGAATATATATAAAGGGATTAGACATAAGTTTCATCACTATGAACCTCATGTATATTAATATGAAGTCATTAAAAAATATAAGATATTGAGTGTTGTCAAATGTAGTAGTATGAAGGATTTCATATGAATATTTGAGGGACCATCCGATGGAGGGAATTGAATGTCATTATATAAAATTTTCTATGTCATCAGACTAAGGATTCTATGTGAGGTCATCTGATTGATAATTCAAAATATCATCTATCAAACATGGAATTCTGGGGGTCATTTATATGTTCTAATACCTAAGGATTTCGTTGATGAAGTACCGAATAGAAGTTTGAGGATATTTAAACCATTCAGGTCATTAATATACAGTGTAACCTCTATAATTATATATTAGATGATTTTTAGAGGTATTTAAAAATTATTTTGTAATGAAATTAAATATAATTACTTTGAGCTATAATTTCAATGTTTCTAAATTTATCCATGATTTGGGGAAGGTTTAAAGAAGATTATTGTTTATAATTTTTTTAGAATGTATTAATGAATTCATTTTATTACAATTTAATCTTTTTTTGAAGGCGGTTGACTAAAGGAAAATATGATATGGTAACTGAAATATTTTTATGATAAATTAAAATTGGTGTTTTCATTTATACCAATGTTTTTTTGGTAAAAAATTATTATATAAAGAGGGAGAATGAGTTTGGTGTACTTTTATTGTTATTTTATTTTTTATTGAAGATATTGCATGTTATGAAAAAAGATTATGGGTGTTTTATTTTTGGTTAATGTACTGGATGGAGAAACATTATGTGGAGGATACCGGTTTTATTGGTATCGAAAATATGATTCGAGATACAGGGTATCAGATTGATTGAGTATCAGATATAGGGTATCCGACTGAGTAAATGAGACACCGTATACCTGATAAACGAGAACCATATTAGTAGGTACTCAAATAAAAAAAAATTAATATAAAATTTCATACTCATAGATATGTAATAAATTGAATAATAATAATAATAACTTATATGAAGGTAAGTGTGAATAAACTTCAAGTAGTGCAATGATAATGTATTGATGCCTATTGGTGAAGGTTCATTTTGTTGTCAAAAAAATATTTAAACTTATTATCTATGTGAGGATGACATACATTGTTAATGGACATTAGTTATTTTCATGTGTTGTATATTCCCAATTTTTTGTAAACCATAAATTAATTATATCATGTGGACATGTAATCTTGGATTATTTCAAAAACATTCCAATGAATATCTACTCTTATTGAGTAGTGAACAATATAAATTATCCTATTCATTTGGGTGCTCTTTTGTGTTGGATTAATGGTAGATTACATTTTCTGTAACTATAGGTGAAGGATAATTTAAAATAAAATATTTAAAAATAACATATCACAGATTCCTCCACCCTTAGTTATCACACTAATCGTTACTGGTCCTCTCAATAATTGTCACAAAACATTTCCATGGCCCATATCTATTTTGAATACACTAATGTAAGAAAATATATTTATTTCAACCCCTAAAACCCACCCTTAATAATATATTTAATAGTGTTTGGAACCAAGGGTATAACATCTCATAATTATAAGAAAATAGTCTTTGAAAAGAAAAATATCATATCATTATAAGTAATAGAAAAATCATAATCCATCAAAATAATAGAAGAATAATAAATAATAAAATTCGTATAGAGTCATATTAAATATAAAAGGACAATTAAAATGTAATAAAAATTGAAAACCACAACACTCCAATATACCACCATCAATTTATAATAAAATCATTCATTGACAAGCCTCATTTTTTGGGAGATATGGTATCACAATTCCCCCACTAGTTCTGTTTAACATATTTATAAAAATAATTTTATAATATAGAATATAGAATATAAATATATTTAGTTTGATCCTCCCTATAACTCTCACATGTACCTATTGAAGAATAATTCCAATTAATCTAAGAATAATGTAAATAAAATAACATAATAAAACATTATTTCCCTATGGTCAAAAAATATTAATCCAACTCATACCACTCAGTCAACACACTTCTGGGGGAACAATATCATATATCCCTTATCAAATTAATTCCACTAATTAAGAAAGTAATCCAAGACCACTTGTTTTGATTTTTTAAGGACTTCACCACAAATTAAATTTTTTGGTAATTTTATACCAACAAGAACTTTCCCTATTATCTGGAATCTGCTCTCAAATACTTTCCCCACCTCAACCAACCACCACCTATACCATATAATGGTTGGGATTTTTCTTTTCTATAGTAACTCTCGTTATTATTTGGTTTCCTTCATAAGGACCCTCCCAAACTCAACCCTAATTTATTTTTCATAAATGTTGGGAATCTATCTATATATATCTACATTCAAAATTACCCAGTGTCCACAAATAAATAGCCTCTCCACCATAGCCTAAGTATTTTGCAACACATCACCACTACAAGTCACAATGAAATTTTTTAAGTTATAAATATTGTTTACATTATCATCATCATCAATCATTATAAATTGATTTATAACCCCACCATAAAATATTTATCCCACCTAGGAAAACAACACACACAAACACATATAAATATATATTTATATCATCCCAAATGATTAAATAGTTATATCATGTTACTATACAACACTAACACTTGTTTCTTATAATTTAGGTTGTAGAGAGTTAATCCCCACACATCTAATATTACTTATATCTAAGAAATTTAATGTTTTATAAATTCTTCATTGTGTATACCATATAGAAAATCAAATATAAACACTATTTCATCTCCACAACACACTTCAAAAATTAATAATTTTTCTATGAATGATAGAGTAAATTATGTATGGGTTAATAAAATATCATTACACCACCATGGCCATAAACCCATCCCACAATTTATATAACAAAACATTGTAATTGTAAAAGAAAAACATCGAGTGGAATGATCCCCATATTAGATTTTTTATGTCCCCATTCATAGTTTGAATGATACATTTTGTTAGCTACACTATCACTATATAATATAGATGATAATTGTAAAATGTCAATAGTTATATAAAATATTCTTCATGCTGCCGTGAAAGACCATTAAAAAGGTCATGTATGGCCTCTATGAAAATCACTTCCTCTTTATATAATATTATACCATCATCCTGAGAAATTTTCTGAATCATGGAATAGACTACATGTCAAATTGTAGTATAACATTAAAAAAATAATTAATATGGTATTATCATCATTAAAATAATAATCACAAAATTTATAATAGTTTATTATAAAAATCACCACATAAATTTAACTAAATATTCATATATCAATCATAATCAAATAACACCATTAATTTTTTTATAAAAAATATATAATCATATTTTACCTGCTTCAAATTTTTACAATTATCTCATGATTTAAGGTTCCACAATTAATCAACCATAATTAAACATTAAATATACTTATAATAATATTTATAATTATCTAACATCTTTTATGTTTTTCCCTTCTAATTGTTTATATTTTATTTATATTAATTTCAAATTATCACATTGAATATAATTCCATCATACTTAATATTCAATTTAACATTATAATCATTAACTTTGATACTCATGACAGATTCTCCAATAATATTATAAAAAATTCTATAACAATTTTAAAGAATAAAAATCTATGAGAATCATGAGCCACTTTTCTTATTTCCATGATAATTATCAATCATTAATCATTAAATTTTACCTTTAGAGTTATTTTCTTCATCCACCTCTCCTGGATGTACCATAATATTCATTGAACCACCCCAAATATACACTACATATAAAATAACTCACCACATACCATAGGTGTGCTCGCCCTGATCTCTAGATCCTTCAAACATTTGAGGATTGATGACATTACACTATAGGGGAATGGTTTCCCTCAAACACAAAAAATTCAACAAATTTGATTCCCATTGAAAAAATATAGTTTTCTGAAAAATTAAACTGTTAAAAATATATAAAATGTGTACATAATACAATACAATACAATACAATACAATAAAAAAATAAAACTATTCTAATGATTTCCTAAAAGGTAAGTTCCTTCCATTGATCACTTATGAATTATCTCCATGATTCATATGGGAATAAATCACAAAATAACCAATAATAACATATGAATACATCTCTTTTCCTCAAAACAAATACAAGAAGATGTACGAATATTTTCCTGAGGGTGTATACACAAGGGTGAGTATAAAAATTCCTAGTAGATGTTTATGGGTACTATAACAATTTTTTAAAAGATAAAATTAACATGATAGTTTTAAATATATATATATATATATGTTGGAGTGTTTGATTTTAATTCATAATAAAAACAAGTACTATGTATGTAAAAATAAGAATGTAAAAATTTTAATTAGTAAAATAAACAATTTAATAATCTGATTTATATCATGGAATCATACAAGAAGAACAATAAATAAAAGGTAATGGAATATGATATACATATACAAAGTACAAATACAAATCCATATCCATATCCAACTATGTTTTGGTCACTAGTTCAAGAGGAATCACAAACTAGTGGTAAATAAACTAGTCAGAGTGGAAACCATACTAGTATTGATTTTTATAATTGACGAAGGAAAAATAGAATAAATAGTGAGTTCACACTGGGCATAGAAAAAATCATAGAAGGAATTGGTCGAACTAGGTATAATAGAATCGTCACCTGGTATAGGTACTTTCCCTATAAACCCCTTAAGTATCCCAGGTTTCAAGTGATGTTTTTTCACAAATAAATTATTCTATTAATTTAATAACAATTATACTCAACAACCCCTTGATCAAAACACATAAATTATTTATCAAAAAATCTATGTTTGGTAATACATTGATGAAATAATACTAGAGGATTTAAAACACATAATAAACACCTTTAAACATTCCAAACCATTATTTATTCATAATAATTATTTCTAGAACAAAATCAATAAATATTTATATTTCATTAGGAAAATTATATAGAATAAAACCCGCTGAATTTTTTATAAATAATTAGGTTCGATTTTTATGAACTTGTAGAGGTAATTACATTAAACTTATATAAATAATACATTTTAATCACTTTCTTTCCCATATTAATCGAAAACAAAGGAGAAAAAAACATATATAAGTTATATAAAATCACTATAGACCAAAAAGATTTAATTTATTAATGTCAAAACTTAGTTTAATACATTAAAGAACTAAAAGTTATATCAATAAATAATGATTAATAAAATATAATATCATTTGATGTCAATGAAACAATTGATCATAAAAATCAATGGAATTGAATTTATTAACCACATTCAAAAAATAATTAAGTCAAAATTTCATCATTTATTTCAATGAAATATTAAAATCAATTAATACTTGAGTATAGAAATACCACAGGACTATAAGGATATATCGAAAAGAAAGGATACAGGATCTATATTCACTATATGTTAACCATCATCCAACACACATCAATGATCTAATTATATTCCACTAACGAGACTCAAAATGATTCCCCTGTTGAGAAAATATATATAAATCCTTGCCAATGTGAGATAAAAAATTAAAATAGCCTCTTACAATGTATGAGTAGATCATAGGTTCCTATTTTAGCATCTTAGTGGGAAATCCAAATCTAAATCTGTCATTTATTTCATTCCATAGTGAAACACTCCTGTCAAATCCCTAATCACAATATAAAATTTTATAGACGCATAAATACATGAGAAGAAAAACAAAGGAATAAGAATATGAAGATGAAGTGGGCTAACCTTGTAAATACCTTGATATTCCATGGAAAATAGAAGGAGAATATTATAATTGAATAACGATGTGGGGGAGACCCCTCTCTCTCATACATAGTGACTTTTATGGGGAAGAGGAAGGGACTTTCAATATTATAATTGTTGTTAAAATACATAAAAAAATATTATTAATATTAATAATTAGAAAATGGATCAAGCATTGAGAATGCCTGATAATTTAATATTATTGAAAATTAACATGTTATTTTACAATGATTTTATATAAAAGAGACTACAAGTTTCATATCAAGAATATGAATCATGTAACATCCTGGATTTGGGTGCCACTCAATGGGTTCCCTAAACCCAGTTGGTCATAGGACCTCATGCACATTTCCCAAAATGCTAGAGGATGCTGACTAGCAGCGAGGGCCCATGTCTAATAGTGGGGAAACTATGCCCTCAATTGCCAAAGTGTAGCATAGTGGAATAGAATATACAACCATACAAAAATAGGAGAAGAAATTAAACTGTACACATTTAAAATGAAAAACTTCAGTAAAAGATAACCAATAGTTATATAGATAATGATGCAATATGTCTCTAGTTATTATAAAATACCCAGAACATGTTACACATCAGTACAATACAATACAATGGAAAGTACAGGTACAATAGAATAAAACAGAATAGCTGGCAGCATCACGAGCCTGAGCTCGGTCCCATGCTCCCCTACACCTTAGCAACACTCAAGTACCTGTATAGGGACCCTTGCCCTTATCCACACATGCAGCAATATAGTCTATTTGGGCTGAAGACATGAACCAAATAGGGTGTAAGAAATAAATCCTAGTAGGCACCCACTAAAGGCTTGTGCCCAACTATCAGTAAAAATATGAAACTACAGTGTTCAAAAGTAAATGTAGTAAACCAGTAAGTACGCAAAAGTAACTATCACTACCAGTTTCGTTTCCATTTTCATTTTAACAATTTAATTTAATAACATTATGTGCTTATCAGTACCAAGCCCTCAGGCATATCAGAATCTTTCCCTTAGGATAATATAGTAAAACAATGCCCTCAAACATTCCCTCAGGCTATCAAATATTTCCCTCGGGCATACGAAGTGTCGCCCCTAGGCACAAAAGTCACTACCCTTAGGAATAAGAAACGTTGCCCCTATGAGGAATAGAACACTTCCCTCAGGCTAAGCAGTACCTTGCCCTTAGGCTATACAAACCATGCCCTTAGGCTAAAAATAACACTGCCCTCAGGCTCAAGTAACCAGGCCGAGCCCAAAGCATAAACATGAATATTATATACAATTCCTCTCAAGGGAAAAGTAATGCACAAAATAAACATGGAATGCCCTCGGGTTTCCTGGCCAAATGGCCAAACAGAGGAACGCACCCCTGGGGTCATCCTGGATCCAAGAAGCAATCCCAAAGAACAGTTTACTATCACATTTATTTACCTATACAATTCTAGGTATTTTAAATAGCCAAGGCCTTAGCCACACGACACCCCAACATGGGTTCGTATCACAATGGTACACAGAAATGCACAGTAGTTGGAATTTAAACACTAAGCCACCAACCTTGATCTCCCCTGATTGATATACGTGATCAATTCTCCTCGAATCTCCCATGTACAACGTAGATTTGTGGTAAAAGAAATTCCATTCAAACATAAATAACTTCCCTTTGAGGAAGAATTGTCAATAATGGTTCCAGGAGAAGGAAATGCTTACCCATATGATTCCAATGAGATCAACGGAGGCAGAATCGGATTCCTGGGGCTCTCTTAGGTGATATCCAAAGTTCCGGCCATCTCTCCCAAGCCCTCCTATGATTCTATGCCTTCCCTGTGAATATGGGAGGCTACTTCCCATTTTAAGAGAAAAAACAAACTACACGTCATGTACTATTGACTACACGACGTGTACTTTCCATTTTTTAATGGTTCCTTTGGTGGATTTTTTCCATAGTGGCACTATTCATCAGTCGACATGAGTACACAGCCTGTAATCCATGAGTACATGGCGTGTACTGTCGCTCAGCTGGCGGCTACCTTCACCGCCTTACTATTTGCCTGCCGACTGACTACACGGCGTGTACATAGCCACAACATAGCGTGTAGTAATTTTTTTAAACGTTTCATTACCCACATGGCTACACACCCTGTGTACTCATCCCACACAGCCAAAGTACATGGCGTGTGGAAAAGTACATGACGTGTACCTACTAAAAAGTTATTTTCCCCACTTACCTTATTTTTCTCAAAAAAACTTTAGGAAAAGAGAAAAGAAGAAACTCGTACCTCAAGAATAAGAACCGGGTTCTTACAAACCTTCCCCGTTAAAGAAATTCATCCACGAATTTCCCTTCCAAGGGTGGTGAAGATATAGCTCTGAACAACTCTACCCACTGAGCAGGTACATTGGTCTCCCGCTCCCATGTTTTGTCCTTCAATTGGCCATGCTGCAATAGCACCCGTACGAGAGGAATTGACCAGCCTCAGAGAACCTTCATGCTCATATCCACAATATGAATCGGATGCTCCTCAAAGGACGCATCGATCTGAAACTCAACCTCCTTGGACTGAAAGACGTGATACGGTTCTGAATGATAACGGCGCAACTGAGATACATGGAAGACATCATGCATAGCCTGGTACCTCTGTGGTAACTGCAATCGATAGGCAATCGGCCCAACCGTCTCCATAATATCGTATGGCCCCACATACCTTGGTGAAAGTTTACCATGTCTCATAATCCTTCTGTGTCCCTAACTTGGGGAAACATGTAAAAACACCTGATTCCCGACCATGAACTCCATGGGTCATCTATGGCGATCAACATAAGATTTCGGACAAGACTGTGAGGTATCCATCCACTTTTAAATCAACTGGACCTGCTCAGCAGTCGTCTGCACGAGACATGGTCACAGTAAAGCTGCCTCACCTACCTATAACCAGAAAAAGGGTGATTAGCATGACCTACCATATAATTCCTCGTAAGGTGCCATCTCAATTGTCACCTAAAAACTGTTATTGTAGGAAAACTCGACTAGGGTTATATGATTCTCCCAAGATCCTCCAAAATCCAGGATACATGCATGCAACATGTCCTCAAGCACCTGTATCGTGCGCTTTGACTGGCCATCGGTCTAAGGGTGGTAAGTTGTGCTCAAAAGCACCTGTTTACCCAGTGGCCTCTGAAAACTCTACCAGAAACGAGACATAAAACTGGCGTCCCTATCTAAAGCGATAGAACGAGGGACCCCATGATGACGTACAATCTCTAAGATATACCACTTTCTGAGTTCGTCAACACCGAAGGTCTCCTTGATCGGCAAAAAGTGAGCTACCTTTGTGAGTCTGTCCACAACAACCCACATGACATCATTTCCTTGAGGTGACGTCGGCAACCTAGTCACGATGTCCATCGCGACATCATCCAATTTCTACCCTGGAATGGGTAACTGCTGTAACAATACAGCTGGTCTCGGATGCTCTGTCTCCTCCTGCTGACAGATGGAACATCTCATAACAAAACCAGCTTCATCTCTCTACATACCCGGCCACCAATACATACGTCTCAAGTCACGGTACATTTTGGTAACTCTGGGATGAACTGCCCAAGCTGAAGCATAAAACTCCCGCATAAGCTCCTCGTGTATATCCTCTAGAACCCATACTCGTCCGTGGAAATGCAGTACTTCATCGTCGCCTATTGTCCAACAAGGAGGAGGGTCCTCAATTGCCACCGACTCCCGTAGAACTAGGCCTTCAGAATCAGATTGTTGTCTCATCCTCACTCTATCCACGAGGGTAGAACTCACAGCAACAGATGAAAGATAGGTTTTCCCCTGACTATCGTGCACCTCAAAATGCATCTTAGAGAACGAAGCCATAAGCTACCATTCGACACTGGCCTCATAAACTGCATGTATTTCAGACTTCCTACTCAGGGCATCAGCAACAGCATTACCCTTTCCAGGTGTATAGGCAAGCTCAAAATCGAATGACTAAAGGTATTCGACCCACCTTCACTGTCTCAAGTTCAAGTCACGGTGGGTAAAGATATATTTGAGACTTTTGTGGTCCTTGAACACCACAAAATTCTCTCCCAAGAGATAATGTCTCCAACAGCACCACAAATGCACAACTGTAGCGAACTAGAGGTCATGTGTCAGGTAATTTCTCTCATGTGGCCTCAACTGCCAAGACACGTACGCAAATACTTGATCTCCTTGCATAAACACAGCTCACATACCAATACATGATGCATCACAGTAAACTGTATATCTCTTCCCTTGATCTGGAAGTATTAGGATTGATGTTGATTTCAACATTCCCTTCATCTCCTGAATGGATGTCTCACAAGCTTCTGTCCAAACGAACTTCACACCCTTCTTAGTCAAACCTGTCAACAGCGCTGCTAAACGGGAGAATTCCTGTATAAAATGCATGTAGTAACCTGCCATCCCCAAGAAACACCGTATCTCAAACTCGTTCTTAGGAAGCTCCCAGGAAACTACTACTCTCACCTTCTCTGCATCTACTGAAACTTCTTCCTCTGAGATGATATGACCCAATAAGTGTATATGGTCCATCCAAAAGTGTCACTTTCAGAGCTTAACATATAGATGATTCTCTATCAGTATACTCAATACAATCTCAATATGGGTGTCATGGTCGCGTCGAGTGTGAGATCACACTAAGATATCGTCCATGAAGACTACCACAAAAGAATCCAGATAAGGGTGGAATGCATGATTCATCAGAGCCATGAAAACTGATGGTGTGTTCGTGAGTACAAACAATATAACCAAGTACTCGTATAGACCATATCCGCTCTAAAATGCAGTAAGTGGTATATCAGATGGTCTAACTCATAACTGATGATATCCCGATCTTAAGTCAATCTTTGAGAATAGTCATGCACCTCTAAGTTGATCATAAAGATCATCAATCCTCGGCAAGGGATATTGGTTCTTAACCGTCAACTGGTTTAGCTTCTGATAATCCAAACAGAGTCTGAAGATACCATCCACCTTCTTCGCAAAAAGGACCGGTGAACTCCAAGGAGAAGTACTGGGTCGGATAAAACCCTTTGACTATAACTCCTCTAACTGTATCTTGATCTCCTGTAACTCGGGTGTATCCATCCTATAAGGAGGAATGGAAACCGGTGCTACCCCTGGCACAAGTTCAATAAAGAAATCCACCTCTCTCTCTAGAGGTAGACATGAAAGATCATCGAGGAATACATCCCTGAGATGATGAACCACTGGAGGGAAATCCTTTTGAAAATTTCCCTAGTTATCCAGATATAAACTCCAAATCTGGGATGTGACTCCACTTCTCCCATGATGCTCTAGTCCATCTTGACTCGCTTGAACATCACACTCGCCCTTGTATAGAAACTCTCTACACTCTAGTGACGTGAAACACACCCTGCAACGATAGTACCCTACAAAGTCTTGAAAGGGAACCAACCAATCCATTCCGAGAATGACATCATAGCTCGTCATCTCTAAGACATATAGGTCCAAGAGAAACTAACACCCACCAACCTCTTGGGGGCACTCCCTGAATTGATGCACACGAGCCGTTCTAGTTCCCAACGAAGCGTCTAGCATCATAACAGCAGAAGAAAAAGAAACACAGAGCACAAGGATCTCCATAATGGGAACAGAAATGAAACTATGTGTAGCACCCGTATCAAAAAGTACTGAAGATAAAAGAGAAGCTACTAGAATAGTACCTCTGAAAGTAGATGGTCTGGGATCCTGCTCTAATTGGGTCGGTTGCACTACATATGCATGCCCAGTGTCGCGGCCCTACGACACAGCCTGGCTACCCTAAGATATCCCGCCCTGCTGACTCTGAGATTTTGTTTTCTGGCTACTACGGCCATGACCACCATCTCGGCCTTCACTCCATAATGTATTCTAGTTTCTCGACTGGTAAGAAGCTGCTAGTCCTAACCCCACTCGCGGAGTCTGCACAGAACCCCTCTCACTAGCCACTAGTTGAAACACCCTACATAAGCATTGCAGATGTCCCATCATGCTGCATGCTCGACACTCCACTGGGTCATGGGACACTGTAATCTCTTGTGTCCCTCTTTACCACATTGGTTTCACAAGACCAGGCCACCTGAAGTAATCGCCAAGCTAGTACTACCACCATGAGAGAAACTCTTCTGTGTCTTACTTTTCCCGGTAGAAATTGTACCGGAAACTGGTGTCGAACTGTCCTGGCCCACACCACTAGCCTCCCGATGGTTCCTCTCTATAATCAGCACCTAGGTCACAATCGTATATACTATAGGAAACCTGAAAACATTCACTAGTGCTCAGATGTCATATCGAAGACCATCCTCAAAGCGGATGGCCCTCAATGTCTCATCACCCACCAGAATGGGTGAAAAACGCTAAATCTCGGTGAATCGAGCAGAATAATCCATCACTGACATAGCGCCCTACTGCAGGTTCATGAACTCTCAAGCTAGATCTACCCTCAGCATCTCTAGGAAGAAGAAGAAATAAAAGGATGTCTAAAAATCTTCCCACACCATGTCATTGTGATTCTCTGTCTGTGTGGTCACATCCCACCACTTATTGGTAGAATCATGCAGCATGTAAGTAGCGAGATTGACCCTCCATCCTGGAGGCATCTCAAGGTGCTCGAAAGTAGTCTGCATAGACTCCGCAGCCTATGGCCTTCAATCCCTGAAAACATAGGCAGATGCTGCTGCTGGAATATATGAGCTAGCTCATCCATAGATGTGGTAACTGATGGTGCTCTCTGAAAGGTCTGCATGAACCGCATGAATCCTTCATTGAACTGCGCATCCGTGCCTATGTCTGGTATAACGGTTGGCGCCGCATCTAGCTCTATTAGAGTATCCACTGGTAGCCCATGGCCCACCATCTCTAGAGTATAATCGGTGTCACTCTCCTGGAGAACAACATGTGGTCGTCTTGGCGGCATGACTCTACAAGGTCAAACACACACCTGAGATCTAGATTATCAAAGACTAAAAAAGAAGGGACCAAGAAAGAAACAGGAGGAAGATGACATTTCAATATTTCCAAAACAAGACTACACGGCGTGTAGCTGAATTTTCTTCCCCTACCTGGGTCCTTCTACACGGCCAAGCCATACGGCTTCTTTCGAACAAAACTACACGGCGTGTATATAATCTACACGGCGTGTATGGTGTAATTTTTCCAACTACCCGTGTCATTTGTGACACAGCCGACTACTCTGCTAACACTATAGGGCCTGTTACACCCACACACGGCGTGTACACCACCTCGTTTCCCAGCCCAACGGTCAGGTCCACATGATCTCTCCCGGTCAAGACTACACGGCGTGTCCCACAGCTACAGGACATGTTCAAGAAGAGGTGGCACTGACCCATGTTTGTTAGTTACACGACCGGGTCCTCATGCCAAACTACATGGAGTGTTCCATAGTGAACACAACATGTATGTCTTATGGTCTCCTCTGTCCTTGTTGTTAGTTACATGGGTGGACTTCGGGTCAACACTACATGGCGTGTACATCTGGTGCATGGCATGTTTTTCCCAAGCATTTCCTTTCCCCATGTCCCCACCCACATTGTTTATGACATGGTAAGAGACTACACAGCGTGTACTTAGGGTACACTACATGTACTTAAAAAGTTTTCTTTTCTTCCCGAACAGAAGAACACACGGCATGCGTCCGAGGAACTACACGGCGTTTATACGGGGTTTTCTAGATAGTAAGCCTCTGAAACTACTCCAGGACTCTGTAAATACTGAAAAACAACACCTAAGTGCCAAATTATGATCTTTGAGGGCCCATACTCCCTGTGAATCAATGTTTGACATCTTATACATGTTATACCAAGATAAACATTCAATAATCCACCAAATTCTGGTCATTGAGGTCCCATACTCACCAAAACCAATGTTTGGTGTCCATTATATCAACAGGCTCACACAAAAATACCATATCACATAGGAGGTATATATCAAAGCCGTTATCAATACATCATGATTTTATAGCACAACAACTATCACAACAACATGAAAGTTCTAATGCGGCTACATGACATGGAAATATGCATGGTATGTGATTTCTAGAATGTGCCTAAATGATGCATGAGATGGCATACACTCATCTCATTGGGTTGAAACTAAATAGAACTCATGGACAATAGATAAATAGAACAATTACATGTGTGTCACCCTATGGTGAAAATCAAATCAACTGTAAAATTTTCAAAATCCGAATAATTGAAAAAATACTAGGTAGGATAGATTTTCCCTGAACACGGGTTAGCTACTCCCGGGCATAACTTATTACCAACTACTATTCTTGTCATATCCCTGACTAAGGCTCCAAATACTATTCCAAAGAAATGATACTCCTTTGATACCACTTTGTAACGTCCCAGATCTAGGTGCCACTGAACGGGTGCCCCGAACCCGATTGGTCACATGACCTCAATCACATGGACCCAAGTGCCAGAGGCTGCCGACTAGCAGCGAGGGCCCAGGTCTGATAGAGGGGAATCTATGCCCTCATTTGTCAAAGAGTAGTGCATCGGAATATAATATACAAACATACAACAACAGCAGAAGCAATTAAACCATCCACATTTAAAATGAACAATTGTAGTAAAAGATAACCAAAAGTTATATAGATTATGATACAACATGTATCTAGTTCTAAGAAAACGGCCAGAACCTATTACACAATAGTACAATATGATACAATGGAAAGTACAGGTACAATAGAACAAAACAGAATAGTCGGAAGCATCACGAGCCTGAGCTCGGTCCCATGCTCCCCTACACCTTAGCAACACTCAAGTGCCTGTATAGGGACCCTTTCCTTTATCCACACCAACAAAAATATAGTTTTTTTGGGCCGAAGACATGAACCAAATAGGGTGTGAGAAATAAATCCCAGTAGGCACCCACAAAAGGCCCGTGCCCAACTATCAGTGAAAATATGCAACTACAGTGTGGAAAAGTAAATGAAGAAAACCTGTAAGTACTCAAAAGTAACTATCACTATCTGTTTCTTTGCCATTTTCTTTTTAACCATTTAATTTAATAACATTCTGTGATCATCTGTACCAAGCCCTCAGGCATATCAAAATCATTACCTCGGGATAATATAGTAAAACCACGCCCTCAGACATGCCTTTAGGCTATCAAATATTGCCCTCAGGTGTACGAAGTGTTGCCCTTAGGCACAAGAGTCACCGTCCTCATGCATAAGAAAACTTTCCCTTAGTCGGAATAGAACGTTTCCCTCAGGATAAGCAGTACCTTGCCCATAGACTATACAAACCATTCCCTTAGGCTAAAAAGAACACTTCCCTCAGGCTCAAGTAACCAGGCCGAGCCCAAAGCATAAACATAAAAATTATAAAAAATTTCTCTCAAGTAAAACTAATTCCCAAAATAAACATGGCATACCCTCAGGTATCCTGGAAAAATGGCTAAATATAGGAACAAGCCCCTGAGGTAGTCCTGGATCTAAGTAGTGATCCCAAACAACAGTTTACTATCACATTTAATTACTTTTACAATTCTAGGTATTTTAAACAGCCAAGGCCTTAGCCACACAACACCCCAACATGGGTTCATAGCATAATGGTACACACAAATGCACAATTGTTGGAATTTAAACCCCAGTCCACCTACCTCAATCGCCCCTGGTCAATATATGCGAACGACCCTCCTCAAATCACCCACAAACAATGTAGATCTAAGTTAAATGAAATTCCATTCAAAAGTAAATAACTTCTTGTAGAGGAAGATTTGGAAATAACGGGTCAAGGAGAAGGAAAGGCTTACCAATAAAATTCCAATGAGATCGACAGAGGGGGAATCGGATTCCCGGTGCTCGCTCAGTGATCTCCAATGTTCTGGTCATCTATCCCAATCCCTCCTCTGGTTTTAAGCCTTCCCTATGAACAGGGGTGGCTACTGCCCATTTTAATTGAAAAAACAAACTACACGGTATGTACAATTGACTATACGGGGTATACATTACATTTTTTAACTGTTCCTACGTCGGCTTATTTCCATCGTGGAACTATTCATTACTAGACATGAGTACATCGTGTGTAATGCATGAGTACACGGCGTGTACTGTCGCTCAGCTAGCGACTGACTTAACCGCCTTATTATTTTCCTAACGACTGACTACACAGTGTGTACATACCCACTACATGGCGTGTAGTCGGTTTTTTAAACGTTTCATTGCCCACATGGAAACACACCCTGTGTACTCATCCAACACGGCCAAAGTACATGCCGTGTGGAAAAGTACACGGCGTGTACCTGCTAAAAAGTTATTATTCCCCATTTACCTTATTTTTCTCATAAAAACTTATGGAAAAGATAAAATAAGAAACCAGTACCTCAAGAATAAGAATCGGGTTCTTACAAATCAACTATAGGTGAATAGTAATTTTGTAAAATAAAGGACCATATTGACCTAATTTCACTAATTAAATTCCTAGAGTGTGAAAGAATCAACCAGATTATATCCCTGTAGGCATGAATCACTTTAAAGTGAATCTAACCAATTGTTTTAAGGAATTATAGCCAATATTGAAGAATCATCCATGAGAAATTTATTAATCTAATCTTTAGAGGCTTCACTATGGGTGTTGAATTAAATTTAACCTTTAAAAACATTCATAAAACGTTGAATGAATATTTAACCACATGAATCATTACCCAATGTTATGCTTCACATGTTTGTACATTTCTAATGTAATCATAAAATCATCCATTGAAAATGCCTCACGAGATCGATAAACTCCCCAATATACAATGATACCTGGTGAACCAAAATTTTCACTATCAACATTTACATTATTCCAAAATTGAATTGGTGAAAAACATCTAATGTACGTCAGTGTGAAATTTTTTTTAAACCTACCAGAAATAATAATATTTAATTATATATTTATGTTATAAATGTCATTACTCATCTAACCTATCTTAATTTCTGAAAAAGTTTGAATCCATTTTAGATAAATTTAAATTCTTTTATTGAATGAGGCTATTATATTATCAAACACATTTCAATTACGAAAAAACTACATAAAATCTACATCCATTGTTGTAGAAACCAAAATGTAGTGGAAACTAATCTTACAATGAGTATCTTCAGTTATCAATACCATAATCCCAACAAGGAAATTTTTCATTCATAGAATTAATCTGAACATATCCAATACAAAACCCCATAGTATCATCACAACATCAAAACTGGAGAAAATGCTCTATAGTTCCTCATTCATCATCATACATTAACTATTGGATGAGAAGATTTGTATACCATAATTTCAAATTTTATCATCAAGTTTATTTTTCTTCTTCCAAAGCATTAATAATAATATAAATTTATATGGTGGATAAATTGATTTGTGTAATTTACCAAAATACCTAGTAAACATTTTCTAATTTTCAAATCTCATTATGTATGTCTCAATTTTATTAAAGAATCCATTAATGTTCATTTCACACTACAGTTAATCTCTATTACTAAATTTAGAACTCAAAAATCTCAATATAATTTCTGTTGGAAATATTAAAATTTCATCTCTCATTTTTTCATCCATGACAATAATTCAGAGATACTAATTATGAAATAGAACCACTACCCACTACTCTAGTTTCCTTCATATCCAAGAAGTTTTTTTGAAAATAGAGATTTTATTTACTGTCGATGATCAATATCATGGAGTCCATTAACTTAACATAGTGGATTTTAAAGCCTATCATACAGTAGATTAATAGTATATGTGGTAACAACTTTTCAAATTAGGAAACAAAATCTACTTTTTAGAGACTCCAAAGATGAATCCAATGATATAATGAAATTTCATGTAAATTTTTGAAAAATGTTTCATTAATCTTCTCAATATCTATGATGATATGACCACAAATATAAATAGTTTTTGTGAATTATTTCCATAGAATAGAGGATAATTTTCTTTCATTAGTAGCGTTAATCCAAATAATGTTTTTTTATCATTTTATGATGCATAATGATATGGAAACTTGGTTATTTATAGAGATAATGAATAAATTAACATAAAATTAATAAAAAAATTTGATAAAATTGATTCTTCTTGTTTTTAACATGGTTTTTTCCTTCAATTAAGAAATTTTAGCTTCATTTTTTGGAAAAAATGTTCCCATATTTGGAACATTAAACATTCCCCCAAAACACATAGACTCATATGTAGTCAAAGGTATTATAAACTCTTTTTACACCAAAAAAATTATTCACTCTACTTTTCATTCAGTAAAACAACCCCACCGTAAACATAATGATTTATTTTACCTAACATATTGATTACCTAATAGTTTCCTTATAAAAACCAAAATTTTCTTTAACAGAGTCACAATTTTTCCTAGTTGATTCCCCAATAAGAAAGATTTCATATGTACTTATAATATGTGAGGTTGAATCTAAATTTCTCCTAATCACCATCTCCTTATATAGGAAAACATTTACATGATCATTAAGATAGTTTCTCAAAATAGAATTCAGTAATAGAAATGAGAAGACATGATATGGGTCCCCTTTCTTAACTCATATAGGACACCCAAATAATCACTATGTGTATCTATTAATAAGAACATAGTTTTTTAACCTTATGTATTTTACTAATTAAAGTGATTAAGGTTTTTTTAGAATCCACATTATTTAAGAAAATCAATAATGAATCATAATAAAATCATCTCAAAAACCTCCAAAATAATAACTTTTATAGTAAATCTACCATCATTAGTTCTCTTCATTGGGGGGTTAATAAATTCCAAATTACTGATGAGATAGTATGAATTCTTCTACCATGAAAAAATACAAATTTTATTGGAAGGTATGAACTCACAATTTTCATTCCCAAGCCTCATTACTTGAATTTTTCTCATGATCTTTGGAACGTTATTCCCAACTATAATTGGTCAAAAATCCTTATTATCAGTATCATTTTCTTTAATGGGAAACAAGTAAATGAAGTGTGAGTTGATTCCATAATGCATTGGGGTATTATAGAAGAGAATATTCTTTATAATAATAATCCAATTATATTAAAATAATATTAAATATAAAAAATAATTTAAATAAAATTTAGTTTATTTTGAATATTTTTATAATAATACTAAAATTATTACTTACACCATAATTTTAATAATTTATTTAAAACAATATTTCAATAACAAGTTTTGTGGAATTAAATTTATAACCATATTTAATCAATTTTGAAATTAAAAATCCACAATTTAAAAAATAATTTAAAATATCATTAAGATCTATTTAAATTTATATAAAATAAAAATACATAACTTGATAAACTATAAAATTATAAATTATAAATATAAAAAAATTTATTTTTCTTAAAATTACCAACAAAATAATTTAATAAATATAACATTTTATTTCATTATTGAATAAACCACATAAATAATGAATTTCTCTCTTGATAAAATAAAAATGAATCTCTTTTCTATGAAATTTATACTCTAACTAATGGTCAAAGTCCACTATAATCAAATATTTATTGAAATGTACAATCAAATTTTCAACAACCAATATATGAATTTCAATTTGGAACCACCCATAAAACTAGTGACTATGGAATACATCAAGTTATTGACTATGAAAATATCTAGACTTCATATTTATTTAATAATTCCATATAAAAAAAACATCATATTACAATATTATTTATTTTTAAAAATAATTCCATTAAAAATAATTGCTCAAATAAATTTAATAAATAAATATCCCTAAAATATTATTTATCCAAAAATTAAAAATTTTAATAAAAAATTAATAATATTAAATTTAATGTTATAAATCACATCATGATTCTAATTTCACAGTAAAAATTTCCTTTTGAAACCTATAAATTTACAAATTCACACATTATAATAAAAAATGTTGAATCACATTCCAGAAGTTTACATACATACATATATTAGATTTCCTGATCTCTATATTTCAAAAACTTTTAGAAACTATTCAACCTCTCAATGATTAAATAATGACCATAAAAATAATAATCATATCATAATAGTTCTAATTATATCAAACTATTGATTTTAAAAAATTACACATCAATTATATCAAGAAAAACATTAAAAAATTAATATATTTCATTCCCATCTATAATTCTGTTTTCAATATGATTTCCCCAAAATTAAAATGATTCTAAAGATATTTAAGTAAGTGAATGACTCTACTATGTTGGACATTTTTTCTATGATCTTTAATTTATAGTAGCTAGTCAACAAAAGTTATATCATTGAAGATATTAATATCTCCCAAATAAATCATATATGTAGGATTATTTTAGTACATTTGAACCTATGAAACAAATAATATATCATGAAAACTCTATACGAATGGTGGTAGTTTAAAATGATAATCTAACTATATTATTCTCTAAAATATCACAAATGGGCTAATAAATCTTCGAAAAATAATGCTTCCCTTGCTAAGAATTTATTGTTTGTGTTGCCAAAAAACACTAAATAAAAAAATGAACATTATTAAAAAAACAGTCTCCTCATATAGTATTTAAAATATTT
The DNA here is from genome assembly GCA_963277665.1 of Viscum album. Taxonomy (NCBI): domain Eukaryota; kingdom Viridiplantae; phylum Streptophyta; class Magnoliopsida; order Santalales; family Viscaceae; genus Viscum; species Viscum album. Next base: position 252,177,671 of record OY728120.1, on the reverse strand, counting down.
ATCACTATTATTAACAATACTCATACAACTTCAAATAATTTTTATATGTTCTATAATATCATATTCCATATTTGGTCTAACTATAATCTCCTTTTTAATCACAATACAATAAAAAAATGAAAGAAACAGCCACCCATAAAAATTCTTGGAAGGCTCCCCACTAATGGAAAAATAATCATCTCTATTAGATGTAAACTCAACCAATGGAAAATGATATAAACATGATTATCCAAAATAATGTATTCACATTCTTATCATTTTATGTGAATCCTTAAAATAGTTTTCCCATTATTCTATTGATGGAATGAAATAAATATATAAAAATAATTACCAATAACACATTGTATCTCCTTCATACCTATGATATACACAAACTATAATGGTATAAAATGATCACCTTATGTTCTTCATAAATTGTTACTCTCTTTGTTTCATAAATATTTTCCAAACTATCTATTCAACTGAATTTCCTAATCAGTCTAAAATATGAGGATTTTTCAATATATATCTGATGACTCAATTATTATAAAACCCTATCTATATAAGATTAAATCTTATAAAAATCATAAAAAATACTCCTATATCCACAAGAAAATATCTATGTTAATAAAAAAAACCTACCAAAAACTAATTTTAAACATTTCCACACTTGAATAAAAGGTACAAGAATATAAAATCTCAAATTGAATTTGTCATCTTAAACTATAAATACTACTTCATTAAATAACTACTCATAATTATGTTACAATGATGCACCTTTAAAGATGAAATATGAAACACATTAAAAACTCTATATAATAACTCTATATATACCTAATCCTTGAAACAAATATCAAAGAAATAGCCATTAACTAGCTAATTTCATCATACCTTCATTTCAAGGTCTCTCTGTATAGGCTCCTCCACCTATTATGTTAATAAAGATAACATTGTCCCCAGAAAATGGAAATAGCTTTTATCAATATATAAATATAAATATGTTATGTTTATAATGAATTTCTAAATTTCAATTATCATTTTCTGGGAAATAAATGTAACTATATAGATTTTGAATCAATATTTTGGCTACTACAAATACCTTTCCAATTGCATACATGATTTTGAGTTTATAATATTTTAAATATTTAAACAATTTTCACTATGAAAAAATAAAATCCCTTTATAGAAACATATATAATAAATTTTTATGATTATATATAAGTCATAAACAATTTTCAAGAAAATTAATTCTTTTGTACCATAACCATATGCACCACCACTATGATTTTCAAATCTTGAGTGGAATAATTATATTCATAAACCAATCTCTATCTGAAATAATGTGAAATGATTTCTCTCTCTTTACTCAAAACCCATAAAAACCCTTAATAATATAAATCATAATATACATAATATAGAATAAAATATTTAGATAATTATTGTTATGAAATATTCACTAAATTATCTCTAAGAAATTATAATTAATATTAAAATTTATATCTTTGAAAAATGACGATCCTTCATATATGAAGATGATAAGGTAATATTAATCTGAGAAAATACATGTGAAAACCTTATATAATATATATACAAGCCTAAGAAACTCTACACATCATAAATTTTTTAGTGAACTCCATGAATTAACGTCTTAGATCATAATTAGGTATGCAACTAATATTCATATTAAAATAAAAAATACCTATAAAATGAACATCATGTGTATAAAATTGAAACATATGTATCTTATAATGAAATTGATGTTCCATATAAATATATAACACCATACTAAGATACTAAATATAATCCTATTTTGTCATAGAATATAATCAGATATATCAATTAATAATGCTACAAAATAATCAAGATCGAATTAAAATAAATTATCCATTTATCTCATAAATAAAACCAGTGTATTTGTAACTCCATATTACATCACAACCTAAATAAAATGTATATGAAAAAATTGAAAATGTAACTCAGAGATGTCCTCTTATTGAACTCTCATTTAATGATATCTAGGCCATAATTAAATCTAAAAAAACAAAATTATCCCTTTTATGTGGTAAAAAATCATATAACCTTGGAAGTGTATAGTTATTCTTCACTATCACCATGTTCAATTACTAATATTCTCTAAATAACCTCAAACGTCCATCTACCCCATTTGTGAACAACACCAGAGTAGCCTATAGTGATAAAACATAATAAATAAAACCCCAAAACATTAATTCATTTATTTAAATCAACAAATAAAATAGATTTTAATATTACATAAAATATGTTTTTTTAATAATTAGAGAAACACATGTATATAAAACTACACAAATTCAATATCTCCCCTTAAAGTTAAACTGAAAAACTCTTCTTAAAACATTGGATAACTATTTTAAAACTCTTAAAATATCATATATATTCATAAAATATTTATCATGTATCTTTTTAGACAAATGATTTGTAATAATTTGTATTTCAATCACTATTTAAACCAAGTTGAACTCTATATACTAAATGAATACAACAAGATCTCCTTTAATGTTAGAGAAAATCACCCTAAAATGATTGAAATCAATATAAGCTTATAAAAATTATAAATAAATCATTATAATTAAGATTTTATATGGCTTAATATTTTGAAATACTATGTTCAATGAAAATTGATACCATCCCTTAATAAGATCACAAAAATAGGCCTTAGAAATTATTTCTGGGTTCTATATAAAATTTCTCAGTTAAAATTTCAATTTATGATTCGTTATTTTGTATTTTTGCATCTAAAATAAGGAGTGTGAAATAAATTATTTTCAATTACTTTTATAAGTCAAAATAATATTACTAGTGGAATAATGGAAAATATTAACATTAAATAGAGTTTATACCTCTAATTCTCAAACCACTTCAATCTAGACTTGTACATTATAACCTATTATTTCCTACCATCTATGATACTAACAATACATCCAAATTTTTTTGTCTCTCTATCCTAGAGGACTCCAATATTATCCATTATATTCTCTCTCACCACCACCCAATTTTAGCAATCTTAATAGTCCATTATACTACTCGTCTGATGAAAAATGCAGTTGAAGTGGCATCTGAAACAGATATGGTGTAACATCAACGGTAATAAATAACTATGAACTCCAATAGATATATTTAATGGAAGATAATATATAATATTTATCGACCATAACACCATATTATAATCATATAATGAATATTATTTAACAAAATGTGTACAAACAACTCATACTATTGAAAGGAGATCAAATTTGAATTGGACTCCCAGAATTAGGCTTGAACTATGACTACTAAGAAAATAAATAATATCCAAATACATCCTATATAAAATAATTTATATATTGATTAATAATTATGGATAACATTAAGATTGCAAAAAAAATCTTTAATCATAATTTATTGTTTGATAATTTCTATGGGATCACACACATCTCATGATTTTTCTCAACACTATGAGTTTTATATATTCATTACATCAAAAAAGATACCAAAAATTTAGTCTTTCTTATCATGGAATCATAATAAATATCCTAGAATGGAATAATCACTTTATAACTCTAACCACACAACAAATGCATCATTGATGTAATGTGAGGATCATCTATAGGGACGACCACTAGTTGGGTTGTTATTAAAATTAAGGTTCCAAAATTTCATCTCATTTATGAAATTTATTCCGATGATTGAAACCAAAATAAAATAATTTCAAAAATAGAAACATAAATGTGATCCCAAATTACACTATCAATACATTTTTATATAATAATATTTAGATTATATATTTAATTTGTTAAATATTTTATTTTATAATATTTTAATATGATTAGTTTTTATTTATTGATAGTTTTATAAAATAAAAATATGGTATAGATGTATAGTATGGGGATGATGAATAGATGGGGTGGGAGAAAGAGTGTGTATTTAGGAAAGGAGGTGACTTATGGAAAAAAAATTAATTTTATAATATTTTAATAAATATTGTCAATGTTGGATTACGGCTATGGATCTAGTATCGGGGTTGCGGAGGGTGGTTATTTCAATAGTATTTAGTTATTTTTTATATTTTATTGTTAATATTCTTTATAGTAAAAATAATGATATTGGGTCTGACATGAAGGAACCCTATCATAGGTACCCAGATCTAAATTGGATAATTTAATTACATCCCTAATCAAGATACAATTAAATTTTAGACTATATAAACTTAATTTAATTAGGTTTGGTAATATTTGAACCCATTTAATGGTTTCCCATTTCTGTCCCAAGTACTACACATTTTGGTTCAATTGGAAAGAAATATCAACTTCATCCCAATAGGCATCTTTATTTTGAATATAGATATATCCTTCATAATTATTTTAACTTCTACATCTCAAAATCTCTTAATGATCTCCTATAAGACTATTAGAATTATATTATCTATCCTCTATTTTCAATACCTATGGTTCTTTCTAAGCATCCATATATTTGAACAAAAAATAATTTCACACAAAAGATGTGGAAAATTTATAAAAATATACATTATACATAGGAAATATATATATATATATATTTAAAATTTTGTAATACTATCACTTCTTCCACCTCACTTGAATCATCAACCAATATAATGAATACATTTTCATCATAATATGATCCAACATGATGCATGAAAATAAACACTTAAATAATTTTTATAGTCAGACTGGATTATAATTAATTATAATATATATGTTTATTTAATTCACTCATAGGAAAAATTATCACTTATATATTTAAATGGTTTCTCTAGTGTACTTCACATGATAAATTCAGGAAATATAGTTTTCTTGACACCTTTGTAATTTCCATCTGTTCCTACTCTAACCATAATTATTTATCAAGTTCTATAATATAATATTAAGTGACCTAACTCTACTTGGACTCAACCTGAGAAAACAATGGTTTTATGTATTACCCTTCTAACCTACCCTTAAGAGGCCTCAATTAAGAAACTTACGACTTTGGAATGATATCTGAAAAATGAATGTTAGTACACTTTTCTAACAAAAAACTCCACGTCATAATAAATAATAAATAATTCATAGCCTAGAAAAAAATACAGGAATACTAAATAAAAAAATTAATTTCATATCATATTAAAACAAAAAACTAATCAAATTTGATAGATAAACCGTAAAACCACAATAATCCTCTAGACCTCAGATAAAGTGTAATAAAATTCATTTCTAATCAAATGTCTCCCATATATAGAGATAAGGACAACTAACATCACCAAAAATTATATTTAGAAGTTCAAAAAGAAAATATCTATAAACTAGGGGAGATTATATAAATTTAATCAATAGTTTCCTCCCCATAACTCTCATGTTTCCATGTTAATGAATGATGATAATGCATACATGAATGAAATAGTGAAATATATATAAACTACAATCCATCCCCAAAGGTTGACCCACCAATCTTCATTAATATCATACATTATTTTTAACACATGACCTAAAACACAATATAAAATTTTTCCAATCACATTATGGTAAATAATTCATAAAGTTAAACCATGATTTCATTATAATTCTCCCTTAATTATGACAACATAGAAAATTTTGGTTATGTGGATCCCCCACCCCCACCACTCCCAATGGGGACTCTCATTAGAACTATTTTTCACCCATATTGAATCATTCCACTTCAACCCAACACAAACTCTTAAAAATAATTATTTATTACCTTTTCGCATATATGAAATCTCATATTTATTAGTTTCCCCCTATAGGGAAATAATCTGCCACAATCTAAACCGTCACCAGTACATCACCAACACAAATAAAAAACATCAGTATAAGTTATCCAGACCATCAAAAATTCTCATAAATAATTATAGATAATTTCATACTCTTTATCAACCATTATATATATTTCCTAGTCTTACCATGAATATAAATATTAATAGTTCTTGGGTAGTAAAAAACTATATCATGTAATTATGTGACACTATCACCTAATTATTCTATACTATAGATACTAGGATGTTAATCACCTCAATTCTAACAATCCTCATAACCTATTCATTTACAAATTTCTAAAAAAATTATTATACATATCATTTTGAAAATTCATTCATAAAAAGTCTAATCATCACCACACCCTTCCACATACACACCCATATCTATGTACACACGGGATTTTTTCTAAGGGGTCAAAAGATATTAGTACATCATCACAACAATCAACTCATCCCACATTTTCTAATATGAATCTATAGAAATATTGTAGATAAATACTTGAGTAGAATGGAAACCATCCCATATTTAACATGGACTTGTTTCTAGTTTATAGGGACTATGTGGAAAACTATAAGTCCACTATAAAAAACTAGTTAAAATTTTTTCTTCACTAAATTGTATAATGGTTCTCATGAAACCCAACATGGTTCTTAATATTCCCGGTACAACCCTTATGTTATTCACTACCACCTCATCCAATAGTGAAAAATCATATAGAATGAAATTCGAGAATATAGACCAATCCCCTTACAGAACTAGTATTTAACTTACCAAATTCATAAATAATTCTTCTTCCAAAATAATTAATACTCGTAATAAAAACAACAATCCATAGGAAAAATCAATTCCAAAACATAATAGAATATTAATTTATTATTAAAATAAAATACTACCTCTAATTTCATCATGGAAAATGTATCATAATATTTTCCATTATTTATATTTTCATAATTATATATCATAATTTTGCATTTCATATAGAATCCACTGTAATTTAATACTAAAAAAATATCAATATATCTTCCGAGTTCCCTATAACTATTCATGATTTACCCACTTATTTATAATACTATAATGACATATATTTCATATAATAACATCAAATATAATTCCATCATGGAATATATGTAATCAAAATTATAAATTTATCTCATATTGTTATGATTTATCAAACCATTACAGAGAAAATAAGTATAAATTTATATATAATAAAAATCAAATGAGAATCTCGAGTCATCTTCCTAGTTTCCTAAAAATCAAAAATCCACAACAATCAACATTATTTTATCAAATCTCATTATTCATCCAACTTGGATTTATAGAAATTATCTCATGAAATTAAATAAGCCTTCTCAAAAGAGAGTTGGGATAAATGTATCTAATAAAAAATATATACCTTAAATGTGAGTAAAATTCCATCTCTATCAAATATCTAATGTAATAATCCATTAAATTTTCCAATATATTTATTTAAATATCTTTTTCAAACTACTCAAAAACTAATGACAAAAAAAATATTTTATTAACTAATAAAATATACATCCTCTACTTTCCTTTAATAATACCATATTAGAGACCACATCATATTTTAATATTATTTATTTATAAATATACTCTAATAAAAAAAGGGAATATATATATATAAATTCGATCAAAAACTGTTATTTTGAAAAACATTCCAACCTCCTTATAAAATTACCAAAAATAAATTTTCTCAAGGTTAACTATCAAGAACTAAATCAAATAATGATCTAAAAATTATATTTTATGACCTATCAATTTACTAAGTTACTATTTATAGTCAAAAATAACGAAACACACTCAAGAATTTCATAAAATCCAAAAAATAAATTGACAAACCATTATAACATATTTTTTAGACCATCAAAATGAAATCAACTAATTCAATATAATATATTAGGTCAATGAGAAAGAACAAATTATGCGCTCTATGTAATTATATTTATTAATTATATTATATATCATCCATACATGTGTCATATAGGGGTAAGATTAATTTTTCTAAAAGATTTTATGAACATATTTTTGTTAATTTATTTATTTATGTTTTTATATTAGTTGCATCTATAGGAATTGACATCCCATAGGGGATTCAAGTTAAAGGGAATAAAAAATATAATAATAAAGTGATTAGTGTTCCAGAGCATATAAAATAATACATTGATTTATAATAATATTAAATATAATTGATGATGAATATATATGGGGTGAATAATGGATTTATAAGGGTGAAACAAGTAGGATTTAGTTTGTATGCGAAGTTTTATATAGTTTGAATGATTGAGGGGAATAGAAGAACTATAATGTTTTATATTTTTAACTATATAATTTTTTTCACTAATATCATTTAATTATATCCATGAATTGGTGTATATGATTGAGATAGTATTTGAAGTATATCTAAAGTATTTTCTATATAATTATTATATCATTTTCCATAGAAGACATCTTTGAGGGAATATTCTCTAGGATATAGGATATCCTATGTTGTAAACTTGATGATAAATGTTTTTTGTGATTAATTATTATTGATTTTTCATTTAAATTTCATTTATACCTAACTTTTTTTAATTCCATCGTGAATTAACTTAAATAATAATTATTTCTTAGATAATGATATTCTTTAAAATTTGAATTTAATATTTATAGTGTAATATTTAGAATTGTTTTACACTTGTTTCAACCAAACCCTAAAATTATATTATCTAATTAAAATAAGATTATTCCATTATGCCTTTGACTAAATTTTATATCATAATTTTTTTGGGAAGAATGAATTTATCCAATGTAGGAATAAAATTATAGATTTATTCATCTATAATCGACATTAAGATTCCCTCTCTTGAACTAAATCTTGGATTTCTGTTTGGAGTTTGTAATTTCATTTGTGGAATTTATATTTGAGTTGTTGAAAAAAGTATTCCATTTAATAATATAATCTCTTATGGATAAAACCAAGAGTGAGATAGTTAGTTAATACTCTACTACATTTGCCATCTTAAAATATTATTCATTTTACATGACTAATTCCCTCATAGGTTCGTAGTGTAAGACACATTATTTTTGAACATTTAAAATTGAAAAATTTATATATAAATGGAGTTATTAGTATAATTTTTATAATATTTTTCATTGATATCAACAATACCAATCTAAAATATTAATAGATAGTGATTTTAAAATCATATAGTGCTCATCTTTTAGAAATTAATTCATGAGTCTCTAGAAGGAATTATGTTTTAGAATGATACTTTGACCACTGAAGAACTATAAGAAGGCCTAAACTAAATAGTAATTCTTATAAATTAGAAAAAAAAACATTGAAGATTATGTTTTAATGGATTTGGGAATATATAGGTATAAATAGATTAATAAAATAGAATCAATGTATAATATAAATAATAGGTATAAATAAAAAAAATACATCCTTTATGTGTAACCATTATCATTAATAGGTACATTGAAAAATCAATTTATCTTATATTAAGAAATATAATTCCTAAAAATTTTATATTGGTGATGTAGTGAAATATAAATATTGAAAGTGATTTTATTGTGAAGAGGTTCCAAATAATGTTAGTTATAGTATATTAATTTAAATAGTTAATTAAATCATCTTATTATTTCATATATGTCCTATAAAAAAAATATTTACAACAATTATAGTTGTATATGAGGTTAATGTTATATTTTGAAAAAATAAAACAAATTTAATCAAGGGAGAGAAGTTTATAGAAATAGAGATAAATTTTTTCTTTATTAATATCCTAAATTATGTTATTTTTTATTCATTTGTTAAAGCTCAACCTAATTTCTTATTCTATACTTAATAAAACAATATAATTTTTTATAATATTACAATGTTCCGTTTTTTATTTATAACATGTCTATTACTATGATGGGATAATGTAAACATATTTTTTTATGTTCTAATACACAATTATTATTTGTGATAACAACCAATAGTCAATGATGTCCATGAAAATTAAAATCTATTATAGCAGAATAGTTTTTCCCATTGTGGTAAAATTTTATGATTGAACATGAAAAAAATGGTTATTCAATGATATAGAAAAGAATGGAATATATTTATATGAATATTTAATCTAATATAATCCTATAAAAGTTAGTTTTAAGAGGTTAAATAAGTTATCAAGACATATTTTGGACTATATGCACTCATATTCATTGGGATAATCTAGGGTTTTATCTCAAAATGGGTGAGATAATTTCATTTTTATAATTGTTGGTCACACTATGATATTCTTTGATCAACATCTTCATGTATAAATTTTAGGCCTTTTATTTTTTTAATAAATAAATAATATCTTATATAGAACTAAATAGAAAAAATTGAGAAATCCATTTGTAATAATAATACAAAGACATATTTTTATAAAATAATTGTTTATTTTTATCAAAAGTTAATGATTTCAATGAAATTAAACATTTAATGAAAACCCTTAAAAATAAAAAAAAATAATGAATGGATAAAACCCTCATAGAATGAGTTATGATTGAGTTTTACAATTAAATATTTCCTAAAACAAATTAGTTGGATGAAAAAAAGGTTGTTCACTTATAAATAGAAGTCCTTAAAATGGTACCAATATAAAAAATCATGAGGAAATTTAAACTCATAAATAACCTTATTATGTATAACAAATATATTTTAATCAGACATCTTATTGGAATATCAAAAAATGATAAATAGGAATCCAATTATACCAAAAAAAATCTATGGTATTCAATATGTTGATAAATTATGTTATTTATTGGTTAACCTATCTGGGTACTCTAAATATATATTAAATAGATATTATAATTTTAATGAATCTATTTTACATAGAAATAATAACTCATTTAAAAAAATAGCACCTAGAAGAGTATAATTATAATAATTGATGTAATTTAAGAGGAATAACCCCTAGAACCTATTCTGGATGAATCTATAACCTATAGTTATCATCATACAATGGATAAAGATAGTAGGGTGATTAATAATCCTATTATATATGGTTAATAATTATTAATTAATAATTCCACGTTCGTTTTATTGTGAAATCCATTATAATATGACAATATTTAATTATTTAATTCAATTTAAATAAATTTTATGTTCATGATTTCTTTGTATAGACTAAACACTTGACTAAAATGATCAAATCCAAATTCCATTATGTTATCATATAAAAATAGAGAAAAATAAAAATATAGCTAAATGAAACATAAATAGAAAAATTACAAAATAAATAAAGCTACAAGTAAATAAGAAATATAGTGTTCTTGAAATAGTCATCATCATAATCACCTAAGAGTACTATACCCTTGAAGATACTTATAGTAATGACATGAAATTTTAAATATTTGATAAATATATTAATAATAAAAAATTCTGAAAAACATATATGATTTTATTTAAACATTTTTATGAAATAAATAAGACCATTATATGGCCATTGGGTATATATGGTCATTAAGAATATATTTTAAATGAGTATATATATTCATTTAGAATATAAAATCATTAAATAAAAAAATTATTAATAACATAAATTATATTAGACACTCAATTTATGAAATTATAAGATGTGGCCATTATAAAATAATTATTGATATAGTTGGTATAAATATTAACATTGTAAAATTTATATAGAAAAAAGAATATATGAAATAAAGTAGTATAATTATTTCTGATGAAGCTCTTTTTTTGTATAGTAAGGATGTAGTATAACTAGGGATATACATTTACTATTCCCAAGTTAAACTTCAACAAGAATGGATTGCGTGGAATCTCTAGTGGTGAATTTCAAGATTGTATAAATAATAGGGAGAACCATGTTAGTAGAATCACCACCGGTGATTATCACCATTCTTATCATACCATTAAATATTATGAAAAAGTCCAAAGAGATTTTGTAAGTCTCTTTTAGGAAGAAATCAACATATAATAATTATTATAATATATTATTCTCTATAAAATATATGTATTTTAATATTAGTATTCGTAAGTGCACATATAAACGTCATTCATTTTTATAAATTCATTACTTTAAGAGATTTATTTTAGTTAAATGCAATTATAATATAAAATTTATTATTTTAATAAAAAGGGTTTCAAAAATTCAACAAAGGCATTGTAGATAAATAATTTATTTTATATAAACTGAAATAAAATCATATAATTTTCAAAAGAAATATTTTACAAATAATCGATTTTATTTATTTTTGGTATTTTTATATCAATAAATTAAATTTATCAATGTAATTATATGGTATTAATATAAAATAATATTCATATAATGATAGTTAAAATTATATGGAATAAATATTAAATCATTTGATGATTAAAAAATATTTTATAAAAATAGATTTGTATAATATAAATGTTTATTTTATTTTTATTTTGAATATTTCAAGATATTGAATTTTTTAAAACGTATTTCATACATGGAACAATGATTTAAAAATTAATTAACATGATACATTTTCTAATTTTTGGTAAAAATAATAATTTATGGTGGAAATTGGTGGTGTGCGATATGATATGGTAAATTGGACATCATATATATATAGGATTAACAAAATTAGACCATAATAGTTTTATTAATATATTTTTCAATCTAAAAATAATATTGGAGAATTAATGATGATGGAGAATTAATATGGTTTCTGGTGTAAAACATGAGATAATGTAAAATTATAATATTGAATTCTTTATTTCAATATTCCACTCACTTCCCAGATAATTACAAACACCTTCTCCCTATCACTGACCACTCTTAATATTATGTTACCTATTGAATATTTACAAAAATTTATCCCAAATAATAATCTATAATTTTTGGTATATATTAATAATAAGGAAACATTAATCCATTATTTTCAAGGTAGTCTTTAATAAAATATTCAACTCTTCAATGTATGTATTATTTTTCCTTAATAATTCTTCTTTATCTCCATCAACCATGACAATAAAATATTATTTAACAATGTAATAACATATAATTTAAATATTTATTACTATTTAAAAATGGTATTATTATTTTATGATAATATATTCTATCTCTTTCATTCATTATAACATGATGTTATTTGGATCAATTTCACAATATATGTATATGATGCTATAAAACATCCATTATGAATGATTAATAAAATGTGTATAATTTTAACATGTTTTACTAATGATGTATTTAATATGTTTTTATAATTATATAATAGTATTATGCGTATGTATTTTCTTTAATAAAAATAATTCTTTTTTGATCAATATCATATTCATGAGAATTGAGAAAATCTTATCTATGAACCATTAGCATAACTTCCATGAAAGAAAATCATGTAGTTATTGTCATTTAGGATATATAAAACATTGAGAATTTGGATGAACCTGTTTTTATTACTATTTTATAATTTTTACATTTTCCCTTCTATACTTATACACATATTCATTTAGTGGACCGCTATCCATTATCTCAATATCAGTTTCCATGAATGTACTTTATTTGAAAATAAAAACTATAAAGAATTTTGGATTTTTCAATAAGGTTCCCCTCCAACCTGGATTATTACATCCACTAAGCATGATAGTGTTATCCCACACACACATATCTCCCACATTATTATCAAGAAGTAATATAGAAAAGTATATATTCAGAGACTCAGAATCCAAGTACCAAATAGTAAAATTCATGAAACAACATTCCTTTCTCTACAAAATACATTATTTGGTTGGTCATATGTAATGATATAAAAAATAAAGGATTGTATCCCCTCTTGATAGAATGTAATTTATATTTATCCTCCAAATGTATACATCTTAATGGAAACCTCCAATTGTTAAAAACTTATTATATAGGGATATCACAGTTTTTTATTCTCATTTAGATCTTATGATATAAGAATATAATCATCTTATCATCTCACATCCTTTTCATTATATTATATTGTATCCAAAAGTAGAAAGTAAAATAAATTAATCCTATTATTCTTCACATTTAGAAAACAATAATAATATTAAATACTAAATATTGGATATACTTCTCTTGAACAAAAATATCAATTAGGGATAATATTTTTTACTCTTAATACATGATATATATTTCCCTCAAGGAATATAGTTTTTTACCTCGTAATTAAATCCCCCATATTTATACTATTTATATATTTTTATAATCAATATCATATGAGTATTCATTTGAAATTTGAATATGAAAATAATATGAAATCGATAGTGTGATATACTACACAATTTTTAGTTTGGACATTTTAATATTATTCAAAAAATTAAAATATTTAATACCTTATTAAGATGAATCAACTATCTCTCTAAGATTATTGGAATTTTAATTCTCATAGTCTCCCTAAGTAATCATGGGAAATTTCATTCATAATATTTTTTAGGACCAAGTTAGATGATTTTTATTTTTCTGTTGATATATATTTGAAGTTTTCAAGATGTTTTGGTGTTTTTTATTATTGAAAAAAATCATATTAATTTTTAAATCCAGGGTATCAGATGAAGGACCTAAAATATAGATGTTCTGACACAGTTTTCATAATAAATTTCACCAAATATTATTTTTTCTTCTAAAATTTGTTTTCTAGGTGTACTTGTTTTCAGACATATATTTTTAGATTAGAGTTCCTCAGATGAACTAGGGTGGAGAACCATGTAGAAAATATTTTAGAGATATTTGAAATGAAATTAAACAACAATATGCAGATATTAATCATTATCACATCATGGAAACCCTAATGATAATTTATTTTATTAAAGGGTATTTTATATTGTTTGGGAAAATAATTTTTGGACATATAGATTTTGGATATCGGATTTCTGTATACAAAGTTCCATATTGAGATCATCTAACAAATCTAGTGATGTGTTGACACGAAAAATGTTCTCAAAATCATTAGCCTTATAGAAACTAGTTATTTAATCATTTTCTAATAATTGTATATACATGTTCGGATATAAAAATTTCTCTCTTAGATGTTGTGTGAAAGATCTCCAGACAGAAGACCGGACAGATTGTCGGCTGGGGAATGTAGTTTACAAATTATAACAAGTCTTTAATGTTGAGATGTATTGAAGTTGTAAATTTTTAGAAGGTTTCTGAAGCTTGGTTGTTACTGAAGAATGAATTTGATAATTTTAGAGTCATATAAAGTTGTCAAACAAATCCTTCATAAATTTTTTTGTGAAATGTCCAACCATGTGAAGAACTGTTGGGTTTTTCATTAAGAAAAAATAGTACTCATTTTCGATTAGGCTAAAATGAGAGAGGCGTAATTTCATTGAAATAATCAATGTGAGATCATAGAAGTTCAAGGTTCAAATACCTGGACAAGTTTTTAACAATTATATTTCATGTAGATAAAATAAATTTGTAGGGATGAAGAAGTTAAAGAAACATAGAAGATCTAGAGTTTGTTATCAGACTCCATTTTCCAAAATTACAAGATCATACATCATTGAGTATATAGATAATTAGAAATATATATATATATATATATATTATGAAGGTTAACTAAAATATATTTTAATTGAAAATTTTTAAAATGAAAATAAATTTCAAGAAGAAATTTTTAATGATGTTTTGTTGAATTTTGTAGAGGAGACGATATGATTTGAGAATTTTTTGGATGTTTTAATTTGAGAAGGAGTTTCAAATTAAGAATATTTTTTTGAATGGGAAAAAATTTTGTGTTCCCAAATTTGATGTTTTGATATCACCTATATAAATTGGTGATTTTAAAACATACTAGTCTACATTTCACATGAATAAAAAGCGAGAGAATTGGATATTATGTTTCGGACATAGTTACCCCCAATGAACTTTCGGAAGATGGTTTATAGATAGAAGAATTTGAAAGAAACGTTTATGGACAAGATAATTGGTCAATCTCAATAAAAACATTTTCCATATTTTTTAATATGAGGTTTCTAACAAAGGAATCATCAGGTGGAGGTGAAAAATAAGTTTGACGTGAATAGAAAAAGATGTGTTCATTTTTCACCATAATTACATTCTAGATGTTCTCATTGAAGGGATAGGATTATACATATAGTTTCTTGTCAAATAATGTGGAGGGAATGATCAGGGTTGTGGTTTAATAAAGAAAAACTAGAAAGATTTATTTTCAGATAGAATCATTTCTATATTGAAGAAAGAGATAGAGGAATCACGAAGAGTGATCAAAAAACGTTTTGTATTACATAAATACAATAAGATTATACCTATTAATGGGTTAGAAACTAAATAACTATTATCAAATAATAAAAAAATGTAATTTTTCTATAAGAAACATAGTGACCATATTTTAAACCTATGGCGGAAGTTTTTAAAATTCTTATAAAATCCTTATTACCTCTTCCCTTGTACAAAAATAACATGAAATATTGTTTTTGATCGTAGTTTTATGAATATTAATGGATTTTTCTTACGTCATTTAACCACAAAAAAGGATTGATTTCTAGTCGATTTTGTGGTATTGGATTATGTAAGAACCCAAATCTTCGTTTCAGGTTTGTTTTTCCTTTTTCTAGAGTTTTTAAGAAAAGTGAATTTCCTAGAAATTTTCAAAGTACACGCCGTGTACTTTCTGAGAACACGTTGTGTACTCTGATCTGGCTCGAAGCCATGTGCTCGATGAGCCAGGCCACACACACGGTGTGTAGGGGTGACGTGGAGGTCATTTTTGGCAGAGTACAGAAAAGACCTTGTACACACCATATACTCTAAAATTACACACCGTGTACTTTCTTTTCTTCGTTAAACGCACCAGGGTCGTGCCTGACGCACAAAAACATCTTCTTCTCCAGTTTCCATCCGTCCAAAGTGACCCATACGGTTGAATATTCCCCGACCTCTCGTCTATCTCTCCGTTCTCTGATTCAAGCATGGTCGATTGCATTGGAAGCATAGCGGTGAGTTATTCCTTCTTCTTAAGCCTTGTTTCTTTGATTCCTCATTGTTTTCAAGATATCGTAGGTTGAGAGTTTTGTTCATTTTCTCATATCTACATCGTTATAAGGGGAATCTGTCTTTGTGGTTCATGAATATCAATCTCCTAGGATCGAGGTAGGTAGTTTGTGCCTTTCTGTTGAAATTCGATGAGTATTTTCTGCAAATTCCACAAATTCCCTTGGGCGGGGAATTGTGGGTTTCTTGTTTTCCCCTTCTATTTGCCTACATTGCTTGATTGTTGTAGTAGAGGCTTATTCTCTCAAGTAGAATAGTTTATTTTGAGGTCAGGTTTCTTTTCCATGCTTGTTTTTCTTATTAGGCATTTTGCCAGTTGCTATGCTTAGTCGTAGGATAGTGGAACTGCTACCTTGTTATACTGTAGAGCCGTAGTGGATAGACAAGTAGTTCATGAGGTTTACATGGATGATGAATTCACGCTGAGCATGTTTAGTTTCACTCAGGACTATGAGAGCCTAGATTAGTAGACTAAAGGGAGAATTGACGGAAGGGCTTCTCTAGAGTGTCTTTTAATTACAATGCGAGACCACATGGGGAATTGATGATGAGTACTTCTTCAGAGAGTCTGTAGTTTCTAGACGAGGGCCATAGGGGGAATAGATGTTGAGTGCTTCCCCAGAGAGCCTTTAGCACGATACGAGACTATAGAGGGAATTGAAGGTGGGTACTTCCCCAGAGAGTCTATTAATTTCATAGTAGAACCGGAGGGGGTGAGACTTTGTGTGCCTCCTAGAGGCTTGCTGGTAATTATAAGTTGAACCATAGGGGTTAGGCTGTGAGAGCTACCCAGAGGGTTACCTTTTTTCCTTCTTGCTGCTGGCTGTTTAATTGTGTACTCTGTCTATTTGAACTCTGGATTGTAGCTTTTTGTGCTTTCCTGTTTACTGTTTCTCGTTTTATTTCTACCATATATTAATTGACTATTTGGCACAAATCTTAGGTGATTTCCTACTGGGATAGTATCTCACACCCTGTTTGGGCCATGCTTTTGTGCCCAAGCATACTATGTTGTTGTAGGTATAGATAAGGTCAAGTGCCCTTCTACTTCAGGTTCTTGATTGAACTGGACCTGAAGAGCATGGGACAGAGCCGGCGCTCGCAATACTGAGGAGTTTATCATGTTTTCCTTTTCATTTTGTTTTGAAGTTGTACTTCAGCACATTGTTTTGTTTTCTATTTTCCTTAGATACTTGTACTTGGTGCATCATTATTATCATTTTCTATATAGTTATTGTTTCCGTTGTTGGGTTCTAGTTGTTGCATGTTGTTTACTGCTTCCACAGTTTATTTTGGTTTTTCTTACCTTGTATACCTTACCGAATGAGGGAATAGTTTCCCCAATAACTTACTAAGTCCCTCACTACTAGTCAGAATCCTCTGGCATTTGGGGAAATGTGCTTGAGGTCATGTGGAAAATCGGGTATGGGGCACCACTGGAGGGGCTCCGGATTCGGGTCGTTACAAAGTGGTATCAGATGAGTTGTTTTCTCTTGCTTTACTATTTGGAGACTTTAGCCAGGGATTGTATGGATTCGGTACTTGGGGTTAAGCTGTGCTAGGGAGTAGATAACCCATGTACAGGGAAAATTCATACTACCTCCTTAATTGCTTCTTGTTGGTTTTGAGTTTTTGTGGTTGATATGTTTTCACTTAGTGTGATTTGCATGACTTGTGCGGTTATTGTTTTGATATTTCAGTTCTATTTCTGTCGTAACTCGATGAGATAAGGTTATACCATCTCATTCATCATATAGGCACTTCTAGAAATCACATGCCATGCATTCTTTCCATGCCATCTAGGGAGCATTAGCGATTGCATGTTGTTCTGATAGGCTTTGTGTAGATTATGCATGCTGTTGTGATAGGTGCTTGATAAAATCCCTGATGTTATGTTAGAGAGCTATTTTTTTCCCTTATATGTTACTATAGGAGATACCAAGATTTGATTCGAGGGGAGTATGGGCCCTCACGAATCGTAATTTGGCACCTCTTTTCCTGGCTTTTAGTGTTTCTGGAGTTCTGTACAGTTTCTGGGCTACTGCCCAGAAAAACCCAGAATACACGGCGTGTACTTTTTGGCTACACACCGTGTAGTTTTCAGGCCGTGTTACTGACCGTGTGAGCAGAACACGGTGTCGTTAAAATAACTTCAGGAACACGCCGTGTACGGTTGGTACATGCCGTGTAGTTCAGAGTCGTGTACCCGGCCATGTCACTAATAACACGGGTCGGGGAAGCTCGGGTAAAACACGCATTGTCCTTAGGTAACATGCCATGTAGTCCTATCTAGGTACCTGGCCGTTTCACGAACAACATGGGCTGGCATTACCTTCTTTTCCACACGCTGTGTTTTTTCAGAACACGTCGTGTGGTCTTGTCCAGGTACATGTCTGTGTCCCGAACAACACAGGATGGGGTCACCTTGCCTATGCATGCCGTGTTTATTTGGAACACGCCGTGTAAGGTTCAGCCATGTAGATAGCCATGTGTTTAACAAACATGGGCCGCTGAAGCCTTGTCTAGTACACGCCGTGTGTGCTAAGAACACGCCATGTAATCTCGGGTTAATAAAACCGTGCGGGTTAGCCATGTAAATAGACTCGGGCAGGGGAACAGTTTTCAAGTACACGACGTGTGTGGGTGAAACACGTCATGTATTTTCAAGTCTACACAACTTGTAGGGTAGGAGTACATGCCCATGTCAGTGGTTTAAGAAGACATGCTGTGTAGTTTTTATACACGTCGTGTAGTCGAGTTTTGTAAACTCGTGTGTTTTCTTCCCCTGTTTCCATTTTGTACTCTTGTGTTATATGTCCTTGTTTTTCTAATATAAGGTGTACTTTGATATTTCAGATCAAGGCCTCCAAGACGCCCTCCAGTCGTACGTTTGTCTTCAGGCAGGGATCAAACACCAGATAGGGCTGATCAGGGACTTCCTACCGATCCTCCAGTCGGGCAAGCCTTGGCACCGGCTATTATACCAGTTGCCGGCATTGATGTGCAGTTCAGGGAAGGTTTCATTAGGATGATGCAGGCCATCTAGGGAGTGCCACCTCCTGCCACGACTATGGCAAACATGAAACGGGTTTTCCAGCAGCAGAATCCTCTTACCTTCTCAGGGGAGGGAGGACCTCCAGCTACAGAGTCATGGCTAGAAGCCATGCTAACTATCTTCGAGCATCTGGAGACACCTCTAGAGAGGTGGGTCAAGCTCGCTACTTACATGCTCTGAGACTCTTCCAAGAGGTGGTGGGACGTGATCTCAAAGGCGGGTCAACAGCAGGCTATGGCTTGGTAGTAGTTCCAGTGCGTGTTCAATGACTACTTCTACCCAGAGACCCGGAGGTCCGACCGAGCCCGGGTGTTCATGAGCTTAGAGAAAGGTACTCTTTCTGTCATGGAGTATACCTCTCGCTTCACAGATCTGTAGTGCTTCACACCCCTCCAGGATGTAATTGGGGTGTTCTTAGCCAGGAATTTTGAGGATGGCCTCAGGAGGGAGGTCCACTTGCAAGTGAACATCTACCAGCTAACTTCCATCACTTCCATCGTCAACTAGGCACTGATTGCGGAGCGCAATCTGAGAGACTCTAGCACTGCGAACCAGGGTGGTTCTGCTTCCAGGGCTAGTCTTCCTCTAGATGACAGCAAGAAAGATCGTAGGGAGCCTACGCGCGGTGACCCGAGGAAGAATGATGCAACATCAGGCAACCAGGAGACATGCTGCCAGTGTGGCCGGTCAGGGCACACGGGGCCACAAAGCCAGAGGGACCCCGTGGAGTGCTGATCTTGCGGAAAGATGGGTCACCTTAGGAATTTCTTCCAGGTTTTCTCACCACCAGTGGGTGGCCGAGGTTCTTCCATGACTCCTCGTTCAGGAGTAGCCCCACCAGTTTCTCACCAGTCCAAGAACTGGAGTTATTTCGGCCGTTCGAGCCGAGGTGGTGGTCGAGGCCGTGGCGGTCAGCCACCAGTCCCTCAGCACCAGCAAGGAGATTCAGCTCAGAGTGGTCATCCAGTGGCACAGGGCCGCGGTGCAGGCTATTCCTTCGCTGTGGAGCAGATCTATCAGGATTAAGATCCTGGCCCTTCTACAGTTCGAGGTACGGTTTTATTAGCCTCAGTTTTATCTTCATCACTTTTCGATACTGGTGTTACACATAGCATTAGCTCTATTTCTATTTTGGAGATCCTTGGACTCTGCGTCTTTCCTTCTTCCGACTCGTTGACACTAGACACACCTTTGGAGATGAGGAAATTTATTGTACGCATGTCTATAGAGTACCCTCTCGAGGTTTCAGGGTATCGCTTCTTATGGTATCTCTATGTCTTCGAGATGACAGGATATGATGTCATCCTTGGCATGGATTGGTTGATTCCCTTTCAGGTAGTCGTCTACTACTATTGCTGCAGAGAGAGTTTCGTTTCAACAGAGGGCGAGTCTTTTCTTCATAATGGTAAGTGGGACATTCAAGCGAGTTGGGAAGGTCTCGAGCATCTTGGGATAGGAGTGGTGACAGCCCAGACTGCTTGTCTTTATCTAGATGATCAAGGGACTTCGCAGTTGGACTTTCCTCCAGTGGTGGATCGTTTTTGGGACGTCTTTCCAGAGGAATTTTCGGGTCTGCCTCCAGAGCGTGAGGTAGACTTTTCTATTGAGCTCGTGCTAGGAGTAGCACCGGTGTGCATTCCTCATTATAGGATGGCTACACCTGAGTTGTAGGAGCTCAAGAAGTAGTTGGAGGAGTTTCAAGCAAAGGGTTTCATCCATCCCAATACTTTTCCTTGGGGTTCTCCTGTCCTGTTTGCGAAGAAGGAAGATGGTACCCTTCGGCTTTGTATGGATTATCGGAAGCTGAACCAGTTTATGGTCAAGAACTGATATCCCTTTCTGAGGATTGGAGACCTTTTAGATCATCTTCAAGAAGCCCGAGTGTTCTTGAAGATCAACTTGAGGTCCGGTTACCATCAGTTGCGTATTAGACCATCAAATATACCTATGATAGCCTTCAGGAGCAGGTATGGTCTATACGAGTATATAGTAATGTCGTTCGGTCTCACGAACGCACCTGTAGTTTTCATGGCACTGATGAACTGAGTTATATATCCTTACTTGGACTCCTTTTCCGTGGTCTTCGTGGATGATATCTTGGTGTACTCTCACACTCGACATGACCATTCCACACATCATGAGATCTTTTTGAGTACACCAAGAAGGCATCGGCTTTATGCTAAACTCTCGAAGTGCCACTTCTAGATGGATCAGATTCACTTTTTGGGTCACGTCATCTTAGAGGCAGGAGTATCTGTGGACCAAGAGAAGGTGAGAGCTGTAGTTTCCTAGGAGCATCCGAAGAACATATTTGAGTTGTGGAGTTTCCAAGGGATGGCTGGATACTACAGACACTTCATTCAAGACTTTTCATTCCTAGTAGCACCTTTGACAGGTCTGACCAAGAAGGGGTTGAAGTTATTATGTTCAGATTCTTATGATTCAGCCTTTCAGGAGCTGAAGGGAAGATTGACGTCAGCCCCGATACTAGTCTTTCCAGAGCCAAGAAAGAGCTACACTGTTTATTGTAATGATTTATGTATCGGGATAGGAGCTGTTCTTATGCAGGGAGATGGAGTCGTTGCGTACGGGTCTCGGCAGTTGAAGCCACATGATAGGGACTACCCGACGCATGATCTGGAGTGGGCGGCTATTGTTTATGCCTTATGTTGTTGGAGACACTATCTACTGGGGGATCACTTTGTGGTCTTCACTGACCACAAGAGTCTCAAGTATATCTTCACTCAACGTGATCTAAATCTGAGGCATCGCAGGTGGGTTGAGTATCTACAGTCTTTTGACATCAATCTTGTCTATACGCCGGGTAAGGGAAACGTTGTGGAAGATGCGTTGAGCAGGAGAAATCAGATGCAGGTAGGTCAGGAGGCCAACAGTGAGTTGAAGCTTATGGCTCTATTCTCTGAAATTCATCTGGAGGTGCATGACAGACAGGGACATACCTTCCTGTCTTCTGTAGCTGACACCTCGACACATCTTGATCGAGTACGGATGAGGCAGCTATCATACTCAGAAGGCTTAGTCTTGCGGGAGAGTCTGTCAGGAGAAGACCCTCTTCCTAGATGGATAGTGGGTGAGGATGAGATATTGATTTTCCAAGGATGTGTATGGGTCCCAGCAAACATACGTGAGGAGCGGATGCATGATTTTCATTCCTCTGTTTGGCCGATTCATTCTGGCGTTACCAAGATGTATCGGGATCTTCATCGCCAGTACTGGTGGACAGGTATGAAGAACGATGTTGCTGGTATTTTTATGAGATGTTCTACTTGTCATCAGGTGAAAGCAGAGCATCAATGACCAGCAGGACTTTTACATCAATTACCCATTCGAGAGTGGAAGTGAAACGATGTTGCGATGGACTTCGTGACTGGGCTTCAATGATCTCCTCGGGGAAACGATGTTGTTTGGGTTGTCGTCGACAGACTCATGAAGTTTTCTCACTTCTTGTCGATCAAGGAGACCTTCAGTGTTGATGATCTGGGATGACTTTACATTCAAGAGATCATTAGTCTGCATGGAGTTCCACACTCTATTGTTTCAGACAGGGATGTGCGCTTTACTTCTCAGTTCTAGCATGGACTTCAAGAGGCTTTGGGTACACAGGTACTTTTGAGTACAACATACCATCCCCATACCGATGGCTAGTCTGAGCGCAGAATCCAGGTGCTTGAGGATAGTCTCTGATCTTGAATTCTATACATTGTTGGTTCTTGGGAGAAGCATATTCCTCTGGTAGAGTTCTCCTACAACAACAGTTTCTAGACGACCATTCAGATGGCACCATACAAGGCTCTGTACGGTATTCCATGTCGATCACCCTTATGCTGGCTGGAGGCAGGAGAGGCTGCTTTGCTAGGACCTCATCTTGTTCAGGAGACCATAGAGAAGATAGAGTTGACTCGGAAGAGGACGGATACAACACAGTCTTGGCATAAGTCTTATGTTAATCAGTAGAGACGACCTCTGGAGATCGAAGTTAGGGATTAGGTTTTCCTGCATGTCGCACCGAGGTTGGGACACAAGAGGATTTGGAGGCAGGGTAAGCTTTCACCGCGGTACGTCAGTCCGTTTGAAGTAGTTAAGAGAATTCAGCTGGTTGCCTATCGGTTGTAGCTACCTCAGAGGTACCGGGCTATGCATGACGTCTTCCACATATCTCAGCTCTGACGTTACTTTTCGTACCCATCTCATGTATTTCAGCCGAGGAGGTTGAACTTGAAGTGGATGCGTCGTTCGAGGAGCATCCTATCTGGATTGTCAATATCAGTACAAAGGTTCTCTACAGGCAGTTTGTCCCTCTGGTATGGGTGCTGTGGCAGCACGGGTGAGTACAAGACGAGACCTGGGAGAGGGAGGTCGATGTACGATCGTAGTGGCCGGAGCTGTTCGAGGATTCTTCTTCTATGCCACGATAGGGAAATTTGGGGATGAATTTCTTTAAGGGGGGAAGTTTATAAGAACCTGAATCTTCTTTTCAGATTTATTTTTCCTTTTTCTATAGTTTTTAAGAAAAGTGAATTTCCTGGAAATTTTCGAACTACATGTCGTGTACTCTGATCCGGCTCGAAGCCGTGTGCTGGTCGTGCCGGGCCACACACATGGTGTGTAGGGGTGATGTGGAGGCCATTTTTAGCAGAGTACGGAAAAGACCAAGTACACGCCGTGTACTCTAAAAGTACACACCATGTACATTATTTTTTATCATTAAACGCATCGGGGTCGCGCCTGATGCAAAGAAACACTTCTTCTCTAGTTTTCGTCCGTCTGAAGCAACCCGTATGGTCGAATCTTCCCCGAGCTCCCGCCTCACCATCCATTCTCCGATTCGAGAACGATCAATTGCGATAGAAGTATAGTGGTGAGTTCTTTCTTCTGCATGAGCCTTGTTTCTTGATTCCTCCTTGTTTTCAAGATATCATAGGTTGAGCGTTTTGTGCGTTTTCTCAGATCTACATCATTATAAGGGTAATCTATCATCGTGGTTCACGTATATCGATCTCCTAGGATCGAGGTAGGTGGTTTGTGCCTTTATGGTGAATGTTTATGAGTATTTTGTGAAAATTACACAAATTCCCGTGGGCGGGGAATTGTGGGTTTCCTGCATTTCCCCTGCTATTTGCCATCTTTGCTTGATTGTTGTAGTTGTGTTTTATGCTTGCAAGTAGAGTAGTTTATTTTATGCTCAGGTTTCTTTTCCATGCTTGTTTTGATAATTAGGCATTTTTCTAGTTTCCATGCTTCATCGTAGGAAAGTGGAACTGCTACCTTGTAATACTGCTGAGCCTTAGTTGATATCCAAGTAGTTCTTCAGGTTTAATTAGACGATGCACGCACGCTGATCATGTTTAGTTTCACTCAGGACTATGAGAACCTAGAGTAGTAGACCAAAGGGAGAATTGAAGGAAGGGCTTCTCCAGAGTGCCTTTTAATTATGATGTGAGACCATAGGTGGAATGATGATGACTGCTTCCTCAGAGAGTCTATAGTTCCTTGACGCGGGCCATAGGGGGAATAGACGTTGAGTGCTTCCCCAGAGAGTCTATTAATTTCATAGTGGAACCAGAGGGGTGAGACTGTGTGTTCCTCATAGAGGGTTGTTTTTACTTATAGGTTGAACCATAGGGGTTAGGTTGTGAGAGCTACCTAAGGGGTTACCTTTTTTCCTTCTTGCCGCTGGCTGTTTACTTTTGTACTATGTCTATTAGAACTGTGGATTTTAGCTGCTTGTGCATTCATGTTCACTGTTTCTTTTTTTATTACTTCCATGTATTCATTGACTATTAGGAGCAAATCTTGGGTGATTGCCTACTAGGATTGTATCTCACACCCTTTTTGGGCCATGATTTTGGGCCCAAGAAGACTCTGTTTCTGCAGGTATAGATAAGGGTAAGTTCCCTTCTACTTCAGGTTCATGATTGCACTAGAGCTGGAGAGCATAGGACCAAGACGGTGCTCGCGATGCTGAGGGTTTTATCTTGTTTTCCTTTTCATTTTTTTTAGTTGTACTTCAGCATGTTGTTGTGTTTTCTGTTTTCGTTAGATATTTGTACTTGCTGCATCATTATTATCATTTTCGATATAGTTATTGTTTCCGCTGTTGGGTTCATGTTGTTGCATGTTGTTTACTGCTTCCACTGTTTATTGTTGTTTTTCTTACCCTATATACCGTACTGAATGAGGGAATAGTTTCCCCAATAACTTACCAAGTCCCTCACTGCTAGTCGGCATCCTTTGGAATTTGGGGAAATGCTCTTGAGGTCATGTGGCTAACTGGGTACGGGGCACCAGTGCAGGGGCTTCGGATTCGGGTCGTTACAGATTATTTCAAAACCATTCAATGGGATACCTTCTCTTGTTGATTAGTGAAAATAAAAGGTTCTACAATTCCTATAGATGTGATTGAATATTTTTATTTAACAATGTGATAAATCTTTAATATTAGGTGAAGGTTATATCACAAAAGGATAATGAAAAATAAAAATATATCACTGATTCACCCCTCCCCTTTTTGTGATTACAATGACCATTAGTGGGACTTTTAAATTGGTATCAAATGTGGATTTCCATTATTTGCTATTTATTGTGGTTTGAAGATAATTTTTTATGGATAGTTTTAATTGCGTGAATAATAAGGGGATTGTGGTTTCTAATGGAAATAACTATTATATATATAAATATATAATGTTTCCATATCTTATGTCCCTTTATTAGATGTTTTAGAGGATACTAATGAAGAATTTGTTCTTTATACTGCCAATGTTCCTCTTACAGTTTCTAGTAAGAAAAATTAGAAACTTATTAAAGGAATAAAAATGATTTACATTATTCTCTCTCTGAAACTGAATTTCTTATTGTAAAGGGATTTAGAACTACCAAAGGTATTTGGACAATTTTTGAAAAATTTTATAATGGAAACATTAATTTGAAAAACGAACATTTAAAAACCTAGAGGATTGAAGTGTGAGGACGTAAAAATGGATGACTATTAATTTTTTGATGACTTATTCACATGGGTAAATGACATTATAGGTTTGGTATAATTTTCAGAGGAAATTATTGAATATTCAATTATTTTTTAGATGATTAAACTAATTCATCATATCATGTTTGATGCTAATGTTTCAAATTTGGAAGAAAGTGATCCTAAAACACTATATTTGGGGTAATTACATAGCACAATAACTACATATGATTTGATAAAATACAAATTTAATAAAATAAAAGAAATGGTTGATCAAGAAATTTCATTCTAAGCTTTTAAGGAAGGAAAATATATGAAAATACTCAAAGATTAATAAATATGTGAATTATTCACCTAATATGAGGTTAATGACTATTTTGATGAATTTAGGTACTTTTTTCTGAAAATGTGAAGTGTGGAATGTTGATTTTCAAAAGGAAGTTAGCACGAAAATCACTTGGTTTTGGATATATTGGAAATTTTACAGGAAATTGCCCTCAAATAAAGAACAAAGAAAAATGTGATGAATATGATAGAAAGTGTATAAGATCCTTTATGAAACATTATGAGAAAAAAAAAATCTTATTACAATGGTGTAAATAAAAAGTAACCCAAATCCCAATGGATTTTTTAAGGATGATGAAGATGATGACAGTGCCATTAAAATTGAAAAGTTCACTAAAGATTCTATAGAAAAACATTTGTTTCAAAAGTAAATTAAGAATAGTTTTTTAGTTATAAAAATAGTTTCTCTAAAGAAAAAAACAATTATAATATTATATGATAATAGAGAAAATATATTTTCATTGAATGATTATTATACTTAATAAGGAAATCATGAAATTGAAAAGGGAATGTTCAATAACAAACAGTCAATAATGGTTTCCTATAGAAAAAATTATGTCACTAGAGGAGACTAATAATTTGATGAAATATCTAAAAAATAAAATATTCCAAACTATAATTATGAATTATATAAAAATTTTCAAGAGGATGAATTAGAAAATGTTCAAAAAAATTCTCTAAAATTATGTAGGGTGTTACAAGTTTTAAAAAAATCATTTTCTGTGACTTTTGAAACTTATAAGAAGTTTTTACAAGATAAATATCAAAAAAAATTATATTCAGTGTTTGAAAATAAAATTGATATGTTAATAATATTAAAAAATATAAGAAAATCATGTATGTTTTCACATCTAATTTTTTTTGAAAATTCATATATTTCAAAAAAATAATGAATCAAATGTTACTACTAGTGGTGATTCTATTGAAGATTAATTAAAATCCAAATTGAAGAAGAAAATTATGAACGATATAAAAAATTATGAGGCTCGAAAAATTTATAATGTGGAATATAGGAAATTTATATAAATCAATGTTTAAAAATCTTATAAATATGGATGTTACAAAGAAAAATGTTATTTTTATAGTTACTTTAAGTATTTTGGTGTGTTTTTCTATTTACTAAATATGTGATGGTTTAATAAAAAATACTTTAATAATCCTATGGGTAATTAGGAGAAAATATCGATGGGGATTCAAAACACTCAATGATGGAACCCTGATATAGTTAGTATGAATGCTGAAAATAGATTCTAAACTTTTATAATAATTTTTGAAAGATGTAAAGAGTCTGAAAATATATTAAAATGATTTCTTATTGTGTTATTAGAAAAATAATAATAACAATTATCAAAATCCTTATGTGAAGACAGAAAAAGGAAAATAAGAATATCTAGTTGTAGAAATTACTCTCAAAACTATGAATGGAGAACGACCCTAGATTTTTGGTAGTTTTTTATCTTCACATGTGATAGTATATTTTATGGTTTTAAATAATTTGAAAGATTTTAAATAAGGAATAATGACATTTGGAAATGATAAATCACATATAATTGAAGACATCAGATATTTGTCATGACCTATCCCCCAGGGCCCATGTCATGACTACCCTAAGCCCACCTTCCATAGGCTAGGGGTTGGAAACTATAACTGGAAAGGCATATCCCTGAAATTGGGAAGGCATTTCCTTTAAAACTAAAAACACACAGACCAAAAACACGACAAGATGAAAAACACATAGTAATATTGTGTACTGAAAGTAAAGGGGCAGTAATACAAGACCAACTGAAAAGGTAAAACTATAACAGAAAACAGCTCTTGAGATCATCCCCCAATGATCATAACTGAAGGGTAGGTACAACTCATCTCCACAGCTCTCCAATTTAACCAATCACCTCTGTATACCTCCTAGTCCGGGCTCCCAAAAGTCTCTGCCAAGATGCAAGTCGTCTGCACAAGACACGACATGGTGTGGGAAAAACCCATGAATGAGTGAGAATAAAAATAAAAAGATGGGGCCACGAGACCCCCGAAGGTCTCTTACAATACCAAAGAAGAAAAACCATAAAGCATTACCTCAATCACAAAGCAGAAAGTAGATACATCTAACAGGAGTTATTCAACTCAGAGATTACGACTAAAGATGATTATACTTATGTTATATAATTTTATTCGATTAGGAAGTTTCCACAACTGAACTCTTAAGGAGTTGTTCCATTGTTGATCCTCATAGAGTTGTATGTCACTGATCCACGATGGGATACTCTAAGGCTGGTCCTTATCTAGTTGCGCACTGCTGATCCACATAGGGTTGCTAGAATGCTGATCCACATAGGGTTGATATGATTTTGATCGACATAGGGTCTCTATGATGACGATCCACATAGGGTCTCTATGATACTGATCCACATGGGGTCTCTATTATAATGATCCATATAGGTTCTCTATGATGCTGATCCACATGGGGTCACTCTTCAATTCACACTCGACTACATGATTCCCTGCACTTGTTGTGATTGAGTTCCATATAATCTGTTCCTCAAGATATCGATCATGCCTCACCTTACATAAAGTTCCACTAAGGAGTAAACCAAAGGACATCCATGTCATAAGGGTTCTAATGCGACTGATGACTAGTCAATCAGACACCCAGTCTGTAAGTAATAAGTGTTTTAGTATTGGGGGCCCGATTGGATTTGGGATTGATACAATCCAACCATACTCCAACATACTCCAAATCTCTAGTAGAGTATCTCAAAATTACCATGGCATTCCAAGGATTCTAACACAGTAGAGAGTTCTTCAAATAGAAATTTGGTTTGTGAGAAACGACCTTTTAAGCATATCTGGGTTGAAAAGGGTCTGGGTCCAGTCCTACCCAGTCGGACCGACCTAACCCAACCTGGTTCAAGTCTGACCCATCTAAGCTCAAACTGGTTGGGCCGGCCCGAGTGGGCTGGGTAGCGGCGGGCTTGGCCAGCTAGGCCACGGACAAGCCCGACCAGCCTTAGTTGGGCATGGTCCTCAGATGGGTGGCCAGCACGGGGGTCTTTTTGCCTCCCGAATGGACATTTTATCCATTCGGTAACTAACAGCGATGCCACGTGGCATTGCCCCTACTAGTGGGACCCCCAGGTGTGGGTCCCCTCGGTTGCAGCTCAATATCGCGACTTCCTTATATAGCACGTGACGACACCCCACCTTGCTGCCTCTTCGGCTGACCAATGTCGGTCACCTTGTCTGCATGATGTGTCACCTATAGGTGCCACCTCCCTCTGTGACCGGTGAGAGGGGCGTGCCACCGTTTCCCGCTGGTACCGCACCGGAAGGGCTTCCGCGGGTCACCAGGTGAGCTCTGGTGGTCCGTTTTCCCTCCCAAAAGCATTTACAGGCCTCACGGGATGCTATCATCCCGGCATGGATCCCAGATTCAAGATTCCATCAAGTTGAAAATCCATCCCCCAATGAACGTGATAAGAACTAAAGCATCGATGGGTCTAGTGCTTGTTTGTTTGCCCCATGCTCTTCATGTTAGGATCATATCAAGTGGGTAGTAAATAAATCGTCACATAAATAAAAATTACCCCATTAAATCATTTCCCTCAACTAGTACCTACACTTTTATACAATTCGTGGATTAACTCATTTTTGTTGATCCACGTTCATCATGATTTTTTAGAAGGAGTAAAATAGAAAAATTCTCTTGAATTTAAATAGAAATAACCGCGACATTAGATTCAGATGAGATGTCGTAGTTGTGTGAGGAGAATCTACATTTTGGAATTTGTCAGTGTTCGTCAATCCCAGATCGATTCCTCTAAGGACATCATTCAAGCCTCTGTCCTTCACTGGAGGGAAGTGTGTTCTTCGGTTATTCAATAATGATTATCCTATGATCCACCAATCCTCCTTTTTTCTCGAACTATTTAAGATCCCATGGGGTCGGATTAAGATATTAATCCTCATATTCAAATAATGGTTCCTTAATTCATGTAATTAATGAACCATACTAATTAAATGAGGAATAATTACACAATTTATGTGTAACAAGCATTTAATTTCCATTAATAAAAGTTTGAATGCCTCTGTATTCCCCATTATCATCACTCAAGAGGTGGTGGAGAAATAAAATATCATTTTTATGTTATTTTATTATTTTTCAAAATCCATAAAACTGTCTTTTTTACTTGAAAAACTATGGTCAATGTTATGTTTTCCAAAATAGAATCTTGACACGGTGAGTTCAACGGTGCCCTCAGATTTCAATTTCGAGCATTGTTTCAAAGGATATAAATTATCACTCACATATTTACTGAACGAACCATAAAAATGTTCAAAAATCCATTCTAGGCATATTGTGCCTCAGAATGAAACACCTACAATTTTCGTAGACTTTTAATGATCCAAAATTCTTTGAAAAAGGTATGTGGAATTTCCGGGTCTTTACAATATGCTTTTATTTGGGAACAAGAACTGAAATCCAAAAAGGAATTTTTTATTAATGGGATGAAACACATCTTGTTATTTGTTACATAAAATTGTGATAAAGGTAATAAATTTATTTTCAAATAAGAATGTTTTTTGGGAAAGAATAAAATATTTAATAATTTTTATGTGAGGCCAACGTACAAATAAGAACTTTTCTCAAGTTGGTTATATATAATAGTCATGTTATCTAATAATATTAGTCGAAAAAAAATCTATAGAATAAAATTTTGGGACATATGTTTTAGAGTAATGTGATCAAAATAAAAAATTGGGATAGTGTGTATTATATTAGTGGTATGAGAAGAATAAGAGATTCATTTTGTTCCATATTTTTGAAAGGGGAAACTATAAAATTAATACATAACAAAGTTGAGATTCAATCAATTATTCCCCTAGAGCTGATTCATTTTGATGTATGAATTCCATTGATAAAAATAATAATTTTTGAGATAAATATTTCATTTCTTTCATTGATGATTTTACTCACTTTATATAAGAATTGTCTTTTTGAAACCTAAATCATAAGATCAAAAAACAATTATGATTTTTAAGAGAAGATAATAGAAGGAATGTGCATATCCTATGAAAAATTTGGACACTAAGAAGATGATAAACAAAAAAATGAATATTCTATAAATTTTCCTAAAAAAAATAATATTCATCAAGATTTTAATGAACCTTAAAATTCTTAGAAATATTGTGTTTCGGAAATAAATAATAAAATTTTGGAAAAGATGTGACATAAAATGTTTATTGAACCAAGTATTTCCCAATTTTTTTAAGGTAGATTATGAGTTCAACATTTTATGTTCAAAATTAGGGTTTTTACTGACCATACATTGATTTAACTACTTATAAAAAGTGCTATAATGAAATTATAAGTTAAAAAACATAATAGTTTTTAGTATTCATTTTATTATATAAAAAAATAAAAAGTGGAAATCTTGTAATATTTGATCAAATATGTGTAAATGAATATTTTCATGTATATGGTACTAATATTAGACTATAAAAATATTTTAAAAAACAAACATGGAAAATAATTAATTTTGGTAATGTAATATTTTTAGAATAATATGAATAAGAAGTATCACAAACACATGCATATAATGAATATGTGCATAAGAAGAAATAGTTTTTGTTGAGAAACATTAAAAAAACAAGGGTGATTACATGAAAATTAAATATTATTACTCACCTATTTCTAGTGTTGAGGAATAACATTTTTACATCTCATCCTAGAATGAGAGAATAGGTGGCAGTAAAACACATCATTGGTGATCAATAAGAAAAAGATAAAATGAAAAAAACATAAAAGGTTGTTTAATATAATTCTTTGTATTCAAAATTTTATCTACAATATGTTAATGAATATTTGGAGCATCATGAGTAGATTTATTCTATAAAAGAAGAGTTTTACCCAATTGAGAAGAATGGTACTTGGGAAATTGTACCCAAACCAAAAAATTAAACATTTTATCAGTACAAAGTCAGTGTTCCAAAACATGTTAAATAATGATGGTGAAGTGTTAAGAAAAAATGTATGATTGGTTTCCAAATTATACACAAAAAGTTAAGGTATTGATTTATTTGATAATTTTTATATAATTCAAGGTTAGAAATAATCAGAACCATTCTATATATTGTTTCATATTGTGGTCATAAAAATTTTCACATGTATTTAAAGTCATATATTCTTAAGGTATAACTTTCTAATGTATATGTTGATGAACCATATGGATTCATTATTAAAAAAGATGAAAGCTATGTATGCGAGATGAAGAAAGTCGTGTATGGGTTAAATAAATCATTAAGAGCTTGTTGTTCTAAATTCTATCTCAGCTTAAGGAAGTTGAACCTTAAGAAATGATTCTTTGGCAGAAATATCTATATCAATTAAAATTGGATTATCTCTCCCACTATAATTATTTATGTTTATGATATTATCATTATTTTTGACGATGAAGGAACTTGTGAAATGTTTTCTGTAGAGGTAAAGAATTCATTTGTAATGAACATGCTTGGTAAAATGATATATTGACTTGTCATAAAAATATCACAATATAAAATACATATATATTCTATATCAATAAAAGTATTCAATGTAACTTCTTTAAAAAATTGGAACGGAAAATTAAAAACCAATTTCCACAACAATTTCTTTGGGGACCATGTTTTCTATAGATACCGAAGTAATGGAAGAGGATTATAAGGAATCTAGGAAGTTTTTTGGATGTTTTTTATGTTAGACTACTTCATGACTGGATATTTTATATGATATTACATAATGTGAAGGATTCCAATGTGATCCAAAATAATCTCGTCTCTTCTCGGAAAATTTATTCTTAGATACATAGAAGGAGGAAAATATTTTGTTATAAAAAATCAAATATTAGAAAAAAATATATGTGTTTAGTTATGAAGATACTTATTTGGTAGGAATTGTGGATGTTGAAAGATCTATATCTAGTGGATTTTTTTTCTAGTGATTTTTTATTGAGTTGGAATACTAAAAAAGAATAAATTTGTAACTCTAATCATGTCTGAAGCGAAATATGTTTCCACTACTCAAGCTATAACACAATTTATGGGGATGAAAACTCAGTTAAAATATATTATAGTTGGGGTATTTTTAATCATTATTTTGGATTTTGATAAAAAAACATCTATATATGTCACTAAAAATAGGTGAAAAATTATTTTTTAAACAATATTGATATCAAATATCACTCAATCAATGATCATGTGGAGAAAAATGGACTCAATTTGGAGTATGTTCATATAATAAAAAAAGATGATGATATATTCACAAAACCATTATTAATGAATACTTTATAAATTTAGGTTTTAAAATGTTATGAAACCTCATTATCTTCAAGTGTGAAGTATTACTTTCTATCCCTACTCACATTTTATCTCTACATAGTGTTTTTATGGGGGATAAAAATTATGTTTCATAAATATTTCCATTGGTATGGGCTAAAATTTTTAACAAGATTATATATTTAGGAGGGGATAATAAATGGATACATATATGGTATCAATGTGTGAATATGTGAACTATTTTAATTGGATTTTTAAGTGATTATAATAATTTTTCCTTTTACTGGAACACTGATAGGTTGTGAAGAAATGGAATATTTTAAGAAATATGACATGTTGCGAGGAGATGAAAAGAATAATGTTTATTAGAATGTTTCTTAAATCTCTTGTTATGGATAAAATGGTTTGTATATTCAATGATCCTTGCTTCCCGAATTTATTTTCCTAAGGTCGTCTGAGAATTTTTTATATGTGATCCATATCTTTAATTATATTGTTTTAGTGATTTATGATTACTGATTGACAAAAAAATCCTAAGGGGTTATTTTTGTAACTATGTTGGATGAATATTTGTTTTTAGTTTCTAGATGTGTGATGGATGTTTTGGTTTTTTCACTTATGAAATACGATATGACTTTGTAAATACTACTGATCAGATGAAGGAGTGCATACACAAATGATCAAATACAGTTTTTTTGAGAAATTCTATGTATTGATGTTTTCTATTGTGAATATTTTATATGTGTGTACTTGTTTCTTGATATATATTTCCATAACGGATCTCATCAAACAATCCACATGGACATACCAAACCCAGAATATAGAAAGTTATTTTAGATAATAAATAAGATGATACTATGAATATATCTGTGTTCATAACATCATGGAAAAACTCATGATAATTTCTTTTATTAATGGGTAATTGAATTTTATGGAACACATGATTACTGGACACATATATTCTAGACGCAAGGAATTCTAGATGCAGGGAATTATAGACATAGGTTATCAAATTTATTTCTTCTAACAAATATGGGTATTATTTTATCTAAAATGTTCATAATATCATGAGTCTTCAACAAACACGTGATTTGGGAATTTTTTAAGATGAGGTGAAACTGGTTCAGAAATAAAAGGTTTTTTCTTAAATTGTTTGTAAAAAATATCTAGAAACAACACAAAACAGAGTGTTGGTTAATGAATGTTGTTTACAAATTTTAGAAATCTTATATGGTTGTGATGTTGTGATGTTTCAAAATTTGATAATGTTTTTGAATCTCGGATGTTTCTAAAGAATAAATTTTATAAATTTAACGTTGAAAAAGTCACCAGATACTATTTTTATTGAAAATATGATCAGGTGAAATACAATTAGTTTTTTATTTAATTGATAATATTACTGATTATTAGTTAAGATCCTAAGAGATATATTTACGTTTTTATAAATCTTAAATGTGAGGTAATAAATTTTCCAAACTGATATATATAAAAAAATTGTAGATGATGATATATGAAGTAGTGAACAGAATGGTGTATGGATGATGATTTTGTTAAAAGGAATAAGATATCAATGTTTTTTTAAACCATTTTCTGGAGTAATAAGTTTGGACACAGTTGAGTAGAGAAAGAATTTAGAAAAACATATATTTTTAATTTTTATTGAAATATATTTTTGATGAAAATATTTCTTTGATAAAATTAAATTTGAGAAAGAAAGATGAGATGATGAATTTTTAAAGGTTTTAGAGGATCCTTGAATATTTATATTGTTCTTAGGTTTTGTATTTCATATGGAGTATTGAATTAAGAATATTGGTTGAGTGGGAAAATAAATTTCCGTTTCATCCTTTATTGTTTTGAGAACACATATATAAAGGGGTTCGTATACAATTTGGTCATATACCATTAACATATATAGAAACTGATAGTGCTATACTTCCAACTTAATGTAGGGTTACGAGAAAGAAATTCCATATGAAGGATTCTAGAGAGAATAATTGGTCAGAAACAATTATAAATAGAAAATTATTTCAATATAATTGAACGATATTCTTCTTTATATAGTTTTGAGCTGGTTATTACTAAAAACGTAATTCTCTAGTTTAGGTGATGAATTTGTTTTATGTGAATAGACAATTCGTGGTTAGTGTATATCAGATAAAAGTTTCTAATAGTCTCATAAGATATATAAGACCAGACAAAATAATTTTATTAACAATTTATTGTTTAAGAAAGTAGAAAAAAATGGAAGGGTCTTGGATAACTACTATAAAATTTTATAGCTACTTTTTGGGATTGAGTCATTTCAAAATATTGTAAATAGGAAGAGGAATTAGATAGAGTGATCAGAATGAGTTTTTTATAATGTCCCATAAACAATAATTTACCTAATTATGGGTAAGAATTTGATTAACAATTCATAAAAAATAAAAAAGTAATTATTGTTGAAGCATTATAGTGAAAAATTAATGAACCTCTTGGTTAGGGTTTTTAAACTTGTTACATAATCCTATTTATATCATCTGTTCTAGAATAAGAAGATTCACTTTTGTTTCTAACCATAGTGATATCAAAGGGACATGATATTTTCAACTTGTTGTGATCACATAAAATGATTGTATTCAATTTTATTGTGTGGTATTGGATTATTTCCTAACCATTCCAAGTAATAGATTCACTTTTTGAGTAGTGAACCCTATAAATTCTATATTTCCTATAGATATGTTTTAATGTTTGGTTTTCATCAATGTAATAAATCACTAATTGGAGGTGAAGGTGGATTCACAAGAATATAACATAAAATAAAAATATATCATTCATTCACCCTCACCCCCTCTCAAGGATTACATTGATCCAACATATGTCTTTTCAAATAAATCATAATAATTTTTCACATCATCCCCTATGACTGTATAAAAACATAAAACATTAATATTGTGTCTTTATGGATTCTCTATCAAGAATGCATCTTTAGATATTAGTATAGTATCACCATGAAATCTCTAGTAATGGTGTGATAAAAATTTAAAACTCATTCCAATGATGATAAGTACATCTATAACATGTTAGTGTGATGAGAATATCTCTTATCAAATATTTTCCATTACATCCCATAGAATGGATTTCTCTATATATTGTTTTATAATCAACATAGTGTGGCACTTATCATCACATCACAGTTATTTAGAAAATAACAAATATATATTTTGATGGTTTTTCATCCACATAAAGATTCATTTCAAGAAAATTTATTTCAATATGTTGAAATTATATAATTAAATTCATCACAAATACTTTCTTGAATCACTAGTTAATTGTCAATGAATCAAAATATTTAAAAATTACCAAATATCACCACATCATCATGTTTATTCCATCTTTTAAATTATTTTTCAAGAAATATATCTTCTTAAGTTCCCAGCTAAATTTAAAAATTATCATGTTTTTGGAAAACTGATGACCTGTACATATCAACTTATTATTTTTTATATATGATATATTTACTCCAACATACTTCATTATATAATCTAATAATTTTTCTAATCTTTAGATTCAACAAAAAAAAAGTTACTTTTTCCAATTTCAATTTGTCTCTAACACTTTTCCTTATTTTCATATATTAATGATGCTTACATAATATTTTTTTAATTTTATTTATATCATAAGGGTATTAAGTAGATATATTTATTTTTATGTATAATAAAAGATATTGTGTAATTTAAGAAAGATTATACATCATCCAGTGTTTTGGTCCCTTAACAAATTTCAATATACTAATAAATATGTTTCTTACATATCATCAATGATTTAATTTTAAAATATTCAATTCTCTATGAGTTGATTATATTATGTAACATGTTAAATATATTATTTATCTAAATGTAATCCATGGGTTTTTTTACATTCCTCTAATATACTCTATAGGTAATCTATTTTATTCTTTAGATGACAATTATGAATGCCTTAAATGACTTCTCTACATGCTAATAGTTTTACAATATCTATGGTTCTTTTCCATATATATATTTATATATATATAATACTGTTCATAATTTTTTTATGCACATAGAGTTTCATTAATGTGTTAGATTCCACTTCCAAATTTCTCTAGGGTGGAATTAGAAAAACAATTAATTGGATCAGAACCTCTTAAACACTCATCATGAATCTTCAAACACATTATAACATAGTGGAATACATTAAATTTAAATTAAATTTACACTATAAATAATTAAAAATCAAATGTATCATATAAATGATACATATATTATTTTAATGTAATTATTCTACATTAAATACCATTGGATACTCCCCAAACATTATCCATGTTTAATCTTCATGAAACATATATATTCACTAAATTATATAACTTAGTTTGGATATTCTCATCAATGTTCCTTATGTAGATATTAAATTCCTCTATAACTAAACTCCATAGAACACCAATTCCTTAAATTCTCTAAATCATCTTAGTATGACTCATTGCAAATAATATCAATACATAGACTTCAAACCAAATTCATCACAATGATATAATATTTAGAAATCTTCCAATTCCATTCAACTCAACTAAAACTATGATATTTTTTATATTAGTAAATGGATAAAACATCAATATAAATTCATAAATATGATCATTCATAATATTTTCATACACCATAAAATAATATACAATATCATTAACTATATTTTGAAAATGATTACTCTTTATAAAATATGTTTACTATAAGTAGATAAAAACATTTCCAAACATTTCCATGTGAATGGATTTCCTAAAATATCCAATAGAAGGCCTCTCTAATAGTAGAAACTCACAAAATTACTTTTCCTTTTTTAATATTAGTTACATATTCCATGTCTTATCAATTTTGGAAAGAAATTACTTCCTAGATCTATAGTGCTCATTCTCCTCCCATTAATCTTCCACAACTAAACCTATAAGGAAATATTTCTTGTTAAATATCACATACTTTAAAGAACATACTTGGGATGTCAAAACCACTTCCATGTAGTTTTTCATAGATAAATATTGATACCATATAAACTGATAAATATTTTACAATCAGTAAATACCACTCAACACAAAATATCTCCAACAATATCCCATTTTGTATTTATTGTCAATACAAACATAGATAATTCAGGTTTTTATATTCTAAACATGATTTTCTTTATCCGCATTATTTTAAATAAATTAAAATTTAATTTAAATTATATGGTATAAATTATCATATTTTAGTTTCCCACTAATTACTTT
The DNA here is from genome assembly GCA_963277665.1 of Viscum album. NCBI lineage: Eukaryota > Viridiplantae > Streptophyta > Magnoliopsida > Santalales > Viscaceae > Viscum > Viscum album. The sequence continues at coordinate 252,137,950 of OY728120.1, read as the reverse complement.
ACTCTTAGTCTACATGATACTTTATTTGTATAGAAAAAAGTGCCACTAGTATAGATAAATATATCCCATAAACATGGAATAATATGATAAAAACTCTGAATATCGTTCTTAAGGGATATTTAAACTTTTTTAAGATGATGATTTTTTTCAAACAAATTCAAATTACATATAACAAACATGTATTCCTTCAGTCATTCTAAAACACAACCTAAAACATTTAAAAAAGTTAGTATTAATTATCATTATAAATTAAACTTGATTTTCTGAAAATTATTTTTTTTCATGACCCATTAATTAATTTTAATTCTATCCCATTAAAATTTAATTGATTTTTTCAAATATATTTATGATAGAAAAATAATTCATATCGTTTCTAGAAGACACTTTACAAGAACTTTCTAGAAATTTTAGATTTACATAAATGATAATTTTGGTTATATCTAAACTTTTATCCCCCTCCTGTGATACACTTTTTATTCTCTCCATTATCATTGATATATTTATACAAGATAATATTAAAAATGTTATATGTTGAGAGTATTCTAATATGGACTCTTCCATCATACCTAGAATAGATATTCTAAATTTCCATTTTTTAGTATTTCCCCTTAATCATACATCACCTTCAATTCCCTGCATGAAAATATCAAACATAGTGTATGAGAAAAATGTAGACACTATTGATCCATTGGGATAGAAGAATAGTGAAGTGTTAATTATAATCTAAGTCATCCATTTCATTTTTAGATCCCTTTTTGAGAACATTTTCTCTTTCTCCCGTAGTCTTATGGAAAGGAATATCTATAAATGTGAGTTATTGGATTATATTAAAAAATTCTTTGTGTGGAAAATCCTACATCACACGAGAAATAAAATATCTTTTAATTATTGGTTTTATCATTAATTACATATAAATATAATATTAGTCTAGTAATATTATTAATCAATCTTCAATTTTGTGTTCATATTTCCTTCACATTCCAGAGAGATTCTCATGACCTCTTGGATCATCACTGCCTGAAAACCTATCATTATATTTTATTTCATAATCATGTGTAATTATTTACTTAATAATATCATTATAATGTGTTTTAGTTGTATTTAATTCCATTTTCTACTCTGATGGAAAAATAATCATTCATTATTTAGTATTATGGTCACATTTCTTGGAACTTATACAATGTTTCTTAATAATTTCCTCCACTAAGCCAATATTAACATTTTTCTTTTAGATTGAATCATCCTTCCTATTCATGAATCCACTATCATTACGAAAACATATGTTTTATTTGAAAAATAATATTATTTTCATTCTTCTTCCATAAGATAAGAAACACATCCTTTTTTAATCATTCCTCTTAAACCTATTAGTTGGGCTTTATTTAATATTTCTCATTTTTTTTCAAGCCCAATAAATACTATACTCAAATTTTATTCATATTTTAACCATGTGTTCTTATAACATTAAATACATTAACAATATTATTTATTTATTTAAATTTTCATGTTTCATCAATATAAACACTTTGGTTGATTCCTATACATAAATTTTTATTTATTTAAAATTTTTTGAGGTAAAAAGGTTATCTTATTTCTACTGAGCACATTTATTTAGCTCAAATATTCTCCCCACTAATATAGGGTTAAATATATTTATATAGGTTGTAAACTTATTCCAACAATCATGTTACTTTTTTGAAACCAATCCCAACACTAAAAATATCCAATAAACCTTATTTCCTTCTATTAAAATTAGACTTTGTAGATTTTGTTTGATTCTATTTTTGTGATATTTTATTCTTTAGTTGTAATTTTTTTGGGTAAAATATTATTCTACACTTACTCATGTCAAGAATAAATATATTGGTCGGTTATTTTCAATTTCATTCATTTATTTTTAGGAATTTTTTATTCAAATCCTACAAATTATATAAAAACAAAATTATATTATTCATAACATTATAGAGTAGATGTTACCATTTTCTTTGATCTTATAATACATTAATTATTACATAATGTTAGTATTTCTTCGAAAAATAGAGGTATTTTTTACAATGATTCTTTATATAATTTTTTTTGTTGCATCTCTTCTCATGATTTTTTGTGAAAACTTTTCATGTACTACTTCTATATTTTCCAATTTAATTTCAAGCTAAAGTCATTTTATATTTATGTTTTTTCAATCATATACTAACATGATTCTATGATCAAATTACCTTATGATATCCTCAAAATGTTTCTCAAAATCCACATCCATTATAGACTTCTATTGTAATGAATTTTGAAAATCATTTATTCCCATTACATTAATCTTACTGGAAACTAGGATACCCTTTTAGTTGTTTTAAAATAAATGATACATTTTTTAATCCAAAATATGGATTTATATTTTATTAAGTTTGATTCGAACTAATCCTTCCAATATTTGGAGCACTTTTATTCATGGTCATAAATTTGACAACATTTAGAATTATATTGTTCTATGATAAATATGCTCATAATTAACTATTGTGATTTTTCCCTCTCAATATTCTGAGATTATTCTTCAAGATTGGTGATCTACTAGTCCCAATATATATGATGATATGGAACTATAATAGTGGATTGAAATATAGTATAAAATATGACTGTCAAAAGTTATCCAACTCAATCACTATGTTGATCAAATGATATATATTATTGTCCAATTAGAGTATTAAAATTAAATTAATTCATGCAATTGATATTAAAACTATAGGTAGTTATACCACTATCTAATAAATGTAATAAGAAAAAATTAAATCATAAAAAAGAGGTATGAGATGACAATATGAATAATGAAAATAATATTATTATTAAAAATGATTCTAGTATCATAACCCTTCACTTGTGAACAAAAAATTGAAGGTGGTACGTAACCTAAACCAAGGTAACACCATTATGAGACTGCAATTACATAAACTATAATCACTTTGTATAGTATCAGTTTCTTTTACTTATACACTCTACCTTATTATCCATGTAATCCCATGATCACACTAATTGATATTTTAAATCTCTGTCTCACTAAACATTATCAGCAATAACCCAATCAGAAGGGGTATTTTTTTATCATCATACATTTTTTATTAACCAAACAAGGAAATTCAATTTCCATACCCTAGAAGCTCTTAAATCATAAGGGATTAGATAAAGAAAAATCCAATCTAGAAAAAAATATCATTAAAATTACAACCTTATAGGGGGTATACCTTAGGTCACTAGGAAAAATATTACATATGTGATAACTCAGAACAACAGATAATTAGGAAGATCCTCACCTATAACCATCATTCTAGAAAATTTATTTCACTTTTTATAATTATATTCCTTAAAGCCTCTGGTTAAATTTATATATTTTCATGTTCAAAATGATAATATTCATGTTTTGAGTCATTATGTTCACTTCCAAAACTGTCAGACATAGTACTACATCATCTAATTAATATATCTTCAGACAAAATCATCTATTGATCTCAACTCTATGAACTATTACAATTATTAGGTATGTTATTGTGGATGTATATTTCACCCATTTTCAATATAACATGCCAAACGGATTTTAGTTTTTTTTATCAAAAAATTTATTTATATCATTTTAATGTAAACTAAAAATTCATTAAGTATATTTTTATATTAAAAATAATGGATATAAAATTGGAATTTGACCAAAAAATATCCTCCTTTTGGACAATCACATGATATGTGAGAAAATATTTATGATTCGATGTATTTTTAAAAGAAAACTCCTAATATTTTCTAATATAAACTATTTTAAGTTTCTCACCCTTATGTATTTTTTATTTTAACACTTATTATTTTAATGAATTTTATAATTTATTTATACATATTTAATTCTCCCTTGTTACTAATTTTCATTAGGGAGAAAATAAAAAATTGAAAAATAACCTTTTATTTTCTTATAGACTCCCCTTGTGTCTATCATAAAATTAAAAATATTTCACAAAGGTATGTAAGACATAGAAATGCGGTTATATTTATCAAACTATCCATAATAAAAAACATAAATCAACTTTTTCATGATTTTAATCATCTTCTAAAGTCATTTCAAAGAAATATTTTATGTCCTTCAATTCCTTCCATAAAAAGAACATATAATAATCATGTCGGATTGAAATATCCTACTTTTCATTATTTTCATTTTCATAGTTCCCTTTCATTGGGTTTTGTACTACAATATTAAAATCATATACCATTAACTCTTGATCCTAATAACCAACTTGAAAACAATCATAGTAAACATCCACTCTTAGAACAAAATTAGTGTTCTTTCGGTTATATATTTCTTCTTCTTAGAAATTTTCATATATTTCGATAACATTATAATTATAGAAGTAGAATTAAAAAAATCATTAATGTTTATTGCATCTAATATCAACTCAAATAATTTATTACTAATCTTCTTAATCATCTATGAAACTTCAGCATCATCTAACATGAATTGTGGATGAGTCGACATCAAATCCATATTAGAAATAATTATTATAAGACTAGTGATTTTTATAATTATTTTAGACATTTTATCCATTCACTTCTCCATTTTTAATATTCATAAACTATCCTTAGAAAAACATTCTTCTAAAGAAATTTATTTTGATTCATCTCTATGATTACCAGCTCCAATGGTTTTATCTATCTGATCCTTCTCAACTAAAAAATTATCATTATATTGAAATTTCTTTAATATTAAACTTTTTTTGGATATATCAATATCAAAAATAATTTTTTGCATCCACTACCAATGTTTTATCCATTTAAAAATATGTATAAATTACATATTCCTTATTACTAGTTGTGTCTTCTATATATTATATTTTTTATTTCATAGAATCAACAGAAGTATAATTATTACATGAATATTCTGCTATTGAACTATGAGATTTAGTATAATCATAAGGTAATAAAGAACTATTAATATATGTTATTTTAATTTTAATCTTGAAGAGATATTGAGGGATTAACTCAAATTATTAATTCAATATATTATAAAGTTATGAGATGTTATCCAGTAGGTATTGAGGGTAATGTAAAATTAAAATATTTATCTTTTCCAAATTCACATAATATTTCCATCCCCTACCTAAATTTATCTTCTGATTGTTTCTACATTATTATTAAAATATAATTAAAATATCTAAGAGATTATATAATGGTAAAAAATTCAAAACGGACTTAGATTCCTTAAACTCCAAAGAATAATGCTTCTTATTTTAATCTTATATCTATTAACATTAGCTTACTTCAATTATTTATCCTTTTCTTTAGTTTAGTTTGGATAGATTACCAAATTTCTCTTCTTTATTATTTATAAATTATTAAACTTTATTTTCCAAAAAAAATCTTTAATTTTTAACAAGAATTCCAAATCCATCATATATTATGGCCATATGAATAGTATTCTTACTATTTTCCTTCTGTAAGATTTCTGATGGGGCATAAACTTAGTTTTCCATCATCACCTATTAAAATGATTTATTAGTTGGAATAACTTTTGATGCATTTATATTTTTCATTAACCCCTTATTTCACTACTCTATACTATATTTATCATTCTTCTGTGAAAGAAATTAGGAATCTATTTAAGGGTAATTGTTTGTTACTTTCTCAATGAATATCATCAATCTGGATGATATACTAGATTCATCTGGTAGATGGTCTCAGAATCCAATGTTGATTTCTTTTATGTTTTTGCCAAAACAGAATCCTATAATATTTACTTAATCAAATAATTTTCTATAATATCATTTCATTATAGATATTAAAATAACATCTTATGATTTTTGAATTTAATAAAAAAACATCACAATATTCCCATAAGAACTTTAAAAAAATTTAATTTCTCATTCGGATAAGAAATTCAATCGAAAAAAGATATTTAATTTTCATTTATTCTTATATCCATTTCTTTTTATTATAAACCCTTGACCCTATTGAAATTTCATATAAATTTTTTTATTATAATTGATTCATATTATAAATCTTCTCATTTTTTAGGTGGAGTGTCTCCATAGAATTACTTATTTTGAAAGAACCTTATATCAATGGAATATTGTGTGAGATGAAAAATATTTTTTATTCTTACATAATTTTGAAATCATATATATAGTCATATAAATAAATTTTTCAATGTTTATCTTAACCACTAAGCATCATTTTCCTTAAAATATCTATGTTATAAATAATTATAGAACCATATAATTGATAGATGAGATCTTGCTTGAAATATTTTATTCATTAAATATATAGAGTTAAAGACTCCCATAATTAAAAGTTAATAAATTTATTTAATATAGATTAATTAATTTAGACCAATACCATTTAATCATCCTTTAAGTAATAATAGATCTATAATCAATTTTCAAAGAAGATTTTATTTTGAATTAAAAATAAAATAGAATAACTAGATAATAATATATTAATAGGTATATTACTAAAATGAATGTAGAAAACTAAATCTAGGTCCAAATACCTATTCATAATCATTCATTAAAATAATTGATTTAATATCATATGAAGATGAATAATACTTCACACTAAATGAGATTTTCCAAAAAAAATAAAATAATATTTTTCTTATTTATAATTTAGAATATATTACCTTCCAATGTATTTAATTTATCAAAGTAAAAAATAAATGTATCATAAATTATGAAATTATTAAAAAATGATATATATCTCCTGGTAAATAATTTCATAAGATAGTAATAAATAATTTCACCTACCCAGAAGTTATCTTCCATCAATAAGAAAATATATTATACTTTATTATATATTTAAAAAATTAACTAAAAAGTATCATATATATATTCCTTTGATTCTAATAATAGAAAAAATATATTTCCTTTAGTAATAATGTAAAACAAAATATAGAAACTCCCACTAGACATGGAAATTTATTTTTTAAACAAAACTCTCCCAAACATAGTATGTTGCCCACATTGAGAGAGTGGTGAATCTATATTGATGAAATTTTACAAATCAAATCCAATTACCTTATTCCTCTTTTCACCTATCTGGGGAATGAATCTCTCTCTCCATTATCACAATTAGTTTTCTTGAAACTACTTATTTTGTAATAAAGAAAATAAGGGACACGTGATTTGTTACTATAGTTTTATTTCAAGATGAATGACCCCCACACCCATAGATACCATGTTTTTATTTAGAAGTGCCTTATAAAATTTCATATCCTTGGAACCATAATTTCAACACCTATTATGTACAATATAGGCTATAATATTCTTTTAGCTATAAAATACATGATCTGAACTACCCCATTGGAACTAAATAATCAATGAAGGATTGTATATCTCCTATAAAAAATGTAACGTATCACCTTCCTCAAATTACAATAATATCAAGGGATACATCCAACTCTTCATACCTTATTAAATAAGGATGTCATATATTGGGATTTTCAATAGAATATTGTTATCTAAGGATACAATAAGAATGTCTTCTCACTCAAAATTTATTAACATAAACTATAATCAACATATGAAAGTTTGATCATTCACCCTTTTAATTTTTATTATTCAATTCATAGTGTTAATACTCAAATATACAACATGATTTCACCCTATATTCAACAACAAAATCATTTAGTGATATCATTCAGTTCTCATTATTTTTAACACGTATGTTTTATAAGGAATGCAGTATCCATTCACTTTTAACTCATTCCACCAATTTTTCTTACTCTATTATTTTTTTACGCAGCATCATGTGAATATTATTTCTATTTTTGAATATGTAAACCCTAGGAATTTTGTATTGTGGCCTCCTCTGTAATTATCATTCAGTTTGGTTATATATTATTTTGAACATTAGAATCATGAATATGAGATCAAGATACATCCATGTTCACTCCCAGATTCAATACTTGTAAATCATCATGATCTCCTTCAATTATCATTGAAACATTCCGTCAAAACATCCCAAAAAATTCCACATAGACCCTATGACTTCCTAAAAACATATTGCATGACTATTTTGATTTGATGGATTCTCTCACAGCATACCTTCATTATATATTAGAATAGAAGCATCATGGGAACTCCATCAATGTTGTAAAAAAATATAATAAGCTCATTTTAGTACTTATAATAACATTGTGGAATGAAATCATAGTGTGAATGTAATGACCTAATATTTAAATTTATATTCTTCTTAAATATATATATATTAAATATAATTTTTAACTTATTATAAAAAACTAAAAAGAAAAACCATGATATGTTTTTAATATAAAATATGACTATTCAATAATAGCTATTAAATTAGATGAAACAAATTGAAATAACTATTGTACCAAATTAATAAATGAATTTAGAAGAAATAAAATCTGAAAGTATAATTATCCATTGTAAATCCCATTTTTTCTAAGCATTAAAGCGAGGTACATTCACTAGGATTTTTCCTATAGGAATCCAATGACAATCCTAGTAAATTATGGTTATAGAAATACATATTACCATTGAAGTCATTTCTTGTGATGATTTCCTCAGCATCCATACTGGTTGAAACACCACCTATAACTATACTAATTTATTATGTGTAATATAGACATCATAATGATCTACTTATGATAAAATTAGGATTATATAAGAATTTTAGAAAATATTTACATATATATATGTATGTTGTGAATTTTTATACTTTCTAGAGGGATATTTTTTCTCAATTCAATTAATTGTCAAAAATATATTTTGTAGAAATTCATATCTATTTCAAGGAATTTTTGTTATTATGATTGAATTATAAAAGGATATGTTGATTATATTAATAATTTGTCAGGACAGGATAAATTAGTTGTTAATATGAATAGTAATAGCTCATATAACAAAAGTTAGTTTCCTATAAAATGAGATTATCATTATATTTTATGTTTTTAGTTAAAAAATAAAATTTAATAAATTAATAATTTATGTTTTAAAAATAAAATATTCAACTTTTTAATTATCTAGTAAATATTTGATTAAGATTAAGTTTTGAGATTTTTGATTTTTTCTAAAAAATTAATTTTTAGGTGAATTTTACAATTAATTGAGTTTTAAATACCATATATTTTTATAAATTATTAGATTATGAGAATTATATGAAAAAATATTAAAACATTTTCCAAGAAAAAATAAAAATTTGTTAGGTAATTTTATAAATTTAAAATTATAAATTCTAGTATACCAACCTATATTAAATATTCTTAGAATATAAGTAATTATTTATATAATTATTTTTAATAAATTATATAAATCATATTTTAAAATTTATTTTTATCTCTTTTTCATATTTAATGATATAATATTTTTTGAATATTTTTAATTAAAATATCAATAATAGGTAATGGGATTAATTTAATTTTTTTGAATAAAATTAAATTATCCTGTTTAATATCAGTTACTAACAAAAAATAGTTATTTTTTAAAGAATGATACTCTTATAAATATTGTTTCATTAGTTATTAAATGGATCTATTTTCAATTAAGATAATTATATGTTGTTTTGTTAGATATAAAAATTAGTTTACACTTATTAAATTGGAAATCATTTTAAAATAATACTAAATACACTTAATGATTAAAATAACATTAAAAATAGTTTTTCAACACATTATATGGTTTAATTTTAAATTTAGTGTTCTCATATCATGAAATTGAAATAGATTAAATGGATTCCAAATTTTTTTCATGATTTTAAAATTTAGTTTGAAGTATCATCTTATATTTTTATTAATAAAATAATAACAAATAATAATATTTAATCAAGATTAATAATTCTTGAAATTGGTAATATATCGTGGCTCATATTTTTCCAAAACAGGTTGACCCATAAACAACTCGTAATATAATTTTCATGTTATAAATTGTTATCTAAATGCATCAAAAAAAAATTCCACCATACCCACCAAACAATTATTAAAATACACCCTTACCTATTACCAAACATTCGTTCCCAAATATTTCTCTCTTTTTCTCCTATTAAAGGATCCCACTTCTTATCTTTACAAATCCACACAGTAATTTTAAAATTATCATTAAACCATACCCAATATAATTATATTAGATCCCATAATAACATTTTTCAACCTCTGTACTCAACAGTGTTCCGTGTGTTTTTAATTTTCAATGTATATTTCATGATAAGATCTATATTCTCAATATAGGAATTACCTACCCTTTAATTTCCTAACTTTATCATTTTAATCAAACCTCCTCCGAACCTATTCTAACCATATATTTATATGAAATATGTATAAATAATATACTAGAATAATATTTTTTTAATCTATAATAATTATCTCTTCCCCTCTCATCCAATCAATAAAATGAAAATTTTTCTCTTTTGTGTGTGTTGACTACCCCCTATACCGATGAATCATTTTATTTTTTTTACAACCATTATGTGTGGATTATAGAAATGAGTTTATTGAATGGGAATATTATTTATGTCATTAAATATATTCTTGATATATAATTTATGAATTATATAATTAATGTTAGCAATAAGAAATCATTGTAAAACTAACTCCCCCAAAATCATATTATGATGAAAAATGATTTATTTATAAGAGAAAATTTATTTTTCACTTTAATTATTTTTATATATCATAAAAATTATAATTCATAGCCATAATAACAAATAAAAAATTATTATATATTTCAATTAATGATATTATTACAAAAATTTCTTACATTTCCATACTAACACAAATATTGGTGCGTACACTTGTTTGGTCAATTTAACCACCTACATGAAAAATGATATAAATTTCTATAAACTATGGTATATTAACATAAAATTATATTTAAATAATTAAGTAATATTTTTATTAATTTTTTTAAAAAATTAAATAATTTACATATTAATTATGTTACCACTGTTTATTTGTTAAAAGTCACTAAAAAATTCTTATTTCCAATTTCATATAAAATAAATATTACTAAAACACTAATAGAAGTAAATTATATGTTCCTAAACTATCAGGATAATTCAATTATATTACCTTTTACTATTTATTATTGATGAAATTTTGGAGAATATTAAATAATAGCACTGTGATTAGGAAACTAGTTCAAAATGATCAAGATTACTCAAACCCATAATTGAAAAGGAATAAAAACAAAATAATATAAATGTAGAGAAATATTATAAATTTAGGGGTATGGATATGAGTATTGTTATGAAATAGGATATTAAGATAATGGTTTTTTATTCAATAGGTTAAAGAACTTCCATGGAAATCAAGATGTAATGGTAGAGGATTTTTTTAACTCAAATATCTTTCTTTGAGTTATACAGATTCATTTGAACATTGACCATAAATGTTTCCCTGTATTAAATGAAGTCGATTTTCATATGATGTACACTTTTATATCTATATGTAGAATGAGTTCTTAATCAAAGTACCCTTCTTAAAATTATTTTTTTCAATAATATTATAATATAATTTGAATACTTCTAATACTCAAAAGTGTTGATTTATCTTAAATTCAACTTTCTTTCAAGACCATGATTTCACTTACCACTAATGTTCCAATTTATTATTTTAAAATACAAATATGTATCAATTCATCAGATCTTAATAATTTTCATTCAAATTTATGATTTTTTACTCCCATTTATGATATCTATTTAATATTAATTTTTATCTAAAAAGGGATCTATTTTTATTGATGTTATGTTTTATAAGTCACCATGTAAATTATTTAATAAATTTACTATTTTTAGTGATTTAATTTTTTTATTAACTTTTTGTTTTTATGTTTTTATTTCAATGATACCTTATGAAATTTAATATCAACCGCATTATTATTCATGTGTTTTAATGATGTGATGATTTGATGTTTTTTGTGCCATGCATGTTTTTGGGTAATATTTAAGTGATTGGCGGACCCTGTATAAAAATCCAATTCATTGGATAAATCATTAAATATCCTAATATAATATTGAAATTAGTAGTGATTATCATTTCAAAATGGTAAATAGATAGTTATTCCTATTTCAATATGTGAAACAGGTTATGATGGTTGATCTTCTAAGGAAACCAGTTTGGATGTATGACCCCCTATGGGAAACAAGTCGTGATACATGATCCCTAGTATTGTGTTTTTTTTTCTTATGTTAGTGACACACCCATTTGAAGTGTGACTATACTATACTTTGTAGCCCATGATATGTGTATAATTATTTTAAATTCATTATTAATTGTTTTATGTTTCATCAAATGGGTTTATTTTTCTCATATCTAATAATGTGAAATATTTTTGTGATTTAATATTATTTAAATATGATATTCCTATATTGGTTATGTTTTTTCATATTCTTATGATCCAACCCTAGGTTATACATTGATATATTTCTTTTTCCCTTACTAAGAATTTGATCACACCCCTTTATAATGTTTCTATTTCTCAGGGCATGGAGTTGAGTTTATATTGGGATATGTTTAGAGGAATACCTAGTATAATGAAATTTTATGGAAATATTCCCATTAATTGAAAAATAAGTTACTTTTGTTTTGGGTATCCATAAACACATAAAAAATTAATTATTATAATTTTCCTTTTATTATGTATTATAATGTATTAATTGCAGCAAATTTTATTGAATAAATGCATGTTTAGCTTGGGTCACCAAAGATAGTATCTGGGAAATGTTCAATTTTTTGGGGGAGATTAATTTAGTTATATTTGGTATTAAATTTATAGATACATAGTGAAAACCATATATATGTATCCTTGTTAAATATGATATCCTAAAATATAGGTAGATTCTTTATTATGGGATTTTCCAAGTAACAGATCCCTATTTAGATACTAAATCTAGATGAATGCTCTATCAAAAATATACCTAGGGGTAGTAATATTGAAAAGGGAATTATGGATATTAACCTAATATTCACATGGTTCACAGTAAGGTTCATAACTAATCACCTCATTTGACACTTTCATGGGAGAGGATTTTTTTGATCATATTTCATTTATAAACAACTATAAAGGATTGATTCCCGTTTAATATCTAGAGATAATGTTAGGAATAATAATGTAACCAAACATAAGATAATGTATGTTAAACTAATAATTATATAGGTTAAACTATAGGAATTATATTCCATTTTGATAACATAAAATAAAAATACATTTTACGGTTGATTTCCTTTTATAATTAAGTCAATTATCACATTTTTTTACGTTTTTTCAACTAATATTAAAACATTTCATTTTTGTGATTCATAAAGAATAAAGGAATTGAGTTTGAAATATGTGTGAGGGACAATGTGCTGACTATATCAATAATCAACCCATTATAATAGAATATAGACTGAAGAATGTTGAAATTATTTCAAACCAACTATCATAAAATATTACTAACAATGTAACCACATTTGAAATCATGGGTTTTATAAATAAAATAATGATTAAGACTCATGAGAATTCTGGAAATAAGGATAATATAACAAATATTATTCAACAACCTATAAATTAAAATAAATCTAAAGAATCCCTTGGGAATTTATATCAAGGTTATTAGAGGAAGTTTTACATGGGAAAGTGTGGGTCATTAAGAGTCAAACTATTATAAGAAAATGAAGAGATTACTAATCATTATTGGAGTGGAAAACTTGAATCCAAAAGAACTATAAATAGTTTAATGCCTCATGTGTGGAAACCGTGGAAATTTTCCATGTCAATGTCATAATCCAAGGGATAATAAGTATGGTTTTCATGACTTCCCACCACAACATAGGGAAAATGTGGATTTTTTTTATTTCTAAAAATGTGATTTATAATGATAACTAAATCTAATAATTTATAATTATGAATATTTGATCTGGATTATAACCAATTTTTTTTTTATTATTTAATAACTATACCATCATGAATTTATGTTTACCAAATTAAAAATTTTGTGGTATGAGGATTGCATTTCAAAATTTATGTTTATGGGAATAAAAATATTATTATAGGTAAATTATAAAGATTTAACAAGATTCTGGTAATGTATTCACTATTTCAACATAGAACCCATATTCACTAATCATCGTTAGAAGACCCACAACAAATTCATATTGAAAAAAATGATGGAGGTGATGATTCAAACCAATAGTTTCCACAGAGAGACCACAACACATCTACAATCCCAAAATATAGCAACAGGTTTTTTTCATCATCATCCATCAATGCACCATCATTATATATAGGCCTCTGTGATTCCATAGATGTTGTAACCTTCATTCCAATTGTGTATGTATAATAAAACCCCATCCTACATCATTATTTCAATAGGATATGATGTTTTGATTGAAAAAGTGGATTCAGCCTGCTGAACATAGGTCAGGGAGATGTTAGAGAAATAGGTTTCAAGACCTAGAGCACATGAACCCATGTAGAATGTGTAGGAAATATTTCAGGTCTTGGATGGCATTGATCAGTCTCATAAAGGGACACTTATAGCAGACATCGGTGAACTTCCATCCCCAATAAACCATTACTTGAGAGGACTTCACTGAGCATGCAATTTAGGGACTAGTGAAGCATGTGGATGAGGAGATATGTGTTATTAATTTAGGTCGTAAACACATGTGAGGGAGAAGATAAAGAGGATTCAAGCTGGTGATGTTGAGGGGGATATTCCAAAAAAGGTTTGGGAGAGGTCTATAAATTAATCCCAAAGAGACTTAGGAGGAGGAGAATTATTCTTCATTTAAATCATTATTTTTTGGAACAAAGGATTTACATATCTAAAAATGGAGTGATTTTTGTGTTTTTATTTCAATACATACTAGGGTTGGTAAGGGATATTTCATGGGAAGTTTTCATATATTGTAGGAGGGTTCAGGGTTGAATTTGGCATCATTTCCAAGTGTTTTTCATGTTTTTGGATCTCAAAAACTATAAAAAGTGTAAGCTTCACAAAATATTGATTTCAAGGAATATCTCTTCAATTATTTTGTAAAGTAATGTAATTTTTAAAGGAAACATTATTGTGAATATGTGGATCTTCACGAATGATTCTAGTGTCATGAATTTTTGATGGTTTGTAAAAGTGGATTCACAAAAATGGATGAGTCGTGATGGGATGATAGTAATCTACACTATGAATAAAAGCTTTAAAAATATAATTATTTCCCTAGATCTTCATAGACAAGATTTTCTTTTCAAGAATTATTTTTTAGGTTATAAAACATGTGGCGGGGTGCTCTAAATCATCATGAATGAGGTGGTCTATAAATAGGAATCCACCCATCAGTTTAAGGGATTAATTGAATTTGGAGAAATGGAGAAAAGATCTAATATCATGAATATGATACACGAATGAAATCCTTTTTCAAATATTAAACCCTTCATGGACTCATGATTCATGAAAATTATGTTTACGAACTAATTTACATTAAGGTATTTTAGAAAATAAGGTTTTTCAATGATTGGAGCTTTGTGATTGATTGCATATTCACAAATACTGGGAGACTCGTGAAGGGTGGGAGCTTTATGAAATGTAGGGTGTTCATGAAGGAAAAATTATACAAAAATTATGAAGGGGGTTTTCAAAGGCTATGAGATTCTTCAATAGTAGTGTTGAGTATATGGTTTTAGTGAATAGTACTTCCATGTGAATTAATTTAGGACTATGGTGTAAGAAGTGTCTCGTGATATTTAGGTAAAAAGACTTAAATTCCCAATTTTTTTAAGTGACCTTCAATATGGTAAACTCAGTAAAACATAAACCAATATAGTGAGAAAGGGGGAGTCAATGTAATGGGTCTAAGGGAGTAAGTTTTCAATCCCTAAAATTCTTGTAATGGAAGTGGGCCTCGAATTGAGTGATCGTTTCTGAAAATTTGTAATCCATAATAACTACTGAAGCACTATGGATTCAGGTATGACTGAAAAATTTTCATCAAATTCTCCTTGAAATATCCCTTGGTTTGGAACCAAGTAAAACCGATGTGTTTTTTTCTAATTTGTAATTTCAGGGTTTTATAAATATAAGATTCCATTAGAATGGTTTAACTATCTTCTACTAACATGGGGATTAGATACATCCCATTTGAAGAGAAATTTGACACCCTAATTCACCCCTCCATTCTCATGGTGTTCAAGGTTCATAAAACTAGTATCAGAGTCTATGTTTAGTTTATACGTTTTAAATATATCCTATTTTGTTTTAATGGTAAACTCAATGAATGTTAGGAGAGTTCCCTTCTTTTATGGTAGAAACATCTAGATTTGGTCGAACATGATGATATTTCACCTATGATCCCTTGGGGTGGAACTTATTTATTACAAAACTCAATTGATTCATGTCACTAATGTGAAGGGTCTTTATATGACAAAAATAGGTAGTAAAATTATTAATAGAATGTTTAAAGATCAAAATTCACTTATTGTAGCACTGTCTAATAAAATCTATTTGATGGTGGTGATTTTCACTATATTTGTGTCAATGTGAGATAAAATAAAACATACATATGAAGGTGAAAATAATGTAAAATAATCCAAACATCAAGCCTTGAAAAATTAGTTTTATGATCAAAAAGTGCATCTAGATGAAAATATTTTTTTTTTCTATAATCTATTAATCGATGTTATTGAACTATTTTAGGACATGGGGATGAAATTAAGGGTATTGACATTGTAAAGAATATCCTCATAAGGATCCCACCTCGGTACAATCCAAATGTGTTAGTCCATGAGGGTAGATATTTTTATAATATTTCTCTTGATGATTGTCTAATCTTTTTGGTGACTAATGAAATAAGATTCAAACTAGAAGATGCAACAACTCGAATATAAAAAGAAAATTAAATTCAGATCCATGGAAAAAAATTAATATTTCTAGATTTAATAGTGATGGATATGAGGAGGAATATGAATATATTTCTCTTTTGTCTAATAATTTCATGATATAAAAATGATATTTAAAAGAAAGATTTTGTATGATTGTTTTTTGTTGTTCTAAATCAAGTCACATTTCCACTTGGTGGTCTATGAAATTTTATGATTCATAAAGTGATGTATAAATAATAATGAAGACTTTGAGGAGTATCCTGCAAAATGGAGACTTCAAATCATGATTAAAATTTTTGAGCAATGAATTTTTCTAGATATTGGAAGATAATAATGAATTGTTTGGAGATGTTGTACCAGAGATTAAATATGATTTTCAAGAAACCATGATGGATATCATTGAAAATATAGAACCTATAAAAGATAATGATAATTAGTAATATGGTGTTATACATCACAAGGTGGAACATGAGGGTGATCCTTATGAGCAAGACATTCTAAAAAAAGAAATATAGAAATATAGGACCATTGTTAAAAGAGTCATTAGAGTGTGTAGACCAGCTTGATGCACAAATTGATCAACTATAATGAGAGGTATAAGAACATTCACGACTCTTGAAATATTGGAAAACAGTTGGAGTTTAAAATCAGGATCGAAGAGTATGAAAAACTCATCTATGACCAGACATCGAGAATTGAAGAAAATTATAAGATAGTTAAGGGACTTGAGTAATAATAAATTAAATTAATGACTATACTATAAATTGAATAAAAATCAAGGGAAATGAAAAATAAACTACATTTTGGAATATTTTTAGATAAAGATATTTTGGAAATAGAAAAAATGTGGTTATAAAGGAGTATTGAAAACCTTGAATGATCAAAGATCTTCCTTGATGGGTAAAAAGTGAAATTTTAAATAATATAGGAACATAAAAAAGTTAAAAACCAGATAAATCAGTGTAAAGAGAAATAGAAAGTCCTAAATATCACAAAGGCACCAAATTTTCTAATAAATACATGCTCAGACTGAATAGATAACGGAGTGAAGAATAATCCTTAAATATCCAAAGAGGTTCTGTAGTAAAATACTTTTACAATAGAAGGGGTATGTTGAGGAATGGACATGAGAAGATAATTCCTCCTGTAAACTGTCAATTTTATATATTTTAAGCCCAAACAATGTCTTGGTATGAAGAGGAAAGGATCTATCTGAATGGGTAATCACCGTGATTTTAAAAAATTATAATAAGACCAAATACTTTATCAAATAGAATAAATAATTTCTAGGGATGTTGTTTTCATTTTTCTATCATTGGATATAAATTTATTCATTGCTGGCAAAGTAATGGTGGGAAAAATAATTAAAGAACCCCAGAACAAGTCAATTCTAGTGAAAAAATAGGAATTTCCCTTGAAAATAGGTAATCTTCTTTGGAAGAAGAATATTTTTATGATGAACAGATGCATTTTGAAAAGTTATTGAATAGGTTTTCTTCTTTCTCCACACAATTAGGTATCTCATGGATGGAAAATAATAAAATCAAGAAAGAAAACCTAGAAGCAATTTCTCTCAATGCTATGAAGAATAACAACACCCATATTTTTGAAAGAGAGTACACATATAACATGATAGTAAATGAATATTTGTTGAAAATTGTGAATTAAAGGGTTGACGGAACAGCTAAATTTAGCAATAATGGGGAGTTAGGGATCAGAGGAAGTGGAAATAAAGAATTAGTGAATAATGAGATAATGAAATGAAAGTTCTCTATGCATATGGTTTTCATCATAATCTCATAGGTGTGATTAATATCTATTAATTAGTATTTCTAGAGACATGTAATTAAAATAGGATTCAGTATCAAAGGGGAGATAGTAAATTCACTCATCAAGATCTTCAGGGCAAATGTTAATTTATATGAGGTTGAGATTAAAAAAACACATGTTTATTAATAATTGAAGAGTAAAAAAACATGTGGCACTAATGGTTTGGTCACATTAATAAATATATAATGGGAAATATATAGAATATTATGGTTTTCTTGGAATTCCTAATCTAAGGCATGATCGAGAAAAGACATGTGACACTAGAATGTGAGGAACTATGGTCTGGAAGTCATTTTGGCCAAAGAGAAAATGGAATCAAATCTTTTTAATATTATCCAATCATATGTATAACAACCCTAGTTTTTCTTACACACTTAAACATGAATTGATAAACAAAACTTCTAACTTTAAAAAACATATAAGATCAAGAATTCTAGTGTATTTGGGGTTAGGAAAATTACATAACATTATAGAACGTAAAACATACAATTTCTATTGAAAAATTATTTTACATTACCACACACATTCCTTCATACTTAGCATTACATGGGATAACATGAGTAAATTAATAAGAAAAGGGTGAACTATAAATCCTAGTAAGGGAGTAAATAAGGAAAAACATGAAGAATATAATAAATGTTAGGCAATAGGCATAACAATGTAGAATAAAAGATATATGAACAAAAAGGGATGATAAATCATAATTATCATAACATGGAAATGTTGCAACAAAACTAAACCTGGTATTAGCATGATACAAGGCTCATTGAACATGTATCATGATTAAAACCTCATTTCAATTGAATTATCATGAGTAATAAGCATGGTATTCACTACACAATGAATTTGACATGGAAAGTCGCGGTGCAATTTCTGCAGTATAACGGCATGATATAAGAATTCATAAAAATAGATGATGAGAGAGAAAGGGATGTATCATCATATTTACATGACATGGATAGTAAGGGGTAATATAGATACATTTCCCAACAAAATTAATGTAATTTAGATTCATAAAACAATGTAATTTCTTGAATGTTAATGAGAAGAAAGAAATTCCTTATGTAATTTTGACATTGTAATTGGTTTACATGGGAGGAATTAATGAGATTAAAATGGGAATATCATCATTAAAACATAAATAGGGTAGTATGGGGGAGGTGAAAAACTATACCCCAACATTTAAAACTAAAAATAAAAGGGCATAACAATATTAGGAAACATGGATAAAATGAGGAAGGAATTAATCCCTTACATGGAAGTGTGATCCCAAATCATTGGGAGAGGATTGAGAGGGAGGCTTATTGGGAGCTAGGGGAACCTTGGGAGGATTATAAAAAGAGTAGGGCAGGGGTTGTTCATGCACCAAAGGCTTTTAGTGAAGAGCATGTGAGATCTTGGGTTGGTTTATATAGGAATGTACAAGGAATTATTTATTATTTAGGTTTTGGACAACATGCAATAATCTAATGAAAACCATAAACCAGTCCATTGTTTTTTCCAAGGTTTATTCCAAATGGAACTGGAGAACAATATCTTATATGTAAAATGGATTAACTTCTTAAAATATTAATCTTTCTTATGTGGAGGTGAGTCACACGCTCAAGGAATTCAAGTTAAAAAGCTAAAATGTTTTACAAGTCATGGAGGGTCAACTAAAGCTTTGTAAAATTAATCAAAAAAATCTAAAATCACATTATTTTATTGATAAAACATATATTGGGTGAAAAAAATGTTTATATTATTTTATTACATCACTATTTGGCCATTATGATGTCGTAAAACACATTATATATTTAAACGGTAGATATTTTTAACAAAAAATTAGACTGTCTAAGAAAATTATGAAAAATACCCCATTGGATAATTTTGATGTCCTGATTCCAAACAAAATATTAATTTAATCGAAATAATTTTTTAAATATGTGAAGTTTTACTTTCTAAATAAACACAAACATTTATCTAAAATTCATGGGTTTTGTAAAAAACAACTTTTATACCTTAATAAAAATTACAATTGTATAAAAATTATATGATCATTTAGATTTAATAAAAATTAATTTAGTAATAATAATTTATTGAAATATTATTTAATTTAAAAATACATTAATTAATCAAAATATATTTCTTAATTGAATATTAACTAAAAATAGTATTTGTGTTTTAAAAACTATTTACAAAGTAACAATAATAAAATGAATATACATTCTTTATTATATAGAAAATAATGGACATAATCATAGGGATAGGGTCTTGTAACATAACCCCTGATAACACCCACATAAGACATAAGGTTCAGGTGTGAGATGGTGGTAGGCTCTTGGGGTGGCTCTGATAATATCACTCGGGTGGTAATCTCTACCAACATCGAATTATCACGTAGTCAGTTCCATTTGAGCATAACCTATTGAAGCTTGGCTTGGGATTGGTTAAGAGTGAATCCCAATGACACCACCTCCTTTTCACGCTCTAACAAATGGTCTTCATACAGGGAAAATTCACTAGATGAGGCCATCACTTCCTTGGTTTGAGTAAATTGGATTTGTTGAAGCCCTATATTTATACTAATCATGTGGTCACTATTCAACAACTATATTAGAAATGGTCACAATCCTTAATGGTATTTTAAAATACATAAACATAAAACCATAGAAGTGCATATGTTGTATGACCATTTTACATAATAAGACATTAAATTAGATCAATATTAATTTTCATTGATAAATGTTTGCGTCGTTACAATATGTGTGTGGTCCCATAAATATTGTTGGAAAATAGATAAATTGGTACTAAATTCTCTTTTTTATCATTATAGTGGAATGGAATAATTGATTTTTGTGAATAACAAACTGAAATTTCTTGACTACATAAAGAAATATTTCGGATGATTTGAGAATGAAATTCATGATTTAAATCCAGATTTTAATATTGAAATGGAATAGAGGACACATCCATTGAATGTGAAAAATTATGTTGTAAAAAAGAGATCAGGAATTACGTGTCTTTATTGAGAAAACCTCAACAAAATTTGGTCATTGAATGGAGAAATTGACTGCTGAATAATATGTCCAGAACTATGTTGATTGAGAGTTTTATTTCCCATCATTACTGGAAAGAGGATATTTAATTTATAGTTTACAATCATAATCAAACATAATTATTAATAGATGAGTATAGGAACCCATATGATATATGGAATGGAATTAATCCCTCACAAAATTATTTTCATCTTTTGGGAATTAAATGTTTCATATGAATCAAAGTGGGTAATCAATTATAGTATGGTGATGTTGTAGATGAGGAAATATTCCGAGGATACTCAATAAAGTGTAAAGCCTTCAAATAATACAATAATCTTCTTGAGAATATTATGGAGATAAATGATTTCAGAATCATTGAGGATAAAACAATGATTATCATGAAGAGATAATATGTTGATATGAATGAATATGAATAAAATGGAAGAAGGATAGTTTCAAGTAAAAAAATGGAACACTTTCCCATCATTTAGGTCTATAAAATGATAATGATTGATAAGTAGAATTAGGAGATGAAACCATTACTAATGAAGCTATACCAGAACCTCAAAAGAGAAATATAAGTGAAGAAGTTGATCAATCCAATATCATTGGGGATTGGAATGCTCCTATATAGACAAGGAGAATGAGTAATGAAAAACATTTTCCCCTCATATCAAGTATAGAACCAACCTCATTTAAATAAGCAGTGAATGATAAATCGTGGGTTATTTCCATGAATGAATAACATGATCATATTATCAAAAACAAGACATGTGTCCTTTTTTAGAGACCATAAAATAAAATTGAGGTTCAAACAAAGTGGATTTTAAGAAAAAATTTGATTCCCCTAGAAATTTGATCGGAAACAATGCATGTTTAGTGTGTAAATTATATAGGTAGATTGAATTAATTTATGTTGAATATTTTTTTTTACAGTTGCTTGACTACAGTTGATTAGGATCTTCCTTTACATGGAAATTCAATGTGTGTAAGAAGATTATAAAATGTAGTGAATATAGTATTCTTAAATGGATTTATTTAAAAAGAAAACTATATTGAACAATTAGTTGGATTTCTAATTAGTAATGATGAAGAAAAGTTTTTTAGATTAAATAAGGATCTTATGGTCTCAAAAAGTCACCAAAATCATGGTATTATAGACTGGATCATTATCAAAAGATGATTCAATTTAAAATAGGAGGTGTTGACTGTAGTCTCTATGCAAGGAATTCATATTGAGATCAATTTATGGTTCTAATGTATATGGATGATATCATATTTGGTGGAAGAGTGAATGGATTAGTGGATGAAATTTCAAGTCACATGAAATTGGATTTTTCAAAGTCCAGGATTAGTGAACTCATATTCTTTTGGGGGATTGAGGTTATTCAAAAGTAGGAAGAAACATTCATTTCTAAATCAAAGTATGTAAGATAACTTCTGAAGAAATTCAACATACAACACAAAAAAACAATGTTGAATCGTATTATATTTTGGTAAAAACATAGAAAGCAAGGGGATGGAAAATCTATTGATCCCAACATGTACTAGAGGGTCATTGAAATGTTATTGTATTTAATTGTAACATCGATAGATATCACCTTCACAACATCTTTAGCACCTTGATTCCAAAGTAATATGAATAAGAAGCATTTTAAATCAGTTAAAATAATTATTACATATATTCAAGGTACTCTAATCATTGTATTATAATATGCAGTAGAATGAGATAATGAATTATTAGTATATTTTGATGCTGACGGAGATAGAGATATTCTATATTGAAATTACATAAGTGGGGGTGCATTATTTATTGGAAAAACTATGTGGGATGGTTGAGCAATAAATAAGAAATTTTTTCTCCTAGAATGAATGATGTAAACTATATATTTGTGAAAAAGGTAGGCACATAGATAAAATTAATGAATCAATAAATAAATGATGTTATTGATGTGGTAACACATCCTATGGTGATACATTCTAACAAAAATAGTGGGATCAATCTTATGAAAATATTTGTTCTATACTCTGATTCAAAATATATTGAGATCATATATCACTTTATAAAAGAAAAGTTTAAACAAGGTGTGATTCAAAAATAACATGTTGGGACTAATAATAATGTAGATGAAATTATGAATAGGTCATTGGAAACAATCTTGTTTGAGAAACATTGGTTGAACATTGGTGTTTATCCACCTCCCAGTGCAAGAGGATGTTACAGTTAGTCCCCTCTCCCCATTTTTTTACTATTTTAATCATTTTTTTGGAATTAATATAGGTCTATGGGGGATACATGATCAAATGGAAGTTTAGTTTGATAAAAAAATAAAATAAAAATATATGTTCTTTAGTTTTTTAATGGTAAGATAAGTGAATTTCAATGAATTTTATGTTTATAGGTTTAGTTAGTGTTCTATAGAGTCGTGAAATTCTCTTTTAACACTCTAGTTTTCTACATTGAGATATTCTCACATAGACTTAGTGTGATGGATGAGTTATTTAATTTTAATTTGTTTTTTGGTCAGTAATGGTTATATATTTATTTTATCTACAAATTTATGATAAAATAATGGGGGGAGATTGTTGGAACGAAAGTTTCTCATAGATGGAAATAGAGTGTGGTTTGTGTCTATTAACAATAAAAACAATGGTTGATTGGGGATTCTACAAGGTGGGTAGTCTTATGGTGTATGAGGATTCAGTGTTGAATTTGGAATCATTTAACAGTGCTTACCAAATATTTCGATCTCAAAATCATAAGGAAGGGTATGTATAGTGAACCATGTATTTTTCAGGAATGTATATTCAATTATATTTTAAATGTATGGATTTCATGAAAAGTGGAGTTTTTTGAAGATGTGGATATTCATGAAAGAACCTGGTTTCATGAAAGAATGGCGTTTTGTGAAATAGGCTTCATGAAAATGGTTGAGTTGTGATGGGATGATAGTAATCAACATAACTAAGAAAATCATTAAAAACAGAATTATTTCATTGTAACTTCATGAATAGGAGGATCTTTATGATCATGAATATTGAGGTTTGGGAAAAAAGGTGGTGGATTTCTCAAAATAATTGTAAAGGAGGTGTTAAATAAATATATATCCACCCCTCAGAAGAACGGGTGAAGATAATTTTGAGAAAGAGTGAAATGCCTTGATTTTGGTAATGTGCATTATGGAAAAAATCCTTTTTCAAATATAAATATCTCTATGAATTCAAGATTCATGAAAAATATGTTTTAGAAATTATTGACATCACAAAAATTCAAAATATTAGGGTTTGAAAATACTATGGGAATCATGATTATTTAGAGCATTATAAAGGCTGGGTGCCTCATGAAGGTTGTGAGCATCATGATTGTTAGTGGGTCTTTGAAGGCTGAAATATCTTTGAAATAAAAAGGGGTTTCTCAAAGTCTATGACCTCCATGTATAGTAGTAATCAATGTCTGGTTTTAAGGAATTGTGATTTGAAATGCATCAATTTAGGAATACAGTGCAAGAATATTCTTTTGTTAATAAGGGACAAAGACTTAATTTCTCATTCTATTGAAGACACATCCATGTTGATAAATTGAGTAAGACTTCACCTAATATAGTGAGAAAGGGTTTTATGGAAATGGTGAAATGAGGTAGTGTTCTATCCCTAAAATTCATGTAATGGCAGTGATCCTAGAATAGACTAACAGTGTCCATTAAATTCTAATACAAAATAACTATTGAATCTTAATTGATTTAGGTATGACCAAAAAACTATCATCATGTGATCATTTGATATTCCCTTAATGGTGAACCAAAAAAAACTTCTATGTTGTGATTATTTTTCTAAATTAGGGTGTTGGATAATTACACGATTCCATCAGATAGGTTTAACAGGGTTTTAAAAATGTGGGGACAAATCCATCTCATTTAAAGAAAAAGTGGAAACCTTGATTCACGAATCCCCATAGGGTATTCTAGGGTCTTACAATATCTAACATCAACATTCTATCAAGACCTCCATGTTAAGGGATAATATGGGATTAGAGATAGTGTGTACGATGTATCTATTATAAAAACATGGATTCCCATTTAATTCCAAAAACAATACTGATTATATATCACTGCATATCTGACTATGCACTCATGTAAAAATAAAATAGGTCTTAACACTAAACTATGGTAGAAATTTAACTCAAATGGAAAGTAAGAACCACAATATTTAGATTATGCCTCTTCGAATTGAAATTATATAATTTATACCTAATTATAAAATTTAATATTGATCCATATAATAGACACACATAGATAGATTTGTTGTTAAGAAATAATTACATTTTCATGGATGAAATTTATTTATGTTGGGAGAATGTAACAACCAGATATTTCACTATATATTCAAGTTAAATAAATTTTATATTAAATAACATGTTTCACACACTATCACAAACTTTGAAAACCTTGATATTGTTTTGAATATTAAGCATGTCTCTTAAAATATACCCATTAATTATCTATTATAAATTATAGTAACCATATTATTAAATCAATATAAAAAGTAGGAGGAAATGGAATCCCAATGATTAAGTCTTCCATATGATACCTATTTTAATAAGATCAATAGGATGGAAGAAATTATAGGGTTTTACTTGGACCAATAAAAATCCATACTCAAGTAGTAATAGTTTGAGAAAACTAAATAAGGGAGAAGAACATGCTTGGTGATATTACCAGAAGATCAATAATAGTTCAACCACGACTTGAAACAATGACCAGAGCATAACTAATGCATGGGTATTAAAAGAAGACTATTAGGGATTATCAAAGTTTACATTAGGATTATATAAACATAAAATAAAATATCTATATTTATTGTTATATCTTAAATATTTATACTTTTTGAAATTCCATATTAGCTCAAGTCACTTTATCCATAACAACTCCATTTTATTAAAATTAGCATTTTATATTAAATAATAATTTTATTATTATTTAATAATAATAATATATCCCAATTTTATGAATAAAAATTTAAACCTATATCAATTAGTAACTTATTAGAATAAATATCATTTAATAGGCCAAAACATGTTTTCTAACAAAAACCATTTATTAATATTTCATTTTTAATATTAAAATTAAAATTTTAAAATTTTAAATTGTTAATTTGGAGTAATTAACTTCATATTTGTTTTTATCATGGAAAAGATATCTGATGATTATTTTCTGTGATTTTTTCTAAAAAATGGGTTTTTAGGTGAATAGTACAATATATTGTATTTAAGAATACACCAATTTTTTTGGAATTATTAATTTAAAATAATTATTTATGAATATATGAAACTCTTTTATTGATAAAATATTTATTTTATAAGTGGAATTGTGAACTCAAAAAAATTACTCAATTTTATAAACATATTATTATTGTTTTATAAATTTAGTAGTATTTCTGTTATAATACATTATACATTTATTATTTTAAAATTTATTTTTATCTCTTTTAGAAATAGTATCATATAAAATAATTTGATATTTTTTAATCAAAAATTTCATTTTAGTTTAATGTGTAAATTTCATTTTCAGACATTAATTACATTACAATGGAAAATATTAGTTTCCACTATAGTACAACTATTTTTCAAATAATTTAATTTTCTAAATATTTTTTTTTCAAAAATTAAAAGGATATATGTTAAATTAATACACTAATATTATGTTTAATTTTATATAAAAAATAATTAAAACTAATTTATATTGAAATAAACATCAAATAACATAAAATCCTTGTAATAATTAAAAATTATTTTCTAAAACACATATTTTTTAAACACATTATATTTTTATTTAAAAGATAGTTTTTTTCATATTTTGAAATTGAATTAGGTTAAATGGGTTCATAACATAAATGTTTTTAATAAGGTTGATAATATATTTTTAATGGAAAAATATTGACCGTGATTAATATTTAATCAATATTAACAAGTCTTAAAATGGGTAATCTAATGTGGTTTGAATTTTACTAAACCAATTAGACACATAAACCTTCTAGGATTACCTTTTTAGGTTGTGAAGTTACACCTAAATTTCCCACCATCATTTTCCTTCATAACCTATCTATATATCATGAAATTCTGTCACCCATTACCAAATATCCTTTTCCAAAGATTGGCCCCTCTTTTTCACCTATAGAAGGTGCTCACTTCATCCTTTTAAAATTCCACACCGTTAATTCTAAGTTCTAATTTTAATCTACCCAATTTAATTATTTTAGATCACTTATATAAATTTTCCTACCTCTATCCTTAAAAATGTTCCTCAAGTCCTTCATTTGTAATGTATAAATTAAAAGAATATCCAAATTCCTAATATACAAATTACCAACCCTTTCACTTCCTTTATTTATCTTTATCATCCACCATCCTCCAAATCCAATTTAAAAATATTTAAAAAATTATAAAATTATAGATAATATGCTTAAATTTTATTATATTTATAGTATAATAATTATAAATACCCCACTAATTAATTAAAATAGCTGTAAACATTTATCATGTGTGTTTACGGACTACCACCTATACGAAAGAAACATTTTTTGTTTCACTACCTTTTAGGGATTGTTCATTAATTTTTTTTAGTGAATAGATATGAAATTTAAATAAATAATTTTATTCTACAAGTATAATTAGGGTATTCAAAAATTTATTACAAAAATAAGAAATCATTGTAAAGATTACTTCTTATAATAAATATTTCACGAGAAAAAAATAAATTTATTTTTAAGTGAAAAATTATTGTTCATTAATTGTATTCCTATAAATCATCAGAATTATGAATCTTAAACAAAAAAACATCTAAATAATTTCATTATAATTTATTTATAATTAAAATAGAAAAAAGTGTATCTTCTTTAGCTATACTCAGGCATATTTTATAACATGATCTTATTATATTGGTTTAAGAACCTTTATAAAAGTTTATATAAGTTTATATCATGTATAGAATTGGAAAATTTATATTGGATATTAATAAGTAAATATTTTTCTCTATTTTTCTTAATATAAACATTTACCTCATTAACTAATTTAGCCCTATTAATTTCTTTAAATCACAAAAACATTCTTGTCACCAATTTCATCTATAATAAATTTAACCAAAAATATGAAAGGATGAAATCAAAAGTTTATAAAATATCCTAAAACAAAATTTCTAAAAAAATTATGAATTGGGAATGATAAGAATTATATGATGAATGAATAACAACACCGTGATTATGACACTCGATCAAAATTATCAAGATTACTCAGACCCAAATATAAAAATTTATAAGAACTAACTAATATACATGTAGATAACAACTACAAATTATGGGGTATTTATATGAATAAGTATTTTAGGTAGGTGATTAGTAAAATATTTTTTTATAAAGGTTGTTAAGGAAGATTAATGAGAATCGAAAAGTATATGTAAGAAAATTTTGGTATGTCCAATCTATTTATTCAACCTATGTAGTTTCTTCTAAACTTTGAGCATTTATGAATACCTATATTCACCAATATCCATTTTCATATGATGTTAACTTTTATTTATCTGAGGAAAAACTATATCTTACTTGAAACCACCTTTCATGAATGATTTTTTTTCCAAAAAATAATCATATTTTTTTAATAACTCACAGCCTCTTTGGTGTAGATTTTTCTTAAATGGTCCTTTATTTAAAAACCATTATTTCACTTTCCCCTAATGTTATACTTTATTATTTGGATATACAAATATATTTCAATTCATATTATCTTTATAATTTTCATTTATACATAATTCTTTACTACTCTCTTTTATGATTTGGATTTCCTTTTCATTATTATCTTAAAAGGGATCAATTTTCAATTGTGTTATCCTTTTTAAATTACCTACTAACAGATTTTATGACGTTAATATTTTCGACGATTTAATTTGGTTTGAGTTGATTTAGCTTATGTGGATATTTTTTTGACACCATTTGAAATTTATTTTCCAAATCATTCTTATTCCTGGGTTTTAATAATGTGATTATTTGATGTTTTTATGTATCACAAATGTGTGTGATTAATCTCTATATAATGGTTTCACCCCATATAGCCCTCTAACGCATTTGGTAAATCTTAAAATAACATTAGATAATGGTAAAATTAATATTTTTGCTTGATCTAGATGTCAAAATAGATTTTGATTCCTAATCTACTATAGTAAACATGTTTTGATTCTTTATCCACATTATTGTGTTTCTATGTTTCTATTTTTTCCACACGAATTTTTATATGTGAATATTATATGCTCCAAATCTCATGATTTAACACTCATTTTTTCCAATATTTATTCTATGTTATATGTTCAATTATATGAAATTATGTATTCTCCAATATTTAGATATGAACTGTTATTGTGATTTTATGCTCCTTAAATCCAATATTTCTCCCCATATTATTTTTTCTCCAATTATAATAATCCCACAAATGGTTACACATTGATATTATTGTTTTTTCCTTACTGGGTGTTTTATCTCATCCCATTCTTATGTTTTAATATCCCTAGTCATGTGGTTGAGTTTAAGTTATGAGATGTCTGTAGGAACACCCAGTATGATAAAATTATGTGGAAATGATCACAAGAATTTTAGAATAATTCTATTTTATATCATGTTTCCAAAGACACTAAACATATAAATTATTGGTATGTTTGGATTATTATGTAATGTGATGTTTTAATTATGGAAATGTTATAAAATAAAGGAATGTTCAGATTCAGTCACCACACTAAGGATATCATATGAAATCTTTTCATCATGAAATAAAGCATGGATTTCCCATTGTCTAATTTCATAATTTACAATATAACCCCCTGAAATTATAATATATGATCACATTCAAATTATTTAATGTGTTTAATAGATTTCTCCAAAAACTAAATTAAAGAAAAAAACACCTTGATATGTTTAGTCTACTAAAATCTATCTGTTTAATTAGTTGGAATGATTAAGTGTAATCATATGATGAAGTACTTATATAACAAAAAAAACTACATCATACATTTTCTTTTAAATAGAATGAACTGTGAATTGGTATACCAATTCACACTTCTAAAAATATATTAAACCATAAATGGGGTACAATGTTTTCAAAAAGTGCAATGAGCTTGCACCAGTATGATATTAACTGAAAATGACAAAGAAGAAGTGGTAACAACCAAAAAAAGAGCAATAAAAACAATTTGTAGCAGACAAGTCATCACCTCACTGAAATTATCCTTTCTAGTCCATGCTTTACACAAGAAATCAGAATCATCCCAATGACCAGTTCATCAATATTTGAGTAACCTTGAAATGATTAATGAAGTCGGAGCCCGAAACTCTTCCATCCCAAGAACAGAATGAAGAGAATTATTTTATTTCAATAGTCATCCTTTGACAACAAGTTGTCCAAAATCTAGGGTGCAAGAAACAATTTTAAAAACTAGAAGATACTACTCCCTGAAATGATATGAATTATGAATGCCTATAGAAATCAATAAGACATTATGAGATATCAAGAATAACACAAGTCATCCAGCCAAAAGTAGTAGATCAAAAGAACATGTCTCCATGCAGTAGCTACATGAAGCCCTAGTAAATCTCTTCCTTCAAGAAATACATCACAGAGAAATCCTTGTGTTGAAATATTTTCCGCTCGATGTAGATTGAATCTTTGGAGTCCTCTCACCCAGTGACAACATCCAAAAAGGATCGATAGTCTGTGTTAGGGTTTCTTTGAGGAATGACTGTACATGGTGTCCTGAAAGTATATTGGCAGGAGCATCAATCATAAAGGGAAGTGGCATCGCAACCCCTATAGAATTACTTGCTCTGTGTGAGTATCAAGCTCACTTGTAGACCAAAACCCGGATATGAAAACCAAGTGGAATTTCTATCAATGAGCTTCTCCAAAAAGTGTAGTGGTGTGAAGTCATTCCACTAAGTGACAACCATTAATTGTATGAAAATGAAACTTAACCAGAATTTCACTATCTTACTTCAAGTCTCACCAATAGCGGAGATTGGGATGAAATAGAGAGATGATCACACCAAACACATTAGCTCAACATGCTGTTAAATGAAAAAGTGTCACTAAATCATCAAATGAATAGATCCTACAGTATGCTGTTGGATCCAAGACTGAAGCAGCAATACTCGAAAAAGTAAAAGGGACTACATCATTCCACAAAAAAGTCAGAAAATCCAGATCAAACTGAAATTGATGATCACAAAATAGGCAGCCTTGTAGTCAACTCATAGGAGGCTGAGAAATAGAAACAAAATCAAGCAAAAAAAGGGAAGAGTCCTAGAAAACTCAGAAAACTACAAAGGACTCAATCATAACATGAAAAACAAAGCATAGAAAGACTCACTCCCAAGGGATGGCCTTGAATTCAATGTCAATATTTCTTTTATATTCCTATACCATCCTAATGAACATATTCTATTAATGTCAAGGTATTCATTAGTGGTAATGATCCTCTCTGTGAATTTCTATAAATTGATTGCATCTTGTTCATCCATCCAGGCATCAACTATATCCTCCACATCCTCTTCAATGCAATAGGCGTCTCTATAAATAGGTTTTTTATTTCTTTCATCTTCATCCTCATCTGAATTAGAGTCATCCTAATATATTTCAGAGTTAGCATTTGGTTGCTCAGACATAGTTGGGAGTGGTGGAAACATCTTCTTAGTGGCTTCAAGAGATCTTGTGAAACTTTTTGTTTCAAGGTGAGACTAATCTCTCTCTTTAATTGTTTTTCTAGGATTTGGGGTGATAAAACCATCAGCATCCACCATTGTTTTTCTCCTTTCCTAGAACATTATTTTTAGAAATATTCCTCAATTTTATTAGGATGATCATCAACTTCAAGCAAGGATTCACTAGAATCAGAGTGTTCACCTTGATCCATATCTCTCGCATCATGTGATTCAGGATAGTTCCCATATTCCTACACTAGGGGGTAGGAATAGTGGAATCACTCAAAGCCATAGCCCAAGAATCAATAGAGGCTGACATCTTTTGAGAGTTGCAATCAGATTGAGAAGGCAGAGCATTGGAAACCATGATCTCTTTATTAGAATCTATTTTCTTCTCTCCAATAGAAAAATAACCAACATTAACTACATCACAGACATTTACCTCATCAATTCCAGGACTCATCATTCCTTTTTCGTCCCAGGAAATAGTCTTGGCCTTAGATTGTGTGGTTTTATATCCACATTCTTTCATATCATTCCCAAGAATAAAGCAAGAAGAGCAGTGATCGAGAAGTCTTTCATGGAAAATGTCTTGGAAGAAACCAAATTCACCATTCTAAATCCAAATTTGGGACATAATTTCTTTAGAGACATAAATTTCAACACAAATCCTAATGAATAATGGTCTATAGAGAGTCCTCGTTATCGAATCAAGTTTAATAAGATTTGCAATAAGCATGGAAATCGGGAAAATGGATTTTTTTAAACAAGTGATGTGGGAGCCCAGGGTGACCTATCCACATCGGGATGATGGGAGGTTTAGAAGTGGGGTTGAAATTTGGGGACCATTTAAGAACTCTCCTAGAACATCCCCCAAAAAATAATGATCGCCTTGCCCATAGCCTATAGTAATCATCCTCATAGGAAAGGCGGAAAAAAACATTCGACGAGTTTAAAAGATCGGGATTAAAGCCAAAAAATATAATGGTGTCAAGAGTATATCTTAAGAATTTCAAAGACAGTCTACGAAAAGGAAACTTTCCAACAAGTAAAAATCGTAGATTTGAAGCAAGAATATTTACCTCATTATCTAAAAAGGAAATCTTCGGCTGACCACGGTGCCGAAAATGCTTAGGGTAAATGGGAAGGTCAGGTGTTGTGGAAACATTTCTACTAGAATCAATGTAAGTAGTGGATCTTCCAGCAACCACATTAGTGAAGGTTCTCGGTGCTAGAGTAGGGTTTCATTCCTGGATAGCCATTTATTATCAAAAAATCGCATCATACATGAATGAAATATGATCAGTATATCTAAAATTACTAATAGTATCATATTAATCTTATAAATGTATTTTTTATAAATATTTTTTATTTATTCCATATGAATTTCTTATTTCAATTACTTTTAATTAATTATTATAATTATATTGGATATAAATAATAGGTTAACAAAAATTTAATTTGTAAATTATAACAAATATTTATGTGAATGGTTAATATTCAAATAACATTATTTCATATAAAAAAACCATGATTATATATCAACTTTTTATTTTCATTTTTAAAAAAAATGAACATTATTTATAGATTCATAATAGTAATATCTTCTTGAGAATAATTTTTAGGCTTTTTTTAAGAATGATTTTTTGGTGAATAGTGGAAAATATTATTTTTACAAATAACTTGACTTTCATAAAATTATTAGTAAATAAGTATTGATTGTAAATTTATGAATCCTTCTTGTAAGACCAAATATATATTTTTATAAGTGACTCTATAATTTTTAAAATGTTTCATTTAATTTAAAATCCCATATTTGACCTTTTATATCATATGTTATGTTTTACAAAAAAATTATCATAAATTTAGTATTTTAGAATTAATATTTATCACTATTACAAATTGAATCAAAAAAATTATTTATTTAAAACATAGAATAATTATATAAAAGTTATTTAATAAGTAATATATTATTTTTATGCAAAAAAAATTTTATACATTGGGTAAAAAATAGTTACCATAGTGAAAGCATAAATGGAAAAAAGAAATTGTTCATGGGTTAAAAAGATTTATACATGATTAAAATATTTTAAATTTGTATTTTGAGAGAATATAGACAATATATCATACTCCAATAAATTATTTCTTATTTTGGATCAACATGACTTGTTCAACATGTGCTCCCTTTATATAATGTTGAAATATTTATCAAAATGTGATTATCACCATCCATTAAATACTACCCCAAAAATTCATTTTACTCATGAAAAAATTCCCTTATTCCATCCTATTGAATCCTATTTTTCACTTTTTATCTTTTTTTTCACAAGATAATATCAAATTTCATCCATTTTTAAGTTTTTTACTTTCTAAGTCTCAAACTTGTCAATGTGAGTAGTAAATTTTACTTAACTCCATTATTTCCTTTTTTCAATTTTACAAATATAATTTTCAAGTCATTATGTAATAAAATATTTATTTCTTATATAATTAATTTTATTATTATATAAAAATAATAATTAATCTAATTTTACCTTTTTTATTAATAAAATCATAGGCGACATTCATGTGTGTTTATGTGGACAACTACAACCATAAAATGCCATGTTTTTTCCATAACCACCTTACACAAATAGTGGAAGTGTTGAATTTATTTAATAAGTATTGTATTTATAACATTTTTTTATATTAGTAACATTTTTTTATCGTTGAGTTCATGATATAAAAAATTGGGGATCTTATAAATGATTTGATCAACAAACAATAATCATTAATTCAGTCATTTAAAATGGTCTTACTAAGGGGAATATAATATTTTATTTCAAATTAATGACATTAGATAAATTATATCATCTATATAATTGTATAATATTATGATATATAAAACTTATAAGAAACAAATAATATCATTGTGCATATATTATAGTTATATTTAAACTAAACCACCCAATAATCATCGATTTATCATGGTAGATTCATGTTTTGGTCAGTTTAACAACTTATATGATAAATACTATGAATTTATATAATGTATGAGTGTAATAACATATTTTCAAGTATAATACGATATAAAAATATAAATAATACTTTTTTCATTGAAATTTGAAAACTAATTTTTTATCATTACTTAATAAATCACACTTTGTTCAATAAGAATGCCTGAAACATGTTCGTCGTCAATTTTACCCTCACGGATAATAATCCAAACTACAATGAAATGAAATTATAGCCTTATAAAAAATCATTGTATTGATATTATAGTACCTTATATGATATAATAGTGATATACATTATAAAAATAATAGATACCAACACAGCCTTTACCAAACCAGTTCAAAGCGATAACGATTTCTTACATCGGGTGTAGAAAATAGAATAAAGCTGACTAATATATATAAATGGATTTATTATAAATATGGAGGATAAATTATAATAGTTATGAATATGGTTATTGATTTGTATTTAATAAAATTAATGTAATTATTCAGAACATTAGGTTGATGTTCAGAATGAATCAGAATAAAGCAAGGGGTTTCTGTCTAAAATTAATCTGACTAATAATTGAAAATTAATATTAAACCAAAAGAGAATAAATGGAATGCTAAAAAATATTTAACGGTTGTGAAAATAATTAATTGAAGAAAATTAACATTGATAACTTCAACATATTTAACTTGATGGGATACAATACTCAAGTATACTAACATCCAGTCATGTTTGTTACATTTGGAGGCCAAAATATCTCCCACCATGTTGCCATGCCTCCACGAGTGAAAAATATTGACCTATAGATAATGAGTGGATTTTTAGGATCTAATGTAATAAATTATTTTCCATGTACATTATTATTTCCCCATTAATTCAATGTTAACAATTTAAAAATTTGACTCTTTATCAAATAATTAGATGTTGTGGGACTTGTATAAGTTGAGCACCTATAATGTAACATAAGCTATAAATACCGAAAAATTCCATATAATCTTTTTTAAATTATTTGGGATTATTATGAGTCTTTGAAAATTTACAGCGCATGATTCCGAG
The DNA here is from genome assembly GCA_963277665.1 of Viscum album. Lineage (NCBI taxonomy): Eukaryota > Viridiplantae > Streptophyta > Magnoliopsida > Santalales > Viscaceae > Viscum > Viscum album. The sequence goes on along the minus strand of OY728120.1, from coordinate 252,101,502 downwards.
ACTCAGTGTTCCCAGAACTGATATTTTAACTTTTTAAGGTATATTCAGTAAACACGTGGGTGACATTTTCTATCATTTGACCCGGTTCTCAGATTAAAAATTAGAGGGCACCATTGAATCCACCGCGCCAGGATTCAATTAAGGGAGGCATAACATTGACCACAATAGGTTTTGTGAAAAAATTAGTTTTGTTGACTTTTAAAAGAATAATAAAATAACCTAAAATTGTTATTTTATTATTCAACAAACAGATGAGCAGCGGTGGCGAGATGGGTGAGTTTCTAGCCATTTAATGGCTTGAATCTCCTATTTTGTAATCAAACCATTGAATATTAATATTTTCATTCATTAATAAACCTCATTAATCTCTTGTTGAGTTAATCACTTTTACCCCTCTATTTAAGTGAGGCTAGGGCTTGTGTTTTTTAGATGGAAGGGAGGAACCTCTTGAGAAGTACCACAGTGTTTCCTAACAATGAATAACAGATATAGAAACATTGGAGGAATCAATTCTGAATTGATGAACATCATTGGCTTCATAAAATGTGACTTCCTCTTCCGCAAGCCACGACGTCTTCACCGATTCTATGGTAAGGGTTGTATATATTTAAATTCATGTGAATTGTTCCTTTTTCACTTTCTTGAAGCATGAAGAATCGCGTAAATGTTGAATGGGGTTTAACATTGTATTTATGTGATGTATTAATTACTCTCACTTGTTATAATGCTAACGCAGAGGGCACGGGCCAAATGAACAAGGCATGGACCCACCGCCGCTTCAGATTTGGACGTTTTATTGGGGGTGGATTTCCAACTAGACGGTTATTAGAATCCGAGAGCCATCCCGTGATGGAAGTAAACCGGAAGGCTCATAGGCATGCTCGAAAGGGAAAATGGACAACCGAAGCTCACCTAGAGGCCTGCAGAAGATGCATAAATGTGGCACCAGTGTAACAGCACCGACGACCTCTGCCTGCGGGTGATGGAAGCACCCGGCATCGTCCGTTCATGGTGGTAGTGGGTGGGGAATCATCGCACGCCCCGAAGGGGAGCCGCTTCACCAATCAATGGAAATAGTGGGGGTGGCCAGCTCTCAGCCAATCGCATTGACTGAAGGTGGCATGTCGTCGCACACTGCGGGGAGGAGGTTGCAGCTTCGAAGCCGCAACGATGGCGGAGGGGACCTACACCCCACGTGTCCCACAGACAGGGGGTGGCACCCCATTGTGACCCCAATTAAAATACCTGAACGGATTTGTCTTCCGAGGATGGGTTCAGCCACCCAGCTAGCAAACTATGCCAGTTAGCGGGTCGGGCCGCCCGGTGGGCCATGCCAAGCCGAGTCATGCTGGGCCGATTCGAGATCCAGCAGGCTGAGCCCAAGTCCCAGTCCTTCGGGCCCACCGCGGCTCGACCCCCTCAGTTCGTGCCAGGTCAGTCTCTGGTCAAACCCATACTGGGTTGGGTCAACCCGAACCAGGTCAGTTCTGGTTGGACCAAACAAGGTCGAGTCAGGTTAGACCGGACCCTGACCCCTTTCCAACCCAGATCCACTTAAAAGTTTGTATATCACAAACATGAAATCTATTTGATGAACCATATACTACACTATAATCCTTGGAAAGAGATAGTTCTTTTGAAATACTACACCTGAGTTTTGGAGAATGTTGGAGTACAACTGGGTTGGATCGTACTAGAATCCAACCGAGCCCTCAGCAATAAAATGCTTATAACTCTCAAATCTGGCGTCCGATTGACGAACCGTCTTTTGTGTAGGAGCCCTAATGACATGAAGGATCGTTGGGATAGTTATTTGTGGGACATTGTTCCAGTTTTTTTGAACTATGGCTTGGGGATGGGATCCTCCCAGAATCAAGCGTACTATGTACGGAAATCCAGTGGCTAGCAAAGACGTGAAGAATGAACAGTGATCTTGTGTTGGTCAGCACTGAGAAATCTGATGTGGATCAGCACCGAGTGATCCATTTTGGATTAGAACCTAGCGATCCTGTGTGGATCAGCACCTTTCTATCTTTTGGGGATCAAAACCTACCGAACCTGTGTTGATCAACACCTATCAATCCTGTGTGGATTAGTAGCAAAGCCCATAACAGAATAAAATGATCTAGCTTTACGACTAATCATATGTACATCGTGCTTATGTTAAACCTGGTATGAAGTGATTCTTTCTCTTTGTGCATTTTGATTGAGATCATGCTTTTCATTTTTCCTTAGTAAAATTCTCATAGACCTTCGTGGGTATCGGGTTCCCTATAAGGTATTGTTATAATCACCCCTACACTGGCTTTGCCCGCTCCTTATTGTGTCTTGTCCAGATGACGGGTAGCCTTGAATGAGACATGGGGAGCTAGGACCCAACGATGGATGGTGGAGATGTTTTTCATGGAGAGCTGCAAAGAAAAGCTGTACCTACCCCTTTATGTAGGATTTGTGGCAGACTATCTCAGGAGATGTTTTCTATTTCTCTATTGTAGTTGTCTTTCTTTTAGTTGGTCATGCATTCTGGCCCCTTTACTTTCATTAAACACTTTTACTACTATAGTTTTACATGGTGGATGCATTGGTATGTGTCATTAGACTATGTGTTCGTACAGGTTTAAAATAAATTCCTTCTCTTTTTAGGGATATGCCTTTCTGTAGCTAGTCACCATCCCCTAGACTATGGAAGGCGGGCTTGGGGTAGTCACGGCATGGCTCCCAGGGGATGGGTCATGGAAACGTTGTATCAAAGGATTAATTAATTCCAATGAAATAAGACTCTGATATTTCCAATGGAGTAATAGTGTTAAGTGTTTTGAGTATGGTTTCTATTTCGTGGATTCTAGTGTTGGTGCGGCGGCAGGCATATCCATACATAAGGACCCTAAATTCTGATTTCTAGCTTGGTGCAAGAAAACACTGATTGTGTGTGTTTTGGAAATGTGTTACTTTTGATCTCTTTTGAGCCAGCTCAACAGGTATAACTTATTAACTGTGGATCACCTATTTCATTTCAGGATGCCTCCACAAAGACATCCAGCATGAAATCTAGAGAGGGTTCAGGATGACGACCCGCCAAGCGATGAGGTTTCAGTGCACGACCCTCTTTCAGCGATAGAACATTCCGGTGGTTCACCAGAACCACCACCACCCATTGGGAAGATTTTTACACCATCCCCACTAGCAGATGGTGCACACCGACTGAGAAAATTTCACTAGTTCGAGATGTAGAATATATCGATGTTTTTAGGCGAGACAAATCCCCATGTAGCTGAGGACTAGAAGGAGGTTATGGCTAGCGTCTTCTGCCTAGTTGGAACACCAGCAGATTAGATGGTGATCCTAACTACTGGCCCCTTCCTGTACATAGTAGGGAGATGGTGGAGAATGATGCTTCAGTTACATGACAAGGGTATGCTCACTGTGATGGACTTCGAGTGTCTTTTTAGGTCAGAGTTTGCTCGAGTGAATCTATGCTCTCGGCACATTAAACAACTCCTTCACTTACAGTAGGGCAGCCGAACAGTGTCCCCGTACTCGTCATGATTCAATGACCTCTCACACTACTCCACTGACATGGTACATGACCCATTATTTAGGGTCTGGCCCTTTAAGTAGGGTCTCTAGTGTGATATCATAGAATAAATGATATCACTCAATATCCTAATGTAGAATGGAGTGCTTGAGAAAGAATTATTAGTGGAGAGATTCTTAGTTAAGTAGGAACCAATGGTTAGATCCATCACCGGATGACAGGTAGTCGAGTTATCTACATCATGCATTAGGAAGATGATACAGAGGTCCAAGTCGGACAGACCTTCCGAAGGACGACCCCATCAAGTAGGGATAGAGGTGCGGAGCACATGAGGTAGAGCAGGCCAGCAGAGGAGAAATTTGTGCTTCACGTGCAGCGGGTAGGGACACATAGCTCGTGACTTCCCGAACCTTTGTACAGATGATAATAAAATGTTTTAGGAACTTCCAAAGTTGAGGTAGAGATTCAAGCGAGGAGGCCCATAGGTCGGTGGATGTGGAAGAGGAGTAGTTCATGCAGTAGGTGGTGGGAGGCGATTTGATGTTCTGCCACCACCACCACCAGGTGGTCCACCCCAACCTCAGAGTGCATGCAGATAGAGATGATCTTAGCTTCATGCAGCTAAGGCCTATGAACATGATGTTCTAGAGATTATTTGAGGTATGATCTGTGTCTACTCCTCCCTAGCTGCATTACTTATAGACATAGGTGCCAGTCTCTCTTTCATTGTCACGACTCTCTTTCAGAGGTGAGAGATTCTGGTAGAGTCATTGGCTCAATACATATGATTAGATACTCCTATAGGAGAGGATTTGATGATTACACCCTGGTGCCAGTAGTGTGAGCTTACTCTAGGAGGCGAGAGCATTGGCTGGGATCTCCTAGTAGCGGTGTTGAGGCCTTACAATGTCATATTGGGTATGGACTGGTTATCCCCGTTCCCTGATTAGATTGACTATCTTAGGAGAAATGTATAGTGTGTCTGTGAGGATGGGACTAGGTTTTCCTTCATTGATGAAAAGGGAACCTTTGCATCATAGGATGGACTTACTTGGAGGAGGTTGCAGCTGATCACTCATCATTTGGCTAGACTTACCCTCAGAGAAGTTGACATGAGGAGTCTGAGTTATCCTATAGTGGTGGAACAATATGTTGATGTCTTTCTTGATGATGTTCCAAGATTACCTCCTCAGAGAGAGTTAGAATTCTACATTGACATGTACCCAAGGACGACACTGATATCTACACAAGTATATCGGATGGCTCTTGTAGAGCTTCAAGAGTTTCGGGTATAATTGGAGGACTTTCAAAGGAAGGGTATCATAGGGCCCAATGATTATCCATGGGGATCCCCGATTTTTTTCACCAAGAATATAGATGGGAGTCTGAGGCTCTATGTGGACTATTGGTTCCAGAACCATGTGACCATGAAGCATATGTATCCACTCCTAAGGATTGATGATCTCTTCGACCAGCTGAAGGGAGTATGATGTTTTTTGAAGATAGAACTCAGATCGGGCTATCATCAGATTAGATCATAGGATGAGGATGTATCAAAGATAGAATTCAGATGTCGGTGTGGCCATTATGAGTTCTTGGTGATTCCCTTTAGCAACACCAGTGCTCTGGCAGTTTTCAAGGGGCTCTTGAATAGGCATGGTCTATGTAGTCTACTGTGATGCATTAGGGACCCGATTAGTTTTTGTATTGATGTAGGAGCGAGCAGTGATCACCTACAGCTCATGGAATTTAAGACAGCATGAGATGAAATATGCTACCCATGACTTGGAGTTTGAAGCAGTGGTATTTATGCTGAAGAAGTGGTGACACTACTTAATTAGAGAAAATTTTACAATCTACGATGATCATAATATTATTAGGTATATTATCTCATAGAAGGACTATAACCTAAGCCAACAATGATGGCTAGAGATCCTCCAGGACAATGACTTCGAGAGAGTCTACACTCCTTGGAAGGGGAACGTAGCAGCATACACACTCAGTGGGAGGTCTGGTCTATAGTGGCTGAGTGAGGTGACAGAGCTTTTAGCTGCATTGCAGGTATCCTTTGTGGTTAGTAATGAAGCATCATACCTCCAGTATATGATAGATACTCCCCCACTCCTTCAGCATGTCCGGGAGGCACAGCTTGGGGATGTTGACTATGAGACACAACATGCACAGATATCCTCAGGATAGGCTCCTAATGGATTTTTTTAAGGTGGGAAACACATAATCCTCTTTAGAGGACACACTATGGTACCAGTGATGCTAAGAGAGGAAGTGTTGATGGAGTTCCAAACACCCCCTTTGGCAGTACATCCTATAGTGGCCAAGATATACCAGGACCTATGGCATTAGTACTAGTGTCCATGGATGAATAAATTAGTGGAAGAGTTCACATAATGATGCCTTACTTGTTAGCAAGTTAAGGCCGAGCATCTGGTACCAGTAGGAATAGCTCAGCCACTTGAGGTACCGAAGTGGAAGTGGGATGGTATATTCATGGACACTGTGACAGGGCTACCATGTACGTTCAGGGGCCATGATTCCATCTATGTGATCATTGACTGACTCACCATGTTGTCCCACATACTACCCATCTGATATCAGGCTTCAGTAGAGAGCTTGGGACGTCTATATATAAAGAATATTTTATGTCTTCACGGGGTCCCATCGAAGATCGTCTCAGATCACAATTCTCGTTTACATCCCATTTGTGGAAGGGATTATAGGAGCCGTTTAAGACTCACCTACACTTGAGAACCGCCTTCCTTCCTCATACAGATGGCCATATGGAGTGGACCATATAGACACTCGAGGACATGTTTCATACTTGTGTCCTTGATTTTTTCCATAATTGGGAGGACCACCTTCCCCTAGTGGAGTTCACTTACAACAAAAGTTATCACACCAACATCGGCATGGCATCGTTTGTGGCTCTATAAGGGCAATCTTGTAGGAAACCACTTTGCTGGACATACCCAGGGGAGTCAGCGCTTATTAGTACAGAGATGGAAAGGGATACCACAGAGAAGGTGCAGATCATCTAGGAGAGGAGGAATATTTCACAGAGAAGGAAAACGTCTTATATTGATAGGAGATAGAGACCCTTGGAGTTTGAGGAGGGATATCAGGACTTTCTACGGGTCTCACCCCGATGAGGATTAGGTAGGATTGGTTAGGGTGGCAATCTATCTCTAAGGTTCATATAACCTTACCAGATCCTTAACAGAGTAGGTGAGGTGGCGTACCATCTAGCTCTTCCCCCAAAAATGCACCGAGTGCATGATTTTGTCCATGTGTCACACCTGAGGAGGTTTGTGCATGATCCATAACACTTTATCGACTGGGGTGAGCAGGTCATCAATGATGGGGAGACGTTTTCAGAGTTTTCGGTGGAGATAGAGGATCGACAGGAGCGGGTCCTTTGTGGGTGGTTGATTCCTCTGGTGTGAGTTCGTTGTCAGCATGAGAACCTCTATGAGATCACCTAGGAGTGGTAGGCTCATATACGTGCTCGGTACCCCCATTTTTTCCCCTATTTTTGTTGTAGATTTTATGGAAAACAATTCCTATGGTGGGGAGAATGAAAAGACCCCAAAATTCCGTATATTTTTTTTAAAATTATTTGGGATTATTATGAGTCTTCAAAACTTAACGGCGCTTTATTTCGAGGCCTGGTGTGTCCGAAATGGATTTTTGAACTTTTTTTATGGTACGTTAAATAAACTTGTGGGTGAAATTTTTTATCTTTTGAATAGGATCATCGGTTAAAAATCTGAGGGCATCGTCGAATCCACTATGCTGAGATTTGCTTAATTGAGGTTTAACTTCAACAACTCTAGGTCAAGTGAAAAAATTAGTTTTGCAGAATTTTAAAAGAATAATAAAATAAAATAAAATTGTAATTTTATTATTCTACCAACAGCTGAGTGGCGGTGGTGGGATTGGTGAGTTGTCAAGCCATTTAATGGCTTGACTCTCTTGTTTTGTAACCACACTATTGGGAATAAAGTGGTTCATTCATTAATGAACCTCATTAATCTCTTATTGTGTTAATAACCCTTCCCCCTCTATTTAAGTGAGGCTCGGGCTTGTATTTTTGAGATGGTTGGGAGGAACTGCTAGTGATTTATCGTGGCATTTCACACCAATGAAGAACAGAGATGGCAACGTTTTAGGAATCAATCCAGAATCAACGAATGACGATGACTTCCTCAAATGAGAATTCTTCTTCCAAAAGCTGTGACCTCTTCACTGATTCCATGGTATGGATTTTATATATTTCAATTCATGAGAATTTTTCATTTTTTGTGTTCTTGAATCATGAAAAATCGCGGAAGGGAAAACTAACCACAAGAGCTCAAACGGTGCCCCCCAGAAGATCCGTTGCACGACCCTAGTGTGGCAGAACACCATCCAGAGTCGTGGAGGGGATCCATGGCATCGAGACATAGTGGAAACAAGGGTGACCAACTCTTGGTCGGCCGCATTGGTGGAAGGCGGTGTGCCATCGCGTGCCGCGGGGAGGTGGTCGTGACATCGAAATCAGGGTGAAGGTGGAGGTAACCCACACCCCGCAGGTCATGCTAACAAGGAGGATACACCATATGAGGCCACCAATTAAAACACCCGATTGGATTTTCCATTTGGGGATGTCGTCTGCCTCCCAACTGGAAAACCGCACTAGCTAGCGTGCTGGTCCACAGCCCAGCTGGCTAAGCCCGCCACGGCCCAGCCCACTTGGGCCAGCCCAGATGGTTTGGCCTGGACTGATTCAGATAAGAGTTAGACCTAGAAATGGTTCCGTCGGCCTGAACCCAGTTTGTTCGGCCTAGGATGGGCTGGTTCGGACTGGACCTGGCCCCCTTTCCAACCCATATACGCTTAAAAGGTCGTATCTCACAAACCAGACATCCATTTGATGAACTGTATGTGGCACTTGAATCCCTGGAATTAGATGGTTATTTTGAGATAATCCACTTGAGTTTTCGAGAAATTGGAGTGCAGTTGGGTTTGATCATACCCAAATCCAACTGACCCCTCGGCACTGAAATGCCTATAACTCTCAAACCAGGCATCTGATTGACATGACATCTGTTGCGTTAGAACCATTATTACATGACAGATAATTGGGATACTTCTTTGTGGGACTTAATTATAGTTTATTTATGACTTGTGGATCGATACTAGGATCATACTATAATCAAGTGTACTATGTAAAGAAATTTAGTGGCTAGTAGAGATGTACAGAATGAATAGTGATCCTGTGTAGATAAACACTGACCGATCATGTGTCGATCAGCACCTAGAGATCTTGTTTGAATAATCACCTAGAGATCCTCTGTGGATCATCACCGAGAAATCCTATGTGCGTCATCACCTAGAGATAATGTGTGGATCAGCAACTAGCAATCCTGTGTGGATCAACACCTGGCCATCCTGTGTGGATCAGCACCTAGCGATCCTGTGTGGATCCACACCTAGCGATTCTTTGTGGATCAGCACCTACCAATCATGTGTGGATCAGCAGCAGATCCCTTGATATAATAAGATGATCTTGATTTAATACTATTCATCGGTACTTATGTACATAAGTTGTACCTTGTTTGTGTTGAGTCTTTCACTTTATTCTTTGTGATTGAGATCATCCATTGTGGTATTCCTTAGTAGAATTCTAAGAGACCTTCAGGGGACTCGGAGTCCCAACTAGGTATTGTTATACTTACTCCTACAAGGGCTTCACCTACACCTTGTTGAGTCTTGTACAGATAACAGACAGCCTTGACTGAGACTCAGGGATCTAGGACCTGACGGTTCATGGTGGAGATGGTTATCGTGGAGAGATTCAGAGACGGGATATACATACCCCTTCATGTAGGATCTGTGGCGGACGATCTTAAGAGCTCTTTTCTATTTTTCTATTGTAGTTTTTTCTTTTAATTGGGCTTGTATTTCGGCCCCTTTACATTCCATAAAAACTTTTACTACTGTATTTTTACTTCGTGGATGCATATTATTGTGTCCATGGACTTTGTGTTTATACAGGTATAAAGGGAATGTCTTCCTGTTTTAGGGATACCCCTTTTTGGTGATAGTCTCCAACACCTTGACTATTGAAGTTGGGCTTGGGGTAGTCACGTTAAGGACTTATGGGGACGGGTTGTGACATAAGCCTCAACCTCAACTGAATCACCATCACAAAAGAAGGTAAATAAGGTAATAATGTTAGATACCAATGTTTATAGGATGATTCTACAACATAGAATAAACCATTAAGTGTTTTATACTTCTAAATTAATTTTCCATACTTAGTGGGTAGCCTTCTATTTTACCCTAACTCATATATCGTTATCCTTGGGGGACAGGTGCTAACTGAAGAATTGATGGATGGATGGAAATAATTAACATCTCGAAGTGGAATTTCATACATTCATTTTTGAAAGACATACTTTAGAAGAAATATTAGAATTATCATTGATGAACTAGAGGTATGGTTTGATCCCTTTATGGAAGATAACATTGTGAGTGTCTCTTATAAAAGAACAGCATGTTGCATTGAATATGTTCTGACCCCATACCTTTACATGCACCTCAACCAGGAAATACCAAATCACCTTGAGGAATTAATTCTCTAATATAATGTTTCCATGGGATCCCAAAAGGTCTCTAAGCATGTGACATAAATAAATCACCCAATACCTATTAAATAAAAGGTGGAACATATTATTAGGTTTATCATTAGTAAAAAAAATACAGTTGGAGTCAAGGGGGATACTGGTGGGTTAGATATTTTTATCAGTTGGCATATCTAGATTTTGACTTATATAAATAATGAATTTGGAGTTGGGATAAATATTCTTTCACTCTGTTCTGGGTCCTAGTGTATTCATATTTTTTGGAGGATCATTAATTTACTAAATAATGAATAGGATAGCATCCGAGAAGGGGATGAAGTGATGAAGTAAATATATAAATCATTAGAAAAATGAATTTTGTTTAATAGAAACTTCTGATCATTGTTATTCCTAGAATCAATGAATTTAGGATGTCAGTATGGTTTCTTTACAATTAATATCAAGATCAGGGAATAGTATAAAGTACATGAGATTCCTGACCTAATTGAACTTCCAGAAATAGACATCCACATTCCCAATAATCCATCAAGAATTTTCTAGTATTTTATGATAAATATACTAAAAACTATAACATAGATTGGATAAATAATAATTATCATCCCGCTCAATGGGGTATCTACCATAATTTATTTTAATGAATTTGTACTAGATAATTTTTCTAAAGATATGATCCCAAAGGAGCATAGCCTATAAATCCAACACTCTCTTCAATTCCTATAAGGTTGATTCCCCCTTCTTGGAATGGAATATAAATTATATACCTACTCACCTTATGGTAAAGATAATATTTATTTGAGTCCCAAATAAATATGAGGTGATTTCTTTCAATTTTTTTAATCACTTCTTTGGGGGATCTATAGATGGGTAACTCAAGAATGGGAATAGATGACATGATTTTTATGACCAATGAGATTCTACCACCAAATTAAATAAAATAGATTCTCTAGTTTAGGATCCCTCCCATGAGACTTTTTAATTTTGTTTCCTAAATAGTAATGTGAACTCTTCCATTTTTTAATCGATCACCTTTGTATTCCATACAAAGGTTGTGTCTAGAAATCCCAATCCTATCATGTATAAATATATATTTTTATTCCAAGAACTTGTTATAAATATAAACACTACTTTTGGTGGTATTGATGTAATGGAAATCATTCTTAAAGTAAACATTAAAAATAAACTTCATCTTAATAATGGAATTATGTTGAACATTAAGAAAAAAGGTTATGTAATTTTTACAAATTGATGGGAAATCCACAAGAAACTAAAAATAACATTAAATAGGTGAACCCTCCCTTCATCCATTTAAATGTGGATATTTTTAATAAGAAAATCCTATGATATAATAAATAGGCTTGGGTAGACAGTCACCCCTTTTCATAAACCCATTTCTAAATTGAAAAAACTGAATAATTTCCCCATAAATAAAATTATGAACAAAAAGAGATGAGAAAAACCTGAAAAACATATCTTAAATACACTTGGAGAAGATACACATTCTGAGAACATTGTGCATAATAATTCATTACATATTATCATATTCCTTTTACATTTCAATTTTGATCATAAAATTGGATCATAAAAAATTCCTATCACGATCATCAATCCTTTCCTAGGATAACTGGATGCCACATTGTATAATTATTCCTTTTAATAAACTATGTGTTCCTCTAAAACCAAGAGAAGAAGGTGAATATACAGTCTCTTTTTAAGGATAGTAGAAAAAAATTTATAGGATATATTACACATTTTTTGTGGAATAATCACCCAATAGTATTTTTTTTGACATAGGATTGAGAGATAGAACATTAGCTATGGTTACCCATGGTAATGGACCTCCATTTATGTATCCATTGATAGTACCCATAACTCCCCATAATAATGTCTCATGCATCAATGTAAAATAATCCCATGAACCCATTTTGACTTGGGCCACCCTCATGATTGATAGCCTTAATGGCCAAAAATATTTCCTCTTCTACCGTAGTGAGACCCAACATCTATATATCCATCACATTGATAGTAAAATTAATATATTACAGGGTGTTATTTTCTCTTACCATTCATTTTTGGAACCCCCCCCCCCCAATGTTTTTAATAAACAAAATAATACTTCTTCAAAATAATACACTTCCAAAGGACAAGAAATGAAAACATCAATGATATGGGTACCAACCTCATGAAAAATGAAATTATTACCTTCAATCATTTTATCCTAATAAAAGAATAAAAATACATTTTGTTCATATAATAATCATTAAGAAACATGATGCTAGATCTCTCCATGGTATTTATCTCATAAGAAATTTTTTTCCCTCCAATAGATACCTCTAATTGGATAAAAGGAGGATGGAATGAGTATCCCAATGGCTTCTGAATTTCATATCCAACTGGTTAATTTCATCCCAGAGGGAGTCCAAATTAGAGTATAAACTTTGTTATATGTTTCTCTATGTGATTATGTCATTCTTGAATCTTCTAAGATCGTTTTGGAGTGTTACCCAAGAAATTCCTGGAATAGTTTATTCCTATTTATATTGTACCTTCTCACCGAACCTATCCATAACCATCTAGTGGATGGTGTAAAAACCCTCTTTGATCTTCCTAATTGTCCTAAACCTTGAGGAGAGGGGGTGATCAAAAATAGACCAACAAATATGAGTCTCATCATATTTAGAGAAGATATAAATATCCTAAATGTTTTCCAGAAATCAATCTTGCCAGCTCTAAATTATGCGACAACCTCATTAATTTTTACACCAAGTAAAGGAATCTCATGGGTAACCCAGGTCTAGAAGTTGGTTGCTGATAATAATTTACTGGAAATTTTAAATAACATTCTTGGGATAGTGACCATTTCTATTTTCCCATAAGGATCAATAATAGTGTTAAAATCCCTAACAATTATCCCTGTAGCTAAAGGACGATTAGAAGAAAAAAAGATAACCCCATATATTCGTTTTTGGGTTACCTTAAACATTTCATGAACAATATAGTTGAAAAGACAAATGTTTCTGTTATAGAAATTAATTGATATGTTTTGAGGATATATGCCTATACAATCCTACTAATTTTGATTATCCTAGAAGCACCATACGTTACACATAACTGGGTTTCCATGCATGATGTTTTTGAAGTGAAAACTCAATGTAACATATATAATAAAATCAATTTGTAATTTTTGATTCCATAATTGATAAATGGGAAATGTTAATTGTACAATTTTGGAAAGATTAATTCCCCTTTATCCAGTGATTCTAGTCCCCTAGAATTCTATATAGTAGACTTGATCATTGAGATAGTGAGTGGGAGGCCTCAAGGCCTATGGTAGTCAAAGGTGTTGATTCAGAATAAAGAAAAATATCCTTAATTTTTAAACGTGTTATGTTATTACAAGGTGGAAGTTTTAACTTAGCATTATTAGAGAACCCTTGAGTATGGATAAAAAAATAAATAACCCACGTATATCATCAGGGACTTAAAATTATTTTTAATTAAGTATATTATTTTATTGGGTAGAAGATGAGGCTAAAGAATTTCTTGAGATAGGAGAAACCATACTGAGAATAACTAACATCCATGTATCCTTGATTTTATGTGAGTTAGGTTGAGAGGGAATATGAGAGAAACTCGCCACATTAAAATAATCCAAGGGAATAATAATAGTTATGTGAAATTCATTAGAAATTTGAACCTTAGCTGGAGCCTCAGGCCTATGTGTTAAGGTATTTACTCCTTCCTCTATAGGATCAACTAGAGGATCCATCTTAGAATGAGATTCGATTCCTTTTGGCCTATAAGGTATTAAGGATTTCTTGGATGCAACCAATAGAGCATTAAGAGGATTAGAAAAGAAAAACATTTACAGAAAGGAGACTCTGCATAGAGAAAGAGGTTTTTAAAGGATCAATGAATGAAGAGGAGGGCTTTAAGAAGTTAACAAAGGAAGGAGTTAGGATATGTTATGAAGAATCATGATTCCAACAGATTTAAAAGGATTTTCCTTAGAGAAAATATAGATCATATAATCATGGATATCATTTATAAAAAATAATTTCCCAGAATGTTAAGATATTTCATGCTCGACGATTAATCATTAGAGACATAGGGGCCACTAGGTCCACTTCAATGCATATGTGGACATCCATGTTGAGTTCCATATGAATTGTAAGTTCATCCATCATAAAAAACACTAGAAGGACTAACTTATACTCCTAATGATGATAGGGTTCAGGAAGGTAAGAAATATAAATAAGTGTTCAATATAATGTGAGGATAACAAGGAGTGTTTCCACAATGATCCTCGAAGGACCGTAAAAAGAGAAGTAATAATCTTTTTTCACAATGATAACCTTCTTTAGACCAATATTTTAAAAAACCAGATAAAAAATATGGATGTAGAAGTAAAAAAGGTTAATAGGAGAGATATCCATAGGTAGAGAGATCTTCCAGGATTTGACAAAATGAGATAATGAGGCCATCCAAGTGAAATTTGATTTAAATATTTCTGACATGGACAATTTATGTATGTTAGAAGTAATAGTGACCTATTCCTTGATTAATTATAGAACTAGGTATCCCTCTATCGACTCAGGAAGCTTAACATCCATTTGTATCAGAGGGATGAGTGATAAGAAGGTCACCAATGATAGAGGATTTCTGAAAAAGATTCCTCCATATAATATTTAATAGGGGTTGAGTGGAGAAGTCTATCAGACTGGTACTCTAGGGTTTCTACACCATTAAATGGAAATGGTAACACTACAACACCAACCATATACAATGTCTAGGAAGCGAGAGGGGAAATGATTTTTCCCTTTAAGGATCTCTAGGAATTGGTATATTGAGTTATAATCCATCCCTTGGAAAAAAATTCACATTCTACCAATTGAAAATAATATATGGTATTATATTTTTTTTCAATGAGTTTACATTTCTACTATATAATAAACCATTTTGAAATATTTCATACTTATAGGATCTTTTTTTCAATAAATGATATTGATAAATAAATCCTTCTATATTTGATTTATATTATTTCATCATGATCTTATTTCATCCATGATTGTGTTCTCCCATGTTAATATTTTATTGTATGTTGTTTTCTATAATAAAATAAGGGAAAAGTTATTTTGATAAGAAATAATGTTTTATAACTCTTTATATATTGTGATTTTTGAACAATGATATTTTCGAAATAATTAATTGGGAGCTTCCTTTAACCTTTATTTGTTTTTTCTTTTTATCCTCATTTAAATACAATAAAAATTATGTCATTTTCATATATCCATTATCAAAGATTATTTTTAAAATTAATTGTTTTCAAAATTTATCACATAACCTTTTCAAAATTCATCTTTGAAAGTGATATATAAATTTATATATTATGTAAATATTCACAAATATTTTTAAAATATATTTTATGTTTTCCCCACTATTTTACATTCAATATTAAAAAGGATTTATCATAATTGAATTTGTGTTTGGTGATTTATCTTCAAAAATATATATTTATAATTCGGTGGATTGAACTCATGGTATCAAAAAATTCTATTCTCCATCACTTCTGTTCTGATACCATTGAAAACATTATTTTACGATGGTGTTTTTATTTATTTCATCACCCTTATATATTCCCATTCTATAAAAGGGGATATATTCATTTACAACGATCCACATACTTCCTATGGATGGGTTATGATCACTCAATTCTTGTAGTGACTTAACCATATACTCATTAACCTATATGGTGTGAACATCTCATTTAAAAAAAATAGATTGGATGATGTTCGCTTAGAAAAAATGGTTATTTAATTGTTATAGAAGTATTGAAATTATTAATGTTTATTAAATTATAACATATATTGATTGTGTAATTATCTTCAATTAATTATTTATACTAATAAAAAACAAATTATATAGAGTTTCCTGATAGAATTGTATGAAATGTCTTCTGGAATATTATTGTGAATGCATTGTAGGTAATCATGTCATAGGTCAAAACTGACATTATATATCCCCTAGATTCCTCAACATGAATTATGAGACAAAACATATTGGATTTTCATGCATACATCACCCAAATTTGTGCAGTGATTTGCTATAATCCCTTCACAATTTTTTTGATCTCTAGTATTATGTATTCCATCAGTATGAGATCAGAAATTATTTTCATCCATGTTTTAATTTATTTTCATGGATATAAAATTATCTCATCTTAACTTAATATATATTCATGAATTTTATTTATTTCATCAATATTCTTCATAACAAGGTTATGTTTTTTAACACTATAGGTTTATGTTTCTCATACCGATAATTTTATCACCACCCTTTCATAGGGTTCCATTTTCAATTTTATAAACAAAATTAGTACATGTGACAAATTTAAATTCCCTGCATGTGTGGAATAATTTTATTTTGATACTTTAAAATCTCATTATAAATTAATTATATTTATATATAATGGGAAAAAATAAATACTGTGTACATGGGTGATTTTATATTATGTTTTTTCATAATTATATAAATATCTAAGTCCATAATTTCATGGGAATATACATAATGTAATGTTTTATTTAATTTATGTAATTTTTTGATAGTAATATTTGGGAGTCTACTATTAAAATCCATGTTAGTTTTCATGGTATGTTTTTATGGAACCAAATTCCAGAAGGAGGGATCAAGGTGTCACAACTATGGACTGGAACTTCTTTTTCTGTAATTGTTCAATATGAAAACTCATATCCATCTTCAACTAGTTATTCTTCTTGTGATATCAAAATAATGTGAAAACCACATTCATTAGATGGAATATTTTTTCTCCAATTATCAAAAAAATTCTACATGAATCAAGGCATAATTATAAATGCATCATGATATTTAAACTTTTCAAAATAAAAAAAACATCATGTTTATTACTTATTCTAAATTTTTCATTCAAACTTTTGAATTATCAAATTCCTAGTTTACGTTCAGAATTAACGAGTTTTTAGATAACTAGTTTCATTTACATGTTTTATTGTTAAACGTTATATAATATATATTTACTCACACTCATTTCAATGTAGTATCCAAATATTTTTCAAACATTCATCATTAACACTATGTTACTTTTTGTATATGTGTGTGTCTCCAACACTTCACCACATTTCAAAAAACTATTGAATCTTTCATAAGACTCTGTAAATTAAATGTGTTGTGTAGTGTTGTTTTCTTGGAAATATTTCTACTTTATATTACAATAAACCTTCATAATATAAAATATCATATAGTTTATCCATTCCACAATTCCTTTACAAATTTAGAGTATATTGTTCCATAATATTTTACATATAATTAGTGGAGTAGTACCTTTTTCAATTTTCAATACATTCTGAGTAGAATATGTTCTGTAAAAATTAAAACATGTTATGGATCTCATCGTACTACCATGACTTTTTAATTCCTCTATTATCCTTGATAATGTATTTTATGTATGTTTTAAATTACTCGTATGCATGCTCCAAATTAATTTTACGCATTTCCACGTCATTATCCATATCTTCATTTCATCCCCCAAATTAACTTTATACATTGAATTTTTCTAAATTTGTTTTTTTTTGCTCATTGGGTTATTTTATTCTTCACATGTCTGTTGGATTTATCTTTGATAGAATTCTAGGTCTTTTACAAATTGGATAAAAAATCATCAACATTTCATAATAATATCAAAACACATCATATCAATTGGAATTACTTCAAATCAACATAAACTAAAAAATTAAATAATTTACAAGTTGATAAAAAAATATAAAAAATACTTGCAGTATTTTGATGGAATTCTACTTCATTAACCAACATTAGATACTCAAAAAAATTATCCAACTATAATATTCATTAACCATATGACATACACAAATATTAAAAACTAGAATGAAAATTCTCATTGATCTTCCATATTGAAGTATTTTATTCAGTTATAGAAAAATACATGAAACAGAAGTTCCTCCAATTACATAAATATTCTTATATAGATTCTTCAAATAGAATATCTTGTAGTAGGATTCCAACTAGTTATTCACAGATATATAAAAATCAATAATATTCAGACTCTATAGAACTCAAATAAATCAATGATATTCTCAATATCAATAAATGAAATATTATACCATCTAAATTCTACATTATGTCAATTCATAAAATATTTAGGCTCCCAGATGTAACATCCACAAAATATTCAACTAGATTTTTTAAATGAATTTCCTTCAAACAATAATAATATTTATAGAAACATAAAAACGTTTCCAACCATTTACATTGGATTTGATCTCAAATAATATCTAATATTATACCTCTCCATCTTTTGAAACTCACTTTAAATGGAAGTAATAAATCTAATTCTTTTTATTTTTCTTTTTTGTTTCATTTTCTCTATCACATAAACTATAGCGGAAACGTATATACAACCTCCAAGGTGGCTCTTCTCTTATCGTTAACTATTTACAGCTCAACACATAATTAAACCATACTTGGAGAATATAAGATTATTTACATCATTGTACTTTGGAACTATAAACTACATCTAAGTTATTCTTCTTCAATACATATTGACAACACACTTACCTCAATATTAATTATTAATTATAAATAAAACTCAACATGATGTGGGTATGGAATATAGAACTCCAAGACTCTATCAAAAACACCAATATAATATCTATTAAATTTATATATGTTGTGATTAGATATTCATAGATCAAATATAAAAACCACTATATATATTAAATCTTGTAAAAAATGGAATAAGTAACACAAAAATCTTAATTTTAACATGGAATAATTAATAAATAAGTAAAAATAACATATAAATTGATGTTATTAAGTAAAGAAAATATAAATAAATCATTGATTTAAATTAATAATTAAACCAAATTGAATATATAAGAATTTAGTGTGTGTATGACCTAGTGGAAGTCAAAGGTAAGGGTATATCTTGACACAAATAATTTTCATTATGTTATAATATTTCTTCAATTTCTATTATCACAAATGATATATATATATTATAACCATTAATTACCACTTATTTTACAATATATTTATTTTTTGGAAAATTAAAACTTCATAGAACATTATTTTTGGATTGATTACTTATTAAAAGCATGAAATTTATAAAAATTATCATGATTTATATTTGGTAATACTCTTTCATGACCATATTATTTATTTCCATAATCCCTTTTTATTTATATTTTAAATGTTTATTATTTATTCTCGTCTATAGAATTAATATTTATCTTTATCAGTATTTAAAAAGTAAATTTTCTATCTCTATCATCCATGTAATTTATTTTTAAACTGTTATAAATCTTAAAAGTTACTCCTTCCCACTTCCATGCCATTTTCTATCTCTCATATAACATTTCTTTTAATTTACCATAATTTTTTTGAAAGTTCAATTATTAATATTTTTATAATAAAAATAATAATTTAAATAAATTTATTCACATTTTGGAAATAGTTTTTAAGGTGATTTATATATTTCATTTTTTTGATAATGATATAAAAACATAAATAAGTCTTTCTCATGATTTATATTCGATTTCAATTTTTTTATTTAGAAGATACATAACCAATGGAATTATGATTTATATGATATTATCAAAATAATATTAAAATATGTGTCCTTTGGGTGATTAAGATTTATGTATCATCATTTCCAATTATATATTTATTTTTATGTGATAACTTTTGGAAATGTTTTGTAATCCATGGTATTTCCATGGGTTAATCATAATATGATCTATAATTGATATCATGTAGAAAACACATGTATAGTTTATCATTATGTAAAGATTGAGATATAAATTTAATACCCAATAAATAAATTTGGTAAGTATTTATATTCTCTGATATTACAATGGGATAAACATAATTAGCCAAGTCCATTATATTCTGTGAAATGGTTGGTCATCTCAGTCCATTATGATATCATACACATGTTGTTAAACTAGTTTACAATGATATGAATTTGTTGGTGGATAAACTTGAACTATGTTATGATTTTATATTTTTTACATTTTCAATACCTTCATGAGTTATGTTTTCTATTGCTAATGTTTATTTTCTTATTTTTTTCACACCCCGAAATCATGCTTAGTTTTATGCTCTCTTAATGAACTAATTATGTTTTGATACCCCTATAACTAAGATATATTACTATTTTATCATGGTTTATGATCCCTTTTTAATATTTTATGATAAAATTCTATTAATTAGGTATTTCTCAGTTGATATGTTTTTCTAATATGTTTATAATTTAATAATAAATCCCCTATGACTCATAGATGTGATTTTTCCCATATTAAGTGCTTCATATCACCAATTTATTATGTTTCCTAATTCCCTAGGAACTAATATATAGTATTATGTTCTTGATGAAATCCTTTGTGGAGAATATTTTGGGAGTTAATGAAGCATTATTGTATAATAAGCTGTTAATATAGATAATCATCAAGGAAACTAAACATATGGGTCATGTGGGTGAATTTAATTTTTAAAAAGTAATGAAACATTATGTGAAATGATGATAAACATGTTTATGTTATGTTTCAGTCACTTGGTTTTTTATTATAGATAGGTTTATATTTTTATTGGTATTATTTTAGTAAGTATAAGATAACAAACCTAAAATTAACCGAGGTTTATTTGGATATATCATAGGTTTAAATAATTGGGTTATAAAGTAATACATAATTAGTGTTATCATTCATGGAGATAAAACTTATTAATTCATTTTCTTGTTTAATTATTGATTATTACTCGTGTTAATACTTTTGGTTTTAGGAAATTGATGAAACAAGTATGAGTTAAGTAAAAAATGTGTTGAATGATATGGTAATTTTCCAAATGAATAAAAATGGGAAGGGAGGTAATTTAAAAACGTTAATGGATATACTATCTCTGGTTATGAGTTATAACCTAAACCATTCCATTCTCTAAAATTCACCATTGAATGAGAAACTCTCTATCAATTCCTTATTATGAAAATTTGCACAATCCTTCAGTGGATCATCCTATCCATTGATCATTTAAAATGGATCAATATAATAGGAAAAATATTTTGTATTCTTTAACAGGTAGATGATGGAATTATAGTTTATTTATTTATTATTTAGATGTTTTAATATAACAATGAGGTAATTTTATCAAAATTATAATGAATAATAAATAAATTGATTTCATGGAATGGGGAGTTTAAGAAAATATTCTTTAATAATTATTTCCACCAACCTATTAACATCAAAATGAGAAGAAGATTCTTAGAGTATAAAAGAGGATAAATTATTGATTGCTTCCTATGAAGTAATATTAAATATATTTTCATGGAATACTACTAGTTTTATTATAAATCCTAAAGAAAACATGTTTGTTTATTAAGTCACTTAAAACCAAATCCCAAAAATGATTTACCTATAAGGGATTTTGGTATCATGGGAAGATATGGGTACATGGGTGGAATGATTTTTAATAGGCCTCATCCATGGATACTTTGGGGGGGGGGGGTCACTCATAGGGTGTTATCCTACTCCGTAGTAGTTTTGTTCTAGGGACTTGATCTACATTATTAGGAGGCTCTATTTCAAGGGTGTTCATATACTTCCTAGATCTGATATATATGTCTTGGACCTTGATATGTGTGGGATTTTCTATGTTCAGGGTATGAGTATCCTAGCTATCTTTACCAATATTGATCATTGTTTTGATGTTACCTGTGATTTGTCTTGTACTATATGAGATATGCTTCCATGGATTTGATATGATATTTAATACATGATTGGGTTTGATTTGATATATATTATTTCATATGTGTATAAGAAATGATTTGAAATTTTATTTCTAGATTCATTTGGAACTGTGGAAGAATAGAAAATTAAATTTTTTTCCGTGATTTTGATAAAAAATTATAAACTATTTATCAGGAATTATTTTCATTAAAGTTGAGAATGTTCAGATTATTATAAAGAGGCCTATTATAGAACACCTGGGTGGGATTATATTGGTAATGTTAGTTCACAATATTCCCACCCCTTCATCTGTGTGTATACCTTTGTATGTATTTCGATATAGGGAAAGGCAAGGTGCTACATTGAGGCAGTGAGGTATCTTTTAATTGATTTTGGGTAGCTGGTTTTGAGATAAGGGTATTTTTCCCATGTTAACAGTTGGATCAGTTTTTTTATTATTTTATTTTTCATTTGATTATTGGAATTAAAATTTTTTGTGCTTCAACTATTAATTTAGTTATATTATTTTTCTTGTTTTCATTTAGATATGGAATATATTATCTCTTCCTTTGTTTCTATCTATTATATATGTATTCCATGTTTCTTATTTAGGTTGGGCGAAATCATTCCCTTTGGCATTATTTGATTCTTGGGTTCACGTCAATGTCCCATGGGGATTGAGAACTCCTTTTAGGTATGTGGAAATTTATTTCAGTTACCAGTTGGAGAGGTTATCTAGGTCAGATTCATCATTGTTTGGTATTAAAGGGTGTTAAGTCGATAAGATTCCATGTATTGGGACTTTTCGTACACTAGAGATAGGATTATAGGGACATTAAAGGTAGTTTACTATGAGTATCTGGCCAACTCCTTCCATGATTAGAATATGGTTACTATGGGATATTGGGATGTGTGTTTCTTATTTTGACTTATTGATCCTAATCTCATTTTTTTCTTATTGTTTTCTTTTTTGAAATAATATTATTTTTTTGTATGAATGTTTCATATGTTTTGGTGTGCAACTGAAATTCAGTGATAAATGTTTTATGGTTTCCTTAGGAAGTTTCAATAGATGATCATTAAGGGAATCCAACAATAGATTAGAACCATATCAATAATATCTTTTAGCTATTTTGTGCTATTGATCAGAATGTAACATGTGTCCAAAATGATGTTTTTGAGGTATATCCTAGTGATGGAGGGAAACTGAATGATCATATTAGTTATTAGGTTAGAATACACTATCCATTAAATGTATCAATAAACATCAAGAGTTATAGCATTAACATGAAAAGGTTAATAATGTATTTCATTTCTTGGATACACCTGAGAGTATCATGGTGATGTGAGTGGAATTCAGACTTGAGGGTCCTAGAATGTTATGGTGGGATTCCATGGTACTAGAGAATAGCCATGTGGGCTTCGATTGAAAGTGTTTCTTGAATATTTTCTTCCAGTAGTTTTTCCAAGAATCGTTGATGATGGAGAAGTTTCTAGAGTTACTATCTTTGTAATAGGGAGAGTTTTTTAGTGTTGGTGTACATTAATCAATTTGTAGAGCTAGTTTATTTTTTAAAAGACTTGTTAATGAATGACCAACTTCAATCTTAGAAGTACCTATAGGTTTTGTGACTGGATATCAGATCATATGTATTTACGTTAATGATTTTCACATATGTGTAGGTGGTAGATACAGATATGATGGGTAGTATGAATATGGCTGGAAATTTTGGTTGTTAATCCGATTTACTTTCACCCACTAACTACTTCATTGGAATTAAAGGGTAAAAGAGGAAGTGGAAAGATCATCACTTGAGTATGGAGATGGATTTCAACATAATTACTCTTTTATACCATCAGTTACATCTATCATTATACCCCCCCCCCAATTCCTATTTATGTATCAAGATTGTGAACAAACAACACATTTTTCTTATGCCTACAAATATGTGTAACGGTTGTGGAGGTTATTGTCATCAGTAAAGATTTTATATGGTTGTGAATATTCCTTGATTTGGTTCGGGATCATTTAATTCAAAGGATACTATGACATAATAAAATTCTTCAAATACTATAATTCTCTAGCCACATTCTTTATAAGTGAAGTTCATTCACATAGTAGATGAGGATCTAGAAGAGTTATATTCATGTTCAGTGATAGTGATAGGTACCAAGTTTATTGCATCTTTAGTAGAAGTCAAATTATTTGATTCCAGTGCTTCCCAATAATTATTATTTGGTTGTTTTTTTATATGATTAAACATATAATGGATCTTATGTCATTTATATGGGGTTAGATATGACTCATGTGAAGATAAAAAAATGGGGTTCATTGTCTTTCTTGTTCTTTATCGATAGCTAATGTAGAGTTAGACCTGTATTTTATCTTTCTTGATCTTGGTCTATTTGATTTCATCTTATGTATGGATTAGATTTCTTCTCATCATGAAGTGGTTTATTTTTACCATCAAACATTCTTATTTTTTGTGGTTGAGGGGATATCATGGATATTCCATATAGAGTGGGATCTAAGGTTTGTTGGTGTAGGATCAATCTAACTAGAGCTGAAGAGTTTCTTTTCTATAGTAGTAGTTGAGGCCAATGAATTTTCTTCTACAATTGATCATCCCACAGTTGTTTAGGAATTTCCATATGTTCTCCATGTTGATTTCTTTGTTCTTCCTATTTAGAGGGAGGTAGAAATTATGGTTGATCTAGTTCCAAGTACACAGCCAATTTCAATACCTTCCTACCATATAAAACTAGAAGATATAAAAAATCTCAGGATGTAGTCATATTATTTACTAGAAAAATCTTTTTCTATACCTAGTGTTTCTCCTTTGGAATACCCTATCATCTTTGCTAAGAATCCACATGTTCACTCTGATTGTGTGCGGAATATCAAAATCTAAATCAAGTGACAATTAAGAATAAGTTTTATTTCCACATGTTGGTTATTTTTTTGATCAGTTAATGTGGGAAAATGGTTTTCAAAGATTCATCTTTGGTTAGGTTATCATCAGATTATAATTTATGAATCTTATATACCAAAGGATGCATTCAAGATTAGGTATGTTCATTAAAAACATCTAGTTATTCCATTTGGTCTGACTAATGTTCTAGTAGTTTTTATATATTTGAGGATGTAGAGATTCCTTGAGTATATTGACACTTTTGTGGTGGTGTTCATGGATGATATTTTGCTTCATTTTGTGGTCTAATCATGAGCATGAGAACCCAATTGGTTTGTTACTATAAATCTTGTGGAGTCATTGTATGTATGGAAATATTTCTAAATTCATTTTCTAGATCCAAGAAGTGATGTTCTCGAGTAATGTGATTTATAAGCATGGATTATGTGTACATATTAAGAATGTGAAGGTTCTATCTTCATGGTAATATTCAGAGAAAGCCTTTAAGATTCATAGCTTCTATATTAATAATAAATATTCTCTATAGTTCATAAACGATTTATGAAATTTATCATCACATTTTTCCACTTACAGGGAATGGTGTGAAATTCATTTTGAATGAAAAGATTCAGTCTTATTTTGATGAGATCAAAATACTTCTAACATCAGATCATATTCTGATCTTAAATAATCCTTGATAGGGGTATGTGGTTTTATGTTTTGATTATTCTCTTATATTGGGTTGTGACATTATGAAGGATGAGTGTCTGGTGGATTATGGATCATGAAATCTCCAACTACATTAGAATAATTACCCTATTCATGATTTAGAGCTCAATATAGTTATGTGTGTATTTAAGTGCTGGATGCACAATATTTTTCAAGAATGATTCGTAGTCTTTTCTGACCAAAATATTATAAGAAATTTATTTTCATAGAAATAATTCTATCTTAGAAATAATTAGTGCTTGGAATACCTTCAGTCATTTCACATTGATATCACTTATACCCCAGAGAAGGGGAATGTCATCACAGATTCTCTCTATTGGAAAGTCCCATCATAGGCTGTTTTGAAATCAGAGGAGTGGAAACTTATGGGGATCCTCAATCATTTCACCTGGATGCTCGAGAGGATGTTTCAAGTATTCTCTATGTTAGTGTTTAGTTATCATAATCTCTACTTGATTCTATTCTGTATAGTCATTAGCAGTATGATGATTTCAGAGGAATTCAAGAAACCCTTTATTGTGGGAAGTCTGTATCTTATTGATCAATCTCTTCAGATGATATTCCCCATTTTGTGGATCATTTTTTCATCCCAGTATCTATGAGGTTCTCTTTTTTTGTTTTCATATTTATTTATGGTTCATTCACCTTGGAAAAACAAAGATGTATTATGGTATGAGATGAAAATTCCAATAAAGGGGTGTGAAGTGAGCCATTGCAAATTATGTGTCTCTTTGTTACACTTTCCAACATATCAAGGTAATTGAAATGAAATCTTATAGTTCTATCAAACTTCTTTTAGTGATGGTTTGAAATGGAATGTGGTATCAATGGACTTTTATTGGTTATCATCGACTCCATGAAAAACCAATGTTATCTTTACGGTGATTGGTTGGTTGACCAGGTCATCTCATTTCATTATGATCAGGGACACTACAAAATTTGATAATCTGGGTAAGATGTATATACAAGATAGTTTATAGTAACATGGGGTTACTAATTCCATTTATTCATATATGTATCCTAGTTTTTTATCATGATTTTATATGTGCCACCAAGAGGTGATGTGGAATCAGTTCAGGTTGTGTACAGCTCACCATCCATAGACAGTTGGTCAGATAGAGAGTGTTATTAAAATCTTGGAGGATATAATCAATGCCTATGTCATGGAATTTGAGGTATATAGTAAAATACATCTATCACTAATTAATGTTTCTTATAAAAATACTAATTTGTTTTTTTAGAATATATCCATTCAAGGAACTGAACGGTTTCCCAAAATTATCTCCTCTGTGTTGGGAAAGGGTGGGTGAAGCTTCTTTGGTGGGATGAAGTCTCATTCAGTAGGAAACATCAAGGATTCAAGAGATATGTCTGCATCATGTTACATATAAAATTCTATATAAATATTATGCTTATTAGTGGCATCGTCCTTTGGTTTTTTCCATCAGTGACCATGTTTTTTTTAAAGTTTCGCCTCATTTGAGTCACCGTCTACATTGAAAAATGGGAAAGTTGTCTTCGAGATATATTGGACCTTTTGGGGCCATTGATTTACTTGGGTAGGTTTCTTATTATATGGAATTTTTTATTTAGTTGATTGGAATTCATGATGTTTTCCACATATCTCATCTCAAGAAATATCATTGTGATCCCTCACACAATTTGAGTTGGGAAGCGATTGAGTTAGAGCCATATGTTTTTTTGGGAGTAGCTCGTAGAGATCCTAGAATCTCAGGTAAAATACTTACATGGGATTTTTATTCAATTGGATAGAGTTTAATGAAGTCATCAATTTTATTCTCATCATATTTTGTAGTACGATCCATTTACAAGGTAGTTGTGGACTCACCACTTTTCTGAATAGCAATCTTCTACGTGACATCCTTGGGATAGAAAGTATTATGGTGGGGTGTTTATAACATATTTTCACCACTTTTAGGTATTTCCTTTCTGTTATTTTATTCCTCTTCTTTGTTTGGGTGAATATTCGGACTCATAGTGATAGATAACATTTATTGGGGAGTATTTCCTAATGTATAGGGATGTATGTTTTTTATAATTAATTGAGTCTGCATATAAATGTGTTAATGTCTTTGCGGGATCTCCACGAATTTGGATAATTTTATATTGTAGCTTGGTTTTTTCTGATAAAAAATATAATTTTCCTAGTCTAAAAGAGAATACACGTCATGTAATGTGTTTACATTCCTTGTAATGCTCATAGAGAGTATTTTCTTTTTCTGGTCCACAACAAGAAATGAATACACACCGTTTATTCGGTTAACGATGTGTAATGATAAAAGATAGGTTTTTGTAAAAATACAATGGTATTTTCAACGTACTTGATTTTCATAGATTACATGATGTTTAATAGGATTAAATTCCATGTATGTCTTGAATGTTATTCTTTTAGGATGTCCTCAGAGTGATTTATTTATTTAATTCTTCCACAAGATTTTGGATCTTGGCCTAGAGTCCCTTGGGGATGATTTTGAAGACCTTATACCTATCTAAAAAGCTTCATTTAGTGATTGATTTCCATCACTACTGGGTTTCATCTCTCAAGGTGAGTAATTCTCATATTTCTTCAGTTCCTTTAATCGTGTTAGAATTTTTGTGATGTGTTATTAGATCTATTGATCTATGATGTTAATTCTATCGATTCCTTTCTAGATCCATCATGTGATCCTCATTTGGAGGTTTACAATTGTATTGGTTTTGGTGTACGGTGTGAGTTATTTGAGGTATTCCATGATCTATAATTTTTTCAAACCATTTTTACAAAATTAAATCAATTTATATATATTAATATTGATGGTAAGGACTTCATTCTTGTCTTTGTGTGCCTCTATGTCATTGGATCCCATTATGGGTGTGTGCGACTTGAGTCTAAGGTAGATGGTTCTATATCTAGCCCATATTAATGAACTTCATCATTTTATTTTTTATAAATTGTTTTATAAATTTAGTGGAATGATTTCATGGTTGATTTATGTGTGTAAAAATGGTTTTTTTATAAAATATGATTTTCCCCTTATTTATGTAAAAGGAATATTGTATTTTTAAAGAATTGTGATATTGTTTCATAAAATGGTTTTCAAATAATATTTCTGATGAAATGGTTTGATGAACTTGTTTTCAAAATAGATCAAATGGGAATACTTGGGTACTAATGTGGAAGGTTTAGTAATAGGAACCATCCATTAATAGTATTGGGGGTTAACTAATGGGGTTTTATCCTACTCTCTAGGCCTGTTAATCTAGGGAACATATAGACATTATTTGGATATTCACATTCTTGGGAATTTATATGATAACATGATTTGATGTGTATGTCTAGAGGATTGATGCATGCTTGATTTTCAAAATTAATGGTTGGACAATCCAATTTATCATGGCCTAATGTTATACTTGGAATGATGTGACATGTGCATTGTCTTGTACAATTTTATATGTGATTACATGGATTTGATATGATATGTGTTACATGTGATGGTTTGATTAGATATATTTTATTTGATATAAGTATAAGAAATGATTTGAAACTGTTTTACCTATACATATTTGGTATTGTGGAAAAAGAAAAATTAAATGTTTTATCATGCTTTTCATAAAAACCTATAAACTATTTATCATTCCTTTTCTTCATTAAAGTTGAATTTGTTCAGATTGTTATATATATACTTGTTATGGGACACCTGGGTGGGATCCTACTGAGCCTATTATCTCATTCCCTATAAACCCCTTTGGTGGTGCAGTGAATTTTGTATGTGTTACATTATAGGGAAAGTTAGGGTTATATAATTAGATATTGAGGTATATATTAGCTGAGTATGGGTAGGTAGTGCTGAGATGGTGAGAGTTTTCCCAATCAATCACATAGAATTGCATCCTTCTTATTTTAGTTTTCCTTTGAGGATTGTAATTTTACTCTGGGATGCATTGACTGATCTTTGATTTTATTTTTTTCATTTAGTTATTTTTATTATGGAATAAGTTATCTCTTACAATGTTTCCCTCTATTATATATGTATTCTATTTTGTTACTTTAGGTTTGGAAGAATTGTTCCCTCTCACAATATTTGATGCTCAAGCGCTAGTTTCCAACCCATGTGGATCACGAATGCACTTCGAGTATGTGAAAAATTGATTTGGGTACTAGTTTTAATGGTATATGGTTCAGGTTCATCAACTGTTCCACACATTTTGATTTCATTCGATAAAGATGTTTCTCTGTTGTTTTACATTGTTTGAAATTGAAAATTGTTTCCTAAAAGGAGAAATTACATAGGCTTGATATGGTATTATTCATTGATGTTTCTATAACACTAAACACTAATGGATCTTCTGAGTGATAACATTAATGATGGAATATTTGAATTGGTTTTACACCTAAGGTGCAGGCCCAACTATGGGTGTCTACAAACTACAACTTAATGCTTTGGGATGTGAGGGATGACTAGACAAAGGGGGATATATCCTTATATATGGGGAATATTGGGGTTTTAACATTGAGGATTCCCTGATTGGGCTGTGGCTCATTGATTATTCAAGGAATTTTTCCAATTATGAGGCCTTGATTGGGGATTACATATAGAGGAGGCCAATAATGGTACTTGAGAACATGGAGAGAATTATTAGTTCTTATATATGAATGTA
This sequence comes from Viscum album, assembly GCA_963277665.1. Lineage (NCBI taxonomy): Eukaryota > Viridiplantae > Streptophyta > Magnoliopsida > Santalales > Viscaceae > Viscum > Viscum album. Next base: position 252,071,258 of record OY728120.1, on the reverse strand, counting down.
TGATACCCTTATGTGGGTGTTATGCGGTCATTGATGCCTCCTAAAGATGAATTCGTTATTGTGAACATGGATAAGGACTAAACCTAGGATGGAATCCCATATATACGAGGCTCATTGATTGCAATTAGGAATCTACCAAAAACCTATCTAGATCTGGCTCAAAACCATGTCAGTCATGATATGATGCATGAGACAGGGGAATATTCATCATTGTCCTTATAAATAGGACACTCATTATATTGGTAATACACGACTTTTAATCCCAAAATTACCTTATTATATGGGGGGAAAAGTGGGGAACACATTTTATCAGGGGTATACATAATTAAAGTGGTATACACTAGTGTGTCTTTCACGATCAAGTGAATTTGGTGTTTTTGTAGAAGGCCAAGGTAATTGAAGATCTAGATAGTAAAACCTAGAAAAAAGGATTTTTTATCACTAATGTTCGGGTTGGTATGATTCTATGATTTAAGATATTAGAATGATGGTTTCCCCAAGTGGAGGGATAGGCGGATTCTTCACCCTAGTAATGGTATATATATATTATTTTTATTAAACGGTTTGGTGGATTCATATCCTTAGTAACGAAATTGAGTATTAGTTCACCCTATAGAAAGTATTTTACATGTTTCTCCCTAGATAAGGGATAAGTTTATGTTCCACCCAAGTCAATGATTATAAGGATACTTCACCCTAATATGTCATAGGGTGTAACTGTCACCATTATATGGCTTCAAGGGAAGTGGTATACCTTGTATGGATTAGAGATAATTTCCCAAAATAATATAGATCTTGAAAAAGTGGTCACCCTTGTACAGATCAAGGTGAAGTGGTCTCCCTTATATGGGGTTTCATAAAAGGGGTTGGGTATATCTCACCTTCTAATTCTGTTCCCATAAGCGTTTGGGCTCACAAATTCCTACTATGGGGACCCTATGGGTCTTTCAACCTAGTGTAGGGAAACTAGGGAAAAGTTGTATCTTATGAATTTTTTACTTTTTTTTATGACTTAATCACCCCTACCTTTTATAAATTCATCTAGTTTTTAGTACTCATAAGATACATGGAGTTTAATGGGAGTCTTGAGAGAAGGGATATTTTAGTTTCCCATAATCTTTTTGGAAAATTATAAATGTGTATCATTTGGTGTCAATTTATACATAAATTTTGGGACTATGGCACAAGGGAGATAAGAATAGGATAATTTTAATGTTGGTACTACTATGGAATCCAAACAAAGAACTATGAATTGGAAAAAATTGATGGACATCAAGAGTTAGGACTTCAACATTTTTACACTATCACATGAGTGTTTATATTTTGGACTATGGAAGATGAGGGTTGTGCACAATAGATTCATCACGAAGGATGTACTTCCATAATGTTACCTTATTGAAATATTTTTGGAAAGGGATTCCTAATGAATTCTCCCACCCCTATAATATTTTTTCACGTTCAGGATAAATATGACTGAACTATGAATATATTGTGACTCCCGGACAATATATATCTCATATGGAAGTACTCACATGCATATAATTGGTTAATAGAATATCCTTCACACTGGTATCAACATATTCATTCCATTATGTGAACAGGAGATATATAAACTATTCTATATATTTGATAAAGGCATATTAGCATTCACACAGCACTCTCACATCAATAAATAACAGCCCATTCTTTACAAATTTCCTCTATCTTGAGATAAGACTATATCATTATGCTCTAGGTTTTCTTAATACTTATACCCTAGTTAAGGTAATTGAAGATAGTATTTCATCATTCCTTTAGAACGTCATCTTAGAGTGTGTCATGCTAAGTGAAATCTATTTTCCAATAAAATCCAACCTTGTTCAAAGGTATTGTGAAATTATGGATGAGTGAAGCACGTGGTTAAATAAATAGGGTAAGGTATAAGGGAATGCAACTAGAAAAAACCCAATAGGGTGAAAAAATTTCATTTAGTAAGTTTATATCCCAGATACACCCACGCTAAGATATAGTTTTTTGTACTTCGCTTCCATATACATGTTTTTGTTAACTGACATTTTAATTCATCCTTTTTATTGAAATCAAATGGAATGAACTCTAAATAACAATCCCAATATTAAAGTGACTTCTTTTATAAAGGAGATGACAGAATGCCTTCGAAATTTTTATGGAACTATATGCACTCCATACAAACCAACTTTTGTGAAAACTATTCAACAACCTAACCATTATTAATTTACTTCCAATTGATGGCCTTTATATGGTTGTGTCCTCCTTTTTAATGTTGATACCTTAGGGCCCAATTCCAATATCAGAATATCTTAGATATCAAATTTCACACATAAGGGGGCACCAACATATCATCAATATGGGAATATATCCCTATATGATATGTCTCCCATTCACAATTCCTATATCATACCAAGGATTACCATAATGATTAGGCTTTCATTTCTGAACCTAAGACACATTGTTACTCCAGATATCTTATCAATAACTTCTAAAACAAGTCACGTTATAGGTGGAAGATTTGTATATTCACCATGTGGTAGGTGTAAAACATGAATGGATATGAGTATTGTGGATCTTCTATACATGTTTTGAGTTAGATAATGAACTAAATATTTTATCAATCCATGGGGTTTTTTGGATTATGAAAACTTATTTATTCAAGAATGATAATATTCTCCCAAAACTAATTAGTCGTAGATCCCTAAATTAGATAATTTTCACATGATTCATAAGGAAATTTTAATCGGTATTTCGGATGAGTACATGTAATATTAGTAACTCATCATAGGTACTATGTATGATAAGTTCATTGCATCCAAATCTATATATGGAGATCATCAATGAACCTCTGCATTGATTCAATCACTACTTGATATGGTTTCTAACATTGAGGGGGAGGATCCTTTTCTATGAAGAGACATCTTTTTCAAGGGCCATATGGGGTCCTTTCTTATAGATACCCATACATTTCATATATAGATATAACTTGTTAATATATTAATATTCATTACATAACAGAAAAATCCATTCTATAATCAAATTTGTATAGTTCCATTGGAAATACAAACATATTATTAATTGGTTCATAATAGTATCCCATTATTATCCACTCTTTATAGGCATATCATTCCTAAAAACATTATTCATTACTTATAGAAAAGAAACATAATAATGTATTATATCATATTTTTAGTAAGTGTAAACTAGTGAGATGTCAATTATCACAAAAACATAAAATGAGAATAAGGGTATGATAACATGAGAATCACATTTAAAAACATACCATCTATATCAAAGATCATAATCATTGTTCATGTAATAAATCTTGGCATTTCAAAAGATATGAATCATAAAGGAATCCAATAACATGATACATGTGAGCATAATACTCAAGTAATACATATATTTGTGAAATAAAATTGATCATAGAGAATTATATAAATATTAGTCAATGTTTATTTTAAAATCTATTATGATATAATGGGTTCACTCCCTAAACCAATGTAGTAGTCAAGGTTCACTCCCAAGAATGTCATAGTGGAAAATATCCCTTCCTGAACTAGTTTGACTCCCCATTCCAGTATTATTTATATTATGAGATATCAATCAGAACCAAATGCATTGGTGTGTTTTAGAATTTCTTCCCCAACCATCCTTGGTTATAACATAATCACTAACCTTAGTTATAACCTAACCACCATTCTTAGTTATTACATAACCACCATCCTTGGTTATAAAATTACCATTGTCCTTCGTTGTAACATAAACGCTGTCACATAATGAAAAACATACATATGTGTGACATAAGATCATAAAACATTCATCATATCATTACATCATAACCTATGAAAAGAAAATAGGTATCATAAATATTTCATCTATCCATCATATCATCACACATAGAATATAAATGAGTTTCAGAAAAATCCAATCTACATAATCATTAACCATCTAGAGAAAGATTAATAACGGTATTATTGAATAATATACACAATAAATCATAATTTTTAAACAATGATGTTATCATATATACAAATTCCTTTAAAATATCACTAAATTATTTAGTAAAGAAAATAACATTTCTATTTTTTAAAATAATGTTTAAAATACCAATATTTTAAAAATATTATTAAAAAATTCTTTGAAAATAACCATGGAAACATTTAAAAGAAACATAAAAATACTAAATATTCAAGAAGGTGGTAATTTTTTTTAATTCAATATAAGTTCAAATAAATCATTCCCTTCCAATTTTTCATAAAATGTCAAAAAGTACCTTATTCTGAAAATGAAAATAAGGTTCCCATTTAACCATTTTTTTAAAATTCAAACATGATAAAACATTACTTTAAACAATCATATTATAACAATAAAAACCTTTTATTAAAACATTTTTTTAACATGGATAGGTATGAAAAAAAAAATCAACCTATGAGATAAATATTGTTGATTTCTCTTAAAACACATGTGTAGTCTCCTAAGAACATATACTGTGGAAAATTAATGGAAAACATCTATTCTCAATAAATATCTACATGATAATAAAAAATTTTGGCTTCTTGAGAGGTATATAAAAAAAATCCATCATTCGAAACCTTATCATAAAAAATCCCAATAAATATTGAGATTATAACATAAAACCATTTACTAAATTTGTAAAATTTGGATCCTATTATCCATTAATGAAATAATAATTTATGGATATGAAAAATACCATTAAATTAATAATTTCAATCAAAAAATACATTCATAGGAATTATATACACCATATTAAAGAAACAAGTAGTGAGTATGACATGTGTCTCCCAAAAATAAATGTGAGTAAAAACCCCTTAACATAGGTCCATCGTCATTAATACGCTTTGGAAACTCCTATATATTAAATTGAATTTTATTATAATTTAATTATATAACTGTACTCAAGTATATAAAATACTATATGATTTACTTATGAAAATTTTTTCTCCCTTTTATTAATAATACTTTATTAAATCACTATTCTCGGTGATAACTGCTTCGTTTTTCAAGTCTGTTTCATCTTGGTAGCTTTGGTCCTTGAAATTTTACCAAGGTTTCATCATATGAAAAAATTTATTGATTATATAAATATAATATTTATTTATTATATATATATATATAGTAATCCAAAAATGTTAGGCCTAGAAACCTAAATTTCTCCTTTTATAAAGATGGTCAACTGTACATACTCATGATTGTTTTCATCTTTTTTTAGGAATAGAATGAAATAAAGTTAAATATTAATTAAAATTTACAGTGATATTATTATATCATATATATCCATCAAATCCATCATTTTGACAATAATTATAAAATATAAATGAAAAAACAAATCACATCACTACATATAGGTTGTATCCCACTCAAACACACAAACAACATTATCATTTTCCAATGGATAGGATGGTAAGAATGTATATATTCTTTTATCATTCTTCCATCATAATAATCACCCATAAAATATGATAATGAAAAATTAATTGTTTCACTACCTAGAAACTGTAATCCATATGTATGGATGTGTGACACTTTGACATTCCATGTTATGGAAAATAGGGTTAATAATGGTGGTTTTATAATCATAATTATATTTCAGTGTATTTAGGATACTCGTGTTATTATTTAAATAGTATTATAAAATATTTATAGGAGGTAAAAGAAGAATTAAAAAGACAGTGATCGGTTAGGGTGATTACCACTTCTCTGAAACAAGTCCTTTAGAAGTCCTATTTAGGGATCTAGGGTTTTCATTTTGGGAATAAAAACACTATAATGTAAATAGGGGAGTCTATAAAATAACATGGAATATTTTGGTTGATTTAGAAATCTCCCTGCATTGTGATGAAGAGAAATTATGATTCCCTTTTATAATTGAGAGGAGGGGCACTCTTGGAATTTTATAAATAATTAAAATACAATAAATTTAATTCCAAGAAAAATGTTTCCAAATACACTAAAAATGAGAATGGGGTGAATTTGTAAAAAATATATTGTCCCCTTTTCCTATTTTAATTTTTTTTAAGTAATTTAATAAACTTTTATTTTCTAAAAATTACATTATTGAAAATTTAGACACTATTCATTTAGTTTTACATAAAATACAAAAATAAAAAGTTGGAATTGAAATATAATCATTTAAAATAATAATAAAATATCATATGAATCTAAAAATTTCATCTTAGACATTACCTCACATAAATTATACTACTTTTAATATTTGCAAAAACATTTGTTAAATTTTTTTAATTGGAAGAATACTGCATCGGTGTTTCATAAGAATGTATGGCCATTATGTAATAAATAATGATTATAAATAAATTTATATAATAAATATAATTTATTAATATCGAAATAGACACTTATATTCCAAAACAGATTTATTTCTTACCAATGTGGACAAATAAGAGATATTTAAAACTTAGAGAGTTAAAATTTTCAATTTTATATGATTTAAATATTATATATGTAATTTTCATGGAAAAGTGACCCTTAAACAATTATATTTCATGATTTATGTGATAAAGAAGAAATTAAATTCATGAAATAATAGTTATAATGAAAAATTATGTCTTTATCACTTATTTTAAACCTTGGATAACATGATTTACCCTTTACAAGGGTGATAAGTTTTACTAGGGTTACTATTCAAGTTGACCAAAAATAAAAGGGTCTTATTTACTAAATTTGTTCCTCCAGATTAATAATATATAATAAAATATATCATGTTAAACAACTATAAGTGGTATAAATTAATTTAAAAAATAATAATCACCAATGCGATGAAAAGTGTCCTTTTAGAAAAATGTATTTCCAAGTATTAAACTGGATTTTATTCTTTTTCCATTGCTATAAAAATAACAATGAATGTTTAATTTTTTTAAAAATTTACAATATATAAACTCCATTAAATTCCTTCACCAAAATTAATATATTTAATTTATTACGATAATACATTTTTTTCATATAAAAATATTTTTCTAGAAAAATACAACTTTTAAATTTGAAATGATTTTATTTTTATTTCAAATCTATTGGTAACCAATAACTTTTTTTTGTACATGTAAAAAACAATAATTTTTTAGTAATTTAATTATTACTCATAATACCCTAAAATCCAACAGCTAGGTGATAACCATCCCAAAATAGTATATCGTGGTTCGGTTAAACATGTTGTTGCATGTGATTTAAGCTATTGAAGAAATAAAATTTATTTGAAAAAAATCATAATTTCTTCGGGTGTTATATTCTACCTGTTAGGACCCAAAAATTACATGGAAATTTTTTTTTATTAATACATGGGATTTTTACAAGTCTGTGAAAATTTACGGTGCTTGATTCCGAGGCCCGGTGTGCCCGGAATCAATTTTTGAAGTTTTATTCAGGTACGTTCAGTAAACGTGCAAGCGAGATTTTATAACTTTTGAAATGGTGCTTGAAATTGAAATCTGAGGGAACTGTTGAACTCACACCGCTAATATTCTCTTAAGAATACTTTCACCTCGACAGTAGTTGGATGAAAAAGAAAGTCAGTTTTTATAGTTTTAAGAGTTAAAGGAAAATAACTGCTAGCTCATTTTTATTTTGTGGTGGTTTAAACCTCCAAGAGGATGTCAGGGGTGGGGGCCACCACACCATAACCTTCCATGAGAGGATATTTAGGTGGGTCCCACCCAAGGTTTAAACATCTCTTGAAAGTTAATGAGGTGGGGACCACCTGAAGATGAAACCCTTGAACTCCCTTAATTAATTTGTGTCTACAAAAAATAATTCATTATGTAGAGTCCCCTCTTTAATTAACTCTCCTTTTGAACTCATGCCAACCATTAAAATTACAGTTAATCTATTATTTATTTTGGGGTTGGAATCATACTTTTTGGATGGAAGGGAGAATTAAGGAAGAAGAGAGCTAGAGGGCACCATCCTCGCAACGAAGAACGTGAAGAACATCGGCGACTCTTCTTCCTTGTTCTTCTACCCTAGACACATTCTGACAGACGAACTTATGTTGGGAGTGCGTGAAGAATGTGGCAAATGACGAATTGGTGTTTTCTTCCGGTGACTTCGTCAAGGATCATCGACAAATGATGTTGGGGTTTTAGTTGAATGTGGTCATGTTCTACATCATTAAATTTCTGGAATATGTTATGTCGATTGATATCAACATAACATGGAGGGCTCGAACCACACGAACACATCCTGACCCTCCCCCTTTGATTGTTCTCATTTTTTGACGATGGTAGGAAGAGAAATGGTGGTCAGAATCGGGCCGACCGTGAAGAAACCGGCGGTGCAGGGCCGCCAGGTCGCCAAAAGGGTGCGTCACTACCGTGTTGCGTAGAGAAGAAGGGGTTCGTGGCCAGGCCAAGCCGCGGTGGAAGGGTGAAGTGCCATCATTTCGTGTAGCGTAGGATAGTTGCTGACATGGTGGGCCAAGGTGGAGGGGTGTGGCCCCATTGCGCCACGCGGATGAGCAGAACCGTGGTGCTTTCGCACCGAGGTGGAGGAGCCAGGAGGGTCCGGCAACCGGCGATGTAGAGAGGCAAGCCGCTTGGCCAGCTAGGAAGTGGGGGACCCAGTGGGTCCCGCATGATCTGGACCCGCGCCAGGTGGGGCCGGTTTGTGTTCCACCCGAATATCTCTACCGTTTGGGAGCCATGAGGCATGTGGGTTCCCCACTGGACGTGGCTTAGGCGGACCGGCGAGCCGCCGGGCCGCCGGGCCAGACAAAGTGTTGGGCCGTTGGGCCGGACCCTACGTGGGCTGTCATCGACCCTTGGGCCGGGCTTCCCTTTGGCCCGGGAGGGAATCGCGGGCCAGGTCAGACCCGCGGACTGGGTCAAACCCACGGAACGGGTCGGACCCCAGTTCGAACACGTTTTACGCCTTTTCACCCATGATTGTGGCTACGAGTGTCTGATCGACGAACCGTCTTGGAGATGGGAAGCGTGGAGAGAGAAGGTTATTTTGGAAAACCCCACATGAATTTTGGACACGGTTGGGGTCTAGCCGGGTTGGTTTCAACCTAAAATCCAACTGGGCCCCTAGAACATAAATGCCAATAACTCACAGACTGGGTGTTCGATTGACGTACTGTCTTTTGCGTTGATACCCCTATGAAGAGGATGACCTTTGAGATACTTCTATTTTGGACTTCGTGACATTTGGAGTATCGACCAATAGCTCATAGACATGATCCTCTTAGAGATGAGCGACCAGAGTATGGTGACCTATTACCTGGATGATACCTGTTGACTACTGACCTTTCGACTGAGAGTGTTTCAACTAGCCCAGTGGGAAGAACCTCTATGTGACGTGGAAGACCCATAGTGGGAACCACCTATGTGTGACATGGTAGAATCACGGTACTCGACAGGAGGAGTACCTTAGCAGGCTATGAGGGGGACCACCTATGTGTGACATGACAGACCCACAGTGGGGAGTGCCACTTTGCGATGTAGCAAACCCACGGGGATCGATAAGAGGAGTACCATACTAGTCCAGGAGAGTGGGAAGCGCCTCTGGGTGATGCGGGAAGCCAACAGTACTCTTTAGAGGGGGAGTACACCAGCAGCTGAGGTTTCAATAGTTTGACTAGGAGTGTTACATGTTACCACCCTAGAATCAAATCCTGGTTTTGAGCCGAGTCTTTGACTTTTGTGCTTTCCTCATGATTGAGATGGGTTACTAGAAAAATTTTGTCTATGCATGTTCATATACCTAAGTAATGGTTATTCGTTGATTTCATACCTTTTGGTTCATTATTTTTTGATTTGTGAGACCTTGAGGGTCTCGGGATCCCTACCGGGGATAGTTATAATCACCCCTGCATGGGCTATGCCCGCACCTCATTGTGTTGGTTGCAGATGACAGACAGTGTCGACTGAGGTAGAGAGAGTAGTAGGACTCAACGGTACACGGAGGTGGATCACATGGCGTGACGATACACGGAGGAGCCGGATCGACATGGAGCACTGAGCAGGCTATCTATACCTACCCTTCCTGTAGGGTTTCCTAGTGTATGATCCACCAGCTGTTTACGTTTCTTCAATTATACTTGCTTTCAGTTGTACCTGCACTTTACTGTTGGTCTTGTATTTCCGTCCCTCTTTTACTTTCCAGCACTTCTTCTGTATGTAGTTTTTCTTAGTGTTTTGCTTCCAGTTGTGTACTCTAATTGTGTGTGTTTACTTTTTATAAAGAAAATGCCTTCTAAGCTTAAGGATTTATGCCTTTGGTGCTAGTCACCTACCCCTGGCCTAAGGAAGGCGGGCTTGGGGTAGTCACAGCATGGGTCCCAAGGACGGGCCGTGACAAATTCGTATTAGAGGAGTCAGTTCTGCCATAGAACTTAGGACTCTAATCTTTCTTTTCTGTGATGAAATAGTGGTAAGGGTACTGATTGTGGTTCTTAGTTCAGGGAGTCAAGTGTTGGTGTGGAATCCAACGTATCCATACACCAAGACCCTGACTACAGACTTCCGACTTAGTGCATAAAAACACTGATTGCGTTTGTGTTTTCAAAATTTTTCTTAAGTCAGTTCAACCAGGTCAGATCACCAGGTATAGTCTTTTGACCATGTCGCATCTATTTCTTTCAGGATGCCTCCCCGCAGAGCCCCTAGAGTCATATTCTCTGACATCCCACCAAGTGAATATGCCTCGGTGCAGGGCCCTTTACCAGTGGAGGCACCAGCGGTGTCACTTTCCATTGGGCCACTGATGCCAACAGCACCATTACCAGGCGATACATGCCGCTTAAGTGCGTTTCAAGAGTTCCAGCGCAAGATGCAACCCATTTTCTGGGGAGAGACGGACCCACAGGAGGTTGAGGATTGGCTGGAGATTGTGGTGAGATTCTTCAGGCTGATAGGGACACCAGCAGACCTCATGGTGATCCTTGCTGCGAGTCTCCTTCAGGCAGCAGCTGGCAGATGGTGCAGCCTGATGCCCCGGGTACACGACGAGAAAACACTACTCTAGACAGACTTCAAGAGCCTGTTCTAGGTATATTTTCTTCCAGTGACCCTATGAGTGGTATAGATACAAGAGCTACTTCATCTACAACAGGGAAGCATGATAGTTTTAAAGTACTCAGCGAGGTTCACCCGACCTCTCGTGTTACTCCACAGATATGGTACGGGACCCATTCTTCAGGTCCCGGACCATCGACCAGGGGATCAGGTGAGTGATCATGGCATCGATGATCTCCCTCAGTATCCCAACACATGTGGGGGTGTTAGAGAGAGCCCTGCAAGTGGAGAGTTTTCTTGTTGAGTAGTCTCTGGCAGCAAGACCCACCACTAGTCAACTTACAGCGGAGTCTTTTGCAGATGGCAGTTGAAAGATGACGCAGATGTCCAAGAGGACCAGACCCATGGGTGTATGACCATATGAATCAGGATTTGTTGTGAGGGGCACCCAGGGCAGTGACATATATGCAAGGAGCAGACAGTTCTACTCATGTGGTGGGTAGATTCACATGGCTCATGACTGTCCGACCTGTCGTTCATATGATCAGCGGATAATTTAGGGACCTCCCAGGTAGAGGCAGAAGTCTGATCAAGGCGGTCAGCAAGTCGCAGGCATACATGGCAGAGGAGTTGGTCGAGCATCTGGCAGTGGACGATGTTACGAGGTGCTACGGCCACTACCACTAGGAGGTCCACCCCGACCACATGGAGCAGGTGGACAGGTGAGATATCAGCTTCAGGCAGCTGAGGCATATGACCACGGTGCTCCGGAGGTTATTCGAGTTACGATCTATGTCTACTCCACCTTAGCTATAGTTCTTATAGACATAGGTTTCATTCACTCTTTCATTTCCACTTCCCTCATTCGGAGCGTGGAGATTCTGACGGAGCCGTTGGCTCAATCCTTACGGCTAGATACTCATACGGGGGCAGACTCGATGATTATGCACTGGTGCCGGCAGTGTGAGATTACTCTAGGAGGTGAGAGCTTCGGCTGGGATCTCCTTGTAGCAGCGTCAAGGCCATACGAATTCATCTTGGTTATGGACCGGTTATCTACAGTCCATGCTCAGATTGACTATATTAGGCGAAAATTGTGATGTGTCTGCACGAATGGGACCAGGTTTACCTTCACCAGTAAGAAGGGAACCTTTGCAGCACAGGACGGACTTACTCAGAGGAGGGTGTAGCCAATCACTCACCAGTTGGATTTCTTACCCTAAGATCAGTTGATGTGGAGAGTCTGGCTTATCATGTAGTGGTGGACTAGTACGTGGATGTTTTCCCTGATGAGGTCCTAGGACTACCTCCTCGCAGAGAGGTGGATTTCTACATTGACCTGTACCACGGGACAGCACCGATATCTACTCCACCATATCGTATGGATCCCGCTGAGCTTTGTGAGCTGCGGGTATAGCTGGAGGACTTGCAGGGGAAGGGATTCATCGGGCCCATTGTTTCACATGGGGTAGCCCCTATTCTATTCGCCAAGAAGGTGGATGGGATCTTGAGTATCTGTGTTGACTACCCTCGCCTGAACCAGGTGACCATGAAGAACAAGTACCCACTCCCAAGGATTGATGACCTCTTTGATCAGCTCAAGGGAGCATGGTGGTTCTTGAAGATAGACATCAGATTCGGCTATCACCATATCTGAGTTTGAGATGAGGATTTGCAGAAGACAGCCTTCAAGTGTCGGTACGGCCTCTACGAGTTCTTGGTTATGCCATTCGGCATAACCAACGCTCCAGATATCTTCATGTGTATAATGAACAGTATCTTCCAACCTTACCTCAATTGCTTTGTCGTATTCTTCATCGACAAAATTCTGATCTACTCGACTACCGAGGAGGATCATGCCTACCATTTGTAGGTAGTACTAGACAAACTCCGAGGCACAAGATTTATGGTATGCTCTCAAAGTTCCAGTTTTGGATTCAAGAGGTTCACTTCTTGGGACATGTCATCTCGGAGGCTGGAGTGGCAGTATATCCAGCAAAGATTGAAGCTGAACTTGCTTGGGAGTTACCCAGGAGTGTGACGGAGGTACGGAGTTTCCTGGTCTTGGCTAGATACTACCGAAGATCCATTCTAGACTTCTCCAGAGTTGCAGCACCACTATCAGCCTTGATGAAGAAGGGGAAACCATTCGTGTGGTCGGAGAGATGCCAACATAGCCTTCAGAAGCTGAGGTAGAGGCTGACTAGTGCCCCCATCCTGAGGCTTCTAGAGGATGGTTTATGGTACGTAGTCTACTGCGACGCATCAGGGACCAGACTCGGATGTGTCCTGATGCAAGAGCGAGCAGTGATCTCATGTGGTTCTTGGTAGCTGAGACAACATGAGTAGAACTATTCTACCCATTACCTGGAGTGAGAATCAGTGGTCTTCGCCTTGAAGATGTGGCGGCACTATCTGATGGGAAAACGTTTTACCGTGTACTTTGATCAGAAGAGTCTCAAGTATGTATTCTCCCAGAAGGACTTGAACCTGAGACATTGGCGTTGGCTTGAGTTCCTCTAGTACTATGACATCGATATAGTCTATACTCCTGCTAAGGGGAACATTGTTGCGGATTCTCTCAGCAGCAGATCTAGTATACAACTACTAGGAGAGGCGACATAGCAGGTGGATGCTTTACAGATTACTTATATGGACCGAGATAGAGCAGTTTTCCTTCAGTCTCTTACAGTCACTCCTCCACTTCTTCAGTGATTCAGGGAGGCACGGTGTGGAGACGCTGACTGTGAGACATGATGTGCTCAGATATCCATAGGGCAGGGACCTGATGGATTTTTTGAAGGTGGGGAGCACGTCATTCTCTTCAGAGGACGTACTATGGTACCAATAGAACTTCAAGAGGAAGTGTTGAGGGAGTTCCACACTTCCCGTCTAGCGGTACATCTTGGAGTGGCAAAGATGTACTAGGACCTTCGATGACAGCACTAGTGGCCAGGTATGAAGAAGGCAGTTGCTATGTTTTTCTCACGATGCCTCACTTGTCAGCAAGTGAAAGTGGAGCACCAGGTACCAGCAGGCTTGGTTCATCACTTAGAGGTCCCAGAGTGGAAGTGGTATGGGATATCCATGGAATTGTGATGGCTCTTCCACGTACATCCAGGAGTCATGATTCGATATGGGTGATCATGGACTAACTCGCCAAGTCGGACCACTTCCTACTGATCAGATAGCAGGGCTCAGTAGAGAGCATGGGATGGCTCTATGTGTAGGATATTGTGTGTTTACATGGAGTTACTTCTTCTATTGTCTCCGATCGTGACACATGGTTTACTTCCTGGATATGGAAGGGGTTGCAGGAGGCTTTTGGGACATAGCTTCGCCTGAGCACCGCCTTCCATCCTCAGACAGATGGTCAGACTGAGTGGACCATTCATACCCTCTAGGACATGCTCCAAACTTCTGTCCTCGACTTTGGTCGTAGCTGGGAGGAACACTTAACATTGGTAGAGTTTTCATACAACAAAAACCATCACTCCACCATCGGTATGGAACCCTTTGAGGCCTAGTATGGTTGACCTTGCAGATTGCCACTTTGTTGGACAGACCCCGGGGAGTCAACACTAGTGGGACTAGATATGGTATGCACTATCACAGAGAAGGTGTGGATCAACAAGGAGAGGATGAAGACTGCACAGAGTAGGCAGAAGTCGTATGCCGACAGGAGACAGAGGCCTCTAGAGTTCATGGATGGCGATCACATCTTCCTACGGGTCTCACCTTGATGAGTTCTATAGGGATTTGGCTGAGGCGTCAAGTTATCTCTATGATCCATCGAACCTTTCCAGGTCCTCAGCATAGTAGGTGAGGTTGCTTACCGCTTAGCTATTCCACCTCAGTTGCATAGGGTGAACGACGTCTTCCCTATGTCCCAGATGAGGAGATACGTGCTTGACCATTCCCACATCATCGACCATAGAGAGCTGGACAACGATGACGGGGAGACTTTCACGGAGGTTCCAGTGGAGATTGAAGATCGACATGATTCTGTCATTTGTGGATGGTCGATACCTCTTGTGCACGTTCCCTGGTAGCACGGGAACCTCCAAAAGAGTACATTGTATCGGGAGGCTCATATGTGTGCTCAGTACCACTATTTGTTCCCTTAGTTTGAGTTTTAGCTTATGGGGACGTAAATTAATGAGGTGGGGATAATGTAAAGACCGAGAAATTCCCTGTAAATTTTTTTCTTAATACATGGGATTTTTATGATTCTGTGAAAATTTACGGAGCTTGATTTCGAGGCCCGGTCTGCCCGAAATCAATTTCTGAAGTTTTGTTCAGGTATGTTCAGTAAGTGTGAGAATGAGATTTTATAACATTTAAACTGGTGCTTGGAATTGAAATCTGAGGGCTGCGTTGAACTCACAGTGCCAGTATTTTCATAAGAAGACTTTCACCTCGACGTCAATTGGTCAAGAAGGAAAGTTAGTTTTTAGAGTTTTTAAGAGTCAAATAAAAATAAGTTTAAGCTTATTTTTATTTTTGGTGGTTTAAACCTCTAAGAAGAGGTTAGGGGTGGGGGCCAAAACACCATAACCTCCCATGAGAGGTTATGGAGGTGGGGCCCACCTAATGTTTAAACAACTATTGATAGTTAATGAGGTTGGGACCACCCGATGATGAATCCCTTGAACTCCTTTAATTAATTTCTGTCTACACACAAGAATTATTTATGTGGAGCCCCAAATTTAATTTACTCTCCTTTTTAACTCATTCCAACCATTAAAATAATAGTTAATCTATTATTTCTTTTGGGTATGGCATCATAATTTTTGGTTCAAAGGGAGAATTAAGGAAGAGGAGAGCTAGGGAGAACTATCCTCCCATCGAAGAACGCAAAGAATGCAGACGAACCTTCCTCCTCAGTCTTCTACCCCAGACACTTTCCAATGCACGAGCTTAGGATGGGAGTGCGTGACGAACGCAGTGAATGAATAATCAATGTTCGCTTCCTGTGACTTTGTAAAAGATCATCGACAAACGAGGTAGGGGTTTTAGTTGAATTTGTTCATGTTATACGTCATTCAATTTTTGGAATATGTTATACCGATTGATATCAACATAATGTAGAGATCTCAGACCACCCGAACACGGCCCGACCCTCCACCTTTGATTGTTCATGTTTTTTGACGATGAGAGGCAGAACAACAGCGGACGGCGTCGGGCCGACCGCAAAGAAATTGGAGGCACAAGGCTGTCGGGTCACCGAAAGGGTGTGGCACCGCCGTTTCGCATAGAGGAGAAGGGGGTCGCGGCTAGGTCGGGCCGCGGTGGAAGGGCATGGGGCGTTCGCACCACATGGAGGTGGAGAGTTGCGGCTAGGGCGGGCCACGGTGGAGGGGAACAACGTCGTCGTGCCCTGCAGAGGAGCAGAACTGTGGAGCCGTCATGCCGCGCTGGAGGAGCTTGGAGCAGCCGGCGGTGGGCCGGTAGCCGGCGATGTGGAGTGGCTGGCCACTCAGCCAGCCGGGAGGAGCGGGACCCAGCGGGTCCCGCGTGATCTGGACCAGTGCCAGGTGGTGTCGGTTTGGGTTCCTCCTGAACGGGACTACCATTCGGGAGAAAGGGGGCGCGCGGTTTCACCCCCTAGATGTGGCTTAGGCAGACCCATAAGCTGTCGGGCCTCCAGGCCGGACATAGCACCAGGCTTCTAGGCCGAACCCAGCGCGGGCCGTCGAGCTGCCCTTGGGCCGTGCCGCCCCCTCAGGCCGGTCAGCCCCCTCGGGTTAAGCCGCCCCTTTGGGCAGGGATGGACCCACGGGCTGGGTCGGACCCACGGACCTTGTAGGACCCATGGACAGGGTTGGACTCGTGGACCGGGTTGAACCCGCGGGCCAGGTCGGACCCCAATCTGAACACGTTTACACCTTTTCACCCATAACATGGGTTACAGGTGTCCGATCGACGAATCATCTGCGGCGACCAGAAGCTTAGAGCGAGTTGGTTCTTTTGGCATACCCCATTTGAGGTTTGGATATATTTGGGGTACAGTTGTGTTGGTTTAAACCTAAAATCCAACCGGGCCCCTATAACAGAAATGCCAATAACTCACAGACCGGTCATCTGATTGACGCACCGTCTGTTGCGTTGAGACCCCTATGATGAGGAGGACCTTTGACATACTTATAATTGGTA
The DNA here is from genome assembly GCA_963277665.1 of Viscum album. Lineage (NCBI taxonomy): Eukaryota > Viridiplantae > Streptophyta > Magnoliopsida > Santalales > Viscaceae > Viscum > Viscum album. The sequence continues at coordinate 252,054,105 of OY728120.1, read as the reverse complement.
CTTCGTGAAAGTTGGAGTATCGACCAATAGCTCATGGAGCAGATCCTCTTGGAGACGAGTGAGCGGAGTACGATGACCAAGTAGCTGGCTGATACCCGACCACTATTGACCTTTTGACTCGGAGTGTTTTGACTAGCCCAGTGGGAAGCACCTCTGTGTGACGTGGCAGACCCACAATGCGAAGCACCTCTGTGTGATGCGGCAGACCCATGGTACTCAACAGGAGAAGTACCTCAGCAGGTTTTGAGGGGGAGCGTCTCTATGTGATGTGGCAGACCCACAGTGGGGAGTGCCTATGTGTGACGCAGCAGACCCATGGTGCTCGACAGGAGGAGTACCACAGTAGTCCAGGATAGTGGGAAGCACCTCTGTGTGATGCGGCAAGCCCACAGTACTCTTTAGAGGAGGAGTACACCAGCAGCCGAGGTTTCGACAGTTTGACTGGGAGTGTTACATGTTACCACCCTAGAATAAAATCCTGATTCTGAGCCTAGTCTTTGACTTTTGTGTTTTCCTCATGATTGAGATGGGTTACTAGATTACTTAGGAAAATGTATGGGAATATACCTAAGTAATGCTTATCCATTGATTTCATACATTGTGATTCATCTTTGTTGGGTTTGTGAGACCTTGAGGGTCTCGGTGTCCCTACTAAGTATCGTTATACTCACCCCTGCACGGGTTATGCCCTCACCTTGTTGTGTTGGTTGCAGACGACGGACGGTGCTGACTAAGGCAGAGAGGGTAGCAGGACTGTACAGTACATGGAGGTGGGCCACACAGTGTGATGGTACATGAAGGAGCCGGACGGACATAGAGCGTTGAGGAGGCTATATGTACCTAACCTTCAGGTAGTGTTTCCTGGTGGACGGTCCATCAGGTATTTACTTTTCATCAGTTGTACTTGCTTTCAGTTGTACCAGTACTTTACTATTGGGCTTGTATTTCTGGCCCCCTTTTACTTTCCAGCACTTCTTATGTGTACAGTTTTGCTTAGTGTTTTTCTTCCAATTGTGTACTCTGATTGTCTGTGTTTACTTTTGATAAAGGAAATGCCTTCCCAGCTTAGGGATTTACGCCTTTGGTGCTAGTCGCCAGCACCTGGCCTAAGGAAGGCGGGCTTGGGGTAGTCATGACACGGGTTCTGAGGAAGGATCGTGACACTACCCCCCCCCCAAATGGATCATTTCCATCTAAATGTTTTACCATAATTTATAAAAATGAATATATAATTATTTCATTAAATCCTCAGGTTACTATGTGGCTTCTCTGAATTTGTGATTTCGGCAATGAACATCCACCATGTGAGTAGTATTGTTCCATAGATATTTATCTCTACATTCCAAGGTTTATATAAGTTCTTCATGATAATAAATATCATGTTTTAGTGGTAAAATCTATAAGTATTGAATAAGTGATGGGTTATGTATTTACTTCTTCTGGAGAGATGTAACAAACAGAACATGAATTTGAGTGAGGTTTGGTGGGATAACCATGAATTAATCTACTATCTCTACTCTATCAACAATTTTGAATGCTCCAATATAACTAGGTATTAGATTTCCCTTCTCTCTAAATCTCATAAAAATCTTCTATATATAAATTCATAGAAAACTATCCTCAGACACTTCAAAATCCAGGTCATTCCAATGATGGTCACCATCACTTTTTTCAACACTCGTCTACCTTGATGTGATTCTAAGTGGATCTGACTTTCTCTATCATTTCCTCATCTAGATCAGGTACCAATAGATTTATATCTCTAATATCATACTAGTATGTTTTAATTATACACATAATTCCATATATATTTTTATAAGTGTCCATCTAAATTCTTGCTTGAAATCTATTGTAATAATAAAACTCAACTACATGAAGGAGTGTATCTCGAACACCTTTGAAATCCATATAAAAAGATCTCATCATATCCTATAGAGTTTGAATCATTATCATAGATTAACCATATATATGAGGATGATAATTTTTAATGAAATTAAACTATATATACATAGCCTACAGAGTTCTTCTCTATAACTCTATGGTAAACCATGGATACGAACCAGATATTAGTGATATTGGTGCTCCAGGAAATCATAGCACTTTCTTAATGGATAACTGAGAAATCTGATAAAGAGAAAAATATTCCTTAATGTAAATTAACTATTCTAACTTCATAATGTGATTGAATAGAAACCATATATAATTGTTCCCTTTAGATGTTATGTGGATTCCAGTTATGAATTCTTGGTGATGTTTTCCCATTTCTATTATGGAATGGTTGTATCATCCCATTAGAATTTTTTCTCTTAGCCTTATGTTGTTTACATACTAAGCACTGAGAATCATACTCTGAAATATATCTCTTCATTTTATCCGACAAGATATACACTTTTAAATCTCTATACATATTCATAATTCCAAGATGAATATAGAATGAATAACTATGAGAATCATCCAATATCTCCTTTTAAAATATGGTATGGATGGAATACATACATGGATCTTGAACCATATCATTCTTTCACAATAAAGGTTAAATAGAGAATATTTTGGACCTTATTTATCACTTCTCGATATTCTTTTTTGCACAACAAAAATCTTTATAATGATATATGTTTGAAAAATCATTTGATAAAGATAATATTTCTCCCCTCTAAGAGATATTTTAAGATTCATCCTTTGAAAATATAGAAATATATTATATTTTGTAATACTCATCATAGATAATCTAGAATGATTCATTCAACTTAGAGAATCTTCCACCATGTATTATCTCTCTTGGTGTGAATATATTGATTATTAATAATCATTAATTATCTCTATATCATCCCTCCTTTTTATCACATAAACTTTCATTACATTTTACAAAACCGAGGATCTTTAAGGTTTAGTGTCTTGGAAACCAGGAACTTAAAACATGAAAACATAAAACATTCTTCTTAAACACTTGGAAGGATTATCCTTATGTTCATCATAGGTTAATTTCTGCATCTCATAACCTGGGTACATACATAAAAAAAAAAGGTTGAGCATAAGGCTCGATAAGGGAAACAAGGGGAAACATTTTACATTTGAACTTCAGATACATCAACAATGTCCAGAAAAAGAACTTTAAGGCATGATAAAGAAATCATGAGGCATATAATAATAAAAATAACTTATTTCATAACATAAAGATGTGGCTAAAACATTTAATATTGACAATTATTTCTGTTTCACCAAGGTCCATACTCAAGGTGTCATTAAAAATTACCAAGGTTATTCACCAAGGCGTCGTTAAAAATGGCCATCTCTAAAGATTAAGTCTTTACCCAATGTATTGGAGCGCTATCAGGGCGCACCCTTAATTTTTCTTTATTATCATGAGAGACACATATATCATCATCAATCATTTCATAAACAACCCATATAGCATAAAAAAATGGGTTTCATTTCATAATCATAACGTTTTAAAAACAGCTTTAAAGACATGATCTTTATGTCACTTTAAACCCATGGAAAGGGAAAGCGGGTCTCATGTATGTAAATCCCAGAATTTAAAATAGAACATTTTGGTATATATGTGAATACCCCTTTAGAATAATGTTCTTTGAGTATTCACTTAATATAATAAATGAATTTGAGAATAAGAGAGAGACATTTTGAGATGGAAATTTTGTGGCATAATGGCTATGTTACAAGGTTTTAGAAAACATTGAAAAGAGAGGGGACATGGTTCACCCACTCATAAATGATCCATAAAATAGGAGGGGCAGAATATAAAGGATTTAAGAACATGGTAATTAAATTTGAATGATATACCATATTTAATGACGAACATGAAAGGAAGACAAAAATAAGATTTCTCTTATTAAATTCGGCAGCCTAACGGCGTCACTTAAACTTCAAAAAAGGAATTTAAGAGATCAAATAGGGTCTCTCATAATATGAACATAAAAGATCAGTATGATAGATATAGATATCATACCCCAACATAATAAAAATGAATTTGAAAGACTTGACATGAAATTAGAACTTTGAAAAATGAGAAAGGTAAAAGAATCTCTTAAAAATTCAACAGTCTAACGGTGTCACCCAAACATCAACAAAAATGAATTGACGAGATAAAATAGGGTCTCTCATCATTTGAACATAAAAGATCAGTATTAAAGATATAGAGATCATACCCCAACATAATAAAAAGTAACATTAAAGACTTGACATGAAAGTAGAACTTTGAAAAGAGAAAGGTGAATCAATCCCTTAAAAATTCAGCAGCCTAACGGCGTCACCCAAACTTCAAAAAAATGAATTGATGAGATAAAATAGGGTCTCTCATCATATGAACATAAAATATCAGTATGATAGATATAGAGATCATACCCCAAAATAATAAAAAGGAACATGAAAGACCTGATAAGAAAATAGAACTTGAAAATGAGAAGGGTGAAAGAATCCCTTTAAAATTTCGGCAGCCTAACGGCGCCACCTAAACATTCATAAAACGAAATGATGAGAGTAAGAGGGGATCTCTAATCATATGAAAATAAAAAGATCAGTAAGAGGAATATAAAATAACATCCTCAAACATAAGAACATGGAGCATAAAAGAAATGACATAAAAGAGATTACTTGAAACGAAAGAGAGAGGTCGGATCCCTTACCTTAAATGTAACTCAGAAAACTCGAAGGTTGGGACCTTGAGGGCTTGGGGGAACCTTGAAAGGAATCCTTGGGAGGTAATGAGACCAGAGCCTTATTGGGGGAGAGTTGGGTGTGAAAAATAAATGAGGGAATGGTGGGTATTTATAGGGAAAGTGAGGGGACAAGGCATTAATGTCCAAGGGAGACCTCATTGGTGGTTTTGGAAAAAACATGGGCTTTCCCATGATATTTGCCCATGGTATTTGCCACTTGGTAAACCTCATACCTTATCATACTATTCATAAGTCTACCATATTGATTACATACTTAATACATCATTTAATGATGTCATTAAACACCCATAACTTAAAAACTGTATTTTCACTATTCATCAACAATTCAACTTTCTCAAAAAAATCCCAAAGTTTCACCTTAACCAAATATCGATGATATGATTTCAAAAATGAAATCCATTTTACAAAAATATTTTTCTAAATATTTTTAATTTAAGTTTTAAAAAAATACACTATTCAACGAAAATTTATATTTTTCATTAAAATCCCCAAAAATTACATTAGCATAATTTTGATGTTCTGAATTCAAAAATTTAGTCCATTTTATAAAAATATTTTTATAAATATTTTTAATTTTATTATTAATTAAAAAACACTATTCACCCAAAAAAACTAATACTTGACTAATAATTTATGAAACCGTTATTTAACCATTTTATTGAATCACATTTCTTTATCAAGGCGCCTATATTATATTAATAATTTCTTTAAGTGAGATTACTAATCTATTTGGTCACATTACTAATCCTAAGCATAAAATCACTATTCATAATTTACAATTCATCAAAAATTAAGATGATCTTATTAGACTCTAAATTTCGTACTGAACATAATTGTATAAGACCATTTTTTGAAAATCATTACACATTTTTAGTTATTTAAGGTTTACATAAACATTTTTAAAATATCATTTCTCTAAAATTCATCAAAAATATGCATACTATATTTATCTGGACATTTGAAAATTCATAAGCTCCATCATAAGAAGAAATCAAAATTATTATTTAAAACAGATGATTACACAAGGCAGTTACGGTCTCCTTACATAGCCCCTTATAACACCAGCATAGGACCTAGGAGTAAGGTGTGCTAAGGTGTGAGAATCTTGGGGCGGATCGGCCAACATTGCATGGGTAGTAATTTCTATCAATTTGAACTTCTCACGAAGGCGATTCTGGGATAGCTTTACACGATGAAGTTCATCTTGGGTTTGGTCCAGAGCAAATACTAGTGGTGCTACCTCCTTCCCAAGTTCCATTAGATGGGATTCAATTGGCTCGAGACTACTGGATGAGGTCATATAATATTCTTTCTATATTAATTAACCAAGATCACTTGTATTTAGAGACAATAATCGAAACGTTTAGTTTCTAGTGGTCATATTGACCAATGGTCATATAACAGTCAAAACCCAATGGGCTCATTTTAAATATACTAATGCTTTCAAATGAAACAGCTTTATTGAGTATAAAAATAAAATAACACACCAAATTAGGAAACAAGATTTATTCAAAATTTTGGGTCGTTACAATCTTCCCCTCTTAAGAAATTGCATCCTCAGAATTTTTAAAATTGGGTTTTGAAATTTCATTGAAAGTACCACATCGGAAAAGGAGTCAGTAAAAATATTACTTTAAAAGAAATAAAGGGAAGTACAAAGGTCACCCGAGTTAACCCACACTAGGAATCCATGTAGGAAAACATGGACATGGAGGAGAAAATAAAGGGTTAAGTTCTGAGGGAGAGTGATAGAAAACATTATTAGGATAAAGTTAACCACAAAAAATCACAAACTTATGATGTGTGTAAACGGTCTTTGATTACCTAGTAGGAAAGATAAACAAACAATATTTTTTTTTACGTTCCTTTTCATAATTTTGAGGAATTAATTTACTACATAGAACAAAAACATAATGAAATATACCTACCTTCAAGTAGAGTTTCATCCTTTAATATGTCTCTACCAAAACTAATCTTTTCTCCAAACTATGAGAATTCAAAAACACTTGGTCTCATCAAAACACAAGAATCATCTTCTTGAGAGTCACGTAATCCACAAAAGATTAACTATCAATTTCTTCTATCTTTAAACATTATCCCAAAATAGAAAGGGTAAGATAAAACAACTCTTCAAAAAGAAAGAACCCCATAGGAAGAAAAACTACTTTTAAATCTTCAAAGTTCCATGGTACTACCCAAAGTTCATCACAGAACATTCCATAAATAAATGTCCTTAAAATTCCACAAAATAAACAAAACTAAGATTGAAACCCAATTATAAAAACGATCTCATAACATAGTCTTCCAAGATATACTTTATCATTCATCTCCAAACAACATCAACCACTCTTATCATCTTATTACAAAAGTAACTAACCTACTCACATTTTCCCCAAGATAGGTTAATCATTTCAATATGTAACCTAAATTACTATAAGTTCACCTTAAATTCATCAATTCTTCAAATTATAAGTCAAACTTTACTCCTAAAAGAAAATAACGTATTAATCTATTTACCTCAATCATATAGGGTTCCCAAAATAGTCAACATCTTCCAAAATAATAATCATCTTTGAATCCCCAAATCACCTTTTTTAAGAAGAATAGCTTCACTACATCAACATGTGGTACATAAAAATAGATGTTTCCCATAATGATATAAAATCATCTTAGGTAGTGACTCAATGATCATAGAAAACATAAAATATATTCTCATAGATCATGAACTAAAATACAACATGACATAGACAATTATTGCGATGAAGTTACATGTACTTTAGTCATCATGATCCATCTCAGCATAGGACTTGCATTGTTCCCTTTTCCTTGATGATTGTTGATGCTCATCATGCTTCTCACCCAATACAAGAGAGCATTGCCTTGGATAATGTCTAACTTCTCCAAATTTACGACATCGAAATGTATAAGGTACATTAGATCGAACCTTATCTCCTTTAATCACATTATCCATTTTTTTAAAGTAATTGGCTACTTTATGACCTATCTTCCCACACTTAAAACATCTCCTGGTTCCTTTGTGAAATTATCCTTGGTGCATCTTCCCACACATTTTTCAAAAAAAATCGGTCTTCTTTCCCATATCAACTTTATCTGATGAACATCCTTTAGGCTTTGTCTTCTTCTTCCTTGATGAATTTGGGCATTCAACTAGGTACCAATTATTAATTGTTATTTTTGATAGCTGGTTTGGCATAATCACAATATGTCCAACTTGATCTTTCGTCATCTCTGTCACATTAATAGGGCAATCATCACATTTCTTATCACATTGGTTTTTGGGACATGCTCTTCCATTTCAAGCCATAAACTAAGAAAAGAACGTATAATTAGGGGGGCTTAAATACATAGCCAATAATCCTTAAAAGGAAACTTTAAGCATAGAAGGATAAAATTGTAGAAGGAAAGTATACCCTAACTTGTGATCCCCTAGGTTTCAATCTAGGTTATCCATGATCATATATTCTTATGTGAATCTTTATTTTATTTTATCTCTGTTCCTTTAATAATGGTTCATACTAAGCTTATGAATTTACCAAATGATATACCCTGGGAGTGTCATAAACAAGAGTGCAGCAAGGCCCATTGTCGTGTACCAGTTCCCGTTTGAGTCTCGCTCAAAACAGTGTTTTCGGGTTTTACCCCTATGTACATCTGTGCCAGAGCCAGCTCTACCTACTCTTATCCAGACAGAGATGTATTTTCTTGGGAATCCCTTACTCAATACTCACCAAAATAACTAAAAGATTTCCTATATTTAAAATTTTCTATAGGGTTATTCCTAGTGTTTTCATATCCTAATTTCCACAAATAACTAAACCATCCTTTTATACCAACTATAGCATCCCGACTTTTTATCACATAAACTTTCATTACATTTTACGAAATAGAGGATCTTTAAGGTTTAGTGTCTTGGAAACCAGAAACTTAAAACATGGAAACATAAAACATTCTTATTGAACACTTGAAAGGATTCTCCTTATGTTAATCCTAGGTTCATTACTGCATCTCATAACCTGGGTACATACATCAAAAGAAAGGGTGAGCAGATGGCCCAGTAAGTGAAACAAGGGGAAACATTTAACATGTGAACTTGAGATACATCAACAATGTCATGAAAAAGAACATTAAGGCATGAGAAAGAAATCATGAGGAATATCATAATAAAAATAACTTATTTCATAACATGGAGATGTGGCTAAAACATTTAATATTGACAATCATTTCTGTTTCACCAAGTTTGATCCCCAAGGTGTCATTAAAAATTACTAAGGTTATTCACCAAGGCGTCATTAAAAATGTTCATCTCTAGAGATTAAGTCTTTACCCAATTCATAGGAGCGCTATTAGGGCGCACCCTTAATTTTTATTTATTATCATGTGAGCCACATTCATCATAATCAATCATTTCATAAACAACCCATATAGCATAAAATAAATGTGTTTCATTTCATAATTATAACGTTTTAAAAACTACTTTAATGATATGATCTTTATGTCACTTTAAACCCATGAAAAGGGAAAGCGGGTCTCATGTATGTAAATCCCGGAATTTAAAATAGAACATTTTGGTATATATGTGAATAACCCTTTAGAAGAAAGATCTTTGAGTATTCACTTAATAAAATAAATGAATTTGAGAATGACAGAGAGACATTTTGAAACGGAAATTCTGCGGCATAATGACTATGTTACGAGGTTTTACAAAACATTGAAAAAAGAGGGGACATGGGTCACCCACTCATAAATGATCCATAAAACAGTAGGGGGATAGAATATAAAGTATTTAAGAACATGGTAATTAAATTTTAAAGATATACCACATGAAATGTCGAACATGAAAGGAAGACAAAAATAAGATTTCTCTTATTAAATTCGGCAGCCTAACGGCGTCACTTAAACTTCAAAAAAAAGAATTGAAGTGATCAAATTGGGTCTCTCATCATATGAACATAAAACATCAGTATGATAGATATAGAGATCATACCCCAACATAGTAAAAAGTAACTTGAAAGAATTGACATCATAGTATAACTTTGAAAAATGAGAAAGGTGAACGAATCCCTTAAAAATTCGGCAGCCTAACAGCGTCACCCAAAATTCAACAAAAATGAATTGATGAGATAAAATAGGGTCTCTCATCATATGAAAATAAAATAACAGTATGATAGATATAGAAATAATTTCCCAACATAATAAGAAGGAACTTGAAAGACTTGACATGAAAGTATAACTTTGAAAAAGAGAAATGTGAACGAATCCCTTAAAAATTCAGCAGCTGAACGGCGTCACCCAAACATCAAAAAAAATGAATTGATGAGATAAAATAGGGTCTATCATCATATGAACATAAAATATCAGAATGATATATATAGAGATCATACTACAACATAATGAAAAGGAACTTGAAAGACTTGACAAGAAAATAGAACTTGAAAATGAGAAGGGTGAAAGAATCCGTTTAAAATTTCGGCAGCCTAACGGTGCCACCTAAACATTCATAAAATGAAATGATGAGAGTAAGAGGGGATCTCTCATCATATGAAGATAAAAAGGGAAGTAAGAGGAATATAAAATAACATCCTCTAACATAAGAAAATGGAGCATAAAAATATGACATAAAAGAGATTACTTGAAAATAAACAGAGAGGTCGGATCCCTTACCTTAAACGTAACTCTTAAAACTCAATGGTTGGGAACTTGAGGGCTTGGGGCACCTTTGGAGCACTCCTTGGGAGGTAATGAGACCAGAGCTTCATTGGGGGATAGTTGGGAGTGAAAAATAAAGGAGGGAAGGGTGGGTATTTATAGGGAAAGTGAAAGGACAAGACATTAATGGTCAAGGGACACCTCGTTGGTGGTTTTGGCAAAACCATGGGCTTTCCCATTGTATTTTCCCATGGTATTGGCCACTTGTTACACCCCTACCTTACCTTACTATTCATAAGTCGACCATATTTATTACATACTTAATACATCATTTAATGATGTCATTAAACACCCGTAACTTAAAAACTGTATTTTCACTATTCATCGAAAATTCAACTATCTCAAAAAAAATCCCAAAATTTCACCTTAACCAAACATCGATGCTCTGATTTCAAAAATGAACTCCATTTTATAAATATAATTTTCTAAATATTTTTAATTTAATTTTTAAATAAATACACTATTCACTGAAAATTAATTTTTTTCAGAAAAATCCCCAAAAATTACCTTAGCATAATATCAATGTCATGAATTTAAAAATAAAGCCCATTTTATAAAAATAATTTTCTAAATATTTTTATTTTTATTTTTAATTAAAAACACTATTCACCTAAAAAAACTAATACTTGACTAATAATTTATGAAACTGTTATTTAACCACTTTATTGAATCACATTACTTAATCAAGGTGCCTAGATTATATTAATAATTTCTTTAAGTGAAATTACTAATCTATTTGGTCACATTACTAATCCTAAGCATAAAATCACTATTCATAATTTACTATTCATAAAAAATTAAGTTGATCTTATTAGACTCTAAATTTTATACTGAACATAATTGTATAAGACCATTTTTTTAAAATCATTACACATTTTTAATTATTTAAGGATTACATAAACATTTTTAAATATCCTTTCTCTAAAATTAATCAAAAATATGCATACTATATTATCCAGACATTTGAAAATTCATAAGCTCCATCATAAGAAGAAATCAAAAATTTTATTTAAAACAAAGGATTACACAAGGCAGTTACGGTCTCCTTACATATCCCCTTATAAAACCAGCATAGGTGCGAAGAGTTAGGTGTGCTAAGGTGAGAGAATCTTGGGGCGGCTCAGCCAACAATGCACGAGTAGGAATTTCTATCAGTTTGAACTTCTCATGAAGGTGATTCCATTCTAGCTTCACACGATGAAGTTCGGCTTGGATTTGGTCCAGAGCAAAGCATAGTAGTGCTATATCCTTCCCAAGTTCTGTTATATGGGCATCAATTGGCCCGAGACTACTGGATGAGGCCATCGAATCTTATTTCTATATTAATTAAGCAAGATCACTTGTATTTAGAGACAATAATCAAAACGTTTAGTTTCCAGCCGTCATATTGACCAATGGTCATAGAACAGTCAAAACCCAATGGTCTCATTTTAACTATACTCATGTAATCAAATGAAACAGTTTTGTTGACTATAAAAATAAAATATCGTACGAAATTAGGAAACAAGATTTTTTCAAAATTTCGGGTCGTTACAATCTCCCATTATCTTAAATGGTTCACATTAAACTCTTCCTATGTGAATATATACGTTAAAATTTTATGATCATATATATATCACACCTTTCACCATGAAAAATTAACCCTCCATATATATAATACAAAAAATACTATAGAAAACTCCAAATCATGAGTTGGGTAACTTTTCTCAGAAAACTTTGATTAGCATAAGGCACAAGCTATAACCATGTCCTTATGTATTATAACAAATCCTAGTAACTTCTTCAATGAATCACTAAATATTACAAATCCTTCTCCATTTTTCATATAAAGTATTAATATGTTAAATAACTAAGCTTTTGTTCAGTTCCATGAAATTTTCTTGACATTCATCATTCCTATGGAACTTGAATCCATTTTTAGTTAACTCAGTGAGTGGATTATACAGCCATGATAACTTATCTATAAAGCACGGATAATATCCCTCCAAATCAAGGAAATTATGATCTTATTCATATTGGTTAGTATGGGACAATGGTCAATAACTTCTTTCTTTGAAGGATCTACTTATATTCCCACAATTGAGATTATATTACACAATAATGAAACTTTTTGAATCCAAAATTCACAAAAAGAGGGAAGTATGGGGGAGTTGGAAAACCATACCCCAACATTTATAATTTAAATAAATAGGGCATAACAACTTAATGATTATTGGACAAAATTGAGAAAGGATGAAAAACCTTTACTTGGAAGTGTTCTTACAAAGACTTGAGAGAGGATTGAGAGAGGCTTATTGGGAGAATGGGGCACCTTGGGAGGATTCTAGAGAGAGTAGGGAAGAGGTTGGAAAAACTATAAAGGCTTTTAGTGAGGAGGAAATGGGATCTTGGGTGGGTTTATATAGTAAAGTTGAGGGAATTCGTTATTATTTCAGTTTGGGACACCTCACATTAAACTAATCCAAAACACAAACCATCCCCTGGTTTTTGCCCATGGTTTTTGGAAAAGGGAAGTGGAAATAAAAATTTTAAAGTACAAAGTTCTAACTTCTTAAAAATAATGGGGTTTCTTATGTGGAGGTGAGTCGTACTCCCAAGGAAAACAATTTCAAAAGACAGAATGCATAATAAGTCTTCAAGTGTCCACTAAATATTTTTAAAATAAATCAAACAAACCCAAAATCACATTATTTTAATGGTAAAACATATATTGGATGAACATAAAGTTTAGAGTATTTTATTACATCACTATTGTGTCATTATGATGTCATAAAACACATTATATATTTAAACGGTATTTAATCTTTACCCAAAAATTTGACTGTCTCAGAAAATTATGAAAGATTCACCGTTGGATAATTTAGATATCCTTATTCCATAAATAATATTCATTTTATCAAAATAATTTTCTAAACATGTTAATTTTCACTTTTAAAATAAAAAAAGACATTTATCGAAAATTCATGGGTTTTGACAATAATGGCATTAAAATCTTAATAAAAATTACAATTGCATTCATAAAATTATATGATCATTTATATTTAATAAAAATTAATTTAATAGTAATAATAATTTTTTATTAAAATATTATTTAATTCAAAAATCCATTAATTCTTCAAAATTGATATCTTAGTTGACCATTAACTAAAAAAACTATTTTTGCTTTAAAAAGTATTTACAAGGTAACAATAATAAAATGAAAGTATATTAATTATTATATAAAAAAATAATGTACATAACCATAGTGCTAAGGTCTTGTTACATAACCCCTTATAACACCCGCATAAGACCGAAGAGTAAGGTGTGTGATGGTGACATAATCTTGGGGTGGTTCGGATAACATTGCTCGGGTGGTAATCTCTATCAACATACACTTCTCTTGTAGGCGGTCCTACTCAACATTAACATATTCAAGATCTGCTTGGGCTTGGTTAAGAGCGAAGCCCAAAGATACAACCTCCTTTCCGAGCTCTAACAAATGGGATTCTTATGGGGTACGTCTACTGGATGAGTGTATACCCTGGAAAACGAGCCCCCAAAATTTTCCAAATGCCTCCATACATGATCCAAGATCGTATATCTTTTCGCGAGCTTCGATTTCGTAGGTCTTAGGGCCCGAACGGAGCTATAGATTTTGAGTTATGGACGTTTGAAGTTTGGCTGGAAATCTAGTTCGCGAAGCCCATTCGCGAAGCCCCCTCCATGATCGCGGAGCGCCGCCGCGAAGCAATGAGGCGGGAAGCTCTGCGAACCTGTTTGACATTCACGATGCGCCGCGAAGACCTGTCACGAAGCTCCGGAGGCCGTAACTCTCTGTGAATGCATTTGACGTTCGCGAGCCCGCTGCGAAGCTCCGGAGGCGGTACCTCTCCGCGAACGAATTTGACGTTCGCGAGCGCGCCGCGAAGCACCTGAGGCAGCGTGGGAGTACTGCTTCGCGGCGCCCCTTGCCTATAAATACCCAGCTCACCCCCTTCTCCAAACGGACGGCCACGACCACTTCGCCCCTTGGGCGGCCGAGCGGAGCACCGCATTGCGGCTCCGCGAAGCCATGCTCCGCGAGCAGCTTCCTTCGCGTTGTTGCTCCGCGAGCCAATGCTTCGCGATGCTGCTCCACGAGACCATGCTCCGCGATACCCCTTTGAAAAATGGAGAGTCACACCGTGAACTTTTCGGGCCGGGATGCCGGGATTTTCTATTGCGCCCTTATGCACTCCCACCTTCAACGTATGGAATACCATGATTTGATACACTCCTCCACACACCATGAAACACCTTGAGCTGATGTATTCCTCTTGGTTTGTTTCCTATGTCGTGAGTTGAGGATCTCATCATCAATTCCCCAAGTACCTTGAGTCGAACCATTCCTCAGGAAACTCCTTCAAACCCTATCACTTGGCTCCTATGCCAGGTTGAACCAGAAAGGGCCTCCCTTGCATAAGTCCCAACACCAACCATTTCTAGGCACCTTCTGCCTAATAGTCCTTTCTACATTACTCTAAACTGTAGTAACCCTATCTAACAAATGATAGGATGCCTCTTTCCCTATACGAGAGATACCTTATGCTCCTAGAATAAGATTCCAACAGTCCTTTCTACATGACTCTAAACTGTAGTAACCCTTATCTTCCAATCATAGGATGCCTCTTGCTCTAAGAAAGGGATGCCTTATGCTCCGAGCATGAGATGCCAACAGTCCTTTCTACATGACTCTAAACTGTAGTAATCCCTATGTCCCAAAAATAGGATTCCTCTTACCCCAAATGAAAGATTCCTTATGCTCCTAGCATGAGATGCCAACAGTCCTTTCTACATGACTCTAAACTGTAGTAATCCCTATGTCCCAAACATAGGATGCCTCTTACCCCAAATGAGAGATGCCTTATTCTCCTAGCATGAGATGCCAACAGTCCTTTCTACATGACTCTAAACTGTAGTAATTCCCTGTCTAACAAATGGTAGGATGCCTCTTTCCATATACGAGTGATGCATTATGATCCTAGCATGAGATGCCAATAGTCCTTTCTACATGACTTTAAACTGTAGTAATCCTTATGTGCCAAACATAGGATGCCTCTCGCCCTATACGAGAGTTTCCTCATGCTCCAAGCATGAGATTCCAATAGTCTTAACTACAAGACTATAAACTGTAGTACTCCCTATCTAATAAACGATAGGATGCCTCTCGCCCTATACGAGAGATGCCTCATACTCCAAGCATGAGATGCCAATAGTCCTCTCTACATGACTATAAACTGTAGTACTCCCTATCTAAAAAATGATAGGATGCCCCTTGATCCAATCAAGAGATGCCTTATGCTCCTAGCATGAGATGATAATAGTCCTACCTACAAGACTTAAAACTGTAGTACGCCCTATGTTCCTAACGTTGGATGCCTCTTGTTCCAAACAGGAGATGTCTTCTGCTCCAAGCGTAAGATGCTCAATGCCATGACAATAGTGGCATGATTCCAACGCCCCTTGGAATTATCCCTCTTGTGGACCAGTGCATAGGTGAAGGCCTAAATACACCAATGGGTTGGGATGCCCTCATAGCCAGACATGAGGAAGACATCTGGGCAGCTTCCTAGCGTAAGCCCCATTCACCATTGCCGCTCCTTAGCAGCACCCGGGCAGCTTCCTAGCATAAGCCCCATTCACCATTGTCGCTCCATAGCGGCACCCGGGCAGCTTCCTAGCATAAGCCCCATTCACCATTGCCGATCCATAGTGGCACCCGGGCAGCTCCTTGCATAAGCCCCATTCACCATTTCCGATCCATAGCGGCATCAGGGAAGCTCCTTGCATAAGCCCCATTCACCATTGCCGCTCCATAGCGGCACCCGGGCAGCTTCCCTGCGTAAGCCCCATTCACCATTGCCGCTCCATAGCAACATCCGGGCAGCTCCTTGCATAATCCCCATTCACCATTGCCGCTCCATAGCAGCACCCGGGCAGCTTCCCTGCGTAAGCCCCATTCACCATTGCCGCTCCATAGTGACACCCGGGCAGCTCCTGGCATAAGCCCCATTCACTATTGCCGCTCCTTAGCAGCACCCGGGCAGCTTCCTATAGTAAGCCCCATTCACCATTGCCGCTCCATAGCGGTACCCGGGAAGCTTCCTAGCATAAGACCCATTCACCATTGTCGCTCCATATCGGCACCCGGGCAGCATCCTAGCGTAAGCCCCATCCACTATTGTCACTCCATTTAACGGTAACCCGTTCACACCCAATCCAGTGGTAAGTCGTTGTGACCAAATCCAGCGGTAAGCCGTTGTGACCCCATTTAGTGGTAATCCATTCACATCCTTATCCAACGGTAAGTCGTTATGACCCATTCTAGCGGTAAGCCGTTGAAACCCCCAATCGGCGGTAATCTGTCATCAGAAGAACTATGTGGTCTTTGATCCATGCCAAGGCATGGTACGTAGGAAGCCTCTACAAGGCTCAAGCCCAAAACTATCATCATCCTTTTCCCCGGGCCTCCATCCTGGAGTATGTCCCGGCACCGTGGGCCGCCTAATGCGTAAGCCCCTCTTCGCTTCTCACAGACGCATCCTTCACGACATGATCGTCAGGTCCATGCAACCTCTTGTTTCTCACACCGAGCATGACTCACGTGGGCTTTGAGTGAGAACCGACCCTGACCCCCACCCTCAGCGAACTACAAGGACTTTGATCCATGTCAAGGCATGGTACGTAGGAATCCTCCATGAGGATCAAGCCACATTACTCGGTCGTTCATTCACGTTGAGATTCGTCCTCATCCAGCATGATGTTAAACTTCACACCCTCATCCAGCATGACGTTAAACTATATGCCCCTTGTCCCGCATGACATTAAACTGCACACCCATTTGAACTATGAGGTCTTTGATCCATTTCATGGAATGGTACGTAGGAAGCCTCCATAATGTTCAACCCCACCCATAATCCAATTCACGTCGAGTTATACCTTCGTCCAACATGACTTTAAACTGCATTCCAGTTTGACGACAAGCCGTTGTGACCAACCCGAACTATGAGGACTTTGATCCGTGTCAAGTCATGGTACGTAGGAAGCCTCCCTGAGGTTCAGGCCCAACAATCATTGGCCCAGACCGTCTCCTTGTCAGTGTGCCAAGCCCCCCCCCCCCATTTTCACCCAAACTACGAGGACTTTGATCTATGTCAAGGCATGGTATGTAGGAAGCCTCCCAGAGGTTCAAGCCCATCTACCATCGAATCAAGGTCCCTTATTTACGTCGGTTCAACGACACCCACCGCTCTTCGTTCATTCACTTCAGGGTTCACTACCGTCCCGCATGACGTTAAACTTTATTCCATCAATCCTTTGAACTATGAGGACTTTGATCCATGTCAAGGAATGGTACGTAGGAAACCTTCCCAAGGTTCAAGCCTGCCACTACTGGACCCACAGGTCTACTTTCACGTCGGTTCACCAATGAAACCCTTTGAACTATAAGGTCTTTGATCCATGTCAAGGCATGGTATGTAGGAAGCCTTCCCGAGGTTCAAGCCCATCTCTCATTGGAACAAGGTCTACCTTCACGTCGGTTCACTGACGATGCTCATCGGACCAAGGTCCACCTTCACGGCGGTTCGCTGACGATGCTCATCGGATCAAGGTCCACCTTCATGTCGGTTCACTGACGATGCTCATCGGACCAAGTTCCTCCTTCACGTCTGTTCGCTGACGATGCTCATCGGATCAAGGTCCACCTTCACGTCGGTTCACTGACGATGCTCATCGGACCAAGGTCCACCTTCACGTCTGTTTGCTGACGATGCTCATCGGATCAAGGTCCACCTTCACGTTGGTTCGTTGACGATGCTCATCGGACCAAGGTACACATTCACGACGGTTCGCTGACAACATCCATCGGGCCAGGGTCCACCATCACGTCGGTTCACCAGCACCATGCCGCACTTCGCGGACTTTGATTCCCTGCCACGGGGATACCTAGGATGCCTCTTCAAGGCTCAAGCCCAACTTCATTGTCGCCCCTAGGATGGTCCCATTTCATTCCCCCTCCACATAATTCATCCATCCATCACCCATCACCCATCATGATTCTCACCCGGGCCGCCACATCCCGGTGGGATCCTTCCATCCACCTCCTCGCAGCTCCTAGCGGCGCATGGGCCACTTTCCACGTGTAAGCCCCATCATATATCTGGGTCGTTGTCCTATGTGTACACCCCAATTCATCACCCTTTTCCCCTATATGGAGTGAACCACCTCAGATCCGTCCTCATTGGACATTCTGATCACCCTTATTTTGTCTCCGCAAGACGTTAAACTCGCAGCCTACCTCGTGATAAACATGAGATACCTGAGGAAAACCTCAGAAGGAACGCCATTGGCGTAACCATCTTCGCAAGATGTTAATCATGCTTCATACCCTGTGTTAAACATGGGAAGCTGAGGAAAACCTCAGATACATGTCTCGGGTTATGCACCCTTGAGATTCCCTCTCATGAGGAAGAATATAGGCTCCCCAATGTCCATGCACCCAGAGATGCCCCGACATGCTGGATGTTTCCGTCTACTCCGACCAAAGGTCGCTACCATGTCAGGACCCTATGGAAAGTCTTGATGGAAGTAGTGTAATTAACCAGCGTCCATGAAGATATGGCACCGGGAATGAGATTCACGAACAACGTATTAAATCTATGAGGGAGACTCGGACTAGGTGACGAGTTCCATGGAGGAATCCACGGAAGGAAGAACGGGCATCCAATCATCCCATTTCGATCAAGGAGTAGATGTACCTGAACAAGGAACAAATGTTGCCCGCCTTTGGAAATCGGGAATGTGGGGAAACAACAGCCTGTCCTCCTCCGACGGATGCACGCGCCCCAGTGAAAGTGTCGGAAACAATGAGGCCATCGCTTCCTTTGTCTGAGTAAATTGGATTTGTTAAAGCCCTATATTTATACTAATAATGTGATCGCTGTTCAACAGCTATATTAGCAACTTTCACAATTATTACCACTAATTTAAAATCCAAAAACATAAAATCAAATAAGTTTACATTTTATATAAAAATTTTACATAAAGAGAAATTTAATTAGATCAAGATGGACTTCCATTAATGAAAGTTTGGGTCGTTATTATCTCCCCCCCTTATGAAATTTTTTCCTTAGAGTTTCCTTTTCCCATGCTAAAACAGATGTTGGTAACTTTGCTTCATCATTTCCTCTGATTCCAACATCTCTTCTTCAAACTTGTGGATTCTCCACAACACCTTGAAATAGGGCATTGTCTTATTTCGTAGTACGATTTCTATACGATCTAAAATCTTCACTTGTTTCTCCTCATAAAAAATATCATCCTATAACTATATCAATTCTGAAGAGAGTTCATGTTATGGGTCTGGTATGTACTTCCTTAAGAAGGATACATGAAAGTCATCTTGTACTTTTCCCAGGGAAGGTGGAAGTGCTAGCTGATAGGCCTCATCCCCGACACGATCAAGAATCTCGAAGGGGCCGATGTACCTTGAGCTTAACTTCCCTTTCTTTCCAAAACTCATGACCTTATTCAATGGAGATATGCATAGAAATACCATGCCTCCAACTTTAAACTCAATGTCTCATCGACAGTAATCTTCATAACTCTCATGTTGACTCTAGGCTGCCTTGATAAGCTGCTGAATGGTTTTCACCTTCTCCAACATTTCTTCGACCATTTCTGGTCCAAGCATCTTACAGTCAACAACTTCATCCCAACATGCTGGTTTTCTGCACGTTTTCCCATAAAGGGATTCATATGGTTCCATTTGGATGATCGAGTGGAAACTGTTATAATAAGAGGACTCAACCAAAGTAAGATGTTGATCTCATCCTCCTTTAAAGTCTATTGAGTATGCTCTCAACATGTCATCAAGTGTTTGGATAGACAACTCAGATTGTTCATCAGTTTGAGGATGATATGACGTACTGATGTTCAGTTCAGTATTCAGAGCATGTTGAAGACTCTTCCAAAACATAGAGGTGAAACGTGGATCTCGATCGGACACAATAGATAGTGGTACTCCATGAAACCTTACCACTTCCCTGATATATATCTATGATAGTTGATCCAATGAGAAATCCTCTCGAATAGAAATGAAGTGTGTAGCCTTTGTAAGATGATCCACGACAACCCAGATTGCATTGTTGCCTTTGGATGTCTTCGGAAGTCTGGTGACAAAGTCCATGGTGATGTTCTCCCATTTCCATTCTGGTATGGGCGATAGTTGCATCATCGCCTTAGACTTCTACCTCTTTGCCTTTACTTGATGAAACACCAGGCACTTTGATGTATATCCAGCGATCTCCTTCATTATATTATCCCACCAATAATTCCCTTGAAGATCTCGATCCATCTTTGTGTTTCCTGTGTGAATAGAGAAATTTGATCTATGTGTTTCATCCAAATGTTCCTTCTTTAGCTCTGGACTTGATGGAACACATGTCTTTTCACAAATCACACATTTCCTTTTTCATTAACATTAAACTCTAAGGATTTCCCTTTTCCGATAGCTTCCACTTTGTCCTAAATTCTCACATCTTGCTTTTCTACATCCTTTAAAACTTCCAAATGTGACATTTGAGCAATCATTTTTGAAAGGATTGATGATCTTACCTTCTTTATGATTCCCATGTCCATCATCATCAAATATAAGAATATTGGATCCTTTTCAATTCTCATCAATTATAGAATCACTGGGTCCTTTCTACCAAGGGAATCTTCCGCCTTGTTCACTTTCCTAGGGTGGTAATGGATTGAGTTTTCATAGTCTTTGAACAACTCTAACCATCTTAGTTGGAACATGTTCAACTCTTTTTGTGTAAATATATAATTGAGGCTTTTGTGGTCAGTATATATTTCACACATATCCCCAAAGAGATAATGCCACAAAATTTTCAAAGTGATTATCACTTTATCCAACTCGAGGTCATGTGTTGGATAGTTCTATTCAAGAACATTCAATTTCCTTGAAACATATGCAATGACTTTGTTATTTTGCATCAACACACATCTGAGGCCCTTCTTTGAAGCATCAATGAATACCACAAAACATTCTCGACTTGTGGGTAAAGTGAGCATGAACACAGTGATAGGCCTCCTTGTTAACCCTTTGAATCTTTTTTCACATTCATCACTCCAAGAAAACTTTACTCCCTTACGAGTTAGATTGGTAAGAGGGTTGTACAATCTTTAGAAATTTCTCCCAAATCATTGATAATATCCAGCTAACCCCAAGAAGCTACGGATATCTGTTATCGATATTGGACATGGCCATCCCTCAGTTGCATCTGTTTTTGAGGGATCCCCAGATATCACATTGCTTGTGATGATATGGCCGAAGAATGAGACCTCATTCTACCAGAAATCACACTTGTTGTACTTTTCATAGAACTTATCCTTCTGCAAGGTCTCCAGTACAGTTCTTAAATGCTCCTCAAGATCCTCCTTGTTTTTGGAGTATATCAGAATATCATCTATAAAGACTACCACAAATTTGTCGAGGTAATCTATAAATACTCTATTCATCAAGTCCATGAAGTTTTCGAGAGAATTAGTGAGTCCTAAAGGCATTACTATGAATTCATAGTGCTCATATCTTGTATGAAAATCAGTCTTGTGGATATCATCCTTCTTCACCCATACTTGATAATATCATGAACAAAAATCCACCTTGGAGAAGTATAGTTATCCATGCAGCTAATCAAAGAAGTCATCAATTCATGGGAGAGGATACTTGTTTTTCATTGTGATTTTGTTGAGATCACGATAATCGATGCAAAGGCACATTGACCCATCCTTCTTCTTGGTGAAGAGGACGGGTGCATCCCATGGTGAAGCACTTGGGCGTATAAACCCTTTATATAGATTCTACTATAGTTTTTTCATCATCTCCTCAAGCTCCACAATAGTCATTCTATATGGATTCTTGGATACTAGCAATTCCCCAGGTATAATATCAATTGAGAATTCAATATCTCTTCTAGGAGGAAGACCAAGAAATTCATTGGGAAACACTTCAGTGAATTCCCTCACAATAGGAATGTCTTTTAGGACGGTTTCCCCCCTTAGACTCAATCATCGGAGCAAGATACGTGTGCTCATAGGTCAGTAATATCCACACATGAGATGATGGAGCTAAAGAAGATTC
The DNA here is from genome assembly GCA_963277665.1 of Viscum album. Classification (NCBI taxonomy): domain Eukaryota; kingdom Viridiplantae; phylum Streptophyta; class Magnoliopsida; order Santalales; family Viscaceae; genus Viscum; species Viscum album. The sequence goes on along the minus strand of OY728120.1, from coordinate 252,031,512 downwards.
ATCTTCCCCCTTTCATTTGTAAAGAGTCGGGAGTTGATTCTCCACATGGACTGTGATTTCACTCACACGACAATTTATGTTGGCTCTATATAAGGAAAGCCAATCCATTCCAAGAATTGCATCAAATTTCAACAGAGGGAGGTTGATGAGGTTCGCTGGGATGTTTTATCCATAGATTATGATGGGGGAGGAATTATATTCATGGGATAAAATTATTTCCCCATTTGTCATACTCACAGACATCTTCACTTCCATGATTTGTGGTGGTGCTAGGATTTTTCTATTAAACGTTAGAGATATAAAAGAATTTGTAGAACCTAAATAAAAATCTATATTCACTATTCTTGAATGAATAACTAGATTACCTATCACTACATCATTGTCGGGGTTCACTTCAATAGTAGTGATGGAAAATTCTCATTGTTTCTACCTTGTAGGTTGTTGGTTGCCCCCAAAAACCCTTAGCTTAGGGAACTAATTTGTAAGATGCCCTGGTTCATTACATTTGTAGCAATGAACCATTCGTTGAGGCTCAAATGGAGCATTCCTCTCCTTTGTCGCAGCTACGGGTCTTTCTTCCCAATAGTTAATAGTTAGGTGCCCTTCTCTTCCACACCTAAAGCATTTCGTCGTCCCCTTCAGGCAGTTTCTGGGGTTTTTTATTCCACACCTTTGGCTAGTGGGGTGATGGATCTTCTTAGCACCATTGTATTTATCCATAAGACCACCAACAATTAATTCCACCTTAGGATTCTTATCCCCATGATACCCCTAATATTCTCTGATATCCATTTCGACCTTGATGGCACATCGGAAAATTTCCTCATAGCTATCAAAGTCATGGATCACCAGCATTTTCCGTAGGCTATGTTTCATCCCACCAAAGAAGCATTCAACCTTGCATTCCAGGGTAACGACAAAGCTGGAGGAGTATTGTGCAAGCCTTGGGAATTTTTCCTTGTACGCTCTGACCGATTCATCATATTTTTTCTTGAGGGAAAGGAAGTCCCTTTCCATATTAATCCAGAGGGTGCACAGAAAATATTTATCAAAAAATATATTCCATAAATCCTTCCATTCCAACACCTAGATCTACTCCTCTGGCATATTATTTTTTATCAAAGTCTACCATTGATCAGATTCACCCTCCATAAAATAATATTCTTTGATAACCTTCTCTTGTTCAGAACATAGAAGGACGGAGAAGATCTTTTCAATGGAGTTGATCCATTGTTCAGTGATTGAGGGGTCGGATGATCCATTAAAAGTAGGAGGCATTTGTCTCCTGAAGCTCTCAATTGCGACTTGTTCTTTATTGGGGGGGGGGGGGGTTGAACATTCTTCTTGACCCATGTTTCTATTCATAGATTGAGTTCTATGAGAGTTAAACATGACAAAGCTCACGATTCAATCTTCCATTGGCTTGATCATCTCATTAGTATAGTCATCACATTGATCTTCACATCGGTTGTTAGCTCGAGTCCTCCTATTACCGTCCATTGGCTGGAATAAATGGAATTTTAGGGGTAACACATAACGGGTAATTCAAGGAAAAAACTAATGACTTATAAAAAATGATTATTTCCGTAACATATGAATCTATTTTCTTCATTCTATGATATCACTGATCTACTTTCTAACATATATTCTTAGAGAAATTTTTTTGTCCCTTAATAATGGTTCATACAAATATTTTGAATTTACCAAAGCATATCCCCCAGGAGTGTCGTTACCAACAGTGCATCAAGGACTACTGTCATGCAATAGTTCACATTTGAGTCTTGCTCAAAGTGGTGTTTTCGGGTTTTACCCCTAGGATACATATGTGCCAGAGCCACCTCTACCTGATCGTCTCCAGATAGGGATATATTTTCCTGATAAACCACATAATCAATATTCACCAAAAAAAAGGGATGTTTTTATTATACTTAGTCTTGTCTCAGAGGCATTACTAGGGTCTTCTATTCCTAATCCCAAAAATAACAAAACCTTTCCTCTGATACCACCTATGACAAACCTGATCTTTTATTACACAATTAAAAATAATTTATTATATAAACTTCATTTGATACAACATAGATGATCGAGAGGTCTAGTGTATTTGGGGCTTAAGATCATTACATAACAACATAAAACACAAAAAACAATATATTTAATGAAAACTTTCGTTAAATGACCACTACATTCCCTCGTACTTAGCATTGCATAGGATAACCTGAGGACATGCACAACAAAAGTGTGAGCTATAAAGCCCATCAAAGGAATAATAACGGAATATCATGGGGAATACAATACATGTTAGACAATAGTCATATCGATAGATCACAAGAGAAGCATAAACATAAAGTCGTGAGAAAGCATGATAATCATGACATGGAAATGTGGCAACAACACTTAACATGGAATTAGCATGAGCCAAGGATCATTCCACATGGAGCATCAGTAAACCCTCATTGCACATGAACAATAACTAAACCCTGGTTTCACTTTAATTAGCATGAGTAAACACCCATTTAACATGACGTATCATGATACTATACTTTACTCAATTCATTGGAGCGCTATCTGGGAACACCCTTCTTAAACATTTCACTCCATGCATAAGTGTGCCACATGGATCACAATACATTGAATCAATCAACATAATACTTTATTCCATGATAAAAGATTGTGGAATGTATACTTTAAACTCTTTAAACCATATTTAAATGTTCATAAAGGTGAATACCACTGATATAGAAATGGGCATGTTATTCACTACACAGTGACTTTGGCTTGGAAAAACACAGTGCAATTTCGGCAGCATAACGACGTGACATAAGAACTCATAAAAATGGTTGATGAGAGAGAAAGGGGTGTCTCATCATGTTTACATGACATGTAAAGTAAGGGGTAATATATATAAATGTCCCAAAAAATGTAATGGTATTTAGATTCATGAAACAAATGAATTGCTTGAATGTAAATGAAGAGAGAGAAATTCTTTTCGGAATTTCGGCATAGTAACAGGTGTACATGGGAGGCATTTAATGTGAGAGAAAGGGGTATCACATTATTCAAAAATAAATAGGGAAATACAGGGGATGTGAAGAACCATACCGCAACATTTATAATTAAAATAAAAAGGGAATAACAACTTAAAGAATATTGGACAAAATGAGAAAGGAAGAAAACCCTTACTTGGACGTGTGCATCAAAAGGATTGAGAGAGGCTTGGTAGAGGCTTCGTGGGAGCTTGGGGCACCTTGGGAGGATTATAGAAAGAAGAGTGAATATATTGGATGAATATCAAAGGATTTGAGTGTAAAATCCCAGGTAATTAAAGAATAAAGAATTTTCATATTTATTAATATTTACTAATTAAATATTAATTTTAATTAAAAGGGGTTTCTACGTTCGATAGAGTACTCGATACGCAACGATGAGTTTCTTTGAAAACTTACGTTGCACACAAGTAATAAAATAATATTATTTTAAATGTTAGTTAACAAGTAGTCGTTGTACTGGCGGGAATGGATAGAAATAACTAAAATATGATTATATATGTTTTTAAATGTTTTTACATTTACCCAATAAAAGATAATGGCTTAAAATACGGAAAGAATTCAATTTTAGGCATTTATACCCTAAATTTCACTAAGGGTTCACTTATAACCTTTTGACGGTGAACCGTCATTAAATATAGTTTTGATCAATCTTATAATTTCTATTATACCAAATATAACTCTTCTTTAGAATCGGGACATCAAAATTTACTTTGTGTAAATTTTTGGTATCTTTCCGATAAAGTTCATTTTTTTTAATGAATAGTGTAAAATGTTGTATTTTAATTCAAAACATCATTTTAATCTAATTTATTTATATGATTAGATTATCATTTGAATTGGTTTTAAAGTGAAATTAGAAAATATTTTTACCATTAAATCCAATAGTGGTCATTGGAATTAATTTCACTTTGAAATCAGACCTAAACTAGTGTCAATCTTTTGATACTTATTGTTTCATAAAAACACGCTATTTGCTCTTACAGCGGGAATTAATTATTAAATTAATTAATGCAACTTATATGTTGTGAATTATGGTAAAATGGACTTCATTTTTGAATTCATAATATCAAATATATCTTAGGGTGAATTTTTGGTATTTTTCTGAAAAACTTCAATTTTTGATGAATAGTGAAACCACTAAGTGGTGCTTATAAAAACTGATTTTTCATTTAAATGAAATTTTACCACTTATGTGTTTTGAATTTCAAAAATCCGACATACATGGTTGTCATTAAGAAGTAAAATGTGGTTCAATGAGATTAAAATATTTTTTTGGTGAATAGTAACTTATTAAGTTTTTAATCGCGATTAGAGGTAATTAGTCTAGTTTAAGGTAAAAATAATGTTTTAGTAATATGAGATGAGCTTGACACATGTCCTACCCTTATTTTATATGTCATGGCCGACCAAAAGAAGACATGGGTCAACTTGGGGACTCCATGGAGCCACTTTGGTTGGGAAATGACATAAATAACTTTTTATTTAATGTTAAAGTAAAAAATGACACACACATGAGATGTTTTACTAAAACAATTGTTACATGGGGTTATACAAGTCAGATTTTCGACTATAAATAGTACTGGGAAAGCTAAAAATATTTCCTACATAATAGTATTTTTTTTATAATTTTTAGACATTAAATAAATTAAATTATTTATGACATCATGATGATGCAGCGATGACCTCATTATTTAACGATTTAAATAAAATGGAAAGATAATGTAATATCTAAGACCTACACATGTCCAAAACCTATTGGATGAGTGGATTTCAAACCCTTATCACGTTAACCTTTAAATACATCGATGTGGGACCTCTTAAATCCGAATACCATTTTAAAATAAAGTGACTTTTCTTTACTTTCCAAGAGTGCCCCTCCTCTCCTCTTATAAAAGGCCCCCACCTCTACCTCTTTTCCCACACTCCCAAAGCATTTGGCTCGGCCAACCCCTGCCCATTTTGTCTCTCCACTTCCCTATCTTACTCCTTGAAGCCTCAATTTGGGCAGAAGACTTCCCAAGTAAGCCTTTGAGCTCAAACCAAAGGGAGTTACCCGATTTTAAGGTAAAGTCTTCACTTGAGTCCGTTTGTTTTATTTTGCTTCTCCAACCCCCTAAACCCTTTCTATTAATTTATTTTGTAACAAATCCAGTATCATCAATATACTAGGATGTGTTTATAAGAATTATTCGAGCTACACTTACACACACATACATCTAATGGTTAACAAACATATTGTTTCCGTGGATGGTGAATTTATGCCTCCCGAAACGATGATTGTTCAACATTGTTTTAACACCTTCAAAGGTGGACATTAAGATGTCACTATATTTATATATGATATATAATATGTTTATGTTTTCCTTAAGCTTCTGTATTTTTCATTTGGTCATACCTTTATGGTTTCCATTATGGGTAAACGCTATATCTTCATTTAAGGAAGTGCGGACTACCGCCCCCTTAAAGTGAGTTGATTCATTAAATACCATATGTGGGACATATAAAGGATGGAACTATGATATTATATATTATATTATACTGGAATTATAATATACCTTTATATCATTATGATTCCATTCTATAAAATACGAAATAGAAATGAAAGTAGCGTTCATGCGTACGTACGGCTTACCATCTCTATGAACGGTGCATTTCATTTCGTACCTCTAAATGATTATGTAATATTATAAATGCATGCATGTAATGGATATATATGACATATATGATATCTGCATCATGAATACCGTTCTGGATATAATGGATACATGAACAACATGTAATTATAAAGGGCTTATTTTTGACTCAAGTACCAATGATCGTTAAAACGACCGTTATTAACTTAAATAATTACATAGTGTTCATGACATGGTAATAAGTGATATAAAAGGAATAATGAACTTGAAAAAGGTTCTTAAGCAAGTAGAAATTAACTCAAGTTTATTATTCAGGACATTAAAGAATGATTGAGTCAACTCGGACCCAAGGTAAGGGACTTCGTGTCAATCTCCTTTCATTGAGGCATATTTCGTTTTATACACAACTTTCTTTTATACGGTGTATAAACCGCTTTGACTTTTACTTTTATACAAAAGGAATCTTTTTCTACGAAGCGTTTTACTAAACGTCAAAAAGGAATGTTTTTTTTAACGTACGCGGTGACAACAACCTTTTCCGCCGCTGCGAGTATTATTTGGTCTTTGGCTTCCTCAACAAGCCGTAATGTTTTTAAAATAAAATAAATACCATATACTCTTTTATGTATTTTGGTATTGAAAATGGTTTTGATAAAGGATTATATTATGATATATTGTGATTGAAATGTGGAAATGTTATCATTCTGTTATATTGGTTTTATGTTTTATGATTTTATATTGGTACTTGGAAATTTGACGGGTGGTTACATGATAAACCATATGACGAGAGGTGCCGTGAATACCAGGACGGGTGGTTACGTTATAACCTCTAATGCATTGGGTATGGAATTAGGCCATATGGCTATTCCATTAAGTATGTATGGAAATTGGCCGTATGGCTATTCCATTAAGTGATATGTGTGGATGTCGACCGTATGGTTATTCCACTTAAGTATGTTTATGTCCCAAGTTACCTTTATATATGTTATGTGTTCTTTATATCGGTTTTATGGTAATCCTTTTGTTACAAGAAGGTAAGTAATGATACTTTATTCAGTGAAGAGTTTTTACTACTTCATGAAGGTGAAGGTATTACTTTGATAGAGTATACATGGTTTACTTGATGTTTGAAAAACTAATAGTTTTCATTCTTTGTGTATCCCTTACTGAGATTTTTATGCTCACCCCAAGTTTTTTTGAAATGTTTTTCATAGGACTTAATGTGGAATAAGGTCAAGGATGGGATCAAGGGAATGTCATGATATATAAAACCTGGAACTAGACATGTTTCTTTTAAGAGTTTTTTTTATTATGGAAACTTAGTAGAAGTGACTACTTTGTAATATTTTGAGATGTAATAGTTATGTTCTAATTCTATAAAACTCTAAACCTGAAAAGATCCTCAATGTGAATTATTCATTTAATTCAATATTAAGTAAGGTTTAAGGTCGGGGCCTTATAGTTGGTATCAGAGGTCGGTTTAGACAACTTTAGGAGTTAGAAAAGTGTTGAATTATAATATGATTGAAATGATATAGCATTTACAGATTACCATGTTGATTCGCCTAAGACATTTTTGTGTTCAGAATGGTTTTCCGCAGAGGAAACAAAGCAGCTATATTGGGACGACATCAAGAGGAAGACATCCTTCCAAATCAGCAACCTGAGATGGTTGGAATCGGAACTAAACAGTTTGTTGCAGTGATGGCACAGTTGACTCAGGCTATAAATGGCTGTGGTATCCATGCACGAGATCAGCCAGATCAACCGCAGAGGAACATGTCAGTGTTGGAACATTTCATGAGGTAACATCCCCCATCATTCAGAGGATCATCTGACCCTGTGCAAGCTGAAGGGAGGATTAATGCACTGGAGAAGATTTTTGATGTCATGGGGTGTTCAGAACATCAAAAGGTTAGTCTTGATTTTTACCGTTTTGAAGGTGAGGCTGATCAGTGGTGGTCGATGGTGAAAATATTAGGGATAGTGATGAGATTGTGGATCTTCACTGGGATGAATTCAAAGGTATTTTTCTTGAGAAATATTTTCCTAAGGTGGTTCGTCTTAGGATGGAAAAACAGTTCCTAGAACTGAGGCAGGAGGATGATTCAGTGGCTGCTTATGATGCAAAGTTCACTCGATTAGAAGGGTATGCTCCAAACATCATACGAGATCTTGATAGTAAAATAAACCGTTTTTACTCATGGTTAAAGCCAAGGTATCGAAGGAAATTAGCTTATCATGTGTTCAAAAGTTATGAAAAACTTGTTCGATGTGCGGAGAAGGTGGAAACGGAGTTTGCCGATGATCAGGTGTTCTATGACAAACAACAGAATAAGAGGTCTAGTTGGCAGGCAAAGGGGAAGAATTCATCAAAGAAGCAAGGAGGTAAGAAAACCAAATATCCATCCTGTGATATGTGTGGTAAAATGCATCCTGGAGAATGTTTATCCAAGTCTGGTAAGTGCTTTCGGTGTGGTAAGTCAGGTCATATTTCTCGTAAGTGTAAGGAAGATGATCAAGCAGGCAATGAAAAGCCAACGGTAAGATGTTTTAAGTGTAATGAAATGAGTCATTATGAAAACGAGTGTCCAACGAAGAAATCAACTGGGGGAATGCAGCCAGACTACAAGCAGAATGGGGTAGTGAGATCCTTTGCAACAACTTCAGCAGAAGTTGGGCCATCGAATGAAGTGGTATCAGGTACACTATTTGTTTGTTCAGATTATGCCAATGTGTTTTTTGGTTTAGGGTCTACACACTCTTTCATTTCTGAGAAGATTTCTAGTAAATTGAAAATTCCATCTCAGGATATGAACCCTGAACTTATGGTAAAAACACCCTGAGGGAACGTTGAGACAAAAAGGAATTATAAGAACATTCCTATCCTTGTGTGTGGAAAGAATATACCAGCAAACCTTATTGTTTTTCCTCTAGTAGAGTTTGATGTTATTTTGGGAATGGATTGGCTTTCTGTTTATCATCCTAAGATTGACTGCAGAGTTAAAATGGTTTCTTTTCAGAAAGATTTTCAGTTTGTGTACAAGAATGAACCCTTGATTTTGATAACATATCAGGAAGTTGAGAAACTAGTAAAAGATGGAAATGAATGTTACCTTGCACATATTGTTGAAAATAAAGGAACTGTTCAGATTAATGATGTGCCAGTGGTAAATGAGTATCTTGATGTTTTTCCTAATGAGTTGCCTGGTATTATTCATGATCGGTAAGTTGAATTTACTGTTGACTTAGTTCCTGATTCTAAGCCAATTTCAAAACCCCCTTATCGAATGGCTCATGTTTAACTTTTAGAGTTAAAGAAACAATTGCAGGAGTTATTAGATAAAGGTTTCATTCGACCTAGCACATCACCATGGGGTGCTCCTGTCTTGTTTCTTAAAAAGAAAGATGGATCAATGAGTCTTTGCATTGATTATAGAGACTTGAATAATATTACTGTTAAGAACAAGTATCCTTTGCCTCATATCGATGATTTGTTTGATCAGCTCCAGGGAGCTCAGTATTTTTCAAAGATTGACTTGAGGTCGGGGTACCATCAGTTGAAAGTAAAAGAAGCAGACGTTCTGAAGACTGCGATCCGTACTAGATATGGCCATTATGAATTTTTAGTTATGCCTTTTGGGTTAACCAATGCACCTGCTGTATTCATGGACCTTATGAATAGAATTTTCCATGAGTTCATGGATAAGTTTGTGCTTGCTTTCGTCGATGATATTTTGGTGTTTTATAAAAGTAAATAGGGGCATGAAAGTCATTTAAGGTTTATCATGCAAACCTTAAAAGAAAAGAAACTATATGGAAAATTCAGGAAGTGTTAGTTTTGGTTACAAAAAATTTCGTTCCAGGGTCACATTGTTTCAAAAGATGGCATAACTGTTGATCCTACTAAAACAAAAGTTGTTGAAGAATGGACAAGACCCAAAAATGTAACTGAGATCCGTAGTTTTCTTGGTTTGGCAGGTTACTGCCGAAGGTTTGTTGAAAATTTTTCACGGTTATCTAGTCTAATGACTAATCTAACTCGTAAGGGTGTTAAGTTCATCTGGAGAAAAGAATGTGATGATTGTTTTCAAGAGTTGAAGAGAAGATTGGTGAATGATCCAGTTTTGGCACTTCCTTCCAGGAATGGTGAGTTTGTTATATACAGTGATGCTTCGTTGAAGGGACTTGGCTGTGTCCTTATGTAGAATGATCAGGTAATTGCTTATGCTTCACGGCAGTTGAAAACTCATGAGGTAAATTACCCTACACATGATTTGGAATTAGCTGCTATTGTATTTGCTTTAAAAATTTGGAGGCATCATTTGTATGGAGTAAAGTGTGAAATATATACTGATCACAAAAGTTTAAAATATATATTCACTCAGAAAGAATTGAACATGAGAAAGAGGAGATGGCTGGAATTAATCAAGGATTATGATTGTACAATTCATTACCATCTGGGAAAAGAAAATAAAGTGGTTGATGCTTTGAGTCGAAAAAGTAATGCTTCATTAGTAATGTTGTGTTTGGAACGTGATCCTTTGGTTAAATATTTGATGAACTTTGGCATAGAAGTTGTTGGTACAGGATGTTCTTCTGTTTTGTTTCAGGTATCAGTGAGATCTTCTCTATCAGACAGAATCAAGCAAGCCCAGAAGCGAGACAGTGAGTTGCAGAAAAAGGTAGAGCTGGTTCAGAAAGGTAAGTTGCCTTAATTCAACATTGATATTGATTGTTTTTTGAGGTTTGGGAAGAGATTATGTGTGCCTTGTGATTCACAGTTGAAGAATGAGTTGTTATGTGAGGCTCATAGTTCCCCGTTTTCAGTTCATCCTGGCAGTACTAAGATGTACAGAGATCTGTGGGAGTATTACTGGTGGGATGGAATGAAAAGAGATATTGCTGATTTTACTGTGAAGTGTCTGACTTGTCAGTAGGTTAAAGCAGAGCGGTAGTTACCGAAAGGGATGCTTCAGCCTTTACCAGTGCCAGAGTGGAAATGGGAAAACATATCCATGGACTTTGTTATGGGATTACCGAGAACATCTCGAGGTAATAATGCATTCTGGGTTATTGTTGATCGCTTGACTAAATCTTCTCATTTCCTTGCTATACGAGATACTTTTTCCCTAGATCAACTTTCCCGTTTGTATCTTAAAGAGATAGTCAGGTTACATGGAGTTCCCCTATCCATTGTATCTGATCGTGATCCCAGGTTCACATCTAACTTTTGGAAAGGCCTTCAGAAGTCATTGGGTACTGAATTAAATTTTAGTACAGCTTTTCATTCTCAATCAGATGGGCAGTCAGAATGAACAATTCAGACCTTGGAGGATATGCTACGAGCTTGTTCGATGGATTATCAGGGAAGTTGGGACCAACATCTTTCTTTGGTTGAGTTTTCTTATAATAACATCTTTCATTCCAGTATACATATGGCACCATTTGAGGCATTATATGGGAAGCAGTGTCGAACTCCAGCATTTTGGGATGAAGTGGGTGAAAGGAAGCTGATGGGACCAGAATTGGTAGAAGATATGGCAGAAAAAGTTCAGTTGATTCAGAAGCACATGAGAACAGCTCAGAGCAGGCAGAAGAGTTATGCGGATAACCGGAGGAAGGATCTATCTTTCTAGGTAGGTGATCATGTTTTTCTCAAGGTTTCTCCTTGGAAAAGTGTGATGAGATTTGGTAAGAAAAGAAATCTGAGTCCAAGGTTTGTTGGACCATATGAAATTCTGGAGAAAGTTGGATCAGTTGCTCACCGAGTGGATTTACCTCCGAGTTTATCTCAGGTACACAATTTTTTTCATGTTTCAATGTTGAGGAAGTATATGCCTGATCCATCTCATGTTTTGAGTCCAGAGGTAGTTCAGCTGGAGGAGAACCTATCTTATGAAGAACAACCAGTCCAGATTCTTGACCACAAGGAGCAGGTGTTACAGAATAAGGTGATTCATCAGGTAAAGGTTTTTTGGAAAAACCATGTGATTGAAGAGGCAACGTGGGAATCTGAAAATGCTATGAGGGATAAATACCCCCACTTATTTTGATAAGTGAATAAAATTTCGAGGACGCAATTCCCAAAAGGGGAGAAGGATGTAACATCCCAGGTAATTAAAGAATAAAGAATTTTCATATTTATTAATATTTTCGAATTAAATATTAATTTTAATTAAAAGGGGTTTCTACGTTCGATAGCGTACTCGATACGCAACGATGGGTTTCTTTGAAAACTTACGTTGCACACAAGTAATAAAATAATATTATTTTAAATGTTATTTAACAAGTAGTCGTTGTACTGGCGGGAATGGATAGAAATAACTAAAATATGATTATATATGTTTTTAAATGTTTTTATATTTACCCAATAAAAGATAAAGGCGTAAAATACAGAAAGAATTTAATTTTAGGCATTATATACCCTAATTTTCACTAAGGGTTCACTTATAACCTTTTGACGGCGAACCGTCATTAAATATAGTTTTGATCAATCTTATAAATTCTAATGGACCAAATATAACTCTTCTTTAGAATCGGGACATCAAAATTTACTGTGTGTAAATTTTTGGTATCTTTCCGATAAAGTTCATTTTTTTAATGAATAGTGTAAAATGTTGTCTTTTAATTCAAAAATTATTTTTAATCTAATTTATTTATATGATTACATTATCATTTGAATTGGTTTTAAAGTGAAATTAGAAAATATTTTTACCATTAAATCCAATAGTGGTCGTGGAAATTAATTTCACTTTGAAATCGAACTTAAACTAGTTTCAATCTTTTGATACTTATTGTTTCATAAAAACACGCTATTTGCTCTGACAGCGGGAATTAATTATTAAATTAATTAATGCAACTTATTTGTTGTGAATTTTGTAAAATGGACTTCATTTTTGAATTCAGAATATAAAATATACCTTAGGGTGAATTTTTCGTATTTTTCTGAAAAACATCAATTTTTAATGAATAGTGAAACCACTAAGTGGTGCTTATAAAAACTGATTTTTCGTTTAAATGAAATTTTACTACTTATGTGTTTTGAATTTCAAAAATCCGACATACATGGTTGTCATTAAGAAGTAAAATGTGGTTCAATGAGATTAAAATAATTTTTTGGTGAATAGTAACTTATTAAATTTTTAATCGCGATTAGAGGTAATTAGTGTAGTTTAAGGTAAAAATAATGCTTTAATAATATGATATGAGCTTGACACATGTCCTACCCTTATTTTATGTGTCATGGCCGACCAAGAGAAGCCATGGGTCAACTTGGGGACCCCATGGAGCCACGTTGGTTGGGAAATGACATAAATAACTTTTTATTTAATGTTAAAGTAAAAATGACACACACATGAGATTTTTTACTAAACCAATTTTTAAATGGGGTTATACAAGTCATAGTTTTTACTATAAATAGTCCTTGGAAAGCTAAAAATATTTCATACATCATAGTATTTTTTTTATAATTTTTAGACATTAAATAAATTAAATTATTTATGACATCATGATGATGCAGCGATGACCTCATTATTTAACGATTTAAATAAAATGGAAAGATAATGTAATATCTAAGACCTACACATGTCCAAAACCTATTGGATGAGTGGATTTAGAACCCTTATCACCTTATCCTCGAAATACATCAATGTGGGACCTCTTAAATCCGAATACCATTTTAAAATAAAGTGACTTTTCTTTACTTTCTAAGAGTGCCCCTCCTCTCCTCTTATAAAAGCCCCCCCACCTCTACCTCTTTTCCCACACTCCCAAAGAATTTGGCTCGGCCAAACCCTGCCCATTTTGTCTCTACACTTCCCTATATTACTCCTTGAAGCCTCAATTTGGGCAGATGACTTCCCAAGGAAGCCTTTGAGCTCAAACCAAAGGGAGTTACACGATTTTAAGGTAAAGTCTTCACTTGAGTCTGTTTGTTTTATTTTGCTTCTCCAACCCCATAAACCCTTTTTATTCATTTATTTTGTAACAACTCCAGTATATTCAATATACTAGGATGTTGTTATAAGATGGATTAGATCTAAACTTACACACACCTACATCTAATGGTTAACGAACATACTGTTTCTGTGGATGGTGAATTTATGCCTCCCGAAACGATGATTGTTCAACATTATTTTAACACCTTCAAAGGTGGCCATTAAGATGTCACTATATTTATATATGATATATAATATGTTTATTTTTTCCTTAAGCTTCTGTATTTTTCATTTTTGTCACACCTTTATGGTTTCCATTATGGGTAAACGCGATATCTTCATTTAAGGAAGTGCGGACTACCGGCCCCTTAAAGTGAGTTGATTCGTTAAATACCATATGTGGGACATATAAAGGATGGAACTATGATATTATATATGACATTATAATGGAATTATAATATACCTTTATATAATTATGATTCCATTCTATAAAATATGAAATAGAAATGAAAGTAGCGTTCATGCGTACGTACGGCTTACCGTCTCAATGAACGGTGCATTTCATTTCGTACCTCTAAATGATTATGTAATATTATAAATGAATGAATGTACTGGATATATATGACATATATGATATCTACATCATGAATACCATTCTGGATATAATGGATACATGAACAACATGTAATTATAAAGGGCTTATTTTTTACTCAAGTACCAATGATCGTTAAAACGACCGTTATTAACTTAAATAATTACATAGTGTTCATGACATGGTAATTAGTGATATAAAAGTAATAATGAACTTGAAAAAGGTTCTTAAGCAAGTAGAAATTAACTCAAGTTAATTATTCAGGACATTAAAGAACGATCGAGTCAAGTCGGACCCGAGGTAAGGGACTTCGTCTCAATCTCCTTTCATTGAGGCATATTTCGTTTTATACACAACTTTCTTTTATACGGTGTATAAACCCCTTTGACTTTTACTTTTATAAAAAAGGAATCTTTTTCTACGAAGCGTTTTACTAAATGACAAAAAGGAATGTTTTTTTTAACGTACACGGTGACAACGACCTTTTCCACCGCCGCGAGTATTATTTGGTCTTTGGCTTCCTCAACAAGCTGTAATGTTTTTAAAATAAAATAAATACCATATACTCTTTTATGTATTTTGGTATTGAAAATGGTTTTGATAAAGGATTATATTATGATATATTGTGATTGAAATGTGGAAATGTTATCATTCCTTTATATTGGTTTTATGTTTTATGATTTTATATTGGTACTTGGACATTTGACGGATGGTTACGTGATAAACCATATAATGGGTGGTGACTTGAATACCAGGACGGGTGGTGACGTTATAACCTCCAATGCATTGGGTATGGAAGTCGGCCATATGGCTATTCCATTAAGTATGTATGGAAATTGGCCGTATGGATATTCCATTAAGTGATATGTGTGGAAGTCGACCGTATAGTTATTCCACTTAAGTATGTTTATGTCCTAAGTTACCTTTATATATGTTATGTGTTCTTTATATGGGTTTTATGGTAATCCTTTGGTTACAAAAAGGTAAGTAATGATACTTTATTCAGTGAAGAGTTTTTACTACTTCATGAAGGTGAAGTTATCACTTTGATAGAGTATACATGGTTTACTTGATGTTTGAAAAACTAACAGTTTTCATTCTTTGTGTATCCCTTACTGAGATTTTTATGCTCACCCCAAGTTTTTTTGAAATGTTTTTCACAGGACTTAATGTGGAATAAGTTCAAGGATGGGATCAAGGGAATTTCATGCTATATAAAACATGGAACTAGACATGTTTCTTTTAAGAGTTTTTTTATTATGGAAACTTAGTAGAAGTGACTACTTTGTAATCTTTTGAGATGTAATAGTTATGTTCTAAATATCTAATACTCTAAACCTGAAAAGATACTCAATGTGAATTATTCCTTTAATTCAATATTAAGTAAGGTTTAAGGCCGGGGCCTTATATTGAGTGAGGAGGAAGTGGGATATTGGGTGGGTTTATATAGGAAATGTGAGGGAAATTTTTTATTATTTAGGTTTGGGACACCTCACATTAATCTAATCCAAACCACAAACCATACCATGATTTTTTTCCCATGGTTTTAGGAAATGGGTAGTGGAAAAAAATATTTTATAAGGCCAAAGTCAAAACTTCTTAAAATAATGGGGTTTCTTATGTGGAGGTGATTCACACTCCCAAGGAAAAGAATTTTAAAAGGCAAAATGTTTAATAAGTCTTGAAGGGTCCACTAAAGCTTTGTAAAATAAATCAAACAAACCCAAAATAACATTATATTAATGGTAAAACATATATTGGCTGAAAATAAAGTTTATAGTATTTTATTACATCCCTGTTGGAACATTATGATGTCATAAAACACATTATATATTTAAAAGGTATTTAATTTTTACCCAAAAATTTGATTGTCTTAGAAAATTATAAAACATTCACCATTGGATAATTTCAAAATATTCATTCTAGAAATGATTTTAATTTTATCTAAATAATTTTCAAAATATTTTAATTTTATCTTTTAAAATAAAAACTGACATTTTTAAAAAATTCAAGTGTTTTGAAAAAAATTGCTTTCAGACCTTAATAAAAATTATAATTTCATTCATAAAATTATACGATCATTTATATTTAATAAAAATTATTTTAATAATAATAATAATATTTTATTAAAATATTATTTAATTCGAAATTCCATTAATTCATCAAAATAGTTTTCTTAGTTGAACATTAACTAAAAATACTATTTCTTCCTTAAAAACTATTTATAGTGTAACAATAATAAAATCAAAGTATATTCATTATTATATACCAAAATAATATACATAACCATATTTCTAAGGTCTTCTAACATAACACCTTATAACACCAACATAAGACTAAAGAGTAAGGTGTGTGACGGTGACTAACTCTTGGGGTGGCTCAGATAACATTGCTCAGGTGGTAATCTCTATAAACTTTCACTTCCCTCTTAGGTGGTCCCGCTCGAGCTTAACACAATCAATCTCATCTTTGGATTGGTTAAGAGAGAATACCAAAGATTCAACCTCCTTCACAAGCTCTGAAAAATGGGCTTTGTATGGGGCATGTATACTGGATGAGGCCATCGCTTCCTTTTTCTGAGTAAATTTGATTTGTTAAAGCCCTATATTTATACTAATCATGTGATCACTATTCCATGGATATTTTAGCAATAATCACATTTCATAACAGTATTTTAAAATCTAAAAACATAAATCCAAAGAAGTAGACACTTTATAAAAACATTTTACATAAAGGGACATTTAATTATATCAATGAGGACTTCCATTAATGAAATTTTGGGTCGTTACAATGAATACCCACCTTGTATCATCTTTATACATCTATATTTTTCCAAAAAACCATATCCACACTCACTCTCCTCTGAAAAATCCATATTGATCCAACAATAAATCACTCAAAAGTACTCATTCACTATCTTACTTGGTCTCAACAAACCCAAAACACAACATGGTCCCTGAAACCCTGTCCCACAACCACAAACTTCCTCCCATGATTCATGTATTTTCTAACATGGGAACAAGTTCCTAACCCATTAACCATGATTCACATGAATATTAATTTCATTCATATCCAAGTAATATAACACATTCCATGACTAGCGACATGACCACCCACCACATGACTGTTTTTCATAAACCACATACATCTACCCACTCTCCCACTATGAAACTCAAACACGTATTCATAAACTTTTCGCATATGCACCCAAATAGTCATACCCTCTTCAACTATCCATGATACCAATGACATGGTGTCGACATGAATTTCCTCAACCCTCTCTAGATTCTCAAAAAAACAATTGGTATAGTTATGTAGAACGTTACTAAAAATATATATAGGAAAATATCAAAAATGATGTTTATAACAACCTATTCATGACGTACATAGATATTACATCACATTTTCAAAATAATTAATACAACACACAAGTATATTCCCAATGATCCTGATTGTTCATTGTATTTTCAAACATGTAAACATAAAAACTAGTACATAAGAAATATCTATAATCTCTCACTATGTTCTCTAAGACTGTCACCCATTTTAGACATATTTAATAAGGAATTTATCTTCATAGCATGGGTAAGGAAACATAAAAAAGCAATGAGATCAAATTCTCAATAAGGGTAGACAAGGAAGATATATAAACAAAATCATGGGAATAAGTATATGAGAACATAGTCATTATAAATAGAAGATGATACCATATATATCAAAGATCATAATCATGAATCCTGGAATAATTATTTGAAGTTCATAATAAATTAATCATAAATGAAAAATATCATAATAAATAATATAATGACATAGGAATTGTAAATTGAATTTGTGGAATATAGGTTGTATTACCAATTCCATATGTCAAGGATGTCTACAGAGACCTTTCTAACATGTTAGGATTAGAATTATCACTTTCGTACATTCTTCGAGATTTGGATTCCCTCCATTTTACCATCTTCTTTCGGTCTTGGTATTCCCTTCTTTGTACCCTCTGGTTTCAAGATTAGGATTCCCTCTTGTTTCAGGCTTAGGATTCCCTCCTTTGAACCCTCTTGTTTTGGGCTTGGTATACCCTCTCATATACCCTTTGAGCTCATAAAAAATTTATAGTCACCCAATTCATTGGAGATATATATATTTCCCACCAATATCATAATAACATAATTCATACATGTTCCATAAAATAATTAATCTTTCATCGTATCCTGACCCATAAAAATAAATCATATCACAGCCCATGAAATATCCAGGTTTAAGGTAGTTATTTAATATCCAGGTTTAAGGTAATTATTTAATATTTTCATTTTTTAAAATTTAATTTAATTTATATTAGTAATAAATATGATTAATTAGTGGTAATTAAATTTAATTAAAATTAGTTATTTTTATTTTTCATTAATTAGTTTCTAAAATATTTTGTTTTAATTAGAAATAATTTTTGTAATTAAAATAAAATAGTTTTAATTTGTAATAATTTGGTTCAAATATCTTTAATTAGTAATAATTAGGTGTAATTAGTAATAAATTGCTGTAATTAATAATTATTAGTGGTAATTGTTATTAGTTAATGTTAATTAGTAGTAATTAGTTGTAATTAGTAATAATTAGTCATAATTAGTAATATTTAGTCTTAATTTGTAAGAATTACTATTAAGTACTAATAATTAGTATTAATTAATAATAATAAATACTAATTAGTAATAATTAGTAAAAATTAGTAATAAATTGTTATAAACTAAAAAAATAGTACACATTAGTTGTAATTAGTAATATTTAGTGAAAATTTGATAAAATTTGATAAAAATTATTAAATTGATGGAATTTATTTTAAAATGATATAAAAATGCATAAATAGTTATAAATTAATAACAAAACTATTAAGTAAAAGA
Organism: Viscum album; assembly: GCA_963277665.1. Taxonomy (NCBI): domain Eukaryota; kingdom Viridiplantae; phylum Streptophyta; class Magnoliopsida; order Santalales; family Viscaceae; genus Viscum; species Viscum album. The sequence goes on along the minus strand of OY728120.1, from coordinate 252,012,408 downwards.
AACAAGTAATAAATTGAAAAAATTGGTAATAAACTAGTAAAAATTAGTAAAATTTGTTGATAAATTATTATAAATTAATAAAAATTAGTATACATTAGAGATAATTTGTATAAATTCATAAAGAATGTTATTAATTAATAAAAATTCAATAAATTTATATAATTTTTATTAAATTCATATAAAATACTATAAGTTATTTGAAATTACTAGAAATTAATAACAAAATTATTAACTAATATAAATTTGTAATAAATTGTTGAAATTAGTAATAAAGGAATAAATATTAGTAATCATTAGTGGTAATTAGTATTATTTTGTATAAATTCATGTAAAATTATAATAATTTAATAAAATTTAATAAATTTATATAATTAATAATAAATTGATATAAAAACCCACAAATTATTATAAATTGCTTGAAATTAATATAAAAATACTACCTAATAAAAATTAATAAAAATTTGTAAAAAGTAGTAATAAACAAATAAAAATTAGTAAACATTAATGGAATTAGTAATAATTTGTATTAATTTGTAAAAAAAATTTATAAATTAAATAAAATTTATAAATTGATAAAATTTACAGTGAATTGTTATAAAATTTTATAAATTATTATAAATTACTACAAATTAATAAAAAATTATTAACTAATTAAAATTAGTAATACATTTTTCAATTAATAATAAACTAATAAAAATTAGGACTCATTTGTGGTAATTAGTACGAATTAGTATAAATTCCTGAAAATTTTAATAATTAATAAAATTTAATAAATTTATTGAATTTATAATAAATTGTTATAAAATTTTATTAATTATTATAAATTACAATAAATTATTATAAAAATTATTAACTAATAGAAATAATTAATAAATTGTATAAATTAGTAATAAACTAGTAAAAATTAGTACTCATTAGTATTAATTAGTAATAATTAGATTAAATTTGTAAAAAAAATTGGTATAAATTAATAAAAATTAATAAATTGATATAATTTACAATAAATTTCCATAAAATAGTATAAATTTTAATAAATTACTAGAAATTAATAATAAAAATTTTAACTAATAATAATTAGTATAAGTTAGTAAAAAATTATTACAAACTAATAAAAAATTGTACTCATTGGTGATAATTATTAATAATTAGTATAAATTCCTAAAAATTTATTATAAATTAACAAAAATTTGTAATATGATACAATTTTCAATAAATTGATATGAAATATATAAAATTATTATAAAATGATAGAAATTAATAAAGAAAATTATTAACTAATATAAATTATTAATAAATGGTTCGAATTAGTAATAAACTAATAAAATTTAGTTGAAATTAGTGGTTATTGGTATTAATTAGTATAAATTTGTAAATAATTTTTCATTAGGTATTCATAACTAGGGAAGATAGGATGTTACACATTAATGCTACTAGTATAAGGATGATGAGGAGGAGATGTGTTGATGACAGGACATGTTTGACATAAATTGGTGCAATGAAAAAATTAACCATGGCTGGTATAAATTGGATCCATCGCCTGAATATTGTAAAATCAATGATTAACACCTTTTTAGTAAATAATTGAATTTAAAATCTTTTGGTTATTAGAAATGACAAATAGATTCCAAAATGTCTACCTTTTTCATTATGTCACTAGAACTGGGTAGGTAGGATGTGATGCGTCGATGGCAGTAGTAGTAGTAAGAGGATGAGATGTGTCAATGACTGGAGTAGAAATAAGAGCAGATGATGGAGTACATGTGATAATTATTATAAATTAGTAATATTAATTTTTAATTAGTGAATATTAGTGACAAAATAGTAAGAATTTGTGATAAATTATTAAACATTAACAGTAAATAACTATATTTATAAAATAATTAATAGGAACTAGAAAAAATCAGTAAAAATGTTATGTAATTAGTAATTATTGTTAAAACTGAATATTAAATCACTATAATTGATAAATAAAGTATTGGTAATTAATAAAAATCAATGAAGGCTAGTAAAAATTATCAATAAAGAGACAAAAATGAAAATATTTAAAATTAAATTTTTATTTTTTATTTTCTGCTATTTTTTGTATCATCTTTTTCTTGTATCTAATTACTCATAAAAAATTTTATTTTATTTTTTTTAAAGAAATATGGAGTAAGGAATTCTACATCAATATTTATTACATGATTTTGATTAGATAAATAACCACAAGAATCCAATTGATTATGTTATAAATCATGTATATATTGATGGTGTTGAAGCTTTTTTATAATTTTCATCATCAAGAAAAGAATTTTTATTCACACTGGAAATTAAGTTTTCATGTAAGAAATGTTATCTGTAGAGGTTTGAAACATTTGAAAACTATTTAGGGTCATATATTGAGTTTTTATTTTCTAAAATATTTTGTTTTTTGGTATCAATATAGTGAACATAGCTCCGTAGACGATACTAATAATTTTGTTCTAGATCTATCATAGTTTTAAAATATGGTACATGATGTGGCTGGTCCATTTTTCACCAAACTGATTCTCATGATTATAGTTATTTAACTCTTATGTTGGAACCATCCAAATTTTATAATTTGTTGAAGTCTGCTGAGGATTCCTTATATCATTGTTCTAAGATAAGAAAAGTTGAAGTGGTTAATAAATTTATTTCTATTATATCATATAATTGATTGTAAAATAGATATTTTGATCAGATATTCCATCTGGTTAAATCATTATTAACTGAAGGAATGGTGTTGCCTATAAATTTATATGAGATAAAGAGGTTGGTTTGTAATTTGGGTACTAGTTATTAGAATATTCATGCATGTTGAAATTATTTCATCTTATATTATGATAAAAATGATTCATTAGTTAGTTTTCCTACTTCTGGAAAATCGATTTACAAAGAAGCTAAACTATGGAAATCTAGATTGATTCTAATAGAATAGTTGAGGTATTTACCTCTTACACCCAGATTGCAATGATTACTTATGTCTTGAAACATAGCATCATTTATGTCATGGAATAAAACAAATATTTCATCTGGTAAATGATAAAATCATATTAATGACGGTGATTTATAGAAACAACTTAACCAAGCACATCTGTATTTCTCTTCAGTGGATTGAAATGTTCAATTGGGTATTTCTACTGATGGTTTATGCCCATCTAGTTCTTGTGGTAGTAAATATTATTGTCGGACCATCTTTATAAATCTATACAATTTACCTCCTTATATGTTTTTAAATGAGACATATATCTTTTGACATTATGAATCCCAATACATCCAAAAAATAATATCTATTTTTATTTGAATCTATTCATTGATTATTTAAATTTATTGGGGAGTAATAGTGTCAGTACATATGATGTTGTTGTGAGAAATGATTCCAAATGAACGCTACATTGATGTGGATAATTAGTGCCTTACCAGCATATGAAATGTAATCTACATAAAGAACACATGGTCCAAAATCATTTCTATAATGTATTATTGATAGAAAATAATTTATTCTCCTCAATGTAAGAAAACCTTTTTTCATTGATTTCTATTGAATATTTCTTCCTACCAGTCATCCTTTTAGGAGGAACCGATATCATTTAATAAAGAGTAAAATTGAATGATATGGATCTCCAACAATGATCTCTAGTACTAAGTTAAAATCCATTTTCTCTTCATTATCTACCTTTACCTTTGGACTGACAATAAACTAATAAAATTAATGGATCTGGGAAATAACACAATTGGATAAAAGGGATCATTTTTTGGATCTTCCATATTGGTCCGATTTAATGGTCCATCACATGCTCGATGTCATGAATATTGATAAGAACTATTTTGATAATATATTTTATACAACTTGGACACCCCTAGTAATACCAAATATAATTTAAATTAATGATTAGAACTTTCCCAAATTTTCTGGTGGCCAAAACATGAACTGATTGAAAATGAATGATCCAAGAAGTTAATGAAACCAAAAGCAGCTTAAATAATTTATAAGTAATGTCATTTATAATTTTTCTAGTTGAATTCAGATTTGAGGCTTCAAGATGTTTATGTTTCCATTTTGGATATATGTTTCAAAAATGGAAATATTAATCGATTAAAAAGTCATGAATATCATTTTATAATGTGTCACAACCCGTCCTAGTAGGGCTCATGCTACGACTTCCTAATATCACCTCCAATAGGCAAGGGGATGGTGAATAGAACTGAGTAGTCATATCACTAAAATGGGAGGCATTTCCTATATACCTGTACGCATGCACACATCTACAAGCCCACAAAATGATGAAATGAAAAAATTATTATGAAAACAATGCATGCATACCATTATATCCCAACCAGAAGGGTACGATTGGAAAATAAAGTAAAGTGAGACTAGGCCAAATAAAATCCCACCAATATAAGTCTGTAACCGCAAGTTCAACTAGTAAAAGAAGGTACTAGAACTATTTTCTATAGCTATAGGAACACCCATCATCATACCCAATCTCACAACACTCCATCCAGACCTGGTCCACATATGAATCTATCAAAAGGGTCACTCTTCTTCACAAGACATGACACGTGTGGGAAAATCCCGTGTAGGGGTGAGCATAACAATACTCAGTAGGACAACCCAAAACACAAATAAATACACAAAATAAAGATACAGTCAGATCTACTCAGTATAAGTCTATGGAACGTAAAATAATATCTAGATATACACAAACTATGATATATAGTCTAGAGGTAAGTCACATCTACCATATAACAACACTAGGGATTCAGTTATAAGATTACATAAAGCACTCATCTGGGGGAATACACTAATAAGTCTAATAGAACTTCTGAAATTCATCCAAGTAGTATTGTTCATCAGGAACCATCATGGGAGAGATACACTGAAAGATCTAAAGAGAGAGATACGGTACAATAGACTAAGATCATAGTATGGACCACGAGGTGATACAAACAACTCTATCGATATTAAATTTCTAATTATAGAATCAATGCCAGGTAAAGTTGGTTACATAAATACCAAGGACTCTAGCTAAGGCATGAATAATGATGGGCGGATCCATCTCCGGGCCTCTTAGGGGGAGGGGGGATTCCAACAACTCTATCTAGGAAGTCCTGCTAAAGGGACTATACTCCTATGAGTAGGAAATGTTACACACCAACCTTCAAGACAATGATTTAGGGTACGAACCCTAATGAAACTTGTCCAAGTTATGGGGGAAAGGATATTCAATACTTGAAGAAAGGGGTTCACAAAGTGCAGTTGGGTTACACACCATATCCTTTGTCCTTGGGAACTACTCAGGTACAACAGTCCATGTCATGATAACATGTCGTGTAGAATATGGGTACACGACATCTAGAAGAAGTCCAACACTATGTTATTATATCTTGGATCCACAAGTGTGCTATGGATGTGTGCCAGTACACAGTGTCAACCCGTGTATATTTATTCATGTACCAGTACACAGGGTGGTCTTTGTACTTGGTTTAAGACAAGTCATGTCATGGGGTACATGCTATTTAGAAAACCCATGTACTCCACCCCATGTCTGTGTATCTCCTAAGATACATGTTGATCCTCTGGGAAGGGACTAAATTTCATGTGATAGGTTCACAAATCATGTAGAATTTAACTCTCTCCTAAAACCATAGACACCATTTAGTGGGGGCCACGTGCCATGTAATCTAGATTACCTCTTATGTTCTTCACGATTCTCCAGAATATTTTATTTAGTCTCTATATGCCTCGGTTGATCTCTCGGATCCCGTTTCAGTGATCCGCTTTCCTCAAAACTCTAGATTGAGGGTTTCCTAATCACCCTAACACAAATCAAGGTGTTTTAGTCCTTCGATTGTCTTCAAAAACACACTTTAAATCCATCCAAAGAAAACATTCTTGGATATTGATATCTTTATAATCCCTTTGATTCATATGTTTCCATTGTCGTTGCACCTATGTTAGGCCATCCCAGTTTTGGATCATCAATTTTAGATCATTTATCTATGAAACAAATGCACAATGATCGATTGTTCATAAACCAATGTATAATGAAGAATGCATAGAACACATGGGGAGAAAAGAACAAAGAATGAATCTAAGGAATGAACCTCAACAGTTGTTTTTTTCTAGCATTGATATGTTCCCATAAGAACAATAAATTATCAAAATAATAATCAACCACATAAATCTTGTAATTAAATTCTATCCCACAAGAATGATCGAACTGCAGATCTACTTATTTTTTGTTTGCTCTGCGTTCATCATTGAATATTAGACCAGGAAAGAATATCCAAATAACATATCCTACCTTGGGAATTGGTTTTTTTCTATTGGAGACTTATTCTTTTGGTGATTCATCAAGAACGATCTTTGATCCCGGTCTCATCATCGCCAGCTGAGTGAATTCTCTAGGGATTATCTCCAAGGCCTATAGGGAACTTTCAAGGTTATGAATCTAACCATGGGTCTCTTCCTATTTATTAATTTAAAATAAATATTTTCTCAGTGTCAATGTAATGTAAAAAAACCATAATTTATTTTTATTCATTAAATCGTTCAAAAAATAATTTTCACAGATGACCCATGCGAGCCAATGTTAGGCCTCTCCTAGGGTAAATTCACCACTCTGAATGAAATGGAGACATCATATTTCTGATCTAGGAACCCTTTCTAGATGTTGTTCCACTTTTTTTGGAAAACCACGTGGGTGCTATTTAATATTCTAATACTATTCAAACATTTATTCTGGACACACCGAGTCTCAAAATCACAAAATTTCTAAGTGCATGGTATTGAAATTAATCCATGAAATATTTAAAAATAATACACAAAAAATCTATGACATTACACTCTACCCACCTTGGGGATTTATTTCATAATATTTAAAAAAGGATACTCAAAGAGATGTGGGTACTGTGCACAAATCGGAGCCTCCATCTCCCATGTGGTCTCTTAGAGATTCTCGTATAGCCACCAGATGCACACTAAAGGAATCACTCACCCACAAGGGATCTTTTTCTATCAATCCTCGATCTCCACTAGGTACTCAGCAAATTTTTCTTCATCCTCGATTTCTAGCTCTCCCCAATCGATGATATGTGATGGGTCATGAATGTACCTCCTCATCTATGATACATGGATAAAATCATGTTCCTGATTTAACTGCGGGGTAGTGCTAAGCAGTACACCACATCACTTACTCTATAAAATACATAAAAAGAGAAGATAAAGCTCATAGATAACTCGCATCCCCGAAAAAATTTAAGTAATCCCAATAGAGATGAAACATGAAAGAATACATGGTATCCTTCCATGAAATCCAAAGGCCTCCACTGCCTATCATCATAATAATTAGGATGGCTTTGTGCAGTCTTCATCTGCTCACAGATGATCAGCACCTTCTCTATATTATCTTGCACCAATTCTTGTCCCATAAGTGCTGACTCTCTTAGTTTTATCCAGAAATGTGGTGGCCTAAAGGGTCTCCTATAAAAATCATTTAATGGAACCACACCAATGGTTGAATTGTAGATATGTTTGTACGTGAACCCCACTAGTGTTAGATGATCCTCCCAACTCCAGTCGAAGTCTAACATGCAAGCTTGTAGCATTTTCTCCCAAACCTGAATAGTCCTCTCCATTTGTCGTCATTCTATGGGAGAAATGTTGTACTCAAGGGTAACAGGGTCCTAAAAACCTCCTCTATTCCCTTCCATAGTTAGAATGTAAAATTAGAATCATGATCTGAAAAAACCATCAATGTAACTCTATGAAGTCATACTATCTCTTGAACGTAGAGGCGTTCCAATCTCTCTACTAAAATTTTCTATCAGATAGCTAGGAAGTGGTTTGAGTTGGTGAGTCGATAAAAGATCACCAATATGGAATCGTGTCCCATAAATGTATGTTGTAAACATGTTACAAAGTCTATTGATATCACATACCTCTTCTATTCTAGAACCTCGAAGGGTTAATCTAAACTCGTTTGAACTTGGTGCTCCACCATCAATTATTGACAAGTAAGGCACTAAGAAACCAAATTTTCCACTCCTTTCCTCATTCCTCACCACCAATACTGACATCAGAGGTCCTGGTACATTATCACCACACTTGGATGTACCGACAAAGGGGACGTATGAAACTCCCTCCAAACCTCATCCCGCAATTCCAGTGGTACTATTTTCAATCCTTTGAATAGGGAGACGTGCTCCCCACCTTTTAAATATCCCTTAGGGGCATGCCATGTAGACATTTGAGAACGTATGGTATTACAGCTGGTATCCAGAACTTGTGCCTCTGAAACTCATTATAGGACTGGAGGGGTAACAACCATCAACTAGAGGTAATCTTCTCCATATTCATCCAAAAAGGACAACTATATTGAGATTAATTGTTCAGATGCCTCATTTAGAACAAGTAAACTAGACCTCCTACTTAGATCATCTGCCACAATATTCCCCTTCCCATGAGTATAGATAATCTCAAAGTCATAGTCCTAGAGGAACTCTGGCCATCCCCTCTATCTCAGTTCCAGTTCCTTCTAAGAGATGATACACATGAGACTCTTATGATCAGAGTATATGATAAAATAATCACCCATTAGGTAGTATCGCCACATCATCAATGCAAAGATTACCACTTCTAAATCTAGAACATGGGTCACATATTTATTTTCATGTGGTCTCAACTGGAATGAACCAAAGGAAATCACTACTTGCATCCTCATCAGGACATAACCAAGCCCAGTCCCTGATGCATCGCACAAAACAATGTACATGACACCCTCCTCGGGAAATCTGAATATTGATATACTTTTCAAACTCTACCTAAACTATTGAAAATTCTATTGAAACTTCTCAGTCCACATGAAAAGCTGCCCCTTTTGAGTCAAAGATGTCATCGGTGATGATATCCTGGAGAAATCTGGTATGATTCTCCAGTAATACACTACTATCACAGTAGATATTTCAACCTTCACCATGCTCCTATTTGTATCACAAACTAACATTGCCTCAACCATGGTCAAGTCCATGGCCACTCCATCTATTGAGATAACATGTCCCAGAAAGTGGACCATCGAAATCTAGAACTGACACTTCAGAATTATCCCATAAAGCTGGTGATCTCGAAGTATGTCCAGAACCATCCCTATGTGTTTCATGTGATCCTTCTAAGACATTTAGTACACAAGGATATCGTCGATTAATACTACCAAAACCTTATCTAATTAGGGCTGAAATATCTTGTTCACGAGTCCCATTAACACTATTAGGGAGTCTATCATGCCAAAGGGAATCATCAAGTACTCATAGTGACTGTAAAGACATATAAAGGTCATATATAGTTTATCCCCATCATGTACTCATATTTGGTGATATCCTGATATGATTTCAACCATCAAGAACCAGTGTACCTCACTTAATCGATCAAAGAGGTCATATATTATTGGTGGTGGATACTTGTTATTCACGGTCACCTATTTTAGGCATCGATAGATCACATACAACCTTTATCTCTCATATAACTTTTTGGAAAACAAAACTAGGGCCAAATGGGGTGAAACACAAGGTCTCACAAAGCCCTTATTTTGAAAGTCCTCCAACTACACCCTCAACACACGAAGCTCTACAAGATCCATCTAATCTGCTGGTGTAGATATAGATGTCATCCTGAGGTGTAAATCAACACCAAAGTCTATCTCTCATTGAGGAGTTAATCCTGAAATATTTTTAGGAAAGACGTATTTGTACTCCTCCACTACTTCTAGTAACTAGAAACTCATAACATCTACTATATCAAGGGTAAGGCTTGCCAAATGATGAGTAATCGGTTTTACCCTCCTATTCATGATTCTATAATATGATACATGTATTTCGTTTTCAATGAAAAACGAAAACCCCGTTCCATCATTTTTGACACACTGCATACTTTTCCTAAAATATTCAATTTGGTCATGGACTTTGTATAAACAATCCATAACAAAAATGACGTCATAATGCCTCAATTATTCCAAAAAGAGGTTCCAACTGAAACACTTGTGTCCAAGGGTCTGGTCACACTGTCAGCACAAATGGGAAATCATTCAGTATGCTCCAGTAGGTGTACCTAAGCATATGGGTCAAGTCAACGGTTTAACCAAAATCTCTAGTTCTCAAACAAGATATGTGGTGAGAAAGGATTGACTTGAACTTGTATAAACCAATACTATAACTAAAGTAAAAAAAAGACACAGATCATACCTCAAATCATTTTTTCCATCCCTCAGTCATATTCCTTGACCACATGCAGTTGTCCCCACCCCTATCCTTTATCTCTCTGAGCCTGGAGTGGACCGCCTGGGGTGGTGGTTAATACAAGTCAAAACGTCCACAACCTCCTCCTCCTCTCCTAGATCCTCATCCATGTATTCCAACCTACAAATCTACCTGTTACTATTGTTATCTCTACCTGGGAGTTCCATAAACTATCTCCCTATCATCATCCTAGTGGTTTAGAAAATATCAAGAGAGATTCTCCCTACCATCACATGAATAGAACCCTCTCTCCAATGGATGAATGGACCCACCCTGTGAGCCATGAGCTTCATATCTTCTATCTTGGGACCTTATCCTAAAATGACTCCCACGTCTGGATCCCTGAGACTAACATTGGATACCTACTTTAGAGGTATCTTCACCTGCTCATCCATTGTTGACTATCACTAGGTATATCTATTCAGTGAATAATTTTTTGACCATGAAATCTCTCTCATGAACCCCAACATATGTTAGAATTAATAGAGGGATATCACTGGATCCGATGTCTCTACGTAGAACTCACCTGAAGATCCAATCCCTGAAGTATTGATCCCTAACCATATTCATCATGTACTTGGAAAGGTTAGTGAACCTCGATGAATAATCCTAAATTGTCATGCTACCCGGTTGGTGTAGAAGAAGATTCTGTATACAGATGGATCTCAACGTAATGGGAAATAACTCCTCTCTGTAGAGATGCTAGAAATCTATCCATGAAAGAGTCGTCACATCATGATTTTAGATATTTAAACTCTGCCATCACCCTATTAAACCCTATGAATGGCTCGCCACCATGACTGTCATCTGATCCGCTGGTGTACTGACTAGATGGAAAACTCGATTCACAGTCTCAAGCCCATCCTCAACCACCTAAGGTTTGGTCTTCCCTCAGATCCTGAGGGATCTGTGTCTCTGAAATTCCTGAAGAAATCTTACCCTACACTCCTAAAATGCTAGTACTATGGGTACCGTGTGCTGCTCTATAGGTGTTTATATGGATGGTGAACCATAAATATGTGAAATTTGGGGAACATGTCCTTGTATAGATGCCTTGTCACTAAGGAGGTCATCCTAATGAGCGAGCTATTGAATCCATATTGGTATGTGTCTCAGGGGAAACATGTAAAAAAATAAGATGTACCACAATCAATGAGTATATCTGGAGAGTTTACTCTAGAAGGACATGGAAACAACAACACATTCATATATGATTAATGTATCATTATTTTTTATACAACTAATGTTCTCATGTACTGACTCAAAATGCAGGTTATCAGAGTCATGGTGTATGGATATGTCATCCCCCCGCACCAACACTAGAGACAATGTCCTGAAAGATGAACTCAAAACACTTAATACTATTTCCCCAAACCAATATCAAATACTTGTGGTTATAAATTAGGATCGACCACCTCTGATACCACTCTATCACAACCCATCCCAATGGGTCTCATTTCTCTACTCCCCAAGCCTACCTCCAATACACCAGGGGATATTGATTAGAACTGTGTAGTCATATCACTAACATGGGAGGAATTCCCTATGTACCTTTATGCACTCACACATATCCAATCCCACAAAATTTTGAAATGTAAAACCCACTATGAAAACAATTCATGAATACCACTATATCCAAAAAATATGGTGTGATAGGAATGTAAAGTAAATTATAACTAGGTCAAATATAGTCCCACCAAAGGAAGTCTATAACCACAAGTCCATCCTATAAGAAAAGTTATTGGGACAAGTTTCTAAAGTCGTAGGAACACACCTCAACTTTCCTATTCTCACAAAGCTCCATCCAATCCTAGTCCACCTAGTACTCTGTCAAAAAGGATTCTCATGTGCATAAAACACAACATGTGAGGGAAAATCCCATGCAGATGTGAGTATAAAAATACTCATTATAACACCTCAAAACCACAAAGCAATATAAAAGAAATCTAAAGTCAACTCTATATAGTACCTGTCCATAACACATATAAAAATATACAGATATAATCAAACTAAGACTTATAGTCTAGAGGTATGTCACAACTATCGCATACCAACACTAGGGATTTATTTCGTAGATTCCAGGATGAACTCATCAGGGAGAACACACACCTGAGTCTAATAGCACTGATGACATCCATCTAAGTAGTAATATTAATCAGGAACTATCAGAAAAGAGATACACTGATAGGTTTGAAGAGAGAGATATGATACAATAGATAAGGATCACAACTAGGTCCATGTGGGGATACTAATAAAACCATCTATATTAACCTTCTAATTAGATGATCAAAACTCGGTGAAGTTAGCCACATCAATAGTAAGTACTGTACCTAGGGAATAAGGAATGAATAGAGGATCCAACATTAGGAATCTTGGGGGGGGTAGATTCCAACAAATCTATCCAGGAATCTATGATGAAAGGATTATACTCATATGAGTAGGAAATGATATGAACCAACCTTTAGGAAAACATTGAGTGTAAGAACCCTTAAAAAACTTGTACATAATACAGTGGACATGATATTAAATCCATGATTAGTGGGGTGCATGGAATGTATTAGGGTCACACACCATGTCCCCTGACCCTGGGTACTGCCTATGTATGATGTCCCATGTCATTAGAACAAGTTGTATTGAAGATGGGTACACGGAATGTAGAAGAAATCACACACTTTTTCCTTCAATCCAGGGTAAACCCATTTGCTCTGGCCATGTTCCAGTAGATGGTGTAAACCCTTTTATATCATTTTGTGTACCAATACGTATTGTATTCCATGTACTTAGTCTAGGCCAAGTCGTTTGGTAGGGTACGTGTTGTGTAGGAAACCCATGTACCCCACCTGGTGTCCGTGTATCTCCATAGATACACGTTGAGTCTCTGGGAAGGGCCTACACACCGTGTGATAGGGTCATATGTTGTGTGGCTTTTAACTCTCTCCCAAAACCCTATCCACCAATTAGTGGGGGACACACGCTGTGTAATCTATATTACACACCTTGTCCTTTGTGATTTTCTAGAATCTGTTGTTATTCTATGAATTCTATGGTTGATCTCTCAAATATTATTTCAGTGATATCTCCATCTCAAAAATCCAGATTGAGGGTCACCTCATTAATTTTGAATTTTTTAGCCAGGAAACAAAGGTGCAACGATCAGTCATTTATAAACCAATAAAGAATGAAGAACGTGTAGAACACATGGGGGAGAAAATCAAAATGAACAAAACTGAGGAACGAACCTCGGCCATTGATCATTTCCAAACTTGATAATTCCTGTATGAATGATAAATAACAAAAAATAATAACCAACCATATAAATATCGGATTAAATCCCATAACGTAAGAATGATCGAAATGTAGATAAACTTGTTCATTATTTGGTTTTCATTCGTCATTGAATCTAAGAAATGGTAAAAAAATCAAAATAAATCATCATACCATGGAATTGGATTGTTCTCTATTGAAGACTGATTATCATTGGTGTTTTTTTAAAATGATCTCTGATCCCAGTCTCATCCACGCCTCCTAGGATAATTCAACAGGGATTCTCTCCAAATCCTCCATGGAACTTTTGGGGTTATGATTCTAACTCTAGGTCCCTATCTATATGTTTATTTAAAATAAATTTCATCACTTCATCAACGTAACATAAAAATAAAATAAATCATTAATTTCTTGTTATTCATTAAAAATCCCAAAAAATAATTTTCACAGTCGACCCATGTTAGATGTTGTTAAACCTCACATAGGGTAAATATGTTACTCTGAAATCAATGGTTCCCTTCGATTTATAATCTGAACAACCATTTCTAATTTATTCCAATTTTTCAGGAAAACCAAAGATGTGATATTTAATATTTTAATATTATTCAAACCTTTATTATAGACTCAAGAGTTCTTATAATCTCATGACGTCTCAGCACTTGGTCTCGAAATTAATCCATAAAGTATTTATAAATAACACATGGAAAATCTGGAACATTACATAATAGAAATAATTATACAAATTTTATTTATAGTTTTGTTTAATTATAAGATTTGGGATTCACTAACAATAATATCATATTTTTTTCAAGACATTTATGTGGTGAAAACAGACTATGATGCACTAGTAGATTACAAGAAGATATTGTTTTAATTTTATGTAAATTTGAAAAAAAAACATCCTGCTGGATTTTTTTATTCAATGGAATCTTTGATATTAAATTTTCTACATTAAGTAAAATTTATAGGCATGATACAGTTTCAATTTTTGTACCGATTAGAGAGACGCATGGAGAAATTGAAAAAAAATGTATGTAACAAAGCATCGATTAAGTGATCAGTTGCATAAGATTATATGTGGGAGGAAATTTATTTCTTCCAAACTCATTGTTATCAATATGAATATCCCTCAAAACATAACTTCATGGTCTATAATAAGGTAAATTTTGATGATGAAATTAACAAAAAATTATCAGTTTTTATTTATCCCAAACTTGGATTTTGTGGAGTTCATGAATGATTGATTTCAGATGATGAACACCACAGAGCTCATGCATATATTCTCCTCAACTATGAAAAAATGACACTATTTTTATTTTGAATGATCCGATAACTTAATATATAATTTTATAAAATAAACTAATCTTATTTTATTCATAGATTATACGATAATCATATCAAGAAACAGATTACACAAATTACAGTAGCTGGTCTTGAAGAATATCGGAAAAATAATTTTTCATACTGGTTTTAAAAACTAATGAAGTAAATTTATTATGGTTTAACATATAAAATCAATTTATTACTTATTATATAGATAATTGTTTTTAAAAATTCATATATCTCAACATGCTAATAAAATTTATAACCGATTATGTGTATTGGGTAACCATCCATAAAAATTGGTTAAATATTAGAACGCATATATGGTGAATGATTTATGATTTCATACACATATATACTGGGAATTAAAAAATGAATATTTTTGTTTTCTTTATAGGATCTCATCATAGAGAATGTGAAGTTTACATTTACATCTTGTTATACAAAATAATTGAACTGTGTTATATGGGTTATAATTGCGTAATGATTTTTAAATTCCATCGGTTGGATACTGATAGAGGCTTGCATATTCATCCACTCCAAGGAATCATTGATATTAAATAAAAAATCCTTATTTTATTAAATGAACCATTTTTATTATCTCATTAGTCACAACAAATTTATTTTGAAAATTATTGTGCTACTTTAAGATAGTTAAGTTATTTGTGGAGCATAATAAAAATGAAATCTCTTAAAAATATGTTTATCCAAAGTGAATATGGTTCTATTGAAGTGAAAGAAATTGATACATTTCAAGTGATTACTCCAAACCATATTTTCCATAGAGATATGTGAATATCAATGATAGAACCACACATTTGTGGGTATATTGTGGCGATAATGTAGTTGATGTAATAAGTGGATTTGAAATAGTAAGAGATGATGAATCAGAAACTCCTATAGAAGTTGATTATGATGAGGAGGAATATAAATAAATAAACACCATAATATATTAATATGATGGTGGGAGTGAATATTGAAACAATTAAATATTATTTATAATTATAAATAATATATATCTAAATATAATACTTTTTTTCTTATATTTACTAACAAAAGTCATTTCAGGTTTCAGATGGATGACGAATGTTTATCTGATATATTTCATGAGTTTGATAAGGTCGTACAACCTGATGATGAGCATGATGCTACATCATCTAACCCCCAGACTATTAACAATTTAGCGATGACTCAAATTTGTATGGTTCTAACAAGGTTGTCATTCATGACCCTATCCTCAAGAAAAATACATATCTTGAGTTCAATCCAGACATCTAGAGTTATATTTAGTTTTGTATTTTCTTAGTTTCCTTTAATATATTTATATACTTATTTTTTTAATTTTTTTCATATATTTTCACATATAGTTGTTATATAGGGAGTTCTATATTTCAGAATTATTTTTCACAAGAATGGGTGACATGGGATAAGATTCATATTGATGTTTTACATCACATGTTTGATTATTGAAAGAAATGTAAAGAAATAATAATTATTCTGAAATTTATTTAATTAGTAACTTGATATTATTTATTATTTGTAGGTATTATAGTATCATATCGATGATAGAACATGAGACTCTATCTAGGAGGAATGGGATCTGTGTATGCGCTATCGTTGCAACCATTTGTTATGAAATATATGGATGAAATCCATGCAGAAAGCAAGAGTCATAGATTTTGATCAGTCTTATTGTGTCCACTGACCAGATTACATCTTATCTTAGGTTTGGGATAGATTATGTTCATACTATATGGAAGGTACATTCCAATGGATAGAATCATTATATGGACATAAATGAGGGAGGTAGTAGGTGACACATCGAGTTGGTAGATGTGCATTCAGTATTAATTGACGACATATGGTAAGTAAATTTTTTAAATAATTTATATACATTTAAATGTGATATATTCTTTATACTCATATAGGTTGTTTAGAATCCTAATATTATAGAGTTCTAATTTTATAAGGGGAAGTACAAAAATTCTTTCACTCAAGAGAGATTATAAGTGGTCACTAGGGGAAAATTGTGGGAAGTATACCTTTTTGATTTTTAAAATTAACTAGAAATAATATTTTAACTACTTTAATTTTAAATTTGAATAGAAAGAGTCATATGAGGACATGAATTCGCATACACAATATGATTTGTTAGGGAAATAATGAGGATAAAACCTCCCATGCTAAAATGTTTTATAAAGCAACATGGATACAGGAGACTCAGTATTCCTTTGACAAAGGCTGAGTTGTTGGTATCATCTCTAGATCAATTCCTAGGAATTAATATAGTACTATTGTGATGTCTACTTCTGTATCAAGGGAATCTCTTGGAGATTCATCAACATATTCTTCATAGTATGAGGAGAAACAATGAGGTCTAAGTGAGATTATAGAGACCATGTGTGGAAAGTAGGAGGAGTTATGTTGACAACAGCGGTTTCAACAGGAGGACATGCATCGATGGTAATAGTAGCAACACATGGAGGCCATAGAGTATATACATTATATGACTCATGTATTAGGGATGAAGTTTCCTCCACCACCTCCTGCAGATGACCCCCTCCCCTTTGTGATTTATTTATTTTTTATAAACATTTCAATGTACATATTTTTTAAATTTTTTATTAATTCATATATTTATAATTCAATATAATGCGTATTTTATATTACTGCAAACGTATTTTTGTATTATATTTTTAATTTTTTTAATTTTTAATAATTTTGTATTATTATGTTATTATTATTTTTTAGGTTATTTGTGATGGTTTCCCCCTCTCTTCCAAAATATCTTTTTTTTTAATTTCAATCATGTTATTTAGGATGCCATTTTCTACAATGGGTTATTTTCCATGGGATTCTATCACAAATGATTATTTTTCGATGAAATCCCATCATATATAGTTAAATTTATTATACTGTACACCTCACTATCTATTCTCCTCACACATTGAAAGCCTTGAAGCTTCTAAAATTTATACCCAATACTCTTCCCAATCCCATCCCCCACATATAGGATCCTCATATCTCAAAAAAAAATTAAATCCAATTTCCCTAAAGAGGTTCTCAAGGAAAATAATTCAATAGGTAAATCCTCCTTCATTTTATTTTAATTACATTTTAATTTATTTTCTTTTATTATTCTCCCCTCATCTCCACTTATCCAAGTGGAATGATAACTCCATTATCCTATATATATATTCTAATTTTAGTTTTTCAATGGCATAATCCATCGTCAAATCTCTTCTCCCATCCATTTTATTCTAAAAATGAAAAAATCATTCATGAGGTGTGGATTTATTTTCTTCGAGGACAACAAGTTTTGTTTTTTCCTTTAAGTCCTTCAATATTGTTCATAAAACCATTATAATGGTTTAAATAGTTTGAAAAATGAATGTTATAACCTTTTTATGTTCTAGAACTAACATATATACAAAATACTATATAATAAAACAAAATTACACTATGATGATAAAAAAACTACGAAATTAATCTAAATGATTATCATTAATGTTTTATCTCATGAATCACCCTTATATAATGAAAAAAATAATATATAAGACCATTTAAACTTCTATAAGTTCGTTAATAACATATATTTTCAATTTTGGATAATTGTTCTCATTTTACATGATCTTCCATACATGTATACAAGTGAACTAATCATGAAAACCAAGAAAATGAACTCCCTCAAACGATGAAATTGAACTTTATAACTCATCATAATCACCATAAAAGAACTTTGTAAAATTATAATAAATAAAACACATTTTTAAGTGGTTATTTATTTAGTACATATGAATATAATTCTATTATCTAGGATACTAATGTGAAGAAAGTATTCAGACATAAAGGAAGGTGATTCCCAAAGCCAACTCCATTTTTTGGGTTATCACTCTTTAATTACACATTTCTGTCTGTATATTTCCTTCAATGTTCCTTAAATATTATTTCTTTGTTGTTAAATTTTTTATTCTGGGATAAAAATGCTTCCAATATGATTTTATGATAAATGAAATTATTTATAAAAAATAAACATTCCTTCTAAAACCACATCTTTTCCTTCCTTTAAGATTGTTTCTTCTTCACTAAATATTGATGATTTTTTACCATGTATGTTATTTCCTTCTTATTTTGAGAACACCAAATTTTATTCCTAGTTTTATTCTCATAAAATCCATTCCATTACATGGGGTAATTTTTCTCCAAGATTGATATACTTTCTAAGTGGCATGCATGATTAAGTTAATGTTATGATGTGATTAATGTGACATGAATTATATAGTACCCCAATGCATTGGGTAATTTGATATATCTCATAAGATAATATGCAATATGTGTGAACATGATTCTACATTTATCACAATGATGATGTTATGATTATGCACATATGTTATTCATGAACATGATGCCATATTTTTTTATAAATATGTGTGGTATTTAACCACTAAGACATGATGTTTCATTTTTATTCATTACCACATTTCATGCCTATATATGATTCTTCCCCTCATGATTATTATTATGATCCAATGATGATGTTATGATGATGGTAACTATTATCACCCATATTATACTGACTCATGTCCTTATTTATCCTCTTACAAGGATTTTATCTCACCCAAATCATTGATGTATATCCTAATGTGATTACATGTACTAAGGAGAACTTGATCATTAAAGGGATAAAGAAGAAGTTTATTTTAAAATATATATATGTTTTATTATTGTGATTGTTATGTAAGTTCATAATATTTTCAAGACACTAAACTGTTTGATCTTAGATTTATAACACTGTTGTGTTGTTTATCTTTAAAATTATGTAGTAGTCATGTAATAAAAAATGAGGTCTCTATAGTATGATTTTCAAGAATATTACCTTGAAAAAAGATATTCAATATGGTCTTTTAGGTCACTGGGATGACTTTAATATCCATATATTTGATCACTTATGAAAAGGGATACTTATTCCAAATATTATAGAGAGATGTTATACCAGGAAGAGGGCCACATATCCTATGATAAACCACTGAATCATATAAAATTAATACCCATATATGGATGTGTGGGTCCAAAAATTATAAGAGGTTAAATGGATTTCTACCATATAAGATTTATATGGGTGTAAGTGAATAAATAATTCATATGGGGTAATAAATATGGTTCTATTTATGGACTTATATAGGCTAGCTTCTAAAAATATTATGTGGTAGAGTCACAGTTAGAAATATCTTACTTGGATGGCAATTTCCTACTTTTAATCATAAATTTAAAATTTACATAAGGGATTTCATCTTCATGTACTTTATCATGAATTAGTTACTCTCAAATGATTTTATTTCTCAAGAATTATTCCATGATAAATTAGTTTTCCCCTCTTAATAATATTTGATGGTGTATTTATAAAAAATCTCATTGGATCAATTTTATAGGAGATGTTGAACTACTTCTGTGTCAAGACACTCACAATTTCAAATGAAAATTTATTTTAAGCCACAAAAATGTACTACAATTTAGGTTTTTAATCTTGATAGTTTTCTCCCATTCATTCACAAATGATCCTCAGGCCTCACAAAGTCTCCCAGACAAAAACGATGACCATATATCGAGTGTAAATGGCATACATGGATGCATGATTATTACTCTTTCAAAGTAATTCCATCATGTAAAGAAATGTCCTTTTGTGAAAAACTAATTAGTTTTTCAAATTAACTTAAAATTATTAATCTTATGTGTTTTTGAATTTTTTAGGTTTCAAACCCCCCCTAAAAATTCCATATGATTAGAATGAAGGTGATCAATTTTTGAGGAAAAGATGGGGATTTTGAATAAAATTTACATGGCCCATAAAAATTGGGAGAATAATTGTCATTACATGCTCTATATATTGGGTGGTAAGTCCCCTCCTTCTACTACTTTGATATTGGAGGTAATTTAATTTATGTTTCTCCCATCCCATATAATATTCTTGTACATTGTCACTAGAGAAAAACTAATTGCAAAAAGACTTTTTTTAAGTCAGTAATTAACAGCATATAAATTTATGTGATTCACCTTTCATCTTAAACTATTTATTTGATGACATGTGGAATTTATTTAACATAACCTCTAAATAATTTTTAAATGATATTTTTTTATTTACAAAAATTTTTCAAAATTAACAAAATTTGTATATTTTTTCATCATTTTTTATAGGGACAATGGATTTATTTTTGGGATCATCTCTCAGAATCAATGAATATAATTGAAAGTAGGGTTTCCATCCTTGTAAATATTTTTCTCAATCAATGGTTTTATGTTATATCTCAGAATGAGACCATCACATGTCTCCTCAAATGAAATATCTAATTTTAACCATTTCACAATAAATTACCCTTGTATGGATTTAGACATTAAATAAAAGTATTGATTCTTGTGAATATCTATAATACATCATCAATATGCATTATGTATTCCCTGTAATGTATTAAAATAATCATTTTTTGGGAATGATAACTCATCTTATAAGTGTATTAGGTATGTTTTCATATTTAGAATAATTCCCCATTAACAAGGAATGATAGAAATCAAAGACACCAACCAATGATATAAGATTAATAATTTATCATTTTCACCTCATTGAAAAAACCAAATGGAGGATAGAGATTAATATAGGATCTTTATCCTAGAAGAAACTTCTCTGGTGAATGGTCCTATAATTTTTCGGTCCATCAAATTTGTTCAAGATTCACTAAAAAATTTAAAATAGTTTATTTTTACCAAGTGGTTTGTAATTAACAGTTCATGGTGAATCAACATATATAAATATATATACATATATATATATATTTACATAGTTAATTATCCATTGGTTTCCAGACAAAAACTCATCCTTTCTTCTATATGGGGAAGTGGGAATCATCTTATGGGACATACAAGAGTTAGATGACATCCAAAATCTTTGGGAGATATACAACGAGTTTCTCAATTCATTCATTTTTTGTGAAGATATAGATTAAAATACGAATTTAGATAGGGAACTATTGAAAGAGGAAGAAGGAATACTTGAGAAAAACACATCAACCCTGTTGATCATCCATTTTTGGGATTGGGTGGACGTATTGCTATAGTCAAATGGTTTAAGGTCAAATATGAGTTATCTGATGAACTTCCATTTTACGCATACTTGTAATGCTTAGGGTGTATATTGGGGAAATATAGAGGTTATCCAATACACCACATTTTGATATGAAACTAAACTAAGAGTACTCCTAGACTTATTTCTAGTAGGATCCATGTTCATTTTCCTAAGTTTATGGTCCTTCTATGTGTGGAATTCCCATTCAGGTTTTAGGGATTTCACTTTAGTAATGGTAGAACATATGGAACAAAAGAAACCATTATGTATTTATATAACGTTTCCAACATAAATATACTATGTTTTGGGTCACATGAAATAAGTAAAAACACTATATTGGATCTGTGGGCAGATCCAATTTTTATAATGTTTTGTGGTAGAGAATCTTGGGTGTTTTAAGTTTCAGAATACTATATAAATTTTCCATTTTTTTTTCACCTTATATTTCATAACATCACTAGCATTTAGAAAATACCTCTACACATGAATTTGGTTCCTAGTATATTACAAAATAATTCTATTTTTATTTTTTTTTTATGATGAACCCTCCAAGATAATTATTGATATTTTTTAAAAAACTCGTAATGATCGATCCTTCATTATTAACTTTTAGGGTGGAGTCCCTGAATCATAGGTTGATGAGATGATTTTATATTTACCATATTCTCAATATAGGTTCACATGTCAATTTAGGTGTATATAAGAGTTTCCTCACCTTCTTATGATGGGGTTTACAAGGAATATCACCCTATGATCCTATATCAATTTTGTATGATGGTGGATCATGAAGATATAAATTTAGAAATCACATTTTCACCAAGAAATTACATAATGAACATGTTAGGGGATTTAAATTAATACTAGAAAATTCATTACTCAAATGGGGTGTTAGTACAATTAGTTATATGGGTGTGCAACCCACTCATCTCTAAGATCACATAATCTTATATTACATTCTAACAAATTTCCGAAATGGAATATCACATACAAAAGTGTCTAAAATAAAGTTGTAACTAATCACATTCAAGTCCACATTATATTAAAGGAATTATAGATCCAATATCAGTAACTAAAATTTTTACTACACCACTTGTGTTAATGATAACATGATAAATTTTAGTGATATTCTAGGGATAAATAATCTACTAATTTAGTCCCAAAATCCAATCAAGGGGTATCCATTGAATATTTTTTCTCATCCACCTTTCTAAGTGGATAAAGTTTCTCTATGGAATACTTGATTGCTAGAAATATATCTATAGTGATGAATGATTTATGATTAAATTCTAAGGATACTTCTAAAAGTATGGTGAGGAGGGATTAGTACTGAAGACAAGACCACGAAATTATTATTGATACCTGATTGGGTGAAATTGAAAATCGGGGTAAATTTATTTATTATATAATTTAGATTTTAGGTGCAAGTGGTTTTGTTTATGAGATATTGTATTCTCACAAATAGAAAAATTTAATCATTTGATAGAAAAAAGAAACTCAATAGATAGACCCCTCCAAATCTAAATTGAGATAACATAAAAAATGATTCATAAAGTGGAGGGCACAAGAGATGAAATAGGGAAAGGATGAATAATCATGATTGTATGACTAGATAATCACTCTAATAGTGGATACAGTGAAACAATAGTCTTCCATATTTCCAAGAAGAACACAACTACTGTAAATAATATCAAGAAATAAATCTATGTTGAACTAATTTTAGAAACGTGTTACAGTAATTGAGAAAATATATCCATAATTTGAACTAGATGATTCAAAACAAGAAGATAAAAAATGACCAATTGATGCTTCCCAATAGAAATTATTCAATTTACAACATCTAGACAATAATATCGAATCATATTTTCATTATCTATTTCCCTTAAATTTTTTTCATCCTATCATGGGAAGGGATCTCCTTGTTTATTTCCACCTTTTTTCTTTAAGAATTGATGAAATTCCTTTTTTCAAAAATGTTTTCAATTTTTGAATTTTCCTTTTAAAAGTATTGATCCTTTATAATCTGAAAATTTTTCATGATTAATTATCATCATAATTAAAAATAATAGAACATTATATAGAGATGGTTCTGGAAAATCATAATCATAATATTATTGAGTAAAAAAATAAGTGGAAATCAATAAATCATCTTTCAGGAATATACTCCCTCATTTATATATGTAGGTTGGAGATGTACCATGTATATACCATTACTATAAGCTCAGTGAACCTATTGGATACAACATCGAAATTATTTATGCCCCCCATAACGTTTTCTATTATGAAGGTGTAATTATGATATATATGCATCAAATTTAAAATCACTATAATCCAAGGTTTCCACATTTAGATATTAAGGATGAATTAATAAGAATTATTAAATTTCTAAAAGTGTTTTTACTGGAATCATCAATTCTCTTCTAGTTTTAAATACCCTAAAATTACATATTTGTATATTTTTTCAAGTTCATTTAATACAATATATATGGGTGGAATAGGAAAATTTCATCATGGTTTCCTAGATATGTAGACTTAATGATCATAGATTGAAAATTTCAAGGATCGTATTGTGGTCCCTAATGAATTTTTTGTCATTTCACTTTTTTAGCTGTTAATTTTTTCTACTCCATAGAAAAATAAATGATTAGTGGGTATAAACATTGATTTTTCATAGGCCACCCTATTTAGGTTTTAAACCTAATTATATTTGTGCCTTTTTATTTTCTAAATGATCTAAATGTTATCTAGTCTATGTAAGGAGAAGTAAAAGTGAGTAGAAACTTGAATTTTTCTCAGGCATCCATATGTAGATTTTCAACTTGAAAAGTACTATATCTTATTCCATTGGTAGTTTAATGACATTCAAGTTAGATCAGAAAAGGGAATGATGTTTATGTTTTAATAGATTTTTTCAAAATGAGGATTATGTTTTAGGAAATATAAATATGAAAAAATATGATTTGATCTATACTAAAAAATTATAGGCAAAACCAACATGAATAGATGGACAAATTTTAGTATAAATTACCTCAAGGGGTGGAGAACATAATATAATGTCATATCAATGATAAAATTAAGTGTGTGTGATAACATAAATGGTGTGTTTGAGATCTAAATAAATTTTAACAACGTTTTACTAAATAAAAGAGTGATATAAGTTATAACATGAGTTATCTATGTTGGTTAATGATGAAATAAAAATTAAAAATATAGGGTAACTACTTTTTTATATTTAGATGATGGTCCTATTTCCATATAGGCTAAATAAATATTCTATGGTTGATCACTGAACATATGTTAGTGGAATATTAAACTACAATATTTTTATATGGGGTCAATGGATCTTTCCCATGGAAAAAAATACTTTGATTTTTTATCGGTATTCCAAATATGTTTTGTATATTATTTCACCAATCAAAGGGGGTCATCTATATATGATTTAGTCATTACCAATATCTATGGTAGATTTATTTTAATTATGATACTCATGGTAAAATATATTTAATATGTGAAGAGAATCTTTAAAATGTAATTAGAAAATAGTGGATTAGGACCAAGCAAGGTTGGGTCATTGCAAAGTATTATATGGGAGTGGAATGGGATAAGGGTAAAAATATGGGTCTAGAAACACTTTTTATTTTATAATAACATTAATAAATCCACATGTAGTTTTTTGGAATAAAATATATGGTCCTGGTGTAGAGTCAAATATAGAAAGACTTGATATGAATAATGACACCATGCATTGGGATATGATATAATAATGAAGAAATTTTTAGATTGATCAATGGTAGGTTGTAAAAATTTCACAACATATCCTAAAATAAAATAAATAAATCCACACATAGTTATGAGAAAAGTGGTCCCTATATATATTTTATTCTTAGATATGGTAAAATGAAATGATTCCTCAAATATTTGGGCCATGGAAGCGAAGCCCAATGTAAAATGAGGCCAAAAACCAAGACATGATGGGGGATTAAAGAGGATGAATATTTTGTATAGGTCTATGAATTATGGTTTGTATATCACAACATATTCTTTGAGAATATTAATCAACCCACACAAACTTCTTAAAAATTATGTTTATGAATCTAACTCATACATAGGGGAAACAATAGTGAAATGGATGTGTACACTAGTGATCGAAGGGATAATGAAACTAGACATGAATGTGAATAGGTTTTGACACCAAGGTGAAAAAAATGTTCCCATCATAATACCGGTTCATCAGAATCACTAATTTTAATGTAAATAATACAAAACAACCTTAGGATATAGTAGGGGAATTAAAGTGGATTTGGGATCATTGGCAAGGTCTATGATGGAAGATTTGGTTGTCACTATATTTCCTAAAATAAAATTATTAAAGAAGAAAATAGTTCATAGATATAAGTGATTATTTATACTATAATGGGATAATAGATATGTAAAACCATATAGTAATGATATTATATGGGTTGTACTCTCATGTAAGGAAAACATTTCCTGAAAGATAGAACACTATAAGAAATTTGTGGGTTATGTGGAGATGAACCAGTGCTTTGTAAATTAACATCATGTTACAAGTATGTTCTATAATGGAATTTAAATTAATTCAATGAGGACTTGGGTGTCATGAATTTTATTTTCATACGTTGAAAAATTGTTCTATGTATTTTAATGCCATGTTGAATCGACTTTGGTGAAACTATAAAAAGTATTTATTGAAAAACCATTCATTTTTTGGTAGGGGTGATACACTCTCAATCCACTATGATCAGTGAATAACCTCCATTGGAGTATAAATTCTATGTGATTCAAGGTTCTTCCCATTTATATTCCAACATTAGGTGTTTATTTCTTGGTATTATTGGAATTATTAAGATAAATAATAATTCTAATTAAATAAAAGATCATAGGTGGACCATCTTATTGAATACTTGTTCAACCCATTTCTAATGAACTCTATGATTATACAATGTGAATAACATTCTCTCATCGATCCATTAAAAGTAATAAATATATATATAATACTAATAATATTTGTATAGTTTTTTGAAAACTACAATGTTAAGTGAAGGAAAGTGAACTTTAATGGGAAATATTTTTTTATTTAGTATGCTAGTGGGTATGGGGTCACTAGTGTTGAATTGTGTGTGTTGATATATTAGGCCCAAAAATCATGAAAACTTTTATTCAAATATTATGTATTTTACTTTTCTATAATCTTCTGAAAAATATTATACTGATTTTTATTAAAGGACTTTATCTTTCTATCCATCACTTCATGATAGAGGGATGAATGTTTGGAAATAATAGTGTACTCTTGGTATAGTTTTTTTAACTTAGATGTAAGGAAGTTAGTTACATTATCCATTCATATTGTATGAATGACTCTAAATCTAGTAATAATATTTTATTTTATGAATTTTATCAAAACATATATTTTTTAATTCCATTAGTGTTATAGATTCATCCCATTTAGAGAATAAGTTAGTGGAAGTAATGATGAACTTGAAATATATGATTATGGATGGAGGGTATGAAACCTTGAAATCAATTTACTATGTGTAAAATGGATAGGTATATTTATTAGTGTACGATAACTCCATGAGTTGATGAATAATGTTCACACATGTTTTTCAATCATCGAGTTTTTCATGTAATTTCATGAAATCTTCCGTCATTGATGGCCAAAAATATCAATGTCCCATAATTTGGTGAAAGGGATTGGCCCTTGATATATGATCACCAAAATAACCGATATTAACTTCACATATACCAATGACAGTCTCTCCTATTCACTGAAATAAAATAGGTCCCATAAAACCCTCTTTTGTAGAATACTTTTTAACAATTTGAGGCATTATAAAGGAAAAAATATGACATTACAATGTTGGATTGGTTGTTTCTTGGACCAATCTTGTGGAAGGGTTATTTGTTGAAAAATATCCATTGGGGGATATATCCAAATTCATGTGGAAATAGTCTGTCATGATGAATTATTTTCTTTATCTAAGGTAGTATTAACCTCATTCATATCCTCTAATTTGTTATTGATAAATTGAGAAAAAAGCCAATGGTGTGAAATATGAATCAATGTTTCACCATGATTTAGGTCTTTTAATTTGGTAGCTACATTTTCAAATGCATCATCTAGAATAATCTATGAGTATATAATTTTCTATGAAAGACACTATGAAGGAAACTAATAAATAATCTCCCATATATATTCAATGAGGGGTATCATTTATTCTTTATAAATAACATGGCCTCATTTTCCTTTCTAGGTCACCAACTTTGATCTCCCTTGATATTTAACTATGTAATTGATATCAAAAGATATAGTTAAAAACCTTTGATAATTTTCTAGTATCTTGGATCATTTTT
Organism: Viscum album; assembly: GCA_963277665.1. NCBI lineage: Eukaryota > Viridiplantae > Streptophyta > Magnoliopsida > Santalales > Viscaceae > Viscum > Viscum album. The sequence continues at coordinate 251,984,045 of OY728120.1, read as the reverse complement.
GGTAAAATCTTCTTATAGATGGAAATAATATAGTAGAACAAATTTTGTTGGGGAAATAAACACAGTCTCCCTGACAGCCCTAATTGGTCTCAGATCATTCATCCTTTTAAATATTGGACATTTAGAGTCAAAACTAAAGTGCATTTACCTTGTTTATAATATATCATTGAGAGATAGAAACTCTTCATTGGGATGTTCTATATATATTTTTAATTATTCCATGGTACAATGTGTAGTAATAAAATCTACAAGTTCCTATCCCATGATCACCTTCTAGGATACAAATCATAATGAATAATATTATTGGATGACAATACATATTTCATGTATTCCCATAAACATACGATAACCAAGGATATACTTGGGTGGTTCAACTTAAGAAATAATTTGGAACTCATTTTTCTATAGATAATGTTGAAACTTATGCATTGAAAATATTAGTAAAATGAAATTATTCTTTATATTAGTGTATCTTGTCTCAAAATCAACATTGTACTACTAAAATAATATAGATTTTTTTCCATATTCGTATCATTTTTATAAGAAATAATAGAACCATAAGACCTCTCTATAGTTTCCACATAGATGATTAAGGGTATCACTTTAATTGTAGGAATCAACACTAGAGATGTAAAAGATAATTATTTAGGTCATTAAATTCCTTTTAAATTTTTTTTACCAATGATAAATGACCAATTTATTTATAAATATCATGTATGGAAAGATATTATTGTGAGTTTTTCTATAAAGATTCTAATTTTTGTATGATATCCTTGAAGTTCTCTGAACTCATAATAATTTTTAGGATGGGTAATGTTAATTATTGCCCTTATTTTCTTGGATTTGATTTTGATGTGGTTATGGTATACTATATAGAAAAAAATTAGTAATATAGCCTAGAAGGAAAATTTTAATGGGTTCATTTTGGAGATATATTATTTTAAATTCTTGAAAAATACCTCAAGATCAAAATGTTGATTTTGACACTGGTGGTATTTGAATACAAAATCATCATCATACCATTCCATTTCCTTCCATGTAAAGGACACGAAAATGTGTTCCATGACATGTTGGTAGGTATCCATAGAAATTAATAAGTCAAGGGGAATCACTTTGAACCAATATACCACTTAGTATTTCTTGAAAGAGTTTTTTTCTTCATCATCAATGGTCATTTAGATCTGATTGTTTCAAAAATAATTTCTATGAATGAGATGATTTGAAAACTGACTATCCCATAAATCAAAAATATTATTTAAGATAAATATTTTATCCTTTAGGTAAGAAAATTTAAATCCATAAATTCATTATTGACTATTAATTTTTCATTATTTTTTGGAAGAGGACAATATTCATAATCCATGTGAGTTATTGAAGTTAATGAGTGAATGTATACTTGATAAATATATAAAAATCATCTTCCAAATTAGAGGAATAAGTTATATTCATTATCCTTTCGGACAGTTTATAACTATAGTGGCTGTCTGCAAAACCAAAATGATGAGTAGATACTTGATGATATAACACAGGAATCTCTATGTAGTTTCATGTGAAGACATATCAATATCACTTAAGAAAATATATATGTGATTTTTTTCCTTTAGTTATTATGGGGGAACATATTATTATGGGTCTCAAGTCCTCCTTTGTACCAAGATTCAGCTATTAGTGTTCATTAATGGTGGATGTCACACCTTCTTTAAACACCATAGGAGAATCCTTGATCTCTTCTACTTTTCCATTGTTGTGAAACGAATGTGGAATTACCCCTTATGATTTTGGAAATGGTGATCTTGGAGATGATATTGGAGTGAAAAATTTTCTATTTAGATCACATAAATTTTATGAGTGAAAATATTCTTTTCGCAAAGATTAAAATATATTAAGGTAGGAAAATGTTCCAAAAATGTGTCTTCTCATTTGAAAGAATATATTTTTATATACAAATATATTTGGTTATGTAGATCGAATATCTTTCAAGACCATGTTCAAGTATATATGCTAAAGGGAAGGATTTATTTTCATAGATTATAAGGGAGGCTCTTGTTTAATGAACAATGGTTATTAAATTGAAACATCTTATTGACCATAATAGGAGAGTAAGATGATTTATGTATCCATTTAATTAGTTAACATTAATTGATAAATCCCCAAATCTATATATTTTTCTCTAATAAAATTGATGAGCAGTTCAAAATCCTTATTAATCATACTCTATGGATTGATAGGAGCCTCCACTAATCCATTAGGGGTGGTGATTTTGTGGAATCAATCACGAATGGATGTCTTCCCTTCCATTATAATATCATGCATCAATGTGTTGAAATTAATAGGATTCTAAAGAGGATTTTACACTATATATTTTCTCTATATTCCCATCAATGGAATATTTCAGGAATTGATGATATGATGATGTAATTATTCCATGTATATGATTCCATGACCTTCCCCACAGACAATTTTTAAGGAAGTATCTTAGAGAACAGTAAGGAATTATGAGTTGGAAATGAGTCCTGTAATTTTTTATCTCTTGTTAATCACCTCAATGGATCTATACTCACTATTTCATATCCTTGTATTTTAATGTATGATGTAAACAAGTCATATTTTCTATGAAAAATTGATCAGGGTCTAGATTGAGATAATATTTATTCTATAACCATTTTCAATGAAGTATAAATGAATATCAACATCATCGGGCATTCTATAAACATGTTAGTGGTGATTTTTGATAGTATAATAGTTTTTTCAGTCCTGTTTGATGATTGAAATGATCATGTAATTCTCATTAGAACCTATTAGACAAAATATATCTCATCTTAAACCACATTGGTGTTGAAATCTTGATGGATTTACAGAGCTTCTATAATATATTACCTAAGATCATTAGAATGGTGAAGGGTGTCCAGGATTTAATTTCATATGGGGATTATAGATAGGTTATTTAATATATAATAATATTTAACTAAGGGAATTTTATTCTTTACATGTTTTTTTTTTGTTAAGATTGGGGATTAGGAACTATATATGACTACACTAATATCCCTTTTCCCTCTTCAAAATTAGGGGAATCTTTGTTGTTATATTATTAGGATAAGTGTCCCTTTTTATATCTAAAGATTTATCATTTGAAATATTTACATACAATCAGTCCACAAAAATAATCTGATTAAGATAAGACCCATAATTCAATATATCATATTTATGCTTCTATTGAACTCATTTGATTGTGTGTCTTTGAGTATAAGATACATGTATTATCTTACCAATAATGAAACCTGAATATTAGGGTTCATCATGACCACTCTTTCATTGGAAAATGTGTTATAATATATTTTTAGTAAATAATTCAACTTCATGGGAACCATTTTCAATTGTAGTGGAGTATACTATATATTAATTATTAAAAACCCATTTTTCAACTCCTCACTAGAAGAAAACATTGATTGGTAGGGAATTGTTTATCCTTAAAATGATGGCAGATGGAAATATAGAATAGTTGGTACCTTATTGAGTACCTATAATGGATCTTATTCCTATTATTTTTTCCATGAACAATGATTGTGTCAATTTTTAAAATACTAAGAATATGAACATATCACCCTAAGTATTGCACAAGGAATTTCAGTCTCTAATTGTTGATTCAATCAATCCTAATTAACGGTTTTTTTCACATGAATAACTTTTTAGTCTTTTTATCATAAAATTATTAGTAATTTCTACAATGGACTTCCTACAACTTTCCATATTCATTTGGTAGGGTAGTAGACTCATGATTCATTTCAGTAAGGGGATGAAAACTTTACATGGCTATTCTTTATAATTTTATAGGGAAATTATTTATATAAAAAGTGATCCTACACATTATACTATAAAATCTGATGGTAAAGGGAGTAATTCTGAGGATCATTCATACCAAATTCACCAGGCCTCTTGATATTTAAGAAAAAACAATTGTATTCCAATGTTGCTAAAAAACATGTGGTCTTTATCTTTATAGAATTAATATAATTTTATCATTCTATCATCAAAATTTTATTGATATTGTTTATAATTTGTGTCTTGAAAGAGGCACTATTTTTGCTACCCAGGTGGGGGTACTACAATATAGTTTCAAAGGTTTTGAGGTATGCATTAGTTAAAATTTAAGAGCGATGTTCATCATTTCTGTAACAACCCTAACCCCAGTATCCAAAAGACATGGCATTACTTTATTATGTTGTAAAATATACAAGTTTATATTCCCAAAGGACTGATAAGGTTAACAGCTTTGGAAAATATATTACATACATGATCTTTACATGACAATTCGAAATCTAAACTACAACATAAATAATTCTTTTAACATCATTATTCTCCTAGATTAACCCTACATGTCAGTTGTAATATGAATCATAATATCCTAGGAAAAATGAAACCTAATAAATGGTTATGATAAGATTCTCAATAATGGTAAATATTATATAAGAAGCTATAATAAATAAGAATAAACTTTTAAGGTGAGATATATAAATAAAACACAAGACTTTTTAAACATAATATTGGAATAATATGGAAAGAATAAATCAAATAATTTCATATATACATTCACATGGATATTCTTGTAGTAAAATAATCACATTTAATATCAATAAATAATCTCATTATGATGAAATGAATAATTTTTGACATCATAAATATACCATCGAGGCCTCGGCCAAGACATATAAAAATAAATTGTTAAGGCCTCATCCAAAACCAATTATAAAAATATATGGGGAATTTATCAGCCAATTGCATATATAGTTTTTCTAATGAGACCTAATAATGCATATAGGTTCTATAGAGGGTCCTTCTCATCACTTTCTAAGTCCAATTCATTCCTCGTATGAAAAGGGTTAAACATAACCAACATAAACATTCATTTTAAAACTAGCATACAAAATGTTAGTACATTAACTATAAAACGTGAATGATATCAAAATAGAACATCCACAGTCAAACACATCATAAACACATTAACACAACATGTTATGTTGTATCATAATAAATTAATCTCAATTGTGCATAAAATCTAATGAAGGATTTTCACGGAGTTGAAAATAATCTAATAAAATCATTTAAAATTTCATGACTGAAATACCTCTTTTACTTTTAAATCATTTAAAAGTCACACAATTATAAAAGAAAAAATTTCCTTTGAAAAAAACCTTTTAAAATCATAAGATAATATTTATAATGTTAAAAAATCATGATGGATAAAAAATCCTCTCACACCGCATAAGTTAAAAAAACATTCTTCTCATACTTTTTCGAAAAAATATAAAAGAGTGCCTCATAAGAAAAATGAAAAAAAAAGATTTCACTCATTCCATTTTATAAACAAATTAATATGGGTAAAAAATTTCTTTAAATATTTTTAGTATAATAGTAAAAATATTTTGAAATAATATTTTTAAGAAACATGGAGAAGTATGATAAGTATTCCCTAGTAGAAACTTATATATAAACAATCCCAAATAAAAATGGGAATGTGAAATCAACCCTTACATTGTACTTTATTCTATTTTAGGGTGAGATAACCTCATCAATAATTTTTAAATAATGTTATTATATTATACCATAACTATATGAATATTTACGATATCATATATGATCCTATTATATCGTTTTGTTTGTAATATTTTAGTTTTTTTACCATTGTTTTAGGTGTTAACTGTTTCAATTTCTTATGTTTGTTTTGTCATTTAAGTCCTATTTATTATTCATAGGATATTTTTTATTAATTTATAGAATAATATTAAGTTCATAAATATTGCAGTCACTCAACATATACATTTTTATAATCTATCTTCAATGGTTAATGTGGCGAAGAAATTTCATCGTGTTATGGAGATGGTAGGTTGTACATATGCATGAGTGATGGAATCATTCCCTTAATTGTAAAGTGGAAAGTAATTGGATGGTATATTAGTTATAAAGAATCAATATCATGTAATATTTATTATTTATATCCATTATATTCATTATTATACTCATCCATATAAAGTGGTGAGAAAAAACAAATTATACCACATCATGGAGTTGGTAAGTCATATGTACGCATGCATGGTGATATTTTTTATAGGATGGATAAAAGGATGAATATGGTTGTAACACAATAATAATGACATCTAGGAATATATATTATTCTGTAGTTATTACTTTATAATGGAAACAACACATTAAGTGGAAGTAGAAGAATAAATAATTTAAAAGAATTCGGTATGAACGATTACCTCTTCTTTAGCGAACGTCTGTTGGATCTCATCTTAGGGATACTAGGTTTGGTCTTTTAAGAAAAATAGAAACTACAGAATGTATATATTAAATTTTATAATGTAAATTTTTAGGTTTTGGTCAGTAAATAAAGCTCATTGTGGTGTGAGGATGTGAGGGAGGATATGTCTTTTTACAAGAGAGGGGATTGTCACTCATTTAACCTTTAAAATATTAAATTAATATAAGTTGATTTTCGATTTCAAATATCTCCAAAGTGAGTTATTTATAAGATAATATAAGTATGGGTTTAAATTATATCAACCAATGATTTTTCAGACTTGTTTAGGTCACAATTTTAAACATATCATTTGGCATTATCCCTTAATTAATTTATTTAAGTTTAATTATGGTAATAATATTGTAATTATTAAAAGGTTGTCCATTTTTAATTATATGTTGCTAGTTGTCCCAGAATTTAAATCTTATGATATTTTCGACCTTATAATAATCACTTTTTATTTTTTAATGCTTTTTATTTTTTTTAAATAATTTAATAAATTATTTTTTTATAATTTATCAATAGTGTCAATTTTGACACTATTCCTTACATTGAATTTAAATAAAATCTAAACAGAAAGATAAAATAAAAAACCATTGAATGTTCTTATAAAATATCATAGACAACTAGAAAAGTTTTGGAAAACATTATTCAATTCATATTATATTTATATTATTATTTTAATAACATTTCTTTGATATTTCTATTAATAAAATAATTGATGAATCACTATTGTGTCAGAATTTATTTTAATTATTTAATATTTAAAATTTTAAATAAATTACTATGATGCATATAATTATTTTATATTTCCAAATACTATTTATGATCTATGTTATCATCCATTTATCCCTATATTTAAAATATTGTATTTATAAGAAATGAGAGTGTGACATTTTTTTACATTATTTGATTTTAATAATATCTATGTCATTTTAATGGAAAAGTGTCTATTAAATGATTTAATTTCTATCCTTAGGTGATGAGGGTTTAATTTTATCAATAAAATAATATTTTTTTCCTGTGTTAGGATAATTTTATAATGTTAATACTATTATTTTTTTGCCTTTACTTTCTCGATTCACCCTTAAGCGCAGTAATAAAAATATTACTAATGATACTATTCATAATGTCCAAAAAAGAAAACTAATTTCCATAATTTGGAACCACTAATTAAAAATATAAAATCCATTTTTCAAAATTCAAACTCAAAAATTTCATTAATTAATTTTGAAATTAATCTCATTAACAGATCAGGAAAATGGGGTTAAAAAGTGAAAACATTGACAAGATTATAATATTCTTTATCTAAATTCACTGTGAAACTGATTCGAGTGAGCTAAACTGAATTAAATAATAATAAATAATATATTTATACTTTAAAACCAATCAATATTATAGTTTGATACTATTAATTATTTTGATGAAAAAAGTTGATTTCAATTAAAATTTAGTATCTTTAACTATTCATCAAAACAAGAAACTTATCAAAAAAATACCAAATTTTTTAAAAACATATATTTTTATATTATTATTTCAAATAAGAAGTTTATTATTCATTTAAAATATCTAAATGTGTCTAAAATTAAATTTATAATGGGTTCTCCATTAAAAGGCAGTAAAACTACATTTATTAAAAAAAATATCATTTAATGCGTAAAATTGGATTCATTATTATCATATGTATGTAAAATATTATGGATAAATATTAAATATATAAATTTCATAATGGGGTTAATAATATTCAGTCCCTCTATTTTAATGGCTAGGTTATAGATCATAGTGCATTTGAGTCAGTGATACATGCAATGTAAGCTATTAAATTTATTTCAAAAGAAATGGGACTATGAATTCATGGGGAGTTACATTCTCTACTACTTAAATAAATTCTGTCTTTATAATTTTTGAATTCAGGTTCATAACTAAGGTTTGAGTTTTCGAAATTTCTTTATTGAAATCCCACATTGGAATATGGTTCGATAAAATTTACATTTTAAAATAAAGAAAGGGAACTACAAAGGTCACTTAAGATAACATATATTAGGGTCCCATGTAAGAAACATGGACATAGAAGAGAAATATAACCATAAAGTTCTTATGTATACTGATATAGAACATGATCAAGTAAAAGTTAACAATCAAAAGTGTATAAATCTATGATGATCTAAGGTAAAATTTGATTCATCGAAATAGAAGGTAATAGGATAACATTTTTTGGTTTCAATATCTTTTCCCTAGAGTTGAAGATTTATTTTACCTTTCATATAAGAACTTTATTGTTTCATTTACATGCAGAAAAAGTACAATCTATTCCTTTTTCTGTTCTGCAATATATTTTCACTTTATTCTTTACACTTGGAAATAAGTTTTAAAAATGTATTTTTCATGCCTAAAGCACTTTTATAATTCATAAGATCCAAGAGTCATTCCTTCAAAATTTAAGTGTTTACTGAACCCAAAATGGTTATAATAGGTTACCTAATATGATAAATCATACTTTTACCTCATGAAATAATATCAAAATGTTCAACACAATCCATTCCCACCTTGAGACTCATCTAAAATACATCTATCCAAAAATTTATAAGGAAGGTCACTAAGCATATAGAATCAAACTAACATCAAATTTTCCCCAAACAAGATAATCCATATCTTTTTTGTACCAAAATATATGAATTCATTGATCACCATAAAACCTAAAGGAAAACATACATTATTATAAATCTATAAATAATAATTACTTCAATACAATTTTTATATATCTCATAAATCTTATAACCAGAATATAATAACATAATTCTCGAATCCCAAAACAAAAATACATTAACTATTCCACATTGACTATAGTAATAGTATAATCTTCACCTTTATCCCTTTTCTTTTTTTAAATAATATTTTATTGACATTTGGGACAACTATTTTCTAAATTTCCCATTTTCTTAAAGATGAATCATTTAACATTAATAGCTTTTTTCTTTCCCTTACAATCATAAGTATGGTGACATATCTATCTACTCTTGTAATAAACTCTCATTCCATTCAGTAAAGTATTGGTGTGTACTTTCCCACATTTATCACATGTGAAAAAATCATTCTTTCACTTTTTCCCATTATCTGTTTCTTTCTCCACCATTCTATTTATTCCCTTAATTTCCCTTAAAGTCATAAGACTTAGATAATTCTTTCTCTATCTTGATAGCACATGAGACTATATCTTCGTATGATGAGAATGTTTGGGAGACCAATGCATGTCAGAGGGATGGTTTCAACCCATCAAATAATTGATCAATATTTGTTTTCAGATTATGTACGTAATACCCATCATGTATTTCTAACCGTTTGATGTTAGATTCATACTTTTCAACATTCTCATCCTCCTTTTCCCTTTTAGTTTGAAACTACCTCTCCATATCTTCTCATTATTCATGAGAAAATTATTTTTTTAAGAAAATTTATTTTAGTTCCATCAATTCCATGTTAGTTATTTCTTCATCCACTTCATGTTTTTAATCAGTTACCACCAATGAGCCACATATCCTAAGAGAAGATAAATTTAAATGACAACCTTATCCATTTAGTTACCTCCCAAAGCAATAAATATCTTCTTAAAGGAACTTCTCCATTGCTCAGCTACAAATGGATTTTTAGCCCTATTAAATGATGGATATTTGTGTCTCGTGAAGTGATATAACATTATTCCTCCATGTTGTGGATCAGGATGCTCCATAAGAGAAAGTTTTTTATTCATAACATGAGTTAGTTGTCCCAGTATGGTTATAAGTTGTTCAGCACCAGTTTCAGCTTCATCTACAACATCATTGTCTTGCATAGAAGGGAAATCCCTATATGGGTTTCATGCATTGATACAGTTTCCATTCCTTCCACTAGGTTCCATCTATAAATAATAGAAATAATTATGTAATGTTATGAATCATAATATAAAATTTTGATTTAGTAAAACAGTTAACTTAAATTGAAATATTTATACATAGCTAATTTCATAATCATATTCCTGGTTTCTTTGGGTATATATTTACTTTTAAATCCTTTATAAGGGATTGAAAGAAATTGTGTATTATCCTAAGAATATCCTCTATGAGTGTCAAACCAGAAGCACAGTAAGGATTATTCTCATGTACTAGGTTACCAAGAGTTAGGCCTAAAAAACCTTGTAAGAGTTGTTACCACTAGGTACATCTATGTTAGTGCCACATCCACATTTAGTATCCAGACGTAGATATATTTCTAGTAAGACCAAAATAATCTATTCCTTACCAATATTATAGTATGTTCTTCTAGGATTATCATCAAAGTCTATCAAGGAGTTATGTTCCCTAATAATTGTTTTCTAAATATATTTTCCAAGGTTCATACTAAAATTTCTATGATACCAACTATAATGACCCCAACCGCAATTTTCAAGATTAGGTACCTTACTTTATTAATTTTTCATAAATACAAGTGTTTAATCCCAAAGGATCGATCAGTTTTGTAGTTTTTTAAAATAAATTACATAAATGATCTATCTATTATAATTAAAAATATAAACAACTACACATAGAATCATTTGAACATTATGATTCTCCAAGAATAACCTTGTATATCATTCATAATATACATCTTTCAATCCTATGGAAAATGAAACATAAAAAAGGGATGAGCTCAGATGCTCAGTAATGGATAATAAAATAGAGTGAGATATCATAAATAAGCATAAACATTGAAGGTGAGTTGTATAACTGAAACACAGGCCTTTTAAACATAATCTTGATCATAATATATAAATACTAAATAAATATTTACATATACACATTCGAATGGATATTATAATATTTTAATAATCACTTTTAAAATCAATAACTAATCTCATAATGAGGTAAGGAATAATTTTGGACATTTGAAATATACCATCGAGGCCTCAGCCAAGACATCTGAAAATAAATGGTTAAGTCCTTAGCCAAAATAATATCAGAAAATAAATGGGAAATTCCTCAGTCAAGTCCATATCTTGTTTGTTTCATGAGACCTAAAAATTCATCTAGGGTCTATAGAGGGCCCCACCCATCAATTACTAACTCTAATTCATTCCTCAAAGGGAAATGTGGAAACATGACCAACATAAATATTTGTATTAAAACAAGTATAGAAATTGTGAATACAATAATTATAAACATCAAACGATATCAAAATATCATATACATTGTTAAAGATATCCTAAACCCTTAAAACCAATACATTAGATATTATCATAATAAATCAACCTCAATTAAGAATAAAATACAACAAAGGATTTTGACTTATATGAAATTAATCTAACAAAATCATTAGAAATTTATTAATTGAAATACCCTTTATTACATTGAAATCATTTTAAATCCACTCAATTATAAAATAAAACATTTTCATTGAAAATAAACTTGTAATCTTGTAATTTAATCTTTAAAACATTAAGACATCATGATGGTGTAAAAATCCACTCACGCCTCATATGATAAAAACAATCTTCTCATACTTCGTCAAAAAAGTCAATACACTACCTTGTAAGGAAAATGGAAAAACATTTCTTTCATTCCATTTTATAAAAAGTTGAGTATGGGTAAAAGGGTTCATTAAATATTTGAAGTATAATAGTAAAAATATTTTGGAAAACATTTTAATGAAGCATGGACATTGATGATAAATATTCCCTAGTAGGCACTTACGTATAAACAATCTCAAATAAAAATGAGATTGAGAAATTATCCCATACCTTGTACTTTAAGTTACATGAGGGAATTTTAACCTCGTTTATAATGTTTAAATCATGTTATTAAGTTATACTATAACTATATCAATATTTATTATATTATATATGATCCTATTATATCTTTTTGTTAATAATATTTCATTATTATCCATATTTTGGGTGTTAACTACTTTATTTTCTTATGTTTTTTTTGTAAGTCCTATTTCTTATGAATAGGACATATTTTATTCATATATTGAATGAAAATAAGTTCAAAAATATCATATTAACTCATCATATATATTTTTATAATCATTATTTAATGGGTAACGTGTAGAAGGATCTCATCGTGTCGTTGATATGGTTGGTCGAACATACGCACGAGCGGTAGTATCAATACATTAATGGTAAATTGTTAATGAATTTTATGATATATTAATTATTGAGAATCTATATCATGTACTATTTATTATTTATATCTGTTATAATAATCATTATACCTATCCAGATAAATTGGGGTTGGCATGCATGATTATATTGTTTTTTGTAGGAAGGATAAAATAATGAATATGGTTATCCCATATTAATAATAACATCTTAGAATATATATTATTATAGATTTATTATTTTCTAATGGAAACAATTCATGAATTGGAATTAGAAGAATGAATAATTTTGAAGGAGTTGGTAAAGATGATTTCCTCTTCATTACCGAACCTCCTTTGGATATCTTCTTAGGGACACTAGGGTTGGTCTTTTGAGAAGGCATAAACCTCTAGGGTGTGTCTAAGTAAGTTGTCAAGGGAAATAGGTAGGGTTTAGTTGAGAAATATTACTTAATGTTGTGTGAGAAAGTGATAGATGTATTTCATTATATAAGATAGTGGAGGAGAACTCATGAAGACCTTTAAAATATTAAATTAAAATAATTTGATTTTTGTTTTAAAATATCTCCAAAATGAGTTATTTCAATGATAATATAAGGATGAGTCCAAATAATCTCAAAAAATTATTTTTATACATTTTTAGGTCACAATATTAACCTTATCTTTTGTATTTAACCATTATTTAATCTATTTTATTTTAATTGTGGTAATAACATTTTAAATATTAAAAGGTTATAAATTTTTATTTATATGGTTTCAATTGTACATAAATGGACATTTCATGAAATTTTATACCTTATAATAATAACATTTTATTTAGTAATTATTTTTATTATTTTTATATAATTTAATAAATTTTTATTTTTAAATAATTTAACTAATTATTTTTTTTTATAAAATATAAATAGTATCAATTATGAAACTATTCATTACCTAGAAATTTAATAAAATCCAAAAAGAAAGGTGACTTAGAAATAAACCATTTCATATACTCCTAAAATGTCAAATTTACCTATAAAATTATTGCATCACCTTAATTTATTCAAATTATATTTATTTTAATATTGTTTATATCATTTATTTGATATTTCTATTAATAGAATAATTGTTGCATCACTATTATGTCAGTATTTATGGTAATTATTAAATATCTAAAAATTAAAAATAAATTTATATGATTTACATAATTTTTATATATTTCCAATGAGTATTTATAATTGATGTTTTATCATTTTTTACCCTATAATAAAATTATTATACTTATAAGAAATGAGAGTGTGACATCTTTTCACAGTCTTTAATTTTAATAATATTTATGTTATTTTCATGGACAAGTGTCCATTAAATTATTAAATTTATTGTCACTGCCCGCCTCCCCGAGCCATGAACCTTGTAATCTAACCCCTTAGGTCTCCTGTAATACCTTGGTTGCCTTCCCAGCACACCATAGGCAATTACTCACTAGGTTCATTTATCATACTAATGATTGTACCCACAGGCTAACACATGTTCTTTCAGTGTGTTTTTTCCTCACCCACACACACCATGGGAAATGTCCTAAAAGGTCACCCATCCTGATTACTACTCCAGGTCAAGCATGCTTAACTATGGAGTTCTAATCAGGTAGGCTCCCGAAAAGAAAGGTGCACCTTGATGACATGGGTAGTAACATTTAGCCTTTTAAGTCTCACTTTTCCAGGGGTGTTACATTATCCACCTTTTTAAAGCAAAACACCCTCGTTGTGGACCCCAAGCCTCAAACCCAGGCAGTGCCTAACCACTCCCGGCTAAGTTTTGGATGTGATACCAATTGTGAGAACTAGGTCCCAGTGATAGCACAAACACCCCGCCTTAACATGGTCGTCGGGTCCTGGCCTTCCAGGTACCACCAGTTGCCCTATAGACACGTGGGTCCCACCCTAGGGTCCACCCACATTCTCGAACAGGTCATTTGACTAATAATTGTCCCCACAAGCCAACACATGTAATTTCCAGTCTACATTGCCTTGGTTTCCTTCCAAGCACACTATAGGAAATTACTCACAAGAGTCGTTTATCAGACTAATGGTTGTCCCCAGTGGCCAACACAAGTTCTTTCAGTGTGTTTTGTCCTCACTCACACACACCCTGAAAAGCGTCCCAGAAGGTCACTCATCCTGATTACTACTCCAGGTCAAACATTATTAACTAGGGAGTTCTAATCTGGTAGGCTCCTGAAAAGAATGGTTCACCATGTTGACATGGGTAGTAACATTTTGCCTTTTAAGTATCATTATTCCAAGGGTGTTACATTTATATATTTACGTGATAAGGGTCTTATTTTATAAAAATAATAGGATTTTTTCATGTGTTATAATAATTTTATAATGTTTATAATATTAATATTTTTACTGTTACTATCCCGATTTACCCTTAACCATGGTAATAAATTTTTTACTAAAGTTATTATTCATAATGATCAAAAATAAAAGAAACTTATTTACATAATTTGGACCAAATGGTTCCAAATATGGAATCCATTTTTCAAAATTAAAAACACAGTAGTTTAAGTAGTTAATTTAAAATTCATCTCATCAAAGGATCAAGAAAATGTGGTTTTAAAGTAAAAAACGTTCGAAAGATTAGAATATTTTTATATCTAAATTCAATGTGAAATTTATTGCAATGACCTAAATATGATTAATTAAAAAAATAGTCATTCTTTAAAATCAATAAAAATTATAATTTCAAACTATAAATTATTTCTATGAAAAATGTTTTCAAAATTAAAATTTAGTATTTTTCACTATTCATCAAAACCTGAAACACGTATAAAAATACCAAAAATTGAATCAAATTATATTTTAATACTAAAATTTTGAATAGTATGTTTATTTATAAATTTGGAAATACTAAAATTGAAAACATGAATATTTAAATTAGTTTCCCTATTTACAAGTTGTAAACTACAACTATTAAAAAAATATTACATTTTATTGCATAAAGTGAATTAATTTTTATCTTAGGTATTTAAAATATTATAAATAAATATTAAATATATAAATTTAATAATTTGGTTAATATTATTCATTCTTGTTATTTTATCATTTTTTCATAGATCACTATGTGTTAAAATGTGGTGTTGCGTGCAATGCAAGTGATTGTATTTATGTAAAAATAAAACATATTGTCAGTAAATGGGGTGGTAAATGTTATTATTTTTTATATTTCATTATTATTGTTGATAATTGTTTCCAAAATATTTCCTTGGAATGAAAAAGGGAGTCTTACAATTGTTGTCCCACTATCATAAATTTTTGTAATTCGCTGGGATACTTTAATGGGATTAGTGATATTTGTAACTCATCTTAGAGATTTATAATATAAATAACTTGAAACTTATCTTATGAGGGATTAATGTTAATGTAATAGGTAAAACCATTACATTTTTTGATGAAGCCTAAAACCCTCTAATTTTCGGTTTTTACTCAAGTTGAGAGGCCTATGAATGCCTTCCTACTCAATATTGACTAGAAATTATAGTGGAATTTACTCTTAATATCTTTATAAATGGTAGGGTATTTTACTACCAAATTGTTACATAATAAAATATAAGTTCCATACAAAGTGTTGAAAAAATATCCAAACCGTACTACTTCTATATTCTTAGGAGTTCCTAGTATTGTGTAGTATCGAACCAAAAAATTCATAAGATATTGTTTTGAGTCTCCTATATCATTAAATATTTAGAAGGATGGATACCTAATGTTAGGTGGAGGGGGAGTCAAATATAACCACTCAGGATGTGGATTCCCTTTTGGTTTCACTGATACTAATCATCCTACCATGGTTTCCCTTCATGGGTTAGTAGATTTAATAGATTCAAGAATCTCTTGTGTTATTGATACTAGAGCTACAATTGGACTGGGAACATTAGGTCAAGATTCATATTGTCATATTATTGGTGACTATGTATTATAGTTGTCCTAATTTATTGAAGGATTACTTATTTGAACTGGCATGGTTTGTTGACCCAATTGAGGAAATTCATAATATTCAACTAGTGTTGGGATTAGGTAGACAATTATTTAACCTCAACATAATTGAATGGTTTGAATCTACCCATCCTAGTTGGAAAACCTCCTCTTATTAGAAGGGTATATCAAGGGGATAATGATAGATTTGATGTATCTTTTTCCATTGGTGTTTATATTTCCATTGAGTTGTTAAGCATTAAGTCAGCTCCAATTCTCTAAATCAACTTCATACTGGGTAATCATTTCCTAATAAAAAAGTGGCTTGAACTTTTTTGGGTAGGGGGTGGGTTATAGATGCAATTATACCCTTTCCTTTTTCTTCAAAAAAATATCACCCAATGGATGAAAATGGGATGCTTGGTAGTGTTTCCCAATCATGAGCCTACATTTGATGTTTATCCATGTTAAATTATTCTCACACCTTGGTGGGGACCATATTATAGAAAGGTGATTGTTCATAATGTTCTTCAATATCCGTATCTTTCTCCAACTTATATATGGTGTTTTCATTAGTAACATTCACTAACATGAATCATGTAGAAGAAATAAAATCCAAATCTCTATATGAATAGAAAATACTTTTTTCAATTTCTTATTATACATTAAGGGATAGATCATAATAGTACTTTTATCTTTCCCTACTAGATGGTTTTTTGGTATTATAAACACTTTGAGGATTCAATTTTATCTGTTAGAACTGATGTTGAAATAAATTATTGTATTTGTTAAGAATGGTGATATTGTTATAATATCTCATTAGAATCACCAATAATGACCTATATTGAGTGTATGAGTCATAAAGTTACAATATATTTGCTTTTTCTAGAGTTTTTTCCAAAGTAAAAATGGAAAACTTTCTCATAGGAGGGGTGGTAAAAATTCCCACATCACTCTTAGATTGGGTGGACCTTATTCTACTATAGTCATAACTATACTCTTTTGTATTTTTGATAGATTTATTAGTTTTAGTTATAGATACCTCATCCTTTTACATATTTTATTACATGACTTTTAACATAAATATCCAACGAACATTACCCAAAAAGTTGCGTGCCTAGTTTACTTGGAACATTGGGTGTATAAAACATCAAACTAAAATTCAAAACACCAAATTTATTATAATCTCCATAATGAGTTCCTAAATCCCTTTTATCTCTTGAAATAGTATAGGATATCCTTGAGAATACATAAAAAATGGTGAGTTAAAATCCCATTAAGGGAATATATATGATAAAAAGGAATATCATATGAGTTAAAAACATAACATGATATCATAAAATAAAATTGCCATGAATAATTATATGGGATAAAATAAGGAACATAGAATCATAAGATCATGGAAAAATAGAAATGCATAAATAATATAAAACATTACATAAGTACAAGTGCAGGATAACTACAAATATACATCACATAGTAGATAGAGTCTCATCATGGATTAACTTTACTCCAAAATCCCATACATATCATCTCGTGAGACATAAAAATAACTTAATGCATTGGAAGGATATCTATGTTCACCCATAATAACATTTTCATTCTTATATATGTTCCAAAAATGGATATCAAATGTAAGGTATAAACATAATAATTACCAATGGAAATAAATGTGTTTCATAATCATTCTTCATATCACAATCAATTGATATTTTGTAAATTATAAAATGAAAATAAGGAATTAAATATTTTCGACATTTAAATTTGAATAAAAAGTCAAAGTCCTCAAAATAAGGTTTTAATTTTAAAAAAATCATGAGAAATGGTATAGAATTGGGTATATAACAAAACTTTCATAGTTGTGTTTTTTGGAATTAGTTAACGAATTTATAACAAATAATGAATATGGAATTTTCTTTTAAAAACAATGGTAAAAATGAGTGGTTGTCCCTAAAATGTTCCTTTATTTAAAGAAATTTTTAATGGGAAAAAATTATGTAAAAGAGTGTTATATAAAATTATTAAGGGATAGAAAATCTCCCCTTAATCATGTTTTATTTTAAATATTGAATTGAAGAAATGAACTTAATACAGTTATAACCCTATTAAAGGAAGGAATAATAAAATTGGTATATATGTAAGAGACATATAAAAAATTATAATCATTCCATAACATAAATGAGAGATAAAATCAGTTTATAGATAGAATGGTTATAACTCAAATAAAATATGGTAGTTTGGAGAGATCCCTTGCCTTATGTCCAGAATAATTCTACACTTGTACTTAATGTACTGGATAAAAAATGGTATCATTAATTAAATAATTCATAACCTCCTACAAATATATTTTATTTACTATAATTATATTATGTTAATTTAATAACATTCCATTGAGATATAAATTTTAATTTCATTATTTTGAGGGAGTTTGTTTAATGGTACCATGGTCAAATCACTTTTGGATAATTATTGATGTTATTTTCAAATTGGAATACAACTCCATAAGTGAAATGAAATAATATTAATTTCATTCCAAGAATTAAAAAAGTACAAAATATCCATATTTTTTCTAACATAGGGATGATTCATTTAGTGAACAAGATAACATTATGTGGTTACTTCATTTAGGTGGTTCTAATAACTATCACGAACTACATTGTATTTATTTTACTCAAAGGTTATTAATAAATTAAAGAATCAATAACTAATTCATAATATTATTATTATTATCATACTGAAAAATATTAATATTTCTAAAACCATCTTCAAAATGGTGGAGATAAACAAATTATCTTGTTCAAAGAGGCGATGAATCCACCATAATATGAACAACATTTTCATATCTAAATTGAGTTGAGAAGAGAAAATGATATAGGATAGATACTACATTAAGAAATAAACCGAAAATATATTTATAATACTGTATTCTTTATTTCAGGTTGGATGGGGGTGTTGTGATGAGGTATAAGAAAAAATGAATTTAAAAAGGAAAGATTTAGAATATTACCTCTTAAATGTCATCTATTGAAATGCGCCTTAATGAACTTTGGTTTTTCATTTCTATGAGAACAAAACTATGTCAAAATTTGGGAGAGATATGAGGAGAGAATATATTAGAGTTCAGGTAAACTCTAAGGCTTATAAGGTGTGAGGAAAAGGGGTGGTATTTACAAGGGGAGGAGAGTAGTGTTTTTTAATATTATATCATCTCGTATATTATTTTGGATCAAGACTGCTAATTGTTTTGGTTTATGTGACTATATATAGTAAATTGTGATTTTACATTAAAAGTAATGTTTTATTACATCAGTCCATATGTAATAAATCATGGATTTAACTTTTAATGTTCAATACGATATTTTGTCATTTTTCATTACTCACCAAAAATTCAACTATTTTAAAAAAATAACAATAATTCAACCTAAGAATTTTTTAATTATTAGATTAAAAAAATTAAATACATTTTATTTTAAAAAATTATAAATATTATATATTTAATTTTTATTTAAAATCCCTATTTATTTCAAAATATAAATTTTAATATTATGATCAATTTTTGGATGATTTTAAAATTTACTTATGGCATCATGAAATTATTCCATCAAAAACATAAAACATAATATTAATTTATAAACCCATTTTATGTAAATGTAATTTCTTTCATTAATTATAATTTTGGAAAAATGAAAATAAAATATTTATGTTTTTTCAAAAAACAAATTGTTTTTTATCATTTATAAAATATTTATTGTAACACCCGAGACTTTAATGTGAAATATTTTGTTTTTAAGTTATATAAATCATCAAAGGAATCTTTCACTAACACTGGCTTGGCTTTCTTTACACGCAACTGCGGCCTTCCTCGATAGCTTGTGTCGTACGCAATACCGAGTTTCACTAAACAATGATATGCTATTAAAATATTATTAAAACTAGCCGTTATGAATAGTAATAACCACTTTTTGAAATTTTATAAATTTTATTTTTCAAAATGGACTTCATTTTTGGATTCTGAATATCGAAATTAGACTAGGGTTAAATTTTGGTATTTTTCTGAAAACATTCGATTTTTGATGAATAGTAAAACCACTAAGTGGTAGTTAAAAAACTGAATTTTTCATAAAACTTAATTTTACCGCTTCTGTGAGTGGAATTTCTAAAATCCGAGAGACACTGTTGATGTCAATAAGTAAAATGTGGTTCAATGAGATGAAAATAATTTTTTGGTGAATAGTAACTTTTTACTTTTTTACCACGGTTAAAAGTAAATAGGGTAATTAAGGGTAAAAATGATATTATAATTATCCTAACACATGTCATAATTTTATTGTAAAAGTTTAATTCGACCAAAAACATCCTTAGGAATAAAATATGACCATTTAGGCCCACTTGGATTAGATTAGGACATTTATTATTAATTTATTTAACGAAGGGTTAAAATAGTTAAAATCAATGTTTAATAAGTAAATAATTTTTAATATGGGGTTATACATAAGATAAATTCGACTATAAATATTCATTAGAAAGATAAAAAGATTTACTACATAATTTTATTTTATTTGTAATTTTTAGACATTAAATAAATTAATTTATATGTGACACAATGATGATGCAGTAATTATCTTTTTAATGAAATATTGACATAATTGATGTTATAAATACCAAAATAAATGTAATTTGGGACTTTTTATGAATTACACTAATTTTATAGGTTACTATGACATGTTATTATTTATTTAATTAACATGGTTCGAACTAATAATTCTGTTATGATTTTCACAAAAATCAATTACTAAATAGTGTCAAAATTGATATAAAATAGTTTTTAAAACAAATATTATATTATTAATTGTTATTTTATTCCTAAAAATCAAAGGTTCGGCCAAATGACTTAGATACGGTTATATATATTAATAATAAACAACTAGGGGTTCTTTTGGATTGATATGGTATGTTTATTAACCTTATAGTGTAAGAAAACAATAAGACACGGTAAAAGTTAAATTATCTAACTTAATGTTAAATCTAAATGATAAGGTTAAAATTGATACCTAAACTTGTCTAAAATATATTTGATGAGAGGATTTAGACCCCTACCCACCTTATCTTCAAAATATATCAATTTGGAGCTATTAAAAACCGAATTTGACTTTATAATAAAATAATATTTTTAGTTATTCCAAAGGTTCCCCTCTCCTCCCTTATAAAAGGGCACCTCCTACCCCTCTTCCTCACACCACTTTTAGCCTTAAATCTCGGACAACCCCTGTCAATTTCTCCTCTCCACTTCCCTAGAAACATCCTAGAGGTTCTGGTCTTCTTCAAAGTCATATTTTAGTGCCCTAGAAGGAGGTCTCAAAGAAGCACTTCAAAGAAGAGGTAATGTCCGTTACCAATTCTTTCATCTTTATTTCTTCTTCCACTTCTTCTTCTTTAGTTGTTTCATTATGAAGTAATAACATCAGTATCACTCATATACTGATATGTTATTATAAGTATCAAGCAACCCTATTTCACCATCTATCCATCCTACGGAAAAATAAATCACCGCGCGTGCGTACGTACGGAATACCGTCTCCACGCCGTGGTGTAATCTATTTTCCACCACCACCTTAATTGGATGGGTATAATGGTGTAAATAATGACTATATATGACTACTATAAATTGATATTGATTCTGAAATAGTATACATACACTCCAATACAATTCCACGATCATAGGAACGATATCATCACTCGTGCGTACGTACGGAATACCGTCTCCACGATGTGATGCGACTCGTTCTACATGATCTTCATTTCATAATGATTATATAAATGGATTTATTGAATGAATATGATATATATTACACTAATACCATTCAGGAAATTAGGTATCTACAACCTAAAGAGAATAATAAGAATTTATTCAACAAAACACGCATAAGAACAAAAAGTAATAAACACCCGAATAACAAGTAGTAATGAAATATTACTAATAAGAAGCTAAGAATATGACCATTTATGATATCATACAATAATTATGATTCTGTAATAAGTCAATAATATTATTTAAATCATTATACAGGAGGTTCGGACACGTACAAAGCATATTGGACCTAAGGTAAGGGAAATATCACAATCTCATTTTTATCCGAGATTGTTTATACTTTGAAATTTACTGGGGTGTATTTTATCATCCACATCCATGTTTCCTCAATATGTAATATTATTTCTATCCACCTACAATTGTTTAAATCTAATTTTACCCTTCGGTGAGTTTTTAGTAAAATATATGAAAGGAATCTTTTTTCGTTTTTCATATGAGGTACTTTTTGACTTTTCCGACAAAAGTACAAGAAGAATGTTATTTTAACGTATACGGCATGAATGGATTTTTAAAACATTATTTCCAAGAATCTTCCATTACATGTTTTCAAGTTTATTTTTAAACAACTTCTTTTAGTTTAAAATTGTATGACATGTTAATAAAGGAAAATGTTTTTGAAGTAGAAAGGATATTTTCCTCAAGAATGGAGTTCAAGTGTTTTATCAAAATTATTTTCCATCTAAGATAATATAGGGTTCTGTTTCTATCCTTATTATTACATTTATTTGATTATGTTGTGAAGGAATTATTTTTATGAATTCCTTTATCTTATATGAATTGTTTGATGATGTCATGATGTTTAAGATTCCCATTTTTATTACATGGGTTATGCAGTGATGTATGATTTATGATTTTGTGGCACACATAAGAATGGTATCATTAAAGGATGGGTGGGACCTATATCTCCCTCCAATGAATTGGGTAAATAGTTTATATCTCATGAGATAGACATGGCTGGAACGGTAGGTTATACCAGTTCAATGAAACCGGACTGAAACGAGGAATGAACTCGGTTCAGAAATGGACTTTATCCACTAAGATAGTCTTGGCAATGAGTCTTGACTAACAAGAAATGATTCTCTATGATTATGTGTGTATGCCACAAAGTTTCATGTTTTATGTTATGATTATTGGGATTCCATTCACTACTGTGATTTATCCCATGTTATGAAATTATGCTCTCTTTTGTAGGTTAAGATTTCCAAAAGTTATGTTCTTATGAATATGATGTGATTGATATTTCTTTTTATTACCCTTACTGAGCATTTGAGCTCACCCTTTTGTATGTTTTCTTTCCCCAGGTAAGGAAGAAGGTTATTAAGTAAGATATTCCAAAAGGGACTATAGATATGATGAAATAAATGGGAGACAGTGTAGACGCTTTATGAACCAGTTGTTTATGTTTCCCAGTTTCTAAAGACACTATACCTATACGGTCCTTTCGTGGTTTTGTTATATTCTGTAATAAGTATGCTTCAATTTTGAAGTATTAATAATGTATGTAAAGTATGGGTCATTATAGTTGGTATCAGAGGAAAGGTATACTCAACCTTTGGAAAATAGGATGTGAAAGCCTTAGTAAGAACCCTAAGGATAATTCTAAGTATAGAACACAATATTAGTGTTTTAGAAATGGACATTAATAACCTAGGATAAGACCTTAAGTGTGAAATTTTATTCTTGATTATGTGTTTTTTCTATTATAATTAGTGTTTCTCATACTATTCTTCTTGGTTTTATTCAATAGATGGAACCCGAAGGAACCGTGTTAATGTGGAATGCGACGGGAAATGCAATGATTTTCCCCCTGAGCAACCAAACGTTATGGGACCTAGAATGAAAATTCTTGTAGCCATGCTCACAAAACTTTCTCAAGCTATGAATCATGCAGGAATTCCAATAAGCAAAGGAAAAAAGCAACATTCTGTTGAATCCTTCATGAGACAGCGTCCACCTTCATTCAGCAGGTCTACTGATCCATTAGTTTCGGAACAATGGATTAGTACTAATGAAAAGATATTTTCAGTTCTTCAATGTTCTGAGCATGATAAAGTCATCTTAGCAGTGTATCGTTTGGAAGGTGATGCTGATCAATGGTGGAATCTTTTTAAGAATACGAGGCAAAGGGATGAAATTGAGTCCATGGAATGGGATGAGTTCAAGAACTTATTTTTCAATAAGTACTTCCCTCGTATTCTCCGAACAAAGATGGAGAAAGAGTTTCTTGAACTGAAGCAAAAGGATGATGAATCTGTTGGTACCTATGAAGAAAATTTTACAAGACTTGCAAGGTACGCTTCTGGTATTATTATCCAACCTGAGAGTAAGATCGATTGATTCTTTAGTGGCTTAAAACCAAGTCTTCGAAGGGAATTATCCATAAGGGACTTCAATAGCTACGAGGAAATCGTTCGATGTGCTCTCAAAGTAGAGATGGAGATTGGAGTAACCCATCAATCATATGGGTTTGATAAGAAGAGGAAAATGGAATTCAAAGGAAAATCTAAAGAGCACACTGAAAAGAAGATGAGCTTTCCCTTATGCTCAATGTGTGGAAAGAAACATGGAGGGAGTTTTCTTAATGGGACAAGTAAATTTTTCAAATGTGGAAAGGAAGGTCATCGGGCATTTAAATGCCGTGATGATGGGAAGAAGATGTCTAATGATGCAAACAAAGGAAGGGATACACAGAATGAACCTACTACACTTCAATGTTTCAAGTGCAATGAGATGGGACATTATTCCAATAAATTCCCTAATCCAAGGGTTGATGATGATGGTCGATGTCAACAAACTCTTAAGGCTAAATACAAAGGAAAGACACATGAAATTTCTATCAGCGATGTGGAGTGCGATATCGATGTGGTGAAAGGTACACTTACCATCCACTCTAAAGTAGCAAATGTTTTATTTGATTCTGGATCCACCCACTCTTTTATTTCTGATGAATTTTCTAAGGGTATCACCATATTACCTAAACAATTAGATGTTGAGTTAGCTGTGACAACACCTAATGGAACAACAGTCGCATCAAAATTTTATAATTCTTCTCCAATCGAAGTTTGTGGGAAAGTGCTTCCTGCAAATCTTGTGATCCTTCCTATAGTGGAATTTGATGTGATTCATGGCATGGATTGGCTTTCTGTATATGGATCTCATATCAGTTTCCAAATAAGGGAAGTCACATTTCATATTCCAGATCAATCTATAATCGTCTATCAATTCAAGGATGAACATAACCTTCCAGTGTAAATTTCTTCCATTTTATGGGTATTGATTCCACTAAATGAAGGTTATTTATCTCAAATGGTTGGTGAGAAACTCACGATTAAGAATATGTCCATTGTACGGGAGTTTGATGATGTATTTCCGGAGGAATTACTGGGTCTTCCACTAAATCGTGAGGTTGAGTTTTCAATAGAACTCGTACCGTGTGCAATGCCTATTTCAAAGACACCTTATAGAATGGCCCCAATTGAGTTGTAGGAATTGAAGAAGCAACTCCAAGAGAATCTTGATAAGGGATTCATACGCCCTAGTGTGTCACCTTGGGGATCACCTGTTCTATTTTTTAAGAAGAAAGATGGATCAATGAGACTCTGCATTGATTATCAAGAACTTAACAAGATCACTATCAAGAACAAATATCCTCTCCCATGCATTGATGACTTATTTGACCAACTACGCGAAGCTCAATACTTTTCCAAGATTGATCTTCATTCAGGGTATCATCAATTAAGATTCAAAAGGGAGGATATACCAAAGATGGATTTCCATACAAGGTATGTACACTATGAATTTAGAGTGATGCCATTTGGTCTTACTAATTCCCCTGATATCTTCATGGATCTGATGAATAGAGTCTTTAGAGACTATCTTGATCAATTTGTGGTAGTCTTTATAGACGATATTCTTGTCGATTCAAAGAGCAAGGAAGAACATGAAGATCACTTGAGAAT
This sequence comes from Viscum album, assembly GCA_963277665.1. NCBI lineage: Eukaryota > Viridiplantae > Streptophyta > Magnoliopsida > Santalales > Viscaceae > Viscum > Viscum album. The sequence continues at coordinate 251,957,855 of OY728120.1, read as the reverse complement.
TATATTGAAGACCCTGAGAAAGGAGAAGATTTATGCCAAATTTACCAAGTGTGAATTTTGGCTTCAAAAAGTTTCATTTTTGGGTCACATAATCTCAAAAGAGAGGATATCTGTGGATCCAGCAAAAACAGAGGTTATCGAAAGATGGTCGAGACCAACAACAGTAACTGAGATCTGAAGTTTTCTTGGATTGGCTGGATATTATCGACGTTTTGTGAAATATTTTTCACGATTATCTAATACACTCACCAAGTTGACTCGGGAAGGAGTTAAGTTTGTTTGGACGGAAGAATGTGAAGAGAATTTCAAGGAGTTGAAAAGAAGGTTATCCAGTGCACCTGTGCTCACACTGCCTTGTAGTGGAGAAAGGTTTGTGATCTATAGTGATGCATCCAAGAAGGGATTGGGGTGTGTTCTTATGAAAAATGATATGGTTATAGCTTATGCCTCACGACAGTTGAAAATACATGAGCAAAATTACCCAACTCATGATTTGGAGTTAGCTGCGGTAATCTTTGCATTGAAGATTTAGAGGCATTACCTTTATGGTGAAAGGTGTGATATTTATACTGATCATAAAAGTTTAAAGTATATTTTCACAGAAAAGGAGCTGAATATGCGTCAAAGAAGATGGTTGGAGCTGATTAAGGATTATGACTGCTCAATACATTACCACCCTGGGAAAGCAAACAAGGTGGCAGTTGCATTAAGTCGACAAGACCATGCCATTTTATCCATGATGAGGATCACAAAAGATCCAATATTTATGTATTTAAAAAGGATGGAAATTCGAATTATAATGGAAGGGGAAAATCTTATCTTTTTCAAATGAATGTTCAACCATCTATACATGTGAAGATTAAAGAGGCACAGAAAGAAGATGTCGAGTTACAAAAGAAGGTGAGAAATGTTCCTGAATTCAACCTTGATTGAGATGGGATAATAAAGTTCAGGAATTGGGTTTGTGTTCCTCCCATCCCGGAATTAAAGGAGCAGCTGGATGAGGCTCATAGTTCTTCATTCTCTATTCATCCTGGAAGCACGAAGATGTATAGGGACCTGAAAGAGTACTTCTGGTGGGATGGCATGAAAATAGATGTTGCTGAATATGTCTCTCGATGCTTGGTTTGTCATCAAGTTAAAGCTGAGAAACAGAAGTCTAAGGGGATGTTACAACCATTACCCATACCCAAATGGAAATGGGAAAACATCACTATGGACTTTGTCACAGGACTTCGTAAAACATCCAAAGGCAATAATGCTATCTGGGTCATAGTTGATCGTCTTACCAAGTCTGCACACTTCATTTCTATTAGAGAGGATTTCTCTCTGGATCTTCTTGCCAGGATATATGTAAAGGAAGTGGTAAGACTGCATGGAGTACCACTTTCTATTATATCTGATCAGGATCCGAGGTTTACCTCAAAGTTTTGGCGAAGTCTTCAGCATACTCTGGATACGGAGTTGAGTTTCAGCACTGCTTATCATCCTCAGAAAAACGGTCAGTCTGAGAGAACAATTCAAACTCTAGAGGATATGTTGAGAGCTTGCTCTATGGATTTCAAAGGTGGTTGGGATCAACACCTACCTTTGGTGTAATTTTCTTATAATAATAGCTTTCACTCCAGTATTCATATGGCTCCTTATGAAGCTCTCTATGGAAAGAAATGCAGGACTCCAACTTGCTGGGATGAAGTTGGAGAAAAAAAGCTATTAGGACCTGATCTCGTTGATGAAATGGCAGAAAAGGTCAGATCTATTCAACAACACATAAGACCAGCTCAGAGTCGACAGAAACGTTATGCCGACAACCGAAGAAAAGACCTAGAGTTTGAAGTGGGTGATAAAGTGTTCTTACGAATATCTCCCTGGAAGAGAGTCATGAGATTTGGAAAGAAGGGGAAGTTGAGCCCTAGATATATCGGTCCTTTCGAAATACTGGATCGTATTGGGAAGGTATCTTACCGATTTGCGCTTCCACCGAATCTCTCTCAAGTTCACGATGTATTCCAGGTATCTCTCCTAAGAAAGTACATACCTGATCCTTTACATGTACTTAGCTCAGAAGTTGTACCGCTGGAGCAAGATCTTTCTTATGAAGAACAATCGATAGAGATTCTGGATCGTAGCGAAAAAGTACTACGAAACAAGACCACTCGATTGGTGAAAGTGTTATAGAGGAACCACCAATTAGAAGAAGCTACATAGGAGCTTGAGGATATGATGAGCGAGAGGTATCCTCATCTGTTAGTTACAAAGTGATGAATTTCGAGGGCGAAATTCATTTTAAGGGGGGTACAATGTAACACCCGTGACTTTTATGTGAAATATTTTGTTTTTATGTTACATAAATCATCAAAGAAATCTTTCACTAACACTGGCTTGGCTTGCTTTACACGCAACCACGGCCTTCCTCGATAGCTTGCGTCGTACTCAATACTGATTTTCACTAAACAATGATATGCTATTAAAATATTATTAAAACCAGCCATTATGAATAGTAATAACCACTTTTTGAAATTTTATAAATTTTATTTTTCAAAATGGACTTCATTTTTGGATTTGGAATATCGAAATTAGCCTAGGGTGAAATTTTGGTATTTTTCTGAAAACTTTCAATTTTTGATGAATAGTGAAACCACGTTGTAGTTAAAAACTGAATTTTTCATAAAACTTAATTTTACCGCTTCTGTGAGTGGAATTTCGAAAATCCAAGAGAAACGGTTGATGTCAGTAAGTAAAATGTGGTTCAATGAGATGAAAATAATTTTTTGGTGAATAGTAACTTTTTACTTTTTTTTACCACAGTTAAAACATGTCCTAATTCTATTAGAAAAGTTTAATTCGACCAAAAACATCCTTAGGAATAAAATATGACCATTTAGGCCCACTTGTATTAGATTAGGACATTTATTATTAATTTATTTAAAGAAGGGTTAAAATAGTTAAAATCAATGTTTAATAAGTAAATCATTTTTAATATGGGGTTATACATAAGATAAATTCTACTATAAATATTAATTAGAAATCTAAAAAGATTTCCTACATAATAGTATTTTATTTGAAATTTTTAGACATTAAATAAATTAATTTATTTATGACACAACGATGATGCAGTAATTATCTTTTTAATGAAATATTGACATAATTGATGTTATAAATATCCAAATAAATGTAATTTGAGACTTTTTATGAATTAAACTAATTTTCTAGGTTAACATGACATGTTAGTATTGATTTAATTAACTTGTTTCGAACTAATCATTCTGTTATGATTTTCACAAAAATCAATTACTAAATAGTGTCAAAATAGACATAAAATAGTTTTTAAACCAAATATTATATTATTAATTGTTATTTTATTCCTAAAAATCTGGGGTTCGGCGAAATGACTTAGCTATGGTTATATATATTAATAATAAACAACTTGGGGTTCGTTTGGCTTGATATGGTAGGTTTATTAACCTTATAGTGTATGAAAACAAGAAGACACGGTAAAAGTTAAATTATCTAACTTAAAGTTAAATCTAAATGATAAGGTTAAAATTGATACCTAAACTTGTCTAAATTCTATTGGATGAGAGGATTTCGACCCCTACCCACCTTATCTTAGAAATATATCAATTTGGAGCTATTAAAAACCGAATTTGACTTTATAATAAAATATTATTTTTAGTTATTCCAAAGGTGCCCCTCTCCTCCCTTATAAAAGGGCACCTCCTCCCCCTCTTCCTCACACCACTTTGAGCCTTCAAGCTCGGCCAACCCCTGCCAATTTCTCCTCTCCACTTCCCTAGAAACATTCTAGAGGTTCTGGTCTTCTTCAAAGACCTATTTTAGTGCCCTAAAAGGAGGTCTCAAAGAAGCACTTCAAAGAAGAGGTAATGTCCGTTACCGATTCTTTCATCTTTATTTCATCTTCCACTTATTCTTCATTAGTTGTTTCATTATGAAGTAATAACATCAGTATCACTCGTATACTTATATGTTATTATAAGTATTAAACAACCCTATTTCACCATCTATCCATCCTACGGAAAAAGAAATCACCACGCGTGCGTACGTACGTAATACCGTCTCCACGCCGTGGTGTGATCTATTTTCCACCACCACCTTACTTGGATGGTTATAATGGTGTAAATAATGACTATATATGACTAATATAAAGTGATATTGATTCTGAAATAGTATACATACACTCCAATACAATTCCACGATCATAGGAACGATATCATCACTCGTGCGTACGTACGGAATACCGTCTCCACGATGTGATGCGACTCGTTCTACATGATCTTCATTTCATAATGAATATATAAATGAATTTAATGAATGAATATGATATATATTACACTAATACCAATCTGGAAATGAGGTATCTATAACCTAAAGAGAAGAATAAGAATTTATTCAACAAAACACGCATAAGAACAAAAAGTAATAAACACCCGAATAACAAGTAGTAATGAAATATTACTAATAAGAAGCTAATAATATGACCATATATGATATCATAACAATAAGTATGATTCTGTAATAAGTCAATAACATTATTTAAATCATTATACAGGAGGTTCGGACACGTACAAAGCATATCGGACCTAAGGTAAGGGAAATATCACAATCTCATTTTTATCCGAGATTGTTTATACTTTGAAATTTACTGGGGTGTATTTTATCATACACATCCATGTTTCATCAATATGTAATATTATTTCCATCCACCTACAATTGTTTAAATACAATTTTACCCTTTGGTAAGTTTTTAGTAAAATATATGAAAGGAATCTTTTGTCATTTTTCATATGAGGTACTTTTTTACTTTTCCGACAAAAGTACGAGAAGAATGTTTTTTTAACTTATACGACATGAATGGATTTTTAAAACATTATTTCCAAGAATCTTCCTTTACAAGTTTTCAGGTTTATTTTTAAACAACTTATTTTAGTTTAAAATTGTATGACATGTTAAGAAAGGAAAATGTTTTTGAAGTAGAAAGGATATTTTCCTCAAGAATGCAGTTCAAGTGTTTTATCAAAATTATTTTCCATCTAAGATAATATAGGGTTCTGTTTCTATCCCTATTATTACATTGACTTGATTATGTTGTGATGGAATTATTTTTATGAATTCCTTTATCTTATATGAATTGTTTGATGATGTCACGATGTTTAAGATTCCCATTTTTATTACATGGGTTATGCAATGATGTATGATTTATGATTTTGTGGCACACATAAGAATGGTATAATTATGAGATGGGTGGGACCTATATCTCCCTCCAATGCATTGGGTAAAGATTTTATATCTCATGAGATAGACATGGCTAGAACGGTAGGTTATACCGGTTCAGTGAAACAGGACTGAAACGAGGAATGAACTCGGTTCACAAATGGACTTTGTCCACTAAGATAGTCTTGGCAATGAGTCTTGACTAACAAGAAATGATTCTCTATGATTATGTGTGTATGCCACAAAGTTTCATGTTTTATGTTATGATTATTGGGATTCCATTTCACTACTGTGATTTATCCCATGTTATGAAATTATGCTCTCTTTTTCAGGTTAAGATTTCTAAAAGTTATGTTCTTATGAATATGATGTGATTGATATTTCTTTTGTTTACCCTTACTAAGCATTTGAGCTCACCCTTTTGTATGTTTTCTTTCCCCAAGACAGGAATAAGGTTATTAAGTATGATATGCCAAAAGGGACTATAGATATGATGAAATAAATGGGAGATAGTGTAGACGCTTTATGAACCAGTTGTTTATGTTTCCCAGTTTCTAAAGACACTATACCTATAGGTTCCTTTCGTGGTTTTGTTATATGTTGTAATAAGTATGCTTCAATTTTGAAGTATTAATAATGTATGTAAAGTATGGGTCATTATATTTATTTACATGTATCATGATATAAATATATTATATTTTCATTTTATTGGATAAAAATATTATTTTATACTCTCATAGGTGATTATTCTATTCTAATAGTAAGGATACCATTCTAAATGGTCATATTTCCATTTCACTGGTAAGATTAATATTCCAATGGTAAAATTAAAGTTTTACCGGTTATATTTGTATTAGAAATATGGATACCGAACATTTTATAAATATAAAATATTTCATTAATTATTAATTAACCTATATTTTATCTCATTGTTATATATTTTTTCATTTTCAAAATGAATACATTATTACTATGATTTTTTTCATTTCTATATAGTTTTCTTGTGAGTGTGGTAATTCTGGTGGATTATGCATATCCAAATCTACATATTATAGTTATATTATTTTCTCTTTTTTATCCCATTATAAAATTTTAAATTATTATGCATATATTTATTATCTAAAGTTAATGTTCAAATTAATATAACAAAATATCATTGGTTATATCATATGGTGCATATTCTCAATATAAAATAATTATATAAGGGAAATTCCCTTAATTAAATTTGTGTAATTACATTCATACTCCCTTATGAAATATCATCCTCAAAATTTAATTTTATATACTAAGGTGAAAACATGTGAGGGTACTTCTATTTAGGTTCTTAATTCATTTCCCAAATAACATCTTCATACTTTTGGTGTCTTCATAGTACTTTGACTTGGTGAGTTTTCTTGTAGTATATAAATTGGACTCTATTTTCCAAGACATTCAATGATTTATTCTCATAAGATAGATAATTTCTCAAATATACCCCCTCATAATTCAATATATGTGAGGAATGTTTTATGTGAATCCTCAATAAGAATACATGGAACACTTCATGTATTTGAGACAAGGTTGGTAGGAGATCTAGTCAATAGGCCACAGTTTCTACGTGGTCCATAATCTCAAAGGGGTGGTTGTACCTTGTATTTTTCATTCCCTTATTCCCAAATATCATGACTCATTTCCATGGATATATGTATTTGGACACTTTATATCCAACCTCAAACTCTAGGTCTCGGCAATGATTTTCAGTATATCTCTTCTGTAGACTTTGAGAATCTCTGATGTGTTATTAAATTGTCTTGATATTTTTTACTATTTCTTCAAACATATCGGGTCTCAGTAGCTTATGTTCATTAACTTCTTCCTAGAACATATATTTTCTACACCTATTCAAATGAAGGTATTTATATAGATACATTTTTATGTTGTAGTGAAATATATTATAGTATGAGAACTCAACCAAGGTAATATGTTGATCCCATAATCCTTCAAATTCAATTGAGAAAGCTCTCAATTTAACCTCAATTCTCTGGATAGTCAAATAATATTACCTATTTGTTTGGAGTGATAAGGCATACTGAATTTTAACTTAGTGTTTATGATATGTTATTGATTTTTCCCAAAAAATTAACTAATCATTAGATCTTAATCAGATACAACTAATATTGGTATTCCATAAAGCCTCACCACTACTATAATGTAAATCCTTTCACATTAATGAAGCGATAAGTCCTATAAAATAGTAATGAAATGATAAAACATTATAAAAATATCTACCACAACCCATATAGAATTATTCCATTTATACCTCTTTAGAAGACCTATATCAAAATCTATAGTCATGTTCTCTTATTAACATGTGGGTATGGGTAATGGTTGAATCATCCCCTTGGACATTTTATATTCATACTTCAACAAATAACATATGATAAATTTTAAGGTATATTACAAAATATCATTATTTATATTATTCAACCAATACATCTCTTGTAGATATCAATACATATTTATGCTTATTGGGGGATGGATAAAGTCAATCTATGTGCATCATTCAATAATTCCTTCATTATATTGAGATTTAATGGTTCACATAGTCATGAAAAAAATCATAAAAATATTTATTTTACAGTGTTTTACTATAAGTATTTCTTATTCTTATATCTTCCACCTTTTTCTAAATTCCCTTTCATCACTTTAAGAATCATTTATCTTATTTAAAATGGAAGTATGAGTAATAATTTTATCTATATAGGATATTTCTCCTTCACTTATGACTTAAATATCCACTCTTTGAAAGAGTTAGATGATCATATCCGTCTTGATCCTCATAAAGGATAGGATTGCAGGATCCTTTCTATATAGATTATATTCTAATTTATTTTCCATCCCAAAATGTAAATGGATTAAGTAGTCATAATCCCTTATCATCTATAACCATACAAAAGAATATATACTTGTGTATTTTTTAATCTAGATATATTTCAAACTTTTATGTGAATATATACTTTTGTCTCTTATAATCCATATATATTTCACACTTTTCCTTATAAAGATATTTTTTCCAAATTATCCAGGTAATGATCACTGTATCCAACTCTAGATCATGCATTGAGTGGCCATGATTAAAAAATTTCAACTTTCATGTGTCGTAGGTAATCACTTTATCATTTTTTACCAGTATAAAGCCAGAAAACTTATTTTATTCATCACTGTATACTATAAAAAGATCCCCACTTGAGGGTAGTGCAAGTATCAGTGAAGTAAAAATCCTATATTTAAATTCCTTGATGGTATCTCCACATTTATCATTTCATTAAATCTCTACTCCCCTCCTAGTTAACTAGGTTAGCAGTTTTTCCAAATCATGATAAATTTCTCACAAATCATCAGTAATACCCAACTAGTCCAAGTAATATATGGATCATTATTACAGATACTATTCTAGGATATTTCGGAATCACATTTATCTTATAAGGGCCCACAGATATTCTTTTTTATGGGATATATTACCTAATAATGAAACTTTCTATATCTATAACTCACATTTACTATAATTTTCATATATCTTCTACTTCAATTTTTTACTATAGAATAAAAATGCCCCTCATGGTCCTTTTTTTAGATTATACCAATATATATTCAATAAAGGCTATAAATTGTTTTTATAATATATAAAGACTATTATTTTTGTCTTTTAATATTTTTGGACCATTATTCAGTCTAAAGGGAATCATTCTGAACTTATAGTGTCGATACATTGTTCAATGGTAGTCATGGGAATATCTTCTTTCTTCACCTTTAATTAGTGAAATCCAAATAAAAGGTCTTCATCAGAGAAGTGTTGGGCCCCAAATGGTTGATTGAACAAGTCATCCATTTATGGTAGGGGATACCTTTTCTTTACCATGATTTTGTTGAGATCTTGATATTTTCTATAGAGGAACATTGAATCATCCTTCATCATGATGAATAGTATTGGTGCACCCCATGATAAAACACTTATGCATATAAAACACTATTCTAGAATATCTTGTAACTTACTCTTAAAATATTTTAAATAAATATTGGTTATTCTAAAAGTAATATTGGATATGGTTAGGGATCTAGGTATAATTTCAATTTATAAATCAACATCTCGTTTAGTAGGAAGGAAAGGAAACTCTTCAAGAAATAAATCAGTATAGTTACTCATAATGTTAATGTATTAAAGAATGATTCTCTCTTTTTTCCCAATCAATTTATAAATACATTCTCTCCCATAAGGTAATAAAATCCATGCATGAGAATAATATCCAAAGGATATTCATCCTCCTCCTTACAATTGTATGGAATTAGAAGAAAACTTTAGATGTGAAGATTTATTCCCCAATCATGATAGTTTATGTTGGATTTATATAAGTATAGTCAATACATGACCAATATAGCATAATATTTCCCTAAAGGTTGTATTAAAATAATTTCAGAGAGATTTAGTCTATAAATACTGGATGGGGAGAAGTTATATACTTGAGTTGGAATAATTAATCTATATAATATTCTCAATGATAACTCAAACCCCATGTTTTAAGGAGGTATTTGAATAGTTCTAAAAACAATCATGATATGAAATAATTTTTTGATATATAATAAATAGTATATTAACAATTATTGAATGATTAACCAGTGTACCTATTACCACATCATTATTGGTTCCCACCTCATTAGTAGTTCTATAATATGATTTTCTTTGTTATCTAGGTCTTGGAGTTTTTTGTTATTTATTATTTACAACAATCCTTAGATTAGGGAATTTTCCTTCATAATTATAGTGTTCCTTATAGTTGAAACAATGTACTATAGTTTGAGTGTTGATCAGAACCTACTTTTATTGCATCTCAATATGGGGATTCTTGATCTCCCTTTGGTATTGATTATTATAGTGCCCAACTTTTTTCACAATTAAAGCATCTCCATGTTCCATTTAGATAGTCTCCAAGAAGCTTCTTCCAAAAATTTTGATATGTGGGCAGATGGTTTTTCATTCTTCTATGGGATTTATCCATTGATCCACCTAAATTACACTCCATCTTCCAATTTTTATCTCTTTCTCCATGAGACCATTGAGAGTATATAATTTTCTTATAAACCATAAGGGAATAACATAAAATATCTTCATTATTTTATGAATATCAAATCAAAAAATATTTTCATATAATTGGACTTAATCTACTAAAGAATTAGTCCACCTTAATTTTAGTGTTGATGAAAAAGCAGCAGACATAACTTGAAATCATTTTGAATTTTTTCCCATATTCCCTGAAAGACTCATATTAATTTTATCTTAGTTTAAGGAACACCATCTATATTTTAAAATGGGGAGTTTAAGAAAAATATTTATTGAAAAATATTATCTTGAATAATTCCCATTCTATAGAATCAATTTCCTATTTGGGCATCATTTTATAGATCAGTATCCACCATTGATCAGCAACCCCTCCAAGAAATAAATGACCAGTGAAAATTTATCATATTCTGATTAGTTGAAGATATATATTATCTTATTAATGGAGTTAATAATTTGTTCTCTGATGAGGGGATACGAATATTCACTAAATTTATGAGGCCTTTCTCATATAAATGTATTGACTGCAACATGATCATTCTTAAGAGAAGGAGGGTATTCAGCATGATTCAAGTAATAATTCATAAATTCAGTCATTTGGGATATTAATACCATAAATTTATTATTTCCCACTCCCATATGGTGAGATATCTCATTATTTGAATCATCACATTACCTATCACATTGGTTGATTGCATTGTTCCTCTTATTTCCCACCATTGACAAAAATAAAAGGAAGATATGGATGAGAATATTTAAAAAAACATATAGATGGAAATATACGAACTTATAAGGTATAAAATAAAATTTAAAAGAATATCCTAACTTCTGAGTCTCTAGGATTCAACCTAGGATATCCTTGGTAATTTTCTTATGAGTTTTTCTAACCTAGAAATCTTCTCAAGGGATACATAATGGTTCTAAAGAGTTTGTGAATTTTCTAATGTATATCCCTTGGGAGTGTCAAAAAAGGTGTGTATAAATTCCTATTTTTACTGAATTAGGTACCAATAAATTTAATACATAATGATCCCTTTCATGGATATTAACCCTAGTTACATCGCCACTAGGGAAAAATCTACTTGTAGTATCTAGAAGGGGATGTAATTTCTTGGAATAAACTCCCTCTATACATCATAAAATATAAAAAAATTCTTATAATTTAACTTGAACCATGGTTTTTTAATAATATATTCATATATTAATCTCCATTATTAACTATACCTTGATCTTATACCATCTATAGAAACCCAATCCTTTCATACATTTTATTATATAATTTTTAAAACAAATTTCCAATACACATAACCTAAAGATATAGAAGACTAGTGTATTTGGATGTCTATGTAAATAAAAAATCAATATGAAACAAAAAAATATTTATTTTAATCTCTATGATGAGATCCTAAATCAATTTGATATCGTAAAACTACAATGAAAAACCTGGGGAATACATAAACAAAATGGGGGAGCTAAAATGCCCAGTACGGGAATAAACATCATAATGAACTATAGAATATGAGTCACAAGTCATGATATGGTATAATAAAATACAAGGATCATGAATAATAATATGGGATCATAATTTAAATAACATGGAATCATAATGTTTTTCAACATAGTAATGTGTAAATAACATGAAGCATGACATAAGCATATGTCAAGGCTAAATGTCAAGACACAATCACATGGTTGATAGAGTCCCATCATGGATTATGTTTAATCCATAATCCTATATATATAATCTCATGAGATATAAAAATTACTCAATGGTTTGGTGTTCTATATGGGTTCACCCATCATAACATGTGCATGATTATGTGTGCCACAAATGGAAATCAAAGGGAATGAATAATTATAGGATTTACCAAAGGAATGAAATGGGATGAATAATATATAATCATATCAAGATCGAATGAGAATTTATAAAAATAAAAAATATAAGAATGAATTAAATTTTATGGACTTTAAAATCAAAAAAAGAAGCATAACTCTGAAAAATAAAACATAGTATTAATTTATATGATAAATACTGATTTTAATATTATGATTGATTTTATAACCCTTTGAAAAATTACTTATAGTCCCATAAAATTGTATTATAATTAAAATAAAACATAATATTAATTTTAAAATCCATTTTATGAAAATATAATTTCTTTTAAACATTATATTTATTATTAATATAAAAATAAAACATTTATTTCTTGTAAAATAAAAAAACACTTGTTTATTAATTTTTAAAATAATTATTTACTTGTATGATGATAAAAATATGAAATATTTTCATTTTTATGATCAAAACTATTATTTTGTACTCCCATTAGTGATCATAATATTATAACTACTGTGTTACTATTCAAAACCATCATATTAGTATTCTAATGGTCTGATTACTATTTCAACAGTAAGAATTGTAATGGTAATATGGTTTCCCTAAATTATATTAATACTTCATATTTAATTCATTATTAATTCACTTAAATTTTCTCTCCAGGTTATATAAATTTTTATTTACAAAATGGATATTTTATTACTAATATTTTTCATTATTTCTATACTGTTTTTATGAGTGTGTTTATTTTGGTGGATCAAATAGATCCAAATTTTCAAATTATAGTTATCTTATTTTCTATTTATTCTCCCATTCTAATATATTAAATTATTGTTGATATATTTATTCAATAAATGAAATATTCATATTAATATAATAAAATATTTCGGTCCCATTATGTGGGGAATGTGTTGAATATGACACAGTTATATAATCATAATGTAAATTCCTTTGACGAAATTTTATGTTCTTATAGTAGTGGATATAATAATTACCCCATCAAAATTAGTTTTGGATTCCCTTATGATTCCACTATATCTTTTTCTACATATCTATTCACCATTTGGGATAGTATTTTATCATGATCAAGTGGTGTGGTTCATTCAACCTATTCTAAGTGAGAGGTTTCATCCATAAAAATTAATCAGTTATTTTGGTAATTACTTTTAAAAATGGTCATTGGATTCACTTTTCATTATGTTTAATTTATGATTCTTTAAATATAATGTTTCCAATGAGTTAATATTTTCATAGATCTGTGTATATTGGGATTTAGTTATACTATCCAATGAGAATATTCAAATCCATGTCCTAAGACTCAGCCTGAGGTAATGACATTATAAACTTCCATACCGAAGTAACCTTGTTGTTATATTATTGGAGTAAAATAAAGATGTTTACATTATCAATATCCTAATAAAAAAATATTATATTAAATATCACAGATCAACAAACATAAAATATTTATACCATTGAGGAAGGTTTTCTGGAGTCACTCACACTATTTTACTAATTTTATATTTTGATCCATCAAAATAGTGTCCAGATAAAAATGGTGGAATTGGTTGTCTTGAACCTTAAGGTGTTCAATGTATCCTTTATAGTCCATGTTTCTCTGTTTGATATGATGAAGATTCACTCATATGTTGAGACAATGAAGAGGAGAATAGTTATCTCAAAGGTCTTAAGAATGTCACACTAAGATATGATAATGGGATAGAACATGACTAGTATTTTATCTTCATATATTTACTTCCATGAAATGTTGGAATTTACTTCATATTTAGTGATCTGTTACTTGACAATATCATACCAAAAAGGTCTATTTCCCTCTATTTGTTAAATATAATTAGGATCATTCCAAAAATATTAAATTACCTCCAAGATTATCTGATTTGGGGGTGCACCAATGATGATCATTCCCTTGTTTTTTTTCATTTTCTTGATTGAATCTTTACTAGATAATGGTAATGTTCTTAGTGAAACTGAGTTTCAATTTTTTAATGCCTCTAAGTATGAGGGTATATTTAGAATCATATCTATACAAGGAGGAACTTCATACCATGGATGTGAAAAATAATTAGGAGGAATTTCATAACAGTTATCAAAGATAGGACCTCCATATATATTGAATTCAGAATTTCCATTTTGGGGAGGACCTCAACTTCACCATGAGAAACTTTTTAACATATACCTTAAAAAGAAATTATAGATATATTGTCTTCATATCTATACAAAGGATCCCTATTTTTGCTAAATTATTTTTCAAAAATATGGATAGGACTTATATTTTTGGTTATATGATAAAAGAACATCAGGGGAATGACATATATGTTTTTTGATTGCAGCTTGATTGATTAGTGGAGGACCTCCCTGCATATTGATATTTATATTGTGGGGAGTAAATACAAAACTTGCATCATGGGGAAGACATCCATGATTATTTTTTTATGTTTCTCTATATGAATATCCTATATGGATTCTCTATATATGTATGTAAGGAGAACCTTTTTGATAATAGATCAATAGAGCACCTCAATATATTAAAATTTGTGTTTGTTCATTGGGACGACCTTCATGGTTTGTGAATTTTGTATGAATTCCATGGGGAATACCTCTGGGATTGGGGTTTCCATTATCATAAGTATACCTTCATGAATATTTCTCTAAGGAGGACCTTCAGTGATATTATTAGCTTACCATAATGGAATGTGACATTCTTGGATATCCATCAGTGTATGCTTTGGTATGATCTACAATTTATTCATGTTAGGGATTTAAAATGACTCTTGAGTCACTCTTGGGATATATAGGGGGAGATAGGGAAATTAGTGGCCTCGATATCTGAAAAATTATCTTGGGCCTAAAAAATGGATTTCCCTCATCAAACCCTCCTCATTGGTACATTGGTATAGATTAAAAGAGTAGCAACTATGGTGAGATCTTCCTCTACAGTATTATATGGGATCTAGGCCAGCTTGTGATGTTGAAAATAATGGGTGATGAGATCCCACCTTGGAAGCGTCTGGGTGTCCATAGGGAAGAGATGAAGGTTAATATTCACCATACTATGATATAGAATTTAGGTGTTATTTTACTCCAGTGAGCGACTTATGAAATGTTTTGATGTGGAAATAGGGTAAACCTATCTCTATTTGGCTTATCATTAATCATATGACTTGTGAGGATTTAACTCTTAATGTATTTCATAATCAACCTCTAGGTTTTTAATTGAATATTTATGGTTATACTCCTCGATGAAGGAATTCAATACATGGAATTAGAGATGTTGGGTGGGTGAAAAGACTCTTCATGGTTGTGGGGATGCAGTATTCATTTAGGATGAGGTGTACATTTAGGGAGTAGCCTACTAGGGATGCATGGGCACCTAGGCCGATCCAGCATTTCCCCAAGCCTAACTATAGAATTTTGATACTTGGTGAGGTATTTAGTAAGATTCCATTTGAATATAATGAGGTAGGGATGAGGGAAGAAACTAAAAATAAGGAAACTATTAATGAATCATCACAAGTAAGAATACATAATCTATTAGCCTCTATCATGGGAAAATAATTTTGCATAGGGATCTATATTTTTTCCCTATTACATTCCGAAATTTATTTTTGTTTGGATCTGGATCCACTATCCAATATTTTTTGGTAATTAAAATAAACTAATAATTCTTTTAAAAGAACGTCAGTATTGAGATAATGGGAGTTTTTCTCATTATATAATGGTTCTTACTTATTATTATTATAGTATCTTATATATTTAAGAAATATTCATAATATCCTTACAAGAAACAATATCTACTATCCATTTTGTGAAAGTGATCTATCGGTAACATGCATCGATGTGAACATACATATATATGTGATTGGTTTTCTAGTTGTATATATGTGAGGTTGTCCTTATTTCCTATTCTTGGTTAGTTATACTCTAGATTAAATCCATACATCTTGCAACCCCATAATATATCTCCATCTAGGATAGCAGAGAGTGTTATGGATTTTGGATTGTGCCCCTGAAAAGGGACATATATATATCCTCTGGAATGGAACCAAAACTTATATAGATTAGTGTCAAACAACAAGATATTTCATAGCTTTTAAATAAATATGATTAAAACCATTTTGGTTCATTTTATGGTCACAAAACCATGATCTAGGAAGTTCTTATTAAGTTCAAGAACTCAAAGTTAATAATGGGTCTTTTTAAGGTTATGCAACTAGAACATATGATATGTATTTTATTTTCATACCACCAAGATCAACATGTATTTCTGTTTAATTTTGTATAAGTATGACCCTTTCTAAGAAATTTGAAGTCATGTGAATTAGACTACTAGGTGAAAGGGACATATAAATTATTTTTTACAAGTTATATGCAAGAGAAACCATTTCTAGTCTATCCTAATAAGAAATTCAGATGAAGGTTGGTTAGGGATTATACCATATTGGTATCCCATTTATGTTTGTGGCTAATATTTTTACTAGGGAGGCTTGTTAAAGGATTGGTTAGATGCCTTGTGTGTATGGTTTCGGTTTAGAACAACAAATTCATGTTTTCTAGAAATGTTAATCTAGAGAGAGTTTTATTTATATATTTAAAGGTAAATTACTCATTAAAATGTTTATACATAATTCATTTTTCCCCAAGATCTTATTTATTAGTGAGGAAAAATTGAGGATATCTCTCGTAAGATTAAAAATTCTCATTATCAAAGAAATACATTATTAAAAGGAAGAACACAGACCAACATGGTTACTCGGTCATATAAGCCAAGTGTCGTTAGGGAGGCCTTGATGGGATAGGAGTTTAGTGGTTTCAAACATGGATAATGGAGTCTAATAATGTCTTTTTGGTTTTATAAGAGGGATACAATATCTAAATATGTGATCTCTTATGAAATGGGATACTTTAATCCAAATATTATATAAAGATGCGCTATTAGGAATAATGTCACATATCATAAAGAAAACCTTTAGACTATAAAAAATTAAAGCTCCTATGTAGACAAGTGGGTCAGTAAATAATAACAGGGTCATATTTTGGAAACCACATAATATTTATATGGGAAAACATTCATAAAGAAGACATGTTGGGAAATAAGGAGGATTTCCATGATATATTTACATA
The DNA here is from genome assembly GCA_963277665.1 of Viscum album. Lineage (NCBI taxonomy): Eukaryota > Viridiplantae > Streptophyta > Magnoliopsida > Santalales > Viscaceae > Viscum > Viscum album. Next base: position 251,940,558 of record OY728120.1, on the reverse strand, counting down.
CACCATATCATAAAAATATTATGTAGGTAATTCATTTTCTTGAATATATTACATTTGAGGCCACCCCCACCCCATTTTGGACTTAAACATAAATTTTATCAGATGGAATTCATCTCTAAAGACATTATCGTAAAGTAATTATTTGAAAACGATGTGATTTATTAAACTTAAAACCTATAGAAATTAATTCATCTTCTCAAAATTCATGTCTAATGTGTATTTATAAGAAAAATTGTATAACCACATTTCCAATAGGTATGGAACTTCTAATACACAAAAACACTCATGGCCACAAAGGTACAACACTTTTATTCAATCAAGAATGACTTCAGTGTTGGCTAGTCACCATAAGGGTTTACTATTTCACTCTTGAAAATGATTTCTAGGTTACCCATAGTCTATTGGTTACAAAGTAATGACACCTACTAGCCAAAATTATATAACTAGTCATATGATTTTTTTTTGTTTCATGTAATTTCTTTATAGGCAGTCAAGTCCTTTTATTGTAAACTACTTATTTCTACTTCCTTATATTCTAATATTTATTATGATGTGTTTGATACTTCTTCAAGAACCAACATATGGTTGGTTTATCTCAATTTATTTTAGGGTGGGGTTTAATTAATTTTGGGGATTGGTTTATTAATTATAGTACATAAAATAATAAATAAACCTAGGTTGAACCATGGGTGTCTCATTTTGAAATTACTATATCATAAATTTAGATATAAAAGGTTTGATTTTTCATATTTATAGGACTTTTTACTCTAATTTTATTGAAATTTTATTATTTATTAGTTACACTATCCCTTTTTTTTATTAGGTTAACGGATCCCAGATGAACCAAGTGAACAATGAGTATGATGGATATTTAAAAGAGTTTCCTAATGAGAACCCAAATGGGTTGCGAGATAGTGTGAAAACCTTGATAGATATGTTATACAATGTTATGAGTAATAACATGGACCATTTATAGATCTAAAACACACCATATAAGGATTAAATCACAATCAATTCCGTCATTTAAAAACAACCAACATACTTTAGTGGAAATTTTGATCCAATAATTACTGAGAAATGGATCAATAAAATATAAGTTATTTTTGTTACTCCATACTTGATGAATGAAAAAGTAATTTTAATTGTTCAAAATTTGTAAGTTAAAAAAATAAATGGTAGAAATTGATCAGGAATATAAGGAAAAAATAATTGATTAACTCTAAAATGAGAGGAGTTTAAGAAAATATTTTTTAAAAAATATTTTCCACAAATGATTAGCATTAAGATGGGGTAAGAATTTATGGAACATAAGTAAAAGAAGGAAAAAAATATTGGTTTCATTGTTTTAAAATTTATAATAATTTTTAATGTATAATTCTATATTCATAATTGATCCCAAAATATAAATTAATTATGTTTTAAATGGATTAATATTGAGCTATCCAAAATCATTATCTATGTTGTACTTTGGTAGCTATGAAGAAATTATTTTATGTACCCTTAACATGGAAATAGAAATTTGGGATTCACATTATTATCTTGGATTAGAATAAAATAAATGAAAATTTTATTTTCATGTAATTTCAATTGGCATAACCCACATAGTGATAATGATTTAACATTCTACATGTCGAAAATGTGTAAATAAGAACCGAGGAAATTTCCTCAAAGGAACATGAAAATGATTTAACTGTAAAAGAGGTGATCATAAAGCACAAAAATATCCAAAATATATGAGAAGCCTAATTAATTCAACGATTTTGAATAATGTTCAATCTAATGCACATCATACACTTCAATTATTCTAATTTAAGGAGTTTTGGAATTATGAAAATCAACAAATCAATCTATAGGACAATGGGGGAAATCATTGTAAAGTACCTATAAAACTAAGGGATCAAGAAAGATCATATGAAATCACAACTCCCAAGGAGGATCATGAAAAAAATGGTCAATAATACACTTATTATCCAATCAATAACTGAAAACATATTATTTTATTTGGGTTCTTCTAATTCCTTCAAATTTAGTAAGCTTTCAATGATTATTTTTCTACAGCCTCAATGACTAGATATCAGGTTATTAGTGAAAACACTCAGTTGTGTGATAATTTCAACTAGTTATTCTTTCTATGGTATAATACGATGCTATATTGGCCATGGATTGGATTTCTCCACATAGAGAACTTAGAAATTTTTACGATAAGGAAATCTAATTTCATATTAAATGCATACAATGATCAAATATTGATGAAAAACAGAATATGAACTTCTTTTGGAAACTAATTATTTAATGAGGGTATTAATACAAAATAATGAAGGATGTTTGGATCAAATCGTTAGAGAGGAACACAACATAAAATATATACCAATTATAGTATAATGTATTTATGTATTTCCAAAAGATTTTACTAGTATCCCCCCTAAACATTAGGTTGAATTTTTAATTTATCTCAAACCTGGTGTTATTCCTATATTGAATTATCCTTTTATAAGATACCACGATAAATTTTCGGAATTGAATAATAAAATTAAATATTATTTTTATAAGGGTTTTATATTCCCCAGTTCTTAACCATGGGGTGAACAAATCCTCTTTATTAAAATTAATAATGAATCAATGTGTTTTTTCATTGATAATGATGATTTTAATAAGATTATTACAAGTAAGAAAATTATACTTCCCCATATAGATGAATTATATAATCGAATAAGAGGTGAAAAATACTTCTCAATATCAGATTCTTGATCTAGATATCATGTCACAACCTACCCACAATGAAACCCCTATTATTTTAGTAGTGAAGATGATTATGACCCATGAATCCTTTCTCTAATTTGTTACGGGTTAGAAACTTCTATCGAAGGTACAAGAATAAAAATATGGGAGGTATTACACTCATGAATCCAAAAAGTAAAGAATAACCACCAATAAACTCCAAAAATAAAACAAATTAACCAACCCTAGATAATTTCATATATAGTGGTGATAAAACAAGTATATTTAGTATGATCCTCCCCAAAAACTGTCATGATAATGTGGAAGGTGGACACTAAATCCTTAGTTAATAAACTGAAAAACCAACTCATTACCTAAACAAGATCAACTAATTTTTTATCCTCAATAAAGATCACCCATACAAATATCATATAGAAGTATAATTTGAAAAATATTGAGAATATATATAATAAGTATAGTACCATGTATCCGCTTTCCCACAAAACTAGTAACCCTCACTCCCAAAATACATATATCTTAATTAAATCATCCCTCCCATAATTCATATCACTGTATACAACAAATTTTCATTTCAACATCTCAGACTTATCCATATTGTCATGACCCCCTCCCCACAAAGTGTACCCCTCCAAGGATGAAAATGGTAAAATAGTGATTGTGACCCCCGAGTCCCACCTACAATAGGCCCCGAGTTGGAAACTAGCATCGAGGGTATAATAAACATGCATATGGGAGGCATTACCCTCTAAGAGAAACACCTGTGGAAGAGAGAGATAAGATAGAAACCAACCAACTCCTTATTAGACTACAATATAGAAGAAAACCCAAGTACACACATGTAATGTCCTCCAAGAACTACTAAAACTGAAAGGGAAAACTACAAGTATTAAAAGAAATTAAAGATGGCAGTGACCATGAAGCCCAAACATCTCATACAATCCACAAGATAGGAATAACCGTCCTAATCTCAGACCTTCTCCACCTAATCTAAAAAATATGTTATATATACATAGGGTGAGTATAATAGTTTACTCGGTACGATCCTCCATAGATCCACTCATGAAAACGTAAAGAAACCATACTAAAGCATAGTGAACCACAAGTGAAACTAACTCATCACCTAAATAGATATACTAAGTTATTAGACTAACCATGGATACTCTCAGCAAGTATCACATAAAAAATCATATTATATAATAAATAATATCAAGGGTACCCTCCTACCACTTCCCCACTGGTTTTCCACTCTTCCCCAAAATCACACATCTGGAGCATCTCTCTACAAAAAAGGATAGCCCGTAGAAACATGGGAAAATCACCACAAAATTCACCTCATGCAACACACACCATTCCCAAATAACCAAATGTGAGCAGGTAGTATCTGAGTGCCACCACAACTTGAATAACATGTATCATATGTCAGTTATTCTACCTCATTCCATCACATCCCACACACCGAGTAAGGATCCTTAATCCATCATATCCAACACATGTTATATCTATAGTAGTCCTTAGGAAACTATATCCAGAATATATGTGTGTGAAATAACTGCAAGCAATTATAGGCCTCTACACACATATATATGGAAAACAAAATATCATGCACACGAGTACAAGTAACTTCCAAGTGAAGATATTGGGGCCAAAGGGGGTAGTTATTCACCCATCTTCCACTCGGATGTCAGAGAAAAAATCCCTGAAGGGTCAGAATCCTCGAGGTGCCAATTTCCCTAACTAATGGGGTGGATTAGGGTATAGAAAAACAAAAGGTACAGGATATACTATACATCACAACTACACTATGGGAATATCCTAGTCTTAGACACAACTCAGGATAACATCTCTCGAATCCCTAGCTTCCACTGCTAAGAACATATATCCTATAAGAACACAACCATTTAGAGAGATACATTAAATTATCTTATTCCTTTTTATCAGTTTCAGTTTAAGTGAATTAATTATTAACCATTAATTAACCATTATCATTTCCCCATTACATTTAATTACCATTTCATCAATGATCCATTCCCTCAAGGACTAACAAAACTGATCCCATAGTTTATCAGAATTTCAATCTAAACATTTCACCCCAGCAAGCTCCATCCCCATAGGTTAAACATTTATTAATTTATTAACATCATTATATTCCATATCTCCAGGTTCTCTAGGAAAACATTATAAACCCCACAAACACAAGGGGATCAACACAGAGAGTAGATTAACTACCCATCAAGCCTTTTCCACCTATAGTATGAGAATAAAATCGTCTAACCATGAGGAGCTAATCTCGAAAATCATGTGGCATACCTCATGAATCTTCACCTCCCATGGAAAAAGAGTAACAAAACATATATATCTACCTTAAAAAGTGGGGAATGTAAAGAAGGTAAACAAACAAAAGATTCAAAAAAGATTAGATCTTTCATAACAATAGGTAATCTTAACATCAACCCATTCTATTATCTCAGGTGTCCTCCCTGATAGTACATGCATAAACCGATGCATCTCACCACCCCTTGTATCAACTACTTCCAAAAATATTGTGGCTCCCTACCCCACATACCACAAAATCCCTCTAGGATCATCCATCCTAGGCTCACGTCACATCCATTCATCCGTTCCCCCACAACCACAACATCTCTACTAGAACATCCATATCATAAAAGTAAAAAACAAACAAAAAATAGGACTGTTGGAACTAAAACATGGAATTTAACCTTCACATATGAAAATATCTCATGGCTCCAAAGAATAGGTAACTTGGCCTTTACAAGAAAATAATAAATTCAGAACCTAAAAAAGAATTATCTTTTATCACATAATTGGTTCTTATTTCATCTTGAAATAACTATTTCATTATTCATAGGTTACAACTATAGAGAACCAAAAAAACAAGCTATCTTAAGCTCTCACAAATTAATTAAACAATTAATTTAACAGTCCAATTCTTTTTTCAACGCTTCTCATCATGATTTAGGTTTAATAACCAATTAAATTAAACATGCATAGCTGTATCAATTTTATTATCATCAAATTGCAATAACAAAAACCGGATTTATTTACAAGCCTCATAAATTATTTTAGTTAATTTTAATTATAAATTAATTCCATCTTTATGTTCATTAACAATATCCATCAATAACAACCTGATAAACCAATCATGTCATAGATATCACACTATCTAGTCAATCAAAAGGAAAACTATTATCACGGTATAAATCAACAACATCATTATACATTTGATACCAATTTTTTATCTAATTCATGTACATAATTTGGTAAATTTCATTGATATCCAAGGGCCTAAATCATGATGAATCTATGATTTCATGTAATGAAATAGAGAAGCAATGAATCCCCTACCTCAAAAGTTCATCAATGTTCTTTTCTTGAGAATAGACCATGAGATAGATCTCCTTTCACCCCTCCTAAAAGATCTACATCCATTTGAGGAATCCGTGACACCACCGCACAAACAAAAACCAAGAGAAATCAAATTATAACCATGGGAGATCATCCACCATCACATAAAAAGAATAATTGGAGGAAAAACAAATCAAACCAGGAGAAACCACAAGATTAGAGGAAAAAGACACCTTATATCAAAGGAAGATCCTTACGGATCAAAGGCGGTAAGCTAAGGATTGACCCTTTATGAAGGAATCCTCAAAAAATCAATGATGGGTCTTTGTGTCTCCTAGTGTCAATATAGAGTTCCTGCAGCCAAAGGTTTTGGCAACCTAAGTGGACGGAAAATGTTTTCAAACATACATTAGTGGGGGATTACATAACGTGTAATACCTTATCAAGTCATGTAGTGCCTCAAGGTCAGTTTCGGATGATAAACCCATAACCTCTTCCTTTTATTTATTTTTTGAACCTCAAAATATTATAGGATGTGAATCCCACTTTTAGGCAGTGATTTTCCTCTACTCTTAGTTCTTAACACCCGAAATCCTCTAAACTTCCTATTATCCTCCCTTGAGCTCTGAAAACCTCAGGAATGCATAAGGAGTCGATATACTTGGATCTGGGTCATCACATCAGATACCTCTCAAAACATTCTCTTCCTTGAGAATCCGAAACCAGCCCAGATATGTAACAAAAAAGGGGTCATTCAAACATCCACCCTACAGGTTACCTCTCAAAGCTCTTGTTGCCATAGGAGCTCAACCACCTCATTAGATGAACAGTTAAAAACCACAAAAAAATCACAACTAGCTCCTAAACACTCCCCTAGGGGAGATACCTATCAAAGTAGAGCAATCCATAATAATAAACAAGAGAAATCTATCTCAATGCCCAAAAAAGGTCTACAACCACAACACAAATAGCATTAAATGAGAAGAGATAAACATCAAATATCTTAGGGTATAGAGCACTTATCTATGAATCACATTCCTAGGTACTCTCCTCCATACCACCATGCCTCCATAAGACATGAACCAAGGGGATATCATTCCCACATAACACCTCCTCCGGGTAGTCCAAGATCACTGCAGGACACTCCTTGAAGGTTACATCCTCATCAACATCGATCTCATCAAAATTGATGATGTGATATTCTTTATGAAGATAATGATGGAATGTGAAAAACATCATGCATCTAGATCATCTATTAGGGATGTTCTACCCATAATCCCAGGCTCGAACAAGATCTAACACCTCAAAAGGCCCAAAAACTAGGGAGAAATCTTACTACGATGACCAAACCTTCACTATCCACTATGGGGACTCACCTTTAGAAACACATGAACCCTAACGTCAAACTCCATAGGTATCCTCCTATTATTGGAATATGATTTATGAAGATCATGTTATTCATTCATCCTCTCTGAATCACCTGATCCATATCTATCATTTTCTATACTAGTTTAAGCCCAAGAATTACTGCCTCTAAAACCCCATTCCAGCACAATGGAGAATGGAAAGGTTGACCATAGAAGGCTTCAAATGGCACCATACTAATCGTGTAGTGTACAATATTGTTGTAGGAGAACTCTACCAAGGGAAGGTGCCGCATCCACGAACCTCCAAAATCTAGGACATAAGAGCACAACATGTCTTCAAGAGTCTGGATAGTCTACTATGTCTAACCATTAATTTGTAGATGAAAAGCAGTGATAAGGAATAGTTGAGAACAAAAAGAATATTGGAGACCTCTCTACACCCTAGAGTTAAAATGTGTATCTCGATCAAAAATGATCCTCCTCAGGACCCCGTGGATTCTCACCACCTCTTCCAGATACTGCCTCAACAAGAACTCTAATAAGATCAACTCCTTGATTGCTATAAAGTGTGATGATTTCATAAAACAATCCACTACCACCCAGATATTTTCATACCCTCCCTGATTATAAGGAAAACTATTAAAAAAAGTCCATTGATATTTCCTCCCACTTCCATTGAGAAATATCTAAAGGCTAGAGAAAATCACTGGGAACACAGTTCTCGGCCTTCACCTTTTGGCAGACCAAACATCGAGACAAAAACTCTCCAACCACATGCTTCAAAACCAGGCCACCAAAAATAACTTCTCAAGGCTCTATACAACATTTTAATTCTAGGATCTACATCTAAGTGGGAATTATGGAAGTATTTGAGAACCGTCACATGAATCTCCAAGGGAATGAAAATTCTACCCTGAAACAACACTTGTTGTTTTTCATCCTCAAACAAACCATCTGGGGCTTCCTCACAAAAAATGTTCTATTTAAACCTCCACTTAAAGATCCCCCAATTGGGACTATTCCACCTACTACACTAGAGATGACTGCACTTTAATATGGAAAATAAAACCTCAACCCCCAACTTCTCCCATTTATAGATATAATTCTTAAAGTTATTCCATCACCCCCCAGAAATAGCCTAATTCCCACAGTACATTCCTTCACGACTTCCTACTCAAAAAAATCGGCTGCAACATTCTCCTTTCATGATGTATATAAAATATCAAAGTCGTAATCCTGTAAGAACACCATACACTAATGTTGATGCAGTTTGAAGTCACATTAGGAGAAAAAATACCTCAGACTCTTATTATCAGTGAAGACCAAACCCAAAATCATTGATGAGGTAATGTCTCCTTTACTTGAGGAAAAACAGCACTACTGCTAACTCGAGATTGTTGGTGGAATAGTTATGCTCATGTGGAAATAACTGTTGAGATGAATACGAAATTACTTATCTATTCTGAATTATAAAATTCCCCAACCCAATACATGAAGCATCACAAAAAAACTCAAACTAAACTCCTTCTGCTGGAATAAAATGAACTAGAGTATTGGCCATCTTATCCTTTAGATACTCAAAATCTATCTAACACTAATCATTCCACAAGCACAGGTGTTTCTTTCAAGTCAATGATGTCAGATGATTTTCAACTTGATATAAATCATCTAAGAACCTTCTATAATAACCTGAAACACAAAGGAAGCTTCACGCCTCTACCACCATAATGGGAGCTTCCTAAGACACAATTGTTTCTATTTTCGATGGATCCACAGCTACTCCATATTGGGATACAACATTCCCCTAGAAATAGACTTATAATACCCAAAACTCAAAATTTAACAACTTCAAAAACAACTTATAATGATGAATAACTCCCAAAACAGAATTCATATGCTCTATGTGATCCTCCTCGGATATAGAGTACATAAGTATTTAGTCGATTAAAACCTCTATGAACATATCTGAGAACTCATAGAACATAGCATTCATCAACCCCATGAACACAACTAGAGATTTCCACACACCGAACAACATCAAAACGAACTCATAATTCCCATGATGACAACTGAAATAAATCTTTGAAATATCCGAATCATTTACTCGCATCTGATGATACCCTGATAGAAAATCAACCTTCTATTACCAACATGAACCCTTCAGTTGATTGAATAAATCATTAATCCAGGGAAGATGATAGTGGTTCTTCAGTGTCACTTAGTTGAAGTGATGATAATCGGTACTCACCCATAAACTACTGTCAGTTTTCAAAATGAACAAAACTGGTGCACCCCATGGTGACACACTTGGATGAACAAAACCACATCACAACAAACCATTGAGCTATATACATAGCTCCTATAACTCAGAAGGAGTCATCTGATATAGAGATATTGAGATAGGAAACATTCCTAGTGGTACTTCAGTCCTGAACTCAATCTCTCATTGAGGGGGTAATGCTACAACCTCATAAAGAAATACATCAGGGTACTCTTCTATATCCTTGGTAAACACTAACTGCTTAGCCCTTAATGAATTAGTCATTAGCTCATCAATCAAGGATGAAAAGTATGGGACACGCCTCTGACCCATTTTAGGGTCTATCTCACCAAAAAAAATTGATGGATCTCCATCAATATTGAAGAACATCATCATCTTCATATATTTATTCTAGGAAGAGTGGTATAGGGAAGAAAAGAGAAAAAAATGAGGCATAGGGGGCTAAATTAGTGAAGACTAATGGAAAACCATCATATCAAATTCACCCTCTCGGATTTAAATAAATTGATTTTGGAAAGATAGGTGACATTGGAACCATGAAGGACCAAAGAAGCAAGATGATCTATGACCTTGTTCCCCTCTCACCATGTGTCAGTTACAAGTATATTGTTTTTGAGGAGAGATATGCATTTCCTGATAATGTAGGGTATTGACCAAGGTATGGATCCTTTACCATGCGAGGAGTCATTGATGATTATGGATTCTATTTCTACTAGAGATAGTTCGACCTTCCCTTGGTTCCAACGGTTGGTCCCAATTATAACTACATTATCCTGTTCTTGTACTGAGTTTAAACTACTATAATGGGATGTGAAAACAAGGACAACACTTTCCCATGAATCACGAACAACCTCTCCCCCTAGCATGTCACTCGAGATGCATGAGCCATCTGTATTAAACATGAATACATTTTCTATAGGAATCCAACATACCAATTTCTCCTTTAAAATAGAGATGGTAGGGTTAGACCGGTAAAGAGCAACCTTCAAGTGATCGTAGAGAAGGATTTTCCCACCAGTTGCTGAAAAGATTGGCCCATTCAATTAAGAGACTCCTTTTTCACAAAATGATGGACCTCCTTGAAGGAGAATACCCCTCATATCTAGCCTGATTATGATATTTCTATAGGAACCAACAACCATCTCAAAGAATAATATATTGTTCCATCCTTTCCTATCCCACATCATTCATCCCCCGGAACCATTACTCCAAGAACGAGTCATCACAAAGGTCATGAGATTTAAGAGTGGTAAATTCCCTTAAGAACTTTCATAAATCTTGAGCCCTGCTTACATAGAAAAATATGTGGATCTTTATTTATTCCAACTTATTTTTACATAAATGAAAGCTAGAATCCAAACTAATGCCCAAAGTTTTAATGCTATCATCTAAAGGAACTGCGTGATTCCTTTTCCTTTATGCATAAAAATTGTATTTTGTTGGAATCTTGTCACACTAAACCATAAAACTACTTGTATATAGATGATCATGTGAAGTGGTGATACTATGAAAATATCTTGTATTGAATTTCCCTGAGTTTGAAATAGTGAAAATGCATTTTTTTTCTCCTTGTTGATGGAAATCAAATCATAAGTGTCATGCGGGATCTTGTCCAGCACATCCCTAATGAACTGTGGATATAGGCTCACCTCCTTAAAAGAAATTATTGGGACCAGAAACCCCAGGAATCCAATCATAGATCCTACCTAATTGGATGTGACAATAGTATATTACCTTCTTCTACAATTCAGTGTGATTTCTGGTGGTGGTTCGGGATAAGGGGACAGATCGTGGACCATAAAGGAGAGTCATGTGGATTCGCAACTCCTACATTGCCGCCATAAGAATAGTACATGATCTTCCCCCAAAGTGTGAATTCTTCTGTAATTTCCCATGATGTTTTTTCATGCATGCAGTTAATAGTTTCACTTATTCTCCTAACAATAATACCTCCCTCATGAATGGGTCTGGCCATCCTATCCCATGAGACCCAATGCCTCATACCATTCAATAGTGTATCCCAGATTAAACTGGCCAAGATCTTGTCAAATGTATTAATGAAAACCATTGATAATGAAGTGGATTCTAGGGCATGCACTAATATGGTAGATATAATTCTATTAACCATATATATCTGGACCCCAAAGTAGAGGTAGTGTTTTTTCAGTTAATTACATGACTCGTTATATTTCTCACCACATGATCAAAATCTTGGATTCACGTTCTTCCAGGGGATATAGGAGTGTTGATGTATTCCATCAGGAAGGTACCATTATTCATATCCAACATACATAAAAAATAAGTTGCCCTATTGGAAGCACCTTTGTTAGAAATGAAGCAGTTTCTCTTGGACATATTGATGATCAGTCTTCTCTAGTAGCAGTACTCCTCAAGAATCCTATTTACACTCCACAGAGATCGCTTCCCAGCATTAGTGAAGTTAATAGTATCATCTTCAAATATAAAATTACAGATGGGGGTAAGGATAAATTTTCTATGATAAGGAGGGAAAACTATGTTGGACATTCCTTTGTTGATAACGCAGTTGAGAGTTTCCTACATAAGAATAAAAATACTTGGGGAGATTGGGTCACCTTGTTGTAAAGTGAATGTTTCCATGAAGAATCTACGAGTTCTCTCAATAATGGAAGCATCCATCCATGAGGAGCTAAAGCATCTGAAAATGATTTTAGAGGCCCAGGGAGAAAGGACCATACTCGTTATCACTCTATTAATGAAACCGCATTCAATTATATCATATGCCTTATTCATGACCATATTGATAGCCATATTGGATCCAATGTTTTTTGAGTTGATGACTCTCAACATTTCCTAAAATAGGACGATGTGGACTTGGATTGAGTGACCCTTCCCAAATACATGTTGTTCCATGGAGATTCAATGGGGAAGGTTCATGAAAAGCCTCAAGTTGATGATGCTAGAATGAATCTGGTAGGGAAAGTTGCACATGCTCACAAGTCTATAACGATGTATGGAGGAGGGATCCTTTATCTTCAGAATAATCACAAGAGTTGTGACACTAGAAACCTGTGGGATATTTCCTCCATGAAATAAATCCTATATGGTTTCAATGATGTCTCTTTTAACTGTCTCCCAAGATCCCCTATAAAATGAGTCGGGGAAGCTATCAAGACCTAGTTCACTTTCATGGTTAAGGTTGCACATGGCCACACATATTTCTTCCTCTTCAAGGATTCCTTCCAGTGAGTCATTTTCTTTAGGAGAGTACAGGTTAGGAATCACATCCTATAGTTCGTCACTCCCTCCAAGGTAGCCATTGGGCATTCTTATTTCTAGGCCTTCTAGGAGGTCTTTGAAAAACATGTGTGTCATACCCGCAATGACATCTTTGTAATCTGTATAGGACCCATCCTCGAGGAATATGTTGGGATTAATTTGAAATTGTTTCTCCCTTATGAATGTGTGGAAATATGAAGTATTTTTATCACCCTCGGGGAGCCATTTTATCCTTATTCTATCCCTAGCCTTGCATTCCTGGATGAGAAGCATTTATACCAAGCTATTATTTTTATTTGAGCAGTCCACAAAATACATTTCATTCCAAAACTCCACCATGTTGGCTTCAAGACGTTCAATATACTACTTGATATCATCCATGTTCTTTTTTATTAGGGGGATGTCCTTTTACCATGCATGTAGCCTCCGTTTGAGCTACCTCAGCTTGTAATGAATAGCCACCCAAGTGTGGCCCTGGGTCTGTTATCCTTATAAGTCACTAACCAAATACTGATAACCAAGGATGTGATCCCACTAATCATGAAACTTAAATCTTTTGTTGGTGTCCTTCCTGGGATACAAAGAGACCAGAAATGGTGAATGATCAGAAATGGTGAATGACTAGATGATTATCTTTGGCATTGGGAAATATGGTTCTGGAATGCTTGTTTACTAGGCATTGTTTGAGCCTAATCCCACATCTTATTCTCCCCATTGGTTTCTACACCATGTAAATTGATCACCAGATTACCCCATATCTAATAGACTATTGGCGGCCATGAACTGGAAAAAATTCATACTAGCCTTCCATGGGAAATATCATCTTCCCATATTCTCAACTGGTTTTCTGATTATGTTGAATTCTCCACTGTTGATCCATGGTATATCCCCGAGGTTGAACTCATTAAGGTATTTCCACAATGTCTCCCTTCTCCATGCATCGCGTCTTCCATACATAAATGATAACAAGAAGGATCAAGTACCATTATTCACCTCCGTAGTAATGTATTGTTCACTCGCCTACACCAAACCCAATATGATGTCCTTATTCCAAAATATCCATTTGTGTTGGTTCATTGGATCTGCATGCATGGATGCATGCAGCTTGATTTTAGGTGTGAACTCCATTAATTAAGTAGGTTTCTTCCTGTGTTTGAGGGAAAAAAACAATGTGTGCCTAGTTTTCCATGGAAACTGAGGCGATGAAGTTGGTTTTAACTCATACTATGAGCCCATGAGTATTCCAAATGAGGATAGGAATAGTTGAACAATGGATGGTTTAGCTTTGGACCCATGCACCATGGTAATTTTCATGTGGTAGGAGGACCCCTCCCTAATCTATTTCTGTTTCTATTTTGATCTTAATCTCATGAACATACCCGAACTCATAGGAGAGGGGGTGAGGTTGAAAATGGCAAGAAAGAGTGAATGTTTTGAGTCTTACCTCTTACAGAACTTAGTGGAGACTGGATCATTGGGTCTTGTTTACTAGGATATCGGGCTTCTAAAGAACCTGGTTCTCCAAACTAAGTAGGCACTATCACTTACATAGAAAAAGCACCTTTCAATGGAGGGTGAGGACAAATCAACTCACCTCCAATCATATATGTCTCTTCCCCTACATCACTAGGTATATAATCTGGTATAGAGGAATGAAGATCACGGGGCTCTAAGAGTCTTGTTGGAATCCTTATAAAGTACTCTAATAATCCACCATATTTAAAATCTAAAAAGGGTTATAGTGATGGTCGATGAGGGAAGACAACAAGGGGGATTCCCACATAATAAAGGCCCTCGGGCCATGTGGGGAGGAGCCACATGCTCTGTAGGAGGAAGGGGAGGGGCTCAAAAATTGGGGCTATAGGAATCTAAAGGGAATTACCAGAGGTAAGGTCATTTATCTGAGTCATCACATTCTTACAGGACGGCATGGAGCTTTCCAATGATTGGAGGTGATATTATATTCCTGAGGCTCCCCAACACTAGCTCATTGTTTCTAAATAATTAAAACATGTCATCTCGACCTCCAACTACTGTAGTCAACACCAAGGGAACTGGAATCCTATCCACCTAAAGTCCCAAAGCATAGACAAGGGTAGGTGATATGTTAGAGTGTGTAACTATTGAATCAAACATATAATATACCTAAGTATAAAACAATAAAAAGTACCTCGAATGATGTATAGCTCGCCTGGCACTGGAAATTCTAAAGCATGAAGTTTTCCATGACATATTTTATAGCATCTACGACCATTTTGATGACCAACTTTATAGATGCATTATAATATCTATGGATGAGGATCATATTGAGGATGTCCTCTGCCTACCCCATCTACTCTTTGCTGATCACAAATTGGAGCAACCTAATATTTTTTTCTTAGTTGGAACTGCCTCAATGGAGGAACCTAAAGCGGAAAAATTGGCGCAAGCTAACGACTCAGAATTATTGGCCACTCTCACCACTGATGACCTTAGCCTACACAAGAAAAACATACATTTTTTCCTTAGCATTGGTCATAGAACCTCCTCCCTTGGAGAAATGAGATATTGGGGGATGGAGCCTATCCCCGATTAATCAGAAGTAATTTTCTTCTGAAAACTAGGAACCCCAGTCCATAACTCTACTTCTTGATGAATCCTAAAGACTCCCCTCTTGTAATGATCCAATTATGGATAACATCCCCTCGAAGACCTATGCTCTTGCTAGAACCATGAGATATTTCTTCAACATAAATCATGTGACCAGGCGCTAGATCTTTTGACTCAAAGCCACCTTGAAATGCCTTATCATGGACTCCTCATCTAGAAATAGGTCCAAATCAGATCATAGAAGGTTCCTGAAATAGATTCCAACCTATAGCACATTGGATCTCCCCTACCAAATGGGAAGCATTTCCTGGGAACTGGCTACCTTCATGTTCGATGAAAGAAACTCAGATCTACACTTCTCTCCAAACTCCTCCCGTGAGACTGTAGACTTCTCGGAGTCTCCGATGAATAAAAACCACCACTGCCTTGCTGCCCCACAAAACATCTTCATATCCAATGATACCCAGTGCTCCTTCTAAGAACGAATCAAACAGAAATATATCTCAACATCCTCCTACCAGTCTTCTATGAATGCATCTTAAATGGAGCTTTGATACCTTTTAAGAATCAAGCATTGAGCCTCTAAGAGTGTCCTCATCCATGGTTCGTGGTCATCAACCTCTACCCAACGTCTATCGATAGGCATAACCTTTTTAACATATAAAGAATGTACATGATGAGTACATAAAATTGGGACATTCATACAAGAAAACAAATATTCAGAGCACATAAACTTGGAATATTCAATACTTTGAATATAATTAATTGTTTTCTTTTATTCATTCTAGGTTAACATATCCCAAGGTCTACCCATTCAAACAGAGACACAAATAACAGTGACGCATGATCCTTTCCTAGGTCTCTACCCTACAACTAGTATCACATAATTTAGTAGCCACTATAAGCTGAAAGGTTAGTGTTTCATATCACAGGGGGTCCTAAATACCCATGTCTCATCCAGTCTCACATGTTTACAGTACTTGCTAAACATAGCTGACACAATTTCCCTATCAACCCATGAAACCACACATGTTTCTATCTCCAAACTCCATCCTATCCCTCAACCTGATCTTTGATACCACATTATCATGACCCCCTCCCCACAAAGTGTACCCCTCTAGGGATGGTAATGGGATAATAGAGAGAGTGAACCTCGAGTCCCTCCTCCAGTAGGCCCTAGGTTGGTGACTGGAACCAAGGGTATAATAAACATGCAGATTTGAGGCATTGAACTCTAAGAGAAACAAGTGTGGAAGAAATAGATAATATAGACATCAACCAACTCCTACGTAGACTACAATATATAATAAAATACAAGTATCAAAATGTAATGTCATTTAAGAACTACTAAGACTGAAAAGTAAAACTCTAAGTACTAAAATAAAGTATGGAGGGAAGTGACCACAAAGTCAAAATTACCTCCTACAACCCACAAGCTAGTAGTAACCATCCTGATCTCCAACCTTCTCTAATTGACATAAAAATGGATTATATATATGTAGGGTGAGTATAACAATATACTCAATAGGATCCTCCTGGGAGCCTCTCACGAAAATGTAAAGAAATAAAACAAAAGTACAATGAACAATAAGTGAAACTAACTCATCACCTGAACATACATCCTATGTTCCCAACCTCAGAATGGATACTCTCCCCTAATATATTATACAAGATCATATTATATAATAATAAATATCAAGGGTACCCCTCTACCACTTCCCCACTGGTTTTTCGCTCTGCCCTAATGTCGCACGTCTTCAGTATCACTCTCCAAAAAGGCTAGCTTGTAGAAACCTATGTGAATCACCATAATATGCACCTCGTGAAAAACAAACCACTTCCATAAAACCAAAAGTAAATATTTTGTTTCTGATAGCCACCACAACTTGCATAACATGTATCATACGTCAGGTATTATGCCTCAAGCCATCACAGCTCACACACCGAGTAAGGATCCTCAAGCCATCATAGCTTATACAAGTTATACGTATAGTATTCCTTAAGAAACTATATCTAGAATATATGTGTGTGAAATAACCACAATCCATTACAACCTTCAACACACATATATGGAGAAAAATAACCATTTTTCTTACCATCACAAGTAACTACCAAGATAAGAGATAGGGTCAAAGGTGGTAGTCAACCCTTCATCCTCCCACTAGGATGTTGGGTGAAACACCCCCCCCCCCCCAGGGATCAAAATCCATGGGGTATCAGTTTCACTAACAGACAGGGTGCAGTAGCATATAGAAACACAAAAAATACAAGATACACTATAAATCACAACCACACTATGGGAATATCCTAGTCTCAGACCCAGCTCCATCTAACATCTCTCAGACCCCCAACTGCCACTCTTAAGACCATATATCCTATAAGAACACAACCATTTATAGATATATATTAAATTATCTTATTCAATTTCATTTGTTTGAAATTACATTAATTAATTCTTAACCATTAATTAACCATTATCATTTCCACATTACATTTCATTATTATTTCAGCAAAGATCCATGCCCTCCAAGCATAACCAAACTGAGCCCATGACTTCTCAAAATTTAAACCCCAAAATTTAAACCCTAAAAGATCCAACCCCATGGGTTAAACATTTATTCATTTATTAACATAATTACATTCCATGTCACTAGGTTATCAAGGAAAAAATTATAAACACCCCAAACACAAGGGGATCAACATGGTGTGTAGATGAACTACCTGTTGGGCCTTTATCACCTATAGAAAGTGAGTAAACTCATCTAAACATGAGGAGATAAACATGAAAAGTATGTGGAATACCCCTTCCATCTTAACCTCCCCTGGAAAGAGAGTAACCAAAAACATAAGTCTGCCTCATGTTGTGGGAAAAGGAAAGTAGATAAACAAACAACAAATTTAAATAAGAATCTTGATTTCATAATGATGGGTAAGACCAGCTTTAATCCATTCTGTCATCTCTGGTTTCCTTCCTAAAACCACATGATATCTAGGCCTCTCTTCCTCACATACCACAATAGTTTTCCAGGCTCAGCCATTATAAGCTAATGTCACATCCAAGCCTCCCTCCCCCCCCCCCCCCATAACCACAACAGCCCTCAAGGCCCTGCCATATCACAAGCAGTAGGAAACAAAAAAGCAATTGGTCTCTTGGCACTAAAACAAGGATTTCATTCTTCACATATGATAATCTCTCAAGGATCCAAAGCATAAGGAACATGGCATTTAACAACATGCAGGAAACTCATACCCTACAAAGAAATTATCTTTTTTCACACAACTGATTCATATTAATCATGAATTAACGGATCCAACTACATGCAACCTATACTGAAATATATCACAATTTAATTAATCATATAATTTGACATGGAATTAATTCTTTTTTCAACAAGCCTCATCATTCTTCAGGTTCAATAACCAATTCAATTAAACATACATAACTGCATTAATTTGATTATCATCAAATTACAAAAATAACAATTCGATTTATTTACATGCCACTTAAATTAATTTAGAAAATTAATTATCAATAAATTATGGCTTTACATAATTTAACAATTTACAACAATAGAAACATGATAAACCATGAATGTCATAGATATCACATTATCTAGAAAATCAAGAGGGAAACCATTATCATGGTACAAAGCAACAACATTACTATGTGATCGAAACAAATTCTTTAATCTGGATCAAGTATTTAAATTGTTCGATTTCATTGCAATCCAAGGGGCTAAATCATGATAACTCTATGATTTCACATAAAAAAATAGAGAACCAATAAATCCATAACCTAAAAAGGCCATTGATGTTCTTCGTACAAGAATAGAGCATGAAATGGATCTCCAATCCCCCTCCAACAAGATATGCATCCATCAAAGGACACCACAACACCACTACACCATCAAAAACCGAGATAACCCCCATTGGAACCATTGGAGATTATTTTTCATCGCATGGTTAGAAGAACAGGAGGAAAAGTAGATAAATCCTGGAGAAACTAAAATATAAAAAGAAAAACATACCTTAGATTGAAAGGGGATTGTTACGGATTGAAGGAGTGAAGCTAAGAATCGATCCTTGAAAAAGGAATCCCCAAAACATCGAAGAGGGGTCACCAAGTCACCTGGAATCAAGAGAAAGCTACTACAGCAATAGGGTTTGACAACCCAAGGGGATGGAAAATGTTTTAAAACATACAGTGGTGGAGGATTACACAATGTGTAATCCCCTTTCACATCGTGTAATGCCTCAATGTTGTTTTCCCTTAAAAAAATCATAGCAACTTCATTTTATTTACTTTTAAAACCTTGAAACTTAACACAATGTGAATCCCACTTTCACGCAATGAAAGTACCCTGCACCCAGTTCTCAGCACGTGAAATCCTCCAGACTTCCTTCGAGATTCTCCAAATCTTTTCATGCCACGTGAACACTTAAGGGGTTGATCTACACAGATCTAGGCCCCCACACATGTAATCAAATCCAAATCACCACCACATCCACATAATCACATGTCATAAAGATGAGCTATAATATCCTTTATATATAAATATACATTTATACCTTAAGATATCATAACCCATGTATTTATAAACATATCATAACCATAAGAAATCACAATACACACATATGTATATTATATAACCTTAAATCATAACAACTCATATAGGCATTTATGTCATAACTATGATCTATTACAAAAAATTATATATATACTATAACCTTAATTCACCACCATACATACATATATATATATATATATAATGTTGGGTTTTCAAGGATCTAACAACACTTGTTAAACATAGTGGAAGCGATAAGAATCCTAAATCAAAAGTCATTTATGATAGACAAATTAAACCACATATATCATAAAAAGATAAATTATATACCTTACATAGTATGTAGTTATTTCCTTTTTATGCATCTTATGTGATTGATGAATATTATAAAGAGGCATCCAAATGACATCCCTCATCTTTGACATATCTGTTATATGAAATAGTCACCCAACATTTGGGTTTTTTCATATTCTCTCTATAATGTTCTAGTTTCACACCAGGAAAATGAGGAAGAAGAAAATATTTATGGGATAAATGTAGTTTTTTCCATGAATAAATAAGTAGGAATACTCCCTACATATGTTAATAGAATCATTTACATAACGCAACACCCCAAGAATTTCAAAAGAATAACATTTTATTCAATAGCAGGTGTGGAAAGAAACACCACAATTATAATGTAATATAACATCATAAGACATTAAAATATATTAACTATTTTAAATAAATTCAATCTATGATATAGATTACAATTCATGAAACACCGAGTTAGCTTGCATTAAACACAACAATGAATTCATTGATAGCTTGTGTTACACGCAAGACTGAATTTTAATGAATACTATTGATATTATTATATGAAATGAAAGTTATGTTCTATCCATTAAACTGGAAGTTACAAATAGTATTAAATAACTTATAAAAATACATTTTTGAATTAATTTTCTACTAATTTATTATAAATGAATATAAAAACTAATTGAATATAAAGGTAATGTTTTTATTAAAAAATGTTATTATAAACCAAAGGTGATTCAAATTAATAAATTTTATTAATTAATATTAGTGGAATATATTAATGAAATTTATATTCTATTTATTCATTAATTTTTTTACATTCATCTAAAAGATTTTATAGGCATAATATAAGAAGAAATCTAATTTTACCCGTAAAAAGATGTATTTTTTAAAGGAAGTTTTGTTGCCTTTTAATTGTCCTCGTATTTGAAAACTAAATTTTGAAACCTTTATAAATTATATTTAAAAAATATAATTCATTTTTTATATTTTAACTCCAAAATTATCTTAGGATTAATGTTTGGTATTTTTTGAGAAGTTTCATTTTTTGATAAAATGTGAAAAACACTGAATTTAAATTGAAAACTAACTTTTTATATAAATAATTTATAATGACAAATTATATTTTAAATTGGTTTTAATGTCATAATATATTAATAATAAATATATTAATACATTTTAGTTCATTGGAATCATTTTTATATTGAATTTATGTATAAAAAAATTTAAACTTTCGATCATTTTCACTTTAAAAATCTGATTTCTAATCTCATCTGTAGGATTAATTTTAAATTAATTTTTCTTAATTATATTATTTTAATTTGGAAAATTAGATTCCATAATTGGAATAATAATAATTTATAATTTATAATATGTTCAAATTAATTTTATTACCATAATTATTATTGAATACAGTGAAAATTAATTACTGTGATTATGGAAAAAATGTTTACTTAGCGTGTAAACATAGACTATAAGGTGTAAAAATGACCCAAAACTTTGTAAATACAAATATTATTAAAAAATTTAGTCCTTAACATATAATGTTTATAATTTTTGTGTTATGTAAGCCTCTTGTTAGTTAAAAATGTGGGTACACCTAATTTCATTTCAAAAACACCAAGTGTGACCTCACCCCCTTATAAAAGGCCACAACCTCTCCCAAATATTAAAAACTATAAAACCTATTTTTGTAGAAAATAAATACCTAACTAAATACCAAAATTACCTCCCCACATACTATAGTACTTATATTTGGATTTAATATATCTTTGGATGGAATAAGTGAAAACCTAAGGGAGATACCTGAAGAAGATGTAATGATTTTCTAAAAATGTTTTTATTTAATTTCCTTTTACACATCATTAAATTATTATTATTTATTTATTGTTTAATAACCTAAGTATCCAAAATATACTGATATTTATTTATTTTATGGGTATTAAATATAACTTTACTCACTTCCACCAAATTGGATAGGCAATCATCATTCGTGTGCACGGCGGACTACCACCACGTGAATTGATGTCATTCATTCTTACATTACCTGTTTTCATGGTTGGGAATAATGATGGATTTATAGTTTAAAAATGATATATATGATATTTATAATTTAATTATTCTTTTTTATTTTTTTATAATGTATACTTTCATTCTTTCCATTTTGTGATAATATGGTGACGTCATCCATGTGCACGACGGACTACCGCCTCGCATTGTGATGTGATTCATTCATGCATTACATGGAATGTATTTAGGATGGTTTTAATAAAAATATGTAATATATATATATAATGATACATTAATGATAATATATATATATATAAATTACTTCTCATTCATTCAATACGAAAAGAAAATGGAAACAACGTTCATGTGTACGTACGACATATCGACTCTATGAATGGTGTATTTCATTTAATATAGCCAACTTTTATGGAAAAACATATATATATATATATATATATATTAAATATATATGATATTTGAATCATTATTTACATTCATTACTTGATAAAATCATGATCGTGCAATAGGAAAAAAATAACAAGTCAATACATACTCAAAAAACAAGGTGATTAACAACCGAAACAATGAAAATAATGAAAGATTAGTAACACTGGGTAATAAGATGTTATAAAAGGATAATATATGATATTATAAAAAATAATAGGGTTTTTTATATGATAATAACATTTTTGAAACCATTATAAATTATGTTAAAGGACGTTTAGCCAAAAGGGGGTGTAATGTGAGGTATTCTATATCAATTTCATTTCATTGAGGCATATTGTAATGTTATACAGCTAGTTTATTTTATTTGGGGTATATAGTAACCATTTTAAATTTAATATCATGAATAATTTGTTATTAATTTTATTTTGACTTTCAATTTTAATTATTTAATCTAAAGATATTTGAACTTAAAGTTACCAAGTGGAAAAGATATTTCATAACTCGATTCATTTTTATTGGGTTATATTACTTCTTAAGTATCATTAAAATTCTATGATTATGTTTATAATTACATTTAACTATATATTTAGGTATTTAACCTTGTTTTATGTGGATTTATAGTTGATAAATATATTTTATTCATTGATTAATTCTCTCAACAAAGTTATAATAATTTTATAGGTTTATTTCATATTCTCATTCTAATCGAGATTGTTAATTATTGAAATTACATTTACTGAAATTATATGATTATTGATAAATAAAATATTTAATTTTATTATCCTCTAGATACTAATGATAATTTTCAAATGATATTACCATTTTTCTACTCTTTGGTACTTAAAATTATTGAGAATTTGTTTTAATAAAATTTGACTTCATTTTTCTCTTTGGTCATAAATCTGTACTCTTACTAAACAATGTTTTCTAAAAAAGTTAAAAAAATATTTAAACCTTTTAAAATGATTTATTAAAATAAATTTTTACCCATTTTTTTTAAAAAAAATATTTTCAAAGTTGAATTCTTATCACATTCCAAACAAGGCACTTTTCAAACTTTTTTACAATTCAAAAGTAATATTCTTTTTACTATATATGAAATTTCACACCATCTTTTATTTGAAGATTAATTTTAAATTTTGTGAATATATTTTTAAATAAAAATTTTTTCCAAGTCATTTTCAAAGAAAAGGATTATCAAAATTTCTTTCAAAATGAAAAGAATATTTTCCTCAATAATGTTTTTAACGAATTGTTTTTTATATTATCTATGAAAATAACCCTTATTATCAATCCAAAGGGTATACATCGTATTGATACCATCCATATTATTCCTATGGAAGGATTATGATTAATTTTACCAAGTTTAGTATTTAAATTCACTTCCTTGAATCATTTTTATAGTTATTAACATCCCCTTGAGTTATTCACGTTTTTATTGTTCTTTGAACAATAAATTTCTTCTAAATATTCAAATAATTTATCATGGATATGATTATTTCCTAAACCATATAACATTTTTAAAAATGGTGTTTACTTTGATAGTTATTTTATTATCTAGGGAAATATTGATAAATTTAAATAATTTAATTTTTACGGATATTTGATAAGGCATATTGTTTATAAATTAAATTTATTATTCGGTGTATGGGGAATTCATTCAACTGGTATGACATGGATTGGGACCATTTAAAGTAAGCACCTCGATGCATTGGTAGTCTCATGAGATAGAATCAGTTAAGCACAAACCCATCGAGTTTGTAACCAATCATGCTCTAAACTATATTTTGAAAGGTTGTGATAGTAATATTCTAAACCGCCTTATGAATTTTCTTAATGTTAATGGTATTATCTACCATAGAGACATGGTTTTCAATAGTTAATATTTTCCATCATTCAAATTCAATTATTATTATCATATATATTTTCAATATGACCAAATATATGGATGCATTTCATTCTAATTTTATTGATTAAATTAAATGATTTTTTAATTATTTACCATTCTATAGTGATTCTTCCTTTTCTTAATGATAGTAAAGTTATTTAAATGGAATGTGTTTTTAGTTATTATTTATCTATTCATATTGTTTGTGGACTTCCTTCACAATTTATTTAATATATGTAATGTGTGTTCACTATTTTACCTTTCCATAATGATTATGAACATTGATTTATTATTTCATCTAATTTACATAACCCTTATTGATAATTTCAGTTCATCCATATTTTTTATCCATTCACCAAGATTGTATGATGTTTACTAAGAAAGATATGTAAGGATATTCTAAGTGGAGTAAAGTTATTTTCAAAAAATATATGTTGTAATTTATATTCATTTATAATAAAATACTTATATATGTCTCCTGTTTACCAAGACTACTAAATTGATCGGTCTTTTTGGATCTGATTCTTTTATTTATGTCAATGTAATGATATCAAGGCACAAGATCCAAAATTTTGGGTTCAAGGTCACTATAGTTGGTATCAAAATTAGTTTAGTAGAATCCTTGGAAACTAGATTTATTAATAAATAGATTAGGGAACATAACTATAACATATACTCTAAGTATAATTATAGAAGAACCTGCTAATGTTTTGGTATGGTAGAGATTATGTATTTTTTTTGTAAATTAAATCCTTGTATAGATACTACAAGTAGATGTGGTTATGTAATAGATGTACATAGGGGTAATAACTCAAACAAGGGTGCATCAGGCTTGACTCAAGCATAACCTAGTATATGATAGTGGTTCATACTATTGACAAGGTTTGACACACCTGGGGTATATGCATAGGATAATTCACATTTTCATCAAAAACTATTATGGAGGATTTAATAAATAATTATGATGAATGGCCTATGTTAAGACATATACCTAGGAAGGGCCTATGTTTAAATAAAATGGATGAAGTATTCGGTATTGGGATTCAAGAATTAAATTGTAGAAGTAATTTTACCAATGGTATTTTGGTTATAAAAAAAATGAAACATCTAAGTAGTAGGTTAAATTTAATAAGCACATGTGAATTAATTAGCATAAGATTTATGGATATTATCATGGGTTTATGAGTTTAAGGTTGATCAAAAGTTCAAATCCATAAACACCATTTTTGGTTTTATGTGAAGAGAGTATACTGAAATTAATGATATTTTAAGAGAAATTTATGGATTGTATATGTCTTAGTGGAAACATTATGTGACGAATAATTCCTTTAAATCTTATAGGAATAAGTTTAAAGGTATTAAAATCCTTTAGGGTTAATATGAACATTAATGACATTTAAATAATATCAAAATAATATTATTAGACTTTGTAAAAAATATATTGCATTGAAAACCCGAGTAAAAATTCTATTTAATGATTAATTTCATTTCAAGGATGTCAATCATATTTTTTGGAAAATTTATAGGAATTACTTTTATGTATTATATAGGGTGAACCCCAATGCATTTGGTGAGGAAGTGGGGCTTGAACCCACGATAGTAGGATGATAAGGGTTTCACACCTACCACTAGCCTACATGATTTAAAGGTTAATATATAATTGTTTTTATTTAATAAAATTGATGAATAAACACTAATTATGTACTAGTAGTGTTAATTTTGAGGTTTAGATATTAATATATCACCAATATTGATTCTGGAAAGTAGTTAGAAACAAACAGAATGACTTTTCACTCTTTTATGGATCTTGTGATCTATTAAATGTGAATTTTAGTGCTTTAGGAATAAATGTAATATTTCAGGATTCAATTTCTTGAAGTAAGAGATAAATTGGAAATTAATTAAATAAAAACCAAAGGATGAAAATTGTGTTTAGAAATAGAAAAATGTCAAGTAAGTATATTTCTATATATTCTTATATAGTAAAATAATTACTAAATATTATAAAAATGATCTTGAAAAAATGTTATCCTAATACCTTTATTTTTTTGAATTGGTAGTCTTATAAATCATCGCAAATTAATAGATCTAAGGCCCTAAACTTTATATTTTTCATTAAACTATTTGTGATCAATGACCTAAAACATATAATATATTATTTTATCTTTCCTAACAATTCCATATTTCAACTTGCCATAAATGTTCTGGTATGTAGAAACCTAGTTATATGTTATTCCATATGACAGTTCTACTTCCCTTTATCTCTTATTCAGAGGAAATTTTATTAACCCTTTTATTTTATGTACTTTAACTGAAAAATTAATTCACAATTATCAAACCCTTTATTATTTAGAACAAGTTTAAATTGCGAGGATGAAATTTATTTAGGGAGTAGAGAATGTAACACCTTGAAAATTATAAAAGAAATTTTTTTATTCGATAAAGTGTATGGAATGAAAAACCAAGCATAGAACAGGGTATAAAATCCAAATAATTTAAAATATATTTACTTTTTAAAATAAATTCAATCTATGATATATCTTGAAATGCATGCAGCACTGAGTTAGATCATGTTACATGCAACAATGACTTTCTTCAATAGCTTGTGTTAAACACAAGACCATGTTTTACTGAATACTATTTATATTATTATTTTAAATGTCAATTTTCTCTATGAAATTAAATTATTGGTTATAAATATTATTAATTAATATAAAAATATATGGTTTAATTAATTGCTTACCAATTAATTAGAAATTAATATGTAGACAATTTAAATATAAATTAAATGTTTTTATAAAAAAATATTATTATGTGTCAAAGGCTTTTCATCTTAATAAATTAAATTAATTATTATTATTGTATGAAATTTTTGATATTTATATATTACATATTAAATCAAATGTTTTGATATTCATCCAATTGATTTTTATAGTCTTAAGTTAAGAACACATCAAATTTTACCTGTAACGCCCCGACCCCAGTTACCCAGAGTCGGTGCATTATTACATATCATTGGAATGATTACAAAAGATCATGTCTTGAAAGACCGATTAGTTTTGTAGCCTTGGAATCACTAGATACAATCATAAAGTTTACATTACATCATAAAGTGAAAAACTACAACAACATCTTGTCTCTGTATACCACACTCATATCCTCATACTGTCCATGTAGGTCATTCATAAAATACTTCTTCACATCCAGGGAAAAATAAAACATAGAAAAGGGTGAGCTCAGATGCTTAGTAAGGACAACAATATAGCGACAACTTTCATAAATAAGCATAAACATTTAAGGAAATGTATAACTAAAACAGAAGCCTTTTAAACATGAACTTAAACATAAAATGGCAAAGATAAAATGAAATAATTCCATTTACTTACTCACATGGATATTCTAATAGTCGAATAATCACATGAAATATCAAGAACCACTTTCATAATAATGTAATGCATAATGCCTGACTATCATAACCACATAGTCAAGGCCTTGTGCCAAGAAAACAAATAAGATTTTCTCAAGGCCTTATGCCAAGACACTAGTTTTTCTCATGAGAACTACCGATGCATCAAGGATATATAGCGGGCTCCACCCGTCACTTAATAAGTCCAATGCATGCCTCATATGAAAATTTTGAAACATAACATAAACATTTGTATTAAAAATAGCATACAAAATTTCAATACTCTAACCACAAACTAGGAATGGTATAAAAATAGGACATCTATAGTCAAACATAACTCATTCGATACAATATGGAAGATTTTATTGTATCAGATTAACCCCAATTGATAAAAATGAAGTCTATTGACATATATTAAAATAATCATCAAACTATTGAGAGAAATATCCCCCTTTTTCTTGAAAACATTTAAAAGTCACACTATTTGTCAAGAAGCCAATTAAAATATATTTTCTAATAAAAGTTTCCCATACCACTTTGAAACTTTTAAAAGGATTTTTTATTTGAAAACATTAAGGTCCATATAAATAAATCCTTAAAACCATTTTTAAAACATGGACATTAACGAGAAATATTTAGAATAATAAATATTTAAAACATTTTAAAATGATATTTTAGTTAGAGTTCCTAACCAAAACAGATACACATGAATACAAATAATTGAGGTAATCAAAACTTTTTAATATCATGAGAAGAAAGGCATTCATGATATACTATAAAAAGTACATTATAAAAACCATATAAAAGTGATTTGGTGTATAACAACAAAGGAGTCTCAATGGAGTGTAAATTGAGATGAAATCTCTCATAAAGGTTGTATCCTTAGGTTAAGGATAAATAAATGATATAATTATGTGTGAAAAATATAAATACACTCAATATGATTGAATATTTAGTGTAAAACAATCAAAGTACATTCACACATATTCTTGTAAAAACAACACCAATGAATTAGATGTTTAACTCATTAAATGGAGATTGAGTTAAAATTACTCTTATCAAGTTCATATAGATGACTTGAGAATTTATCAATGGAGTGATTATGTGTATCAAAAGTATATCCACAGAAACAAGATTGGAAATTATGACATAAGTAAATAAATAGTGATTCCACACATAATCTTGGATTAAAATAATCAATTAAGTATGCGTAAAGCCGAATGAGTGGAAATTGAAATTTTAAATTCCCTTATCAATTTTCTAACTTATGAAACATACACCCATGAAAGAAGTATCATACAATGATGATGTAAATATCCATAAATTAAAGTATATTACACAATGAATACAATCATGGGTAGTACACACACCATATACAATAAATAAGTGGTGAATAATGGAAATCTCACGGAATTAAAAGTGAGATAAGAAACCCCTTACTTTGTACGTTTTCCTTGGTTGAGGGTAGTTTAACCTCCTTTATAACGGTGAAATAATTTTTATTTAATTATACAAGAATAATATAAATTAATATGATATCATATATGATCTTTTAACATTGATTTGTTGATAATATCTTAGTATTATCATCATTTCGGGTGTTAACAGATTCATTTTCCATTATATTCTTTGTTATGTGAGCCATATTTGTTATGGATGGGATGTATCTTATTCATATAAAGAATGATATCATGTATCTAAAAATTATTTTTAATCACCAAATGAAATTTAGTCTTGAATGGATATAATGGGGAGTGAATCTCATCGCGTTCGTGGAGACGGTGATCCGTAAGTACGCACGAGCGACAATATCATTCTTTTTATACTAAAATAATATATAATTGAATGGTATATCATATATACCAAATCATTATCTTTTTATATTTATTATTTACATGAATTACACATCATTATTATACCCATCCAAATAATAATATATTGAATAACAATTACACCACGACGTGGAGACGGTAGGTCATACGTACGCACGTATGGTGACATGTCATTCAAAGGATGGATAGAACACTTAATATGGTTGTACCATATTTATAATAACATCACAGTATATAGAAGATACTGGATTAGTTATTTTAGAATGTAAATAACAATGAAATAAGAAGTGGAAGAAGAAAGGAATTTGAAAGAGGGTGGTGAAATCATTACCTCTTCTTCGGGTTCCTCCTTTTGATTTTATTAAAAGGTCTCCTTAATATGGATTTATGACCAAAGTAGGGCCTCTAGGATACATTTATGGATGTTTAGAGGATATTTGGGTAGGGTTTGGTCAAACCAAAAGGCTTTGAAGGTATGAATTTGAGAGATGGGGGAGTTCCCTTTTATAAGAGGTGTGTGGGGAACCTTAGAAAAATCTTAAAATATTATTTTATAATAAATTCATATTCGGTTTATAACGGCTCCAAAGTGACTTATTTCGAGGATAAGGTTGGGATGTGTCGAAATCCTTTCAACCAAATGATTTTAGATAGGTTTGTGTCACTATATTAACCTTATCAATTATATTTAACTCTTAGTTAAATAGTTTGACATTACCATGTCTCTTTGTATTTTTATATTATATGGTTAATAAACATACTATATACTTCCAATCGAACCCCAAGTGGTTAATTAATGATACACATATCATTATATAAGTCCTTTTTCCAAACCTTAGATTTCTAGGAATATAATATGAATTAATAATATAATATTTGTTTTAAAAACTCTTTTATGTCAATTTTGACACTATTTGGTATTTTGTTTTTGAAAAATTCATAAGAGCATTATTACTTCGAAAAAAATTCATCTAACCAACCCTAATATGTTATATTAACCTAGAAAGGTATTTTAATTCAAAAAAAGTCTCAAATTACATTTATTTTTATATTTATAATATCAATTATTTTAATATTTCATTAATTAGGTAAATATTGCATCACCATTGTGTCATAAATAAATTAACTTATTTAATGTCTAAAAATTATAAATAAAATATCATTATGTAGTAAATCTATTTACCTTTATAATGAATATTTATAAACAAATTTATCTTATGTATAACCCTATATTAAAAATGTTTTATTTATTTAACTTTGATTTTATCTCTTTTAACTCTTCTTTGGATTAAATAACAATAAATGTCTTAATCTAATCCATGTGGACCAAATAGGTACATATTTTATTCCTAAGGTTGTTTTTGGTAGAATTATACTTATCCAATAAAATTAGGACATGTGTTAGGTTAATAATAATATCATTTGAACTCAAAGTTGCGTACAACACATGCTACTTTATTATTCAAAGAGAAGCGTACTGTGGAAGCTTGGGGTGTTAAATTCTCCCCTCCTTCAATAAATTGCGTCCTCGAAATTATTAAAATTGGGCTTGGGAATATAATGGAAATTCCCACATCGGGAAAAGAGACACTAAAAATATCACTTTAAAAGCAATAAAGTGAAGTACAAATGTCCCCTGAGATAACCTATACTAGGATTCCATGTAGAAAAACATGGATATGGATGATAAACTAAGTGTCATGTTCTGATGCAGAGGGATAGAAAACTTGATCATGAAAAAGTTAACAACAAGAAAACCACAAACTTTTTATGGGACAAATGGTCATTAGTTTCCCGGTAGGAAAATTAAATGGACAACTTTTTTAAGTTACATTACATAATGATGAGGAATTCATTTCTGAGATTTAATAAGAAAATAAAGTGATATACTTACTTTTTAAGGGAAGTTTCATTATTTAATAAATTTTTTCTACTAACTCATTTTTAAACGATGAGTATTCAAGAAGACTTGGTCACACTGGAAGAGCTAGAAAAAACTTCTTATAGAATCACATGATCCACGAAGGATAAACTAAATATTTACGTTTTCTTTAGAGATTAATCAAAACCAAAACGGTTAGTATAAGATCTGATAATCCCCCAAAAGGATATTCCATTAGAGAAAGAAACACTAGTCTAAATTTCTAAAATTAAACCAACAATACCCCAAATTTAAATAAATATCATTCGATAAACAATTGTCCTTAAAATCCTTTAATATAATTCAAACAAATATTGAAACCCAAAACTTAAAACAATTTGGTTATGTAGTTTTCCACGCTAGATTACATCTACAAAGGACATCAAGCACTGTTAAAGTCACATACTTAAAATTAGTTAACCTAATCACATATTCTCTATTATAGGTTAATCATTTCGATAAATAACCCAAATCACTATAAATCCACAATAATAACATAGATAAAAATCCACCATTACTCCTCAAACGAAATCCAACAGTATTATATTTTCCTTGGGCATATAGTGTTCCCAAAAAAGCAAACATCTTCCAAAATAACATTTATCACTTAATCGTGAAATCATTTTTCTTATACTAAGGGTATTCATCTGATGAGACATAAGATCCCAAATCAACTTATTATTGATCAATAAAATCATTTAACTCAAAATAATTAGTCATACTGACCAGGGAATTCACGTAGTACAGTGGTAGGTGATAAATCCCAATCGCAATTTGGTTGTGGGTTCGATTCACACAGCTTTTTCCGATGCGACGGGTTGTCACACGGTCTTCGAGTTGTCCTTTTTCAAAAACTATATTTTATAACATTTCCAAAATGAGATAAATTCCTCAAAATAACCATAACATAATTTAACCACAAATGTTATCTCATACCTTGCATTTTTATCCCAAAATATAGTAACTTGTAATTGCATCAAACCCAATGATCATATAAAACCAAATGGTTATTTATAACTATATCCACAAGAGAAAAGATAAGTCTTCCTCAAATATCATTCTCACATGGAAAACTACAGGGTTACAAATACAAGAGAAAATTATTCCAAAGTAATACCATCAACAAAGAGAACTAATTATTTTAAACATTTCTCCGACAATTTATTTCCACATAGATTCTTCTTTGACCCAGAAAATATCCTATAGAATAGGGAATTCACTCAGGTAATGGCCAGGTCCCCTACATTTACAGCAAATGACTGTAAATGGATTTGTGGGACCATTTTTATTTTCTTCCATAGTACTCTTCATTTTTCCTCGGAAATTCTTCACTTTGTGTCCTTTCCTGGACGTAAATCATTTCTTTGTTCCATTGAGACACTTTCCTGGGTGTCTCCACATTTT
Source organism: Viscum album (assembly GCA_963277665.1). Lineage (NCBI taxonomy): Eukaryota > Viridiplantae > Streptophyta > Magnoliopsida > Santalales > Viscaceae > Viscum > Viscum album. The sequence goes on along the minus strand of OY728120.1, from coordinate 251,907,191 downwards.
CTACATGATGGAAATTGAGGATTATTTTCTTCATGGTCTCCATTGCTGGAGCTCTTATCATTCATCACCTTTATCTTCTTTGTTGAGTCCGGGAGTTGGTTAATATATATGTTGTTGATAATATTTTTGGAAAATTGATTTGCCATGAACACGATATATTTTACGCCTATCAACATTCCATTTTAATGCTCATTTCCACCACCATTCCCACCTTGTACAATACTCTCAAAGTTATTGTAACTTCCTTAGAATCCAGCCATTGACTAAAACCAGAATGCATTGTGTGAGTAATAGTAGTCATAATATCATTTAGAGAATATCATGACAACATATTCATTATTTGAAACTCCTTAGGATTAACCAAGGTCATTTATTCTCATCTTATATTAAAATACTTCAAATCGGTTTATAAAGAAAATGTAAATTATCATAAGCATATCCCTCGGGAGTGTCGTAACCAAGACTGCAGCAAGGCCTGTTTTCGTGCACCAGTTCTCGTTCAAGTCTAGCTCATAGCGGTGTATTCAGGTTTTACCCATTGGTACATGTGTGCCAGAGCCATCTCTACCTGCTCGTATACATACAGGGATGTATTACTTGGAAAACTCACAAAATCTATACAATACCAAATTCTAGGAAGTTCTTCTATATTAATTCTCAAATTCTATCTTAGGGTATGTTCTCTAATAAGAGTTTATCAAAATCTAGTTTACAAGGTTTGTACTAAACTTCCTCTCATGCCAACTGTAACACCCCGACCCCAATTACTAAGAGTTGGTGCATTATTATGTATCATTGGAATGATCACAAAATATCATGTTTCGAAAGACTGATTAGTTTTGTAGCCTTTGAATCACTAGATTCAATCATAAAGTTTACATTATATCATAAAGTGAAAAACTACAACAACATCTTGTCTCCATAGACCTCACTCATATCCTCATACTATCTCTACAGGTCATTCATAAAATACTTCTTCATATCCTGAGAAAAATAAAACATATAAAGGGGTGAGCTCAAATGTTTAGTAAGGATAACAATATAGCCAAAACTTTCATAAAGAAGCATAAACATTTAGGGCAATTTATAACTAAAACAAAACCTTTTAAACTTGAACTTCAACATAATATGGAAAATATAAAATGAAATAATGCCATTTACTTACTCACATGGATATTCTACTAGTCGAATAATCACATGCAATATCAATAACTACTTTCATAATAATGGAATGCATAATGCCAGACTATCATAACCACATAGTCATGGCCTTGTGCCAAGACTACAAATAAGATTTTGTAAAGGCCTTGTGTCAAGACACTAGTTTGTCTCATGAGACCAACTGATGCATTGAGGATCTATAGCGGGCTCCACCTGTCACTTACTAAGTCCAATGCATTCCTCATATAAAATTTTTGAAACATAACATAAAAATTCATATTAAAACTAGCATACGAAATGTCAATACATTAACCACAAACCATGAATGGTATAAAAATAGAACATCCACAGTCAAACATAACTCATTCGATACAATATGGAAGATTGTATTGTATTAGATTAACCCCAATTGAGAATAATGAAGTATATTGACATTGATTAAAATAATCATTAAACTATTGAGAGAAATATCCCCCTTTTTCTTGAAAACATTTAAAAGTCACACTATTTTTCAAGAAGCAATTTAAAATATATTTTTGAATCAAAGTGTACCATACCACTTTGAAACTATTAAAAGGAATTTTGATTTGAAAACATTAATGTCGATATAAATAAATCCTTAAAACCATTTTTAAAACATGGACATTAATGAGAAAAATTTAGAATATAAATGTTTAAAACATTTTAAAATTATATTTTAGTTAGAGTTCCTAACCAAAAGAGAGACAAAAGAATACAAATAATTGAGTTAATCAAAACTTTTTAATATCAAGAGAATAAAGGGACTCATGATATACTATGTCAAAGTACATTATATACACCATATAAAAGTGATTTGGTGTATAACAACAAAGGAGTCTCAATGGAATGTAAATTGAGATGAAATATCTCATAAAGGATATATCCTTAGTTTAAGGATAAATCAAAGACATATTTATGAGTGAAAAATATAAATACACTCAATATGATTGGATATTCAGTTTAAAAAAATCAAAGGACATTCACACATATTCTTGTAAAAATAACACCAATGAATTAGATGTTTAACTCAATAAATGGAGATTGAGTTAAAATTACACTTATCAAGATCATATAGATGAATTGAGAATTTATCAATGGTTTTATTATTTGTATAAAAAGTATATCCACAGAAAGGGGAGTAGAAATTATGACATAAGAAAATAAATAGCGATTCCACACATAATCTTGGAGTAAAATAATCAATTAAGTATGCATAAAGCCGAATGAGTGGAAATTGAAATTTCAAAATCCCTTTATCAATTTGGTAACTTAAGAAACATACAAGCATGAAAGAAGGATCATAAAATGATTATTTAAATATCCATATATTAATTTATATTACACAATGAATACAATCATGGGCAGTACACACACCACATGCAATAAATAAGTGGTGAACAATGGAAATCCCACAGAATTAAAACTGAGATAAGAAACCCCTTACTTTGTAATTTTTCCTTGGAAAAGGGTAGGTTAACCTCTTGTATAATGGTGAAATAATTGTTATTGAATTGTACAATAATCATATACATTAATATTATATCATATATTATCCCTTAACATTTATGTTTTGTAATATCTTAGTATAATCGTCGTTTCGGGTGTTAACGGATTCATTTTCCTTTATACTCTTTGTTATGTGATCCATATTTGTTATGGATGGGATGTATATTATTCATATACAGAATTATATCATGTCTATAAACATTATTTTTAATCATCAAATTAAATTTAGTCTTCAATGTATATGATGGGGAATGCATATCATCGCGTTCGTGGAGCCGGTAATCCGTACGTACGCATGAGCGACAATATCATTCTTTTGATATTAAAATAATATATAATTGGATGGTATATCATAGATACAGAATCATTATAATGTTATTTTTATTATTTACATGAATTACACATCAATATTATACTCATCCAAATAATAATATATTGAATAACAATTACACCACGACGTGGAGACGGTAGGTCGTACGTACGCACGTATGGTGACATGTCATTCAAAGGATGGATAGAATACTGAATATGGCGGTACCATATTTATAATAACATCAAATTATATAGAATATACTGTATTTATTATTTTATAATGAAAATAACAAAGAAAGAAGAAGTGGAAGAAGAAAGGAACTTGAAAGAGGGTGGTGAAATCATTACCTCTTTTTCGGGTTCTTCCTTTAGATTTGATCAAAAAGACTTTTTAAGATGGCTTTATGTCCAAATTAGGGCCTCTAGGATAATTTGAGGGACGTTTATAGGATATTTGTTCTGGGGTTGGCCGAACCAAAAGTTTTTTAAGGTATGAATTTGAGAGAATGGGGGTGCCCTTTTATAAGAGGGGTGTGGGGCACCTTAGGAAAAACATAAAATATTATTTTATAATAAATTCACATTCGGTTTATAATGGCTCAAAAGTAACTTATTTAGAGTCTAATGTGGGGATGGGTAGAATTAATTTCAACCAATTGATTTTAGACAGGTTTTTGTCACTATATTAACCTTTTCATTTATATTTAACTCTTAGTTAAATAGTATGACATTTACCATGTCTCTTTGTATTTTTATATTATATGGTTAATAAACATACTATATACTTATAAAATAACCCCAAGTGGTTCATTAATGATACAACTATCATTATATAAGTACTTTGGCCTGAAATTATATTTTTAGGAATACAATATGATTTAATAATATAATATTTATTTTAAAAACTCTTTTATGTCAATTTTGACATTTTTTGGTATGTTGTTTTTTCTAAATTCATAAAAGCATTATTACTTCAAAAACAATTCATCTAAACAACCCTAATATGTTTTATTAACCTATAAAATTAGTTTAATTTATAAAAAATCGGAAATTATTTTTTATTTTGATATTTATAATATCAATTATTTTAATATTTCATTAATTGGGTAAATACTGGACCACCATTGTGTCATAAATAAATTAAATTATTTAATGTCTAAAAATTATAAATAAAATATAAATATGTATGAAATAATTTTATTTTTATAATTAATATTTATAAGAAAATTTATCTTATGTATATCCCTATATTAAAAATGTTTTATTTATTTAACTTTCATTTTATCTCTTTTAACTCTTCTTTGGATTAAATAATAATAAATGTCCTAATCTAATCCAAGTGGACCAAAGAGGTTCATATTTTATTCTTAAGGTTGTTTTTGGTGGAATTATACTTATTCAATAGAATTAGTACATGTGTTAGGGTAATAATATTATCATTTTTACCCTTAATTACCCTATTTACTTTTAACCGTGGTAAATAAAAGTAAAAAGTTACTATTCGCCAAAAAATATTTTTATCTTATTGAACCAAATTTTTCTCCTTGATATTAAACATGTCTCTCATATTTTTTAAATTCCACTCACTAAAGCGGTAAAATTATGTTTAATGTGAATTTTCAAATTCTTCTAGGAGATAGGTAAAAGACAGGGAAAAGTTCAATAAAATTTTTATATATCTAAAATTATTATAAAATGACTCCAATGAATTACATTGAACTTATATAGTTATTATGTATCTATGTTGACCTATAATAAATTTAAATAAAATAAATTATTATTTAAATAAAAATTCAGTTTTAAACTATAACTCAGTGTTTTTCACTATTCATCAAAAATTGAATGTTTTCAGAAAAATACCAAAATTTCACCCTAGGATAATTTCGAAATTATGAATCCAAAAATGAAGTCCATTTTAAAAGTTAAAATTTATATAATTTCAAAAAGTGGGTATTACTATTGATAACGGCTGGTTTGATTGGTTGTGGTCTGTTAGAACTCGAAGTTGCATACAACACATGCTACTGTATTATTCAAAAAGAAGCGTACCGTGGAAGATTGGGGTGTTACATTACCAATAAAAAGCTATATTTTTTTAAAGGTAGTTTTCCTTCCATTTAATGGAATAAATTTTTTAAAACAAAATTTCGACATGTTAATAAATTTTATATGAAAAAAACTACATTTTTTAATGTGGAATTCCTAAATTAACTTTGGTTTTATTTTTGGTATTTTTCTGAAATGTTTTGTTTTTTTATGAATAGTGAAATACTAAATTTAAATTTCAATTTCAATTTTCATCTAAATAATTTATAAGGTTAAATTATATTTTTACTTGGATTTAAAGTCAAATAAGATAAATTATACATATATTAATACAATTTTATCTTTGAAATAATTTTTATATTTAATATCGATATAAAAACTTAGTAAACTTTTGAATATTTTCACTTTAAAAATATACTTTGTTGTCTCGTCTCTGGGATTAATTTTAAATTAATTTCTACCATTTATGTTATTTAAATTTTGAGAAATGGATTTAATATTTTTAATAATTATAATTTCTAATTTATAATAAGTTCAACATACTTTTTTACCATAATTAATGGTGAATATATTTAGAATTAATTACATTGATTAAGGTGAAAACAAGTTTACTTAGTGGTTAAAATTAGAGTTAAAGGTTTAAAAATGATCCTAAAATGATCCAATAACCATTTTCAAGCCATATTTCAACTAAAAACATAATTTTTATAATTAATTTTATTTTTTATCCTATATTTAGGTAAAAACATTGGTAAAGCTAACTTATTTTCAAAAATGTCAAGTGTGTCCTCTCCCCCAGTTATAAAAGGACACAACCTCACCCCCTTATTCACACCTAAAAACAAATTTGGAGCATCAAATATAATAAAAAATCACCCTAAAATTTCCCTCCAATCATCCTATAGGACTTATATTTATAATTAAGCTAAATTATCTAGGTATTAGTGCAAATGTGAGGATATCTAAAAAGAGGTAATGATTTTCTTAAAGAATTATTATTTTATTTGCTTCTCCACCTCAATAAATTATTCTTATATAATAGATATATAATAACATAAGTATATTAAATATAATGATATTTTTTCTTTTAAGGTTAAAACCTAAAACTTCACACAATTCCAATAAATGGTATGCACAATCATCATTTTTGTGTATGGTGGAATACTGCCTTGTGAACCAATGTCGTTTGTTCTTCCATTACAACCTTTCAATGTTTGTAACAATGATGTATTTATAGTTTATATATGTTATATATGATATTTATAATTTATTTATTCTTATTTAATTATTATATAATATATACCTTCTTTATTTCCATTTTGTGGGAATACAATTACATTGTTCATGTGTACGATGGACTACCACCTCACGAAGCAATGTGATTTGTTCACAATTTACATGGAATGTATTAAGGATGTGTTTAATAAACATATGTTACATATTTATATATATATAAAATAATAATTACACTTTAATGATTATATATATAGTTTTTACTTTTTATTCATTCAATATGAAAAGAAAATGGAAACAACTTTCAAGCGTACGTACAACCAACCATCTCTATGAACAATGTGTTTCATTTCCTATCTCAAAATTTTATAGATTATTATAAATATTTATTTATTTAATATATATATATTATATTTATATTATGATTTAAATTCTGGATTTTATAAAGTCATGATCAATGTCTGAGGAACAAAAAATAATAAGTCAAAACATACTCGAAAAACAAGGCGATTAACACCTGAAATAATGGAAATTATGAAATATTAGTAACCATGGGTGATACGGTTTTATAAAAGGATCATATATGAAATAATAAAAATAACTAGGCTTCTTTTATAAATTAATATAATTATTAAAACCACTATATAGGAGGTTAAAGTTCATTCAACTTAGGGGAGTGTAAGGAAAGTGAGTCCATCAAAAATTTATTTTATTATGGAATATTGTAATGTTATTCACATAGTTTGTTTTATGTGGTGTATAAACTTCCCCTAGGAAATTTAATATCATAAAACTTTACTATTCATGGTCTTTTTAGTTTCAATTTTAATTATTTCTTCCAATGGGATTTGAATGTAATATTACCTTGTGGTAAAAAAATTCATAACTCAATTCCTTTTCATTGGGTTATATTACCTACTCATTGTCATTAATATTATTTGATTTTGTCTATAATTACTTATGAATAATTATTTATTTAATTAAACTTTTTTATGTTAATTTACAATTGATACAAATAATTGATGCATTTAATAATTCTCTCTTCAATGTTACGATCATCTTACGGGTTTATTTTACGATCTCGTTCTAATCAAGAATATTTAATCATGAAATTAAATTAAAGAAGATTACATGATAATTTTTTAATAAACACATTAATTTTATTATACTATGGATATTAATTATTTTTTTCAAGTTATTGTACCATATTTCAATCATTGTTACTAAAAATTATTGAGAAATGTTATTAATAAAATATGATATCATTTTTTTGTTCGGTCAGAAATCTAAATTATTGCATAACCTTGTTTTCTAAAAATGTTTTCAAAAATAAAATAACCATTTAAAAATAATTTATTAAAATAAATTTTTACACATTTTCCTAAAATCATTATTAAAGGAATATTATTATAAATTTTCAAATAAGGAACTTTTTTATCTTTTTTACAGTGAAGAAGAAATTCTCTTTTTACCTCATACAGAATAACACACCATAATTTCCTTGAAGATTTATTTACACTTTTACAAAGATATTTTTGAAGATATTTTTTTTGAATTGAATTTTCAAATAAATGGTTTTTAAAAATATCTTTCAAAATGAAAATGATATTTTCCTAAAGAATGATTTTAGAGATATTTTTTATATCATCAATGAAAACAACCCATATTCTTAATCCAACGGGTATACATCATTTTGATACGATACTTATTATTCCTATTCAAGTATTATGATGTTTTTTTCTAAGTATAATATTGAAATTCACTTCGTTGAATCATTTTTATATCCATTAATTTCCCCATGTGTTTTTCACTTTTCAGTGATAATTTAGAAATACATTTCCACTAAATATCTATATAGTTTATCATGGATATGAAATTTTTTTAAACCATTTACCATTTTTACATAAATTGTTTACATTGATAGTTATTTGATTATCTAGGGAAATACTAATAAATCTGTATTCTTTACACAATATGGAAATTTGATAAGGTGCCTTATTTATTTATAAAATTGATTATTTGAAATATTTGGAAGGATTTGGACTAGTACGACTTGGGTTACATACCATTTAAAGTAATCCCCTTGATGTATTGGTTGTCTCATGAGATAAAATCAGATGGCCACAAACACTTCATGTTTGTAACCAAGGATATTCTAAGTTGTCTTGTGGAAGGACTTCATAGTAGTATGCTAAACCAACTTCTGGAAGGTCTTAACAGTAATTTTTCTATGTACCTAGGAAACATGGTGTCCTGTAAATAAGTATTTACTTTATTCATATTCATTTATTATTATTCTTGAGATTTTAACTATGAAAAAATCTATGGATTCATTTCATTCTTAGTTTACTGATTAAATGGAAACTATTTTCATTTATTTACCTTTTCATATTGATTATACCTTATCATATCACGATAATAAAGTTATTTAAATAGATTTTTTTAGTTATTTACTATGTAAAATTTTTCATGCACTTAATTTTCAATTTATTGATTACAAGGAATGTGTGTTCAATTATTTTCCTTTCTATATTGATTATTCTCATTGATTCATTATTTTCTATGATGTACTTAACCCTTATTGAGAATTTTATCTAAACCTTATTTTTTTCCATTTCCCCAGGATTCCATGAACTTTACTAATAAATATATTAAAGGATATTATACATAGAGTAATTTCATTTTCAAAAAAATAAATTTTATTATAATTTGTATTCATTTGTCATAAAATATGTATATAGTTAACAAATACTACGAAACTAATCAATAATTTGGGATCCAAATATTGTATCTATTCCAATGTAATAAAAAAAATGCATAAGATATAGGATTTGGGGTTCAGTTCTCTACACATAAGGCACTCAAGAATAGTCCTTGATTTAACTTTCATTTACTCGTGCATTATAATGCATGAGTAAATGTCAATTGGCTACTTTACGCAATGTTTGCGTGAATACAATGAACCTATAACTATTTTATCATATGAGTCATATAATAAATGATATTTTACATGTATGAGATGTTATTTCTAACTAGTTAACAGTCAACTTCCTTTGATGAATCGTACTTTATCATTCATCACAATAAGATTACTCAAGTCATATAATACGACTCACTAAGGTGGCCTATATGATATCCTAAAACTATATTTGATGATATTATCAAAATAAAGAAATAAAAAATCCCCTTAGTTTATATAAGTTATCCAATAAAATATGTGTATACCATACCTTTTTATATAATTCAATACATGTCATATGTGTAAATGTTTTAATTCATATCACTTTAAATCACCAAAATTTACTAAATCCTAATAGAATTATGCATCATTTAACCTTATAATGTATTGTATATAATAATTTATGAAATCATATCCAAATTTTTTTTAATATCTTATAAAACACTTTTATAAAGTTATCATCATATTCACTATGTATCATATCATATGGAATGCATTGTGAATTCCCATCCAAAATTGTTTTGGTTTAAATCTAAAACACTATGAGAACATCAAACTGTGACAAAATCAATCCTCATTAAATTTGACATAAAGTGTAACCCCATAGTCCTTTATAGAATTGAAAAAAATATGAATCTTCTTATCTATATATGTAATAACATAGAGGACTCTTATAAATCATCAATGTTACTCAAGCTATAAAGGGATCATGAATGATCTCCATCAAAACATGTATCCATATATATGTTCCCACCAAACGTATGATATGAAATTGTGGATTCTCAAACTATCTCATTATCTAAGGCATAGAGTGACTAGGGTAAAAACATTGTGTCAAACATATATGGCCTACTCCAAATTTTAAGACTTTTGAATTATAGAATACTCATGTTGATGAATACATATATATAATTTACCTTTATGGATGATAAAATTCCATTTACCTCACCTAAAAAAATAATCACATCATATATACTATGTAATTTTCATCACACACACCCTTGGTTTATCTATATCAAGATCCTATATATCATTCTCAGTATATGTGAGTAAAAATCTCATCAAATTTAAGCTCCTACTGATATATGATCAATAATATAGCCAATTGTCCCCTGATTTTCTAATCCTCGAGTTTTGTGTAATAAATGTATCAAATTATGATGTCTCTAATACATGATATCTCTCTAATCTTAGTTAGTTTTCTCCAAATATAATCCATTCACCCCTAGTATACTAAATACATAGTTTATGACACTAAATGTTATATATCCAGTGCATAAAAACCCTGTTGTGCTTCATCAACATATTTTTTATGTCCATATAATAATTGTACTCACATTGGCCCTAATATTTCATCATAATCTATAATAATCCATGATTAATATTAGTTAAAGGTAAATCAAAGTATTATATTGAAAGTTAAATTATCAATACACATAATCACATGTATATCAATACATATATATATATATACGCTGTTGATATGAAGGACTGATAAAGTGGATATTTTCATTTAAACAACATGAAACATTTTATATTCTTTAACTCCTTCAATAATATTTAACAAACACATATATAAACACATATCTGACATATCATATATGATAGACTACCAAATCAACATTTTGTTCACTACATTTGCTGAGGTTTTGGTAACTCGTTACATCTTTATGAAATATCTATTACATATCTATGTAAACATAGGATAAAAATATCTAACTATACTCTTTAGGGTGTAATATTTTATGTAGTAATATAGTTTCAAAAATGGTGGTATTTATGAATCATATTCCAAATGTTCACCTCATTGAATATATTCAAGCTTCTTAACTCCATAACATAAAATATTATAATATCAATAACTTATTTTGTCTACATTAAAATTTTATAAGTAAAATTACTTTAGTATAAAGTGGTATTCTCTTTTTTATAGTAACTAAATATGAATCTTTATATTTTTTCTTACCACTATACCAGAAACTATTTTAGGATATTAAATCAAATCCACCTTGAAATTTCACTGGAATAATATTTTATTTTTCCACTATAAAATTCTCTAAGTCCAAACATACTCCCACTATCCTCTTACATAATATATTCTCTTTAGAATATAATGATAAGATATATAAACACCTTTTTTATAGAAACATCACTCATTTAATTTTAGAAAACATATTTTAGAAATAAACTGTTTTTTTATATCATATAGGGAATTTTATGTGTTTAGAGAAATTTCTTGAAAGGAATATTATTCCTTAAACTATACCACTGAGGAATGGTGGGTTCATATCAATCATATTTTAAAAAAAACTAGATAATAACTTCATAATAGATAAAAAAATTAAATGTTTCTACTTTTAAAAATATTTTTCAGAATATGATGAATCGTAAATTATTTGTATCATCTCATATTGTTCATAAAAACACATTGTTAAAAAAATCTTATTATATAACATAAATGAGAGAACTATACAAATCATTTACATAGATTCATATGAGCTTAAAAAAATCTTTCACATTCAAATATTTTATATAGTAAATCTTTTCTTTATCACATGAATGAAAACTATAAGATATATTAATTCTTCCTTTGATTTTGAAAACTTACTTATTTACAACATTTATAAAGTATACATTTGGTATCATATACCTATTAAAGTTGAAATTGGTCTCTATAACACAGATAACTAGCAAGAAAATTCCATGGATTTTTATATACCCATTCAGGTATCTTAAAAAATGACACCATATAGAAAAATTTCTTATTTATTCCGAATTTAATTTTATGTTTAAATCTGCATAACTTACTACTCTAAGAAACATTATAAGACTCTTCAACTAACATTTATTCTTATATTTTTTAATTATTACCCACTTTTACTATTGAAATGGACCCTAAAATTGGGAATCTTATACCTAGTTAATATATTCTCATCATTTTATAGTATTAGGTAAACAATTATTGAATTAATTCATATTGTCAAAATATTTCCATAGATGAAAACATAACGAATTCTATAACCAGAATAAGAATAAAGGAAACCTCTAGTCTCACCAATTAATTTTCATAACAAATCATATTGAATATATGAGTAGAGACTAAAATTAATTAGCCTATCTATATTCTAATTCATTTGAAATCCAAAGTGAATAATTATATACTTCTGCTAAATATCTAGATTCTAATGTTAGAAAAAAACATTAATAGTTAGTATATTTAGGAATATATTTCTCTAACAAATAGATATTTCCTTTAATTATGAAATTTTCAGAAGTTACCGATCTAAAAAATTTCTTACAATAAGATTATAATTTCTATAGGATTGATGTTTAATATATAGGGTTTTTCTATGTGGCGTGGATCTTTTGAATTAAAAGTTAATGCCTTATTTTTTGCCTAAAGTGAGTTCCTAATGAGTTCATGGGATTTTAGGGTGTGTTAGAGATTATTATAAGCCCAAAGGCTTAGTTTATAGAAAAGTAAGTTGGGTTGTATGGTTAGTGGAAACCATGAAACCCAAGTCACACCGTTTGAGGAAACTGTGTGGGGTGTCCAGGGCTTTGTAAAGGGTATCACAGTTTTATGAAACTATGAAACTTGGTCCACACATCTATGAGATCAACAAAAAAATTGCAGAGGAAAAAATTATTTTTTTTCAAACCATGTGCATGAACCATGTGAGGTCCCTCCTTTGATTGTGAAACACACACGGTTGGTGAAAAATTTGGACATACATGCTTCCAAACTGTGTGACTCAATATTTTAACGGAAAATGTCCATTTTCCATATGTTCATAAATGTTTAATCCTAAAATTTCTTTCTCCATTCCAGTGTATAAGTGGTTTTCTTTCTCTCAAATGAGCTCATCTTCATGACTAATCTAGGCTTTGGTGTTGATTCATTCTTTGAATTCTATTTCGACTTTTTCTCATCTCGTTAGATTCAATTCTGTGACTTCATTAGTATTTTCGCCCATTTTCCCTTTTCCTTTCTATAAATATCACTATTTTGGTTTAATATAATATTATTTATTTCTAGGGTACTTTATCATTATTATGTTCCCTTCCAATCTAGGTTGAGTTATTATCTAGTAATTGACGATTGTTCTACTACATGCATAATGTAGCTGATCTATACCTTTTCCCACAAAGTCTATTTGTATAATATCTAGTTTTCATTGTGCTGCATGTTGAACTGTCTGATTGTTTCTCCAAAATTACTTGAAATTCCTTGAACAAATTATTGGAACCTTGATTTGTTTCCCACTTAGTGACATGATATGATTGGAGGTTTCAACCATAACCTGTACCACCCATGAAGTGTTTTTATGTATCTTCCCCATGAGTTACCACCCCGTTGGGTATGTGTGTGATCTCACCATTTACTAGGAGCCTTAATTAATTAATTGAGATAATTGGAGAGGGTTATTTAACTTTTTCCATGTGTTTACATTTATTAAAGTGGTAAAATGGTTTAAATGGGAAATTGAGGATGTTTTGGATAAACTATTGGATTTTTTATGATTATGAATTGGGTTAATAAATGTTTTTTGATTAAATTGAACCCCATGGAAATTTATACTCCATGGATTTAGAATTACATTGAATTAAATGAATATTTATACATTATGGATTCATAAATACATCGAATTCCATATACATTTCCACTCCAAGCTTTAAAAATTATAGTGGATTCCAATTATATTTCTACTTTATGGATCCAAATTATATGGGATTTATTGGACATTATTACTCCTTGGATCTGATTGTTGGGTCTGACACTTTATTACATGACATAGTTCATCAAGGATGCCTTGGACATTTCTACTCTTTGGATCCATCCTTGTAATCCTAGAACCGGATATACAACCAAGTGTTTTTATAATCTTGTTTTCAAATTAATTAAAATTTTCTTGATGTCTTCAGTTATACACTATACCAAGTTATCTTTGGGCTATACGCAACACCAGCTTAGTTTTTGTTGCACGAAACACTAAGTTTATATGCAACATCCTATTATTATTATAATTATTTAAATAATAATAATTATAACCAATCCATTATAATGTAATGTATGAGTATTATTAACTGAATTTTGAGATTATAGTTTATATATTTAGAAACATTTTTAAATTATAAGAAAACATTTTTGTGAAAATCTATTGAAATGTGCACAAGAGTGTTTTATTACAATGAAATAAATATTATTGGATTATATTAATGAAATATATATATATATAATATTAAATCAAATTTTTCATGTGATTTTTATATACATGATATAAAAATGAATACAGTTTTATGCTTAAAAACATTGTTTTTCTAAAAGGATGTTTTTCCACCTTTTAGTGGTGCACTAGTTTTAAATCAAGTTTTTGACAATTATAATTTATACTTTAGAAATTAAACTTCTTATTTAAATTAAGGAATTAAAAAATTAACTTTGGTTTAATTTCGGTTATTTTTCTAATAAGTTTAATATTTTTATGAATAGTGAAACAATTACAGAATTGTAATTGAAAATTGTTTTCCTATCAAAATAGTTTATAGTGTTAAATTATCTTTTTGATTGGTTTTAAATTATAATAAGATCAATTTTATATCATTTAATAAAATTTAGGTCATTGGAATAAAATTAACAGTGAAATTGGATATAAAAATATTATAAACATTTGAACATTTTTTTACATTGAAAACCCGTTGTTTCTTCCCATCTATGGGACTAGTTTTTGATTAATTTACGAAAATTATATCAATTTAATTTGGAAAAATTGAATCTGTATTTTGAATAATATGGTAAAAATTTATTAAATAGGGCCCTTTTATTTTTGGATCATATGAATTGTAACTTTAGTAATTTTTATCATGACAGTTAATGGTAAAATAGATAATTATGGGTAAAAATATTATTATAAATATTATAAAATTACCCTAATACCTAAAAAAAGTAATTTTATGAATTTAATTATACCCCTAACACATAAGGTTCAAAATTTAATAATTCAATGGACACATTTTCCTGATAATGACTTGGATAATATTAACATCAAAGAGAGTGACAAAATGTCACACTCTTAATTTTAAAAATTATAATATTTTTAATGTGGAGATAAATAGAAGTTATGTTAAACTATATACATTTTTTTGGAATATAAAATTTTTCTATAAATCATGTAAATTTATTTTTAATTTCTATTGAATAAATAACTGTCATAAATAATTATTCAATGGTGATGCTGTAATTATTTAATTAATGAAAAACTCAATTAAGTGATATTGAAAATATTAAAATAAATATAATTTTAATTTCATAAGGTTATCCAAAAAAAATTATAGGTGAATATGAAATATTAGGGGTGTACTAAATTATAATATTTGAAGTTAGCTTGCTGGATTTTATTTCTTAAAGTAAACGAATTGTGTTAAAATTGACACTAATGATAGTTTATAAAAATAATATTTTATTAAATTAGAAAAAATAATAAAAATAATAAATAAGGAAAAGTGGATAAATTATGGTATAAAATATCATAAATGTTCTATTTAATGAATAATTGGAACCTTATAAGTAAAAATACCCACCTATTATCATTGAAAATGTTGTTAACAGAGTTAAAATAAAAATAGGATAACAAGGGGTTAATTAAAAAGATAAGGTTTAAAATTAAAACTAAATGTCTCTCAAATATAGTGATTTATGGTATTACACCCTAACCAACGTCATCATAAAATTAATTTCTATTTTTTGGTATTTTTATTGAGAATTAATTTAATATAAATTAATCTTTTGGGAAATTCCAAAAGCGACCCTCACCTTTATTATAAAAGGACACTTCCTCCTTCATCTAATTTCACCACTTGGAGTATTCTATCTCAACAAAACTCAAAAACCTCATCTTCTAAAATTCTATATCCACATTCTAGAGGTGTCAGGATTCACAAAGTATTAACTCTAGAGTCTTTTAGAGGATATCTAAAGGAGTCGTTTCGAAGAAGATTTAATCACTCTAACTGATCACTATCTTTTTATAATCTTCTATACCTCCTATAAATTTTTTATATATATCATAAAATAATAAAATATAAATAATAAATGTAATAAAATGTTATTATTATTTTTCACAATCCATTATACATCCCATTTCATATCGATCAAGAACTAAAGGTATTGCTCGTGCGTATGTACGGATTACCGTCTCCATGTAACGATACAATTCATTTTCCGTAACAATATTTTATGAGTGGGATTTATGATAGTTTTAATATTTATATATGATATTTATTACATGATTATAAATTTTTGAATGATAATATCATATCAAAATTTTTACCACCAAATCTTTTGATAAATGATAACGTTGCTCGTGTGTATATACGGCTTACCATCTCCACGATGCGATGTGATTCATTTCTAATATATATTTTAAATGGATGAGAATAAGTATGGATTTATTGAATATATATGTGATATATATAACATAAAAAATATTATGTAATGATAATATATCAAAGATTTTTCTTTATTTTAATATGATAAGAAAATGGAAACAGTGTTCATGCGTACGTACGACCTATCATCCCCATGAACTGTGTATTTTACTTTCTATCAGAAACTTTATAGAATAACCATGAATACATATATACTGAATACGTATATGATATTTATATCATGGTTATAATTCTATATATGATTAAATAATTGTCTACATAAGAGGACCAAGGATAAAAATTAAAAACATTAACAAAAATAACAAAGTGGTTATTACCTAAAACATAAATTTTACATGGAATTGTTAATAAGAGAGTAGTATAACACTACTGGAAATTCGGGCTATAGCCATGGTTCTAAACCGTGGCTATAGGCCCTCAAACCGTGGCTATAGGTAATAGCCACGGTTCCTCGAACCGTGGCTAAGTTTGGCGTGGCTATAGGCCCAGACCTATAGCCACGGTTCCAAACCGTGGCTTTAAATCTATAGCCACGGTTTAAACCATGGCTTTAGGTATACATCCACGATTCAAACCATGGCTATACTAAAGGTCGGACATAATATATTTCCACGGTTTAAAACCGTGGCATTATGTCTATAGCTATGGTTAAAAACCGTCACAATAAACCAATAGCCACGGTTTAGAACTGTGGATATAGGGTGTCCAAATCCATAAAAAAATACCCCCTGGACACCCCCCCCCCCTGGACACCCCCTGGACACCCCCTGGACACCCCCTGGACACCCCCTGGACACCCCCTGGATACACCCGGGACACCCCCTAGACATACCCTAGACAGACCCTGGACACCCCCTGGACACCTCCTGGACACACCCTGGACACCCCCCAGACACCCCCCTATACACCTCCTGCAGACCCCCCCCCCCCCCCCCCCGCAGCAGCCCCCCCTGCCCCAGCACACCCCCTACCCCCCCCCCCCACCCACCTACACACCCCCTCCCTGCCCCCCCACAAAATTTAATTCAGTTAGCATGCTTGCAATTAAAATGAAACCTACTAAATTAACTGTAAAAGTAGTTTAATTCATAAATTTTTCTTATGCTCAATTCTTGATTACAATAAATCTTTATTTTTATAGTAATCCAACTAAAATATACAGATTGTTTTTAACTTCTAAATATTCAATTCATGAGGAAATATGAACTCATAATTATACTACATGTTATAGAACTAAAATTTAAGAATGATATGTAAGTAAGTTAGTCTAAACCCCGGGACACCCCCCCCCCACCTGCACACACCCCTTGGACACCCCCTAAACCACGAGACACCCCCTGGACACCCACTGGAACCCACCCCAGGACAGACCCCCCCCCCCCTCCCCCCCAGACCCTAGACACCCCTGCCAGTCTGCCCCCCCCCCCCCCCAGACCCTGCCCCCCCCCCCAGAACCTGGACACCTCCCCAGACCATGGACACCCCCCCCAGAACCTGCCCCCCCAAAAACAGACCCCCCCCCCCCAGAACCTGCCCCCCACCTGCACACCCCCTCACTGGACAGACCCCTTATAGCTCCTTCCTTCCCCCTTGGACAGACCCCCCTAGCACATCCCCCACCCCTTTACAAACCACCACTCTCCCCTCTGGATAGAACCCATTAGAACCCCCACTTGACACCCCTGGACACCCCCCTTGACACCCCCCTGTACCCCCAGTACCACTTGCACCTAGCCCCCCCCCCCATCCCCCCACCATCCCCCCTGCACCCAGCCCTATATCCAGCCCCCACCCCCTACACCCAGCCCCCTCACTACCCCTTGCACCTAGGTCCCCCTCCCCCCCCCCACTGCACCCCCACTGCCCCATGCACCCAGGCCCCCATCCCCCCTGCACCCAGCCCTATATCCATCCCCCACCCCCTACACCCAGCACCCTCACTACCCCTTGCACCCAGGTCCCCCTCCCCCCCACTACACCCCCACTATCCACCCCCCACCCGCACCCCCACTACCCCCCTCCACCCAGGCCCCCAGCCCCACCCCCATCCCCCATGGACCACCACCCCTGGACACCCCTGGACCACCCCTCCCTCATGCTGGACACCCCTCCCCCCTGCCTGGACAACCCCTCCCCCTGCTGGACACCCCTGCCCCCTTCCCCCTGACCCTGGACACCCCAGGACAGACCCCACCCCAAGACAGACCCCCCCCCCCCCCCAGACCCTGGACACCCCTGCCAGTCCTTCCCCCCCCCCCCCAGACCCTGGACACCCCAGGACAGACCCCCCCCCCCCCCAGAACCTGGACAGCCCCCCAGACCATGGACACCCCCTAGAACCTACACCCCCCCAACCCAAACCCCCCCAGGACAGATCCCCCCCCCCCCACACACACACACACTAAACCCCCTAGACACCCCATGGACAGACCCCCCAGGACAGCCCCCCCCCCCCCAGACCCTGGACACCCCAGGACAGACCCCCCCCCCCCACTGGACCCCCCCCCCCCTACTGGACCCCCTAGACAACGGATGGATGTCATGGGCTATTGCTAAAAGACCGAATCCGGCTTCTGAAACCAGCAATAAGTAAGAAGAGGTAAATGAAGAAAAATGAATAAAATTTTCCCAATATACTTGGGGAATTTTATTCCTCAGCAGGAAGAAGAACAGAAGAACGGTAGCTGAGAGTTCCTTCCCCGGAGGTGGAGAATGATTTTTTTACATAGGATCTATCTAATATTTAATAGAAGAAATAGGGAGAGGAAATTAAGTACCTCATTACAAGTGGCAGCGTCCAATAAATTCTCTTCCAATGGAATAAAATATTACAAAAAAAATCTATAAACCTTCTCTCTCCTCTTGTGGCTTCCAGGTGTCCAGGTGGTTAATAATTTTGTTGAGGTGAGGCTGTGGACTCATGGGGTAAAGCATGAAGGAAACTAAGTTGGGCTGGATTTTAAGTAGGCTGCTCTTGTTTTTCTGAAGTGGCAGGGCTGATTGGGTCTAAAATAAGTGAGTTGGAACAGGAATTTAGATGAGGGCTTCAAATGTTAAGGGGTCTGGTTTAATTGGTTAGAATTGGGTGAGGTTTGGAATGGTTTTAAAGTGTGATTCCTGGTGGAAAATGTGGGGTTGGTGGCTTAGAAGTTGAGAGGTGGGTAGGCCTGATTGGTGGTCAAGTTGTGGATGGGTTGCCTAGGTGGATTGAAAAATGGTGGGGGACTGGGAAGGAGTTCATAGTGGCTAAATTGAAATGGGAGCTTGGAATTGTAGTAGGGATTTAGTTTGGATTTTTTAGTGAGAGTGGAAATGGCCCTGGAATAGTTGGTTTGATGTTGGTGGGTTGGCCATGGGATTTTTATAGTGCGTCGAAAAATAGTCACTATCAGGGCTTGGTTTGGTGTGAAATTCAGTCAAACGGTTGTGGGAACCATCATGGAAGCAACTACCAAATACAGACCAGAGCTAGTCTCCTCTACAGTGAAGACCTGTCATGGAAACTCTTCAAGAAAACCAGGTCTCTAGTTGCATCTTTCTCCATAACAAACAAGCCATGTTTTCATAGGCCCAAACAGACCTCCCTTTTCCAGCTTGTGGGGGAAATGTGGGAACTCCAGCATGAAATAGGCCCTCAGAATAGAAGATCCTCTTTGGAATTGTATCAAACAGATTGTATGCATCCTTTAAAACTAAACTTGGTAGTTATCATCCTCCTCCAATGAGTGCTACATGAGATGAGGGAATTATGGAAGTAATTTCATCTAAAATAGCCAAAAGCAGACATTGAATTTCCATCACAACAGGTTGATCCGGTTCAGACGACATGTGCAGAGGATGAGGATGATCTGTTTTGGACAACATGTGAAGAGGATGAGGAAAAAAAAGAATTACCGAACAAATATTATATGATACATGTACAATAAAATATTCCAGACAATTCCAACCCAATGTTTTCAGTTGAATTGAGCCTTTGTACCACCTGCTATGCACGTTTTGTGGAAGGATGGATGAGAGGAAGCGCTGAGAGGAGATATAGTTTAGGAATGAGGAAATACGAAATATTATAGAGCTAACCATTCAATGTTTCTCTAAGGAGGAGTAACCGCCGCTGGGTGTCATCCTGGAGCAGGGTCAAATCACGGTGTGACCGCGGTGTGACAGCGGCGTGACCGCCGAAGGGTGTTGTCCTGGAGGAGTAACTGCCGCAGGGTGTCTTCCTGGAGTAGGGCCAAATCACGGCATGACCGCGGTGTGACCGCGGCGTGACCGCAACGTGACCGCAACGTGACCGCGGCGGGACCGCGGTGTGACCGCGGCCTGACCGCTGCGTGACCGCGGCATGACCTTGGGGTGACTGCGGCGTGACCGCGGCGTGACTGCGGCGTGACCGCGGCGTGACTGCGGCGTGACCGCGGCGTGACCACGGCGTGACCGTGGCGTGAACGCGGCATGACCGCGGGCGTGACCACGGCGTGACTACGGCGTGACCGCGGCGTGACCACAACGTGTTGGCCCGGTCCAGCGACATCCGCGGGGCAACATCTTCCACTTAGTTTCAAATAGGATGATATGGATGGCATGAGAGGATGTTTTCTCAGAAGATTTAAAGAAATGAATGCTAATCTGTGATGACAAGAGGATTGGATGACCCCTGATATACCTAATTCGGTGAGGTTTGGAGATCTAGAAATGTGTAGGAATACCTAGAGGAATACCCCAGGGGATCAGGAAAATCACAGGTTACATAAAATGTAATCTGACATTACTGGTACATGAATCAAGAAATAGAAAATAGATTGTTCCCTACATTTTTTACACAACCAGAACATGTCTAGGACCATCATTACAGACCTCACCCTATAGGTTACACATGAAATATACTAATAGGGCTGCCACATTTTACTCTACCTGCTGTTACACCTATTCATGCTCCTTCTCAGCTAGACATTCCTCAAGGACAACCCCTCCCCCCTGCTGGACAGCCCCTCCCCCTACTGGACAGCCCCTCCCCCTTCCTGGACACCCCTCCCCCCTGCTGGACACCCCTCCCCCTGCTGGACAGCCCTCCCCCTGCTGGACACCCCTCCCCCCCTGCGGGACAGCCCCTCCCCCCCTGCTGGACAGCCCCGCCCCCTGCCTGGATAGCCCTCCCCCTGCCTGGACAGCCCCTCCCCCCCTTCTGGACAGCCTCGCCCCCTGCCTGGACAGCCCCTCCCCCCCCCTACTGGACACCCCTCCCCCTTGCTGGAAACCCCTACCCCTGCTGGAAACCCCTCCCCTGTTGGACAGCCCCCCCCCCCCTTGCTGGACAGCCCTCCCCCCTACTAGACAACCCCCCCCCCCCTGCTGGACAGCCCTCCCCCCTGCTGGACACCCCCTCCCCCATGCCGGACACCCCTCCCCCCTTCCGGATAGCCCGCCCCCCTGCCTGACAGCCTGTCCCCCTACCGGACAGCCCCCCCCCCTACTGGATAGCCCCACCCCCTGCCTGGACACCCCCCCCTGTTGGACACCCCTCCCCCTGCTGGAAAGCCCTCCCCCTGCTGGACATCCCTCCCCCTACTGGACAGCCCTCCCCCCTGCTAGACAGCCCTCCCCCCCTGCTGGACAGTCCCGCCCCCCTGCTGGACAGCTCGCCCCCCCTACCGGACACCCCTCCCCCCTGCCGGACACCCCTCCCCCCTGCCGGACACCCCTCCCCCCTGCCGGACACCCCTCCCCCCTGCTGGACAGCCCTCCCCCCTGCTGGACAGCCCCTCCCCCTGCCTGGACACCCCTCCCCCCTGTTGGACAGCCCCTCCCCCTACCTGGACACCCCTCCCCCCAGCTGGACACCCCTCCCCCTGCTGGACACCCCTCCCCCTTCCTGGACAGCCCATCCCCCCTGTCGAACACCCATCCCCCCTGCCGGACACCCCTCCCCCCTGCCGGACACCCCTCCCCCCTGCTGGACAGCCCTCCCCCCCTGTTGGACAGCCCTCCCCCCTGCCTGGACACCCCCTCCCCCCTGTTGGACACCCCTCCCCCTGCTGGACACCCCTCCCCCTGCCTGGAAAGCCCATCCCCCCTTCCGGACACCCCTCCCCCCTGCCGGAAACCCCTCCCCCTGCCCGACACCCCTCCCCCTGCCTGGATAGCTCTATTGGTACTCACACAATTTTTGGGAAATTTTCTCAGTCGTGGGGAACTCAATTTGGTTGGATATACATACCGATAACCCAAGGTTTGTACACTATGTGATAACCCATGTGAATGTGGACATGTATATAATGATTCTAGAAGAAGTAGTCTTAACTAACTAGATGAATGTATAGACTTTCTAATCCAATACAAAAGGAAACCACAGTTCTACATGAATTATATGTTTTTTCCATTATTCTCCAGAATGTAATAGGGACAAGGAGTGTTCTTTTTACAATATGAAGGGGAATGATGTCTCTAAATATGAAAGTTGGAACGGTAAGATGAATATTCCAATCTATGACTTGGAGAGAAAATACACTATTGTCCCTTATAATGTGGATAAGATAGGGGTTATATCAGTGTAGAAGGATACTGGGAAAACTACAGACTTAATCACTTCAACATCACCTTAGGATGGTCCTTCTAATGAAAAAAACATGGATTATTCTCAGTGTGTTGTATTTACTCTAGAGGGCCCACCCCCGGGAAAATCCTTGAATGAGGATAATGTACCCCTTCCTGATAGAGAGATAAACATTGGATAGAACATCCAGTTCGAGGGGCATGTATTTTGGGGCACCTTTCCCTGATGCTTTGTACAGATCCAAGGGACTGTAGGTATTTGCAACTTTGTAGGAAAGCCTAATGTAAATACTCACAAATGGGAAAAATAGACAGAAAGTCAATGTGGACCTCTATACAAATGTATTTGGTCTTGAAGAGAGTACATCAAATGAGGCAACATTTGATGGCATGCCTACACAGATGTGTTTCTTTTAGGATGATTTACCTAACCTGATTGCATCTCATGGTTCTCAAGTGGTGAAAAATGGGAGAAAATTCTTGCAGGTTCCTACCTATCATTAATTGATGATGACACATTCTGAGGGACCCCTCATGCATGTTTCATACATAGCTATCTAGGAACAATCCAGGAAGGAAACCTCACCAGGTTCGCTGAATATGAGTACACCCAAGGATCATCAAAATAAGTTACAGCAGAATCCCTTACCTACTAAAAATAAAGATCAGTATGGGGTTTCACGAAAGTACCTGCTGCAATGATTACTATGAATAAGGCCTCCGTAGAGTCACAATATTATCCTAGATAGTATATGGATAAATTTACACACTTAAGTTGTGTATTGTGGTATGATGATGATGAGGAAATTTCAATCAGTTAGAAGGTTATCATCACCTACAATATGGTAAATGAAGATGAATATCCAAAAGCAAAATACATGTATGATAAAGGCATGGGTAGTGACCCAAAATTAAAGAACAAGAAAAATAATTGGAGTAATGGTATGGAGAAACTTCCCCCTGCCCCCTGCCCCCTCCCCCCCTCCATCCTGCACCCTACCCCCTGCCCCCTGCCCCCCTCCACCCAGCCCCTTAGCCTGCACAACACCCCCTGCACCCCCCTGCACCCTCCCTGCCCCCGGCCCCCTGCCCCCCTCCACCCTCCCCCCTGGCCTTGCCCCCTGCCCCCTGCCCCCCTGCCCCCTACCCCCCTCCACCCTGCCCCCCCTGCACCCCTCCACCCTGCCCCCTACCCCCCTCCACCCAGCCCCCTATCATACTTAAATACATTCCTAAGATATTATCCAAAACACTTCAAGACATAAAATGACTATTTTCAACAAATATAACAAAAGACCAAAATATATGATGCAAGAACCAAAAATCAAAGACCCCTCTCAACATACATGATGTAGTATGGTAAAAAGAAATAAATGAACTTACTAAAATGTTACCATCATACAAAATGGTTCCTTAAGAGTACTTTGGGTGCATATTTATTTTTCACCCTAAGACTATATTTTACCTACAAGAAATAAAGAAAAAAATATCAAAATAAATCAGAAGTAATTATTTAGAGAATAAATAATTGATAAGAAATATATTTGTGTTTATGTTCCTGAATACAAACATGTATCCTCCAAAAATAGTAGATGCAAGAACCACAAATCAAAGCTTACTTGAGAGGAAAATGTTTTGTTTTGAAAAGTTCAACTATTAGAAATTGGAGCTTCAAAAATTTCATCACCAATTGCACCTTATCTTCATCAAACTATAAAAGGTTTATGGAAGAAAGAAGGTGATACAATCATATCGAGAACAACAATTGAGTACCGTAGAATTCAGCTCATAAAAAAGATTTTAGAATTGGAACCAGAAAAACTATGATTAAATTATTATTTTATGTTTGTAAAACTACATGATAACAAAATAATATGTTAATATCACTCTAATAAAAACCAATAACTGAGAAGTGAAGTTCACATAGATGCCCATTACCAAGAATGGATGTTCCCCCTTGCTTGTCGGTTGCATTCCAACGTGCCCGCATTTGAACCAACACCAACCACCTCGTCCTATGGTAGAAATGATTAGTTAGATATATGCATCAATTTGTAACAATGAAGAATTTTTTTATCTAATTACAAACAAATCATATAACTAATATATTAAAAACAAAATAAATGAAGAACATAGAGTTCAAACAATCACACAAAATGCATGAATGATACCCACTAGTTACTATATTAACAACTTCAACACATATTCATGGATTTTAATGTATATGCATGTTAACATTTGAAGTTCAAAAATTATTTTTAGTAAAACATTAAAATAAGCATACACACGAGAATTTCAATACAAAAAGGTAGTAAAAAAGGAAGCAACAACCAAAAGATTTAACAAGATGATTTCAGCATACAAAATTTATTAAAAGGCAACTTCCAACCATTTATTTAAACTAAAAAAAAGAAGTGAATTTTCAAGTTTAAGTAGAAAAATCACAGAATTTAAACTATTACTCCCATGGTGTAGATTCTCTATTCATTTGAGATCATTGGAAAAAATTTCTCTTCTTTTCTTGTTGAATAAATACCTTTGGTTTCCAAAATTTCATCTCCTATAAGTGTAAACATATACATTAATTTATAAAATTTAAAGTTCAAAACAGAATAAAACTAGAGTAAAAACTAAGGTAGATTGGTTCAAAGTTACTATGAAATATAACTTCTCTAGATCTATAAAAATCGTTGAATCTATACTTCAATAGGATATAAAATTATGCTCACCAAAGTACTAAAAAATAGAAATTATAACGTACATTCACTTATTCTATGTGAATAACATAATTTTTTTAATAAAAATCAATAAAAAGGAAAGTTTAAACAATGATTTAGAATTATAAAATTTAGGATTAGAAAAAAATTGTGTACCCTTACCTCACACTTAATTTGAAGTATATAATAAGAATTTAAACTCTTAAAAATTTAAGGGTGGAAGGAAACAACCTGAAAATTTTCTTAGAGTGAAAGAAGTTACTCAAAATGGGCTGCCATGTGAAGTGACCCACCTAACTTCCTACAAAAAAATACCTCAATCAAAAAAAACTTTATTAAAGAAGGTCAAATAAAAAAACTAAAAAAAGTAACAAGATAATCTTGGGTTTATCCCCCAAGGGGTTCTATATTTAGATTTCTCACAGTTGAAAATTCATTGATTCAACCCCAATTAGATGGAGGATGTGTCTTCTTACTTAATAACTGGCATAAAATCTTCTTTTTAGCTATAGTAATCAACTCAAATAGTTTTTTAACACCCCATTTTCATATACTTTTAATTTCCCCACTTTGAAATTATAACTTCCTAGGATTAGTGGAAAGGGGGGAAAAGGGGGTATATTCCCTCTTCTTCAACTTGAGGAGTGATGTGCATAAATAGTAAAAATTCAATTCTTGGATGTGATTTTTCATCCGATTCAATATCCTATATAAATTCATTATTAAAAACCACATATGTATCAATATCCACTTTTTCATTAGTGCGCAACTTCAAAATATCCTCTTGCTCTTCGACCACTCCCAAAATTTGAATTACTATTATATTTTTTGAGTTTAAAAATTTTCTCATCAGTTGTATTAATAACCTTCTCATGTACATCTAGTAAATCATGAAGTTCACTTGAATCTACACAACATACACAGGGAGAAGAGAAATCAAAATCATATACAAAAAAATCACAATAATATAAAAGAAAAGCTTGTTCAATTAAATAAAAACATCATTAATTTGGTCATCTTGGTCTTTTTAAAGAAAAAACGGTGATCCTAGGAGTGTTTCTAAGTTATAAGTGATTTATTCAACCTCCTCCAACCTCTTATCAAAACAAAAATCCTCAATTTTATAATTTTTCAAAGTAAAGGAAAAGGTGTGTTTAATTGGTTCATCATCTTATGATTTCACAAGAATTTTGAAAGGATTATCAGGAATATCCCACTACTAAAAGACCACCTTGGAGAGGTGGGTTAAATTCCTTCTATTTCTCCTTTGACATATTCATAGACCTAGTCCCCATTGGTAGAGAAAAATATGAGTAATCCCTTTTATCTTTTTAGTTGACCCTCCCTATCTTACTCTTCTCATACATGGATACATTTAATCCTGAACCTCATCCTCTAAATCACCTAAAAAGTGGAAAGAACATTCATCACATGACCAATTTTCAGGGACCTGATCCTCTCCAACGGTTCTGACCAGGTATTGTTCAAAATTCTGGACTAGTTCATCATATGACAAAAGATCAAAATGGTTATCCATCACAATACCTCCCACTTCATTAGAACTCTTCATGAATGTGGCCTCACTCCCTTAAACCTATTCTGATACATTGCCGCTTGTTGAAAATGAGAAAACGGAGGGATTATTGGGACCACCCTCATCCATATTCTTCAGTTCCATAACCAAATAATGCTCACTGACACCATGGAGAGGAGGGTGCGGCGCAGAGGGCGCGGAGAGGATGGCGCGGCAAGGAGGGCGCGGTGCGGAGGAGGCGTCGGCGAGGAGGCTTCGGGGAGGAGGGAGCGGCGAGGAGGCTTCGAGGAGGAGGGCATGGCGAGGAGGAGGGCGCAGCGAGGAGGGCGCGGCGAGGAGGGTGCGGCGCGAAGGAGGCATCGGCGTGGAGGCGTCGAGGATGGGGAGGGCACGGTGAGGAGGAGGAATCGCGAGGGGGAGGAGAAGGAGCCCGATGGGTTTGGGAAAAAAACGGGGCTGCTGGATATAGCCACGGATGAAATAATTAACTGTGGAAGTATAAAAGATATAGCCATGGACCTATAAAACCGTGGCTATAGGTCTATGGCTATAGCTCAGATTTGTAGTAGTGTAAAGTAATAAGAAAATAATATATGGTATTATATACATGAATATTGTTATTTAAAAGATTTATAATAAAATTATATTTATTATACATGAGTTTTGAACATATACAAAGGAAATAATGAGTTGAGTTAATGGATTTTTGTCTATCTTTTATTTTTTGTGGGAGATATGATTTATATATTACTTGTATCTTATGTGATGTGTATATAATGCCCATGAACTTATTTAATGAGTATTATCCTTAATATTATTGTATTTTAATATCCATATAATTTTTCTTATTTCATGGGTTATATGATTCTATTGGCTATAAAGTGATAAGTGATTATTTCACAACTTCTTTAATAATCGGGATTGTTTCCTTTTAAATCACCATTGTAGAATATTTATCTTCCATGTCCATATATTTTAAAAATGTTTTCAATTTTTTTCACTATTATTTTATGAGTGTTAAAATTTATTTATAAAACTGTTTTACATTTTAATTATTGGTTGAAAATAATATTTTTTCATTTTCAAAATAAGTCCCTTTGTGACTTTACCAACAAAAATATATTAAAGGAATGTTTTTAAACTTAAACAAAATGAATGGAATATTACACTATCATAAATTCTTAATGATTTTAATCTTCTTTTAAAATAAAAAAAAATCATAATTTTTTTTCCTTGGTAATGTATGACTCTTATAAAATGATTTCATAAAGGAATGGATATTTACCTCAAAAACTATTTCAAGTGGTCCTTAAAGAAATCATTTTCAATAAAAGATGGTCTTGTTTTTTGTTAATTATTTTTTTACTACAGATAAGACCCATCGATACCATTCTTACAATTTCAATGAATTGTTTATGGCTGTAATGGCATTATATTTATGAAACCTATTTCTTTTCCATGAGTTGTGTTATGATGAAGTGTTTATAAAACTAAATTCATTACATGGGTTTTGATGTGATGAATGATTTATTGAATTTTGGAACACATATTTATATTTTTCATTATGTTATAGTTGGTAAATATATCTCCCTCAAATTAGTTGGGTAATGAATCATATCTCATGAGATAGTTAAGGTAAACATGTCGATTTTCTTGATCTATGGTGGGAAACAAGTTCATGTTCTTGATCCGTTTAGGGAAATAAGTGATAAGTCCTAATACAAGAGTCTTAAAAATTAATATTGACATATTAAATTGTTTTCTATAATTATGATGATTCCCCACACATTTCTGACTTGAACATATGCTTTAATAATGAGTTATGATAATGTTTAATTCTTATGGTTCACGTTAATGTTTTGTGCCATAACTCGTGTTTATGATCCCTGATAGGTTGGGTATAAAATTATTATATTATTATAATGATTACATACCCATAATTTTGTATCTTATGTTTTCAGAGGATAACAAATTGATGTCTTCCTTGTTTACCCTTTCTGAGCATATGACCTTACCCTTTTCTTATGTTTCCTTTCCACGGGTTATAAAGAAACAATTTAAGTAGGGGAACTAAAGGGGAATACCTTTGTGAGAAACAATTAAGATCTCTCCCAAAAATAGAATTTCGTTTTCCAAGATTCCAAAGGAACTTAACTATTATTGTCCACAGGAATATTTTTTTGAAATGTAATGAATATTCATATAATAAAATGTAATATCCATGTATGAAAATCATGGGTCATTATAGTTGTTTTTAGATAAAAGGCTTAGTCATACTTTAGAAAATAGGATGGGAAAACTTTAGAGAGATACATAAATATATTTCTATAGATATTTCTAGGGATGTAACTAAGATAAGTCTAAGTATATGATACAATCCTTGAGTTTTCATTATAATCATGAATAACCTAATATTAAACATATTGTTTCATAGATCAAAATATTATAAATTATTTCCCATGATTATGTTGTTCTACCACTATGATTACTGTTGATCACACTATGCTTTCTAGTTTTAGTCAATGGATGGAACCCAAAGGAATTATGTTAATGATGAAGGTGATGGGAAATGCAATTATTGTCCTTCCAAGAAACTGAATGTTATTGGGGAAGGAATAAAAAATATTTCTTATATGCTCACACAAATTTCTCAAACTATGAATCATATTTGGTTTTAAAATAAGTAAAGGAAAGAGAAACATTTTTTGAGTCCTTTATGAGGAAGTTTCCACCTTCATTTAGTGGGTCATTAGATCCACTAGTGCCTATGCGATGGATCAGTACCATTGAAAAGAGATTTTTACTTCTTTAATGTTCAGAACATAAGAAGTTCATCTTTGGTTTCTATTATTTGGAAGGTGAGGTATATCAACAGTAGAATCTCGTCAATAATTCACGGTAATGAGATGAAATTTACTACATGGAATGGGATGAGTTCAAGAAATAATTTTTCAATAAGTACATTCCTTGTATTATTCAATCAAAAATGGAAAGTGAATTCATTTTGTTAATGAAAAAATGGTGAATCTACTAGAACCTATGAAGATAATTTTAAAAGACTTGTGAGGTACACTTTTGGAATTATTATCTAACATGAAAGTAAGATTGAATGATTCTTCTGTGGGTTAAAACTAAGTATCCAAAGGGAGTTATACATAAGAAAATTTGGTATATATGAATAAATTGTTTGATGTTCTCTTAAGGTGGAAATGGAAATTAAAGATACTCACCATTATAACGTTTTTGAAAAGAAAAGAGAGACTGGGTCTCATGAAAACTCAAACAAATTACATGGTGGAAAGAAATTCCAACCATCTACAGGACAAAAATGTGGGAAGAAACATCAGGGGGAGTATTTGAAAGGAATTGGGAGGTTCTTCAAATATGGAAAGGCATGACAAAAAGCTCATGAATGTCAAAAGTTTATTAATAGGTTGTTTAATAAAGTGGAGGGAAAGAGGATTCCAACTGATGCACCAACCACACTCTAATTCTATTAATGTAAGGAGTGTGGACATTATGATAATCATTGCTCAAGTACATAGGTTAATTATGAAGATCAATGTCATAAACCTCTTAAATCCAAATTAAGAGTAAAATATAATGTCATCACTATTTGTGATATAGAGTAAGAAAATTATGTAGTGGATTGTTTTAGTGTTTATTTAATGTAATTCAAGAATAATATTGTAGAAGTTCTTTAATGGTATTATAAAAAAATCGAAGTATTGGTCCACTATAGTTTTTTCTTAAGGATTTAGGATCATATTCTGAATGGAGGTTGTAACCGTGAATTTTTATTGAGGTGGTAAGGTTATATTTTTGGAAAAACATGATTAAGGGAATTATTACCCATAATATTTCCATGATGTTGGGATAATTAGATAAAGATATGTTTGATTTAGATAAAATAAATGGGATAGTATGGATGTCCATGGGACTGATAAGGTGAAAATATGGTTTATGACATCATGGGTTGAGTTTATATAATTTTTAGATATATGCTAGATGGAAAAGAGTTAATTTATGAAAGCATGCTTGTTTTCACTAAGGTTTTATGACAATTCATTTTTTACCATATTTCAAGAGAATACATAATAAATGTATTCACATGTTTGGAATGTGAAATCCAAGACCTACTTTATGATATATGGGGATCAATGCTAAACTAGTTTTTATAAATTTAGAGAACTTATTTCTATGGTTTTAGACTTTCATCTTTTGGAAGGGTTATAAGGTTATCCATTTATGGAACAGTTTATCTTAAACATCAGAAGTGGTTTTGGAGATTGAAGTATTATCTCTCTATATGAGGATTTTTTCATTTTTCATAAATTTTGATTTTTTTTAATAAAAAAAACGGAATGACCTATCATTGTATTTATGGATCTTTTGATCTGGTAATTCTTCAAGAATATCAAATCCACCTTAATTTATTGGAATAAGAGATGAAGTGGAAATTGATAATGGCATAAAGAAATGAAAATATTGGGATTATGAAATTTAATGAAATAAAGTAATTATTTATTATAATTAAAAATCATAAAATATTGGAAAAGGATATTGAAACCAAAAATATTATCCGAATGTATTTTCTTTTAATGAATCAAATGGTCCCCTGGATCATTGTAGATTTAAGATTGTGATTATTAACATTCTATTAACCATGTTCTCTATCATTATCCAATAGAAAGTAATAGTTATATTTCTCTTATATGTCCATGTTTTAACTTTTCACCTATGTTATCCTATGTTGAAACCTAATTATGAGTTATTTTGGGTAAACTTTATATTTCTAACTTTCACTTTTTAAAGCCAGTTTTAGTATTCATTTTTACAATGTGGGTTTTTATGGAAGGAACTTTGAAATTTTAAAACATTGATGACCCTAAAATATTTGGAGGGAGAAATTCATTTTATGGGAGATAGGATGTGAAAAACTAATTTTTTTATGAAATTTTTTTCAAAAAACATAAAAGAAATTAGGTCTTGTGATATACGCTACACCAAGTTAAGCTTGAGCTATACGCAACACCGGCTTAGATTGTTTTACATGCAACACTCAGTTTCTAGGAAACATCATTTTGTTATTGTAATTATTTCAAAAGTAAAATTATAACCTATCTATTATAATGTTGGGTATGAATATTATTAATTTAATTATGAATTTATGGTTTACATATATAAACCCCTTTTAAAATTAGAAGGAAAATTTCTTCTAAAAACTATTTAATTGTGCATAGATGTGTTTTATACCAATAAAATAAAAATTGTTGTATTATATTAATGATATATATATATATATTCAATCTATTTTTTGAAATTGTTCATATTTTTTTTATACATGGTTTAAAAATGAATACAGTTTTATACTTAATAATTGTATTTTTCTAGAAAACAATTTTCCACCTTTTTATCGCGCACTAGTTTTAAATCAAGTTTTTCACATTTTTATGAATTGTATTCTAAAAAGTAAAATTATTATTTGAAATAAGGATATAAAAATTTACATTTTTTGAATTTTGTGTAATTTTCTAATATGTTTAATGTTTTGATTAATAGTGAAAACATTAGAGACTTTTAATTAAAAATAGATTTTTCACTGAAACTGTTTTTAGTGTTAAATTATATTTTTGATTGGTTTTAAAGTATATTTAGACCACTTTTATATCATTTAATCCAATTTAGTTCGTTTTAAACAATTTTACATTGAAATTGGTTATAAATGTATTCTAAAATTGTTAATATTTTTTACTTTAAAATCTTATTGTTTCACCCCATCTACAGGACTAATTTTTTATTAATTTCTTAACATTATGTGAACATAATTTGTAAAAATTGATTAATTGTTTTGGAATCATTAGTTAAATTTTTTTAAAATAGTTCCCTTTTATTTTTGGACAATATGAATAGTAATGTTAATAATTTCTTTTATCATAGTTAAGGGTTAAACAGGTAATTAAGTGTAAAAATAATATTATAAATATTAGAAAATTACCTTAAATCATGCCAAAATGTTATTGTATAAAATTAATTACACCATTAATAAATAATTTTTGTAATTTTATAATTTAATGGAAAATTTTCCATGATAATGACTTGGATATTATTAAAATCAAAGAGTGACAAAATGTCTTACTCTTAGTTTTAATAAGTATAATATTCTTAATATGGGGATAAATAGAATATATGTTTGAATATATATATTATTATAGAATTTAAAAGGTTTATATAAATCATGTAAAGTAATTTTTAATTTTTAATGAAGAAATAATTATTATAAATAATTATATAATGATGATGTATTAACTATTCAATTAATAAAAAATCAATTAATTGATATTAAAAATATCAAAATAAATATAATTTGAATTACTTATGGATATAAACGAATTTTATAATTTAATATGACATATTATGAGTTTAATAAATTATTTTCTTTGAAGTTAGATTTCTGGATTGATTTTTAAAAAGTAAATGAATAGTGTCAAAATTGACACTAAGGATAGTTTTTGAAAATTATATTTTATTAAATTAGTTAAAATCCTAAAAATAATAAATAATGAAAAATGGGATATATTATGGTAAAATATAACCTAAATGTACCATTGAAGGTTTAATCGAAAGCTTATAAGTAAAAATATCCACCTTTTAACATTTAAAATGATGTTATCGTAGTTAAAATTAAAATAGGATAATAAAGTGTCAATAAAAAAGATATGGTTTAAAATTATAAAAAAACTCCTATAAATTTTTTTTGTATTACACACTATTAAATTTTATATTCTAATTCCTTTCCATTTTTTATGTATTTTTATTTAGAGTTAATTTATTATGAATTA
This sequence comes from Viscum album, assembly GCA_963277665.1. Taxonomy (NCBI): domain Eukaryota; kingdom Viridiplantae; phylum Streptophyta; class Magnoliopsida; order Santalales; family Viscaceae; genus Viscum; species Viscum album. Next base: position 251,872,862 of record OY728120.1, on the reverse strand, counting down.
ATTTTTTGAGAAATTCCAAAAGTTCCCCTCACCATCATTATAAAAGGACACCTACTCATTCATCTCATTTAACAACAATGAGTATTTTAGATAAACCATAATCTAAAATATTATCTTCTACACTTTCCTATACACATTATATAGGTTTGGTATTCCAAAAGGACCAACTCTAGATTCCTTTAGAGGATATCTAAAGGAGTCGTTCAGAAAAAAAAAAGGTAATCGCTCTAACCAATCACTCTCTTTTATACTCTTCTATACCACCTAAAATATTATGATAAATATCATAAAATAGAAAATTCAGAATAATAAATATGATAAAATTTTATTATTATTATGAACACATTAGTATATTTCACCTTTCCCATCAAGCAAGAAGTGATAGTATCACTCGTGTGAATGTATGACTTACCCCCTCCACGTAGAGATACAATTCATCTTCCATCACCATGTTTAATGAGTGGAAATTATGATGGGTTTAATGTTTATAAATAATTTTTAATCTATTATTATTCTTCTATAATGATAATATCATATCTACCTTTCTACCACCTAATCTTTTGGTAAATGATGATGTCGCTCATGCATATGTATAGCTTACCATCTCTACGATGCGCTGCGATTCATTTCTCAACTATATTTTACATGAATGGAATTATGGATGAATTTAATGAATATATATGATATATATAACATAAAAATTATCTTTTAATGATAATATATCATATAATTTTCTTTCATTTAATATTATAAAAAAATGAAAATAGCATTTATGTGTACGTACGGCTTATTGTATCCATGAATGGTGTATTTTATTTTCTATCAATAAATTTTATTAATCTCAATGAATAAATGTATACTAAATATATATAAGGACTCGGCCTTAAAACATTACATAATCTTTAATTAAATGAATAATTAACATTGTGGATCTTTTCAGGTTTATAGTTTTAAAGAATTAGGACATAACTATTACAACTCAATGACTAAAAAGTAGACACATCTACTTAGTTTCCATTTTTTTCAGAAAATAAAAACTCTTAAACAAAATAGTCATGCTTAGTTCCATGTTTTAGACAGCATGAAATTTCCATGATCCCATCCTTGACCCTATTCCACCTTATGTCCTGTGAAAAACATTTCAAAAACTTGGGATGAGCATAAAAATCTCAGTAAGGGATATAGAAATACGGAAATAAAACATTAGTCCATGTATACATAAGAATCAATGAAATCGTACTTTACTTATAAAACATAATCACTTTAACATGCCTCATGAAATCATAAGATTTTTTAATAACTCATAGAAATCATAAGACATAAATGTAACTTGAGGAATTCATAACATTCTTACGTAGGGAGTAACCCTCATGTTTATGTTTGTAATACCCATCACAGTATATTACATAAATATATTATGATAAACATTAATGTTTACCTTTGTCACATTACCCAATGCATTTGAGAGCTATCTCGGGCTCACCCGCCCAAGGTTTATCATGGAACCACCCGTATACTTAAACAATGCCCAATAACCATAACATAATCATAACATATAACACATGTATAAAATAAAGATAACCATTCCACATTCCAATATATCAAATCAAGATATTGAAATAAAAAATGTTTTATCAAATCATTTTCAAAACCATTTAAAAAGATATTTTTGAATCAAAGTGTCCCATACCACTTTCAAGATTTTAAATGAATTATCAATTGAAAACAATAATGTCCATATAAATAGATCCTAAAACCCATTTTTAAAACATAGACATTAATGATAAATATTTAGAATAATAAATCATTAAAACATTTAAAATGATATTTTAGTTAAAGAGTTTTTAACAAAAAGAGAGATTCTTGAATACAAATAACTGAAGAATAACTTTTAATCAGAACTTTATAATACCATGAGAATAAATTTATTCATGATATAATATGTCAATGGATAGTATATACACCATATAAGAGTTAATTTGTGCACAACAATAATGAAGACTCAGTGGAAATTTAAATTGGGATGAAATCCCTTATAAGGATTGTGTCCTTAAATTAAGGATAAATCAATCACATAATTATGTGTGAAAAAATAAATACACCCAATATAATTGGATATAAAGTGTAAAACAATCAGAGTTCATTTACACATATTCATAGGATGACATATTCAAGAAGTACAAGTTGAACCCAAAAAATTTAAATTGGGTTAAAAAGTTCCCTTGTAAACATTCGACAGCCTAACGGCGTCACTTTAAAATTCTGAAAATGATTTGATGAGATAAAAGGGGTATCTCATCACTTGAACATAAAATTTACATAAATAAGGATATATAATAACATATCCCAACATAATAACATGTAATTTAAAATACCTAAAAAAAAGAAGTCTTTTAAAAAGAGGAGGGTGAAAGGTTCCATTACCGATTTGGGTAACGTTCGAAACGTACACCCCATGAAAGAAGGACTATAAAATGTTGATGTAAATACCCATTAATGAAATTTTATTACACAAATAGTAAAACAATGGGAAGCACATACACCACTCAAAAGAAATACTAGAAAATGTAGCATGAGTCTCACGGGAATAAAAAGTGAGATAAAAACCCCTTACCTCGTTGTAATCAATCAAGTCGTATGAACAAAAGATAATAAAAACCAAATGAATCACATAATACCATGAATATAAATATAATCATGATAATATATATGAAATGGCAGTACACAATACACCACATGCAATAAATAAGTGGCGAACAGTGGAAATCTCACGGAATTAAAAGCGAGATAAGAAATCCCCTTACCTCAAGTCCGACTTGTCGTGTTTGTTTCTTTATATACCTGAATAATAAACTATGGTAAATTTATAATTTATTAAGGACTTCCTTTGAAGTTTATTATTCAGTTCATATCACATATTATCATGTTATAATAATAAGTTAATTATGTGAGTTCATATCATACGTTTTGTCGATGTTCGGTACGTGAGTCAAAAATAAACTTGTTTGAAAATAATTACACATGTATTTATAAGTAAATCATCTCCAGAATGGTATTAATGATTTAAATATCATATATATCTAGTATAAATTCTTTATATACTATTCCATAACATTTGGAGATAAAAAATGAAATGCACCGTTCATGGAGACGGTAGGTCGTACGTACGCATGAACGCTACTTTCATTTCTTTGTCATATTAAAGGAATTAAAACTAAATGAGACATATATATATTATAATTAAATTATAATATATATGTTATATAGGTAACATAAGTTCATTAATTACATTCTTTATAAATTCCATGTTTGGAATGAACGAGTCACATCACTTGAGGGGGCGGTAGTTCACACTTCCTTAGATGAAATTATCGCAGTTCCACAACATGAAAAGCATAACAATGTGATTTAAAAATAAAATTCAGAATCATATAGAAAATATAAATACCATATATATCATATATGAATACATTTACATCATAATGTACACCATGAAAGGTGTTAAAATAATATTGAACAATCATCGTTTCGTGAGGCAGTAATTCGCCACCCATAGAAACAGTATGTTCTTTTACCATTAAGCGGAGGAGTTTGTAAGTATAGGTAGAATACTTATCATAAAAACATCCTAGTATATTTAGGATAATGGTGTTATTATGGGATCAAATAATAATAATATAGGGTTTAGTGAATAAGAAAAAAAAAAGAAACTCAAGAGAAGACATTACCTCTAAATCGAGTAACTCTTTTTGATTTGAGCCAAAGGCTTCCATGGAAATACTTCTACCCAATGTGAGGCTTCTAGGAGTAAGAGAGCGATGTGGAGATATAAAATTATCATAGGTTGGACGATCCAAGGGCTTGAGAGGTGTGGGTAATGGGGAAGAGGTGGGGATTTTTATGAGAGGGAGGAGGGTCACTTTTGGAAAGTCTTGAAATGTTACTTTATTATAAAATGGTTTTTGGATTTTAAAGCTCCCAAAATGATATATTTTGGGGATAAGGTGATAAGGGTTCTAAATGCACACATAAAATAAGTTTTTGAAAAGTTTAAGTTTTAGATTTTACCTTATCTTTTCATTTTATTTAAATTTTTCATTAATGAGGTAATCACTGCATCATCATGGTGTCATAAATAAATTTACTTATTTAATGTCTAAAAATTATACAAAAAATACAATGATTTAGGAAATATTTTTAGATTTAAAATTAATATATATAGTCTAAGGTTTCATTTATGTAAAAAAAATTAAAATTGTTTTACTTAGGATATACAAACCTTTTTTATATTTCTCTTCTTTTTAAAAAAATGTCATAAATGTCACTATCACACCCATGTGACTCCATGGGCCCTCAAGTTGGGTAAAACAATTCTCATGATCATCCATGACTCTAACAAGAGGATTTTGACACATGTTGCGGTCATTTTATTTTATTATTACATTATTTTATTACCCTTAACTACCTAATTACTAATTAATCACGATAATTAAACATAATTATCGTAGTTACTATTCATAATGTCCAAAAACAAAAAAGTCTTTATTACATAATTTGGAACTTCTGATTTCAAATATGGAATCCATTTTACCAAATTAAAAACATATAAGTTTCATTAATTAATTTTATAATTAATTACCGCTATCAAAACAAATAGCATGTTTTTAAAAAAAATATCTATCAAAAGATTGACACATGTTTATATCCAATTTCAAAGTGAAATTAATTCCAATGACCCCCATTGAATTAAATGGTAAAAATATATTTTAACTATTCTTTAAACCCAATTAAAAAGATAATCTATCCATATAAATAAATTATATTGAAAGGAGTATTTGAATTAAAATACAGCATTTTTAACTGTTCATAAAAAATGAACTTTATTGGAAAAATAACAAAAATTGACACAATGTAAATTCTGATGTCCCGATTTTAAATAAGGATTTTATTTTGTCAAATATAACATATAAAATTTACAAAAAGTATATTTAAAAAGGTTTCTCCATCAAAAGGTTGTTAATTGACCTTTTAAAGAATATTAGAATATTTATGCTTAAAATTGGATTCATTCGCATTTTAAGCCTCTATCAATTATTGGGTAATTGTTAAAATATTTAACAAAAATATATAATCATTTTGTAGTTAGTTCTATTAATTCCCTCCATTACAACGGCAAGGGATTAACTAACATTAAAAATAATATTATTATATTATTAGATTGCAACATAAGATTTCAAAGAAACTCAGTGTTGCATATTGGGTACGCCATCGAACATAGCAACCCCTTTAAGGTAATATTAATATTTTATTCACAAATATTTATAAATATGAAAATTTCATATTCTTTATTTACCTGGGATGTTACATCCTTCCCCCCTTTTGGGAATATCATCCTCATAATTTTAAAATTGGGCTCGGAAACTTTATTGAAAGCCTCGCATCAGAAAAGGAGTCAATTAAACTGTCACTTTAAAAGAAAGAAAGAAAAGTAAAAAGGTCACCCGAGACAATAGATACTAGTATTTCAGGAAGTCATGGATATGGAGGAGAAAAAAACTATCATGTTCTGATGGATAGTGATAGAAAACATGTATAGGAGAATGTTACCCCCCAGAAAATCAAAAACTTGTGATGGGTTAAACGGTATTTGATTCCCTAGTAGGAGAAGTTAACAGGAAACATTTTTGTTTTAAGTTACTTCTCATTAAGGAATTTATTTATGAGCTTAACTAAAACATAAGTAAACATACTTACTTTTCATGTATACTTTAATCTATTACTAGATTTCTTACAAAAACTCATATTTTCTCCAAACGATGAGTATTCAAGATGATTATTTCGTATTTAGAGCGCTAAAATCAACTTCAAGAGAATCACATAATCCATAAAATATGAAATATATATTTCCCATGTATTTAGACCTTAACCAAAACAAAAATTATTGACAATATCAGATAATACCCCAAAGGATAATCCTTTATAAAAAGAAATACTACTCTTAATCTCCAAAATTCAACAAAAAGAACCCAAGGTTCAAGAAGGACCATTAAATAAACAGTTATCCATAAAATTCTTCAAAGTAATTCAAACTAAGAATGAAACCCAAATATCTAAAGGATTTAATCACATAGTCTTCCAAGATAAATCTTAACATTTATCTCCAAATAACATCAGTTACTCTTAATGTCTCATATTGAAAAGTAATTCACCTAATCCATATCAACCGTGATAGGTCAATAATTTGCATAGATAACCCAAAATCAACTTATTCTTGATTCATAAAATCGTCTAACTAAAAATAATTTTTCATACCAACTAGGGACTTCACGTAGTCTAGTGGTAGGCAATAAATACCAGTTGCACTTTAGTTGTGGGTTTGATTCCCGTAGCTTCATCCGATGCGATGGGTTGTCACACAATCTGCGTGTTGTCCCTTTTAAAAAACTATATAATTTTATAACATTCTCAAAAAGAGATGAATTAATCAAAAATAACCATAACATATTTTGACTATAAAGGTTATCTAATAACTTTCATTTTTCATCCCAAAATGTATTAACCAGTAATTACCTCAAATTCAAGGATCAGAGAAACCAAAATGGTTCTTTATAACTATATCCAAAAAAGAAAATATAATTATTCCATTAAAAAAATTCATATATCAAACATCAGGGTTACATATACTATAAATAGTCTTCTAATGTAATATCATCATCCAAAGAGCCTTAATACTGTTAAGAAATTCACCATCCTAAAATCTACCATAAATCTTGAATCTCGTATATGTTGAATTCTTACTCATTCAATATTATTCATGATCCATTAACCATTCCATTCCTACTTATTCTGAAAAACTTCAATCTGAAAAACAAAATCAAGAATCATATCCTAAGATTAAATAATAGGAAAACATATGTTAAGAAATAATCCATACATTTCATTGTCCATTGTTAGTTTCTTCATCCTCAATCGGAATGGAATTAGGCATTGGTAAATGAAAATTTGTATGATCCTGGTGATCCCATTCTCAAAACGTCTTCGTAGGAAATGTGTTTTCATAATGACCATGCACACCACATTTAAATCATTCAATTGATCCTTCAGAAAGAACTTATTTCCCTTTCCTAGATTCAACTAGAGTCTTCCTTTTTACATGACAGGTTCTTTCTTTATGACCTTCATTTCCAAATCTATAGCATCTTTTTGTCCCTTTGAAACATTTTCCTAGGTGTTTCTTTCCACATCTTTGACTCATAGGTTTTTGAAAATTCTTACCATTATTATTATTACCTGAACTTCCATAGGGATTTGTTTCTTGTATATATGATGCCTTATAAAAATCACTGAGGTTCATGTGGTTAATCATGAATCCAGATAGTTGGTTGAGAATAACCACAAGAGTTCTCATTGAATCTCTCATATCATTCAGTTTCTCATTCAGAAAACTGTCACAGTATTCTTCACATATATGGTAACTTTGGTGCCTACTAGATCCATCCATTTACTAAAACCAAAAACGTCAGTGTGAGTGTATCTGTAAAATCAACACATAATATATTATAAGGAGGGTAAATACTAAGATATACTTATTCATGTAATCTTAAACTCATTCACCTTATAAAAATAACTATGACTCTTTCTAAAATCCTCACCATTGTGGTAATGTCACTTGTGCTTAAAGAATGCCCTAACCTCTAAAGTTATCTAAACTGACCTTTAATACCAATTATAAGGCTCCGTCCTTAAAACATTACATAATCTTGAATTAAATGAATAATTCACATTGAGGATATTTTCAGGTTTAGAGTTTTAGAGAATTAGTACATAACTATTAAATCTCAATGATTATAAAGTAGACACATCTACTCAGTTTCCATTTTTCAAAAAATAAAAACTCTTGAACAAAAGAGTCATGTCTAGTTCCATGTTTTAGATAGCATGACATTTCCTTGATCTCATCCTTGGCCTTATTCCACTTTATGTCCTGTGAAAAACATTTCAAAAACTTTGGATGAGGATAAAAATCTCAGTAAGGGATATAAAAATACGGAAAGAAAACACTAGTCCATGTATACATAAGAATCAATGAAATCATACTTTACTCAAAAAATATAAGCACTTTAACATGCCTCCTGAAATCATATGATTTATCAATAACTCATAGAAATCATAAGACATAAAAGCCAAGTTGAGGCATTCATAACATTATTACATATAGAGTAACCCTCATGGTTATGTTTGGAATACCCATCATAATATATTCCCTAAATCTCTTTAGAGAAACATTAACCTTTACCTCCGTCACATTACCCAATTCATTAGAGAGCTATCTTGGGCTCACCTGCCCTAGGTTTATCATGGAACCACCCGTATTCGTAAGCAATTCTCAATAAACATAACATAATCATAAAATATAACACATGCATAAAGTAAAGATAACATTTCTACATTCCAAACTATCAAATCAATATATTCAAATAAACAATGTTTTATCAAATCATTTTCAAAACCATTTAAACAGATTGTTTTGAATCAAAGTGTACCATACAACTTTGAAGCTTTTAAATGAATTCTCATTTGAAAACATTAATGTATATATTAATAAATCCTAAAACCCATTTTTAAAACATGGTAATTAATGATAAATATTTAGAAGAATAAATCTCTAAAAAAATTAAAATGATATTTTAGTTGAAGAGTTTTTATCAAAAAAAGAGACGCTTGAATACAAATAATTGAAGAATAACTTATAATCAGAACTTTATAATATCATGATAGTAAAGTTATTCATGATATAATATGTCAAAGGATAGTAGATACACCATATAAGAGTGAATTGGTGCATAAAAATAATGAAGTCTCAGTGAAAATGTAAATTGGGATGAAATCCTTTATAAAGATGGTATCCTTAAATTAAGGATATGTCAATCACATAATTATGTGTGAAAAAAATAAATACACCAAATATAATTGTATATTAAGTGTAAAAAATCATAGTACATTCACACATATTCATAGGATGACATATTAAAAAAGTACAAGTTGAACCCAAAGAATTGAAATTGGGTTAAGAAGTTCCCTTGTAAAAATTCGACAGCCTAACAACGTCACTTTAAAATTCAGAAAATGATTTGATGAGATAAAATGGGTATATAATCACTTGGACATAAAATTTACATAAATAAGGATATATAAGAACATATCCCAACATAAGAAGATGTAATTTAAATGACCTAACAAAAAGAAGTCTTTTAAAAAGAGGAGGGTGAAAGGTTCCCTTACCGATTTGGGTAACTTTCAAAACGTACACCCCATGAAAGAAGGACTATAAAATAATGATTTAAATACCCATAAAAGAATTTATATTACACAAAGAGTATAATAATTGGTATTAAATACACCACTCAAAGGAAATAGGGGCAAATGTAGCATGACTCTCACGGGAATAAAAAGTGAGATAAAAACCTCTTACCTCATTGTAATCAATCGAGTCGTATGAACAAAAGATAATAAACACCAAATGAATCACATAATACCATTAATATAAATATAATCATGATAATATATATTAAATGTCAGTACACAACATATCACATGAAATAAATAAGTGTCGAACAATGGAAATCTCATGGAATTAAAAGCAAGAAAAAAATCCTCTTACGGCAAGTCCAACTTGTCTTGTTCGTTTCTTTATATTCATGAATAATAAACTTTGGTCAATTTATAATTGCTTAAGTAAATAATTTAATGTTTATTATTCAATTAATATCACATATTATCATGTTATAATAATTAGTTAATTGTGTGAGTTCATATCATACTTTTTGTCGATGTTCGGTACATGAGTCAAAAATAAACTTGTTTGAAAAGAATTGCCCATGTAGTTATAATTACATCATATCCATAATGGTATTAATGATTAAAATATCATATATATATAGTATATATATTTATTTTATACCATTCCATAACATTTTTATATAAAAAATGGAATGTAGCGTTCATGGAGATGGTAGGCCATATGTACGCATGAACGCTACTTTCATTTCTTTTTCATATTAAAAACATTAAAAATAAATGAGACATATATATATATTATAATTCCAGTATAATATATGTTTTATATAGGTAAAATATGTTAATTCATTACATTATTTATAAATTCCATGTTTGGCATGAACGAGTCACATCACTTGAGGGGGTGGTAGTCCACACTTTCTTGGATGAAATTATTGGAGTTTCATAACATGAAAAGCATAACGATGTGATTTAAAAAAAATCAGAAGCATATAGAAAAAATTAATACCATATGTATCATATATAAATACAGTTACATCATAATGGCCATCATGAAATGTGTTAAAATAACATTGAACAATCATCGTTTCGTGAGGCATTAATTCGCCACCCATAAAAACAGTATGTTCTTTAACCATTAGACAAAGGTGTGTGTAAGTGTAGGTATATTACTTATCATAAAAATATCATAGAATAATGAGGATACTGTTTTTATTATGGGATAAAATAATAATAAGATATTGGTGAGTGAAGAAGGAAAATAAAAGAAAGAAACTTGAGAGAAGACATTAACTCTAAATCTGGTAACTTTTATTGATTTGAGCCAAAGGCTTCCTTGGAAAGACTTCTGCCCAAAGTAAGGCTTCTAAGAGTAAGAGAGGTATGTGGAGAGATAACATGAGAAGATGTTGGATTATCCAAGGGCTTGAGAGGTGTGGGTAATGGGGTATAGGTGGGGGCATTTTATAAGAGGGAGGAGGGTCACTTTTGGAATGTCTTGAAATGTTACTTTATTATAAAATGGTTTTCGGATTTTAAAGGTCCCACAATGATATATTTCGAGGATAAGATGATAAGGGTTCGAAATCCACTCATCCAATATGTTTTAAACAAGTGAAAGTTTTCTATTTTACCTTATCGTTTCATTTTATTTAAATCATTCATTAATGAGGTAATCATTGCATCATCATGGTGTCATAAATAAGTTTATTTATTTAATGTCTAAAAATTATAAAAAAATACCATGATGTAGAAAAAATATTTTTAACATTACAATTACTATTTATAGTCTAATAAATCATTTATGTAAACAAAATTAAAATCGTTTTACTTAGGATATACAAACCTTTGTTATATTTCACTTCTTTTTAAAAAAAACTGTCATAAATGTCACTATCACACCCATGTGACTCCATGGGCCCTCAAGTTGGGTAAAAATCTTCCCATGGTCGGACATGTCTCAAAAAAGAGGATTTGAACCCATTTTGGGGTAATTTTATTTTATTATGATATTATTTTATTACCCTTAACTACCTGATTACTAATTAATCACGATAATTAAAGATAATTATCGTCATTACAATTCATAATATCCAAAAACAAGAGTCTTAATTACATAATTTGGACCTTATGATTCCAAATATGGAATCCATTTTACCAAATTCAAAACATATAAGTTTCATTAATTAATTTTATAATTAATTCCCACTTTCAAAACAAATAGCGTGTTTTAAAGTAACAATATCTATCAAAAGATTGACACTTGTTTATATGCAATTTCAAAGTGAAATAAATTCCAATGGTCACCATTGAATTAAATGGTAAAAATATATTTTAAATAATATTTAAACCCAATTAAAAATATAATCCAGCCATATAAATAAATTAGATTAAAAGGATTTTTTGAATTAAAATACAGTATTTTTCACAGTTCATAAAAAATGAACTTTATCGGAAAAATAAAAAAAATTATACAAAGTAAATTTTTATGTTTAGATTCTAAAGAAGGATTTTATTTTTTCAAATATAATATATAAAATTGACAAAAAGTATATTTAAAAAGGGTTCTCCATTAAAAGGTTGTTAATCGACCTTTTAAGGAATATTAGAATATTTATGCTTAAAATTGGATTCATTCACATTTTAAGCCTCTATCGTTTATTGGGTAATTGTTAAAATATTTAACAAACATATATAATAATTTTGTAGTTAGTTAGGTTCATTCCCGCTATTACAACGGCTAGGGTTTAACTACCATTTAAAATAATATTGTTATATTATTAGCGTGCAACTTAAGATTTCAAAGAAACTTGTTGTTGCGTATTGGGTATGCCATCGAACATAGCATCCCATTTAAAGTAATATTAATATTTTATTCACAAATATTAATAAATATAAAAATATCATATTCTTTATTTACTTGTTATTTTACAATATATATGATATTTATATCATTATTATCATTATATTAATGAGGAAATCATGATCTATATAAGAGGAACAAGTATAACAAGTCAAAACATTAGCAAAAAACAAAGAGGTTATTACCCAAAGCACAACTTTAACATAGAATTGTTAATAAGAAAGTAATATAAAGTCATAATTAAATCATATATGGTATTATATATATGAATATTGTTCTATGGTATATTAATAATAAAATAATATTTATTATACAGGAGGTTTGAATGTATACTGAGGAAGTCATGACTTGAGGTAAGGGATTTTTTCTCACTTTTATTTCTATGGGATGCATGCCTTATACACTACTTGTTTCTTATCTGTGATGTATATACTTCCCATTAATGTTTTTTTAGTATTATCCTGAATATTATGGTGTTTTCATATCCATTTAATTTTCATTCTTTCAGAGGTCATGCAATTCTACTATTTATATAGTGATAAGGGATTATTTCACAATCTCATCAATAATCAAGTTTTTTTCCTTTAAAGTAACTTACATGAATACTTAACTTCCATGTCCATGTTTTCTAAAAAATCAATTTTTTTACTATTATTCTATGAGTTTTTAAATTTATTTTTACCCATGTTTCAATTTATATGGAATGGCTGAAAATATTTTTTTTAATTTTCTAAATAAGTCTCTTTGTGACTTTACCTAAAAAAATATAAGGAAGGAATGTTTTTATCTAATATGACATAAATGGAATATTTCAACCTAATTATGCCTTAAAATTTTGAATATTATTTTAAAATTATAAAAATAATTGAATTTCCAAAGGATCTCATAACAATTGAGAAGGGGGGTTGAATTGGTTGTTCACTTTTATAAGATACAATTTTTTTTAAAACATAACCATTGAAACCTATTAAGATTTATATACTTCTCAAATATTATTAAATAATCATGCATGAAATATTAGTAACGCAAGTAAATCACACAAGATTTACAAGGTTCAGCCTTAGTTTGGGAACCAAAATCATTGTCATAGTCATTCCCATCGGTCTATAGAAAACCAGTGTTAAGAAGAAGTGAATACAACTTATGCCAACTCCCATTAAACACCTTCTATATCCTGATAGGAATGATTATTTGGACTTACATCAATTTATCATGTTTATTTATAAAAAAATTTATCCAAAAATAAATAAATAATTTTTTGAATATGCACCACAATTTCTCAGTCCGAATCCCAAACCAGATTTTGCTGGATCCAATTTTCTCAATCTAATGATTCCATATCCAATTTTATCAATACAATGATGTTGTATCCTGGATCTGATTTTTTGAGTATGATTATTCTAGATCCAATTATTTGAAAATGATAATGTCAGATCCTAGATTTGAGTTCATGAGTATGATAATACTAGATCCTAGATCTGATTTTCCCAATACGATGATTCAATATAATGAATATAGTCTCAATTATAAATACTCAAACATCTAAAATAATTCTCAATACAATTTCTCTTCAATCAAATGATACCTTTTAATTTTAATTCTCCATTTATCCACCTTTTCTGGGTATATTAATGTTTTTAATGAATAAATGATCTGATGAAGTATTCATAGGAACATAGAAAATAAATGCGAGAAACTTGAAAACATTCCCCACTTCCCCAAATCTAAAAATATTTGAAAATATATCACATTTAAAACTTCAACATTGACTTCTTCAAACCTCCTTAGATTTCTCTATGATTTATGAAAAATGGAAATTCAAGTATGGCCACTTCAATTATTTTTATATTTCTCATCTCATTATGATATATTCCTTTCTTATTACAAACTATTCATTATGAATACTCTAGAACAATTTCTTTAGTACAAAAATCTGAGTATGAAAATTTGGGTATGAAAATTTGATTATGAAAATATCAATATGATTTTCCCAGTATGAAAAATTTAAGTACAAAAATCTTAGCATGAAAATATCAATTCAATTTTTCCTATAATGATAATCTATGTACAAAAATATAAGTATGAAAATATATGTATTATTATTTCTACTATGAAAATATCTCTATAAATATCCTAGTGAGATTCTACCAGTACATTTTTATCTTCCTCAGGCTCATCAATATATTTTTCTTTCTAAGCTCATTATGATGTAATTCTCATTACTATGGAAATCCCATTATAATGGAAATCTCATTTTGGAACTCTGATATTTTTCAAACATCTCAAAAATTTCTTAAAAAGATTTTATCATGAATGTTTTCATGAGTAGTGATTACTTCTTGATCAGAAAATCATAGTTTAATTTTATTTAGAAAGTATGAAATCATTCTAGCTTCTGAATCCACATTATTCTTTCAAAACTATTTAGTAACTTCATTCTTTCTATGTTAGAGAAAATATAGACATATAGTAAACAAAAAATCCATCCCCCATTTCATTTTTAATCCAATTACTTCCTATTATCATGTGATAGACCTGAATTCAATAAATTTTATGATCATTAAATTCTTCTTCATAATTTATTTTGTGTCCAATATAGCTAAATACTAAAAAATAGATCCTAAACCATATGTCTGAAAAATAACCTCATTACAATGGACTAGGTATCATTCCTTAATAACAAAACATTCTTCAACAAAAAGTTTAGTTATCAAAAAATACAAAAAACTTTGTTAAAAATAATTCACAATGGTTCTTCAATCTCATAATTTGGATTTGTTAACAACCCTTTTTAACAACTTTTCAAAATCTCAAAAAATTTCATAGCTCAATAATAAAAATTTTATCAAAACATAACCTTTCTCAAAAGAGATTATCCTGACACCAGAATACTGGATAAAGTAATTTTTTTGAAGGAATTCCATCCCCCAGTGGTAATAATTTTTCTTTCCATGTATAAAAAAACTTTGCTCACTTTTCTTTTCAAACTTTCTTTTTCTCTACCCCAATATAGTTTTCTCAATTTCTTTTTCTATCACTTTTCTTTTTCTCTCCCCCATTTATAATAACCACATCTTCATATTCAAAATATAAATATAAGTAATAACTTATTACAAAGCTAAATTTTGTTACTTTATCTCCCCAATTTTCAATATAATACAAATCATGGTGGGGTTATTCCTTTTGATCTTGAAGTATAAAAGTTAGGAGGCTGAACATGAAGTTGCAACCTCAATTCTATAAATCATTCTATCAGCATTTCTTTTGTAAATATATCATCAATATGATACATTGTTGAAATGTATCCCAGCAAACATATTCAGCTGCAATATTCTCTTTTATAAAGTGACACTTTATATCAATGTTTCTTGATCTTTAATGTTGGACAAGATTCTTTGAAAGATAAATTGCACTCTGATTATCACAAGGTATCCTCAATTGTCTAGAAACTTTTACTTTCAAATATTCTAGCTAAACTTTCCTCCATAACATTTGAGTGAAAGCTTGAGTAGATACAACAAATTCCAATTCAGCTGTGCTCAAAGTAAATAAACTTTGTTTCTTAATATTCCAACTTACATAATATTCACCCAAAAATAATGTTCCTTCTGAGGTTTATTTTCTATCATTACAATCTATAGCCCAATATGTATCAGTATGACCATGGAACTTCATTTCACTGTTTATTTTGTATAAAAATCCATGTGAAGTTGTAATTTTTCATATCTCATAATACTTTTTTCTTCCAACATATATAATTATTTTATATTACTTTGATACCTATCACACAAAGTCACAACATAAATAATATCAGGCCTTGTGGTTGTAAGGTAAATAATACTTCCAATCAGCTTTCAAGATTCATCCTAATTCACACATATTTCGGATTCATCTTTACTCAAATTTTTAGTCATTGAAATAATATTTGAAACTTATTTCAATTATACTATCCCAAACATATTTAACAATTCCCTATCATACGTTTCCGGATATAAGAAAATATATTTTTCCTCTTGTTAAACTTGTAAGATAATGAAAAAATTAATTCTTCTAATATAGATGGTTCAAAATTCTTCTTCATTTCCCCACTAAAGTTTTTACAAAAATATTCTCTATCCACAAAAAACAATATATCATCCACATAAACAATTACAATTTAAACTCTAAATTTAACATATTTAACATATAAATTTATATCAACTTTTCCTTTTGAAATGTTCAACATTATCAAATAATTATCAATATAGGAATACCATGAATGTGGAGATTATTTTATCCCATGCAATGTTTTCTTTAATTTAAAAAATAATAATCTTCATAATGTTTAAACCCACAAGTTTGTTCAATGTAAACTTCTTCCTCAATTTCTCCATTTAGGAAATATAAATTGCCATCCATCTATTGAACTTTTTAATTATAATGAACATCCACTGCAAGAAACATTTGAATAGTTTCTAGCTTGTAATGGGGGAAAATATTTCATCAAAATACCCACCTTACACCTATTCTTATCCTTTAAAAAATAGTATTTCTTTTTTTCTAGAAACTTCTCCATGCCCATTCAATTTTTTTCTATAAACCCACTTTGTTCGAATAACATTTCTTTCTAACCTTGGAACAAGATACCATGTTTCATTTTTCTCAATCTGATCCAAGTATTCATTCATAGAATTCACACATTATTTATGTTGAATAGCCTCTGAAACTGATTATGGATCAAATTTTGTGATAAGTGATGTTTTATTTTCTAATCTCATCTCCCTTATATTTCAATTTTTCTGCTTCATTCTCATCCATTCCAATTCCATTGATTTTTAAGGAACCATCATTCCCAAATTTAACTGCTCCTCTAAAATGACTTTCAAAATATTTAAAGATTTGTATATGACATGTAATATGTGAATAACAACCATTATCAAGTATTCATGGTTTGTTAATTTTCCATTCTTTCAAGTCTGTCTCACAAACCAAAGCTCTTTCTTCAAATTTCTCATTTCCATCTTCCTTTTTCTTTTCCATCATAAATAATGTGTTATGGAATAAGGGTTATACATATTTTGGAATGATGACCAGTCTGGTTACATATTCAACAAACTTCTTTCGAACATTCAAATTGATTTTCTTGGGATGTTTCAAATATCTGGATAATTCACCTTTTCAGTTTTCTATTAGTTAGGAAAGTTACTCATTCTACATTCACTATTTCGTCCAATTTTTGCAAACCTTCATTGGGTTATAGATAAGTTGTGCCAATAATTATAAGCTATATTATCATAGATTCCACAACATTATAAATAAAAATAAGATCTTGAATGTCTATTCAAGAAAGATATTTCTCTATAGAAACATTATTGAGGTTAGGAACTTCTTTCAAATATAACATACTCAGGATGTGGACCATCTTTTCTTTTGAATAGATTTTCTAATTTTATTTATTTGATTGGTTTATAACATATTTTCTCTATCCAAGCATTCTTAATACTTTTTCCGGAACCTATAATGTTAAAATAATTGGATGAAAAAATATATTTGGTAAGAAAAAGTATCACCTGATAATTTTATTGATCCTTCTAATCAACTTTAGAAGTTTCAGATTTTACTTTTGAAGATTTGTTAAAGTTTCCATTCATCTTCCTCAAGGTACTTTCAGACACAAGAAGTTTTTAATGAAACTTGTTAACTTATTCTTTCTTATCTTCCAGCTTCTTACTAAGATATTCAATTATCTTTCCCTATTCACCGATTCTAATTTGTAAATTAAAATATCCTTGATGTATTAATCCTCCTTCATGTTGACATATTTTCTTCCTTTTTTGACTTCTTCACACTATTTATTTATCATTATGATTTATTTCTCGAGAGATTGGTTTTTATTAAGACATGCAAGAAGCTCTACTCTGATTTGATACTCTCTATTAGATTCTACACCACCTACCTCACTCCCCAATGAGTCTTTTATTTTCTCAACTTTTGCAATGAAGGTTCTTAATTTTTCTAAACTTTAAACTTCAAAATAATTTTTATTAGTTGAGTCCAATTCCACTTTCTTACTCTTTGTTTCTAGTAAATGTATTATTATATTTCTTGGATGGATTTTCTTCTTTGTCATTTTTGTTCCACTTCATTCATCGAGGTTTTTTATTTGAATCTTCTTTATATGCTCCAAATTTTTTCTTGGGTAAATTCTTAGAAAAGTGTCACATTCCCCTACTCTCAAGAAAATTGAGAATAAGTTTCCTCTATACTTTCCTCTTCCTCTTCGATAGTTCTTTCAAGTAAGAGATGTGATTTTTTCATTTAACTCATCATCCTCTTTATCTTCAGATTCACAAAGATCATATTCTTCAATATCTTGGATTTTCATCTTTCCCATAGCTTCAAAAGACATTTCATCATTCATCTTATTTTTAACCATTTGATATTTCCTCATTTCAGAATAAACAATAAATTTATGAAATTAATAAAGAGATAAATCATCCATATCTTTTAAATAATAAATTTTAGAATCAATCCTATCTGGAAAGTTTCTCATAATTTTCTTCAAAATCTTGGAATCTTCCAAGACATCTCTGAATCCTAGGATGTTTCAAAAAAATTAACTTACTCTGGTAATGTATTCATAAATTGTTTATTCATCTCACATTCTGATGTCTTCATTCTTACTATTCCAGATTTTTTTCTTTGCTTCCTTAAATTTTTTATTCCCTTTTAAAAAAAATTCTACCTTACCCCACATACATTTTAATGTTTTGAGACCCATCGCCTTCTAATAAAAATTCTCTGATAAAGAAATAATTATTTCATTTCTATAATTTACATAAACTTATATATTTCTCTTATCAGTAAAAATTATAGGATAATCCTTCTCAATAGGTGTAAAGACAATATTAGCAACATCAATAACTTCCCAGCCAAGAGATAGGAGATAAAGAGTCATCCTATTTTTCCCTTGATAATAATTCTTCCATTGAATGTAAGAATTCCACTACTATTGACAGAATTGATATTATCCATGATAAGGATTAAATAAGGGAAACTTTACTTTGATACCAATTGAAGTTCCAAATGATAGAATAAAAACTGAGAATGGGGGGTTGAATTAGTTGTTCACTTTTATAAGTTTCAATTATTTTTAAAACTTAACCCTTGAAACCTGTTAACATTTATATCCTTATCAACTCTTAGTAAATACTCATGCATGTGATAGTCGTAAATCAAATAAATCACAAAATATTTATAAGTTTCAACCTCAGTTTGAGAACCAACATCCTTTCCATATCCATTCTTGTGAGTCAATGGAAGTCTACTATTAAGATGAAGTGAATAAAACTTGTGCCATTTTTTGTTTGACACCTTTTATATCCTAATAATAATGATTATACTGACTCAAATAACTTTAAAATTCATTCTTATAACAAAATTTATCCAAAAATAGAATAAATACATTGTTGAATATGCACCACCATTTTTCAGTCTGAATTCTCATTCTGATTTGGATGGATCCAATTTTCTCAATAAGATGATGTTGGATTCAATTTTCTCAATACATTGATGCTGGATCTAGGATATGATTTTTTAAGTATGATGATTCTGGATCAAATTCTCTGAATATGATCATTCTAGATCCTATAACTAATTTTATGAGTATGATAATACTGGATCCAAGATCCAATTTTCCCTATATGATGATTCATTATATTGAATTCATTCTCAATCATCAATACTAAAAATTATGCTAGAATTATCAATACAATACTTCTTCAATCAGATGGAAAATTTTAATTTTAATTCTTCATCACTCTACCTTTTTTAACACTCTAAGCTTCCACAGTACGCTTCTCTTTGAATAATACAATAGCGTGTGTTGTACGCAACTTCGAGTTCTACCACACCACAACCAATCAAACTAGCCATTATGAATAGTAATACACAGTTTTTGAAATTTTATAAATTTTATCATTCAAAATGGACTTCATTTTTGGATTCAAAATATCGAAATTACCTTAGGATTAATTTTTGGAATTTTACTGAAAACTTTCTATTTTTGATGAATAGTGAAGAACCCTGAGTTATAGTTTAATACCGAATTTTTATTGAAATAATTAATTATTTTATTTAAATGTATTTTAGATCTAAATAGATACATAATACCTATATAAGTTCAACATAATTCATTGGAGTCAGTTTATAATAATTTTAGATATATAAAAATTTTATTGAACTTTTCACCGTCTTTTACCAACCTCCTAGGAGAATTTGCAAATTCTCATAAAACATAATTTTACCTCTTCTGTGATTGGAATTTCAAAAATCTGAGAGACACGATTGATATTAGTTAGTAAAATGTGGTTGCATAAGATAATAATAATTTTTGGTGAATAGTATCTTTTGACTTTTATTTACCACGGTTAAAAGTAAATAGGGTAATTAAGGGTAAAAATGATATTATTATTACCCTAACTATCACGAACCATCCTCAGGGACCATGCCGTAACTACCCCAAACCCGCCTTCCATAGGCCAGGGACTGGCGACTAGCACCAAAGGCATAAATCCCAATAAAAAAGGAAGGCATTACCTTTATAAAAGTAAAAAACACAACAGAGTACAAGCGGAAGAAAACACTAAGTACAAAAAAGTGCTGAAAAGTAAATGGGCCAGAATACAAACCCAACTGAAAAGTACAACTACAACTAAATGAAAGTAAAACAGAAAAGACAAGTAGCTGGAAAAATAGAAGTATCTCATGGGTCGTCCTCCTCGAATCCTACCTGAAGGGTAGGTACAGATAGCTTCTTCAACGCTCTCGCCCGTCAACCTCCTCCGAGTACCATATCATCGTGAATTCCACCTCCGGATACTGACTCGTCATGAGGTCCACCTCCGGTTACTGACTCATTGTGAGGTCCACCTCTGGGTACCATCCAGTCCTCGAATACTCAGCCTCCGTCTGCGATGTCCGTCGTCTGCTACCAACACAACGAGGTGCGGCTATAGCCCATGCAGGGGTGAGTATAACTATAATCAGTAGGGACCCCGAGACCCTCAAGGTCTCACTAATCCAACAAGGATAACCAGAAAGCAGGATCTAAATAGATAACCATTACTTAGGTATAAGCCCATTGTTATACCTAAGTTATCAAGTAACCCATCTCAATCAAGAGGTATCACAAAGATATGAAGTCGATGGATAAACACTACTTAAGTATATTCCCATACATATACGTAAGATATCAAGTAACCTATCTCAATCATGAGGAAAAAACTCAAAGGTCAATGACTCACCTCAAACCAGTATTTTCATTATCGAAACCGCAACTGCTGAAGAGCTCCTCCTCTGTCGAGTACACTGATCCGGTCACGACTCTGAGGCACTAATCACTAACCTTAGACTACTGAGGTACTCCTCCTATCGAGTATCGCGGGTCAGCCACCCAAACATAGTATTGCTCCCCGTCAGGGTCTGCCACCCAAACACAGTAGTGCACCCCCCCCCCCCCTAATAGCCTGCCGAGGTACTCCTTCTATCGAGTACCGCGGGTCTGCCACCCAAACACAGTAGTTCTCCCCACCATGGGTCCGCCTCCCAGACATAGTAGTGCTCCCCACTGGACTATACAAGTCACTCTGACTCAAATCGAACAAGCAGTCATCAGGTCTCATCCCGATACACGGTCTCCGTACTCCGTACACTCGTCTCCGGGAGGGTCCTCTCCACGAGCTACAGGTTGATACTCCATGTATCACAAATTCCCATAAAGAAGTATCTAAAAGGACTGCATCGTCCTAGGGGTCTCAACACAACAGATGGTGCGTCAATCAGACGCCCAGTCTGTGAGTTATTAGCCTTTTAGTCCTGTGGGCCCGGCCCAGCGTGGTGGTCCGGCCTACGACCCGGCTCGAAAGCCAGTCGTGGGGTTCAAAGGAGGGGTACCGCCCCCTTGTCCCCAAACGACGGACCACAGGGTCTGCCTAGCTGAGCTGCATGGGGGTTTTGAACCCCCGGACTCCCTGGAAATGGTCGGCCTTAATGGTCGGCCGTTGTGGCTGTCGCGGGACCCGCCGGCCCCACCTCCTGCTGCTCCAGCGGCCGTCCGAGCCCGGCCGCCTCATCTGAACTGCCGCGGCCTTAGTCCATGGCCCATATCTGATGGGCGCGGTGCGACGGTGTCGCACACCTCCGTCGTGCCCCACCCCGGCCGCGACCCTCCATGGTGCTCTGGCGTGGCGCAACGGCATCACGCCCCTCTGCCGCATCCCGCTCTTGGCTGTGACCTCCTTCAGCTTCACCGGCACGGCGCGACGGTGTCGCGCTCTTTCGTTGTGGCCCGCTCCGGCCACGGTTCTCTCGTTTCCGCTCGTTTCAATGGCATCGCGCCATCTTCGCCTCAACGATCCACGAAGATCGAAAAGAAAAAAAAAGGAAAGGAGGATCGACCATGTTTTTGCGGTCCAACCTCCTCCCGTTATAATAATAACAGGTGGTCATATATTAATTCACAAAGATAAATAACAAACTTAATTGAAGAAAAACCCCTACCTCAAAAGAAGTTCACAGAAGCTAGCATCGCGAGGGTGGTTTCGATGATGGCATTGGCGTGCGTCCAAGGAGGGGATGTCATCTCACACTGACTGCGGAGTGGAGAAGAAACGGTACGTCGATCTCTCCTTGTGGTGACGGCGTTCTTCGTCGAAGTCTTGACATTCTTCAATGAAGGTGATGGAGTTCTTCAGAAATAACTCAAGATCTCTCTCCCCTTTTTCTTACCACAACAAAATCCAACCAAAATAAAATAAGGCTTTGCCTTATTTTATTTACTATTGTAAAAAATTCAAAACTTCAAAATTCAAATTCACATTATTAATTAATCTTGAGTAGACTAATTAATTGGACGACATACTGTAAAATTTAATGAGGGGTTAGAGGAGTTAAAATAATTTGAAGTGGTGGAGCTCGTGTGGGTCTTGCCTCACAAATATCCTAACAAGAGGAGTTAGGATCTAGTGGCTCCCACCCCCATCCCCATACTTAGGATAAAACCACATATAAAAGAGAAATAAAATTGTAACACAATTTTATTTCACTTTACACTTAATCCTATTTTTTTTAAACAACTCCTCCTGAGCAAACTCAAATCTAGTGAAGGTCTTCTTAAGAAATTACTGGCATTGCGGTTTCATCGGTGCCCCCGGATTTCGATTCCAAGCACCGGTTCAAAAGTTATAAAAACCCACTCGTTCAATTACTGAACGTACCCAAGCTAACTTCGTAAATTGATTTAGGGCACACCGGGCCTTGGAATCAGGTGCCGTCAGAAACTGCGTACTCATAAAATCCCAAAGAAATTAAGAAAAAAATTTCCTTCAAATTTACAGGCCTTTACATTACTCCCACCTCAGGGCTTTACATCACCGTAAAGCTTCAACACACACTAGGGAATACAAAGTGGTACTGAGCACGCATCTGAGCCTTCCGCTCTCATGTTCTCTCCAAGAGGTTCTTGTGCTACCAGTGAAATCACACCTGAGAAATCGACTGTCCACATAGGACCCACTCCTGTCAATCCTCGATCTCCACTAGAACCTTCGTTCATGTCGTGCTGTCATCAACATCCAACTCCTTATGGTCGATGATGTGTGAAGGATCGTGCACGTATCTCCTCAGCTGAGATATGTGGGTGACATCATACACCCGGTGCAACTGAGGTGAAAAGGTCAAGTGACAAACCACCTCGCCTACCATGCCGAGGACCTAAAAAGGTCTGTTGAACCTCAGAGATAACTTGCCTCCTCAACCACATCTTCGTAAACCTCATCGAGGTGAGACCCATATAAGGACGTGATCACCATCCACGAACTATAGAGGCCTCCATTTCCTGATTAGAATTGAAACTCAAAACTCCTGTTTCCATGAGGGTAAGGTTGACTGACTCAAGATTGATCGACCGCACCCTCATGTTCATGAGTTTATCTTGTGCTTCCTGGGGTTTCCTTTTCGCCGGCCTAAGAAAACCCATCCCAACGTTGTAGATAAACTACAACCTTTTTTCCTAATACAGTCAATCTGAGTATGAACTGTGAATCCAATCCATACCCAGACCAACGTCGTAAGGCCTCGACGCTGC
Source organism: Viscum album (assembly GCA_963277665.1). Lineage (NCBI taxonomy): Eukaryota > Viridiplantae > Streptophyta > Magnoliopsida > Santalales > Viscaceae > Viscum > Viscum album. Next base: position 251,848,578 of record OY728120.1, on the reverse strand, counting down.
CACCAAGAGATTCCAACTGAAACTCTCGCCTCGAGGGTCATATCACACTATCGGAGTAAGTGTGATTATGGAGTCTCCTCCCAAAGGTATCTCCATACGTGAGGGTCAGGTCAATGGCTTACCGGAAACTCTAGGTCTGGGATAAGATTCGTGGGAGGAAGGAATGATTTGTATCAACGTCTGTTGTAACAACAGCTAGAAGTGGACACAGACTGTCCCTCAAATCATTCTTAGAGCCATTGGGTCACAACCCTTGGCCACATGCAGCTACTCTTTTTCCCTGCCCTCCGGCTCCCTGAGCCTGGCGGGGTCATCAATGGCGGGTGGTTGTAACATTTTGAAATGTACACCACCTCATGCGGCTCTCCTAGCTCTACCTCCACGTCTGCTGCTACACAGACTCATCTATCCTTATCACTTCTTCTTCTTAAAACATTTTACATGCCCGAGTCTCTGATACTGGCGCCAGTTTCCTGGTTCTTACTGCACTATGCAGTCTTCATCCGCTCTTGGATGATCTGCACCTTCTCCATCATAGATCGTACCATATCTGGTCGGTAGTATGTTTGCCGACATGGTAAGTTGTTCAATGACCACCCTTCTTCACCTACGATCTGTAAGAGCTTATAAGATTTATCCTTTGCTGAAAAGAGAAATCTGGTCTCATCCCCTGGATGAACCACGTTCTTTGCCTAATATAGTCAATCCTGACATGAATGATGCATTCATGCCATGGACGACGTCGTAAGGCCTCGACGTTACTACTATAAGATCCAACCGTCACTATCGCCTCCAAGGGTCGAGTCACACTGTCGGCATCAGTGTGAGGTCACTGGTTCTCCTCTAGTAGAAATCTCGTAAGTGGGGGTCAAGTCAACAGTTTTAACCGGGACCTCTCTGTATCAACCAAACAAAAGGATAGGAAAGTAAACATCAAAAAGATAAGTGTCTTTTATTACTGTTGATCGAAGTACAAAGACACAAATACAACAGCAACATGGAACTAGAAGTACCAAGAACAAAAGGAATCCACTAGTTCTGCTCCTTTACACCTGCTTCCGGAGCACTATTGCCTTGTCCACCACTCGGTTGTTGCTCAAGCACCCACCGCTGCTTCTGTCACGGTGGCTCCTCCAATGCCTGCGGATCAACTGTGCGGGGAGTCGGACAGTCACGTGCCATGTGACCCTTCTTACCACATGCATAACACTTCCTACTCCTCGTATGGATGGCGCTGTTTTGTGTGCCTCGCACAACCAAAACTGTATCCCGAGGTCGCCCACCTGCTGCTCTGGTCCTCTTGGACCCATGCATCATCTTTCTACTGCCCACAGATGATTCAGCTACTGATGGAAAATCCTGTGGCAAAGTAATTAGCTCCTGAGCATGCTTGGTGTGTAGAGTCACCGTTATAATCTCCATCCTAAAGAAGGTCTCGAAGTATTCCCAGGTGAAGGTCATCTCATCGCAAAACTAGAACATGTGGTTCCACCACCTCTCAGCTGCTCCCTGGAAGATGCTAACAACTTGGTACACCATCAAGTCTGCGGGTGTCCCAGCTGTGTGGAGGGCTCATTCTACAAACTCTAGCCAGTGCCCAACCGTCTGAAAATATGACTCACCTCGAAATTTCGGAGGCCTCTGATGCTGGAACTCGTGCATAACGCTCAAGCCTCGTGCACTCTCTACTAGTGTCTCAACTGGTGGAGGGACCTGTCCTGAGGCCTCGCTACTCGGTGGGCTATCATCGCACTTTCCACTCAGTACCCACGCTGTCTGACTAGGTGAAGACATCCTGAAAGAAATAGATGTGACATGGTCAAATGATTATACCTAGTTATCTTACCTGGTTTGAACTATTTTAAAAGAAACTTTTTAAAACACACATGCAATCAGTGTTTTCTTACATTTAGTCAGAAATCAGAAGTTAGGGTCCTGGTGTATGGATATTTTGGCCGCTCGTACCAACACTAGACTCCCTGAACTGAAGACCACTCTTAGTACCCTTAACACTATTTCTTCATAGAAAAGAAATATCAGAGTCCTAAGTTCTACAGTAGAACCGACTCCTCTGATACCAAATTGTCATGACCCGTCCTCGGGGCCCTTGTCGTGACTATCCCAAGCCCGCCTTCCAGAGGCCAGGGGCTGGAGACTAGCAACAAAGGCGTAAATCCAAAAAAAAAGAGAAGGTGTTGCCTTTATAAAAGTAAACAACACAACAAAGTACAAGCAGAAGAAAACACTAAGTATAAAATAAAGTGATGAAAAGTAAATGGGCCAGAATACAAACTCAACTGAAAAGTACAACTACAATAGAATGAAAGTACAACAGAAAAGACAAGCAGCTGGAAGAATATAAGTATCTCCTAGGTCGTCCACCTCGAAGCCTACCTGAAGGATAGGTACAGATAGCTTCATCAATTCTCTCACCCGTCAACCTCCTCTGAGTACTGTCTTGTCATGAATTCCACCTCCGAATACTGACTCTTCATGAGGTCCACCTTCGGTTACTGACTCGTCGTGAGGTTCACCTATGGGTACCGTCTAGTCCTTGAACACTCGGCCTCCGTCTGCGCTGTACTTCGTCTGCATCCAACATAATGAGGTGCGGGCATATCCCATGTAGGGGTGAGTATAACAATACTTAGTAGGGACCCCGAGACCATCATGGTCTCAATAAATCCAACAAGTATAACAACAAAGCAGGATCTAAACAGATAACCCTTAATTAGGTATAATCCCATAGTTATACCTAAGTTATCAAGTAACTCGTCTCAATCAAGAGGTATCACACAGATATGAAGTCAATGGATAACCACTACTTAGTTATATTCCCATACATATACATAAGTTATCAAGTAACCCATCTCAATCATCAGGAAAAAACACAAAGGTCAATGACTCAGCTCAAACCAGGATTTTCATTATCAAAACTACAACTGCTGAAGAGCTCCTCCTCTGTTGAGTACACTTATCCTATCACGACTCTGAGGTGCTTCTCACTAACCTTAGACTGCTGAGTTACTCCTCCTGTTGAGTACAACAGGTCAGCCACCCAAACACAGTAGTGCTCCCCATCGGGGTCTGCCACCCAAACATAGTAGTGAACCCCCCCCCCCCCCTAATAGCCTACAGAGGTACTCCTTCTGTCGAGTACCGCGGGTCTACCACCCAAACATAGTAATTCTCACCACCGTGGGTCCTCCACCCAAACACAGTAGTGCTCCCCACTGGACTATAAAAGTCACTCCGACTCGAATCGTACAAGCAGTCATCGGGTCTCAACCAGCCACACGGTCTCCGTACTCCGTACAATCATCTCCGGGAGGGTCCTCTCCACGAGCTACAGGTAGATACTCCAAGTATCACAAATTCCCACAAAGAAGTATCTCAAAGGACCGACTCATCATAGGGGTCTCAATGCAATAGACAGCGCATCAATCGGATGCCCGGTCTGTGAGTTATTAGCCTTTTAGTCCCACGGGTCCGGTTGGTTTCGTGTACGAACCAACCCAGCCATATCTCTACTGTACCCTGAAACTCTCGTAGGATATACTCACAGGGACTATTTCTCAACGTGATTACCAACGCCGCTGACGGTTCATCAAATGGACGTCCGGTCTGAAAGTTATCGGATTTTCCGTTCCAGGGGCCCGGTTGAATTTCGGGTACAATACAACCCAGCCATATCCCAAATGCGTCCAAACAATCGGTGAAGTTTACCACAAGAACCTTATCATCAAGAGGAATCCAACAAAGTCGACGGCACGTCAATCGGACGTCCGGAACTCAAGTTATAAGTGTTTCCACTCTGAGGGCCCGGTTGGTTTCGGGTTCAAACCAACCTGGTCATACCCAAAGTTCTCTGAAACCTTGAGTGTAATATATCGTAACGACTATCTCGATCCAAGGATCCCAATGCCACTGACGTTGCATCGATCGGAAGTCTGTAGCCCAATATATGGGTGTTCGAACGAAACTGCCCGAAAATAACGGGTTTGGGCTCGGTCCGACCCTGCCCAATACCCGATGGGTTGGGCCGAACCAGGACGACCCGACCCGGGTCCATGTCCGGCCCAATCGGGCGCGGCCCGAACCAGTGTGGGCGGTCTGTCCCGATGCAGGTGGTCCGGCCCAGCGCAGCAGCCCGGCTCGGAAGCCGGCCCCGGGGTGCGAAGGTGGGGCACCGCCCCCTTGTCCTGAAACGGCAGACCGTGGGGTCCGCCTAGCTGAGCTGGCTGGGGGTTTTGAACCCCCGAACTCCCTGGAAACTATCGGCCTAAATGACCGGTCGTTGTGGCTATCGCGGGACCCACTGGTCCCCCCTCCTGGTGCTTTGGAGGCCGGCCGAGCCCAGCCGCCTCCTCTAAACTGCCGCGGCCTTAGGTCGCGGCCCTTGTCCGACCGGCACAGCGCAACGGCGCCGCACCCGTCCGCCGCAGCCCGCCCTAGCTGCAGCCCTCTATGGTGCTCCAGCGTGGAATGGTGGTGCTGCGCCCCTCTGCCAAGGCCCGCTCTTGGTCGCGGCCTCCTTCTGCTTCACCGGCGCAACGCGCCGGCGCTGCGCTCCTTCACCGCGGTCGTGGTTCTCTCGTTCCTGCACGGTGCAACGGCACTGCGCCGTCTTCACCTCAACGATCCACGAAGATCAAGAATAAAAAAATGAAATGAGGATCGGCCGTGTTTGTGCAGTCTGACCTCCTCCCGTTATAATAATAACAGGTGGTCATATCTTAATTCACGAAGATAAAGAACAAACTTAATTGAAGAAAAACCCTTACCTCAAAAGAAGTTCGCGGAAGCTATCGTCACGAGGGTGGTTTCGATGACGGCGTCGGCGTGTGTCCAAAGAGGGGATGGTGTCTCACACCAGCTACGGAGAGGAGAAGAAATTCTACGTCGATCTCTCCTTGTGGGGATGACATTCTTCGTTGAAGTCTGGACGTTCTTCAATGAAGGTGATGGAGTTCTTCAGAAATAACTCATGAGCTCTCTCCCCTTTTTCTTCCCACAACAAAAGCCAACCAAAATAAAATATGGTTTTGCCTTATTTTATTTACTCATGTGAAAAATTCAAAACTTCAAAATTCAAACTCACATTATTAATTAATCTTTAGTAGACTAATTAATTGGATGACATGTTAGCAAATTTAATGAGGAGTTAGAGGAGTTAAAAGAATTTGAAGGAGTGGGGCTCGTGTGGGTCCCACCTCACAAATATCCTAACAAGAGGAGTTAGGAGCTAGTGCGTCCCACCCAAATCCCCATACTTAGGATAAAACCACATAGAAAAGAGAAATAAAATTGTGACACAATTTTATTTCACATTTCAATTAGTCCTCTTTTTTTTAAACAACTCCTCCCGAGCAAACACAACTCCAGTAAAGGTCTTCTTAAGAAATTATCGGCACTGCGGTTTCATCAGTTCCCTCAGATTTCGATTCCAAGCACTGGTTCAAAAGTTAGAAAAACCCTTTCATTCATTCACTAAACATAACTGAGCTAACTTCGTAAATTTATTCCAGGCACACTGGGCCTCGGAATCAGGTGCCTTCAGAAACTGCGTACTCGTAAAATTCCAAAGAAATTAAGAAAAACATTTCCTTGAAATTTATGGGTCCTTACACTAACACATACCCTAATTCTATTGGATAAGTATAATTATACCAAAAAAACCTTAGGAATAAAATATTAACCTCTTTGGTCCACTTGGTTTAGATTAGGATACTTATTATTATTATTTTTAAAGAAGAGTTCAAAGAGTTAAAATAAAAGTTTAATAAATAAAAAAAATTTAATATAGAGATATACATAAGAAAAATTTGACTATAAATATTCATTAGAAATATAAAAAGATTTCATACATAATGGTATTTTATTTTTATTTTTTAGACATTAAATAATTTAATTTATTTGTGACACAATGATGATGTTGTAATTACCTAATTAATGAAATATTAAAATAATTGATATTATAAATATCCAAATAAATGTAATTTGGGACTTTTTATGAATTAAACTAATTTTCTAGGTTAACAAGACATATTAGGTTTGGTTAGATTAATTTTTGTTTAAGTAATAATGAAATTATGAATTTATAAAAAACAAAATACCAAATAGTGTCAAAATTGACATAAACGAGTTTTTAAAACAAATATTATATTATTAATTGATATTATAATCTGAAAAAATATAAGGTTCGTCCAAATGACTTATATAATAATAGGTGAATCATTAATTAACCACTTGGGGTTCTCTTGGAAGTATATAGTAAGTTTATTAACCATATAATATAAAAATACAACGAGACATGGTAAATGTCAAACTATTTAACTAAGAGTTAAATCTAAAACATAAAGTTAATATACTGACCCAAACCTATCTAAAACCTATTTATTGAGTGTTTTTTGACCTATACCCACCTTAGTCTTTATATAATCCATTTTGGAGGCATTATAAACCGAAAATTATTTTATTATAAAATAATATTTCTAGATTTTCCTAAGGTGCCCCTCACCCATCTTATAAAAGAGAAACTCCCCCCTTCTCTCTAATTCACACCATCAAAGCCATTTGGTGTTGGAACCAGGGTCTTCACAGCATGATTTGGCGTTTGGTTTGTGTTTGTTGTCAATCCTCAGTGGAATTTCAGAATGTGTTCCATCAAAGAGATCATACCGTTCAAGCAGACAATAGTAGTGAAGATGGCGCCGTTTCCCAGTGTTTGCAAAATTTTTGGGCCTGAAAAATCGGAAAATGAAGAAAAGTGTTTTTGGAAAAGAGACTTGCGTGCCATGTACTTGAAGGAGAGGAATCTTGTGCACCATATTTTTTTCATGATCAGAACATGTGAAAATGACAAAGGGATAAGGGTCGCGCAAGTTTTGGGTTGGTCGCGCAAGTGACCTGCGCGCCGTGAAGATACTTGCGCGCCAATGACTAGGAGGATTGGGAACTTGCGTGTATTTTGTTTTTCAAGTTTATAACTTCAAAATATGGCAAAGGAAAGTGGTTCACGCAAGTTTGGAAGTTGTTCGCGCAAGTGACTAGCAGGGGAAGAGAGCTGCACACCGAGACTTGCGCCCCGATGGTTGACTTGCGCGCCATCGCACGGGGCGTCCAGTTTGCCTATAAATACTGGACCACCCCTCCTAATATCCAAAGGAGTTCAATACTTAGAGATTTTTCGAGCTCTCGTTGCGCAATTAGTGGAGTCACGCAAGTGGTTGTTGGGGGCGCGCAAGTATAGGCTGCACGCCGGTTGTTAGTTGCGCAACCAAGGCGGTTGGGGAGATAAAGGCGCAACATCGTGCAAGTTCGAAGTTGAAAGAGGTAGTGTCGCGCAAGTTGTTTTGTGTCACTGGTGCGCCAGGATTGTGAATTTCATGTCAGGCTTGGAGAAGCGCGCCGGTGTTATTAAAGTACATTTGTCCTCTTGAAGCTGCACAAAAGCTGGAAGATTGCCCGGTACGCTCAGCACAAATTGATATTCAACTTCTGGTGAGAATTGGACTTCAATAGAGCATCTACATAAAACAGAGGATGCATTATTATGTAATGATGAAGAGACCTTCATGTCTATAAACTGAGTGTGACTTCACCAATGGCAGTGAGCTAGGGGGAGACAACGGGAGTGACCCGAGGGAAGCAATGAGCTATCCCTGAACCTTTGTAAAGGCAGTGAGCCTGGGACAAAGTGTTTGTGCCCAAACCTTTGTAATCCACATCTAGTGAAGATTAGTGGAATTGGGTATGACCGACAACTTGTCGGCGTATGCTCCTTGGAAGTAGCCCTTAGTGGTGAACCAAGTAAAAAGTGTTGTGTCTTCTCTATGCATGTGAATGTTTTCTTTCTAATCATAATCATCATACAGGTTCAAAAAGTTCCTACCAACGTGGGAAAAAGATCCATCACATTAAAAGAAAAAGTTGTCCCCCTGATTCACCCCTCCCCTCTCAGGGTGTCCTGGGGTCCTTCAAGTGGTATCAGAGGGTAAAGGTTGCTGGTGTTGAATCTATCCTTTTTCTTCATGGAAAATGCAGTCAATATCAGGGGAGTCCCTCACTTCGATGGAAGTAATTTCCAGATCTGGAAAAATAGAATGAGATCTCATCTAAGATCACTTGGAATGGAAGTTCTCTTTTCTATAGTGCAAGGAATACAAGTCACTGATCCAACAGGCCTAGCTATGACTGAAACAGATAGGAAAATTCTTGATACAGATTCTAAAGCACAGAATGCACTCACTACAGCTCTTTCTGATCAGATCTACCTAAAGGTAATGAATTTCACCTCAAAAAAATGCATGTGGGATAAACTCGAGAATATTTATGAAGGAGATAGAAAAGTGAAGGAGGAGAAACTACAAGTGCTGCACAATCAGTTTGATGATCTGAAGATGCATCCAGACAAGAATGCAGACTCTTTCTTCAATCGAATTACTGAAGTGGTTGGTGCTATTCGGGGTCTAGACGAAGAAATCAAAGACATTGATATTGTAAAGAAAATATTAATAAGACTTCCACCTCTGTATAATGCAAAGGTGTCAGCCCTTGAGGAAAGAGATCTTTCCAAACTTTCTCTAGATGATCTACTGAGTAGCTTAGTAACATATGAAATGAGAGTCAAACCAAAAGATGCTACGACTCGGGTGAGCAAGGAAATGGTATTCAAGTCCATGGATAAACTGAAAATCTAAAAATATAGTAGTGGTGGATGTGAAGAAGAAAAAGAAATTATTTCTCTCATTGCAAAGAAGTTCCAGAAGGGGAAAGGGAAATTCAAAGGGAAGTTACCTCTCGCATGTTTCCGTTGTGGAAAAGTTGGGCACATTGTCTCTCAGTGATTAAGAAAGATCAATGATGAAGATAGTGAATATGAACATTTAGAGAAGCCTTAGAGAAGGTTCTTCAAAAAGGGAGACTTCAAATCTGGAAAGAAAATGCAACGGAAGAGTTTTGTCTGTGAAGAGGAAGAAGATGATAATGAATTTTGTGATGAAGAAGAACCAGAATTCAAAACTGGGAACCATGCTTCTATGATGGCCACTGTTGAAAAGTCATAAGATACTGATGGAGAAAAACAACTGAGAACTTGTGTAGATCCTGAGATGCAACTTAAGGATGCGGTCAGTAAGCTTAAGATTAAATGTAAGAGCTGCAATAAGTGGAAATCAATTGTAGAAGAATCAACCGAATACGTTGATCAACTTGAAGCTGAAATTGAATGAATGGAAGAATTTGTGAAGGTACAGTCTAAAATAATTGAATGCAATGATGATGTATTAGATCTGAAGTTGAGAATTGAAGAGCAGGCAAAGGTCATCAATGACCTCACCTCCAGACTGGATGAAAAATCCAAGACTGCTGAGGGTCTTGAGGGGGAAGTTGTTACTCTAAGGAGTAAACTGGAGACTGAATCATTTCCAAAAGAATCGAGGAAGAAAATACAGTTTGGAAGATTCTCAGATGCAGAATTACTAGCAAGATCCAAGTGTGGTTCAGATGGGGTTGGAAAAATCTTGAGTGATCAAAGACCCGCTTGCATGGGAAAGAGTGGAATTGGTTGTGAGGCTGAGACATCAACTGCTGGAAGTGAAAAGATCCAAAATAAAGATAAGATGAAAGTTGAACATGTTGAAACGTTACCTAGAGTGCCGAAAAAGGAACCCCCAGTCCAAACTAAAAGGAGAACTGAAAATTATCCTCAAACATTCAGAAATGACAAACAGTCTAACTATTCTCCCAAGGAAGAATGTATGAGGAGAAATTCAAGTGAGAAGACATTTCCTCTCATGAAGTTTCAGTTTTGTGGCTATCTGGACCATACCATGTCTTATTGTGAAGAGGCAAGAACCTATCTACAAGGAGAAGATATAGAATCCCAACAAAGGAGAACAATTTCATATCCTAATTCTTATAGAAGAAATAATTTCTATGGATATTGTTATTTTTGTTCTAAATTTGGTCATAAGTCCACTCATTGCTGGAAGAGAAGGGACATGGACACCTCATACCGAAGTTCAAGACAAGTCAAGTCTCGTCAGCAAGACAGTGTTTCTCTTTCAAACAGGTTTTCACCACTGAAAGAAGACTTTGACTATGAAAAACCTGGGTATGTGGAAGAGATAATTGAAAGGCCATCAGTTCTATATACTCAATCTAATGTCTCATGGAAGGAAAGGAAGAAGATTTAGAAATCCAACCTTGCAGAGGTGGCCCTCAAAGCTACAAAGTACAACAGTACCTGGATTCTGGATAGTAGTTGTTCATCTCATATGACAGGTAATGCTGGTCTACTAACGAATATCATAAGTAATGTTGATGGTACGGTAAGATTTGTTAATTATGGGGCTCTGAATATCATAGGGAGTGGAAGTACCGAATTAGCTAATGTATAACTAAAGAAGACTGAAGTCCTTTATGTAGATGGCCTACGTCATAATCTCCTCAGTGTGAGTCAACTCTGTGACTCAGGACTTATAGTTACATTTAATCAGAAAGGCTTCACTATCAAGGGAAAGACTGGCAATTCACTTATGAAGGGATGCAGAACTGAAGGCAACTTGTATCAGGTTGATAGTGAAGAAAATATATGTTACATGACTGTTGAAGAAGAAAACAATTTGTGGCATCGGAGACTGGGACACATCAATCCACAAGACATGGAGAAAATATCAAAATTGAGAATTGTCATGGACATTCCCAACCTGAAGCGTGAGCGTGAAAAATCTTGTGATGCTTGTATTCGTGGGAAGCTGGTCTGCAGTACATATCGGCCAAAGAAGAAAAGGGAATCTCACCTTCTTGATCTGATTCATACAAATGTATGTGGGCCAATAAATGTTGTTGGAACTCATGGAGAGAGGTACTTTGTACTATTCATAGATGGTTATAGTAGAATGGATTGTGTGATGGTCATTCACAGGAAACGACAAGTCCTTGACTGCATGAAAACATATCGGTGAATCGCTGAGAATGATACTGGACGAACAATCAAAGTGTTTCGATCTGACAATGGAGGAGAATACACGTCCATTGAATTTGAAAATTATCTAGAGAAGGATGGGATACAGAATGAGGTAGCTGTTGTGAGAACTCCACAACAAAATGGAGTTGTTGAACATAGGAATCGACAGGTGCACAACATGGCACGAACTATGCAGATTGAGAGTCGTATTCCACGACATTAATGGAAAGAGGTTGTTCAAGCTACAGTGTACATTCAGAAGCAAACAGGACTTTATATGGGTGAGACGAAGACACCATATGAATTGTTTCATGGACGGAAGCCTTCTCTAAAATACTTTCATGTCTTTGGAAGTAAATGCTTCATTAGGAACAAAGAAGGAAATCAATGGAAATATGGCGACAATGTAGATGAAGGAATTTTCCTCGGTTACTCAATGAACAGCAAAGCCTACAAATGATTCAACAAGCATTTGGGAAGGATTGTGGAAAGAATTTATGTTATGATAATTGAAGAGAAAACCAAAAATTCTTCAAGGAAGTCATATGCTGATGTGATAGAAAGTCAGGAACAAAGTGAACGTGAAGAAAATACAAATACGGAAATAGAGGAAGTTGTTCAAAACACTCAGCAGTCACATCATGATGTTGACTCGGAAGAAGAATCTGAAGAAGAAACTATGGCTGAAGAGAAAGATACTGAACCTCGCAGGAGAAATCGAAGAGCTGAGATTGATCCATCCAATATAATTGGGGACAGAAGTACACCCACTCAAACAAGAAGTATGAGAAATAACACGCAGTCTGCATTTCTATCAGTTGTAGAGCCATCCTCATTCGAAGAAGCTGCAAAGGTTGAATCTTGGGTGAAAGCGATGAATGATGAACTAGATTAGATTGACAAGAATCAGACATGGGATCTTGTCCAGAGACCCGAAGGTCACAATGTGATTGGTACCAAATGGATCTTCAAAAATAAGTTTGATGAGCATGGAAGTGTCATCAGAAACAAGGCACGACTGGTATGTAAAGGATACTCCCAGATTGAAGGCATTGATGTTGAAGAAACCTTTGCTCCAGTGGCTAGATTGGAGTCAATCAGGCTTTTCCTTGCCATGGCACTCCAAAGAGGTTATAAATTAAATCAAATGGATGTCAAGACAGAATTCTTGAATGTTGTACTTGAAGAAGAAGTCTACATTGAACAACCAGTGGGCTTTGTTTTGGGAACTGATGAAGCAAAGGTCTGCAAACTAAAGAAATATCTATATGGTTTGAAGCAGGCACCACGGGCATGGTACTCACGGCTGGATTCATATCTCAAGAAGTTGGAATTAAAAAGAGGAGGAGTTGATCACAATCTCGATGTGAACAATTCTCCAAAAGATCAATTCATGGTTCTAGTCTACATTGATGATATCATATTTGGTGGCAGCAGGAAGAAATCAGTGGATGAATTTTCCAACCACATGAAATCAGAATTTGAAATGTCTATGATTGGGGAGCTCACATATTTCTTGGGGCTACAGGTGATTCAAAAGAAGGAATACACTTTCATTTCTCAGGACAAATATGCAAGAGAGCTGCTGAAGAAGTTTAATATGCAAGACTCCAAACCAATGTCAACTCCGATTGTAGTTGGAACTAAACTTGGAAATCATGAGGATGGGGAGTCTATTGATCCCACCATGTACAAGAGGATCATTGGAAGCCTACTATACCTGATAGCGACAAGGCCAGATATTGTCTTTGCCACATGCCTTGCAGCCCGCTTTCAGAGTAATCCAAAGGAGGAACATATGGTAGTAGTAAAAAGAATCATGAGGTACATTCAAGGTAGACATAACTTCAGGTTATTTTTTTCTGCAAGCAGGGACAGTGAATTATCAGTGTTTTCTGATGCTGACTGGGCTGGTGATATAGTAGACAGAAATTCCACTAGTGGTGGAGCTTTCTATATTGGGTAGAAATGTGTTGCCTGGTTGAGCAAGAAACAATAAAGTACTTCTCTTAGTACTGCTGAAGCTGAGTATATCTCTGCCACAAAGGCATGCACTCAACTACTTTGGATGAAGCAGCAACTAACATATATTGGTGATAAGGTGCAGTAACCAATGGTGATTTACTGTGATAACAAAAGCACAATTGATCTTAAGAAGAATCCGGTTCAGCATTCTCGTACAAAACATATTGAAATACGGTATCATTTTATCAAAGAAAAGGTTGAACAAGGCGTGATTAGAATGGACCTTGTTGGAACTGATGAGCAAGTGGCTGATATCCTGACCAATCCACTATCTGTGGCTGTGTTTGAGAAGCATCGGTTGAACTTCGGTGTTCAACCACCTCCTACTGCATAAGGAGGCTTCGGAAAACCCCTCTCCCGGTTTGTTTTAACTGTTTTTATCTGTTTATGGTTGTGATGCAGGTTTATAGGGGAGATACTTTCCAGGGGGAGTATGGTTTGAACTGAACATTGAACAACTTATCAGTCTTTGGATTTATTGTCAATGGGGGAGAAAGGAATAAATTCAAGGCAAGTAATGCTTCTGTGATGAGAAGTATGTGAAGGAATACATCGGGCGTCATGGCGAATTCCAAAACATTGGAATCCAATTCAAGCTTCCTATCTTGTTTTCTACACCGAGCATTGCACACGTATACTTAGATTGTTGGCTGAGTTGATTCTTGCGTTTTTGGTTTGCACATGGATAGAGATCTATTGAATTTTTTTTTTTATTTCCAACAAACCCAAAGGGGGAGATTGTTGGAACCAGGGTCTTCACAGCATGATTTGGCGTTTGGTTTGTGTTTGTTGTCAATCCTCAGTGGAAGTTCAGAATGTGTACCAGCAAAGAGATCATACCGTTCAAGCAGACAACAGTAGTGAATATGGTGTCATTTCCCAGTGTTTGCAAAATGTTTGGGCCTGAAAAATCGACAAATGAAGAAAAGTGTTTTCGGAAAAGAGACTTGCACGCCGTGTACTTGAAGAAGAATAAACTTGTGCACCATATGTTTTTTATGATCAGAACATGTGAAAATGGCAAAGGGATAAGGGTCACGCAAGTTTTGGTCTAGTCGCGCAAGTGACCTGCGCGCCGTGAAGATACTTGCGCGCCAATGCCTAGGATGATTGGGAACTTGCGAGTCTTTTGTTTTTCAAGTTTATAACATCAAAATATGGTAAAGGAAAGTGGTTAACGCAAGTTTGGAAGTTGTTCGCGCAAGTGACTAGCAGGGGAAGAGAGCTGTGTGCCGAGACTTGCACGCCGATGGTTGACTTGCGCACCATCGCGCAGGGGGTCCATTTTGCCTATAAATACTGGACCACCCCTCCTCATTTCCAACGGAGTTCAAGACTTAGAGATTTTTCGACCTCTCATCGCGCAAGTAGTGGAGTCGCGCAAGTGGTTGCTGGGGGCATGCAAGTAGAGGCTGCGCGCTGGTTGTTGGTTGCGCAACCAAGGTGGTTGGGGAGATAAAGGTGCAACATCGCGCAAGTTCGAAGTTGAAAGAGGTAGTGTCGCCCAAGTTTTTTTGTGTCACTTGCACTCCGGGATTTTGACTTGCGCGCCGGTCTTGGAGAAGCACGCCAATGTTGTTAAAGTACATTTGTCCTCTTGAAGCTGCACAAAAGCTGGAAGATTTCCCGGTATGCTCATCACAAATTGATATTCATCTTCTGGTGAGAATTTGACTTCAATAGAGCATCTACATACAACAGAGGATGCATTCTTATGTGATGATGAAGAGACCTTCACGTCTATAAACTGAGTGTGACTTCACCAACGGAAGTGAGCCAGGGGGAGACAATGGGAGTGACCCGAGGGAAGTAGTTAGCTATCCCTGAACCTTTGTAAAGGCAGTGAGCCTGGGACAGAGTTTCTATGCCCAAACCTTTGTAATCCACAGCTAGTGAAGATTAGTGGAATTGGGAACGACCGGCAACTTGTCGGCGTATTCTCATTGGACGTAGCCCTTAGTGGTGAACCAAGTAAAAAAGTGATGTGTCTTCTCTATGAATGTGAATGTTTGCTTTCTAATCATAATCATCATACAGGTTCAACAAGTTCCTACCAACGTGGGAACAAGATCCATCACATTAAAAGAAAAATTTGACACCCTGATTCACCCCTCCCCTCTCAGGGTGTCCCGGGGTCCTTCATTTGGATCGGCCAAACTCTACCCAAATACCCTCTAAACTATCCTCCCTTAATCCTTGAGGCCTTCCTTTAGTCATAATGTCAACCTAAGGAGCCCTTTTGATCAAATCAAAAGGAAGAACCTGAAGGAGAGGTAAATATTTCGTCACCTCTTTCAAGTTCCTTTCTTCTTCCACTTCCTTTTTCATTATTGTTTCCATTATAAAATAATAACTCCAGTATATTATATATAATGTGATGTTGTTATAAATATGGTACAACCAAATTCATTATTTTATCCATCCTTTGAATGACATGTCACCATACGTGCCTACATACGGCTTACCGTCTCCACGTCGTGGTGTAATTATTATTCAATACATTATTTTTTTTATGGGTATAATAATGATGTTTAATTGATGTAAATGATAAATATAACATTTTAATGATTATGTATATATGATATACCATCCTATTATATATTATTTTAATATCAAAAGAATAATATTGCCGCTCGTGCGTACGTACGGATTACCGTCTCCACGAACGCGATGAGATTCATTCCCCATCGTATCCATTCAACACTAATTTTCATTAGATGATTAAAAATAATGTTTAAAGACTTGATATAATTCTGGATATGAATACGATACATCTTATCCATAACAAATATGATTCACATAACAAAGAATATAAAGGAAAACGAATCTGTTAACACCTGAAACAACGATAATACTAAGATATTATTAACAAAGCAATGTTAAAAGATCATATATGATATCATATTAAGGTATATGATTATTGTATAATTTAATAACAATTATTTCAACATTATATATCAGGTTAACCTACCCTCTACCAAGGAAAAGTACAAATTAAGGGGTTTCTTATCTCACTTTTAATTCCGTGAGATTTCCATTGTTCGCCACTTATTTATTGGATGTGGTGTATTGTGTACTAACATTTGATATATATTATCATGATTCTATTTATATTCATGGTAATTTTTGATTAATTTGGTGGTTATTAACTATTGGTCATATGACTCGATTGATTACAATGAAGTAATGGTTTTTTTCATCTCACTTTTTATTCCCATGAGATTTATGCTATATTGCCAACTATTTCCTTTTGTGTGGCATATGTATTGTTCATGATTGTATTCTAGGTGTAATATAATTTAATTTATGGGTATTTAAATCTTAATTATATGATTCTTCATTCATGGTTTTTATGTTTCATATGTTACCAAATCGGTAAGGGTTAGTTTCACAATCTCTTTATTATCCGAGGTTGTTTTTACGTAAGTATCTACTGAGACCTCTTTATCATCCACATCCATGTTTCTTAAAACTATATTTCAAAACAATCTTAATATTTTATAGACTACGGGTTAAAGTAATTTATACCCTTGTTTAACATTTTATAAGATTTTTATAAATGAATCTTTCCGTCATTTTCCAAAAAAGGTCCTTTATAACCTTTTCGACAAAATTAAAGTAAGAATCTCTTTTTTTAACTTATACGGCAGGTGTGGCTATTTTCTACAGTTATAACATCATCAAATCTTCCCTTAGAAGCTTATAGTAATATTTCCAAAATAAATGTTTTATTTTATAATTATATGAATTTTAAATGATTTCCAAATAGAAAGAGATATTTCTCTAAGAAAGGTATTGATTTCATCTATGTCAACATCCTTTGATGGATTTTGAGTTTATCGGAAGTTGATTTATTATGATACAAAAATTCCATATTGTATTGAAGGTTTTGTGATATGATTGACTGTGGATGAGTTATTTTTATACCAATAATGGTTTATGGATAAAGTATTGACATTTCTTATGCTAGTTTTAATATGAATGTTTGTGTTATGTTTAAACCTTTTAATATGAGGAATGCATGGGACTTAGTATGTGACGGGTGGAGCCCGCTATAGCTCCTCGATGCATCGATAGGTCTCATGAGACAAACTAGTGTCTTGGCACATGGCCTTGAAAAAATCTTATTTGTAGTCTTGGCACAAGGCCTTGACTATGTGGTTATGAAAGTCTGGAATTATGCATTCCATCATTATGAAATTGGATATTGATATTGCATGTGATTATTAGACTAGTAGAATATCCATGTGAATAAGTAAATTGCATTATTTGATTTTATCTTTGCCATATTATGCTAAATTTCAAGTTTAAAAGGCTTTTGTTTTAGTTTTATACATTTCCTTAAATGTTTATGCTTATTTATGAATGTTCTGGCTATATTGTATCTATTACACCCAAGGATACTAAACTAATCGGTCTTTCGAGACTTGATCTTTTATGATAATGCCAATGATACTTAATAATGCACTTACTCTGGGCTTCTAGGGTTAGGGAGTTATAGTTGGTATCAAAGGAAGTTTAGTACAAACCTTGGAAACTAGATTTAGATAAAATCTGATTAGAGCACATTACCCAAAGATAGAAATTGAGGATTATTATATAAGAACATCATAGAATTTTGGAATTGTAGAGATTTTATCAGTTTTCTAAGCAATAAATCCCTATCTAGATATGAGTAGGTAGAGGCGGCTCCAACACAGATGTAACTAGGGGAAAAACCTAAAAACACAGCTTTGAGCTAGACTCAAATGGGAACTTGTGCATGACAACAGGTCATGATATACTCTTGGTTATGACACTCATGGGGGATATGCTTAGGATAATTCTAATTTTCTTTACAAACCATTATGAAGGGTTTATGAGTATATACTTCCTCAAAGAAAACATTTTTTATGATTATGGATTATATCTATAAACTATTCAGTTTATGTTAAGTGTTTTATAAGTTTGGAATTATGTATTTCGATTCATAAACTAATCTTGTTTATGCAATTTTTTAGAAATGGAGCCTAGTGGAAGGAATGGAAATTGTATCAATGCAAGAACTCCATGTATGAATTTCCCTCCTACTCAAGATAATTATTGTGAAGCTGGTGATACAACTGGTGCTGATTATCTTACCACTATATTAGGACAACTCACTCATATTATGAATGATAACCTTACCCGTATGGAGAACCCTAATCCACAGCATGGAGGATCAATGTTACACCGCTTCATGAGGTAACAACCACCAACATTCAATGGGAGTACAAATCCATTATTAGTTGAGCAATGGATAAATTTCTTAGAGAAAATATTCCACACCTTTTGGAGTAGCGAAAGGGAAAAAAACTTTCATGGTAGTTTACCGCCTCACTAGAGATGCCAATCAATGGTGGTCATTGATTCAAAACACAAAGGAAGATGATGAAGTATCAAATATGTAATAGAGGTATTATAAATAAATTTTCATAGAAAAATACTTTTCTCGTGACCGTCGAGTAGATATGGAAAGACAATTTCTGATTCTGAGGCAAAAAGAGGATGAGAATGTCAGAAAGTATGAAGCTAACTTTACAAGGTTAGAAAGGCATGTAGTAGATTATATACATAACCCAAGAAGTAATATTGATCATTTCTTTGATGGGTTAAAACCATTTCTCTGTTGAGCATTAGTCTCACAATACTTCTCATAAAATGAAGATATTATCTCTTGTGCTATCAAGACAGAAAAAGAATTCTCTAAGTCTTAAAAATTTAAAGCAAAGCATGAGAAGAAGAGATCTGTTGAACACTCTCAAAATGGAAATAAGGGGAAGAAGGGAAAAGTTGAATATCCATCCTACAGTAAATGTGGGAAGAAACTCCCTAGTACTTTCCTGAAGGTAATGGGAGTCTGTTACAAGTGTGGTGAAAAAGGCCACCAAGCTCATGATTGCAAGGGGAAGAAAGAGGCTACCGATGTTGAATGCTACAATTGTAGAGAAAGGGGTAATTATGAAAATAAATGTACTAAGAATCAGGGGAACATACCTTAGAAAAGGACAAGGTATCAAGGTCATGCTTATATTATCACTATTGCTGATTTTGAAGCTCTGAAAGATATAGTGGCAGGTAATTTAATTGTTTCCTCAAGTTTAGCAAATGCTTTATTTGATTATAGATAATCACATTGTTTTGTATCCTCCCAGTTTTCTAAGATAATTAGATATTTTCAATTTGATTTAATAAGGGAGTTGTCAGTGAAAACTCCTAGGGGAAGTATCATTGCCACAATGATTTCTGAATCAGTTCCCATTAGAGCATATAAATGTTCTTTATTTGATGATCTCATCATCATACCCATGATTTAATTTGATATAATAATCGGTATGGATTGGCTTTCAGACCAAGATGGAAAAAATTATTGTAAGAATAAGGAGGTTAATATTTTTTATGACGATCATAAAGAACACCTTATCATTAGATAAGAATTGTCACTACATAATTCTAATCTAGATCCACCCCTAGTAGCACAAATAAATTCAATTATTGGGGAGGAAGATAATGAAATAACTGTGGGTGAGGAAAAGAATGTTCAAACAGAGGATGTACCTATTGTGAAAGAATATGTAGATGTCTTTTTAGAGGATTTACCTAGACATCCTCCAGAATGAGAAATTGAGTTTTCTATTGATTCAATTCTTGGATCAAGGCCCATATTGAAGACCCCTTATAGAATGGCCATTATGGGATTAGTGGAACTAAAGAAAAAACTATATAAATTGATTAATAAAAGATTTATTCTCCCAAGTGTTCCTCCATGGGGATCCCCTGTCCTTTTTCTTAAGAAAAAATATGGATCTATGAGGTTGTGCATTGACTACAGGGAGATCAATGCTATAACAATAAAGAAAAAGTATCCCCTACCTCGCATTGATGATTTAGTTGACCAAATTCATTGATCTTGATACTTTTCAAAGATTGACCTTAGATCTGGATACCATCAGTTGTGCATGAAGAAGGAAGACATTCCGAAGACAGAATTTTGAACTAGGTACGGGAATTACAAGTTTATAGTAATGCCTTTTGGATTGACTAATGCACCCTCCATCTTCATGGATCTAATGAATATAGTTTTTAAGGAATATCATGATGATTTTTTAGTGGTATTTATTGATGATATATTTTCATACTCCAAAAATCTATGAAGATCATGAAAATCACTTGTGCGTTATCCTAAAGACTCTTAGAAGACATGAATTATATGCGAAGTTTAGAAAATGTGAATTCTGGCTTTGGGAGATTTCTTTTCTTCGAAATATTGTCTCTAAGGATGTAATATCCATTGATCCTTCAAAGACCATGGAAATTCAAGAATGTCCAGCACCAATGAATATAACTGAGGTATGATTTTTTATTGGTTTAGCAGGTTATTATCGACGTTTCGTCTAGAATTTTTCCCGGTTGGAAAACCCATTAACCAAGCTCACATGCAAAGGGGGTAAATTTGTTTGGAAAAAATAGTGTGAAGGATGTTTTGAAGAAATGAATAGAATATTATCCAATTCTTCTATCTTGACTCCACCATCGGAGAATGATGGGTTTGTTATTTATAGTGATGAATTAAAGAAAGTACTTGGTTGTGTCCTTATGCATAATGATATAGTTATTGCCTATGCATCATGACAGCTGAAAATTCATGATCAAAACTATCCTAATCATGATCTTGAGTTAGAATTTATAATCATTGCCTTTAAGATATGGATACGTCATCTCTATGGTGAAAAATGTGAGATATATACCGATCACTAGAGTTTGAATTATATTTTCTCACAAAAATAACTCAACATGAGGAAAAGGTGATGGCTTGAACTACTCAAGGATTATGATTTCACTATACACTACCACCCGGGTAAGGAAAATAAGGTGGTATATGCTTTGAGTAGAAAGGATCATGGAGTTTTGAACAAGATGATATTTGAAAAGGATCCTATATACATGGATCTAGTAAAGTTGGATATGAGAATCACTATGGAAGGTGAAACATCAATACATTTTCAAATGGTTTCCAAACCATCTTTACTTGAAAGGATAAAGAGTTATCAGACCGGTGATGAGGAGTTTCAAAAGAAGATTAATGTTGTGAATGATGGGAGATTGAGTGACTTTGGATATGAAGATGGAATTTTGACATTTGGGAAGAGACTTTGTGTTCCTGATATACCTGATCTAAAAAGGGAATTTTTGGATGATGCTCATAGGTACAATATCTCTATACACCCTGGTAGTACCAAAATGTATAGAGATTTGAAGGAGTATTTTTTGTGGGACAACATGAAGAGGGATATTTCTGATTTTGTGTCAAGATGTATGGTTTTTCAACAAGTGAAATCTGGAAGGCAATTTCCTAGAGGACTCATGAAACCTCTTCCCATACCTGAATAGATTTGAGATGATATCACGATGGACTTTGTCATGGGGATACCAAAGACTCTTAGAAGGAATGATGTAATATGGGTCATTGTTGATCGTCTTACCAAGTCATCACATTTTCTTACTATAAGAGAATATTTACAACTTTAACATCTAGTAAGAGTATATATTGATGAATTTGTAAGACTTAATGGAGTACCCTTATCAATTGTTTCTGATCGTGATCCACATTTTATATCAATATTCTAGAAAAGTTTTCAGAATGCCTTGGATACTGAACTTCATTTGAGCACTGCCCACCACCCCCAAACTAATGGACAATCAGAACGGACTATTCAAACCTCAGAATACATGTTGATATCATGCTCACTTGACTTTCAAGGTATGTGGGATCAATATTTACCTCTGGTATAATTTTCCTATAACAATATCTTCCATTCAAGTATTTAGATGGCACCATATGAAGCGTTATACGGAAAGAGATGTCGCACCCCAACTTGTTGGGCTGTTGTTGGTGAAAGAAAACTCGTAAGCCCAGACCTTATGGAGGAAACGATGGAAAAGGTGAAGGTAATCCAAAACCACATCAAATCAGCTCAAAGTAGACATAAGATCTATGCTGATAACTTAAGGAATGATTTGGAATTTCAGGTAGAAGATCTTGTTTTCTTGAAGGTATCTCCATGGAAGGGTGTTATACATTTCGGTAAGAAGGGTAAATTGAGTCCCAGGTATATCGGACCTTTCGAAATTCTAGAATGAATTGGGGATGTAGCTTACCGTTTGGCAATGCCGCCAAGTCTCTCCAAAGTTCATGATGTGTTCCACGTATCACTATTGACAAAATATATGCCTAACCCAACGCATGTACTAACCTATGAGGAATTAGAACTGGAACCCGATCTGTCTTATTGCGAAGAGTCTGTCAAGATTCTTGATACAAGAAAACAAGTGCTGAGAAACTGGATGACCCATCTGGTAAAAGTTCTATGGGGAAACCATAAGATAGAAGAGGCAACGTGGGATCTTGAGGAACTTATGATGAAGAACCACCTGAGACTTTTTATGCATTAATATTCTAGAAATTTTGTGGATGGAATTATTTGAATTAGGGGATAATGTAATACCCCATGATTACGTGGTACACTTCTCTTTGAATAATACAATATTGTGTGTTGTACGCAACTTCGAGTTCTAACACACCACAACCAATCAAACTAGAAATTATGAATAGTAATACCCACTTTTTCAAATTTTATAAATTTTATCTTTCAAAATGGACTTCATTTTTGGATTCGTAATATCGAAATTAGCTTAAGGTGAATGTTTGGTATTTTTCTGAAAACATTCAATTTTTGATGAATAGTGAAAAACATTGAGATATAGTTTTAAACCGAATTTTTATTTAAATAATTATTTATTTTATTTAAATTTATTTTAGGTCAAAATAGATACATAATACCTATATATGTTCAATATAATTCATTGGATTCAATTTATAATAATTTTAGACATATAAAAATTTTATTGAACTTTTCACTGTCTTTTACCCACCTCCTAGGAGAATTTAAAAATTCACATAAAACATAATTTTATCGCTTCTATGAGTGGAATTTCAAAAATCTGAGAGACACGGTTGAGATCATTAAGTAAAATGTGGTTCAATAAGATAAAAATAATTTTTTGGTGAATAGTAACTTTTGACTTTTATTTACCACGGTTAAAAGTAAATAGGGTAATTAAGGGTAAAAATGATAGTATTATTACCCTAAAATATGTTCTAATTCAATTGGAAAAGTTAAATTCGACCAAAAAAACCTTAGTAATAAAATACGAACCTCTTTGGTCCACTTGAATTAGATTAGGACACTTATTTTTTTTATTTAAAGAAGAGGTAAAAGAGATAAAATCAATGTTTAATAACTAAAACATTTTTAATATAGTGTTATACATAAGATAAATTTGACTATAAATATTACATAGAAACATAAAAATATTTCCTAAATAATTTTAGTTCAATTATATTTTGTATACATTAAATAATTTAATTAATTTATGACACAGTGATGATGTAGTAATTACCTAATTAGTGAAATATTAAAATAATTGATGTTATAAATATTCAAATAAATGTAATTTGAGACTATTTATGAATTAAAATAATTTTATAGGTTACTATGACATGTTAGGGTTGGTTAGATGAATTTTATTTGAAGTAATAATGCTTTTATGAATTTAGAAAAAAAAAACAAAATACCAAATAGTGTCAAAATTGACATAAAAGAGTTTTTAAAACAAATATTATATTATTAATTGATATTCTATTCCTAACGATATAAGGTTCGGCCAAAGGACTTAAATAATGATAGTTGAATCATTAATTAACCACTTGGGGTTCACTTGGAAGTATATATTATGTTTATTAACCATATAATATAAAAATACAAAGAGACATGGTAAATGTCAAACTATTTAACTAAGAGTTAAATCTAAAAGATAAAATTAATATAGTGACCCAAACCTATCTAAAAACTATTGGTTGTGTGGTTTTAGAACCACAACCACCTTATCATTTAAATAATCCGTTTTTTATCCATTAGAAACCAATAATGAGTTTATTATAAAATAATATTTCTAGCTTTTCCAAAGGTTCCCCTCACCCCTCTTATAAAAGGGCACTCCCCTTCACTCTAATTCACACCTTCAAAGCCATTTGGCTTAGCCATCCTCTCCCAAAATACCCTATAAACTATCCTCCCTTCATCCTAGATGCCTTAATTTAGTCATAAAGCTAACCTAAGGAGCCCTTTTGATCAAATCAAAAGGAATAACCTGAAGGAGAGGTAAGTATTTCGTCACCTCTTTCAAGTTCCTTTAATTTTCCACTTCCTTTTTCTTTATTATTTCCATTCTAAAATAACAACTCCTATATATTCTATATATTGTGATTTTATTATAAATATATTACAACCAATTTTATTATTCTATCCATCCTCTGAATGACATGTCATCATACGTGCGTACGTATGGCATACCGTCTCCACGTCGTGGTGTAATTGTTATTCAATACATTACTATTTGGATGGGTGTGATAATGATGTGTAATTGATGTAAATAATAAATTTAACATGATAATTATTCTTTATATATGATATAACATCCAATTATATATATTATCATGATTCTCTTTATATTCATGGTATTCTATGATTCATTTGGTGGTTATTAACTTTTGGTCATACAAATTGATTGATTAAAACGAAGTAATCGTTTTTTTCTTCTCACTTTTTATTCCCGTGATATTCATGCTATATTGGACATTATTTTCTTTTGTGTGGTGTATATAATATCCATGATTGTATTCTTGGTGTAATATACTTTAATTTATGGGTATTTACTTCTTCATTTTATGATCCTTATTTCATGGGTTGTATGTTTCATAAGTTACCAAATCGGTAAGTGTTAATTTCAAAATGTCTTTATTTTCCGAGGTTGTTTTTATGTAAGTATCTAATAGGACCTCTTTATTATCCACATCCATGTTTCTTAAAAATATATTTCAAAACATTCTTAATATTTTAATGACTTTGGGTTAAAGTCATTTATACCCTTGTTTGACTTTTTATAAGTTGTTTATAAAGAAATATTTCTGTCGTTTTCTAGACAAGGTCCATTATAACATTTTTTCAAAAATTAAGGTAGGAATGTATTTTTTTAACTTATACGGATGGTGTAGCTATTTTCCACTGTTAAAACATCATCAAAGCTTCCTTTACAATATTATAAGAATATTTCCAAAATAAATGTTTTATTTTATAATTATATGAATTTTAAATGATTTCAAAATAGAAAGAGATATTTCTCTAAAAAAGGTATTGATTTCATCTATGTCAACATCCTTTGATCGATATTAAGTTTATTTGAAGTTGATTTATTATGATACAAAACTTCCATATTGTATTGAAGGTTTTGTGATATGTTTGACTATGGATTTTTTATTTTTATACCATCCATGGTTTATGGATAATATATTGACATTTCATATGCTAGTTTTAATTTGAATGTTTGTGTTATGTTTAAACCTTTTCATATGAGGAATGCATTGGACTTAGTATGTGACGGGTGGAGCCCGCTATAGCTCCTCGATGCATCGGTAGGTCTCATGAGAGAAACTAGTGTCTTGGCACATGGCCTTGATAAAATATTATTTTTAGTCTTGTCACAAGGCCTTGACTATGTGGTTATGAAAGTCTGGCATTATGAGTTCCATCATTATGAAAGTGGCTATTGATATTACATGTGATTATTCAACTAGTAGAATATTCATGAAAATAATTAAATGGAATTATTTGGTTTTATCTTTTCCATATTAGGCTAAAGTTCAAGTTTAAAAGGATTTTGTTTTTGTATTATACATTGTCTTAAATGTTTATGCTTATTTATGAATGTTCCGGCTATATTTTTATCCTTACTGAGCATTTGAACTCACCCCTTTCTATGTTTTATTTTTTCCAGGATGCGAAGAAGTATATTATGACTGACATATAGGGATAGTATATGGGATCTCACTATTGTCTATGGAAACAATGTTGGTGTAGTTTTCCATTTTATGATGTAATGTAAACCTAATCAATGTATCTAGTACTTCCAAGGCTAATAAACTAATCAGCCATTCAAGACTTGATCTTTTGTGATCATTCTAATGATACGTAATAATGCACCGACTCTGGGCTTCCGAGGTCGGGGTGTTACACCTTTTGTGCATATATTAAAGTTTTTAATAAACAAATTATCTGAGGAAATATTTATAGGAGACACAGAAAAAAGGGGGGAAACATGAAATCATTCCCCACTTCATCAAATTTGAAAATATCTGAAAATATATGACATTTAAAACTTCAAATTTCATTTGTTCAAACCTCCTTAAATTCCTGTGAGATTTACTCAAAATCGAAATTTACTTTTAACCACTTCAGTTCTTTATATCTTTCTCATCTCATTACGATATGTTTCTTTCTCATTATGAAATCTTCCCTATAAATACTCTAGTATGATTTCCTTAGTACAAAAATCTAAGTATGAAAATCAAAGTACAAAATTATTAGTACAATTTTCCCTATACAAGAAATCCCAGTATGAAAATATATGAATGAAAATATCAAAATTATTTTTCCTAGTATGATATTCTCCATACAAAAATATGAGTACCAAAATATCATTATGATTTTTTCTTGTATGAAAATATCAGTCCAAATATCCTAGTATGATTCTCCTAGTGTGGTTTTTTTCTTCCTTAAGCTCAGGAACATCTTTTTATTTCTCATCTCATTACGATGTAGATCAAATTATGATGGAAATATCATTTTTCAAATCTGAAATTCTTCAAACCTCTCCACCATTTCTTCAAAATATTTTACCATGAATGTTTTCATGATTTTTGATAACTTCTTGATCAGAAAAGCATCATATGATTTCATTTAGAATGTCTGAAAACTTTCTAACTCATGAATTCAAATTATTCTTTCAAAACTCTTCAAAAACTTCATTCTTTATTTGATTACATAAAATATAGAATTTTAGTAAACAAACAATTCTTCCCCCGATTCTTTTTGAATCTGATGATTTTCAATTATCATGTTGATAGACCTGAATACGATAAAGTGTATGATCAATAACTTCATCTTATTGACTTATTCTTTTTCAAGTTTAGAAAAATATGAAAACATGGATCCAAAAATTTATGTCCAAAAAATAACCTCATTATGATGGACTGGGTCTGATGCCTGAATAACAAAAAAATCTTCAACAAAAAAAATTAGTTTTCCACAATTACAAAAACCTTTGTTAACAACAATTCTCAAAGGTTCTTCGGTTCTTTTGAAAGAAAATTTCTTCCTTTGTAATTTCATAGCTCTTAAAAAATTATATCATAAAAGAAGGGATATTTACTTCAAAAATTATTTCAAGTGATCCTTCAAAAAATCATTTTCCATCTAAGATGATTTTATTTTATGTTACTTATTCTTTATTGATGATATGAACCAAGGACACCATTATTTCACTTTTTATGAATGGTATATGGTTATGATGGCATGATATTTATGAAACCTATTTATTTTCCCTGAGATATGTTATGATCATGTGTTTATGAAACACATTTCTTTATGTGGGTTCTGATGTGATGAATTATTTATGGTCCTATGGAAAAAATATGTAATGTTTTAATTAAGTGATAGTTTGGACTAATATCTCCCTTTAATGAATTGGGTAATGAACCATATATCATTGGATAGTTAAGGTAAACTATTCGATGTGCTTGATTTATGATCAGAAACAAGTTGATGTGCCTGATCCTTTTAGGGAAACCTATGATAAGTCCTAATTAGAGTCTTTGTAGTTAACCTTTACATATGAAATTATTTTCTGTTCTTATGATGATTCCACAAACATTTATGACTTTAACATATGGTTAAATAATTAGTTATGATTAATTTTAATTCTTATGGTTCATGTTAATTTTTTATTCTATAACTCATGTTTATGATCCATGGATGGTTGGGTACAAAAATTTTATGTTATTCTCATAATCACATTACCATAATTTCTTATCCTATGTTTTTATAAGATAATAAATTGATATCGTACATGTTTACCCTTACTCCGAATTTGATCTCACCATTTTCTTATGTTTTCCTTCCATATGTTATGAATAATGGTTTTAAGTAGGGGTACTAATGGAAAATATATTTGTGGGAAACATTGAAGATATTTCACCAAACTAGAATTCGGTGTTCCAAGATTACAAACGCAAAAAACATTGCAGTCCTCGAGAAAGTTTTATTTAATGTAATGAATATTCATCAAAAAAAGATGTAATATCCATATATGAAAATCATAGGTCATTATATGGGATTTCCCATCATAAGACACAGTGCATGTTTATCATTCTTTACAAATGAACCTTGTTTATGATTTCTGGTTTACAATGAGCATTGGTAGG
The DNA here is from genome assembly GCA_963277665.1 of Viscum album. Taxonomy (NCBI): domain Eukaryota; kingdom Viridiplantae; phylum Streptophyta; class Magnoliopsida; order Santalales; family Viscaceae; genus Viscum; species Viscum album. The sequence continues at coordinate 251,820,184 of OY728120.1, read as the reverse complement.
CTAGAGAGTATCACACTTACATGTATCGCTCCTACTTATTCAATTATATTACTCTTATATTTTTCACACTTCTTCTTCTTATATACATAGAAAAAACTTGTTATACACACCGTTGGTGGTGGTCAACTACATTTTTTCTCACATCATGTTTGGGATGTTGTTGGGTACCTAGAAAATTTTCATGGATATAGGTAGGGATTGAGGAAAGTGCCCACTTTACAATTCTTGACTACGTACTCTTAGGAGTAGGGGAGCAAAGGACCGATATAATCTTTTGATTCTATCTAGAGATAGTTATTTTTGGTTTTTTTGTACATTTGATACATGTATTGTACTGTATTTACATTTCCATGCATTGCCTACATTTTTGTATAGAGACACAACATACATCATTTTGTATATGATACTAGCTTATCTTCGTTATTTACTCCTTCTTTCTGGATGTTTGTTTCCTGATGTTACTAATTTATATTATGCTTCTACTATTGATTTTTGTGATTACACCATTATGCTACACACTGATTATGAGGGTATATTATCCCCACTATAGCACTATAGAACCTCGCTACAAGTCATCTACCATTTTTTATGGGGAGGCATACTTGATGCCATGTGATCCACTATGTTGGGGAACTGTTTAGTTTATCCCATGTCAAGATGTTATGAATTGTTATCAGAACAGGTTTTTCTTTTCTTTTATTTTTCATCATTAATATTTTGTATGGTAAAAATGAGAAATAGGAATATGTTTGATTTTGGTAATTATTTTCACCTAGGAGTTGTTAACTCACATAAATGAAAAAATCCAAATTTCCTAGGATGGGAATAGTTGTTCTATATTTTACCTATTATAGTTGATTTGATTCCACCATTGGGTGATGAACATGATATGTCATGTTGTTGATGATATGATCAAGGAAATACATTTTTTTCCTTAGATTGATGTGGCATGGAAATATAGGATGATGAATCATCTTAAAAACCATTCAGGATTCACATGTCATGCATATTCCATTCCATATAGGATTCATTTCTTGAATTCCAGAAATTATTATTTGTTCCATTAATGATATAATTATTATTTGACTAAATTTTATTTCACGATATTGGGTAACATAATGGGTACATAGAGTTCCTAACATAATGTAAATAGTGTTTACAGGCATAGTCTATAGAAGACACCTTAGGCGGTCAATTATGGAACATTAATTCATGTACCATTGGTCACATGGGGTAGAATAAGTAATGGTTGGTATTAAATGGATTCCACACATAAATTTGTAATGTGTGTGGAACCATAAAAATTGAAAATGGTAGTCCATATTATTCAACAATTTAAAGAAAATTTTAATAAAAACAAGGATTCAATGATTTTGAATTATGAAAAGGAATGGTCATTATTAAATGAATTTTCTAATTACAAATTAAAATATATATATCGGGACCCATGTAATGAAATAGACAGCTTGACCCAGACCCGACAATAGTAGTTGGCAGTAAGCATTGTTTCTAGTGTTCTTTCTGATAGTTAATATTACCAAAACCCAACATTATAAGTAAGAAGGGGTATAGCTTGGTTATAGGAAGGATTTTACATGTCCTATGTTTATATCTATGATATGGTTGTTACTGAACCTTTTCTTATGTGTGTGAATATTATTTTTAGTGATATTAAACCAAGAAGACCCCGAGTCATATTCCCGGAGGGTGGTGATATCCATGTTCTGGATTTGGTGGGCCTTGAGCTTCTATTAGAACCTCTAATAGTGACACTTTGTTCATAGTCTATTATTATTAATATGTGTGCTAATTCACAATTCTATGAGGGTTTTCTACACTTCATGCAGACCCTTCAAGAATCCTCATATCCTTCTGTGACTATGGTAGATCTAACACATGTGTTCCAACAACATCATCCATCCACTTTTTTAATGAATGGGTGTACACAACATGCTAATCTATTCCTTGAGACTATCTTGTTTATATTTGATCACTTGGATACTTCAATAAAGTGGAGATTCAAGTTTAAAACCACATGCTTCAGGGATATTTCAAGCATTGGTGGGATGTCCTGAAGTAGGACGATTGAAATCAGGATATGGCTTGGTCATATTTCCAATCCTGGTTTTATGATTAATTCTTTCCTAATACTCTGAAATCTAAACAGGCTAGTGAGTTTATGTGGCTGGAGTACGGTGTGATGGCTATTATGGAGTATTCAAGTCACTTAATAGAGATTTAATGTTTTGTTCCTTTGTATCTTTTAGATGGGAAATCTAGGGTGATATGATATAAGGAATATCTCAAGAATGTCATTTGATCATTGCTGAATGTGTTTTTGTTGTCTATGAAAGATGAGATAGTGAATCAGGCATTGATTACTAAATACAACATGATGAAATTCGAGTGTATAGAGTATGGTAGTGTAGCTTCTCAACCTAGTGGTTCAGGGAAAGATAGAAAGAAGAAAATTTTTAAGACTTTTTGTGAGTGGAATACCATCCATGGTGTGAGTACTGATAGTTTTATCTTCTGTAATAAGTGTGGGATGTGGGGACACATGAGGAGCCAATGTGATAGATACCGAGTCGAGTGTCGAGAATATAGAAGGATGATCCATATGCAACAATTATAAAGACCTTTACTATACTATATAATGAGAGATAATCGACCCCATCTATAGATTCAAGAGGGATATTCACAACACTATGTTATGCTAGGAGATATAGTGTTATCAGTCATTCAGGTCTAGGAGGTGGTTTTCATTGGGGGAGCCAGACACTAGTTATACCATGATAGTAGAGTGGGCCTTCTCAAGGTATTCAGTTTGTTTCTAAAGGCTAGATTTCAAGAAAGATATATTTAGTATAGAATATTCCTAAGGAGTAGAGGATTGATCTTCCTACAGTGAGAGGTATGTGATTAGTAGCTTCTACTCTAGTATATTCCCTTTTTGATATAGGTGGTTCACATTAATTCTAAATTATAACTATGGTGGGAAGACATGGTCCAGATGTATAGTTTTGTAATGGAATTATGAAACTCAATACTCCTTTCGGGATTCAATAAAAGGATAGCTACTAGTGTGGAGAGTATCCCCAAGTGATAGGTGTATATCGCTTCTTATGGAATCTCTTTATTCTCGTGATGATAGGTTTTGAAGTCATAATCATAATTTATTAGTTGGATTCATACTATGACCATGTCAATTTCTATCATCATATGGTATCATTCACATCACCATAGGATGGAAGGTAAATCCACATGGGTGAGTTGGATGTCTAAGTAGGTAGATCGGGAATTGATCATTGTGGGATCTATGGCATGACATCCCAAATTATGTTCCTTTATCTGGACGATCAAGGAATATGATATGCTGAATTCCATTCAGTAGAATATTATTCTAGGGATGTCTTGCTAGATGACTTTTCTGGTTTACCTCCTACTTGTGAGGTGGAGTTCTCCATTTATCTAGTTCTAGGTGGTGCACCACTATCTATTCCTCCAAATAGGATGGATCCTACTAAGATTCAAGAGCTCATGTGGCAGTTAGAGGGTATAGAGAATTTTTTTTATGACTCAATAATTATCTATGGGGTTCTTTAGTCCTTTTCTCTAAGTAGGCATATGGAATACATAGGTTATGTGTATATTATTGCGCATTAATCTAGTTGATGGTTAATAATGGTTTCATTTTCCCCGTATCAATGACCCATTTGACCAGCTTTGAGGTTTTCATGTTTTCTAAAAAAAACTATGGTCAAGTTATCACCATGTAAGTTCCATGTTGATAGATATATGCTTTACAACATTTCTTATCTATTATTGAATTTATGAGTAATTAGTTACATCATTTAGTCTTATGATTTTGATAGCAATTTTCCTGGATTTGATGAATTGTTTCTTCCACTAGTTTTGGAACATTTCATTGTGGTTTTTGTGGACAAAATCTTGGTGTATTCTCAAACTCAACACAATTATTATAAACACCTTGAAATAATTCTAAATATACTGAGATAACATAGGTTGTAATCCATGCTCAGAAAATGTCTGTTTTTTATAGAGAAATTTCACTAATTTGGTTACGTCATCTCATATAAATGAGTATCTATGGACATAGAGAAGGTGAGTACTATGGTTTCTTAGAGATTCCAAAGAATGTATTTGATATTTAGAGTTTCTGGGGATTGTATAATTATTAAATTCACTTAATAAAGGACTTTTCCCATTTAGAAAACCATCTCTTGGGCTTGACTAGGATGGGGGTGGAATATTTGTGGTGTGAAGGATGTGAAAAATCCTTTCAAGAGATTGGGGGAAGGTTGACTTCAAAACTAATCCTCATTCTTCAAATCCTTGAAGAATTTATAAAGTGTATTGTTATACATTAGGTATTAGGATGGGAGATATCTAGATGTAAGGGGATAGAGTTTTGGCATATGTGTCTCAATATTTAAGACTGGATGAATGGAATTACCCAACACATGATCTCTGGTTTTGAGTCAGGGTTCATGCATTTTATTGTTGGCGACACTATTTTCTAGGAGAGCCTTTTGTGGTATTCAAAAATCACAAAATCCTTATGTTCAGATTTACACAGCGTGGCATAATCCTTCATATATTGATTGGCATCGATGACCTCTAGAGTTTGAGGTTGATCATCATGTCCTTTTACATATCTCATCAAGCCTAGGGAATATAAGGATTCAGATATAGGGTATGATTTCACAATGATATGTCAGTCACTTTGGTATTCTAGAGAGAATTAGGTCGGGATCCAATCATTTGTAGTTACCATAGAGGTATAAAACCATGAAAAAAAGTCTTTCATCTATCCCAGATATGTAGTTTTCACTCAAACCCATCCCATATCCTTCATCCTAATGATGTTGATCTCTAGGTAGATGCATCTTTAAAGGAGAACCCTCAATGTATTGTTGATTGGAGGACAAAAAATATTTGATGTAGGTTAGTTACAAAACATAGAGTGTTATGGAAGCACGACCATGTTTAGTACAAGACATGTGAGAGGGAGTCAAAAGTACATGCTCAGTGGATGAAACTATTTAAATATTCTTTACCACCCTCACAATAGAAACTCAGGGATGATTTACTTAAGAGGGGTATATTGTAAGATCCCAAGTTATTCAATGAGGTACAAAACATTTTAATTTTTGTTTAATTCATTTTTTGGTATAATGTGATTACCTAATGAGATCACTAGAGTTTTAGTGGTTTTATAGATTTTTCAGAACCAGTAGCCTTCCTTTTTTTAAAAAGGTAGTTGACCCATATGGTTAGTTGAAACAACACTACCAAGGCGCCATGGTTTTAGGAAACTTTGTGGGGTAATCTATGGCTATGTCCAGAGCCACACAGTTTGATGAAACCCGACCACCAGAGCCACATACCCATGTGATCTACCAATAGTTTTTAACAAAGGAAAAAAGACAATGTTTTATGCAAGGCTTTGCAAAACATTTGAGCTCACTCCTTCGATGGGGAATGGTTCATTGTTGGCACACAGTTTGGCTAACTGTGTTTCTCAACTGCTTGACCCAGTATTTTAAGGGGAAATTAAAATTTTTTACCTAGAGCCTTAAAATTTTAAACTTATTCTTTATTTCACTTTTCTAACATTAAAAAGGGTCTCATTTATCTCATATGATCTCCGCCTCAAGAATAATATATTCTTTGGTTCCAATTCTCCATCTGAATACTGTTTCAAATTATGATCATCTCATTGGATCTGGGTCGATGAGTTATTCAATCCTTATGCTCATTTCATAATTTTCCTTTATATAGATAGTGTTATTTTGGTGAAAGATAATATACCTTATTTGTAGGGTATTTGATCATTATTCCATTCACTTCCAATACAGGTCATGTTATGAACTAATATTTGCTGAGTGTTCTACTAGGATCATAAAGTAGGTGGTATATACTTTTTCCCAAAAGTAAAGTTGTTTTATAGCTAGTTTTTTGTTCTGTTACACACAATAATGTCTTGCCATTTTCCTAAATTAATTAAAATCACTTGAATAAATTATTGGAAACTTGATAGGTTACCCAATTATTACCAAGATATGGTTAGAGGTTTTCAACCTCAACTCGGACCACCTATGAGGTGTGTTTATGTATCATCACAATGAGTTACCACACCGTTGAGTGTGTGTGGGATCTCTCCATTTAGTGGGTGCCTTAATGAATTAATTAGATATTATGATAGGTTTTATGACTCCTTTACCATGTTTTTATGTGTCTTGAAATGGATAAATTGTTTAAATGGAAAAAGAAAAATGATTTTCCAGAACTCATGTATTATATATGATTATGAAATGATTAAATGAAATGGTTATGGTTAAATTGAATTCCATGGAAATTTATAATCCATGGATTAAAAATTAAATTGATTTCTATGGACATTTATACTCCATAAATTTAGAACTACATGGAATTACATAGAAATTTATTCTCCTTGGATAAAGAATTATATTGGATTCCATAGACATTTCCACTCCATTGATCTGTATTACATGGGATTCCTTGGAAATTACTACACCTTGGATTCGGTTGTTGGGTTGGATACGTGATTACATAGAATAGGCCATTGAGTATGCCTTGTACATTTATACTCCTAGGATCCGACCATGTAGACATCACACTAGATTTCTCTACAAACACCATAGTGGATGTTTATCATCATTTACATATGACCCTTGGTTATATTTTCTTGTTTATAGTGAGACATGGTAAGCTATAAAATATCACACTTACATGTATCACTCTTTTTTACTTCATTTATATTGTTGTTATATATTTTCCACTACTTATTCTTATATAAAAAGATACGAATTTTTATAGATAAAATTGGTGGTGTATTATTGATTTTTATCTCACATCCTATCCAGGCCTTCATTGGGTACCTAGACAGAATTCATGGATGCGGGTAGGGATCAGGGAAAGCACCCTCTTTACAATGCTTTTTTAAGTATTATTAGGGTAAGGGGATCACAAGAACAAGCTATTCTTATTAATATATCTATAGATATTTATTTTATGTGTTTTTTATACATTCGATAAACGTATTGTATTTGATTCTTTTTTCTATGTATTCACTAACTTTTTGAATAAATACATGACATACGTCATTTTGCATGTGATACTATCTTAGCATTGTTATTTAATCTTCTTTTTTTCATGTTTATTTTCAACTACTATTGGTTTATATTATTCTTTTTCATTTGATTTTTTTTATTATTCCATTGTACTACACTCTGATTATGAGGGTATAGTCTCCACACTATACCACCATAGACCTTCACAGCTAGTCGACAACCTCTGGCATAAAAGGAGGCACACATAAGACCATGTGATCCACTATCTTGGGGAAAGGTTTAGTGGCCCATTGGTTGGGATGTTACATGATCTCAATGTTAAGTTAAATTATTATGATTTTAATTATATCAAAGAAAATATTTTATTAGATGATTAATATATTTTATAAAAAATTATTAAATACATTTATTAAATTTTCTATTATTAAAATGAGGACCCCATTTAAATTTCATTATAACTATTAGCAGTCCATGATTCATATATTAATAATAAATTAGTCTGTGATGGAATTCCTCTAACCACATACTTATTTTGGTAAGGCATCATTCTAATCATGTCATATATAACTATTAGAAAGTTGATAAGAAAACACTTTGTATGATCAAACATATGGATATACCCAACACTAATCCTACAATATCCAATCTCATATGATTTCCCAGCCATGTGAAACCTAAATCTCACAATGGGATTTGGTTAACTAACTCTTATTATTATCCATTTCCACTATTTCTTACACAGGATAATCCATGGGCATCATTCTATGGTAGAACATACCCAGTTAAATAATGAAGTTATTAAAATATGTTTGGTTTGGAAGGAATCCAACACCACCTTGGGGATTTAATTTTACCATATTATTCCATGTTATTATATTTATCTATGAATAATTATAATGATTTAGTTTTAAATTTCAGACCTTCCAACACATTGATATATCCAAACTATATTAATGTGTAACTGTTTACACAACTCACAACTTATATCATTATCCCAAATCAAAAGTCAATTATATTCTCACATGTCTAAATACATCGAATGCATAAGGTATATAAACCTATTTCATGAAAAGGTTTAGAATTATATGAAATCAACAATCCCAATAAGAGTAATCTTAAAGGAACATATAATCAACCCCAACATTCCTAAAACAAGGCAGAAGCCTTTAGGCAAATGGAAATTCCAACAAAAACATCCTCTACCCAGGTATCTGTTACTCAAGATATAATTAAATTCCATCATATTTATAAAACCTAGTATGAATAAATCATAATTAATTAGTTAATCCAAGATTATAACATAATAAATTCCATAGTCAAGGTAGAATAAAACTAAATTCATTGTCATACCTAACATGAAACTCCTTAAATGAATATATAATAATATCTAAAAGTAGTTTAATAATGTAAACTAAATCACAATGAGATTCATAATATAACAATTATATTCACGAATAATAAATTAGGAAATAACTTTTAAAAAAACTAAAAACATTATTTAAAAAAGAGATAAATATTTATAAATAATTAATAAGGAAATTCTATTTATAGACATTTTATAACTTTTCTAACCATAAGTACATTATCAAATATTCAATATAGAAACATTATATTCATTTCAATATTAAATATCTCATATTTTTCACTATATAAAATTTTACATTAAAATATGTTATTTTTGAAATGTAAACATTTTATTTTTAAATTTTTGTTATGTAAACATTTTATATAATCGAAATATCACATACTTAACATTATTTAAATCATGATGAAATCAAACATAAAAACTCTTTTTGATTCAGTTTAAATTATATATAAAATAATTTCTTGAATTAGAAAATTTAAAATTAATTAATAATAAATATTAATAATTAAATATAGAATATTTTATATTTTTAATTATTTTGTTATTTATATACACTTTGTAAATTAAAATCAAATTTTAAGATGAAAACATTATTTATAAATTATAAGTAATGCCATATAATTTAAAAGGTATTTTAATATTAACACTTAATATTATGGAATATTTACTAATAAATGATTCAAAAACAATAACTATTTAATTGTAAATGATTTATAATTAATTAAATTATAACAACTTTTATAAATTAATAAATATCCAAAAATAACATTTATAAAGATTTATAAACCATATAAATAAATTCTAAAATGAAATTTAATTAAAAAAATTCAATACTAATCATTTTTATGAATTAGAAGGAATTCTAGATTATGATATATAAGATATATTACTTAAACCATTTAATCACTATCAGTGGTATTTTATGGTTAAAATCATTATTGTTGGCTTGGATAAGCATGTGTAAGTGTCTTCCAGTTTTTTATAAAGGGAGTGACCCTTACATATTGGATATACCCTTACATATCAACTCAATGGAAAAGAGGGAAACCCTTACATATGAATCATATTTTATGATCTATATTTATATAATAAAGATTGTATGATGCACTTTTTTTTTTGAAATCATAGAATAGCACTATCATTAAATATAATAACATAAAGTCATTTAATATAACTAATAAAAAAATAAAGTTTCTATACTAATTCAGAGGCTACGATATCCCATATTGTAAGCCGAGACTCATTTGGGAAGAAAAAAATTATCAATCATATTTAAAAATAGCTAATATGGCATGAAATATGATTTCAAAAACCTCATTTACAGTATGATGTTAAGAATCAAAAGGCTTGGTAAGGCATTGATATCTTTAATAGGCATTGAAGGATCTAAAAATAGTTATTAGACACATAAAATGAAATAATGAAACCCAAATTCAAGATTGTAAAAAATAAATAGTTGAAATCATGAATACTACAAATGAAGAAACTGTATACCTTATAAAATAGATAGTCATTTCATTTTTCTTAATCATGTATTTATGATGAAATAGCAATTGAGGAAGTCAAATTACATCCCTCCTATATGATGTAGCCATGATATAAAAGAATCATATAATGATTGGGTGGGTTTTATCTTTTTTCCACAGTGTTTCAGCATCTCACTAGGTAATGGTGGAAGAAGTATAAAACTATGGGATCGATGGAGTTTGTTCCAAGAATACATAAGCAAGCATACTCTCATCCCATAAAAGTAGGACTTTTATATAGGTCCCCTGAGGATACCCCTTGAGTGAGCTGGAATTTACATGTGCATTATAATGCATGAGTAAATGGTACTTGGGCAGTTCATGAGACTCTTTTATGAATAGAATAAACCCTTGATTGTTTCCCCATATAAAACATATAATAAATGATAAATTATGTGTAGCATATGCAACCGTTAACTCATTAACACTCTATTGCCTTTGGTAATTCAAATCAATTCCAAATGAATCATACCTTACTATTATTGGAACTAAAATTCATCTAGTCATGTAATACGATTGGCCAAGATATACTATAAAAAATTTGTATATCATATTTGTTGATATACCCCAAACCAAGAAATATCATGTAACCTCAGTTTCAAAATATTATTCTATAAAACATTTTTATATCATACCCTATGATATAGGCCAAAACACATCATATGTGTAAAATATTTATGGAATATCTCATTCACATACAACACTATAAATTGAATAGATATCAGGGAAGGGAGAGTAGTAAGAAATAAACAACCAATATAACTTGTGTGTTATAGAAATCACCCAGAACCCAAAACCTAAAATGGGAATCTATTTCATTACCCTAAATATGAAATAAAAAAATATAATGAATATATAAAATCATTCATTACCTAAATAAGTTCAATTATCTAAAAAACTACACAAGGTCATTAATTATCATCACCAAACATTGAATACACTACCTGAACAGGCCTATACATGAACCAATATCTCTATTAGTCACAACACACACCATTAAACTGATTTAAAGCTCATAATAATTTCACATTAATCAATCTCTAACCATATTCAATATATATACATCATCATTAAAATATTATCCATTCAATTCCCTTTTCAATATTAGTCACAATAACATTTATTAAGGATAGATGAATTTATTTTAGATATATGAATATTTCAATAGTATTGAACCATATGATCCCCTTCATGAAACATTATTAATTCAATTACCACATATAATGTAAGTAATACATATTTATAATAATTATATATCTCATTATCCCATCAAATTTTATTCCATTCACAAGTAAACAATTCATTTATTTATTCATCGAATCATTTACTAATTCATCATAATCATAACCAACTCCCATTAATTGATACTTTAATTCATTCCCATTATACATTCTAATAAAATGTGATACAACTATATATATCTCTAAAAAACACAACATACTAATCGAACCAACCACCACAATACTAACACCACCATCACATTCCAATATCCAAAACATCATCATAAACACTACTCATCATCAACCATATTATCACATCATCAAACACACTAACCACTATCACCACAATATCACACCATCAACCTAACTACCACCATAATAAACCAATATAGGAATAACTACAAAAACCTAAAGTAGGGAAATAACTGTAATAATCCCTATAAGGATAAAATAATTGATAATCAAATAAATGGTATTGATATTTTAATTAATATATAAATTATAATAAATAAACTACATAAGTTTTAATAAAAAAATAATCTAATATAATAAAATAATTCTTCTATCATAACAATAAATTATAAGTTTAATCAACACTGATTTAAATTTTCATATTCACACCCATGTTTGTTTACCAAATTTAAATTATTTCAAAATTATGAATGTTATATCAAGAAAAAACTACCATAACATTATAAAAGAAACATATCAAACAATATAAAGAATATCTTAATAAATATCATGAAAAACATATAAGAATATGAATAACATGTCTACCCTTCCAACTCTATACTTCTATTACACTATCTTATTTATTGAATTTAATCTCTTTAACCAATGTAAAAAAATCATGGTAATTCCACACTCACACATAGTAATAGAATATAAGTAATTAATACCCAAACACAAAATAGATATTTGATGATAATTGTACAAATATGAAAAGAGAAAAATGATTGAATGCCACCAATACCACAAAGAACCCCATAGTAACCTGTATAATACAAACTGTTATCAAAACCATGACACAAAACATATAAAATTAAGGATTACAATCCTTTACCGTATCATATAGAAGAAAAATTCCATATGAATATGAAATAATGAGCCAAAATATCACCTTATATTGAAATGAAATTTATGCATAAAGCAAGATCCTAAGGGTAAATCATAGATCCCTAGAACCACTAATAAGTTCTCCCATAGATATCAAGGATTTGAGAGAATTATGAGTCAAATATGATGAATTTGAGAGGTGATTTAAATTTATTATTAATATCATAGGGAATAGTATCATGACATGATTATAGGAATCATGGAATAATGATGGCTAGATCCATGATTCATAGAATGAACCTCCTCCACATTTATAACTTTTTTTCCTGGTTAATAACCATTTCAATGAATGATGACATGGAAGATAATAGTGCCATGAAGTGTGTCACAATAAAAATCTCAAACCCCTAAAATCATGTTGAAATAGCTAGATTATTTCATCAAACATGATCAATCCTAGACAAAAACCATGGCACAAAACAAACACCATGGTGAAATAAAACCCAATAAAGTAGAACATAGAAATTCAACAACCATGGATTCCATGACAAGACACTCATAACCATTGTGAAATGCCTCTTATATAATATTGAGCTAAATCCCTTCATGAATAAATGAAAGACATCAATTATTGATAATATCCTCCACATTAAATCCAACACACCAAACATTTGAAACCAATATCCAATAGTGAAACATCAACCTTCACTTTGTGACAAATATTCCCACAACAAAACACATGATACTCATCCAACATATCTCCAACATCCAAAAACCCCTGAAGAAACCCTCTTTTTCTTGTAATGATTCATGGTAATAATTAAAAAATAATCCAAAACCCATTCTATATCTCAAAAGGATACTTGGAAACACTCATTGACACCCAAAACTACAATATAGATATAGGGGGAAAACCTAGTCTTCTAAATTAGACACCTATCAAAGGGTTCTTATACTCAACAATAAAAACTGAAACTATAAAAGGATTGGAACATCCATGAAATCAAACATCACAATATAACTCTCATATAAGAATATCACAATCATAAAAGTATAAACATAATAACCAATAACAAGAATCATCCCTAATTACATCAACATAGTATATCATAGTGAATAATTTGATAACATTATCATGGAAAAAATCACATACATATCATTATAAGGTAAATCTCAGCATATCAACCCAACCTATCATCCAATAAAAACATCAAAATCACAAAATTAATAATATATAAAATTAATCAGGATATTAGGCATGAATTTATGACTCATGATCTCATGTATACTCTATTAAGGCATTATTTCTCCACAATAAATAAACTAAAGGAATACCATATACATTAAACACCTTCTATTGATAGTTTTAAATATCAATAGGCTACTCTATGAAGGTTATATCATCATCAACATCTAACTCACCTCAATAAATGACATGAGAGTCATCATGGATATATCAATCAAGTTATGAGATAAGGAAAAGGTTGGGATCTTATCCATGTATAGAGGAATCGAAAACAATAATCCAACTCACCATTATTCTCTAAAACCATGAAAGGTCCAATAACGTGATGAGAAATATTACAACCATGACCAAAATATAATGACCAAAAATGAATAAAAATATTCAAAAACACATGACATCTCATGCTTAACTCCATATATCTCCTCTAAAAATACACATAGGACTTATGATAGTACTTATTAGCTTTTATCCAATCAGGAATCACCTGCCCCATCTTTGTTGTATTTGGAAACAATTTCATCCCAAGAATCTGAATCTTTTTAACCTCAATCTAGAAAAAAATATCTATAATGATATCTATAAAAATATTTCAATAAATCCATTTTTATGGTTGAGTGATGGTGGGTATTATAGTAAACCTCAACCAAGGGTAATTGATTAACCCATAAACCTTTAAAATATAGATTTCATGCATATAATATTTCATCTAAAGTTTTAATAGTCCACTCTATTTGACCGTCATTCTATGAATGAAAACAATGTTAAGGAAGATATAAGAGATAAAATTTTGTCAATGACCCTTCCACACTCAAAATGAAAAGAGTGGGTCCCAAATAGTGATAATTATAATCATAACCCCATTATGCTACATAATCTCTTCCATATACAACATTGAAAAATCAACCATCAAACTCGACTCACAGATTGTTATGAAATGAAGAAAAATAATTTATTGATCCATAATCTCATAGATAACATCACACCATACTTGTGTTTATGGTAAACTAGTAATGAAATACATTGAGATGTCTGTTCACTTTCTTCTAGGAACATCTAATTTATATAACAGCCTAGTGGAAATATTATGCTTGTCATTCACCCTCTAACAGAACATTTAATGGGGAACTGACTCTTCTATAAACCTCTTCAGCTCTCACCACCAGAAAAAACTACTCATAGAATGATATATCTTGGTTACACCATGTTTCCATATTAAAAGTGAGATACAAAATTCATGGAGAACCACCCCACACATCACATATAGAATAATGATAATTCCTTGAAACAACGGTCATTATTGATTATCCTCCAAACAACCCTCTATAGAATCTCTACAGATAACACATTCATGCCAAACCTCAGTATCAAGATCTCCCAACTAAGACTCCTCTATTTTCTATAGAAAGGATGATCACACTAATATCTAATAAATACAACCACTAAAAAACATTCTATATATCAATATACAATTCTAAAAGATTCTCTATCACTCCCTATGAATGGATAGGATCGACAAGAGTCTTCCTACTTAGTAAATAATCTACTATATTAAATTAACCTTGTATCTTGATGATATATAAGTCATAATACTACAAAAAATTCATCCACCATTATTGATTAAAATTTAAATCAAAATAAATGAATATTTACCTCAAATTAGTGTACTCTATGAAGACAAAAAAAATATATAATAAGTTAGTGTCACAACAACTTTATGTAAAACATGACTATTACTAAATCAAGATAATATGTAGCATATTTACAATCATGATTTTGTTGCTACCATGACTCGTAGGATATAAATTCCCTCTATAGCATCAATACACAACCTAATCCAACATGTTAATTACATAAAAGACTTCAAACATGACTATATATTCAATAAAATGAATAACACCAGCATTATCCTACTTCACCTTTAGGTACTCAATAATTTTATGACACTAGTATATCTATATGAAGGCTCAATCCTTTTGGGTCTGAGCTATCAAAGGAGTCACAATCTAATAAACCTCAAGTGAAAACCTCCTATAATATAATTTAAAATCAAGGAAACTAGAAACATCATCATAATTTTTTAAGACCCCCATGAAACAACTTGATCAATATTCAAAGGATATATATATACTCTCTATTAAGGCATAATTTTCCTAAGGATATGCACCTCTGAGATCAAAAACATGCTCTTAGATAACATCACATAGAGTTTATGATCGTAATGAATCTCGAAAACATCTCTCAAATTATAATCATGATCATATTTATTCTTTTAATACATTAGTAAATTATTAATGAACACTACAATAAATAAATCCATGTACTCATTAAACAAATATTTCATCAGTCCCATGAATGCAACTGGTGAATTATAGATTCTAAAAAGATGAAAAATGATCTCAAAGTTTTGATAATGATACTTGAAGGTAATCATTGAAATATTGTCATCCTTTACCCTTATCTAATGATACCCCAATCGAAAATAGATCTTTGAGAACTAGTTATATCCCTTCAATAGATTGAAATTTTTATTAATCCATAGGAGGAGATGGTGTTTCCTCGCCATCACTTAATTAAAATGATGGCACTTTAAAAATTATCATATATTTATGTTTTCCCTATTTATGAAAAATAATATATCCTCACATAGAAACACACCAGGATAGATGAAACACTTCTATAACTAGTCACCAATCTAAATCGTTTTCTTATATAAATTTTAAGGTATTATCCTATATAGAGAAATCAAATTAGATAAATACTTAGTTATAAATCTATATCAAGTTTGTCTCATTAGGGGGCAGCATCTTAAAATCATTAGGGAAAAAAATAATCTTCCAAAACCATTGAAAAAACCCTATCTTGAACATATATGGACCTCAACATCAAATTAGACAGTGAAAGGAAAATGATTCACATGCCTATAGTCCATTTGATTCTCTATCAACAGTAAACATGTCATTATTTCATTCAATATCCAAGAAAATGACTCTCATGTCAAATCATTCAAAAATATATTTTAATAAATACAAAAAAAAACATGATAAGGATGACATTGTATGGATGTGTTAAAATACAAAAGAAATCCTCTAATAACCAATGTTTCCTCAATACTGTCTTGGAATCTTGAAAGACATAATATAATCAATCTTAGCCTCAAACTAGTGTAGTTGACACAAAGGGACCTAGATATCTAACCACCTTAATACCTAGAGCTCAGACCATGGAAACATCAATAAAGTAGTATGAGTCTCTTGAATCAAACAAATAATACAATAGAATAGAGGATAAATATGTGGTACCTTTTATGATGTTTTGTCCACCTGGAACTAGAAACACTATCTCATGACAATTTCCTAAAATTAAACCTTTTTCCAACAGATCCTAATGATGACCACAACCATGCTTAGGATTGTGTCTCTAAGGAAAAGGGGCATCATGAGGCTATCATATTCCTACTTTATCTATCCTCTACTATCAAAATCCATATTAACCCTATTGATAATACTACTAATTTGTACTTTGGGGTAACTATTTCAATGGTTGTTCCTATAATCAGAAACCATATCCACCCTAACTGACAAGGAATGTCGAGAACTGAAAATCCTATTTTCAATTCTTTCACAAGAAAAATATTAATTGTATGTTCCCATTGTATAGGTTCAATATTTTACATATTTGGTGGAATGGGAAGAGTGAAGCTTTGACTGGATCCATATTAGATAAACTCTAACTAATTGAATATCCAAGAACCATCATCTATAGATCTACTCCTTGTGAAGTCTAGGTGATCTGCCTCCTGAGATGATTTGGACCACTCTAGAATTTTTCTATCACATCTTACTTCTTGAACACCTAAATATACATCATTAATGTATAGAGGGTGTCCATGTACTAGATATCTAAACTCAATGACTTAGTGAAATTCCTCGATCAATCCTCTTAATTAAGTATTAGTTATATAGAATAATAAATTAATTCCATAAACTAAATCCCATACATCAGTACACTAGAGCTCTAATACAAGAGAGAATGAAATTGCCACCACATATTTACCTTCATCATTGAATAATGGAAATTATCATAAAAAAATGTGAAATTTCATATATGATACATCCTAATCCTTTCCAAAAAAATATCCACCAATGATAATTAGCTCCACGAAAAAACTAACATCGAAACTAATACAATTATCCATCCAAGAATAGAAAATATTAAAAAAAATAACTAACTCCTATAACCATATCTCAATCATCTAATCAAAAATAGATCCCATATACTTTGACATGATCTTGCACTGAAACTTGCACAATGACTTTCTCTAAGAATCATTCTCATCATCATCAACTCTATAACGATCTATTAGAGCGTCATGCTTGAAATAATTATCCTAAACCTCATGGACATGTTGGCCAGGAACCATCTCTTCAAAGGTAAAAAACATCAGGGACTCATAATATCTAGAAAATAGAATTTGGAACAAGTTCAATTATATTAATTAATTTTAACTTCCCCGTTATCTTCCCCAATTAAATCATAGGTGAAATCAAGTATTATGAATAAACCACGCCTAGGTCTCTAACCCAGACACAACATCTCTTGACTTGGTTTGTTCAATAATCTTAAGGTTTGTGTGTCAGATCATAGGGGTCCAAATTTCTTATTTTATTTCAATTATTAATTACCTATATAATATTCTAATTTCAATTAATATCATACTCCTACAAAACCAATTAAATTATCTCTAATGCATACTTAAAAAATAATCATATCTCTCAACCAAAATATTTGATTCCACTTTTTCTGAACCTTCTTACATTTGAACACCACTGGTACTGGTAGTGAAAATTATTATAACCCCTAAATTAAATCTCTAATAGGCCATGAGTCGGTTACTAGAACTAAGAGAATAAGAACGCACCTATGGAAGGCATTTCCCTCATGAATCCCTGGGAAAAGAAGAACCACCAATCAAGTCTATCAATAAAATAAATCTACCAAACTAGGATGCATTTCATGTCATATATAATTTGAAAACTCTATAAAAAATTCCATTTCAATGAATTCTATAGAAGAAACTCCTCATACACCAGCTATCTCTGAAAGTAACCAAAGGCAAGTAAAATCTAACCTTTTGTCAAACCTCATCTTATGGACCTGAAATACACACAAACACACACACACACACACACAGATATATATATATATATATAGGGTTAGTGTACAATTATACTCTATAAGATCCTCCCCAAAACCTCTTGTGTAAATTTTGAAGAATCATAGTGAAGTATCGTTCAATAAGAAATGAAACCAACTTTTTATCTAAACCAAGATAACTAAGTTTCCATTCTCACCAAGTCCCATTCATCTAAATTTCACATTGAATTATAAATAATATAATACTTAAATGATATAAAATAATAAAGTTAACCCACTAAACTAGTCACCCTCACACCCCAAATGTGTATATTCTTGTGCTATAATTTTTCCCATAAGTCATATCATTTTATACCCCACATCTGCATATCAATATATCAACCATATCCACAAAATTACAACCACAACACCGCCATATCCATTTCATCAAGTGTCATAACCGTGAACCATTATAGCCCATTTATATATATAACCATATATACCTTAAGCTAACACATCCACTGTAACCATAATCTGTTATAGACAATATTTATTTATTTATTTATACACACACATACAATAACCATAAGTTATCAAGAAACATATATACATATATGTCATATACTTGAGTTATTACATACCATATATATATATACCATAATATTAATACTTCATGGATCATATATATATATACACACAATACCACCTATAAAAGAGAGATCATGAGAGGGGTTGTAGTCTGCCATTTGTATCTTATACAACATAGAAGTTTTATAAATCACCTATAACTCAAAACCACAAATTGACATTGGTTAGGTTACCCAACTTAGGTGGTGGTGTGAATGAAACAACAAAAATATAAAAAATATATATTAGAAGACATTCCCTAACTAAGTATAACTATCTAACATACTATACTATAACTACAAATATTACAACTACAAATAAACTACATAACCACCTCTAGGTGTGACACATACCTATATTTCCAATAATAACAACAAGAATCATTATTTTGATTCTAATAACTTTATCATTTCATATTAATAAACTACCAATCACATTAAATATATATACATCATTATTAACAATTTATCCATTCAATCCTCTTTTTTTATTAATCACACTGACATTTATTAATCCCACTTCCATTCATTTAATCCATATGAAAATTCCAGCCTTATTATTCCACATGACAACCTTCATGAAACATTAATAATTAAATTACCATATATATTCTTATTACAAATTCATCATAATAATTATATAGACATTATACCAAAAAATTGTTTTCCACTCAAAACTAAGAAATTCATTTATTTATTCATCAAAACATTTATAACTTACTCTTCATCATAACTCATTCCCATTAATTATTCATTTAATTAAATAATATTCCAAATTCAAAGAAAATATGATATAAATGTATATATCTACAAATAACATCACATAAGAATTGAACCAACCACCAATATAGTAACACCACCATATTATTCTTCAATCCACAATATCTTCCCCATAAATACACATCATCAACCACATTATCATATCATTAATCTCAATAAACACTTCCTCCATGACATCACACCATCAACCCAACATATACAATAATAAACCAACTTAATTGAAACTACTAAGACCATATAAAGGGTAAGATCTACAATAATCTCTATATGGATAAAAACAATGATAATTATAGAAAGGGTATTGATATAATAATTACAGCAGTAATTAATATAATTAAAATAATAAAGTATCATAAAAAAAACTATAATACACACAAATCATGATTCAATCATAGCGATAAATTCGATACTTAATCAATGTCAATTTACATTTCAAAATTCACACCTTTGTTTATTTACCATATTTAAGTTATTATCTAATTATAAATATTATATCAATCAAAAACTATCATAATATCATAGTATAAACTTCTCAAAAAAATTAAAAATAAAATTTTAAATATAATAAAAACATATATTCAAATGTGTTACACATCTTCCCTTCCAATTCATTAATTTTGTTTATTTAATTTCTTCATTAAATTCTATATATTGTTTCAATAAAAACTAAATCATGGCATTTTAACTTCTATACATAATAATATAATATAATTTTAAAAACCCCTACCTAAAAAATTTATTATATGATAACTTCATAAATCCAACAAGATAAGTAAAATTGAAAAACAGAAAGAATGTATAGAAACCCTCAATAACCTATGATACACCATACTCCATCAAAACCCCAACCCAAAACCAAAAAAAATGAGGAATGAAACACTTTCTATGGTCATAGAGAATAATAATACAAGAGGAATAGAGAATAAGGTGAATAAATATCACCTTATATTATAAAGAAATCTATACAGAAATAAATATCCAAAGGATAAATCATAGAGCACTAGAACCACGGAAATAAATTTCTACGTATTCCTTGGGTTCAAGAGAAGAAATAAAAAAATATGATGAATCTAAGAGCCAACATGAATTTAAAATTGAAACTTGAGAACACAACATCACATTGTGACACATGGATAATCCTAGTACTCTATATATCATAAACTAAGGGTGAAGTGAGATGATATAACCAAGATATTCTTTTGTAATATTGACATTATGAATTCATAATGATGTTATTCAGACTTATATATTTCATTTCTATCATCATGGATTTGATTAATATACTCTTTATAAATTATCTTAATAAATTTTTGGATAGATTTATAGATAATATTTTCATATAATTAAAGAGTAATTAAAAAAATTAAGGATTGATATGGAGAAAATAAATAGGAAAAACTCTATTTCAAATTCAGTTAGTTTGAATTTTGTATTTAAAAACAAATTCTTCTTGGGTTATGTAATTACAAGTGAGGGAATATCCATGGATTCTTAACTTATAGAAGTGATTAAAGATATCTACATTTTTTTAGATTGGTTTAATACTATCGATGTTTCATGAGAAATTTTTCACTATTCTCAAATCCCTTATACAAGTTAAAAAAATTGTTAAATTTATCTAGGCAGAAGAATGTAAAGAAAAACTTAGGGAGCTTAAGAAGAATTCGGCCACTACACATATTCTCACCCTAGAATATAGTGGATAATTGTCTGTGATATACTGTGTTACATCAAAGAAGTGACTGGGATGTGTCCTTATGCAAAATAAAAAGGTGATATATTATTATTCAGACTAATTAAAGTCCCATGAGTTAAACAAAAAAACTCATGATCTTGAGTTAGCAGTAGTAAATTTTTTAATAAATATTTATAGTAATTTCCTATATAAAGGAATTTTTGATATATATACAAATAACAAGGGATTGAAGTCTATATTCACATCAAAGATCTGAAAAAGTTCCAAATGAGATTATTATATTTTATCAAAGATTGTTATTTCTCAATACATTACCATTCTTGAAAGGAAATAAATATGGATGATGCTATAAGTAAAAAGGGTATAATTCTTCCTTATCCATGATGAGGATTTTAAGAGACTGAATATTTATGTATATACAAAGGATAGACATGGAAATCATAAATGAAATGGTGAAATCAATCATTTCTAAAATTATTATTCAACCATCCATAAATGTAGATATTAACAAGGACTAAAAATATGGAATAAAGATACATAAGAATGTGATTAATATTATAGAGTTTAACCTTTATAAAGTTAGTGTAATAATATTTATAACTTTGATGTGTGATTAATCTATGCTAGACCAGAAAAAATACATTTTGTACGATTCACATAGTTCATCCTTATCTATTCACCGTGTAAACAAAAAGATATATAGAGATCTCGATGAGCACTTTTGGTGGGGAAACATGAATAGGGTTATTTTTGAGTATATATCTCAATTCATATTATGTTATAAATTCAAGGATGAATATTATAAATCTATAGGGTTGATATAGCCATTACCTATACCCATATGGAAATGGGATAACAACACTATGGATTTCATCTTTCTTCCTAAGAATATTAAAGGAAATAATGTAATTTTGGAATTTGTGGATTGACTTATAAATTCAACACACATAATTTTAATTTGATATGATTTATCACTCAATATAATTCATAATAAAAACATAAATTAAGTAGTAAGGATGTATGGGGTAACACTTTTCACTTTATTTGATTAATATATAAGTTTCACATTGAAGTTCTAGAGAACGTTTTAATAATCATTGGATACTAAACTAAAATTAACATGACCTATCATATCCAAATTTATTGTAAATCAAAAAGGACCAATCATAGTTTATAATATATACTGTTATATTGATCAATGGCTTTGAAAGGAGGTTGGTATTACCATATTCCTATGGTAAATTTATCATATCATAATATTTTCCACTCAAATATTCAAAAAACCATTTAAGGCTCTATATGGAAAACAATATGAACATAAAAATGTGGGGATGAAGTATGATATGGGAAGTTATTGGGACCTTATCATTCTCAAGAAATGATAGAGAAAGTTCAAATCATATAATGATATATTAATCAAATGAAAATTTAATATAATATCTATGTTAACAATTTTTTATGACATCAATATTTTGATGTTGGTGAAAAATATCCCTTTGAATATCATCGTGGAAGAGGTTTATAAGATTTAGAAAGAAGGTAAAGTCGATACCTAAATATTATATCCCATTTGAGATTATTTATAATTTGGTAACAATATCTAATCAACTAGAATATCCAACAAACCTATTGAAAGTGCATAACATGTACTATATATCACTTTTGAGAAACTATATACCAGATCCATCACATGCACAAAATTTAGAGGTTGAACATTCGAAACATGATATATCATATAATGAACAGGCGATAGAGATCTTGGATCATAGAGATATAGTTTTCTGTAAAAAAATATAATATTTTTGTTCAATGTTTTGTAGAGAAATAATAATTTTTAGGAAGCCATGTGATAAACTAAAGATGAATGAGACCAAATTACCCTCATCTATTTTCATCTTAGTAATGAAATTTTTGGGAATTTTTTTTAAGAAGGGGGTGTGATACCATATATTTTTAGAATGAAATTCATTACAATTGGATAGGTTTCCTTACACACAATTACAAACTAAAATGAATAATTATTTATTCTTATATGGTTAAAAATTACAATATAATATTTAATACATTACAAGATATCTAAATGAAACATAAATAAGAAAATTATAAAAGTATTAAAACCACATGTAAATAGAAATACTATAATATTAAAATAATCATCATCATGATCTCTCATGAAGCCCATAACACCAATGATAACTATGGAAAGAATGAAAAACATTACAAAAATATGATAATAATCTTGGGAAATAAATGATGGAATAGTATGAATGATTTTTAAAAAGTATGTACGTTAATATATAAGAATGAAACATGGAAATATGGTAATTATATGGACAATGTTCATATATATCCATTAGTAATATATGAAGTAATCGAATATTATAGATATTAATGAGATAAATTATATGGTTAGTAGAAATAAAATTTTATAGATAATTGAAATAATCAAAAATGTGACTATTTAAATATACTTATTGATATAGTAAATTTAAATAGAATTAATCACATTATTAAATTTATATAGAAAGATAGACGTTATGGAATCAAGTGAAAGAATACTTATATATGAGACCCATTTCACTGGGATTGGTAAGAAGGTAGCATCAATAGGGTTTTATCTTAACCATTCCCAAGTTGAACTTCAACAAGTAGAGCTTGAGAGAAATCATTTACGAGAGATGTTCAAGATCATATAAATCACCACATGATCTGTGCCACTTGCATCCACACCCAATACTACCACCATCACTTATCTGACCCTTAAGGATTATGAAGATGTCCTTGGGGTTTTTTAAATATAATTTTGGTTGATATCAATATTTAATTATTAATGTAATAAATGTTATTTCAAAAATATTTATTTTTATCAATAGTATTCCTATATGTGTTTTAATATTTTTACTATTTTTTAAAATAATTATTAAATGTATTTCAGAATTGAAAGAAATAATTTTACTACAAATGTATTAATAAAATTTAATAATTGGTTGGTAGATAAAAAAATTTATTCAAATAAGAATAAAATCACTTATGGCTAAAAAGAGATATTTTTCAAAGAATTGTTTTTCTATTATATTATATTTCCATATTAACAAATTAAATGAATCCCCATTAAAGAATATTTTTAATTAAATTAATATTTTTATATTGAAAAAATTAAATTAAAATTCATTATATGATTATTACTTGGAAAGAAATATGAATAAATTCATATGATGTTTCAAAGAATATTTTTATAATAAACATATTTTTTATGATTTATTTTAAAATTATTATTAATCACTTTTAGAATTTAATTTAACAAAAATGATTTCATATTTTTAATCAATATTTAAAAAATAGTTAATGGGTTCAATTTCATTCTATAAGGAAAAAATAAGCTATATAGGTAAAAGTGAGTTATCACGGTAAAGGGTAAATTGAGGTAAAGGGGTTTAAAAATATTTAAAGTTATAAAATATCTATAAAAATTATATATAAACACTTGAATGAGTAAATTAACGATCCATACTCATTTATTTTCTATCATTGAGACACCGGAAATGTAATGGTCTAGATCTATCTTGATTGTTACATTATGTATTTCTGGTGTCGACGATATCGTGTGGGGGTTTGGAGGTGAGGGTGTATTTTTGGAATTTTGGGAGTCAAAATGGTTTTTTAAGGAAGGTCATGGAATTTTTTAGGTAATGTATAAACCTAAGGCATGGTGGATAATAAATTAGGGTGGAGTTAAGTGGTTATGGTTGTTGTGGGTTTTGGTCTTGGAATTTAGGTGTTACAAAGCATAGAGATGGTTATTTTGTTATGAATGGTGCATGTCAGATTCTGAAGAAATAGCTATGTAAAATAGGGACTGTCATAGCACCCATTTTTTGTTAATGGGGTCACCAAACTGTGGAAATGATATTTTTTTACATGGTCTGTCATAGAGAGATTATGGAAATAGAAAGAGTGATTCCTCTACGTTTGGTAGTTATTAGATGGATGTTAGGGTTATGGTTGATAAAATGGTTTTGTGTACCACCTTATCATATTAGAGATCAGAAAAATTATTAAATTTATTGAAATAACCATCATTTTCATGTGGATATAATCATTTTAAATATCTATTATTTCATATATAGCTTTGATTGAGGCCATATGGCCATTTCTAATCCACCGCACCATAGCCGAGGTCATTCGGGTATTCTTTATAAAAAGGTGTTGTAATTTTATTTATTTTAAATTTCCAAATTTACATCAAACAATATAAAACCTTTTTTCCTCATCTAGATATCCTAGGTTATTTCCTAATGGATTTTAATCACACAAATCATGTTTCAAATTCTTCATCAATCTAAGGTTCATATATTCACTTTCTTCCCCTTTCTCTTCAATTATTTGAGTTATCCTTATTCTTATATGTTTATGGACGTGTGCTCAGTTGTTCTTGGGTTTTGGTTGGATAAGTTCATGATGAGATTTTGGTCATTATTAGGTCCTATAAAGGTTCTTTTCTGGTTACAAGTTACTTGATCCCCAGCTTTTTCTCTTGTTCTTGCAATGCATTCTTTGAAGCATCAATCAAGGTAGGGTATTTTATACTTATATTTATTTTTTATGTGTAAAGGTGGATTAATCTGGATTTGTTTACATTGGGTATATAGTTGAATTATAATAATTAAATTTAATATATTGATAATGAAATTGAATGGATAAGGGGGTGATTCACATTTCTTCACTTGATTTTGTGTAATTGTTCATATTTTATTACTTCTTGGTTAATTTTTTATCATTTAAAAACATTTTATTACTACACTTGTGATGTTATGATCACCTACTATTGTTGTTTAATCACTTAGAGTCTATAAAAAATTGGTTTTTTTAATATATAATTTCATTGATAATCTACCATATTAGGATGACTAAAAAGTGGTTGTTTAATGTGTTTTTTATTATGTTTGGTAACATTTACTATTGTCATAAGACTCTTTATTATTGATCTAAAAATGATATGGGTTATTGGTTTTTTTATTTTTCATGATGTGGTTTTTTTATTATGGTAGTATTGTCGGTTATTGGGGGAAGAGGTGGATTGATTTTGTAGTTATTGGATTATCTATTTGTGGTATTTGTCAGATTATTAATGTGTGGTGTTTGATATTTTTTTCTGAAAAGGTTTATTGGTTTCATTTTAGTTTCCAAAAAACTAAATTTTGAAAAAAAAATTATTGATTAAGTGGGAATGATGAGTTATGATGGATTGGGTTAAAAATAAAAGTAGGGGATATAAGAAAAGTGGTAAATTGGTGGGTAAAATTAAAATAGAAGTGTATAAACTAAGTTTTAATGATTAATGTAAATTATTTTAATGTTAAGTGAATTGTTTGACATTAAATAGGGATAATGAATAAAAAATTAATGTAAAAAGGCTGGTAATGATAAATCTAAAACTTGAAAATTATGGTTTGTATGATGAATATTTGTAAAGTATTGAATAAATTGAATTATGAATGATGAATAAAAAAGTAATATTAAAAAAACATTATAGTTTCCCTATGTGAATAGATGGGTTCAATTATGTTGTTGATTAATACTAGATATTGATGGTAAATGGTGATGGTGAGGTGGTTATTCTGGGTGATTTTGGTATTTCTTTTTAATTTTAACCCTCAGACTGGGGTGATGTGTAACTATTATACTTACTATATTTTCTATTATTATGCACCAAAAAATAATTAGGGTAACCTCATAGATTCCCATATGAGGACACATATTTTATTTTATTTCCTAACGTCCAATTTTTAGAGGGAACAGATGGTTGGTTTCCTCCTCTTCTCCACTCTCACTTAAGACATAGTACAACCTATGATGGATTGAGGAACGAGTTATACATATATATGTTTTTTGATGAATATTCATTATAGTATAAATATAATATTTTAAATTATTATGTTAGTAGTGTGAAAACATGGTGTGTTATGGTCATGATTGGACGAGGGCTCAAGGTTAATGGACTTTATGTTCACAAAACCCTACTATGACATGGATGTGAAATGTGATTGTGATGTGGATATGGTTTGTGATATGTTTTAGTGATTTATTAGGTGGATATTTTAATATGTGGATTCATAAGGGACAGAATCACAATCCATATACCCTTGGGGATTGAGAGTGACTAGATCAGTTAAGAAGTAGGTGTGGTGTACCTTATCAATATATGTTATTTGGATATAATATTACTATATATGGATTTGGTATTGGGTGAATGTGCCTTGGTAAGGTTGGGTGGTAGTAGACCTGGCATAGGTGTAGTTTGTTTATGTTGTATATTTATTGAGGAATTTGTGTGCTTTTTATATATTTCTTTGAAAGGTTTTTAGGAGGATACCACTAATAATTATTGTATTAAAACCTATATATATACACAAATATATCTATTTTATAGTTTTGTAGGGGATTTAATGCCCAATATAGTCATTAATAGATCAAGTCTTGAAGTTTCTATCAGATTCACTATCATAAGAGTTTTCTTTTTGTATTTTTACATTGAATTCCTTATTTATGTGTGAAATTTTTATGCAATATGGATTAGTTTTTTTCAAATTATATGGATTTGATTAGAGGTTTGTTTTGTTCCCTGGATTTATGAGGCTAATTATAAACTTTTTTGAGTTTTATAACCATAGTTTTAGTAACCAAATAGTGTCTTATAGGAGGCGGGCTTTAGGGGTCACTCTTATCTTCATGGAAATCCTATAAGGGGTCCCCAGTAGGGTAGATCATGATAGATTTGTATCAGATCTATGGATAAGATATGTGATGTAGATCAGACATGAGAATATCACGGGACTACATGGTTTTGGTAGGTAAACAATATTTAATGAAATTAGTACGTTACATATACTATGTAGATCATCTATGTTAAAGGTTTTTAGGTCCCCTTATGATTTGACACAAGTACTTTAATAATACCAAACATACTAGGAAAGAGGATGATGATTGAGGGGTAGAAACCTAAGAGTGTTACATGCATCATTCTTGATTATTATTGAGTTTGAACATGGGTTATTTTTGGGGAATGAAATTAATTTAATTTAATTAATCTAATGATATCATCTTCAATATAATTCTATTTTCCCAAGATTAGAATTTTCCATTTTCTCTTATAGAGATAATTGGTTATTATCCACCATGTATGATTCAGATTATTGTGGTGCGTCAGGATGATCCATTTGGCTATATGAGGGTGGACCTGAAAAAGGATGATGGGTATTAAAGAAATAAATTATGAGAGTTTCAAATTTAGAACTTAAATATGTATAAGGGTAGTTTTTATAATATGGATATTGAGTACTGGATGAATGAGATGGATATCACCTTTAGTTTGATCTATACTCAAAAGGATCATAATATCTCATTTTCTAACATCCAATTGGGAGGATCTAAAAATAGTGGTAGTTTCTATTTATTTGGGAGAGTTATCAGTTGGTAGTTTCAATGAAATATTTTTAAAAATAGTTCTGATCAGGGTTCCTTTATTCAAAAAAGATGGTAGTGAAGTAATAGGAGTTTCGTTGTCTTTAGTTGGGGATAATGAGCATATGGTAGCTCATAATTTTATTCAAATACATTATCTATTTATCCTCTAATAATTTTCAAGATGAGGAGGGTAGAGAACAGTCATATAGGTGGTCATCATCGAGGCAAGTGATGCAGTGGAGTGAGACAATGTCAATTGCATGTTGTAGATTTGTCAGTTCTTAGTGGGCTTTTGATCATCCATGGAACCATATTTTTATTTTCTACCATGGTTTATTCATTTTTTTTATGTTGTAGATTCAAATTTATTTAATACAACTTCCTTGTTCCACACCTTGGGACTCAAGGCGGAGAGGCTTCTTATACCCATGGTGTTGATTGCGCTAGTTGGATGTCAATCTAGATTGCTTAATGCGTTTTTAGGTTGTGATCTAATGATGGAATAGCATCAATAATTAGGGGATTTATTATTTCTATAGATATAAAAATATGATGTAATTATTGGAATATATTGGTTCCACTATATTTGTGAAATCATTGATTTCATCTAGAGGCACTACAAAACAACTACAATTTAGCGATGTTTTTAGCGATGTTTTTTAAAAACATTGTGAATTTTTAAATTTAGCAATGTTTTTTTGGAAAACTTCACAAAATTAGTGATGCTTCCCCAAAAACATAAAACAAAATAGAAATTCTTCAACAAAAATGTTTCTAAATTAGCAACGCTTCCCCAAAAACATCGCTAAATTAGCGACACTTCCCCAAAAACATCCCTAAATTAGCAATGCTTCCCCAAAAATATCACTAAAATAGAGACATTTCACCAAAAACATCACTAAATTAGCGAGGATTCCTCAAAAAGGTTTCTAAATTAGTGATACGTCTAAAAAATGTTGCTAAATTAGCAACGCTTCCCCAAAAATGTTTCTAAATTAGTGACGCTTCCCCAAAAATATCACTAAAATATAAATTATTTCCCAAAAACATCTCTAAATTAGAAAGGCATCCCCCAAAAAGTTGGTAAAGTAGTGATGTTTCACTGAAAACATCGCTAAATTAGTGATGCTTCCCTAAAAATGTCTCTAAATTAGCGATGCTTTTCCAAAAACATCATTATATTAGCGATGCTTCCCCAAAAACGTCGCTAAATTAGCTACGCTTCCTCAAAAGCGTTGCTAAATTAGCGATGTGTCCTCTAAAACATCACTAAAATAGTGAATTTTTTAAGAAATTGTCGCTATTTATATATAGCTTATTTACGAACATCGATGTAAATATATATTTAGATATATATATATATATATATAAGCACAAAAACACACACACACATAAATATATAAACACACATACACACATATATATATATAAACACATATATATTTTAAATTTCGTCATATTTTTAAGAAAATGTGTCTATTTTAGTGGCATTTTTATAAGTATTTTAAATCATGGAAAAGTATATATATATATATAATTATAATTAATATACATACAAATATATATTTATACACACACACACATATATATAAACTTATATATGTATAAACATATATTTATAATATAAAGCATAAACATATATATATATCTAATATAAGCATATATATATATAATATTAGAATATATATAAAATAAACATATATATAATATAAAATATAAACATATATATATTATATTATATTATATATAATTATATATAATAAACATATATGTAATATAAACATATAAACATATATATATAATATAATATAATATAAGCATATATATATATTTAAACATAAAAAATAAAATATCAATATATATATATCTTAATATATGTATATTAATATATATATATATATATATATTTATAATATTAATTTTTAAATGTTGAAATCTATTTATATATATATAAACATAACATAATAAAAATAAATATTTTAAATTTAGTCATGTTTTTTAAGAAAACATGACTATTTTAGTTACATTTTTACGAGTGTTTTAAAATTGCTCTAATTATATATCTGTGTGTGTTCATATAAATTTATAATTATAATTATGTATATATATAAATCTATAATTATAATTATATATATGTATACATACACATATATATTTATACACACACACATACATATATATAAACATACATATATATATATTATAAACATATATATAATATAAAATATAAATATATATGTAAAACAAGAATATATATATATATATGTATATATGAACATAAAATATAAAATATCCAATAATATATAAAATATAAACATAAATATATTAATATATAAATATATAATATTAGTTTAATAAATATCTAAATATATCTTTATATATATAATTATAAGATAACTTGATAATATCTATAAGGCCCTAGCCTTAAACCTTACTTAATATTGAATTAAATGAATAATTCACATTGGGGATCTTTTCAGGTTTAAAGTTTTAGAGAATTAGGACATAACTATTATATCTCAAAAGATTACAAAGTAGACACATCTATTAAGTTTCCATAAAATAAAAACTCTTAAAACGAAACATGTCTAGTTCCATGTTTTAGATAGCATGACTTTCCCTTGATCCCATCCTTGACCCTATTCCACATTAAGTCCTGTGAAAAACATTTCAAAAACTTAGGGTGAGCATAAAAAGCTCAGTAAGGGATACACAAAGAATGAAAACTGTTAGTTTTTCAAAACAACAAGTAAACCATGTATGCTTTATCAAAGTAATACCTTTCACCTTTATGAAGTAGTAAAAACTCTTCATTGAATAAAAGATCATTACTTACCCTTTTGTAACTAAAATATTACCATAAAACCCATATAAAAAACACATAACATATAAAGGTAACTTGGGACATAAACATACTTAAATGGAATAACCATACGATCGACTTCCACACATATCATTTAGTGGAATTTCCATATGGCCGACTTCCATACCCAATGCAATGGAGGTTATAATGTAACCACCCATCCTGGTATTCACGGCACCAACCGCCATATGGTTTATCACGTAACCACCCATCAAATGTCCAAGTACCATTATAAAATCAAAAGACATAAAACAAATATAATGGAAAGAAAACATTTCCACACTATGATCACAATATATCACTTAAATATATTGAAATAACAAATCCATTATAAAAACCATTTTCAATACCAAAACACATAAAGGAGTATATGGTATTTATTCCATTTTAAAAACATTACGGCTTGTTGAGGAAGCCAAAGAACAAATAATACTCACGGTGACGGAAAAGGTCGTTGTCACCGCGTATGTTAAAAGAAACATTCCTTTTTTTCATTTAGTAAAACACATCGTATAAAAAGATTCCTTTTCAATAAAATTAAAATTCAAAGGGTTTTATACACCGTATAAAATAAAGCCTTGTATTAGAACAACATATGCCTCAATGAAAGGAGATTGAGACGAAGTCCCTTACCTCGTGTCCAACGTGACTCGATTGCTCTATAATCTCCTAAATAATAAACTAGTTTTAATTTCTACTTGATTAAGAACCTTTTTCGAGCTTACTATTCCTTTTATATAACTTATTTCCATGTTATAAACGTTATGTAATCATTTAAGTTAATAAAGTTCGTTTTGTCTATATTTGGTACTTAAGTAAAAAATGGACTTCTTACAATTACATGTTGTTTATGTGGTCAAAGGTTCATTATATCCAGAATGATATTCATGATTTGGATATCATATATATCATATATATACATCATATACATGTATTTATAATAGTACATAACATTTAGACGTAAGAAATGAAATGCACCGTTCATGGAGACGGTAAGCCGTTCGTACGCATGAACGCTACTTTCATTTCTATTTAGTATTTTATGGAATGGAATTATAATGACATAAAGGTATATTATAATTCCATTATAATTTCATATATAATATCATTAACTCCATCCTTTATGCATCCCACATATGGCATTAACGAATCAAATCACTTTGAGGGGGCGGTAGTCTGCACTTCCTAAAATGAAATTATCACATTTACCCATAATGGAAACCATAAAGGTATTCCATAAATGAAAAATGAATAAGAATAAGGAAAACATAAACATAATATATATCATATATAAATAGAGTGACATCTTAATGGCCACCGTGAAAGGTGTTAAAAGAAGATTGAACAATCATCGTTTCGTGAGGCATAAAATCACCAACCACAGAAATAGTATGTTCTTTAACCATTAGACAAAGGTGTGTGTAGGTGTAGCTCTAATAATTCTCACAAAAACATGATAGTATATTTAAGATACTTTTTTTGTTACAAAATAGTGGAATAAAAAGAGTTTAGGGGGTTGGAGAAGCAAAATAAAACATAAGAACACAAGAGAAGACACTACCTTTAAAACGGGTAACTCTTTTTGATATGAGCTCAAAGGCTTCCTTGGGAATACTTCTGCCCAATGTAAGGCTTCTAGGAGTAATATATGGATGTGTAGAGACAAAATGGGTATGGGTGGGCCGATCCAAAGGCTTGAGAGGTTTGGGTAAGGTGATAGAGTTGGGGGCCTTTTATAAGAGGAGAGGAGGGGCACTCTTGGAAAGTCATAAAAGGTTACTTTATTATAAAATGATTTTCAGATTTTAAAGGTCCAAAAATTATATATTTCGAGGATAAGGTGATAAGAGTTATAAATCAACCCATCCAATAGGTTTTTGACAAGTGTGGGTCATATATTTTACATTATCTTTTCATTTAATTTAAATCGTTAAATAATGAGGTAATCGCTGCATCATCATGGTGTCATAAATAATTTAATTTATTTAATGTCAATAAATTATAAAAAAAATATCATGATGTATGAAATATTTTTATATTTCTAATGAATATTTATAGTCAAAATTATGACTTGTATAACCCCATTTATAAATTTTTTTAGTAAAACAACACATGTTTGTGACATTTTTATTTTAACATTAAATAAAAAGTTATTAATGTCATTTTCCTACCAAATTGGCTCCATGGGGTCCCCAAGTTGACCCATGGATTTTCCTAGTCGTCCATGACACATTAAATAAGGTTAGGACATGTTTCAAGGTCATTTCATAATATTAAAAGATTATTTTTACCTTAAATTACACTAATTACCTCTAATCGCGATTAAAAACTTAAAAGATACTATTCACAAAAAAAAATTATTTTAATCCCATTGAACCACATTTTAATTTCTAATGACAACCATGAATGTCGTATTTTTCAAATTCAAAACACAGAGGTGGTAAAATTTCATTTAAACGAAAAATCTGTTTTTTTAAGTACCACTTAGTGGTTTCACTATTCATCAAAAATTGAAGTTTTTCAGAAAAATACCAAAACATCACCCTAAGCTATATTTGATATTCCGAATTAAAAAATGATTTCAATTTTACAAAATTAAAAACATATAAGTTACATTAATTAATTTAATAACTAATTCCCACTGTCAGAACAAATAGCGTGTTTTTATGAAACAATATATATCAAAATATTGACACTAGTTTAAGTCTAATTTCAAAGTGAAATTAATTCCAATGACCACTATTGGATTAAATGGTAAAAATATATTCTAATTTAACTTTAAAACCAATTCAAAAGATAATATAATCATGTAAATAAATTAGATTAAAATGAGGTTTTGAGTTAAAATATAACATTTTTCACTATTCATTAAAAAATGAACTTTATCAGGAAAATACCAAAAATTTACACAAAGTAAATTTTGATGTCCCAATTTTAAAAAAGAATTTTATTTGGTCCAAAATAATGTATAAGAGTGACCAAAACTATATTTAAAGAGGGTTCTCCATTAAAAGGTGATAAGTGGACCTTTAGTGAAAATTAGAGTATATATGCCTAAAATTGAATTCTTTTCGTATTTTAAGCCTTTATCCTTTATTGGATAAATGTAAAAACATTTAACAAACATATATAATCATATTTTAGTTATTTCTATTCATTCCCACCAATACAATGACTACGTGTTAACTACCATTTAAAATAATATTATTTTATTACTAGTGTGCAACGTAATATTTCAAAGATACTCTTTGTTGCATATCAGGTACGCTTTCGAAAAAATAAACCCCTTTAAATTAAAATTAATATTTAATTCGTAAATATTAATAAATATGAAAATGTTTTATTCTTTATTTACCTGGGATGTTACATCCTTCCCCCCTTTTAGGAATTGCATCCTCGCAATTTTATTCGCTTATCAAAATAAGTGGGGGTATTTATCCCTCATAGCATTTTCATATTCCCACATTGCCTCTTCAACCATATGGTTTTTCCACAAACCTTTACCTGGTGAATTACCTTATTTCACAACACTTTCTCTCTTCATTCAAGAATCTGGATTGGTTGTTCTTCATAAGATAGATTCTCTTCCAACAGAACTACCTCTGGGCTCAAAACAGGAGATGGATCTGGCATATACTTTATCAAAATCGAAAAATGAAAAACATTGTGTACCTGAGATAAACTCGGAGGTAAAGCCACTCAGTAAGAAATTGATCCAACTCTCTCCAGAATTTCATATGGTCCAATAAACCTTGGACTCATTTTTCCTTTCTTACCAAATCACATTAAACTTTTCCATGGTGAAAATTTGAGAAAAACATGATCACCTACCTCGAAAGATAGATCCTTCCTCCGGTTATCCACATAACTCTTCTGCCTGCTCTGAGCTGTTCTCATGTGTTTCTGAATCAACTGAACTTTTTCTGCCATCTCTTCTACCAATTCTGGTCCCATCAGTTTCCTTTCACCCACATCATCCCAAAAAGATGGAGTTCGACACTGCTTCCCATATAATGCCTCAAATGGTGCCATCTGTATACTAGAATGAAAACTATTATTATAAGAAAACTCAACCAAAGAAAGATGTTGGTCCCAACTTCTCTAATAATCCATCGAACAAGCATGTAGCATATACTCCAAAGTCTGAATTGTTCGTTCTGACTGCCCATCTGATTGAGGATGAAAAGCTGTACTAAAATTTAATTCAGTACCCAACGACTTCTGAAGGCCTTTACAAAAGTTAGAAGTAAACCTGGGATCACGATCAGATACAATGGATAGGGGAACTCCATGCATCCTGACTATCTCTTTAAGATATAATCGAGAAAGTTGATCTAGAGAGAAAGTATCTCGAATAGTATGGAAATGAGCAGATTTAGTCAAACGATCAACAATAACCAATATTGCATTATTACCTCGAGATGTCTTCGGCAATCCCACAACAAAGTCCATGGATATATTTTCTCATTTCCACTCTGGCACTGGTAAAATCTGAAGCATCCCTTTCGGTAACTGTCGCTCTCCTTTAACCTGCTGACAAGTCAAACACTTCATAGTAAAATCAGCAATATCTCTTTTCATTCCATCCCACCAGTAATACTCCCACAGATCTCTGTACATATTAGTACTGCCAGAATGAACTGAAAACAGGGAACTATGAGCCTCACATAACAACTCATTCTTCAACTGTGAATCACCAGGAACACATAATCTCTTCCCAAACCTCAAAACACAATCATTATCAATATTAAATTCAAGCAACTTACCCTTCTGAACTAGCTCTACCTTTTTCTGCAACCCACTGTCTTTCTTCTGCGCTTGAGTAATTCTATCTGATAGGTATTATCTCACTGATACCTGAAACAAAAAAGAAGAACTTCCTGCACCAACAATTTCTATGCCAAATTTCATCAAATCAAAAACCAAAGGATCTCGTTCCAAATGTAGCATGGTTAATGAAGAATTACTTTTTCGACTCAAAGAACCATCTTCTTTATTTTCTTTTCCCATATGGTAATGAATTCTACAATCACAATCCTTGATTAATTCCAGCCATCTTCTCTGTCTCATGTTCAATTATTTCTAAATGAATATATACTTTAAACTTTTGTGATCAGTATATATTTCACACTTTACTCCATACAAATGATGCCTCCAAATTTTTAAAGTGAAAACAACAGCAGCTAATTCCAAATCATGTGTAGGGTAATTTACCTCATGAGTTTTCAACTGACGTGAAGCATATGCAATTACCTGATCATTCTACATAAGGACACAACCAATTCCCTTCAATTAAGCATCACTGTATATAACAAACTCACCATTCCTGGAAGAAAGTTCCAAAACTGGAGCATTCACCAATCTTCTTTTCAACTCCTGAAAACAATCATCACATTCTTTTGTCCAGAAAAACTTAACACCCTTCCAAGTTATCTTAGTCATTGGACTAGATAACCGTGAAAAAGGTTCAACAAACCTTCGGTAGTAACCTTCCAAACGAAGAAAACTACGAATCTCGGTTACATTTGTGGGTCTTGGCCATTCTTCAACAACTTTTGTTTTAGCAGGATCAACAGTTATACCATTTTTTGAAACAATGTGACCCAGGAAAGAAATTTGTTGCAACCAAAACTCACACTTGCTGAATTTTACATACAGTTTATTTTCTTTTAAGGTTTTCAAGATAACCCTTAAATGACTTTCATGCTCCTCTTTACTTTTAGAAAACACCAAAATATCATCGATGAATACAACCACAAACTTATCCAAAAACTCATGGAAAATTCTATTCATAAGGTCCATGAATACAGCAGGTGCATTGGTTAACCCAAAAGGCATAACTACAAATTCATAATGGACATATCTTGTATGGAACGCAGTCTTCGAAACGTCTGTTTCTTTTACTTTCAACTGATGGTACCCCGACCTCAAGTCAATCTTCGAAAAATACTGAGCTCCCTAGATCTGATCAAACAAATCATCGATATGAGGCAAAGGATACTTGTTCTTAACAGTGATATTATTCAAGGCTCTATAATCAATGCAAAGTCTCATTGAACCATCTTTCTTTTTAACAAACAAGACAGGAGCACCCCATTTTGATGTGCTAGGTCAAATGAAACCGTTTTCTAATAACTTCTGAAATTGTTTCTCTAACTCTAAAAGTTCAACTTGAGCCATTCGATAAGGGGGTTTTAAAGTTGGATTAGAATCAGGAACTAAGTCAACAGTAAATTCAACTTCCCGATCAGGAATAATACCAGGAAACTCATCAGGAAAAACATCAAGATACTCATTTACAACTGGCACATCATTATTCTGAACAGTTCCTTTATTTTCAACAATATGTGCAAGGTAACATTCATTTCCATCTTTTACAGGTTTCTCAACTTCCTGATATGTTATCAAAAGCAAGGATTCATTCTTGTACACAAACTGAAAATCTTTCTGAAAAGAAACCATTTTAGCTCTGCAGTCAATCTTAGTATGATAAACAGAAATCCAATCCATGGCCAAAATAACATCAAACTCTACTAGAGGCAAAACAATAAGGTTTTCTGGTAGATTCTTTCTGCACACAAGGATAGGAAGGTTCTTATAATTTCTTTTTGTCTCAACGTTTTCTCTGGGTGTTTTTACCATAAGTTCAGGATTCATATCTTGAGATGGAATTTCCAATTTACTAGAAAACTTATCAAAAATGAAAGAATGTGTATACCCTGAATCAAACAGCACATTGGCATAATCCGAACAAACAAACAGTGTAACTGATACTAATTCATTCGATGGCCCAACATCTGCTGATGTAGTTGCAAAGGATTTCACCACCCCATTCTTCTTGTAGTCTGGCTGCTTTCCCCCAATTGAGTTCTTTGTTAGACACTCATTTTCATAATGACCAATTTCATTACACTTAAAACATCTTACCACTAACTTTTCATTACCTTCTTGATCATCTTCCTTACAGTTACGAGCAATATGACCAGACTTACCACGCCGAAATCACTTTTCAGACTTGGATAAACATTCTCCAGGATTATTTTTACCACACTTCTCATAGGATGGATATTTGGTTTTCTTACCTCCTTACTTATTTGATGAATTCTTCCCCTTTTCCTGCGAACTGGACCACTTATTCTGTTGTTTGTCAAAGAACACCAGATCATCGGCAAACTCCATTTCCACCTTATCCACACATCGAACAAGTTTTTAATAACTTTTGAACTCACGAGGAGCTAAATCCCTTCTATACTTTGGCTTTAACCCTGAGTAAAATGGATGATTTTACTATCAAGATCTCGTATGAATTTTGGAGCATACCTTGCCAGTCGAGTGAACTTTGCTTCATAAGTAGCCACTGAGTCATCCTCCTGCCTCAATTTGAGGAATTGTTTTTCCATCCTAAGACGAACCACCTTAGGAAAATACTTCTCAAGAAACATACCT
Organism: Viscum album; assembly: GCA_963277665.1. Taxonomy (NCBI): domain Eukaryota; kingdom Viridiplantae; phylum Streptophyta; class Magnoliopsida; order Santalales; family Viscaceae; genus Viscum; species Viscum album. Next base: position 251,780,644 of record OY728120.1, on the reverse strand, counting down.
TTGAATTCTTCCCAGTGAAGATCATCAATCTCATCACTCTCCCTAATATATTTCATTATCGACCACTACTGATTTGCTTCACCTTCAAAACGGTAAACAGCAAGACTAACCTCATGATGTTCTGAACACCCCATGACATCAAAAATATTCTCCAGTGCTTTAATCCATCCTTCAGCTATCACAGGGTCAGATGATCCTCTGAATGATGGGGGATGTTGCCTCATGAAATGTTCCACCACTGACATGTCCCTCTATGGTTGATCTGGCTGATCTCATGCATGGATACCACCACCATTTATAGCCTGAGTCAACTATGCCATCACTGCAACAAACCGTTCAGTTCCAATTCTGACCATCTCAGGTTGCTAATTTGGAAGGTTGTCTTCCTCCTGATGTCGTCCCAACATAGCTGCTTTGTTTCCTCTGCGGAAAACCATTCTGAACACAGAAATATCTTAGGCTAAGCAACATGGTAATATTTAAATGCTATATCATTTCAATCATACCATAAATTAATTTATAATTTAACAATTTTCTAAATCCTAAAGTTGTCTAAACCGACCTCTAATACCAACTATAAGGCCCCGGCCTTAAACCTTGCTTAATATTGAATTAAATGAATAATTCACATTGAGGATATTTTTAGGTTTAGAGTTTTATAGAATTAGGACATAACTATTACATCTCAAAAGATTACAAAGTAGACAATTCTACTAAGTTTCCGTAAAATAAAAATTCTTAAAAAGAAACATGTCTAGTTCCATGTTTTAGATAGCATGACTTTCCCTTGATCCCATTCTTGACCCTATTCCACATTAAGTCATGTGAAAAACATTTCAAAAACTTGGGGTGAGCATAAAATGCTCAATAAGGGATACACAAAGAATGAAAACTGTTAGTTTTTCAAAATAACAAGTAAACCATGTATACTTTATCAAAGTAATAGATTTCACCTTTATGAAGTAGTAAAAAATCTTTACTAAATAAAAGATCATTACTTACCATTTTGTAACCAAAAGATTACTATAAAATCCATATAAAGAACACATAACATATAATGGTAACTTGGGACATAAACATACTTAAATGGAATAACCATACGGTCGACTTACACACATATCACATAATGGAATAGTCATACGGCTGACTTCCATAACCAATGCATTGGAGGTTATAACGTAACCACTTGTCCTGGTATTCACGGCACCACCCGTCATATGTTTTATCACATAACCTCCCGTCAAATGTCCAAGTGCCATTATAAAATCATAAGACATAAAACAAATATAATGGAAAGAAAACATTTCCACACTATGATCACAATATATCACTTAAATATATTGACATAACAAATCCATTATAAAAACCATTTTCAATAACAAAATACATAAAAGAGTATATAGTATTTATTCCATTTTAAAAACATTAGAGCTTATTGAGGAAGCCAAAGACAAAATAATACTCGCGGCGACGGAAAAGGTCGTTGTCACCGCGTATGTTAAAAGAAACATTCATTTTTGTTGATTAATAAAACACTTCATATAAAAAGATTCCTTTTGAATAAAATTAAAAGTCAAAGGGGTTTATACACCATATAAAAGAAAGCCTTGTATTAGAACAACATATGCCTCAATGAAAGGAGATTGAGACGAAGTCCCTTACCTCGTGTCCAACGTGACTCGATTGCTCTATAATCTCCTAAATAATAAACTAGTTTTAATTTCTACTTGATTAAGAACCTTCTTCAAGATTACTATTCCTTTTATATAACTTATTTCCATGTTATAAACGTTATGTAATCATTTAAGTTAATAAAGTTCGTTTTGTCTATATTTGGTACTTAAGTAAAAAATGGACTTCTTACAATTACATGTTGTTTATGTGGTCAAAGTTTCATTATATCCAGAATGATATTCATGATTTGGATATAATATATAACATATATATCCAGCATATACATTCATTTATAATAGTACATAACATTTAGAGGTAAGAAATGAAATGCACCGTTCATGGAGACGGTAAGTCGTACGTACACATGAACGCTACTTTCATTTCTATTTCGTATTTTGTGGAATGGAATCATAATGATATAAAGGTATATTATAATTCCAGTATAATGTCATATATAATATCATTAACTCCATCCTTTATACATCCCTCATATGGCATTAACGAATCAAATCACTTTGAGGGGGCGGTAGTCCGCACTTCCTAAAATGAAATTATCACGTTTACCCATAATGGAAACCATAAAGGTATGACATAAATGAGAAATACAGAAGCATAAGGAAAACATAAACATAATATATATCATATATAAATATAGTGACATCTTAATGGCCACCATGAAAGGTGTTAAAAGAAGATTGAATAATCATCGTTTCGTGAGGTAGAAAATTTCCAACCACAGAAACAGTATGTTCTTTAAACATTAGATGAAGGTGTGTGTAGGTGTAGCTCTAATACTTATCATAACAACATCCTAGTATATTTAAGATACTTTTGTTGTTACAAAATAGAGTAATAAAAAGAGTTTAGAGGGTTGGAGAAGCAAAATAAAACATAAGAACACAAGAGAAGACACTACCTTTAAAATGGGTAACTCTTTTTTAATTTGAGTTCAAAGGCTTCCTTGGAAAGACTTCTGCCCAAAGTGAGGCTCCTAGGAGTAAGAGAGGGATGTGGAGAGACAAAATGGGCAGGGGTTGGCCAAGACAAAGGCTTTAGTGGTGTGGGTAAGGTGATAGAGGTGGGGGCCTTTTATAAGAGGAGAGGAGGGGCACTCTTGGGAAGTTATAAAAGGTTATTTATTATAAAATGATTTTGGGATTTTAAAGGTCCCAAAATTATATATTTCTAGTATAAGGTGATAAGAGTTCAAAATCCACCAATACAATAGGTTTTTGACAAGTGTGGGTCTTAGATTTTACATTATCGTTTCATTTAATTTAAATCGTTAAATAATGAGGTAATCGTTGCATCATCATGGTGTCATAAATAATTTAATTTATTTAATGTCTATAAATTATAAAAAATATATCATGATGTAGGAAATATTTTCAGATTTCTAATTAATATTTATAGTCAAAATTATGACGTGTATAACTTCATTTATAAATTTTTTTAGTAAAACAACACATGTTTGTGACATTTTTATTTTAACATTAAATAAAAAGTTATTAATGTAATTATCCTACCAAAGTGGCTCCATGGGGTCCCCAAGTTGACCCATGGATTTTCTTGGTCGGCCATGACACATCCAATATGGTTAGGACATGTTTCAACGTCATTTCATATTATTAAAACATTATTTTTACATTAAATTACACTAATTACCTCTAATCGCGATTAAAATCTTAAAAGTTACTATTCACCAAAAAATTATTTTAATACCATTGAACCTCATTTTACTTCCTAATGACAACCGTGAATGTCAGATTTTTGAAATTCAAAACATAGAGGTGGTAAAATTTCATTTAAACGAAAAATTGGTTTTTTTATGTACCACTTAGGGGTTTCACTATTCATCAAAAATTGAAGTTTTTCAGAAAAATACCAAAACATCACCCTAAGATATATTTGATATTATGAATTCAAAAATGATGTATATTTTAAAAAATTCAAAAAAAATAAGTTACATTGATTAATTTAATAATTAATTCCCGCTGTCAGAACAAATAGTGTGTTTTTATGAAACAATATATATCAAAAGATTGACACTAGTTTAAGTCCAATTTCAAAGTGAAATTAATTCAAATGACCACTATTAGATTAAATGGTAGAAATATATTCTAATTTAACTTTAAAACCAACTAAAAATATAATATAATCATATAAATAAATTATATTAAAAAGAGGTTTTGAATTGAAATATAACATTTTTCACTATTCATTAAAAAATGAACTTTATCATAAAAATACCAAAAATTTACACAAAGTAAATTTTGATGTCCCGATTGTAAAGAAGAATTTTATTTGGTCCAAAATAATGTATAAGAGTGACCAAAACTATATTTAATGAGGGTTCGCCATCAAAAGGTGATAAGTGGACCTTTAGAGAAAAATAGAGTATATATGCCTAAAATTGAATTCTTTTCGTATTTTAAGCCTTTATACTTTATTGGATAAATGTAAAAACATTTAAAAAACATATATAATCATATTTTAGTTATTTCTATTCATTCCCACCAATACAACGGCTACGTGTTAACTACCATTTAAAATAATATTATTTTATTACTAGTGTGCAACGTAAGATTTCAAAGAAACTCTTTGCTGCGTATCAGGTACGCTATCGAACATAGAAACCCCTTTAAAGTAAAATGAATATTTAATTAATAAATATTAATAAATATGAAAAAAAATTATTCTTTATTTACCTGGGATTTTACAATATCACAAAAGGGTAAGTGGTGCGATTGTTTGTATACTTTGTTGGTAAGCTATAGGTCTTGGGTTTTACTCTCGGAGAGATCACTTTAATTATTTTCTGATGAACAGGACGCTATAGGGTGTTGTGGATCTACAAGAGGTAGGTGATTAGGGTGTGTGGTTATATGAGAATGGAATAGAAGGGGGATAGGTCGTGCGTGCAAGGGACGAGAGGGGTTAGGGAGTGTGTGGCTATAGGACGAATGGGAGGGGTTGGGAGGTCATAGTGGGGTGAGAGAATAGGACGTATAGGTTAATATTTTTTATTATTTGTAGAAAAATATCTAATAAATATCAGAAATAATGAAAATTTTAAAAGAATAATTTATGGATATTTCTCAAAAATGTATGTAAATGTGGTGTCGCTAATTTAGTGACAATTTACAAACATCTCTAAATTAATGATGTTTATTTACCAATGTTTCTAAAAAACGTCGGCAAATGAGGTGTTGTTAAATTAGCGACACTTATAAATGTCGTTAAATAAAAAAAATTAAAACGTCCCTAAGTTAGCAATGTTTATAAACATCAATAACTTAGAGACATATCATTGAGAAACATTTTTCAAAAATGTCAGTAAATGAATTATCGATGATTTTAAACACAACTAATGAAAAAAAGCATCACTAATTAGTGTTTGTTTATAGTGAGGAGATTTTTTTTCATTGATGTAGAAGGCCAGGATGTGGTGTTCATTAGTGAACGGGACTATCATATGAGTCATAATTGTTCAGAACCCTTGTCTTCAAAGATGGTATAATTAACATTACTCTTAGTAGAGGTTCAACTGACAGTGCTCCTGATTGTGAGTTTGGGTTAGATTTCCAACATGGTATTACTCTAATCTTGACAGATCCTTAACAGATGACACATTTTAAGTTATATAAATTGAGGGTTCAAATCAATAGTTTAATTTCGAAGGGTAAAATTTGGCCCATTGTGTCTCCTTGGGGTTCCCTAATGTTATTCATCAAGAATGTGGATAGTAGTTTGTGGTTTTTCGTAGACTATCAGTGACTAAATAAGGTTATATTCAAGAACTGATATCCTCGTCCAAGGATAGATGATTTGTTTGATTATTTTAATGGATCCATCAAGTTTTTTAAGATCAATATGTCATTTGCATATCATCAAATGTGAGTAGAGTAATATACCAAAAATAATGCAATCATGTTTCATTATGAGAACATTGAGTTGATAGTGATGGTGTTTTGTGGAAAAAACTCCCTATTTTTTCAGGGGACTCATTCACTCAATGTTTCATGAGTTCTTAGATCACTTTATAATTATGTTCATAAAAATCAATATTTTCATGAAATTATAATAAGATCATGATGAGAATATTAATAATTTTTTACAAGTTCTTCATCACCATCAGTGCTTTGGGAAGTTTTCCAAGTGAATGTTTTTGGCACATGAGGTGCATCTTCTCAATAAATTAGTGTCTCTATAGGGAGTAGTAGTTAATACCGTAAGTATCAAAGAAGTTATTTCATAGGTATCACCCAATAATGTTAAATACATTTATATTTTCCTTGGTCTCAAATTCTATTATCTTAGTTTTGTGTCTAATTTCTCTCAAAATGTGGCCCCTTGGATATTCTTGACCATGAAGGACTATGCCTTATTATGTAATAATTAGTGTCATGCGTATTTTGATTACCAGATTTAAAATTTTATTATTTACCTTGTTCATTAATTTTCATAGGACGGGGTCATGTTTTACATTTTTTGTGATGCATATCATCTTGGATTGGAGTGTTTTTTATGCATCATTGAGAATTGATCTCATATTAGTCTAAGAAGTTACATCCTTATTAGAATAACTATGACACCAATATCACAAGTTAGTTAAAATGGTTTTTTCAATGGATCTATGATAAAATTACCTCACTATAAAATTCTTTATGGTCTTTACAGATCACAAAATCTTGAGTTATGTTTTCTTTCAACGGAACATGAATCTAAATCAGTAGAGTTGGATAGATTTTTTAAAAAACTATGAAATTAAAATCTATTACACCTCATTAAAATTGATTTTATTTTCAAAGGATATGAGTAAGAAGTTGAGAGGAGATATTCCTATTCAGTTTGGAGATGCATGGAGAGTGAAAAAGGAGCTTGTTATGATACAACTTGATATGGAGGTGACTAGTAGTAAAGAATTATTGTATAAGATTGTAATGTACACATCCTTATTATATTATTTTTAGGAGTCATAGATTATAGATCTTGAGGTAGAGGATTATAATTATTTTGATGTTTATAGTGAAGATCAAGGGGGTTCATCGGAGGATGATCAACATCAGGTGTTGTTTTTTGAGAGTTTTTATGTTCCATCGAATGATGTGAGTGATGGTTCTTTGTGAGTTTCATAGATCACCCTAGATTATTCGTACAGGTTTATCTAAGATGTATAAATCCTTGAGGAGTCATTTGTGGTGGCTAGGGATGAATTGTTCAGTAACAAATATTTTGTTATAATTCTTGATCTTTCAAATAGTGAAAATATAGAATTATGTCCTGGGATGCTTTGGAATAGTGATATATGGATAATGTAGGGAATATTCAAGGGGGTCTAGTATGATATTTGATGATCACAATCCTAAATTAATCTCATGATTTTTGAAAAGTTAATAACACGCTCTTGGCTCCCAATTTCACCTTATCATTTTTTTTCCTTCATTGGAAGGATGGTCAGACCAGGTCGATGATTCTGACACTGGAGGTTGTGTAGTGAGCATGTGTTATGTATTTCTAAGGTTCAAGGGTGAAGAACCTACCCTTGGTTGAGATTACCTATAACAATAGTTATCACCCATTCATTTTCATGACTCAATTAATGGTAGTGATTGTGATGCCTTTAAAATATTCATTGTGTTTGACTAAGGAAGGAGAGTTAGTGGTCCTTGGACTATATATGGTTTAGAGAATGACCAAGAAGGTGTGGATGATTTGTGAGTGGATTAAGGAAATGTAGTATCATCATAAATCTTATGTCGATTAGAGGATGAGACATCTAGACATTAAGGTCAGAAATCATGTATTTTTTAAGGTTTCCCCTCTTCAAGGGTAGTAGAAAATTATAAGAGGTAGTAAGATTTCCCCTCATTTTATTGATTCCTTAAAGGTCTTCAACCATATCAGCAAGGCGGTTTTTCAGTTAGTCATAGGTCAAGATTCAGGATATTCAGAAGAAAGTGTTTTATGAGTGTGTTAGTACCATGTTTTGTATCCTATAGAGGCATGGTTTAATTTATCTTATTTTATTGGTATCTCCATAGATGTTTAGGTTTCATGGTTATTGTTTTCCTTTAGTTTCTCTTTGATATTTAAGGATAAGAGTCCTATAAAAATTAATTAATGTAATATAATAGACCTCTCTAAACCATTACATTTTTATTTCCATCAATGGAGGTGTTTAGTGAGATTTTGGAGGTTATTTAAAGGTTTGAGGTGGATTTTTTTCATATTAGAACTCAAAATTTCCATTTTGGGAAGGTTATGCACATTTTAGAGGGTGTGGTTGAGCTAGGGGCATGGTGGATGATATTTTTAAGTAGAGTTTAGTGGTTGTTGACATTTTGGGTTTTGGTCTTGGTGTTTAGGTTATATATGGTGTCCATCTAATCATTTTACCAAAAGTGGTCCCCAGAGGATTCTAGGGAAATCCCTTTGTAAAACATATAGGGGTGAAATGCCCATTTTTATGGGTTAAGGGTCATTATGTCATGATCTTGGGAGTTTTTTGGAATGGAATATCATGGGGAGAATATGGAAATGATGAAGGAGGTTCCTATATGTCATAATATTTCTTCAAAAGAATTCATAGTTGAGGTTGATACTACAATTTTAGGTGCCCCCATGTTATGAAAGAATCTAGTCCTATTTTTATAGTAATTGAAATGGTTTTAATTTTCAGGTGTATATAGACATATCAAATGGATAGTATTTTGGATTCATATTTAACCATTTCTATAATGGTGTTTTTTTCATCCATTAAGTTTTGGTAGAGGTCGGTTGGGATTTTTTATAAGTATGGGACGTTTTTCCCTTTGGTTAAATATTTCTTCATTCCCTCAAACCATATTTGACCTCATATCCATGTTTTGATCTCCATGTCCATTTCCTTATGAATTCTAACCTCTCAATCTATGATATTTATTCTTCTTTAGATCTGATGTTCTTTTCTTCACATCCTTCTTCCTCCTATTTCATTCTTTGAGTTCACCTTATTTGTGTAGGTTTTAAAAAGTTGGTTTTTTAATATTTGGTAGTTCTTGACTTAGTTTTTTATTATGGTTTACGATTATTAGGTCTTGTGGAGGAACCTTTCAAGTTTCAAGGCACTTGGAAATTTTTTCCCCTCTTTCTGGCACTGTGTTCTTTGAAGCTTTAATCGAGGTAAGGGATTTGATACATCTGTTTCTTATTTATGTGTAAATGTGGATAGATAATCCTATTATTTTCATTAGATGTATAATTATATTATCTAAATTAAATATAATATACTGTTAAATAAATTTAGGGGAAAGGGGGTGATTCACGTATGATTTACTTGATTCCATTTTATTGTGCATATATTGTTACTTCTTAGTATATGTTGATATTGTGAAAAACTTTTTTACCACCATTATGATGTTATGATCACCAAGAATAATCATTTAATCACTTAATGTCAGTAACAAATTGGTTTTATGGAAATATAGAATTATTTTAACAATTTAACATATAAGTATGATTAATAAGGAACTAATTAATTTTTTTGGGTTGTGTGTACTATATTTTTCTATTATAACAAAGTTCATTCTTGTTAAGTTAATAATGGTATGGGTTGGTGGTTGTGGATGATTCTAGTGATAAGGTGTGGTTGATTTTGTTATGTTATTGATGTGTCTAGTTGATGTGGGAATAAGTGGATTGATGTTTCTGTTGTTAGTTTGGCGTGTTAAAGTGGTTCTTGACGTGAATAATTTTGGTGGTTGATGTTGTGTTGTTTGAATTTTGTGAGATTGAAATTTAGTTTCTTGATAACATGGTTGATGATAAGATAAAATCATAGAGTAAGTTAGAATTATGGGTTATGATAGATGTAATCTAAAATTTATGTAACTAATAGATGAAGAGTTTTAAGTTGTATATTAACATTAAAATTGAAGTGAAATAATGAAGTAGTAATGTTGGAGGTAAATTTTGATAATGATCAATGAATGGTTGAAATTAGATATGTAAAATGAATGAAGAAACAAATTTAACAAGGCTGGTAATGATAAATATGGAAGTAGTAATTGATGGTTTGTTTGATGAATATTTATAAAGAATGAAATAAATGAGCATTATGAGTGATGAAGGAAATGTTATTTTTAGAATGTGGTTATGGTTTAATTTTATTAATACATAGGGAAGGTTATTTTGTATTATGGTAGCAGATGTTGATGATATATGGTGATAGTGAGGTGGTTCTTCTAGGCTTTTGTGGTATTGATTTTTGAATGTGAACCCTTATATTGAGGATATGCGTGAATATTATACACACTATATGTTCTTGTTATTTCTTATGCACCACCACCCAAATCAGGAATCTTAGCTAACACTCTTATGAGAACATGAGTTACATGTGTTTTCCCTAAAATCTTGGTAATAGATGGAATGGATGAAAATATACTACCTCTTATTACTCCCACTTCTGACATAGTGTGAGCTATGATGGATCAATAACCTAGGTATATAAATATATATATATATGTGGTTTTTGATGGCTAGTGGTTATAGTTTATATATATATATATATATTCAAGCAGATATGGTTTTGGTAGTGATGTCGATATATTTTGGGGTTCATGCATGGTAGAATGAGGATATTAGGTTGATATCTTTCATTTTAAAGATACCCTTTTATGGTGAGAACGTGATGTGTGGTTGTGATATGGTTATGGTTTATAGTAAATACCAGTGATGTGGTGTACATATATACAAATATATGGATTCTTAAGGGTTAAAAGAACATAACGTTTGTCCTTGGGGTTTGAGAGTGAAAATATTAGTGGGTGACTAGATTCAACGTACTTTATAGATATATATTATTTTGATATTATGTTACAATAATTTGATGTGATATTAGTTGAGTGATCTTTAGTGACTTCAAGTGTAGTTGACCCAGTATCATTATGAGTTGTTTCTATTTTTTATTCACTAAATAATATGAATTATTTTTTAATATATCTTTTAGAGGTTCTAAGGAGGATATAACTGAGTATAATTTTATTTTAACCCTTATATATATATATATATATATATAATTGTGGGTTTCCTGTGGAATTTTGGGACCAAGAAGGGAATTACTTACTCGAGGCACAGAGTTTCTATTAGAGTCACTACCAAAATATTTTTCTTTGGTTATTAAAATTTGTTTACCCTTTTGTGGATAAAATTTACATGAATTTTATATTGGGTTTTATTTAATAGGATGGGGATTTAATTGTTTATTTATCTTTGTTCTTATTATTAATTAGGTTAATTTTTTTCATTTGTGTGTTTTATACCCTGGGTGTTAGTTTCCAATTCATGGACTATTGGAGGTGGACTTTGTTTATAACTCTCATATTCACAATTGGACCATTAGTGATTTCTATAGGTAGTGGTTCATGAAATTCATTGTGTAATTACATTCCATATACATTAATGAATGATTATTTAAAAAAAATCCACTCAAACTCACATATAAAAGAAACTATCCACTACCAACTTCAAACCATGCCATTTATTTAGTTTCATCTCTAATATATGTTCAAAATATCTCCCTAAAAAATTATCCCTTGTTTGTAATCCCATAGTACCAAGAACGATCCCTAAATACTTTAAAACCAAAGAAAGTTCCTAAATAAGTTCAAGTTCCTATATAGTAATTCCCAATATAATTTTTCTACTATTCAATCATATTCTCTGTTCACATCTTCTTGGTTATCATTTAACATTTTTACAACATGTAATTGAATATATTATTAATCTATAAAATTAGTATTATAATTTGAAAACAATATATTCTTACTCATTCGTTTATAGTAACATGTTCTTGATTGGGTTGTCAATAGGATGTAGGTAAATTAGTGAACAGAACCTATCTGTGACATCAATTTGTGTGGTGTTAAGTGTTTGACCCATGTTTTCCTATTTTTAGGGGAATTAATTTATAGTTTTTTGGGTTCAAAAGGGTAGGAATCATGGGTGGTTATCATTTTTTGTAATGTGGTATTGTATCATTCTAGGGTCACAAATGGCAAGAAGCAGGGTCGGGTGGAATCATAGTGTGTGTGAGATGGTGGTGTTGCAGCAATGGGAAGTAAGAAGTTGGAATGTGTTTGGATAAAAAATTTGTAGGAAAAATGTATGGTATTTTTCATTATGATATGAAAACTGGAAAGGCATTCAAAATCCAAACAAGATGAAAGTTTTTTTACAAAATAACTTTAAGGCCTTCCAAACTCTGGGCCTTCAGCCTATTGAAACTAGGGCCTTTGGGCCACCCTAAATTATATATTCATTTCATTCTAAATATAAAATTTTCATCATTGATTATATCCAATTCTAGTGAGGATGTATGAACCTTGACTCACATTTGTGTGTTTGTGTGTGTATTTATTAATAAAATCTATTTTTACGTGTTGAATATTTACCAAAAAATAGATAATTTCTAACTATTCATTATGAACATCCATCATAAAAACCGTAAAAAAACATGGAACTCTAGAACACTATAAAACACATCTTTTTATACTTCATAATTGTTCTATAAGATCTGAACACTAAAAAATGGGTATGGAATAAAACATTAATACTAAAGTAAGCATGGAAAAATAAACAAATTGACACCTGATGGTTAATGTTAATTATAAATGATTAATACATGGGTAGTAAGTGAAAAAAATGGAAGAATTTTATTAATTAAAATTGATATAAAAAATTATATAGATGAAAAATAAAACTACATTTAATATACTAAATTTTATAGTGTGTGCGACCAAGAAAGAATATAAGGTAAGGGAATTTATTGACTTAGTCTCCTTTCATTGATTCATGCTCTTTATCCTTTTAATTTTTTTTTATAATTTTTAAATATTATAAAAATTTTATATTTCATATAATATTTTCACTTTATATCTATAAAAATTACATTTCCCTTCCAAAATGCACTTTTTGATCGATTCTAACATTGTTAAATTCATCACTATAAAGGGAAACTTCTACTCTCTATAATGGGTATTTATTTTATGTGTCAATATTATTTCTTATAAAACATATTTTTTTATTTGGAAATTCAAATATTTGTTATAAGATATACATATTTTATTCACCTTTAATTATATTCAAAATTAAATTTGTAACTCTTTTACCAATGTTGGTTTCTTTATAACTACTAAAAATCATAAAAGGTATATCTTTCCACTTCCATAAATTGTATATTGTCCACTAAATATTCCTTTTTCAATAAAAATATTTCTTTTTAAAATTAAATTATTAGGATATTTATTACTAAAATAATATCATAAATTCCTTTCCATGACCTTTTGAAAATGGTTTTGATGGTGTCTTATAATGTTGTTTTTAATAAAATGTTTACAAATTGTCAGGAAAACGCTTTTCATGCTTTTCTTCCATTTTCCTATATAACTATAAATGATCCTCGTCTATGGAATTGTGTGTCATGTATCACCCTATTAATTAAATTATTATATGTTACTTTAGGGAAATTAAAATTTGGGTATCTTCCAATATAATATTTTATTTCTATTTAGTGATACCCCTTGAAAATGTTATGTAGCCCACTATATTTCGATGGATTAATCAATATAAAATGTGTGACTGATATCATGAGGGACACAAACACACACACACATATATATATATATATATTCATTATGTTAAAAGTTGTAATGGAATTATATAGGGATCCAATGAACTGGGTAAATATTATATTTTATGTAATGATTATATCTTTTGAAATGATTATGTTATGGGACATAGTAGGTTATCCTAGTCTACAATGTTGTGTAAAGATATGATGAGATTATATTAATCTATAATATATTTATGTTTTTGGTATATATATTTAAAATATATTACGATTTTCTATTATTATTATTTTATGGTTTGATGTGAGAAATTTTTTATAGAACATATTTTGGGGATCTATAAGTTTAATCGTCAGAAGTAAAACTTAGAGAGCTTAAATGAAGAATATTTCACCATCACCATAGAATTTTGGGTTCAAGAGGAGGAAGTAGGATCACAAAACTTTTATCAATTTAATTGTTTTGTTCACTAGAATTAGAAAGTGTGAGTTGAATGGGAGTTTGATAAAGCCTCAGCCAGTCAAAGAACTAGATGAAAGAAGATGAATGGTGTGTTCAACCGAAGTTCTGTTGGAGTGAATTCACTAGAAGTTTAATACCAATTGTTGGGTGGAAGTATTATGTGACATGAATAATAGGGAATTAAAATTATATTATTGATTAAAATGATCTTATAATACATATAAGCTATGTAGTGTTCATGGATACAGAGGATGTAGTGAAGCGAAAATGAGAAGAAACTATCGGCACTTGAATTAAATTTCATAGGACCGGTGAAACATGTGTGAGGGTTCCTAACTTATGTTAATTCATTGATGGTGGGATGAGGAAGATTTAAATATAGAGTAAATTTCTATTAGGGTATTAATGTAGAGAAAAAGTGCAATGCAAAATTCATAGGGGTTTGTGTCCAAAATGGAGTGTCTACTTGCGATCAATATTTTCTCATGTCATCAAAAGGATGCCATCACTTTAAGGGGAGAAGTTGTGAATGGATGACAAGATGGGGGCCACTATAATGAGTGGGTAGGTCATAGGTTCATCTATTACTAGAAGTACTGAACGAGCATCTGTCATGACCTGACCTGTGTTGGGGCTCAATCCGTAACTGTAACATCCCAGGTAAATAAAGAATATTAAATTCTCATATTTATTAATATTTTTTAATAAAATATGAATATTACTTTAAAGGTAATGCTATGTTCAATAGTGTACCTAATATGCAGCAAGGTGTTTCTTTGAAATCTTACATTGCACACTAATAATATAATAATATTATTTTAAATGGTAGCTAACGCCTGGCCATTGTAATGGCAGGAATGAACATAACAAACTACCAAATGATTATATATGCTTGTAAAATATTTTTTCTTTTATCCAAAAAAATGTTAGAGGCCTAAAATGCAAATGAATCCAATTTTAAGCGTAAATATTCTAATATTCTTTAAAAGGTCGATTAACCGCCTTTTGATGGTGAACCCTGCTTAAATCCACTTTTTGACAATTTTATATGTTATATGGGACCAAATAAAATCCTTCTTTAGAATCTGGACATCAAAATTTACTTTGTGTAAATTTTTGTTATTTTTCCAATAGAGATCATTTTTAGTGAAAATGTTGTATTTTAATTCAAAACCTCCTTTTAATATGATTTATTTATATAGATAGATTATATTTTTAATTGGGTTTCAAGTTTAGTTATAATATATTTTTACCATTTAATCCAATGGTGGTAATTGTAATTAATTTGACTTTGGAATTGGACTTAAACTAGTGTCAATCTTTTGATATATTTTGTTTCTTAAAAACACGCTATTTGTTTTAACAACGGGAATTAATTATTAAATTGATTAATGAAACTTATATGTTTTGAATTTTTTAAAATAGACATCATTTCGGAATTTGGAATATCAAATATATATTAGGGTGAATTTTTTATATTTTTCTGAAAAACATCAATTTTTTATGAATAGTGAAACCACTAAGTGGTAGTTAAAAAACTAATTTTTCGTTTAAATGAAATTTTACCACCTCTGTGATTTGAATTTAAAAAATCAGACATACATGGTTTTAATTAAGATTTAAAATTTGTTTCAATGGTATTAAAATTAAATTTTTGGTGAATATTAACTTTTATGTTTTATTAATCGCGATTAAAGGTAATTAGTGTAATTTAAGGTAAAGATAATGTTATAATAATATGAAATGACCATGAAACATGTCCTACCCTTATTGGATGAGTCATGTCCGACCAAGAAAATCCATGGGTCAACTTGGGGACCTCATGGAGCCACTTGGGTAAGAAAATGACATTAATAACTTTTTATTTAAAGTTAAAATGAAAATGTCACAAACATGTATAATTTTACTAAAACAATTTTTTACATGGGTTTATACAAGTCATATTTTTTAATATAAATATTCATTGGAAATACAAAAATATTTCCTACGTTATAGTATTTTTTATAATTTTTAGACATTAAATAAATTAATTTATTTATGACACCATGATGATGTTGTGATTACCTCATTAACAAACGATTTAAATAAAATGAAAAGATAATGTAAAATCCAAGACATACACTTGTCAAAAACCTATTGTATGGGTGGATTTCGAATCCTTATCACCTTATCCTTGAAATATATAATTGTGGGACCTTTGATATCTGAAAATCTTGTAATAATAAAGTAACTTTTCAAGACTTTCCAAGAGTGCCCCTCCTCCCCTTATAAAAGGCCCCCACCTCTACCTCCATACCCACACCTCTCAAGCACTTGTCTCATCCAAACTCTGATCATATTGTCTCTCCACATATCTATCTTACTCCTAGAAGCCTCACTTTGGGCATAAGTCTTTTTAAGGAATCCTTTTAGCTCAAATCAAAAAGAGTTATCCGATTTGAAGGTAATGTCTTCTCTTATGTTCTTTTGTTTTATTTTGCTTCTCCAACCCCCTAAACTCTTTTTATTCCTTTCTTTTGTAACAAAACCAATATATTAAAGATACTAGTATTATTTTAGGATGATTATTCTAGCTACACTCATACACACCTCCATCTAATGATTAAATAAAATACTGTTTCTGTGGGTGGTGAATTACTGCCTCACGAAACGATGATTGTTCAATCTTCTTTTAACACCTCTCATGGTGGAAATTAAGATATCACTGTATTTATATATGATATATACATTATTTTTATGTATTCCTTATTCTTCTGTATTTTCCATTTATTCCATACCTTTATGGTTTCCATAATGGGTAAACGGGATAATTTCATTTTAGGAAGTGCGGACTACCGCCCCCTCAAAGTGATTTGAATCGTTAATATCATATGTGGGATGTATAAAGGATGTATTTAATGATGTTATATATTATACTATAATTACAATATACCTATGAATTATTAATTTTTTCAATTCATTAAATTATGAAATATAAACGAAAGTAGCGTTCATGCGTACGTACGGCATACCGTCTCCCTAAACAGTACATTTCATTTCTTATCTCCAAATTTTATGTACTATTATAAGTACATATATATAATGGATATATATGTCATATATTACATCTAAATTATGGATATCATTCTTTAATTATAATATATATATATCTCATTTAGTTTTAATTCCATTAATTTGACAATGAAATGAAAGTATCGTTCATGCGTACGTACGGCCTACCGTCTCCATGAACGGTGCATTTCATTTTTTATCTCCAAATGTTATAGAATAGTATAAAATTAATATATACTGGATATATATGATATTTAAATCACTAATACTATTCTAGAGATGATGTACCTATAACTACATGGAAAATTCTTTTCCAACAAGTTCAATTTTGACTCATGTACCGAACATCGACAAAAACGTCTGATATTAACTCACATTATTAACCAATTATTATAACATTATAATATGTGATATGAACTGAATAATAATATTTAAAGGAGGTCCTTAGTAAATTATAAATTGACCAAAGTTTATTATTCAGGAATATAAATAAATGAACAAGACAAGTCGGACTTGAGGTAAGGGATCCTACCTCTATCTTTCTTTTTAAGTACTCTCTTTTATGTCATTTCTTTTAATCTCATCTTTATTATGTTTTGGGGTGTTATTTTATATTCCTCATTCTGTAATTTTTATGTTCATATTATGAGAGACCCTATTTTATCTCATAAATCCATTTTTGGACGTTTTAAGTGGCACTGTTAGGCTGCCGAGTTTTCATAAGGGATTTTTCATCTCACTTTTATTCTTGTGAGATTTATGCTACATTTTCCACCATTTCCTTTGAGTGGTGTATGTACTGAACATTATTCTACTCTTTGTGTAATATAATTTTGTTTATGAGTATTTACATCAATGATGTATAGTCCTTCTTTCATGGGTTGTACGTTTCGAAAATTACCCAAATCGGTAAGGGAATCTTTCACCCTCCTCTTTTTTAAAAGACTTATTTTGTTATGTCTTTTAATTTAAATCTTATTATATTGGGATATGTTCTTATATATCCTTATTGATGTAAATTTTACGTCCAAATGATGAGATACCATTTTATCTCTCATCAACATTTTTTCTGAATTTTAAAGTGACATTGTTAGGGTGTTGAATTTCTGTAAGGGAACTTCTTAACCCAATTTCTATTCTTTGGGTTAAACCACTAATTATTGATTATGTAATACTATGAATATTTTTGGATGACCTCTGATTGTTTTACACTTAATATCCTCTTATATTGGGTGTATTTATATTTTTCACACGTAATTATGTAACTGATTTATCCTTAATCTAAGGATACCGACTTTGTAAGGGACTTCATATCAATCTCCTTTCATTGAGGCGTATTTTGTTCTAAAACAAGACTTTATTTTATACGTTGTATAAAACACCTTTAACATGTCATTTAATTCAAAGGGAATCTTTTTCTACGAAGCGGTTTACTAAACGACAAAGAGGAATGTTTATTTTAACGTACGCGGTGACAATGACCTTTTCCGCCGCCCCGAGTATTATTTGGTCTTTGGCTTCCTCAACACGCCATAATGTTTTTAAAATGAAATAAATACCATATACACTTTTATGTATTTTGGTATTGAAAATGGTTTTTATAATGGATTTGTTATGTCAATATATTTAAGTGATATATTGTGATCGAAATGTATAAATGTTTTCCTTCCATTATATTTGTTTTACGTCTTATGATTTTATAATGGTACATGGAAATTTGACGGGTGGTTAAGTGATAAACCATATGAAGGGTGGTGCCATGAATACCAGTACGGGTGGTTACTTTATAACCTCCAATGCATTGGTTATGGAAGTCGGCCGTATGGATATTCCATGTACTGATATGTGTGGAAGTCGACTGTATGGTTATTCTATTTAAGTATGTTTATGCCCCAAGTTACCTTTATATGTTATGTGTTATTTATATGGGTTTATGATAATCTTTTGGTTACAAAGGATAAGTAGTGATCTTTTATTCAGTGAAGAGTGTTTACTACTTCATAAAGGTGAAAAGTATTACTTTGATAAAGTATTCATGGTTTACTTGTTGTTTTGAAAAAACTGACAGATTTCCTTCTTTGTGTATCCTTTACTGGGATTTTTATGCTCATCCCGAGTTTTTTGAAATGTTTTCCACATGACATAAAGAGAATAGGTTCAAGGATTGGATCAAGGAAACACATGTTATCTAAAACAGGTAACTATACATGTTTCTTTGGAAACTTAGTAGAAGTGTCTACTTTGTAATCTTTTGAGATGTAATAGTTATGTCCTAATTCTCTAAAACTCTAAACCTGAAAAGATCATCTATGTGGATTATTCATTTAATTCATGATTATGTAATGTTTTAAGTACGGGTCCTTATAGTTGGTATCAGAGGTCGGTTTAGATAACTTTAGAGGTTAGGGTATCCTTTAAGCACAAGTGACATTACCATAATGGTTAGGATTTCAGAAAGTTTCATAGTTTTAGATAAAGTGAATGAGTTTAAGACAACATGAATAATTATATCTTAGTATTATATGATGGTTATAATGACATACTCGCACTGAACTTTTTGGTTTAGTAAATGGATGGATCTAGCAGGCACCAAAGTGACAACAGGTTTGAAGGAAACTGTGGTGGTTCTCTGATTAAGTGACTGGATGAAATTGGGGATTCGATGAGAAATATCATGGTTATTCTAAACCTACTATCAGGAGGCATGATTACCCACTTGACCCTTGTTGAGTTCTCTAATTCATCATGTACTATATGACCAACTCAATGTGGAAGTTCAAGTAATAATTATAAAGGTAACCATTAGGGTTTATATGATCCTTATTTTTGAGGTAATTATGGGTTATTATAAATTATGATGGAAAATGAAAGGCATGGGATAAAATTGAGGTTAAATTATGTTATGGTTATTTTTGATGATTTTACCTCTTTTTGGGGAATGTTTTGAGAATTATATAGTTTTGGAAAAAGGACAACATGCAGACCGTGTGACAACCTATCGCGTCAGACAAATTTGTGGGAATCGAACCCACAACCAAAGTACGACTGGTATTTATCGCCTACCACTGGACTACGTGAAGTCCCTATTTAGTTTGACTAATTATTTTTAGTTTGATGATTTTATTAATCAAGAATAAGTTGATTTTGGGTTATCTATGGAAATGATTAACCTATAATGGAGGATATGTGATTAGGATAATTACTTTTTAATATGAGACTTTAAGAGAAACTGATGTTATTTGGAGATAAATGTTAATTTTTACCTTCGAAGACTATGTTATTAAAACCTTCAAATATTTGGGTTTCAATCTTAGTTTGGTTTACTTTGAAGAATTTTATGGACAAATTTTTTATCGAATGGTCTTCGATGATCTTTGGGATTTGTTGGACAATTTTTGGAGATTAAGAATAGATTTTCTTTTTTAGAAAAGGATTTTCCTTTTGTGGATTATCTGATCTTGTTCTAACATTTTTGGTTTTGGTTAAGGTCTAAATACATGGGAAATATATAGATCTCTTTTTTGGATTATTTTATTCTCTAGAAGTTGATTATTTCTCTCTTAATGGGAACAAGTCATCCTAAATACTCATCTTTTGGAGAAAATATGAGTCTGTGTAAGAAATCTAGTAGGAGATGAGAGTCTACATGACAAGTAAGTATGTTTACTTATGATTTAGTTAAGCTCATAAATAAATTCCTCAATGAAAATTAACTTAAAAACAAAAATGTTGTCTGTTAACTTTTCCTACTGGGGAATCAAATACCGTTTAACCCATCACAAGTTTGTGATTTTCTTGTTGTTAACTTTCTCCTAATCATGTTTTTTATCACTTTCCATCAGAACATGACCCTTTGTTTTCTCTTCCATGTCCACGTTTTCCTACATGGAATCCTAGTATGGGTTAACTCGGGTGACCTTTGTACTTATCTTCATTTCTTTTAAAGTGATAGTTTTGGTGACTCTTTTTCCGATGTGGGGATTTTGATGAAGTTTCTAGACCAATTTTAAAATTGTGAGGATGCAATTCCCAAAAGGCGATAAGGATGTAACATACCAGGTAAATAAAGAATATGAAAATATCATATTTATTAATATTTGTGAATAAAATATTAATATTACTTTAAAGGGAATGCTATGTTCAATAGCGTACCCAATACGCAACAATGAGTTTCTTTGAAATCTTACGTTGCACACTAATAATATAATAATATTATTTTAAATGGTAGCTAACACCTAGCCATTATAATGGCAAGAATGAACAGAACTAACTACCAAATGATTATATATTCTTTTCAAAAAATAAATTATTTTATCCAAATAAATATTAGAGGCTTAAAATGAAAATGAGTCCAATTTTAAGTGTAAATATTCTAATATTCTTTTAAAGGTCGATTAACCGCCTTTTGATGGAGAACCCTATTTAAATCCACTTTTTGAAAATTTTATATGTTATATTGGACCAAATAAAATCCTTCTTTATAATCTAGAAATCAAAATTTACTTTGTGTAAATTTTTGTTATTTTTCCAATAGAGATCATTTTTAGTGAAAATGTTGTATTTTAATTCAAACCCTCTGGTTAATCTAATTTATTTATATGGATAGATTATCTTTTTAATTGGGTTTAAAATTTATCTGGAATATATTTTTACCATTTAATCCAATGGTGGTCATTGTAATTAATTTTACTTTGAAATTGGACTTAAACTAGTGTCAATCTTTTCATATATTTTGTTTCTTAAAAAAATGCTATTTGTTTTGAAAACAAGAATTAATTATTAAATTGATTAATGAAACATATATGTTTTGAATTTTGTAAAATAGACATCATTTTTGAATTCGTAATATCAAATATATCTTTGAGTGAATTTTTGGTGTTTTTCTGAAAAAAATCAATTTTTGATGAATAGTCAAACCACTAAGTGGTAGTTAAAAAACTGATTTTTCGTTTAAATGAAATTTTACCACCTCTGTGATTTGAATTTCAAAAATCTGACATACATGGTTTTCATTAGGATGTAAAATTTGATTCAATGGGATTAAAATAATTTTTTGGTAAATAGTAACTTTTAAGTTTTATTAATCGCGATTAAAGGTAATTAGTGTAATTTATGGTAAAGATAATGTTATAATAATATGAAATTACCTTGATACATGTCCTACCCTTATTTTATGAGTCATGTACGACCAATAAAATCCATGGGTCAACTTGGGGACCCCATGGAGCCACTTGGGTAAGAAAATGACATTAATAACTTTTTATTTAAAGTTAAAATAAAAATGTCACAAACATGGATTGTTTTACTAAAACAATTTTTTAAATGGGGTTATACAAGTCATATTTTTGACTATAAATAGTAATTGGAAAGATAAAAAGATTTCCTAAATCATAGTATTTTTTTTATAATTTTTAGACATTAAATAAATTAATTTATTTATGACACCATGATGATGCTGCGATTACCTCATTAATGAAAGATTTAAATAAAAAGAAAAGATAATGTAAAATCTAAGACATACACCTGTCAAAAAACTATTGGATGGGTGTATTTAAAACCCTTATCACCTTATCCTCGAATTATATAATTGTGGGACCTTTTTTATCTGAAAATCATTTAATAATAAAGTAACTTTTCAAGACTTTCCAAGAGTGCCCCTCCTCCCCCTTAAAAAAGGCCCCCACCTCTACCTCCTTACCCACACCTATCAAGCACTTGGATCGTCCAAAAACTACTCATATTGTCTCTACACATCCCTCTATTACTCATAGAATCCCCACTTTGGGCAGAAGTCTTTTCAAGGAAGCCTTTGAGCTCAAATCAAAAAGAGTTATCCGATTTGAAGGTATTGTCTTCTCTTATGTTCTTTTGTTTTATTTTGCTTCTCCAACCCCCTAAACTCTTTTTATTCATTTCTTTTGTAACAACTCCAGTATTTTAAATATACTATGATGTTCTTATGAGTATTATTAGAGCTACACTCATACACACCTCCATCTAATGGTTAAAGAAAATATCGTTTCTGTGGGTGGCGAATTACTGCCTCACGAAATGATGATTGTTCAATCTTCTTTTAACACCTCTCATGGTGGCCATTAAGATGTCACTGTATTTATATATGATATATACATTATGTTTATGTATTCCATATTGTTCTGTATTTTTCATTTATTTCATACCTTTATGGTTTCCATAATTGGTAAACGCGATAATTTCATTTTAGGATGTGCGGACTACCACCCTCTCAAAGTGATTTGAATCGTTAATACCATATGTGGGATGTATAAAGGATGGATTTAATGATGTTATATATTATACTGTAATTACAATATACCTATGTATCATTAATTTTTTCATTCCATTAAAGTATGAAATAGAAATTAAAGTAGCATTCATGCCTACGTACGGCTTACCGTCTCCATGAACGGTACATTTCATTTCTTATCTCCAAATGTTATGTACTATTATAAGTACATATATATAATAGATATATATGTCATATATTACATATAAATTATGGATATCATTCTGTAATTATAATATATATATCTCTCATTTCTTTTTAATTCCATTAATTTGACAATGAAATGAAAGTAGCGTTCATGCCTATGTACGGCCTACCGTCTCCATGAACGGTGCATTTCATTTTTTTATCTCCAAATATTATAGAATAGTATAAAATGAATATATACTGGATATATATGATATTTAAATCATTAATATTGTTCTGGAGATGATGTACCTATAACTACATGGAAAATTCTTTTCCAACAAGTTCAATTTTGACTCATGTACCGAACATCGACAAAAACGTATGATATGAACTCACATTATTAAACAATTATTATAACATTATAATATGTGATATGAACTGAATAATAATATTTAAAGGAGGTCCTTAAGCAATTATAAATTGACCAATGTTTATTATTCAGTAATATAAAGAAACGAACAAGACAAGTCGGACTTGAGGTAAGGGATCATACCTCTATCTTTCTTTTTAAGTACTCTCTTTTATGTCATTTATTTTAAGATCATATTTCTTATGTTTTGGGATGTTATTTTATATTCCTCATTCTGTAATTTTTATTCTCATATTATGAGAGACCCTATTTGATCTCATAAATCCATTTTTGGACGTTTTAATTGGCATCGTTAGGCTGCTGAGTTTTCATAAGGGATTTTTCATCTCACTTTTATTCCTGTGAGATTTATGCTACATTTTCCACCATTTACTTTGAGTGGTGTACGTACTTCCCGTTATTCTACTCTTTGTGCAATATAATTTAGTTTATGATTATTTACATCAATGTTGTATAGTCCTTCTTTCATGGGGTGTACGTTTCGAAAATTACCCAAATCGGTAAAGGAACCTTTCACCCTCCTCTTTTTAAAAAGACTTCTTTTGTTATGTCTTTTAATTTACATATTATTATGTTGGGATATGTTCTTCTATATCCTTATTGATGTAAATTTTATGTCCAAGTGATGAGATACCATTTTCTCTCTCATCAACTTTTTTTCTGAATTTTAATGTGACGTCGTTAGGCTGTTGAATTTCTGTAAGGTAACTTCTTAACACAATTTTAATTCTTTGGGTTAAACCTATAATTCTTTATTATTTCATACTTTGAATATGTGTGGATGACCTCTGATTGTTTTTACAATTAATATCCTCTTAAATTGGGTGTATTTATATTTTTCAGACATAATTATGTCATTGATTTATCATTAATCTAAGGATACCGACTTGGTAAGGGAATTCGTCTCAATATCCTTTCATTGAGGCATATTTTGTTCTAATACAATACATTATTTTATACGCTGTATAAAACACCTTTGAATTTTCATTTCATTCAAAGGGAATATTTTTCTACGAAGCATTTTACTAAACGACAAAAAAGGAATGTTTATTTTAACCACTACGGGAAAAATGGGTATTTGCGACGGGGGTAGTTACCCGTCGCAAATAAATGGGCTTTTGCGACGGGATGGCTTTCCCCGTCGCAAATAGTTTTCCCGCGGTGCGCGCCAAATCGCGGGAAAACTATTTGCGACGGGAAAATATTCCCGTCGCAAATAACCGGCGGCGGTAAAAGCTATTAGCGACGGAAATATTTTCCCATCGCAAATAACTGGCGGCGGTAAAAGGTATTTGCGACGGGAATATTTTCCCGTCGCTAATAGTATGTTATTTGCGACGGGACCCGTCGCAAATAACTATTTACATGTTGACCGTAATAAATGCGGGCTAAGGTATTTGCGACGGTACCCGTCGCAAATAATAGTTTTTGCGACGGGATACCCGTCGCAAATGGGCCCATCGCAACTAATCTAACCTATAAATACCCCCATCCGTTTTTTTCAAATCATTCTCATTCTCTATCTCCTCCTGCTCTCAAACTTTTGTTTCTAAAGTTAAGTTTTTCTTCAGTTTAATTTTTTTTTTCGGAGCTGATATTAAAGTTTTGAAGAACGATCAGAGCAGATCAATTTTCAAGGTATTTATGTTCATTTTAATTTAATATTTATTTTTAATTTTTTATTAGTTTCAATTATTCTTAATTAGTTGTAATTTAATTATGTTTATATTGTTTTCTTACTTAATAAATTTAAATTATTAGTATTGTTCATAGTTAATGGTAATTAGGAATAATTAGTAATAATTTTTAATAATTAAGAATAAATATTAATAATTAGTAATAAATACCAATAATTAGGAATAACAACATTATTACATTATTAATATATTTTATTATTAATATTAAAATAATATAATTTTTTATATATATACAATTCTCTTTTCATCTGTGTGTTTACTGTCTTCACATGTATTATTTGTATATGGAGATAGAAAACGCACAGATGAAAGGAGAATTGTATATAAATCAGAAAATTATATTATTTTAATATTAATAATAAAATATACTAATAATGTTATTATTTGTAATTATTGGTAATTATTCCGAATTATTGGTAATTATTCTTTTAATTACTAATAATTAGGAACAATTATCAATAATTATCAATAATTAAGAATATTTAGTAATAATTAGTAATAATTACCAATAATTAGTAATAATTAGTAATAATTACCAATAATTAGTAATAATTAGTAATAATTACCAATAAGTAGTAATAATTACCAATAAGTAGTAATAATTACCAATAAGTAGTAATAATTATGTATAATTTGGAATAATTACCAATAATTAACAATAATTAGTAATAATTAGTAATAATTACCAATAATTACCAATAATTAGTAATAATTAGTAATAATTACCAATAATTACCAATAATTACCAATAATTAGGAATAATTAGGAATAATTAGGAATACTTAGGAATAATTAGGAGTAATTAGGAATAATTAGGAATAATTAGGAATAATTAGGAATAATTAGGAATAATTAAGAATAATTAGGAATAATTAGGAATAATTAGGAATAATTATCAATAATTATCAATAATTATCAATAATTAGTAATAATTAGTAATAATTAGGAATAATTAGGAACAATTATCAATAATTAAGAATAATTAGGAATAATTAGGAATAATTATCAATAATTATCAATAATTATCAATAATTAGTAATAATTAGTAATAATTAGTAATAATTAAGAATAATTAGGAACAATTATCAATAATTAAGAATAATCAGTAATAATTAGGAACAATTATCAATAATTATCAATAATTAAGAATAATTTGTAATAATTACCAATAATTACCAATAATTACCAATAATTACAAATAATTAGGAATAATTAGGAATAATTAGGAATAATTAGGAATAATTAGGAATAATTAGGAATAATTAGGAATAATTAGGAATAATTAGTAATAATTAGTAATAATTAGGAATAATTATTAATAATTAGTAATAATTAGTAATAATTACCAATAATTACCAATAATTACCAATAATTACCAATAATTACAAATAATTACCAATAATTACCAATAATTACCAATAATTACCAATAATTACCAATAATTACCAATAATTACCAATAATTAACAATAATTAGTAATAATTACCAATAATTACCAATAAGTACCAATAATTACCAATAATTTGCAATAATTAGTAATAATTAGTAATAAATACCTAAAATTAGGAAAAATTAGAAAAAATTAAGAAAAATTAGGAAAAATTAGGAAAAATTCTCAATAATTAGTAATAATTACCAATAATTAGTAATAATTACCTATAATTACTATTAATTACCAATAATTAGTATTAATTACCAATAATTAGTAATAATTAGGAATAATTAACAATAATTAGTAATAATTACCAATAATTAACAATAATTAGTAATAATTAACAATAATTATTAATAATTACCAATAATTACCAATATTTAGTAATAATTAACAATAATTGCCAATAATTACCAATAATTGCCAATAATTACCAATAATTGCAAATAATTACCAATAATTAGTAATAATTATGAATAATTAGTAATAATTACGAATAATTAGTAATAATTACGAATAATTAGTAATAATTACGAATAATTAGTAATAATTACCAATAATTAGTAATAATTACTAATAATTATCACTAATTACTAATAATTATCAATAATTACTAATAATTATCAATAATTACTAATAATTAGTAATAATTAGTAATAATTAGTAATAATCAGTTGCGATCTCAGACTGCACAGATAGAGAGTCTCCGACAGGAGCAGGAGCAGATGCGTCAGCAACATGAGGAGGAGCGTCGACGCCAGCAGCAGCTGTACGAGGATCAGGCGAGTCAGTGGCAACAGCAGCATAAGGAGCAGATGAAGTACATGCGCCGACTCACTCATGCTTTAGGGATGGAGTTTCCTCCACCACCATCTGTAGATCCCCCACCTCCCCCCTCCCCCCCCCCCCTCCTTCAGATTAGAGTTTGTATTTCTGTTATAAAATTTGTGAAATCAAAATAGTTTTTTTTTCTATTCGTAGTTTCAGTCTCATTATAAAATATTAATAATATTATATTTTTAAATAATAATATTAATATGAATAATAATATTATTTATATTTTATAACATTAAAATTTATATATATGTATTAAAATTATATATATATATTAAAATTTTATAATATTATAATTTAATTATATTTTTTGTAATACTTGAATTATTTTAATATTTGAATGTAAAATAATTCTATTATTTTTATATTAATTAAAATAACTTATTAATATTTTTTTTATTTATGAATTATAATTGTAATATTATTATATTAATTAAATCATTTATTAATATTTTATTATTTTTTATTTTTGAATTATAATTCTACTATTATTATAGTAATTAAAATAATTTATTATTTTCATTTGTAAATTATAATTCTATTATTATATTAATTAAAATAATTTATTAATAATTTATTTTTTTATTTTTTTTATAGTATTTGCAACGGGATACTATACCCGTCGCAAATACTAGTATTATTAATAGTTTTTATTTTTTTTTTAAAAATAGTATTTGCGACGGGACCCGTTGCAAATACTATCCATAGTATTTGCGACGGGATACGATGCCCGTCGCAAATACTAGTATTATTAATAGTTTTTTATTTTTTTTAAAAATCGTTTTTGCGAAGGTACCGTCCCAAAAGATATTTGCGACGGGACCCGTCGCAAACAGTATTTGCGACGGGACCCATCGCAAAAACTATTTTAAAAGTTTTTTACAAAAATACGGAATACTATTTGCGACGGGGAGGATGACCGTCGCAAAAAAAGGCTTTAGAGACGAGCCCGTCGCAAGTAAGTGTAGTTGCGACGGCGTTTTCAGCAACGGGCTATTTGCGACGGGACCCCGTCACAAATACCTGTTTTTCTAGTAGTGAACGTACGCGGTGACAACGACCTTTTCCGCTGCCGCGAGTATTATTTGGTCATTGGCTTCCTCAAAAAGTCGTAATGTTTTTAAAATGAAATAAATATCATATAATATTTTATGTATTTTGGAATTGAAAATGGATTTTATAATGGATTTTTTATGTCAATATATTTAAGTGATATATTGTGATCAAAATGTGGAAATGTTTTCTTTCCATTATATTTGTTTTATATCTTATGATTTTATAATGGTACTTGGACATTTGACAGGTGGTTATGTGATAAACCATATGACAGGTGGTTCCGTGAATACTAGGACGGGTCGTTACATTATAACCTCCAATGCATTGGGTATGGAAGTCGGTCGTATGGCTATTCCATGTAGTGATATGTGTGGAAGTCGACCGTATGATTATTCCATTTAAGTATGTTTATGTCCCAAGTTACCTTTATATGTTATGTGTTCTTTATATGGGTTTATGGTAATATCTTGGTTACAAAGGATAAGTAGTGATCTTTTATTTAGTGAAGAGTTTTTATTACTTCATAAATGTGAAAAGTATTACTTTGATAAAGTATTCATGGTTTACTTGTTGTTTTGAAAAAACTAATAGTTTTCCTTCTTTGTGTATCCTTTACTGGGCTTTTGATGCTCATCCCATGTTTTTTGAAATGTTTTCCATAGGATATAAAGATGAATAGGGTCAAGGATGGGATCAAGAAAAGACATGCTATCTAAAACATGGAACTATACATGTTTCATTTTAAGAGTTTTTATTTTATGGAAACTTAGTAGAAGTGTGTACTTTGTAATATTTTGAGATGTAATAGTTATGTCCTAATTCTATAAAACTCTAAACCTAAAAAGATCCTCTATGTGAATTATTCATTTAATTCATGATTATGTAATTTTTTAAGGTCAGGTCCTTATAGTAACTACCCTAATCCCGCCTCCATAGGCCAAGGGAGTGGAGACTAGCACCGAAAGCACACAAAAAATTAGGGAGGCACTTTTCTAAGTACTTATACACACACATGGACAACTCGATGCAAGTTACAGAGGGAGAAAAAGTTAATTTTTCAACCAACTGTAAATATAAACCATACATGCATGGACCACTAAATAGTACGGATAAAATAAATTAAGTTGAAAGGAAAAGGGGGAAAATACATGCCTAAATAAAAAGTGTCTCAACTTGACAAGAAAAATGATATAGTAAATCTTGAAAGTAATCCATGATCCTAAATCCCTATTTGTGACCACTGAACATGGTTCAAGCTCCCATATCCCTAAGCTCCTCCGGATTCATGATCAAACATGCATGTTGTCTTTATAAGGCACGATACATGTGGGTAAATCCCATGAATGGTTGATTATAGAAATAATCAATAGGACAGCCTGAAAAGAAGGGGATCAGTAAGAGATACAAAAATAAAATAAGTACAATAGATGGAACAAAGTACAGTAAATGAGTGTAGCTCAACCAAACAAGAGAGTAAATTAAACTCATCTGAACACAAAGAGATAGAAATGGTGAGAAGGTGAACTTCTCATTGATTCTTCGCTACATATAGTTAGAGAGTAGACTCATACAAACAAGAGAATCTAGACACAAAAATCACATGTCATACCCCACGATTCATTTCCTCTTCTGGAAGGAGAGTAAACAAAACCCAAGAAGTGGGTATTAGAATAGGGTGTAAATATATATATATATATATATATATATATATATATATATATTAACTATGTTCAATAAAACAAAACAAGAGAGTAAGGGGCCTCCATCCCACAGCTTATCCTAGGAAAAGAGATGTTAATAGTCCTAGGAGTAACCACCATCAATACCATCATTCCTCACATATGCCTTTAACTACAAGTCAAATGGTCTCAAACACCACACCTCAATACTATCCACTTTGGGTGGGTTGGCCTTGCCCACACGGTTTTTAGGTCACATGACAAGGATACATCTAGATGGGTAAAGTTACCCTCTTACCCATTAGCCCCAGGTAATGTTAAATTATGTCCCTCTAATAATTTGAAAATCTAGATGATGAAAAATTGAAGTAGAGGACCCACACCCTAGTACATCAGGGAGATTCCAGTCTAATAGTCATCGAGGACCCACTACATAGTGTGTCAGGGGGATTCCACTTGGAAGTAGCCGATAGAGGACCTACACCCATGCCAATGGGGGATTCCACTCTAATGGTTGTTGTAGAGGACCTGCACCCTAATGCATCAGGTGGATTCCACTCTAGTTTATTGTGGACCCATTCCCTTGTGTGTTAGGGGGATTCCACTTGGAATTAGCTGATAGAGGACCCACATCCATGTCAATGGGGGATTCCACTCTTCAAACATGTCAAAAGGATCTTCCACTAATATACCTTTCATTCTTCCATGTTTAATGAGATTAAAAATAAGACTCATCACATCCAAACAGATCACGTTGATGGTATCCTTGTATAAAAGCATGCGAGGTAGACTTTTCGCATGCCTCAATCGGACATTTGATGTAAAAGTTATGTAATGCTACACTATGCTCGAAGGGAGTCTCATAGGGCAGCTCCTCGGTCCGGAAATTAATTATATGCATCACACCATTTTGATCCACTCAGAAAAACACATGAGATTGATTGATCGATCATCCAAAATGGATACCTGGTGAAAAGGTTTCACTTCACCGCAATGTGTTTGAATCACGCCCCATGGATCCCACACCACAACTTTGGTTTAGACACTTGAAAGCCATCTTGAAAAGTTCTCCTAGGGACCAAGATTGTGCCTCCATTGACGACTGGCTAAACAGATGTTCCATTTAGAAGATAGGTTTGATACAAGATTTCTAAATAATAATGAAATATTAATTGTTATTAAAGTTAGGTGTTTCATGCATCCGAGCAAAGAAACAAAACCATAAAAGTCCCAAACTGATATAAAAATATTCATCTCAGAGATATGGGCTCATGGCCATATAGGGCGTGTGAATCAGATGCCTCGTTTGAAAGATATGCCTTTTTAAAGTTGTATGGGCTTGATTCGGACCAGTCTAGCCCATTTTGGCCAGAACCATCTGCCTGGACCAGCCCACTCTGGCCGGTCCGGTCCTATTCTGCCAACCCGCGACCAAGCGCATGGCATAATCGTCTACCTGGGTGACCCACAGACCAACCGGACTGCCTTGGGACACAGCTAACCCCCTTGTCACTGTGACGACCTACTTCATGCAGGTTACCACCGCCTGGGGTTGCACGTCATAACCCCACCTCACCTCTATCCTAGTCATTGTGCCCCTCCACTATTCCAATGCCATCGAATGACCCCCAGCGCTCCGGCCTCACCACAGCATGTTGCCACCTCACCTCAGCACCCTAGTTCGTCACCCGGTTCCACCTCTATCTACCTCTGCACCTCATCTCATTAGAGGAATGACCTACCCTGACCTCTTCACCCAAGTTCGCCACCTGGTTCTACCTCCATCCACCTCTGCACCTCATCTCGTTGGATACCTGACCCACCCTTGCAATAGACATGCCTCTATCTCCCTCCACATGCCACGAGGAAAACTCTAGTGGTCAGAAAATTATAAATAAAGTTTTTTCGGGATCCTCAGGTTGATGGCTTCACAGTTTTTTCCTCTACCTGACGATTAAGTGAATTTTTTTTGTAGCAATGATTTAAGGTGAATAACGGAGAATAACGTAACAAATTAGGGGGTTCAAAACCGGGGATCAGGTGTTGGTCATGTTCATTTGGACATTGCCTCGATGCTTAACACAAATATTTGATAATGAATTTAAGAATAAATCAATAATGTAATTTGGGGTGAGGAAAATAATAAGAATCCTACCTCTAGAAAGGATCGATTTGGCTTCGACGATCATCCTTGGATTCATCCCGATGTGAAGTTTCGAGGAGTTTTTGCAAATTATCCAAGGTAGGGAGATGTGTTTATTCTTTTTTGTAGAATTAATTATGGAATAAACCTAAATTAATTCCCTTAATAATGTATTTATACAAAAACATAGTGTTTTAGGTTTTCATTTAAATCTATCCCACCAACGGGCATGGAATCTAAACGTCTCACTCCAACTTATTTAATATCATGCCTAGTCAAAACACCTCATTCATAACTCAACTGTGGTCTTGGATTTCAAATATGATTCCTGATTAGAAATTTATTTTCTTTGGAATCAGGGTTAAAAAAAGGTTTAATTATTTTAAATGAGAATTTTACCCCTAGGTGGCGTTCTCAATAGAATTTTTGTACCAACAAAAGATACACCCTTCCTTTGGTAAACAGAAACTAAATTGTGGCCTTGTTTTTCTTATCCAAGATACCCTTTAATATTTATCCCATTTACTTTGTGTGAACAGTATAATATATACTTAATATTTTTATTAAATTAATTTTGGGCACATCGGACCATTAAATTGAACGCCATCATAGTGACCAACTCTAGAAACATATAGAGAAATATTTAAAAGTATTATAAGGTGAAAACTGGGTCTCTTCATCATTCTCTCCTTAAATACTTTCATCCCATAATAGAAAAAAAAACTAGGAAAAAAACTCGGGATACTGAGCCTACATATGGCTCTCCCATTCCCAAGAACTCTCCTGAACATTCCCATGCTTCTACATTATGTGAAACAAGGGGATGACCCATCCAACAAGGTTTTCTCCTATCGATCCTCAAACGCCACCAGGTTCTTTGAAAAGGTGGCTATGTCTTCAATGTCCATCTCTCCTTAGTCGATGACATGTGTAGGATCATGCACATATCACTTTAGCTCCAATACGTTGAAGAAATAATGCACCCGCTCCAGCTATTTGGGTTGGTTAAGGCAATAGGTAAACTCGCCAACCATTCTCATGATCTTGAACCGCCTGATGAACCTCGGTGATATCTTGCCTCCCCAACTGAAACTCCACACTCTGCATCATGGGGAGGCTCTGAAGAAAATCTGGTCTCCCTGCTCAAACTCCAAGGGCTTACAATGGTGGTCTACTTACAATTTTTGTCTGTTTTGGTCCATCTTCATCCATTCAAGGTTGACCTTCACTTTCTCTGTCATGGCTCGCACCAACACTACCCCCATGAGGGATGATTCGCAAACCTCCATCCAGAATAGAGGAG
The DNA here is from genome assembly GCA_963277665.1 of Viscum album. Lineage (NCBI taxonomy): Eukaryota > Viridiplantae > Streptophyta > Magnoliopsida > Santalales > Viscaceae > Viscum > Viscum album. The sequence goes on along the minus strand of OY728120.1, from coordinate 251,746,841 downwards.
ATCTACAGGGTCTCCCATTTAAAGCCTCAAAATGTACAATTTCGATTGTAGAGTGGTAGCTATTGTTGGATGAAAACTCTACCAAACGCAGGATATCATTCCATCTTCAGCTAAAATCTAGCACACAAGCCCTCAGGATATCCTCCAGTACCTAGATAGTGCACTCGGTCTACCAATCGGTCTGGGGGTGAAAATCTGTACTCATACGCAATTGGGTCCTTAATTCCTCCTTCAATCCTCTCCACAACCGTGATGTAAACCATGTGTCATTATCGAATACAATAGTCGAGGGTACCCCATGAAGGTGGAAGATCTCCCGTACATTCAACTACCCCAAACTCTCTACCAAACTCTGCTCTCTGATAGTATGGAAGTGTGTCGACTTCATGATTCATCCCACTATAACCTGGATAGAGTCATGGCCCTTCATTGTGAGTGGAATACCTATGAGAAAATATATGTATATTCTATCCCACTTCCACTACATTATGTTGAGAGGATGAATTAAACCCATCAGAACCTGATGCTCAGCCTTCACCTATTGACAGGTAAGGAATCGTGAGACAAACTTAGCTACACGTAATCTCATTCTGGACCACCAAAACTGCCACTAAAGATCCCTATATGAATTTCCCACCCTAGGATGTACAGCTAAGGGAAAAGTATGTAACTCCTGCATCACTTATTCCCGCATCGTGATTAGAATCACTATTTTCCCCAAGAACAAGATCTCTTTATTCCCTCAATCTAAATACCCATTAGGTGTGTTTCCTGTGAATATCTGGTCATGAAAAAATTCATAGTATAGGTCTTCTATATGGGACTCTCTCACATACTCATGGAGTTGAGTATTCAATGCCATTGACTGTAGGAATGTTATACCCTCCTGCTCCAATAGAGTCAGCTATAGGGAATCCATCTGCTCTGAAGCTTCCTGCACTAGGTGAGCCAGGGACTTCCTGCTAAGGGAATCTGATACAACACTGCCCTTCCCTGGAGTATAGACTATCGCAAAGTCATATTCCTGTAGTAACTCCAACCAGAATCACTACTTTAGATTCATATCTCTCTGGGTGAAGATATACTTGAGGATGTGAGGGTATGAGTAAACCACAAAGTTCTACCATAGGAGGTAGTGTCTCCACATCCTCAGGGTGAAGACTGTCACTGTGAGTTCTATTTCATGAGTTGCATAGTTATACCCATGGGGACTCACCTACCTAAAATCGTACACAATGATTTCCTCTTGTTTCATCAAAATGAATCTGAGACCAGCTCTGGAGGCATCACAGTACACTACAAACTCAAATCCCTCCTCTGGTATTCATACACCTAGTGCTCTTGTTAGTATCTTCATAAACTCCTCCAAAGACCTATGGCACTGCTCAGACCAAGTAAATGACTATCCCTTCCATTTTAGAGTGTTCAAATGGGCTACAATCCTAGAGAATTCTGCCACAAATATCCAGTAACCAAGAAAGCTACGCACCTCTGATGCATTCTTAGGTGTCTCCCAAGAATGAACATCTTTTATATTTCCAAGATCTATGGCTAAAACATCTTCATAGATGAAATTCCCCTAAAATTGAACCTCATGTATCCATAACTGACACTTAGAGAGCTTTCTATAAATCTGGTGCTCTTATAGTAAATCAAGGACCATCCTCAAGTGCTCTACGTGATCCTCCTCTAACGCCACATAAATGAGTATATAATCTATGAAGAAAACAAAAAATTGGTCCATGAAAGTCTAAAAGATATGGTTCACAAAATCCATGAAAATGGTATGGGAATTATTTATGCCAAAGGGAATCCCTATAAACTTGTAATGTCCACGGCGGCATTGGAAGGCCAACTTCAGAATATCAGCCTCACAAACCTATAGATGGTGGTAGTTGGATCTCAGATCGATCTTAAAGAACAACCTTTCACCTCAAAATTGTTCAAAGAAGTCATTGATCCTTGGTAAGGGTACTTATTCATTATCATGGACAGATTTAGGATATGTTAATCCACACAAAGTCACAAAATCTCATCTGCCTTCTTCACAAACAAAACTGAAGCTACCTGGGGGGACACACTATGTCTAATGAAACTCTTCTCATGAAGTTCCTCTAGCTATAAATGTATCTCCTAGATCTCAGTGGGTTCTAACTGATGTGCCGCATAATATATTAGGGATGTCCCTAGTTGAAAATCAATTAAAAACTCTAACTGTCACCTTGGAGGTAGTCTGAGGACATCTTCGTGGAAGACAACCACATAATCCTCCATAACTGAAAAAATCTAGGTTCCTAAAGAGTCTGATTCACCAATGGTCATGCTTTATAACTTATGGGAAAAAGGATGTAGTCTCTTTCTCACAACACTCGCCTACCCTTCTATAAGGCCTCAGTCTCCATGAAAGGTGAACCTTGCCTCATTAGTTTGCAGGAATCTGACTAGCCTGTAACAACAGTCAATCTGGGCTCAAACCATGGAAATTAATTCCATACCCAAGATGATGTCATAAGGTTCCTTCGTGATGACCAGTAGGTATCATGTGAACATTTCCCCTCCAAACAAAATCTCGTGCTGCCAGAAGATAAAAGATACTAAAGAGGCACTTCCTATAAAAACCTCAAGATAAAGCCATTATGATAGAGCCTCTACTGGGAGCTCCAACTCCAATACTATGAGTAATAGGAAAAAAGAGTGACTAGATCTTGTGTCTACTAATATTGAAGAAAGTGTAGAATGAACACAAAGTGTACCTCGGATCACCTCGTGTGCTAGAGGATCACGAACATCCATATTCTGCAACTACTCGCGGCCTCGGTAGCTAGATCCCTAAGCCTCATGCGGGCCACCCAGTGGTGGTGGTGGGAGGATCTTATAGAATCTTTCCCCACCAATTGGTCCTCCAACTCCTCTTATTCCTCTACTATCACTGCCTCCATAGGGACCACCCTGACCACGGTGCTGCCTCTACAATGGTGGTCCACCTACTGCCTACTCAGGATGCTCAGCTCTCCTAGTTGGGAATTCTCATGACATGTGACCTCACCTATCACAAGTGTAGCATTGGCCCTTTCTTGGATGACCTAGAGCCCTTCATGGACCATGTACCACCTAATCATGTGCCAGAGCCCGATCATGGGGAGGCCTCCTGCATCGTGGCCCTACTACCTGATGTATGTCGGCTGCCATGGATGTCTCCTCTCTAAAGTGACCACTTCCAGGCCTAGTTAACTAGAGCCCCTCTGATAGGGTACTCCCTTTCATATGCTCCTACACCAGCACCATGGCATAAGTAGGGATGCATAGGGGAACTTTACTGGCATGGATATCTTGGTGCAGACCCTGCTCAAACTTCCACACCTAGAAGTAACCATCACAGATCATATCCAAGGAGTAACATGTAAGGTTAGTAAACATAGTCATGTCTGCAACCATTACCATGGCTCCATAATTTATCTCTAAATGTCCTAAAAGTTGTTAGATAACAAGAATGAGGGGAATTACACCTCGCGAAACAGCTACTGAAACTCATCCCATGAGAGAGTTGCCTCATCATGGATATGGGTAAATAAACCCCACAAATGCCAATTTGGACTAAGAAAAAGGCTAGCTAACAAAGCCACCAACTAGGATTGTAGTGCACGTACCAACCTGAAAATTCGGACCACTATTTCCAACCATTCCTCTATCACCTGAGGATTTGGATCACCATGAAACTTCATCGATCTCTAGTGCTGGAAATCACAAAGCACACCCACCTATACTCATCCTCTGAATTTGATGCTCGTACTAACTACTTCTCTACAGGTAGAGGTTCCACCACTGGCTCACCTAGATGAATGGGATCATGTGATGGGCCTTGTACTAAGGCCTCATCACTTTCAAGATCATCATCACAAATTGATGCAGGTGTCCTGGCAGGCTTCCATTATAGAGGCATTCTGAAAGTTTTCAAGGTGTACTGCGGTCAGATGAGAATATATATATATATAACAAGAACAAAAACAAAAGGGAGATAACTCAACAAACACATTCATAGACCCTATCCAATATGATGCATGTATCATTGATCCCAGTAACAAGTGTCTTAGCATACCGAGTCAACAACATGGTAAGTAGGGTCCTGGTAAATGGATACATCGGCTGCTACACCAACCCTGGACTCCCTTTCCTGAGATCCACTCTCATGACACATTAACACTATTTCCCTAAACTCAACCAAGATCTTTTTAGGTAAACGTCGAAACAACATACCAAGAGTCTAACAACCTCTGCTACCACTTTTTCACGACCCGACCTGTGTCGAGGCTTGATCCATAACTACCCCAAGCCCGCCTCCATAGGCTAGGGGTGGAGACTAGTGTCGAAGGCACAACAAACTCAGGGAGGTCTTTTCCTAATTACATATACACACACATGGCCAAATAGATGCAAGGTGTATTTGGAGAAAATTAAAGCATGTAACCTACTATAAATAAAAACCATACATGCATGGACCAGTAAACAGTATGGATACATTAAAGTAAGTTGAAAGGAAAAAAAAGGAGAAAAATAAACACCCAACTAGTTTTTTCAACTTGATAGGAAAACTGAGAAAATAAATATAGAAAGGAATCCCTGATCTTGAATCCCTAGTTGTGACCACTACACACTGTCCAAGCTCCCGTATCCCTAAGGTCCTCCAAAGTCATGATAAAACCTATGAGTCGTCTGCATAGGGCACAATATGTGCGGGAAAATCCCATGTAGGGTTGAGTATAAACATTATCAGTAGTATTCCTTGAAAAGAAGCAGTATTAGTAAAAGATACAAAAGGAAAATAAGTACAGTAGATGGAACAAAGTATAGTAAACGTGTGCTGCTCAACCCAACAAGAGAGTGAATTAAACTCAACCAAAAACAAGGATCTAGAAATGGCGAGATTGTGAACTTCTAGTCAAGTATTTTCTATATATATTATGAGAGTAGACTCATCAAACCATTAAAATCTAGTCACAGAAATCACATGGCATACCTCGTGGGTCTTCAGCTCACCTGGAAGGAGAGTAACCAGAACCTAAAAATTGGGTACAGTAATAGGGTGTAAATATATATATATATATATATATATATATATATTATCCAAATAAACCCAAACGAGAGAGTAAGGGGATCTCCCTTTCATAGATAATCCTAAGAAAAGATTTGTCAATAGTCCCAGGAGTAACCACCATTGATACCCATCATTCCTCTTGTATTCCTTGAACAGAAAGTAAAAGGTTCTCAAGAACCACACCTTGATTCTATGCTCTTTGGGCAGTTCTATCTTTCCCACACGGTTTTTAGCTCGCATCACAAGGATGCAAGAACCCCTCTAACTCTTGAGCCCAAGGTAATGTTAAAGTATGTCTCTCCACTGATCTGAAAATTTGGATGATCCAAACTAGATGTAGATGTCCCACACCCTGGTAAATCATGGGGTTCGACTCTAATAGTTTTTGAGGACCCACTACCTAGTGTGTCAGAGGGATTCCACATGATAGTAGTTGGTATAGGACACATTCCCATGCTGATGGGGGATTCTATTCTGATATTCATTGTAGAGGACACACGCCCTAATGTGTTATAGATATTCCACTCTTGTTCATCATGGATTGACACCCTAGTGTGTTGGGGGATTCCACCCGAAAGTAGCTCATAGAGGACCCACACCCTTACCGATGGGGGATTCCACACTTCAAACACATCAAAAGGATCTTCTATTGATATTACTTTCATGTTTCCATATTTAATGAGATCATGAAAAATTCTCCGCACATCCAAATAGATCACACCGCTCTGATCCTTGCAGAAAAACATATGAGGTAGGCTATTCACTCGCCCCAATCATACATCCGATGAAAAAGTTGTGTAATGCCATACTATACTTGATGGGCGTCTCATGGGTCCCATTCCTCAGTCCTAAAATTAAATATATGCATCACACCATTTTTATCCTCTCCAAAAAACACATGGGATGGACTACACAATAATCCAAAATGGAAAATCAGGGAAAACATTGCATTTCACTACAAAGTGTGCAAACCGGGGAATATGGGGGCCACACCATGACTTTGGTTTATACACACAAAATTCATCATGAAAATAACTCGTGTAGACTAGGATCATGATTCCATTGATAGGGTTCCAAATGGATACTTCATTTAGAAGATAAGACTGATACAATATTTCTGAATAATAATAAAATATTCTTTTTATTGATGTTATCAATTTCATGAAAATGATAAACTAAACTAGAAACTAAAACTCTTGAACTAGTATAAAAATATCCAACTTGAATAGAGGGACTCAGGGCCGTAGACATCGTGTCGATCAGACTCTTGGTTTGGAAGATACGGCTTTGCAAAACCGTATAGGCTCAATTTAGACTGGTTCGGTCCATTCTGGCTGGACCCATCCACCTGGGTCAGCCTTGTTCTATTCCACTAGCCCATGGACCAAAAAATAGCCTAGGCTGCTACCTGGGTGTCCCACTGGTAGACCTACCATCCTCGAGACACAGTTGGTCCCCTTATCACTATGGCAACATGTGTCATGTGGGATGCTGCCGCCTGGGGTCGCATGTCGCGACCCCACCTCACCTCCAACTAGGTCGCAACACCCCTTCACCGTGATGACCCCACCAGACGACCCTAGTGCACCAGCCTCGGCTCAGCGCACTGTCTCCACACCTTAGCACCCTGGTCTATCACCCAATTCTGTCCCCATTCGCCTCTGTACGCCGGAGCACTGACCTACCTCCTGCTCTGCTCGCCAACTAACCAGCACTAATACCACCTCAGTGCCCCTCCATTGCGCTCTACTTCTGGACACCTCCCTTTCTATAGACACACTTCCTTTTCTCTCCACAGGCCACTAGGACTACTCCCGTGGTCGTAAAATTGTAATGAGAGCTGTTTCAGGATCCTCTGGTTGAGGGATTCACAGTGCCAGCCTCTGCCTGAGGATTTAGCGATGTATTGATGTAATGATGATTTAACGTGAAGAATGGTGAAGAACACAACAAATTGGGGGGATAGAATGGGGGATTAGGCGATGGTCGTGTTCATTTTTTCATCACCTTGAGGCTCAAAACAATGAGTTTATGATGAATTTAAGAATAAATAAAGAATGAAATTTTGGGTTCAGAAAATAATAAGAATCCTACCCCAAAAAATGGTTGATATGGAATTTACGATCATGCTTGGAATTATCCTACTGAAGTATTTCAAGGAATTGTTGCAAAATTCTATAAAAGAGGGAGATGAGCTTCATCTTTGTTAGAGAAGTAATTAGGGAATAACCCTGATTTAATTCCCTTAATTAGGTATTTATACAAAAACATAATGTTTTAGGCTTTCATTTTAAAATATCATGCCAACAGGTACATAATATGAACATCTTTCACCCGCATATTTTATGTCCCACCTGGGAAAGACACCTCATCCTAAACTCAACATATGTCTTGGATATCAAATAAGAGTCCCCATTCGAATTTTATTTGCTTCAGTGTTAAGGGTAAAATAATTAAGTTTAATTATTTTAAATGATGATTTTACCCCTAAGTGTATTTTTTCACAGAAATAATGTTTCGATGAAATTTATGCCTTAGCTAGGGTAAACGGCGCATTCTGGACTCAACTTTGGCCTTGGATTTATGATCCAAGCTTCTGTTTAATATTTATCCTATTTCCTTTATGTGAATGGTATAAAATATACTTAATATTTTTATAAAATTAATTCTGGGAACACCAAGCCTCATAATTTCACATTGTCTCAACACCCAACTCTGGAAACATATAGAGAAATATTTAAAAGTATTACAAGGTGAAAACCGGGTCTCTATAGATTAAAGTTGGTATAGTCGAGATGATGGGTATTATGATCTGAAATGATGTGTCTTCGATAGGAGGATCACACCTTGGGTACATCCAAATTCAAAAAAAGCTAAATTGGAAAATCATATAGTTAAATAACTAGAAGGTGTATAATGGCATATGTAATGATCAGAATATTTCATTAGTGGAACATATTCTAGAGAACTGAGAAGAGTTATCAGATATTTACTTTCCCTTAGAACTCATGTACTCTATTTCTTATGGTATGAAATTTGATGTTTCCATTACCCATTCATGTGAGAAACAAGTATGAATCACATAATCCATGTATCCAATGAGTTTTTTAATTTGTACATTCATGTGTGTTTATTTATCATGTTCTTATATGATTCTACACACAACAGAATAAGGAACGTGGATTGTAAAATTACCAGAACTATATGTAAAGTTGATGATGAATTGATATGGTGAAAAGTGTTCCTAGACATCCCAGTTCTTATCGTTTAATTCATGGGGGATGTCTCAAATTAAAGATATTCTACTTCGAATTTTTAATTTTCAACTATGTAGGATTATTATTTGAATAAACTATCGGTGATTTGAAATTACACCCTCACCCCAAAAAAGTTGTATCAGATAATGTTTTCATTATTTGGTGACAAAGAAAAAATTCAAAGGTTTATAATGGAGTAGTTTGTTAAGGAACCATAAGGATCATGCATAAAATATTGTTAGCTTTCCTCAGGATTATGTGGTCTATCAAGTTATTGTAAGAATGTCACTAGAAGATATTAGTGATACAAGCAGTGTTTTTGGATATCTAAAGTTCAACTAGATGTAGGTATCATGTGACATGTTTCATTCATTGGGTGTCATTTTAGAGTTTTGTAGAAGATTACTATTATTTTGATGGTTTTATTATCCAATGTAGGTGTAACAAATCCAGTTTCATTGGTTCATTCCATTGAATAAACCAATATATATTTCTAGATTTTTTACTCAGAGTCAATGTTGTTTTTGGGTGTCATAGGAACCCAAAATAAATATATTAAAAAGATTAATATATATATATATATATAAGAAAGTGAAAACATATTTTCAAAATAAATGGGTTTCCCATTGATCAGTACCTCATATGGGAAATTAGATAATATAGTTGATTTCGAAACACAATATTTACCCTAGGCCTGACATAAAGTTGGTTGGTGTTTGACTTTAGGTTGAAGGATACTGATGGTGGGTACATTATGTAAATTAATTTAATTATTTAATTTATGTAATGATTAAAAGATAATTCCCTCTATATTTAAACATTGTTAAGACAAATCTCTAGGGTTATTCATATAAACCTATGAGATTATATAATATTATGATGAGAGATATGTTTCTAGATTAGGAATGAGGATCATCAATGAATAGTCAACAAGAATTGTGAGATAGATAAAAAATACAGTGGGATCCACTTATTCTTCTCTATAATATGCATTCTTCACCAGTGATTAATTATGTTTTGAGGTAGGTAATGTTATTTCCTAAATTTACACCCTTGATTAATTTCATAATCCTGTATTATTATCTGTTATTATTTCTCGGCGACTGTCATTATTCGCATGAGCCTAGAATTTAATTGTTGTTCTTTAACCTTTGTATCCATGGTTGTTGTACATATTTTTTCACCCATGGTTTCCATAATTTAAAGTTCATTGGATAGGGATTCATTATATAATGATGATATTACCTTCATTCTTGTGCTTTTCCCACCACGGTTATTCTTGTTCTTCGATATTGGCCCATGGGGTCACAGTTTAACATTGTCATGTGGGTTTTGAGCACAATTGAACCACAGATTCATGGAGGATGAAAGTATGACATATGGATCAATGTTTATTGGATGGATAATTGTTTATTCAGGTATTAATATAATGTATTTTTGGTTCAGAAACTCAAATATTGATGAGGTACGCATCAACTACACATATAGGTAAATGGAGTTCAATTTACAGCAAATTGGAGGCCATTAATCAATGATTAAGGGATTACCTTGGATTTTAGTGGATTTAGGGTGTTCATATTATGGTGGAAGAAATCGATATTGTGGATTTAAGATACCTAATGAAGACCATGGGATTCTGTAATATCCTATGTTACATGGAGTCTAGTTCAGGAACACATGCCATGTACTCCCCTAGCTGAGGCGGCTAGGGTTTTTGGAGAGTGAAATATCACATGCCATGTGGCCATTCCAAAACACTATGTGACCCTGATCAAGTATCCTAACTGTTTTCATAATTCACATTCCCAATACCCTAAGTAAGTATACATTCTTTATACTTGGATGAACAAATTGTGTATATGTACATGGCTAGATGAGTTTTTTACCGTATATTCACTCACAGAGTATATGGGCATGAGACGAATGACACGGGTATACCTCAGTCTTCCAATAAATTCCATATACCCTAAGTAAATTTCATGTAAATCTATATGGATGTCCATGTTATTGATAGGGGAATAAAATCCTAGGTGTCTAGGATATGACACATGCCATGTGACCATATGTGAATGTTGTATAATTTTCTATGAGACTTATACATTATCTATATCCTACGGGGCACCAAATTTGGGATATTGAGTATCCTATCCTAATTAGTTTTCAACATAGATCATGATGGTGTCCTTTGTTTTGGAATCTTATACATTAAATGAGTTCATCATAATGGGAATATAATCCAAATGATTCTTAGCCAATGGCAGTGATTGGGTGTGATCAACAGACTGTTATCAGGGTCGGTACTCCCTTATATCTCTCTAGGTTGAGGGTCCTCCACATCATTCATATAGTTATAGATATAATTACCCCACATTATAGAGGGTGTGGGTCCTATATCTATGGAGTAGACTCCCCACCATTGAGCTCTAGTGGTGGGTGGGTCTTCCTTGGGAGTAGTTCTCCTTTGGTTGTACTATGAAATGGTGTAGTGTGGGACCTCCATATTTTTTAAAGTTTATATGTGTTTCATGGATAGTATACTGTGATCCCTTAACTATAAAACATATTAATAAGGATCTTTCCCTCCAATATGTATCTTATGTGGTTACATATTTTGTTTTGGCATCAGTTATGAGACATATGGAGTTGTAGACAGTCTCTTCATTCTTAACAGTCTATAGAGATTGAGATCCCCTTTCTCTCCCTCTATTCGGTTTCTTTTGATCATATATCATTATTGGGTTTCATTACCCTGAAATTTATGGTTTTATCTTAATTGAATTTATTTTTATTTCTTCCCCTTCTTGGTTTTTCGGGCGTCCTAGTGGGTATTTATATACACACCCCTATATGGGATTTTCTCACATGTGTTGTTACTTATATAGTTGATAGAAATATTATATGGGACTATGGAGGACCTAGTATTAGTCGATAATAGTAGTATGTGGTGGTGATGACTTTGTTTCGTGGATAGAATATGGGATATTGAGTTAGGATCTCTCCCACTCTACTCATTATAGTTGTTTTTAGTTTGGGTTTCTCCCTATATTTCTAGTAGGTCATATATTTTTTCCTTTATATATGATGTATCAATATATTTTACTTTGATCCTATAATAGAGGTTTTTAAATGCATTTTTTACACTCTAGATGTTCATTATTTCTTTTTATCTCTTCATTAATGCATTGATATGGTTCTATGCATATGGGTACTTTGGATGATTTCTGCCATTTAATTATTATACATACTTAGTGGTTGTCTCCATCCTATGGCCTATTGGAGGAAAGCTTAGGATTTCATACTTAGCATACCACTATCCAAGAGGGCCCCAATGGGTTGGGTCATGACATATTGGTATTAAAGGTTGTTTTCCCTAGTGATTATGTTTAGAGTTAGACATGTTATGAGGATTGTTATAGGAAATTAGAGGAATAATGTTAGAGTGTTTTGATTTCCGCTCTCATGCTAGGGAACCTAGTGTTGGTGTGGTGGATGACATATCCATGCAATAGGTTTCTAACTACCTCCTTATTTATTCATCATACTGAGGTGTTTTGTTTTTGTAAAACCAATGGTATACACATCATATAGGATTGAATCTTTTGACATTCATATCCTTCTTGAGTTATCTCCCCAAATATTCTTATTGACCATGGTACATCTTGATAATTTTAAACATGCCTATATGGTGATAGTTAGATAATATTCTAAGATAGTGTTGTGATGAAGACCACTTGAGTAATGGGGGCTCATCTTAGGGACACACTCATGAGGTGTTTCCTCTAGGTGATCATAGAGTAGTGATTCCTCCTCTTGATTAGCACATGGATCCAATTACAGTGGTCCATGTGAATGATTCTTTTCATGTTAAATATTAATTATCACTTGTAGGGAATCATGATGATACATGAATAATTATCATGTTTTGAGATTTCCAATGATAGATACTGATAAGGTTTCATGGAAATACAAACCCCCAAGCAGTGGGGGATTTTTTCAAGGAAGTGGTTCAAGTTTTCTGGTATGGGGACCCTAACTGATCAGCTGGTTATGCTCACAAATAATTTTATTCAAGGAGTGGCAGGGTGTTTCCCTGATCTAGTCATCTATATTAATGATTAAGGGACATTATCTTGGGATATAGATGAGTATCTCTTCATAGAGGAGTACTTTCTAGTGACCCTGTAGATAATTGAGGTTTAGTTAGAGGTAATGGATTGGGTTTTCTTCCTTGTGTGGGACACTTCCTAGTTAGATGTTTGTCCTGAAATCTAGAATTATTTATTCCCACACAAGTCATTGATTGATCCTTGTTGTGGTTATGGGATGTGACTTAAAAAATTCAAGGAAGAGAGACACTTACCCCACTAAGATTCACTTTCTTGTGACGTGATTTAAAGTAATGTTGGAATGTCAGTGCTTCCCAAAGTACATAGTGTTGAGGTTTATTGGATGATTTCCTTTGAATTGTATGTTTGGTTCATTTTTTATGCTATAGTGTTGTATGTGAACACATTTTGTGGTAAAATTATGGTAATAGAGGAGGTATAAATCTAGAAATTAGAGGCTTATGATCTTGAGTAATTGAAGTGATCTATGGTACGACCCATGACCTCTCTAATTTAGCCACAGTTTTAGTAGAAATAGGCACAAGTCACACCTTACTTACCACATCTTTTTGTTTATACCTAGAGGTTTTAGTGGGGAATTTAGTGTAACCCTTTCATATAGAAACACTTATTGAGGAAATTTCATAGATCATAATTTTCTTCTTACATTATGAATTAAATCATGAAAAAGAGAAATTCATGTGGGATCATACCATAGCGACAATAAGTCCACACATTGTTTTTTAAAGTGTACTGGAGGATACATAATTATCCTATTTTATTCTCTTTTATGATCCTTAGATAAGTATACACTATAATAAGGGTTCTTTTAGGGATACTTTATCCCCCCTGGTAGCTCTGTTGTTTTTCATGAAAAAGGTGGCTGAGAGTTAGAAGTTTTTCATTATTTCCCATAGGCCAAGTTGGGTGATGATGAAAAATGATTACACTTTTTTCCAAAGGATTGATGTCCTCTTCAACCTATAATAAGGTGTGATATGGTTCTAAATGTTTTATTTGAGGTCTGGATACCACTTTTTGAGGGTTCATTAAGATGGTATGTCAAGGAAGATATTCCAATGTCATTATGATCATGTTGAGTTCCTAGTGATTCCATTCGATGAGATAAATTCCCCTATATTGTTTGTTGTGATTACAAAATAGATCTTCCAATATTATTTGGACTATTTTGTAGTAACCTCTAATGATGAAATTCTCACATACTTGTTTTCTATGGTGGTTTACATGGGGCTTTTGAGGGTGGTCTTAGAAGTACTCCAAGATCACTAATTATGGTGCACTCTTTAAGTGTTAAATTTGTATTTGAGAGGTTAAATTTTTTGGTTATGACAACTCTGATCTTGACCTAGTTATAGACCCAAAAAAGGTTAATGTAGTGTCTTCTTGTGAACCAACAAGTAATGTGGTGGAGGTGCAGAGTTTCCTCAGATATATAGGTTACAATCATAAGTGTTGAATGTAAAATTACATAATATTGTCCCCTTTAACAACATATATGTATAAAGTGAAGTCATTTATTTGGCCTAAGTAGTTACAAAACCTTCAAGGATCTAAGGAAGATCTTAATCAGTGCTTTCATATTGAGACTGATAGAGGAAGGATTTGAGTGCATAGTATTTTATGATGCATGTGGAACTGGGATTAGATATGTGTTGATGTGGAGTAACATTGATTTTGTTTTTGGGTTGAGACATTTGAGACCACATGAGAAGGATTAAGAAACCGACTCAGTTTTGGTAGTGGAAGTATTCACCTTGGATTTGTGGAGATTTTATATTCTAATAGAGTGACTTATTTGTTACTCTGACCATCATAATATCAAGTACATATTTTCTTAGAGAGATCTTAACAAGACATAGTGGAATTGTTTTAATTTTCTATATGACTAGGAATTAGAGATGGTCTATAATCTAGATAATGGGAATTTTTTGGGATATTCCCATAATAGTAGATCTTGTTCTCACTTGGTGGATAAGGTGTCAGAGTAGTTTGCTTCACTAAAGCTGGCCCTAGTGGATGAGATGGGTGCATATTATCTATAGTAGATGGTAGTGACTCCATAGCATCTTAAATGTGTGAAAGATTCTCAGTTGGGAGATGTAAACTAAGAGATTTTTCATGACCATATATCCTCAAGAGATACACTCTATGGATTTTCTAAAGGATTGGAATACCTCATCCTTTACTAGGGAAGAACAGTGGTTCTGATCACGTTTGCTGAGAAGGTGTTGAGGGATATTTATCCATCTCCCTTTGTTGTAAATCCTGGTGTGGAAAATATGTACAAGAAATTTCAATGTAATTTTTGGTGGGCTGGAATAAGGAGGACCATTGTTAAGTTTAGTTCTCAGTTACTCACATGTTAGTAGATAAAGGCTGAAAATAAGGTTCCATTAGGTTTGACTCAACCAATTGAGATCTTTGAATGGAAGTGGGATAGAATATCGATGAATTTTTTAATGGAATTACACAAATAGTGAGAGGCCAAAACTCTATCTGGGTGATTTTTAACTGACTCTCCAAGTTAGCACACTTACTTTCCATCATGGAGTAGTGTTTTGTTGAGAGTTAGGGTGGTTTTGTGTACATGAGATCATACATCTTCAGGGGTACACACAAAATTTTTCTCCAACCATGATACTGGGTATATGTTATGATTATGGAGGGGATAGAAGGATTATTTTCGTACCTAGTTACGTATGAGAACAATGTTCCACACCTAGTCATATGGACAATCTAAGCTGACCATCTAGGTTTTGGGAGAATGTGTTGCAGGTGAGTGTGTCAGTTTTTTGGACATAGCTCATTTGATCACTTTCCATCAGTGTAGATCACTTTTAATAAAATTTTCACCCCAATATCAATATAGCACCATGGGAGGAACAATATGAGAGGCCCTACAGGTCATCCTTGTACTAGAATGAGATTAGTGAGACATCTACTATTGGGCCAGAACTAGTACAAGAAACATCTGAGTTGGGTTCAGGAGATCCATAGTCATTTGATAATAGATCAGGGCTGGTAGAAGCCTTACATATTCTGATATCATAGACCTTTGTAGTTCAAGTAGGTTGACCATTTATTCTTGAGAGTCTCCCCATGATGTGGATTACAGATTTTGTTCAGGGATTAATCTCTTCCTAGTGGTTCTTTGGGTTGTACAAGTTCCTATATAGGGTTTGTGAGATTTATTATCACTGGGCCATACCTTCCATAGTGAGACTGAGTGCAAGAAATATCCCATGTATCCTAGATGAGTAGATACGCATACATCCACTCACACGTTATTTACTATGTCGAGTTGGATATCGAGGATGGATCCATATTCTCTAAGTAACCGATGGAGATCAAGGATCGGCAGGAGAGGATCATGTGTCGATGGACCATTCATCTGGTTCAAGTTCCATAGAATAATGGGAGTGTGCAATAGAACTCCTATTACTATGAGAGTCATATGAAGGCTCATTACCCACACTTTTTTTGTGTAGCTTGAAATTTTTGAGGTGGAAATAATTGAAATTGGGGAGAACATAATGACTGTAGAGTTGTTATTTTTTTTCTTTTGAATATTTCAATATATCTATATATATATATATCTAGATTATACCTCAGATTAAGAACTATGTTTGGGTGATGTAGGAACCTATAATTAATATATTAAAATATTAATATACATATAATCTTTCCAACACATATTTTATGAATAAATGGGTTTCCCATTGATAAAAACCTCAAATGGAAAATCTAATACCATGGTTGATTCTAAAATGCAGTTTTTACCCTAGGAGAGACATAAATTTAATCAGCATTGGGAATTCAATTGAAGGTGACTGATGGAAGGTACGTTTAGTTAATTAAATAATTTATTTATTTAATTTATTTAATGGCCTAAAACAAATTCCAAATCCATATAAATGTTGTTATAAAAAGTATTTCAGATTTAACACATAACCTTTTGAGATTAGATATGTGGAGGAGGAGAGCTCCATTGGTATATTGATAACGAGGATCAATGACAGTCAATAGAGGATAACTATGAGATAGATGATGAATGAATCAGGATCATCTTCTTCTTTATTAATGAATGTGTTCTTCATCGTATATTGATCCATTCATGAGGAATGGAACATTATTTCATGAATTTATACACTTTATTAATTTTATAATATTGTATTACTATCTTCCATTAATTTATAATGATTTTCATTCTATACATGATCCCTAAATTTAACTAGTGTTCTTCAACTTGTTTATCCAAGGTTGTTCCACCTATTTTTTCACCCATGGTATCTATAATTTAATGAGCATTAGATAGGGATGCATTGTAAAGTTATGATCTTACCTTTTTTCCATTTAATTTTTCCACCATATTTCATCACGTTCTTCAACGTTGGAACATGGGGACACGATTCAACATTTCTGAGTCGCTTTCAAGGATGAAAAAATCACCCGATTCATGGAAAATGAGTTCCTGATGTATGGATAAGTTTTTTATGATAGATCATGGTGTATTGTGGGATGTGGTTGATTGATATGAGATTAATAACACTAAATGGAAATAGGAGGCATGTTTGCTACACCAATATATTGATGAACGAAGACTGATTTTCACCCAACCAGTGGTCGAAGGCTTAAACTTATATTTTGGTAGATTATAGGTGGTTAAGAAGTTTCATAAGTGGTGAATATGGTGGATTTGAGCACCCGTGTGAAGACCATTGGATTTTAGAAAATTACACATTACACGGCATGTAGTTAAGTAGCACACACCATGCAGTACCCTAACTATGGGTTCTAGGGTTTTGAGAGAGGAAAATATAACGTACCATGTTGCTAGGTCCACATGTCATGTAACCCTACATGGGAATCTAAGTAGTGTGACGAAGTCACATTACCAGGACCTAATGTAAGTATACATGTCATGTACTCAGAGGGACACGATGTGCATATGTGCATGTCTAGATGAGTTTTGTACCTTGTATAGATATCCAAAGTATACAGGCATGGGAAATAGTACATGGGAATAGGCTAGAGTACACAAGGATGGGCCAAAATACATGGGAATACCCTGGGCTTCTAAGTCACATCATGTACCACCATGTAAATGTCATTTATATCATCATGGATAGATAATAAAAAAAATTTGGAGGACACACCCAAGTGTCCATGATAGGACACGCACTATGTGACCCTATATACATGTTATATACTTCTATAAGAGACTTGTACCTTACATATATCCTTCTTAGAGAATTATATTTGGTCCCAAAATTAACCAATCCTGATTACTTTTGCACATATACTGTGATAGTTTCCTTAAATTTAGAATTAGATATATGATGTTAAGTTATGCTAGTGTGATGCTTATCAAACTGACACTTAACCGGTGGAAGTGATCAGGTGTGTTCATTGGAGTGTTACCAGGTTCAATATTCCCATTTCTCTCTCCGGGTGGAATTCCCTCATATAGTTTATATAGTTATAGTTGGAAATCCCCCACATTATTGAGAATTTGGGTTATCTATATGGGAATCAGACTCCCCATCATTGAGTTCTAGCGGTGGATGGGTCCTCTATTGGATTAGTACTCCCTCAGTTGTGATATATAGTGATGAGGTACAAGACCACCATATTCTTGAGAGTTTATATGAGATTCTTTGATAGAAGATAATACTCCCTCATGATTGATACTCATTATAGAGGATTTATCCCTAAAATCGGTATCTTATATGGTTACATGGGTTTTTTGGCATTAGTGACGGGACATTTGGAGATGATAGTAGAATCTTTATTCTTATCAGGTTATGAAGATAGAGATCCCCATTATCTCTTTATTGTCTTTCTGTTGATCACATTGGATGATTAGGTTTCATTTTTGTATTTGTTTATGGGTTTATCTAACTATTTTTTATTATTATTTCATCCACTTATTGGTTTTTAAGGCATCATATTGGGTATGTATATACTCACCCATTCCTAGGATTTTCATTATATGCTATGTTTTATACAGTCTATATACATATTAGAAAAGTCTATAGTGGACTTGGTATTATTGGATCTTATTAAAACATTTTGATTTTGAAAATGATAGGTGGTTAGAATCTAGTATTTTGAGCTAGGATCTCTCCCAATCTACTCTTTACAGTTGATTTTAGTTTGGGTTTCCTCTTATATTTCAAGTTGGGAATGTATTTGTCGATTTATATACATTAAATCATTCTTCCTTACATTAATTTGTTCCTATAGGTTTTAGATGCATGGTTTACACTATATTTGTTTAGTCTTTCTTTATATCTCTCCACAATTTCATGGATTTTGTTGTGTGTATATAGGTACATAGGTTAAGGCCCCCTATTTTTTTATTATGCTTACTCCACACTTGTTCCCATCTAAAGAACTATTATAGGTGAGATTTGCATGTCACACTCAGATTACCACTAGGTATGTGGGCCCCAGTGGGTCAATTCATGATTGGTGGAAACTGTAGATCATTAAGGATTCAAGTTTTCTACTCATGAATGATTTTCTAGTTCTATTAGACAGAGAAGTCAATCAAAATAAGTAAAGAAAACAAATAATCCATGATAGTATGAATGGGAATTATTCCATAAGTTGTAATCAAGTAAATAATGCATGTTCCTATAAGGAGGTTTCAATGAAGTTAGTTGAAGATCAAAGGATCAATTCCAAGAAGATTAAATTATACAGGTTCCCATAACTTACATCTAAGAGGGGGAGCTTCCAATGGCCTCAGAGTGGCGACATTTCCCCTACTCTCCATGTCTATTATTTCCCTCAAGATTTTATCCTCCCCTCCTTTGGTGCATTGACCAGTGTCAAATGTTATGTTTTTGTCGCTGCTCTAGAATCCACATAGATCTTGGCTTGATAGTGGCTTATTGACCTCGTCTTTGCTCTAGATCTGGCATGATTTGTCTTGGTGTCAAACTCCATCTTTGATTGTACTCTCGACTTTGGAGTCTCTTCCCTGACTTGATTCAGTTCTGGTGTGATCTCAGCTTGGCTTTAGGTCCATTGTGCTACAGGCCTAGCGGCGGATCCTGCAATGTCCGGCGCGGCGACGGGTTTGGAGAGCTCCTAGTTTTTGGCATCAGCTCCAGTTTTGGCTTCAGAATTCGAAGATGGAGGGGACCGACGATGGATCCAGGCATCTTCCCAAGTGGTGTAACATCAGCTTCAGACATCATAGAGGGGGGAGGACCTTGTTCTTAGTTTTCTTTGGTTTTCGCATATTGAAGGATTATGTGGTTTGAAATAGTTTATGGTTGTTGGTTATGTTGATAGGTTATTGAAATGTTATTTTTACCAAATCAATCCTCCTCTTTGTTCCCTATGTCTCTGATGGTTTGGTTGATCCAGAATCAGGTGAGGGTTCTTTTATAGTTTGAGCTGAACTTCATCATGCCCAAAGAGGCACTGCTCATTTAGATCAACTTGGATCCTCTCAACGAAGATGCTCCATCTATAAGTTGGAGGGTTGTTATTATAAGGGTGAAATGACCATGTTATATATTCTAAGTATTTTTTTTCACAGGTAAATTGAATTTATAGAGTATGAGAGAATTAGAATTATAAGTTTCATAAGACATTATAGAAACTCTATAGTTGGTATTTACATAATTAGTGGAGTGTCTGGTATTTAGGTTCTAATTTTTTCACTCATAAGATGCCACTTTACATCAAAATTCCTTTATTGGAAATTTAGGAAGAACCATGATAAAGTTTCCTATAATAAAAGGTCTTAAATATTATAGTGTGGAGCAAGGTTGGAGTTCCATAGGATGAAATTCAAAAGAAAAATCCAAACTTCTGGTAGCAGCATAGGGTTTCTCTAATTTGTAAGTTAGTGGATGATGGTAAACATGGTCCATGCTAAAAATGAAGAAATTGAAAACCCCTTGTCTAGGGGTTTGTTTCATTAAAGTGTATCAAACTCCTTGGTAATGATACTTGGAAGAATCATCAATGTAAGGGAATGGTAATATTTAATAGTGTTTGAACCAGGTGGAAGAAATGGGTGAGAAGGACCATTTTGGTTAAAAAATTGGTGAAAAGGAACACTATTTCATTGGTGTTTATTCTTCAAACCGATGGAATCAAGACTTTTTAGGAGATATAATTATAGGTGGAAGGAAAATTATAAGTATGTCACTATATTTTGGTGTATATTTAAGCTCAAGATATTGTAAGTTGAATAGAAGAGTCTTCAATAATGATAAAAGTATTTAAGGTGAAATGTCTTGGACCTGGTGTATAGCATAGCTTTTTGATGGGATTTCAACAAATATAGAAGTTGAAATCTTGGTCCTAATTTTCTCTTGAACAATTCTATAGAGGCATTCTGATGAGTTTAATAGTTTCAGTGGAATGACAGTTCATGGTAAAGAAGGATAAAGGAACTTTTCTTTTAGTTGTATCATAGATGATCAAAACAAGATTTATAGTGTGGGGAACCATTTGGATGCTATAGAATAAAGGTGAATGGAAGGTGATCAGTGAGATTTTTTTTATAATTATAATAGCCATCATGTGGGATATTTTTAGACTCGACCTACAAAACAAATTCTCAAGTAAGATATTTGTTACTTTTTGGTGTGATAATTCTTTTCTAGGTTAGATGTTGTGGAATTGGAAGTTTATTCAATGTAATTTCCACATAGATATCCCAAATGAAGAATTATTTTGGAACACTGTGGAAGTTCTTGTTCTGGAAGTGAAGTTATTTCACTAAAAGTTTGGTAGGTGAATGGTTTATTTCACTTGATTAAGAAAGAGTGATTTTAATGGAAATTAGATGAATCCTTAGACTACTAGGGAACTGGATGAAGTTAGTTGGATGGTGAGTTCACTAAAAGTTAAGCGGGAGTTCCTTTCCCATAATCTTAGCAATAGAAGATAGGTGAAAGAAGGCCAGAAGATGCAGAAAAGTGGAGTTACTATATGGGAATTTTGAGTATGATCTTATAATGGATATACTATTGTAAGTGGTTATAGATCATTAGAAATTATTGAGGTGAATGGTAAGGGATATTACTTGTATCTGAATAGAAGTCCAGAGGACTGGTGAATAAACTTTTATATTTTAGGACTTTCATAAAGTGACTGATGTAAGGATGATGAAGTATTCCTTGAAAAGGAAATTTTCATAAAGGGACCAGTGTGGAGAAAAATTTGGAATGAATTGTTCATCAGATCTTGTAGTCAGAATAGAGTTACTACTAGTGATCATTAGTTTCTCATATCAATGGAAGGATGTCTATAACTGCAGGGGAGTAGTTGTGACTAGATGAATGGATGGGGACCACTATACATAATGTGTTGAACTATATAGTAAATTAGTACTAAAAGTACCAAATGATGTCAAAGGTTTAGAGAGTTGATATGATAAGTCCTAAGGGATAAAAGGGGGAGTCTTTGGTAAGAGGAGTACACCATGGACTCATCCAGTTCATATAAGTCTAAAATTCAAAAGGTTGTAGTTAAATTACTGATGGTATTATAGTGGAAGATTAAATGATTAAAAGATTGAGTTAATGGGATATCTTATGGAGAACTAATTAGGGTTATTAGGAGTTGAATTTCCCTTTTAACCCATGTAATCTATTTCTTATGAAATGAAAAATGATGATTTCATTATCTAATTAATGTAAGATGCATGTATGAAGCATGTAGTCCTTGTGTGAAATGAATTTTTTACTTTATATGTGCATGGGTATTTTTTCACCATGTTCTTATTATCATGTATACTCATCAAAATAAGGAAGTAGGATCATAAATTTACCAAAACCAGATGTGATGATGAGGATGGCCTGATGTGGTGTATAGGTTGTTTGTACTTCCTAGTTCCATTCTTCAAAGTGATGGGGATTGTATTAAATAGAAGTTGGTCCATTTTCACTAGTTTAAGTTCTACTATATAGGTTGATAGATGATACAAACTATTGGGGATTAGAAACTGAATTATCATCACAAATATATTCCTATGTCACATTCCTTTACTATATCTTTATGTATCATTATTAATCATATGACATTATATTTTTATTCCATGGTACAATTTATGTTTTCCTTATGATCATTTAATGGTTCTAACTTTCCATGTATTGATATATAATTATGTTATCATGTCTCATGATCACTCCCTATGATTCCATGATATTAATATATTAATGAGTTATTTCCCTATAGTTTATGTTTTCTTATATGTTTATGGTATAATGATAAATACTCTCTACTATTGTTTCATTACTAATAATTTAATATCACCTTTATATTAAGTTTCTTACTTACATAAAAACTTATATGAGAGACTATGTCTAGGAGGAAATCATGTGTGGAGAATCTTGTAGGATATTTTATAGTACTAATTTGTAATAAGATGTTTATGTAGTTAATATCTAAAAACATTAAAGATTTGGGTTCAGGGAGTGTATTTTTATTTTTGATATTTAATGTTTAATTATGTAAAATTATGTAAAATATATGTATGAAATACTTGGTTCATCTATGTTACTATTAATGGAATATATATGTTGTAGAATGAATGAAATCTAAAAAAAATCATACATATAGATCAAAATGCACATAAAGTCCATATAAATATTGATAATGATTAATAAGCATGCCCATACAGGTTGTTACATATATAAAAATAAAAAATATAATGTCCACTAACCATTATTGATACATACAATATCAATTCCTCAATCACTACCATAAAATAAGTTATGTCCATACATATTAGGAACCACACTATATACATGGGTTGGGTTGATCTAACAATTTCAGTAAGTTTAACCCACTTGCTTTAACTCTCCACAATGAATTTAATATATGTGGATGTATGTGAAATGTATATGTAAAAATAATTTTAACCCAAACCTTAAAATAATTTATTTAAAATTAATGAATTATAAGTATAAAATTATATTATATTAAAATATATTAACTAAGATAGATATACTTTAATGAAATAAGTAAAGTAATCCAAGTCCTACCCTAATATTAACATGATCAAATACCCTTCATTTCGTTATCTAAATAATAAGAGCATAGGGAATCTATCTCAAGACCTCTATTAACTAGAGGGAATTAATAATATGGAATTAATGACTAATAAACCCTCAATATAAGGATTTTCTAATAAGGGAATGTAGAAATAATTATTTTTCACTCTTATATTACATCAACTTGATTCATGAGTGATATAAAATAAAATAAAAACTAACCTAGAACAATCAACCATTCTAAGGTACCATCTTCTAATGATCACTATGAAATCTCCCATATATTAGCCTACAAAAAACAAGAATAATCAGTATAAAAAACCTATTTGAAAAATTAATGAAAAATGATTCAGTAAGTTATAAACCACTAGAATCACCATTTTCATAAAATTTCATTTATATAAACCCTCAAATATAATTGAATAACTCATGAGAGTAAAAATTTAGGCAATCCTCATAAGTCTTGATACCTAGGTGAGAATGAATGCACCACCCACCACTCATATCATCACCTAGTGGGATAACCATCTCCTCTAAGAATCTTGGAGTGAAAATAACCATCATTAAAATGATTGTTTATCCTATATGTTCCATACATTTAAAATAAAATTCAAATAAATATATAAATGATAGATTTTATCTATAAAACAAATATCCCACTCAAACTTTGAGTATTAAAAGGTTCATTTGATTCCATACTTTTCTCCATGATGTTACACAATAGAAAATGATAATAATAATAATAATTAAAATAATAATCTAAGTAATATGTTGAATTATTCATGAAGATATAAATACCAACTTATAAAAAAGGAAAAATCACTCACTCATATATCAAGGTGTATAATACTCTAGACCACTCTTAGTCCCAATAATTTCATCAAAGATCATATACCTAAATCTCATGAAGTAATAAAATAATTCCCCAATATGTTAGAGACTAAATGAAACTAGAAATGATAAAAAAAGGTTAAAATGATTTATAAACCATATAGATAATCATGAAAATATCCGTGTACAATATTTTTAATAATTTATGGTTATTATACCAGATTCTCTTACTATACACTAAACCATGTATCTCCTAATTTTTTTATTAACACAATGTTTCCATAATTACCCTCCAAAAATACTAAGTAAACCTTTTCATACTTAAATATAATTAAAATACATGAGTAACAACTATTAAACCGATACAAATTCACTTTAATGGGGTATAACTCATCAAAATTGGTTCTAAGGTCATCATCACTAAACTTGAGATAATAGTTAATGAATCACATAACTTACTACTCTAGAATACCCAAATCTGTACTATGACTTACTCAACATAAATTCCAAGTCAAAAAGATTATTCTAAAGTGATTTCAATAACCCAAACCCCATGATCCAAGTAAACCAACCTAAATATTATTTTATAATCACTATAAGATAAATAATATTCTCCCTCACTAGCCAAAAAATACAATCAACAAGGCTCTCCCATCCTAAAATTAAAAAATTAAAAAAAAACAAGGTTATAGTAGATTATGGGATAAGAAATAAATTTATAAAATCTCCCTTTTCTGTTCTTTTTTTAAGAATTATTAAATCATAACTCTTTCCATAAAAAATCTCTTTAGTAAAAGGATAAGATAATATTAGAAATCCTAAATTGATTATGTGTCCAGTTGTCCATTTCATTTTGTTTTTAAAACCAAACTAATAAAATGTACGATTATAATTAAAACTTTTTTTATTTTAAAACGGAACCCAACACTATTTAAATTCAATATCATAATTTTAATGAAAATGGCTAAGAAAAACAGGATACTTAATTTGGAATTATTTTTTCTATTAAAGAAAAACATTTTCATTGATATTTAACTTAACCCCTTTTATTTTTATAAAAACATAATTTATACATAATTTAAAATATATTTAAATAATTTTAATTGAATTTTTTTAAATATTAATAAAATATTCCTTTAAAATGAATAGCCCTGACCTTTCATTCATATTTCTTCCTCTTAGCCAATTGGGATACCAGTGAATGGCCCATTTTTTAGGGTTATACAATCCTTTGTGACTATTAAAATTCAACTATCATCATCCCACTTTAAGGAAGAATAATATCAATTAAAGACATTATAACAATAATTAAAATTTTAAAATATTTATGATGACAATAATAATTTTGATAAACATAATTTAATCTATATGAAATACACATTCATCAATATTTATCGAGAACTCTAAATTGGGTAAATACCACCTAATTTAGATTACATTTATAAAATTATTACCACATTTGTATGGCTATAAAATCACCATAAAAGACCTATCAAACCAAAATAATCAAATTCATATTTCAATTTGACACTTAGAAAACACTAAATCTAAAATAATATACAAAAAACACACATAATTATGTTCTGATACCAAATCTATTGATAAAGACATGTAGATACCTCAAAGATCTCTCTTTTACTTTCCATAAGAAAAATATGTGTGGGTGATTTACAATGGTTTTACATTTCCTTATAGAAACCCATAATCCAAATCCCTAGAACATAGAAAACAAAATCAATAAAAGCAAGATAATAGTAATTCAAAATATGATAGAATGGTCCTACCTGAGATCCAAGTTAAGAAAAATGTATTAATAAATTAATATATCCCTAAATAAAAGTATAGGTGAGGGAGTAGTCACCCAAGTCATGGGAAAACATAATGAGAGAGAATAGATAGTAAAAATATTTTTAAAACACCCATCCTAAAATTTCTGGCTAGTAGATATTGTTTTCAAACCATGTTGGTGAAAATGAACTCCCCTATGTATAAATTTTCCCATAATTCATTCTTAAAAGGAAAGTTAACTAATCAAGCACTTAGACCTATACTTTCCAAAAACTATCATTTTAAATTATTTGGATTATCAATTTCACCTAACACCACCTCACTTTTAAAATACTAATCATAAATGATATTTTAAGCATATACAAACTCTCAAACTCTTATAGATGACCATTCATGTCCTTTAAAATAGTTACAAGTGCTATCATTTATTTTTTTATGAAAAAATTAATTTTATTTAAATAAAATAACTAGGTATGTTACATTTTCCATGTATTATATATTCTTAGAATTTATATATTCTAATTATATTATAGAAATGGTAAGGTGTTTCTCATGCTATGATTGAAGAGTTATAAGACTCTAATGAAATGATTTTTTTGGAAAATGTAATTAATAAATATATATTACCTCTTATCATGGTCAGGGGAAGATATTAACTCTATATATATCTATAAAACATTACCTCTTATAATTTATAATTGAGTAGTTTTACCCATATTTGAAATGGATATTACATGTTCCCTCATGGAATAGTCATCGGAGGAGATTTTATCAACATGAAATTATGGGTACACGTTCCCTTCTAAATGGCTTGTATGTGAAGGTTATCTTATGATAATTATAACTAACTATATGGTATGTTTAATTATAGATTGAAATAGGTGATTTTAATCCATGTGTCAATATTTTAAGAAAATGAAATTGTATAAGTGAATGTAAATATTTTCTTCCATTAGTGATTATTTTTATGTAAGGAAATTTATATCCATTTCCATATCAAGGTAGGATGAAATTGTATTGGATTTTTATTTACAACATGAAACCAAAACATGAATTAAAAATTACACTATGATAAATTTCTAAAAACATTTTTTCATAACCAACTATTTCATTTGTTCTCACACATTGTATGTACACCCCGGACCACTCTTTCTTTATTTGTGTGTGTAAACATTATATTTCATGATCTAGGTGGGGGAAAGGTCCCAATGATAAATGAATAAATATTATCATATAATTTTATGGATTATATTTATTGGGATTATAGGAAAGTTCAAGTATTATTTTTATATATTGAGTCTCTCTTAATATTTTAGTTTTTCATTATTTTGTTATAATAATTTTTTATAATTGACTTTAGAGTGGCCTTGGTCATCATGTATGACTCTCCTGTTATATTACATGGATGTATCTCTCATGCGAGATATTTTTTTATATTTTATTTTATTAATCATGGTTTCCCATTTATTTATTTATTTATTTGGTATTTATTTATTAATTTATTTTTATTGTTTGTTTATTTGTTTGTTTATTTTTAATAATTATTTTTTTTGGTATAATTTGTTTTTATAGAAATTATCGAACAATAATCATTTGATTAGAATTATTAATTTCCAACAACCTCTAGAAATTGAGGGACATATCTACAGAAATATACTGTCGTTTCTCAATAAAGTTTGTTATATTCATATGGTGTGTCATTACATAAATATTCACTTCCAACTAATTAGTTTCCTAACTTCATGTGTTAGTGTAATGGGTTATAAAAAGTTTTAATTATTTGGTCAATTTAATTAATTTATTATAATTTATATCAATTTATTATAATTATATATATATTATAATTTTCTCTCAAATCCATTTTTTTGTTTCATTTTTTAAATAGAAGCCACTTTTTATGTTGAGTGTAAACCTTAACATACATAATCCAGAACAAGGAAAAATTCCAAAAACCACAAACTAAAAATGCATACCTAAATAAACCTATTATTTACAAGATATATTCTTGATGTCAAGTTTATGATGACTCCCTAGTTTTCATCAAGAGAGTATGTTTTAAAATCATATACACTTATAGAGTCATTGGTGGGGTATGGTGAGGGGATAAATTAAAGAAAATTGACATAAATTTGATGGTTTTCCCTAGGTAAATTTATTCATTGGGGGATAGTAATATTATCTCATTGTTTATTTTTTATATGTCCTCATGTGTCACATCTAACAAAAAGCATTTTACTTCATTGAATTCATCCATATAGGATTTACTAAATTTATCAATGGACTCTCTCATACTTTTTGTGAAATGGGGAGGTAAAAATCATATATCATAGTCTTACAAGGGTTTTAAAACAATAACCCCTTATTCTAGACTTTTTACATCCTCTATTTCTAATTTGGCACTCATCAAGCTATAGTTTTATAAAAACCATAGTTCATAGGGTTTCTTCAATGATATCATGATTGGCCACATTTTATTCATTGGGTTTGGATGTAGTTACCTCAAGCACCAAAAAATATATTAACACATCACATATTCTCCATTAATTGAGTAGTCATTATTTTAGATAAATATATCTATCCATTTCACCTTTTAGTTTTCTTCTATGAATTAAAAGTAAACTAACCTACATAAAATATCTATATATTACCTTTCTTCCTATCTTAATAGTAATAAATTTATATTAGATAATTCTTCTCAAATCTATATAAAATGTTTGAGGGGAAATCTACATTTGAACCAACCTCCAAAGAGGTGTCAACTTCTTGAGTCCCCTCTTGCTCTATACCTAAACCTGAACCAACTCCTAGAAATGATTATTATTATTTCTATAAACTAAAATCAGGTAATAACAATTTTTATTGTCTCAAAAAATACAAAAATAAATCCATTCTATAGAAGCCCTGGCTTGGGGAGAATACAAATGAGGCACAATGGTTGTAACAAACCTTCTAAATAGGTTTCCCTCTTGAAATATTTTTAAAATCTCCTTACCAAAGATAACTTCATCTAAAAAATATATTTTCTTGTCAATAAATGGATTCTCATTCTATAATGGATTCAGATTTGTGTCTTCCTTTGTACATCGAAGGTTGGATATTTTCCTTTCTAATAATTCATCCATCAGGTGTGTTCTAATACTCAAAATATTGCAAGTGAATAAAAAACGTACCCTTCATAGACAACATCCTCACTTTAATGAACCTCTTAATGTTATATTCTTAAATAAATTTCTTCTCCAACTTATATAGAAAGTGTTTCCAAGCTTCCAAGGGAACTGATGGATCTTCATCCAATAGTTCTTCAATATTAAACGTCTATCATTTATAGGAAAGGTTTTTATTCCCCTGAAAGTTACAACTCATACTATTATCCAACTATGATTTGATGATATTTATTTAAAACAATATTCACCTTATATATCAATAAAAAAATTAGGAAAGGGATTACATGAGTCTACATTCACATAAATATGTCGGTAAATTTTATGTGAAAAGTTTTTGGTGCACCTATAACAGATGAGATATCTACCAAAAAACAATCCTAAGAAGTTTAAGAATCATAGGTATTTGAATGGTGAAAGGAAGGTATAGAATAGGCAACCATAAAGTCATAGTGGATATATCTTCACTCAAATGAAAATTGAATCTCGAAATATAAATGAAAAAACGATTTGACTTGACAAATATAGGGGGTAGTATAAGACATATTTTGGTCACCTTCACATTGAAATTGAATTTGAATGTGTTGAGGATCCAAGAGTAAAATCATAATTTTGTTTTGATCCCCTAAAATTCATTGAAAACCTATTGAAGGAGCCAACTAGAGGTATGTGATCCATGAATATCACAACCAAAGTAGATTTAATGAAGAGAAAATATTTTATAAACTCTAAGGGAGAGATAAATATCTTTTGGAGTCCATTGAGAAGTTTGAGAACCTTTTGGTAAATAGTGATATGTGGGAAATCTAGGAGATATTTGGGCCTAGTGGAGGTTATGAAGAAATTAAAGGATGAATAAGCTTCTACTAATCCCCATTGATGGTATAGGTACTAGGGATGGTGTTATAGGACTGGTTTGGGCATTGGGATCCATAACCATCATCAAGGATGATGGAGTAACACTAGAAACCCTAATGGGACCAATTTCATCTTTTTAAATTTAATAACATACTTTGGATTAATATTCTTATTCACATTTTTAATATCATGTATTACTAAGTAATAAAATATTTCATTTATATTTTCCAGTTCATTTATATTCTATAATTATTATGTAGTTGAAATTTAGAAAAAATATCATTATCATCAAAATATTTTAAAATTTGGATAGTCTCTTTATTTTTTCCATTATCTGTTTCACTATGAACACTTAAACATATTTTTTATTATAGAAATAGTACATATATTTTATATCATTTATTATATTTTCCTTAATTATTATTTATTGAATTTTATATTTAAATCCAACAATAATAGCTTGTTATTATCATTTTTTGGTATATCTACAGTATCATCATTTAAATGTTTTTGATATATCAATTCAATATGGTGAATTAAAATATATTATCTATAATCTATTCATTAACATCATATTAGGGGATGTATCTAGAAATTTATTTTCCCAATCTTTTGAGTGTATAATATTTTTTACCTTTAACTCACACTTTATTTATGTGAAAATTTTGAAATAATAAAAATTAATCATTCAGTGAAATATATTTCCTTTATTTTTATTTATCTATAATTTTCAAAACATTTATTCATTTAAATAATAACTTGTAAAACATTTCATAAACACATCACTAGTTTTTAGTTTAATAAATTTCATGATATATGGAGATTCATGACCATATATATTATTAGTCTCCATTGATATCTAATCTTTATATATTATAAAGGGTAAATTGGTATATATGAAAGAAATTATATAATTTTTAAATCGTAATATCATGCCCTTGAACATATTAATATTTCTGTTCTGTAGAAATTGTGATATTATCTTGTCCTCATGTAAATAAATTTGAAATCATGTAAAATTACATTAACCCTTCCCGAACATGGAATATTAATTTTCATTGTTAGTGGTATATCAATATTTTATGGGAATTTTATTAGTGATTCAATAAAAAATATTTCTATATTGTCAACAAAATAATCTTCAAAAAACCTAATCTCTATATAATAATCATTGAGAGATCATGATGTCAATTAACTAGTGTCGACAAGCCACACTTTATGGATTTTATAATTAATGAATTATAATTTTAGTAATATTATATAGTTAAAAAATCATGAAAACTAAACATTTATTTTTCATAATAAACTAACATGAGATTATCTAATAAAGATATATATTATTTATATAAATTATTAAAATGATCTTCATATATGAACTTGAATTTTTTCGATTCAACTTCAATATTATCTACTAAGGGTCTTGTAATCAATTTTCAAAATAAATAATCTCAAAATAATGTTATTTTAAGGAAAAATCTTGTGACCGATCATTTAATACCATGTGAAATTTTAGTTATTAATAACATAATTCCTCAACTTGAATAACCTTGTCATTCATGCAAAAAAATTTATAATTTTTGGATCATTATTTTCCACCATTTGTGACTTAGATATATTTATTTATGTATAATGGAACACATTTTTAAATTTCATAAGTTTATTTTAATAAATATCACATAAAAAATTTATTTATTCTAAACATTAATTTTTTTCAGTACTTTTTTTAAAGTGAATTTTATACCCACTATGGTATATATCATTAAAATGTACTAGGTTCCTTTTTAATTTGGGGAAAACATCATTTATAAATAATTTTTCTCATTCAGGTAAAAAAATTATTCACTAGCCCCTTTTTTAGGTTAATGGGAGCTCATATAGAATTTATAACTATTTTTATTATTTTTTATTGTAAAAAAATATTTCTATTATAACAATATTTTCTATTTTTTAAAATGGTTATTTTATGACACTCTCTTGTATTCACATTTCTTTGAGTTTAGTTTTGATCCATTTTTGTTATCCATTATTTCAATTCAAAATAAATTCCTTAAAAACATCTAAAAATAATTATACTTTTATGATAATAATATTTTTATAAACAACTATTAAAAACATAAAATATATAAAACTATAAAAAAAATTCAAGGCAATCAATATTATTTATCCTTAAAAAGTCATTTGATAAATAAAATCTTACATGTTATGTTATATCATTTGAGAGACTATGGTTCTCTAGAAAGTGTATTCATTTATCTTTCCCATTAAGTTATTACTTATATAGTATTAAAAGGAACTATAGTGGTATATATAATCTGTACTAATTTCCTCTTGATACACATATATACTATGATTCTTTTAAAATCTAAAGATTATTATCATCGATACTTATTTTTTTTATAATTATTCGGATTATTCCTTTGGTAGTTTCTATAACCTCAACCATGTATATTTTCAATGCAACACCCTTGACCATACCTACATTATTTATTATGTAATTTCTTATCATTATTAAGAAAATAATTATTTGTTTTATAATTATTTATTATTGATCATGTGAGGTAAGACTGATGTTATTTAATCTTAATTCCACTACTATTATATATTATTAATATTACTAAAATGAGTTTGAAAAAAAATTATACCCTCTAAAATGATATTTTTTTTAAAAGGTTATATTATATTCAAGAAAATATGTGTAGATTTTTTCATGCATATCATTATATGTGGAATTAATAACATATAATGTCAACTGTGATACAAGCTTTAACAAGTGGAGTTATTTTCACTAACCCTTCTATAAAATTTGAAACATAAAATATTTAATTCAATAGATGAAACATGAATAATAAATTCTTTTTGATGGAAATGTATTTTTTTTGTTATTCTAGAATATTATTGGATATAATTTTATAAGGTATTAATATTTCAAACCATCATCTGGATTTCCTTAAGGAAGGTCATAACTTTCAATTTATTTTGAAGTAATTAGATATTTTTCTCATTAACTGTATAAATGATATCTATTACTTTTAAATGTATTTTCACACCCATTATCTCTGACATATAATTAATTATTTCCTTTCAATGACAAAAAAAAATAAATTTTATTACATTATATGTGATGAAAACTAAAAACAATTGATTCAAAATAGAACAATATAAAAATAACTTATAAATTTTTTTGAATGTTATAAATAAAAATAAAAAAACTAAAAATGAAAAATTATGGTTAATATAATTTTAATGTCTTATTATGGTCGATCTCTGGTAATAAAAGTAACTATAAAAATTGTTGGTGAAAATTCACCATCATCATAGAGCTAATCATTTTTTATATGATAAATTAAAACTTTGCGAGAAATTTATAATAATGTGATTTTTAAATTTTGGATTTAGATTGAAGATATATGTAGTATATAAAAGATATAAAAAAATGTTAGGGTGGGAAGGTTAAGTTATTTTTTCAAAATATGGCCCTTATGGAAGTCTTTATGGGATCATTAGATTTTAATTTCAGTGTGATTTTTTTATAAAATGATTTTTTTACATGATTATTTTTAGAATAAAATAAAAAATTTATATGAGGTAAGAGGATAATAAAAAAATTAAAATGATTATTCATACAACAAATAAAAAAATTGTAATCTTATAAATCAATTAAAAATAATTCATATTGGTTTTTAAAAAATAAAATAATTGTGTATGTTACATTACTCAATCTAAACTCTTTATAATGTTTATTAGTATCATAATATAAAATATAAATAAAAATATATAAATCATGCAATATATGAACATATCAAGCCAACAAAAAAATAACCCATTAGATGTTGTAATATTGTATTTAAAACAATAAATAATACCAACTTATCATTTTATGCCTGCACAAATTTCAATTTATAATAACTTAATTAGAAAGTGTATTTATAAAACTATTAAAAAATAAAAAATAAATATTTAACATAATACATTAATATTCATTCTAATAATATGTTATAAATAAATATTATTAATGGATATCTCAATTCCCATGTGTGGTGATTTATATGGACTTCATTCACTAATATTATCCCAATTATTACTTTTCATCAATAAGAAAGTAATCATAATCATTATATCATACAAGCAGTTTATAGAATGACTTGTATGGCTAATTTTATATTTTGTAGTATATAAATATTAGATGATATGATAATGAAATGATACCTTTAAAATACATATTTTATCTCCTTTTCATATCTCTAATTTATCTTATGCATGATCATTGTGATTGTTCGTCATTTCTTATCCTTAGCTTTCATTAAACTTTAATTTTTTTCATAAAACATTTAATACATGAGGTCTAATTTCCTTAAAATGTTTTTATAATGTATATTTTTATAATTAACATTGATAACCTTGGTTTTATTACTCCTAATATAACTATAATGATTTATTTTTCTTGAAATATGGATTCCAAAATGCATTTATGTAACACCCCATGTTACTATAGTGGATATTTTTTTCTTGACTAATTGTGAGTTTTTAGGGGTTTCAGGCCAAGATTTTTAAACTTTTAAAAGTTTTTAAGGTTCACATGGTTATTAAATTTTCCATCAATCATGTGTTTAGGTTTGTGTCAGGATAGTGTCATCTTTAATGGTCTTCACACAACTAGTAATATTGTGTGTGGTCCTAGAAAAAACCATGTGGTGTGTGTTTGGGTTGTCAATTGGGTGTCGCATGGCTATGAAACAGTTTATTAAATCATGAGGGTATACCGTGTGTTGAGACCAGTTTCAATTTTTGGAGATTTCCTATTTTTTCCTATTTATATTTAGGTCCTTTAAGACCTTTCTTATCCTCACCCACATTTCCCAACCCCTATCCAATCCCCCTCCCTATGCATGCACCTCCCTCTCCTGACCTCTTATCCCTTTGGTAATTTCACCTGGTTTCTTAGTTATTCTCGATCAAAACATCAAGGTATGATATATTCTTTTCTCTATTTTTTATTTCCTCATGGTCTCTTCTCCTCCCATAATTCCACCTCTCTCAACCATACTATAGGGTTTTAGTTTGACCTGGTTTTGGGATTTAATTATTTTTTGGGTGTTCAATGTCTGATTTATGGTATGTTTATCCCATATTCAATATTTATACCACCTTCCATTGATTCGAGGTTGATTTTCCCATGACTGAACATTTAATTTTTGAACTATTAATTAATTTATTTTTAAATTCATGTTTTAGTTATTTAATGATAGTGTTAAATTATATTTATCATATTTATAAGGAGGGGGTGTGGTTTTATTTTAGTTTTCATATAAAGTGAAGGGTTTTTTATTTTAAGGAATTATTCATATTTTATTTTATTAAAATGCACCCACCAATCGTTTGTTCAATTTCCCAAATGGCCTTTATGAATAAATTATTAGATTTGAAAAGGTATTTCAAATTTTTAAAGTGAAATATTATTTGACTTAAAATTATTTACATAGAATTTCAAGGGGAAATTGAAATTGAAAGTATTGATAAAATATTTTTATAAATTTTTAACTAAATTATGTGGTTTAAAAAGTTTGGACCTTATTTTGTTCATTGGTTAAATTAAAGAAAAAATTAAAGATTTGTAATATGTTTTATAAAAGTGGGTTGATTAATTTAATGTATTTAAATGGTGATTTTGAGTGTGATTTTTTAAAAAAAAATTATTATAAATGATTTAAAAAAATTATAAAAAGACTCAACCTTTAAATTGAATTTCTAGAAGTTTCATTTTTCCCTTTCATGTTGTCTTTTGGATGTGTGAGTATTTGAGACCCTCTTTGTACCCCTTTTGATTGATTCCATTTGTTGGTGGTTTGATAACTAGAGATGGTTGGATTGGGGATGATCTATTTAAGGACAACATAGGTGAGTTTTAGTTATAGTTATTATAATTATAATTAGATCATTGTTTATTTACTCACCTTCACTCATATATTGGTTATGTGAATGGTAGGTCACTTAGTAGATTCATCGATGAGTGAGAACTCTAGTTTATCTTATTTCAAGGTATAGACGTACTAGGTTGTTGAGTGTGACTAAATGGTTCCCCATGGTAGATTCTATCTCCTTGATTTATGGTATAGGGTCCGGTAAGTTTGATAGTACTATCTAGATAGATAGGTTCTTATAGTTTCACGTATGGTTCATGCCTCTAGTTCAGGATTATTTTAATTGAGATCCTTGGTTAGTACCCAAGGATTCTTATAATTTAATGGGTGGTTGATGTAGGGGTGTAGGGGATTCCTCTCATTCTCTCACCCCCCCCCCCCCACATTGATTGTATATTTTAAGGCATCTTTTTTGTGGTAACTTTTATTATTTTTTTATTGAATAGTGGTGCCCAATTTTTAGGGTGCACTATTCCTTATATTGGATTTTTTATATGTAAATTGTTTTTCAAATATTTTTGGAAAACTATTTTGTATTAAGGTTTTTCATATCGGGTTTTCAAATAGGTTTCAAAATAAGTTTTTTTGTTTTAAAATAGATTTAGGCCAATGAAACATATTTAAAGTGATTTTTTCATTTAATAAAAATAAATAGAAAATTATTTAAAATTAAAATGGACTTGATATTGTTTTTTCATAAATTTAGGTTTGAAAAAATTATTTTTTTATGTTTTACACTAGATTGAAATAGATATTTAACTAAATGTTTGTAATGTGGCAAGACGAGTAGTGGCCTACCGAGTGTGTTTATTCTCATGCCAATATTACATTTCAATTTCAAGATTGTACTCAGTTCTTGTTGGTTCATGGGTTGTTTATGACATTATGTTTGTCTAGTTATTAGTGGAGATTTGAGGTTAAATTATTATTATTTATTTAGATTCATTATTGTATCAGCTACTTGTGACTATTAGTTGATTTGTTGGATGTATTGATAGATGTTTCATTTATTTTATAATAATTATCATATAACTATTCACTTTAAATGATTTATCTAGTATCCTTTATAGCATTGGTCAAGAAAACCTTTACAAATATCAGTTATTGTTATTGGAGGATGCGCATTATATATATGGAGACTGGGGATACTAGTGGTGGTTATTTCTATAGAGGGAGTTGGGGGAGGAGATAGATTGAAATTAATTTAAATTTTTTATATCTCCAAACTTTTTTTCCTTATTTACTAATATTATTTTTTACATAATTTCAACTTATGGATGATTTGTGCTGAATTTTATGGTGAAAGTCACATTGTGATTTAACACTGATTTAAGGGTGAAATCATTCTCATTGATTGTATCTATTTCTTGGGAACTTTTCACTAGCCCATAGGGATCAAGAAAACACTTCATGTTAGTGGTGAGGTGGTTTGGTTGTTGATTCCAATAGAGGTATGGTATAATTAATTAAAAATGATATGAAATTATAGTTTCTATATTTGGAGACTAAGTTCATGAGTAGACCTCTTTTTATTTAGGATGTTTCATGGTAGTTTGATAATAGTGTTTTTAGAACTTTAATTTTAGGTGCGAGCAGAGCCAAGCTTACTCTTTCATACCCTAATCATTATGTTTCCTTGAGAATTGTGATTTTAATTTTGAACTCAAGTTTTTTTTGTTTTTTTATGTATTAATCCTCATTTCCATGATTGATTTTCCTTTCAGGTTTCCATTGGATTCAAGGATGAAAATGAAAGATGGGTCCTTGTGCAAGATTTTATTGAATGGCCTGAGAAACTAAAGTGAAAAAAAATCAATCTTGATATGTATTGGAAATATTATATCCCATGGTCCTTCAAAGCATGTGGTAGATTCAAGCATGGTATTACTTCCCATTGGATTACTTTTTATGATAATATAGAGATATTCTTAGTGATATGAAGTTAATATAGTTTTCCTTGTGACATATTGATAATGTGGTTTTTAATTATAGTATTCCATAACATGTGTGCATTTTTTGAAAAAAAATATTCAAAAATAATTTTTTTATAAAATATTGATTTTCAAAACAATTTTTGGTGGTCATTTGAAAAGGGGGTTTCTTAGGATTTATAAAATGAAATTTCTAAAGGAGGTTTATGAATTTTTTGGGAAATGGATATTGGTTTTCTATTTTAAAAAGAGTGTAGAAATTTTAAGAATTCAATGTTTTAAGGATGATTATATTTTTTTGAGGAATGGTTTTCAAATATTTATTAGGGGTTTAATTTTAATAAAATGGGGTTTTGTAATGTGTGATTCATGTTTAATGTTTAATTGAGTTTATTATTTTATAATTTTCATTAGATATGGTTTGAGAGGCACATATTAGTTGATTCTATGTTTTATTCTATTAATTTCTATTTTCCTCCCTCCCAAAAAAGTTCATGTGAAAGGATGAATATTTTTTTCAGGGATGAATATTGTTTTTAGGGATAAACCTTTGAGTGATTTTATTTATCATCTAGGTGTAGCTCCTATAGTTGTTAGGCCTACCCAGACATAGAATGGTGTGATCTAGTTATAATCTTCCTTGTATTTGGAAGTTAGTTCAAGAATTATCGAATCATTACCCACCAACTTTTTATGTAGTTTTCTAGGTTCACTATGAATGTTATGGATGAACCTAGTTGGGCACCATAAGATTCTATGGATCATTATTCTTAGTATGATTCTTTCCTTTAGTGGTTTCCTAATTGTTTGATTTTAGATTCAGATATAGATTATGAGGTATCTTTGATATGGTTTTTATTCTGGTGATTCAATGTGTATAATTATAATATTTTGGTTATTTTTTTGGTTTTTATGCCTCAATAAATATTGTGTTCATTGTGTGTGTTTTTAGGAGTTTTTGCATAAGGTATTTATTGTTTTAATGGGATGATTATGGGAAAACATTGGGTCATCACATGGGTAACTAAGAAGGGAGTTTCCTCTGGGGTGTTGGGAACTACAGAGTCTCAGTTTTCTTCTGAGGGCTTCCATATGAGGTGATGCCCCCATTCGTGGTCCTAGATCAACCATTAGGTATGATAAACCAAGGTTAAATCCCATGTTCTTCCCTAAGTTTGGTTATGAACATGATAGTCTTGGTGTCTTTGAATTGTGGGTGTGAGGGTGTTCCTTTTTTTTGTTTCTCACTTAGAGATCGGTCAGGTTTTTTTGTATGGTCGGTTGTGTTGGTTTTGGGGAGTTAGTATATTTTTCTTGGTGTTTCACCTTTTTTTTGTTCCTTCATTCATTTTCTCAACATTTAATGAAATTATATATGGACAAGAGACTGTTTTTGGTCCCCCATTCTCTTAGAAATTCTAGTTTGGGGTTTCTCCCTCTAGAGAGTGTGTGTGTTTTATTGACCCACAATTTTAGATAATGTCTAAATGGTGGGGTGATCAAAATAAGCCCAGGTGGTAGTATGCATTATGTCAATTATTAGTTAGATAGATTACACTTATAGATGTTGGATTTTTTTGAGCATGTGATCAATAGGTCTTGAGGAATTTCTTTAGTTTGTTTATTATTATTTTTTACGGACCATTAGGGTTTATAGACACTTATACCACACTTTTAAAGTATTTTAGTTTTGATTTGTTGTTTTCTTCCATCCATTATTAATGGATATCTGGGGAAAATCATTATTTTTTGGATTTTTTAACACCTTATGTTACTTTAGTGTGAATTTTTTATTTTATATTGTTTTATCTTGATTTATAATGAGTTTCAAGGGGTTTTAGGTTAGATTTTTTAAAATTTTGAAATTTTTTTAAGGGTATCAATGTTATCCCACCTTGTTAGTAAATCATTAAGTAACCATGATTTTGGGTTTGTGTCTGGAAAGTGTTTCTTGGAATATTCTAGGCACAAATAGGAAACCTATGTAGGTTTTTAGGGGAAAACATGGGGTGTATGTTTGGGGTATACAATGGGTATCACATGGTTATTGCATGGTTTTTTAATCCATGTGAGTAATCCATGCATCAAGACCAGATCTTATTTTTAGAGACTTCCAAATTTTCTCCTATTTTAATTTGGGGATCTTAAGACCTTTTAATTCCTCCCTCACATTATGTGACCCCCTAGGACGGGACCACTTCTTATATATGCACCTACCTCCTCCCACCTCCTCTAACTTTTGTGATTTAACCTAGTTTCCTGTTGATTATGGGTTAGAACTTTGAGGTAAGGTCTCCATTTTCCTCTCTTCTCCATTTCCTCTTAGTTTCTTCTACTCCCATGATTACGCCCCTCTCTGATGGACCCTAGGGTTTCATTTTGACATGATTTTTGGGATTTATTTATTTATAGGGAACTTTATGTCTTCATTGAGGTCATTTTTTCTATAATTCAAGCTCTAGACCATCTGTCATTCATTCTAGGTAGGTTTCCCCATGTATGAACCTTTAATTTTAGAATTTTTAATGACTTCATGTTTAAATTAATTTTCTAATTATTATATGATAATAGTAAATTATGTTTATCTATTTGATAATTAGAATGATTTTTTACCTAGTGTTTCATAGAAAGTGATTGTTTTTATTATTTTAATTAATTTTATAGATTTTATTTTATTAAACTATTCCCACTAATTGTTTTTAAATTTCCCTAAATTGACTTTATGATTAAATTTGGATATTTTAATTGGTGTTTTGGGTTTTCCAACTGAATTCTCATGTGGCTAAAAAT
The DNA here is from genome assembly GCA_963277665.1 of Viscum album. Classification (NCBI taxonomy): domain Eukaryota; kingdom Viridiplantae; phylum Streptophyta; class Magnoliopsida; order Santalales; family Viscaceae; genus Viscum; species Viscum album. The sequence continues at coordinate 251,706,061 of OY728120.1, read as the reverse complement.
TATTTAATTTTAATTTCAAGTGTCGCATAAAATACCAAATATTGAAAAAAAAATTGATATTTTTTTAAGTAAATTATGTGGCTTAAAAATTTCTTGACCCCTTTTGGTTAACACTTTAAATTAGAGAAAAATGTTCAATGGTTTATAGTTGGTTTTATAAAAATGGGTTGATTTATTTAATTTATTTTAATTATTATTCTAATTTTTATGTTTTATTAAATGTTTTATAAATTATTTCAAATTATTATAAAAAAAACTCAGCCTTTGGGGTGAATTTAAAGAAGTATTATTATCACTTTCAATTGGTTTTATAATTATGTGAGTTATTGAGACCCTATTAAATTCCATTTAACTTGATTCCGATTATTGGTGGTTTTATTATTAGTAATGGATGGAATGGGGATACTTCTATGTGAGGGAATCATTGGTGAGTGTGAGTTATTATTAGAATGCTTCTTATATAATTGCATTTTTTATTTCCTTCACTTGTATATTGGTCATGGGAATTCAAGTCCACTATGTATATTCATTGATGAGTGAAAAAATATATTTTATCTTGTGAATATAAATATAGGTACTAGATTTTTTAGTGCACTTGGATGGTTTCCCATAGTAACTTTGAACTCTTGGGTAGATGTTATAGGTCCCAGCTAGTTAGATGAGACTATTGAGATAGAAAAGTACTTATAAGTTGACTTAAGGTGTTTATCAATAGTTAAGTATTATATTAATTGATTTTCGATTATAGTCACCCATGACCCTTATAATTTTATTATTGGTTTGTGTAGAGGATTCCCCTAGTGTTCTTTCCTAATCCCCCCCCCCCATGATCTTATCATTTGAGTCACATTTTTTCTACTTACATTCATTATTTGTCTCTTTAATTGTGGTGTCAATTTTATATCATGAATTATTCCTTACATTAGCTTGTTTCCATTAGAAATGTTTTTCAAATATGATTTAAAAACTGTTTTAAATTAAAGGATTTCATATTAGTTTTTTGAAAGAGGATTCAAAATAAGTGTTTTGGTTTGAAAATATCTTAGGTTAAGGAAAAATATTTAAAGTGATAGTTTTAATATAAGAAAAAATGGAATTTCTTTAAATGGAAATATATTTGATATTGGTTTTTCATACATTTATGGTTCAAAATCCAATTATCTTATTTATATTTCAAACTAGCTTAAATATATATATTTAATTAAAAAAAATTGTAGAAAGGTGGGTGGTGGACTACTGAGGATTTTTTTGATCATTTGTATATTACATTTCATTTTTAGGATTATACATAGTTACTGTGGGATCATGGGGCATATTTGACATCAAGGTCTTCTAGTAACAGGTGGTGATTTGAGGATAATTTATTTTGTTTTATTTATTTTCCATGCTTCATCAACTAGTTATGTCTATTACCTGATTTCTAGGATATTCATCTATTCATGCCATTTATTTTCATATAATTTCCATTAAGTTTTTCCCTTTACATAATTTATCTAGTTTCCTTTACTACATTATCCAAGTAGGCCTTTACTACTTTCATCTATGATTATTTGTGGATATGAATTATATATGTGGATACTTGGGATATTGGAGGAAATTGTTCCTATAGAGGGTTTAGGGTGAGTGAATGGACAATAATTACTTCAAATTTTATGTTGGTCCTAGTGGACAGCTCAAGAGGGGGGTTAATTGAATTTCCAATAAAATTTTTATTAAAATAAATATAAAACATAAATACATCAATTTAATAAAATTTCCCAGCTAGAAAATTCAAAAAAAAATATAATTTTATCTTTCAAATTTTTTTATAGAGTTTGATCATAACTTAGTTAAAAACAGGTTTTAACACCCTCTTAACTTTTGAAACAATTTAACTTGAAAAACATAATTCATATAAAACACAAGTTAAAGAAAACTATTAGAGTAATATTTTGTTTAATAATTTAGAAAACAAATACTAGTTTGATATAAAATAATTAAAACAAAAAATATAAAGAACCACAAATAAGAAACGTTGGAATTTTAAACACAGGGTTTAGTCTTAATCAAGAACCTAATCCCCTCCACTTGGAAATCACCTGATGCCAATAATTTTATTAATATATAAACTAATCGATAACCTAGATCGGGTTTTAAAAAATAACAGAACATATTTTTTTCATGTACATAGCCTCTTCTATAGATTTATGTTGGAGAAAAAGACTCCAACTCACATAGAACCTCTAAGATAGTTATACACAAGAGTAAAAATGAAAAAAAAAATGAGGTAGTGTTTCAAGAACTCTCTAGTTCAGTATATGAGATTGTGTTTATAGATAAATATAGAAATAAAAAACATAGATCATATATAATTTGTACACATAATGAGGAAGAGGTTAGAGATATGAAAATTTAGTGTAACTCAATCTAAATAGAATTAGTTTACAAGAATTCCTTGAATTTTTCTTTGAAAGGAGATCAAACAAGTTTCACAGTAAGTTCAACAAAATTGAGTTTAATGAAGAGTTATAAAATAGTACCCTTTTTATCTCAAGTTTACATGAATATTACATTGTTTTCTCTATATTAGAATATTATTCTTTCTGTTTTTCCATAAGAACCTCCTTGTTTTAAAAATAACTTCGTCCAAAAGTAAATGTTGAAGAATAATCAATTCATCCTTAAATGACCTTATGCTTTAATTAATACTTCAAAACTACATATTGTAGATTTGAAAATGCTCCTATGATAAGTTGGATATGGTAATATTTCTTGACTAAATACATATTTAGTTTAGCTCATGGTTTTTTGACATTTTCAGTTGACACAGCTACTTTTCCCAAGAACCAGGCACAATCGGTTCATTTTTTCATGTTTTAGGTAGTTATTTTTAGGGTAACTAAAAAATAGGCACATGATTATTACATGACTTAGAGAAATTAAAATTACCTATATCATAGTAGGTTGATTTTTTTAGGTTGTCAGTTGATTCTTAATTCATGATCGGTTCATCTTCAACACAAAATAGGTTTATGGCCTATACAAAATTTTCTCATCTAACACATAAAAGGTTCTTTGTTCATGTGGTAAGTTAAATTTTAATTAGTGGTAGTTTCCACATATTCACATTACCATTATGTGTAGTTCAAATTCATCACATGACTAGAACATTACACATGTGGTAGGCTGTCATATTAAGTCCCAAACATACAAAAATTATCAATTTTGTCCAGAAAACATGAAATTCATTAATAACATTATAAATATGATTTTAGATCATTAAAATAAGGATATGATGGTATAATCCAAAAAATATCGTCCTTTTTTATGATCACAATTCTTGATATTTAAAAATTAAATAAATTGAATATAGTAAAAATGTATCAATAGAAAATTAAAATAGTTATATCTCAAGAAATGTCAATTAATTGGAATTTATGTCACACATGTACTCCCCCTTTTCGTATTTTCAAAAATTGAATTTTTGGGAAACTAAAATAAATAGAAAAATCTTGAAACATTTATGAGAATAATGGATGTATTTAATTTATATGTAAAAAAGGTTACTAAAAGTTATACAGGGGTTTTATAAATGAAATACTCTTTAGAATCTAAATCAGGCACATATTTGACATCTTAATTATGGATGTGATCCTTCCATTGGAAGTAGGGGTAAGAGAAATGGTAGTTTTAGGCGCAGAGGTGGATGCACTATCATTAGTGACTATGCACATAGACATGGGAATAATGTGATGGAGGGAGTCATGAGGAGTTAAGCTAAAAGGATTGCGATGGTAGATGAGGTAGTGGTTGGGTCTAGGGACATAAGGATAACCAAAAGGGCTAAAAAAAGTAGTGTGAGATGTCTAAAAATAGTTCTATCAATCTATAAAAATCACTTATATCTTGATAAATGTGCTCTTAAGTGTGAAGAATTTCATCCCTATTTTATATAAAATCTTTCATTACTGGATTCAGAGCCTTGATCTTTTCAACTAGTGACTTAGATTCCTAATTAAATTGAGTCATCTTGAGATCCATGGAAAGGGTACTAAATATACAATTTAGATATGTCTAAGTAAAGATTCTGCTTAGAAATAAATCAATAAAATTCTTTATTTTTTCTCTATTTTTTACATATTTCCTATAATATTCCATAATCACAACCAAGGTCTTGGTAGTATGTTTATGAAAACCATAAAACATATCTTCCCAATTCTATTTGAACTCGTAACATAGAACCTTCAACTCATCCCTTATGATTTTTCTGATCTTGTATTCATTAAAAACTAACTGAATAAGATGATTTCTAAGAGGTACAGAAATAGGAGTCGGGGAAGGATGAAACATAGAGTTCATGAACCTCTAAAATAACTACAACACCATATCAGGTATATCTGTCTACAATGAACCTAATTGTGCCTTTATATCTTCAATTTCATTTTTATCAAATTAATATCAATATAAAAGTTTGGTTGAAGATGATAAATCACAAACATCACTAACCTTCTGAGGTCCGCTTCTCTAATGAGTTACAATGAATTTCCAAAACTAAGAAATTATTCCTTGAAAACACCAATTAGATCGGATTTGAATTCATTCAAAATTCAAATCAGGTCCTAGGTAACATATGATGTTGAATGAATTGACGTATATGGATTATAATCTCAATTCCTACCATCTAACTCAGCTAAATCCTCCACTAATCTAGCTCTCAAAAATTAATATTAACTACTAATGCCAGTACAAATTTCTTCCTTGTGAGAATCATGTTCTATAGATTAAATTTTTTCCTAATTCAAAATATGTTTATAACCTAAAAAAAATTACCAAGATCATAACCTTTCTCAGAATCTTCACCTTCATTTTGGGAGTAGGACCAAATATTTCAAGGAGTGGCAGGTCAACCAAAGTTCTCACATGATATTCCTCAACAATCTTTTTGAGAATACATATTAGAAATGAGAGATACCTCCAACACTCTATGAGTAAAAGGAATTTTAGGTCCAAAATGTCCACAAGGAATTCCCCCATCATAGTTATCATATTCTATATTAACCACTCCTAATACAAGAGATATATGGGACTTCTCCCCCTAAGAAATTGCACCAAAAATGGGTTCTCTGGGAGTACTTCCAATAATAGGTGATCCATATAAACTTGCATATAAACATCCATTATCTTCATTAGAGTCTTTATAATCATCCCATTCTAGTTCATCATTATGTCAGATAATAAAAACCTCAATATTAACCATATCCTTATAATGAAGTTTATATTTTTGAGGTGGAAAAGGTAAGGGAGATGAAGGTTGTCAAGAAGATATGACTAGATTGATTTTCTTATTATCCTCATGAGTCACCATGGATTCCTCATTAAGATCTATCATTTCATTCAATCCTTATTCTTCTTGATATTTTTCAATTTTCACTTCCTTATCATAATACTGAATAATATCATTGATTTTGAGACTTGGATATATAAGATCCTTTGGTCTAACAGGATACTTCACTGGATCAATCCATTCATATAACTTTTTTATGTCTACTACCAACTCATTTTTCCATGGGTTCTAGTTGAATTTCAATTTCTTAGAAATATTTTTATCAATGAATAATCCATATGATGAAGTAATATTTTCCTCCCCCTAAGGACAAAATGATTTTTACTTCAACCATATTGAATAAATATTTAGATAATGTAAGGAACAAAACTTAGTAATAGGCTTACACAACTCAAACATATGTCTCATGACATATCTACATAGATTAATTTGAAATCAAATTTTTATAAAATAAAAAATAAAAAAAATATTATGATGCCTCGGGATGCTAAAATCACCTTTTCAGGGACAGATCTGCTACTGGATAAACTTGACCGGCAGCCTACATTCTCCACTCAACTTAATAGTAGTGCATATTTTGGGATTTTTATTTCCAACTAACTCTTTTAAAACAATTAGAAATACAAATAGTTCATGATTAACTAAATATGGAATTTTTGGTTTTTAATATATCCTTTATGAGGTACACCTAAACTCTTTTCCCAATGCTTCGAATAGATTTCCATAAATTCACCATTAATCACCATCATAGAAATTTCCATTTTTAATATCGTGAAAAGGTGTGATTTAAACTATTTGATAAGCATTGGATAGAATGAAATATCATTCTCCTTAAACCAGAAACCCCATACTTGATTCATAATGACATTCCAAACTAGAGATTTACTTTATTGCAACCACTACACATCAAATTCTTTTTTGATAGAGACTGTACGATCTACTAGATTTGGATTATTTGAATTTTCTATGGTATTGGAGTTGAATTTTCTTTCTGAAATTTTTTAGAAGGAGGAGATTTGATAGGATGAGTAGAATCAGTAGGTCCCTTTATCCTCAGTACTCTTAATTCTAATCTAATTCAAAAGGATAATACTTGTAAGAGAGAGAGACTTGAAACTATAAGGTTTGGTTTTGAGAGAGTGAGAGGTTTGAGATAGGTGGGATAGATTTTCTCATAATATTTCAAAATAAAGGGATAGATTTTATGGAAAATATATGCATTAATTCTGATTCATATCAAAATTTCATTTTCATATTTTAGTGAATAAAATAATAATAAACATAATAGAAATACCACAAAAACATTTTCATGAAAAATTCTAAGTAAAAAATAGAAACTAAAGGTACTATAGTAATGTATTTGAAATGAAAAATTAAATATAGGTATTTTGATTGTGACTTCATTGTAGTTATGATAACCAAATTAAAAAACATCGTGATTATAGTGACTTTGTTAGTTAAGTTCCATGGTAGGTACACTAACCAGATAAAAAACTGATCACGGTAGGTATACTGACCATATAAACAAAAAACTCATAGTAGGTTTACTAATATTGTGAACTATACTTCATGGTTACTTCTATAAAATTCCAAAAAAATATATGATAAGTAGTTAAAATAATAATTAAATAACTATAAAGGATAATGATAATTCAAAACTATTAGACATGATTAGTCATACCCAATTCATGACTAATATAATTGAATCTCTCAATATTCAAAGTATTTATAAATATATCAGTAATTTGATGTTCAATACCAATTAACACAACAGTTATATAGCCTTTTTGAAAACGATCTATCTAAAAGTAATGTCTTATATCTATATGTTTTGTTCTAGAATATGATATGAGATTCTTAAGGAAATTTATTTCACCTTTATTATCAAAAAATTTAGTGACATGTTTGAATTTATATCCATAGTTTGGTAATGTGTATTGAATCCATAGAATCTATATGCATAGAAATTGTATACATCTATTTATTCAGGTTTAGTAGTTGATAATTCAATCGATTTCTTCTTTTTTACTTCACCAAAAAACTAAATACTTTCCCAAAAGGTGACATATGCTAGAAGTTATTTTTCTATATAACTTACAACCAAGAAAATCTATATTAAAATAACATACTAAATAAAATATATGTCCCTTAGAATAAAATATTCTTTAATTGGTTGTACTTTTGTGGTATTTGAAAAATCTTTTCATAGCTAGTAAATTTTATTCCTTTGGATTTGATTAAAAATGGGCACACATACACACACTAAACATAATATCTGGTTGGCTAGCATTTTATTATAGTAAACATCTAATCATACCTCTTTAAATGGTTTTATCAACTGGTTTTCATGTTTTATCAATATATAGTTTACAACTCGTACACATGGGTGTATCACTACCTTTATTATTATCCATACCAAACATTTTATGATATCATTAGTATAGTTGATTTTATTTAAAATAACTACTTTTTAAATATATATATATATATATATAAACAAGAAAGAGTTTAGGTTGACCCATTAAACTCATTTCAAATTCCCTTTTCATAATTTTTATAAATTCAGTACACAAGTAATTTCTTGAAGATCCAAAAGTAATATCACCAAAAAAGAATTTTACTACCTAAAAATATTTGTAAATTAATTTAATAAATAAATTAGGTTCGTCTATTCCATTAGTAAAATATTTTGAAATCAAAAATGAGTTGAATCGATAATACCAAGCTCCAGGAGCTTGTTCTAATCCATATAAATATTTTTTTAATCTAAAAACATGATTTGGAAAGTGATGGTTTTACAATTCTAAGGGTTGTCCCAAAAAAACATCTTCAACTATATAACCATTTAAGAATGAACAATCAACATCCTTTTTTTCTAATTTTAAATCCAAATGTGATGCATTTGAAAGAAACAATCTGATAGGTTTAATTCTAGCTACTTGTGAAAAGGTTACCTCATAGTCAATATCCTCTTCTTAACTATATCCTTATGTACCCAATATTGAATTATTTCTAATAATAGTGCCTAACTCATCAAACTTTTTTCTAAACACCCATTTAGTTCCAATATTCAGGTAATCCTTAGGTATTTCAACTAGTTCCAAGTCTCTATTTCTTTCTAACTGATTAAATTCTTCTTTCATTAAAATTACCTAGAATTAATCATCAACTTCTTATATGATGTTATTATGTTCAAGTTGTGATAATAAATATTGATTTTCAACTTGGTTTATAATATAATCTCTTGTTTTTTGTCCTTTATGTATATCTATATTGGTTAAATCTAATTTATGATATCTATGGGTCCTAAATTTTCAATAGATATATGTATTTGATACTTACCTTTCATCTAAAGGTTCGGGTTCAATCAGTTTCTAAAAACTAATATATTTTTCTATAAATTATTTATAAAAAATTATCACTAGCTTTGGCATTGATATTCTATATGGAAAGGTCATCCTCAAGATTTTCTAAAGAAGTCTTAAGTTCATTTAGATCTATCCCATAAAGCTTGAAATGTACATATTCTTTCATAATATGATCACTTTTATTATGTACTTTGTATGATTTACTAGATATAGAATATTTGATGAAAATATTTTCATCACTTTTAGACACAAATTTTTCTAAATTATTTTTTTATTGAGAATAAATACATTACAACAAAAAACTCTAAAGTAATTAAATATTGTTTTTTTTCATTCCATAATTCATAAGGATTTTTCTTTAAAAGTGTTATAATTAAAACTATAATAATTATATATAATTTTTTATTCATGAAATATTCCCAAAAAATAGTTAAATCATACTCATTGAGAAAGGTCTAGGAAATTTCATGAAGGTTTTTATTTCTCCTTTCTACTATACCATTTTTTTGTGGGTTCCTCAGAGAAGAAAATTTATGACTATATCCTTGCTGTGAGCATAATGATTCAAAATATTGATTCTTAAACTCATATCCATGATCACTTATATTCATAATTCTAAGTCAACTATGATTCTATTATCATCTATGATATTTATAAAAACATGGCATAGCTTTGGATTTATTATCAATAAAAAATACTCTTGCATATCTTGAAAAATAATCCACTATAACATAATCATAATGTTTTTCTACTAAAATAGAGACTATAAAAGGCCCACATATTTCCCTGTGAAACAAATATATGGGTTGATAAGTTGAAACTTCTTTCTTTGGTTTAAAATATATTTCATTTTTTTTTTCTGATTTGACTAGGATTATAGAATTTGTCTGTTGAAAATTCTAATTTAGGAATATCCTTGAATAAAACTTAAAAATATAAATATCTATGTGACTTTAAATTTCAATATCCTATTATCTTATTCTAAATCCAAAATAATATTTTAAAGGCACTTAAACAATAAATATTCTAAGAAAATAAATTTTTTAAATCAACAACCTTTACAATTTTATTTATCATAACGGTAAAAACTGAATAATATTTAGAATCATAAATCTTAGAGACATTATTTTCAACCATAAAATGGTAACCCCAGCTAAAATAATTATGATATGATAATAAAATTATATTTTAATCCATCTATAAATAATAATTTGGAAATTAAAATATCACTGTAGTTACCAATTTGACCAAATCAAATTATTATTCCTTTAGTATTTTCACCAAAAGTGACATGTTCACTATCAACCATGATATGGTTCTTGAAGCTTGAGTAGTCTCCAGTAATATGTATGGAACATCCACTATCCAGATACCATAAGTTCTTACAAGAAATTTTCAATAAGGTTTCCTATAAAAATATTTAAAAACAAAAAAGATTTTGGTCCCCATATTTTCTTGGGTCCAAATATGTTAGTAAAAAACTTTAGGAATCCATAAATGATTTACTAGTTCCTATAATAAAACAATAAAATTTTAGAAATAAAAACATTTTTAGGTCCATATAAGTAAGATTTTTTTATATAATTGGTAGGACTTGAACATTGGACAAATTTATTCTTATAAATCCTTCCCTGTTCAAGTTGATAACCAATTATTGTAGTGTATTTAGGTGTGGTTTTCTTTCTTAGAATTATAGTTACGGTTTTCCAGCCATTAGTGAATATATCTATATCCTTTTTTAATTTCTCATTAGAAAATTTTATCTCATTAGTTTCTTTTATTAATTGAGCATTATTATCATTTTCTATAGAAAAAATAGTTTTACAGTGTCCATACAAAGCATGTTGCTTCCTTAAACTTTTATATTTATCTATAAATTTATTAAATATTACTGTCATTATATAATAGTGTTGAAATAAATATTCACTGAATATATTTTCAACTCTATTTTAACTATCAGAATGATTAGAAAGGTTCGTAGGAGATCTAGGAAAAATATTTTATACCTCAGATGTTTTTTTCTTAAAAAAAATAATGGACTAGTCATTTTTATCTCCTCTACTCAAGTAGAATTCACTTACACCTTCCTCTAAGGAACCCCAAGTGAATTTCATAACCTTTTTATAATTATTTACTTTTTCCTTATACCTTTTCATATATTTGGTCTCGGTACAGCTTTCTTTGATATTTCCTTATATTTTACACTCATGGAATATTATTTAATTAGTGGAATCATACTTTTCTACTCTTTTCTCCAATTTACATTGTAATCATAATTATCTTCATAGTTATCCTTTTGTAAAAAAAAATCCTTACAGAATTTATTGAATTTTCTAGTTAGGTGATCCATTTATTTATTAGTTTTTGATGGTGATTCATCATCACTAGAAAATTCAACTTTGATCATTTCTTTTAGTTTAGTGTCAGAAGTATTAAAAGGTTCAGAATTCCTCTTTAGTTCATCGTCTTCTTTTTTCACTTGTAATTTATCCTAATACATCATGATTTTTCCAATGATTTCCTTTACTGCTAGTGCATTGATGTTGTAGGATTCTCTTAGAGGAACTAAAGTCCCTCTCCTACTATCTGGTAAGCATATGATATGTCTCATCACTTATACTTTATTAGACCGAATGGACCAAAGGCATTATTTTTAATTTTATTATGGATAATACCCCTTTTAATGGTTGAAGGGGAACCCATACATGACCAGTAGGACCAAGGTACAAGGCCCGACTAACCCATAATACATGACTCGAAGGCCCAGAGGCATACCATGCCCAATGCATGACCTGCAACCCCCGCCCACTTAAACATCCCCTCCCCAGATTCTACGTCATTGATCACATAGCTCCCCACCTTGCATTACTAATCAGCTAGCATTGCCTCGTACAAAGCTGCATGGGGCTGGGTCCTGATGGCGGCTGTTATACCCTCTCATTCTTCCAATCTGGTTAGCTCTACTTCTGGTGGCTACTACTCTTGTTGCTCTGGTCCTCTTCTCGGGCCTGTTCTGTATGAACTAGGCTACTCCATGGTCTACGTGGCCCAAAGGACCTGTGGCCCAAAGGCCTTTGATGACCCGAAGGCCCTTGAGACCCGTAGGCCCAAACCGGTGGCCTGAAGGCCCAAATCAGGTTAATAGTTACAGCTGCTATAGTACTGAATAGTAACTGCTACAGTACACCCAGAAATTCTCCTCCACCCGGTTTTGAACCCGAGAGTCTTGTATGCCAAGCAGGAGCCCTTACCACTCAGGTACATGCTCATTGGCACTTGTACTTTATTAGTAATTTTTATTCCTGGTGCATGAATCATGTTGAAAATTTCATTGAACCTAAGATATATATTAGTAATGGATTCCCAAAGATTCATCTAAAATGTGTCATATTAAATATTATATGTATTTAAATGAATTTTTTTTACATTTTATGTTACTTCATGAGATATAGAAATACTATCCCAAATCTAAAAATTAGAAGGACACACATATATTCTATTAAATTCATCATTATCTAAACTACAATACAAATAATTCCTATATTTATCATTAAAATTATTTATTGCCTTAGTGTCCTCAATCCAATAATATGTATAAGTTTTTTTTCATATTTATCATTAATAACACTCCATATATCACAGCCCATACTTTCCAAATCAATTTTCATCTTGATTTTCCATTAAGAATACTTGGTTCTATTAAAATAAGATTTTAATTAGTGTTAGTTCCTAATTATCTATAATTATCTATAAAGTTAAAATTTAAAACTAATGGAAATTTAATATATTTAAAAACAACTTGATCACAGTTAAACTTATTTTTTAACCTAGCTCTGATACCAAATGTTGGTCCTATTTAAAAACTCAAGTGGGGTGAATTTAGTTTCTAAAAAATTTATATTAAAAAAATAAAACCTAAATTCAAAAATTTAATAAAAATACACAATTATCTAAAAAACTAAATTATATAATTTTATATTTCAAAAATTATCTTATAAATTAGATCAAAACACAGTTTAAAAAAGTTTAAACACTCACTTAACTTTTGAAAAAAATTTACTTGAGACAAAAAAGTGTATAAAAATTTTAAAGAAACTATTAAAGTAAAAAAAAATTATAATTTATAAAATAGAAATAGGTTTGATTTAATATAATGAAAATAGATTAGATTAGGTATAGTAAGTAAGACACAATGGAATTCTAAATAATCAGTTCAGTATTAATATAATACATAATGCCATCCACTTAAAAATCATCTGATTCTGTGAATTTTATTAATTAAGAAATTGATCCACAATCAGGATTAGGTTTTACAAATAATAGGTCATAAGGATGTCCTAGAACAGTGCCTCTTCCACAAAAATGGGATGAAAATATCTAGGTCATATAGTAACTCATCCATAATTATATGTGGGATTAAAAAAATGAGGGGGTGTGTCAAGCACTCTCTATATTAGTATAGGAGACTGTGTTTATAGAAAAATATTGAAATATAAAACATATCTCAAAATTAAATAATAAATATAAGGAGAAAGAGGTGATAGATATGAAAATGTGATGTATCTCATTATAAATGGATTTAGTTATCCAAGATTCCTTGAATTTTTCTTTGAAAATAGATTAAATAAGTTTCACAATTGGTTCAGGAAAATAGACTGTCATGAAGAGTTCTAAAAGAGTCCTCTATGTAGCATAGGTTCACAAAAATATTCCAATATTTTTCTCTATGTAATAATATTACACTCTATTTTTTCAGAAGTTCATCTTTGTCTTAAAAATAACTTCATCTATATGTAGTCGTTGGAGAAAAATCAATTAAACATTAAATACACTAACACTTAAATTAATTATTCAAAACCAGTTATATGAAATTTTAAAACACTAATCCATAATTTTAGGCATTTTAGGTTGTTTTCACTTAATACATAGTTAGTTGAGATCACGTTCAGTTGGCATGACCATTTGACATAACAACTTCGCATGGAAAATAGACATGGTTAGTTTATTTCTTTATATGGACAGTAGTTATTATTTTGGTAACTACAAAAAAATGCATGGATAGTATATGACTTTGATAAATTAGAATTACCTATCACATGGTATATTTATTTTCCATGTTGTTAATTGATTTTTAATGCATTATTGGTTATTCTTAATCACACGATAGGTTTATAACTTAGACAAATTTTTCTCATCTGAAACACATTCGGTTCCTTTATCAAGAGTTCAGATGGGGTATAATATTCAATAGGCTCCACATGGTCACTTGAGCTTCATGTACAGTTCAAATTATTCATATGGTAAGTACATCACACATATTGTAGGTTTTCATGGTAAGTTCTAGACTTAGCCAATTTCGAAAGTTTTAACAGAAAACCATTAACTAAGAGAAAATATTAAATTCATTAATAACATTATAAGCATGATTTGAGATCATTAAAATAAGGAGCTATTAGGACAATCCAATATTTTTTATCTCTTCTTTCATATTTACCTAAATTTTATTATCTGATTTGGATTGGATGTTAAACATATGGATTGGTCATTTCGAACATTCTGGTGGAAATCTCATTGTGATTTAACTCTGATTTATGGGATAAATAATTCCCATTACTTTTATATAATACTCTATCACTTATGTCCAACCCATGGTGATTAAAAATACCCCTTGGGTCAGTGGAAATCTAGTTCAGTTTATAGTTCAAGAGAGATCCTGGGCTAGGTTACTTTAATCTAGATAAAAATTTCCTTTGTCAGATGATCAATCTAAATAATAATGTTTTATCATAAAATTATTCTAAATCCAAAATATTTGACATCTTCTCAATGAGGATTCTTGAAACTAAACTAAAGGGATTAGATATATTCCATGAATCAGATGTTATTGTATACGAAAATTCAAATAGTCAAGGTCATGGAAAAATTTATAATTTACAAGTTCAAGTTTGGGTTAATAATCATGCTCAAGGTGTTCATAATAATATATCAAATGAAATAGTAAAGCAAACCACCCTATATGGTTATGTAATGAAGAAAAACTTATAAAAATAAAAATATGTAGTTAAATTTTTTTCAGTGAGGCATGAATGGGACAGGTCTTGTATTTGTTGTACACCAAGAGAAATTTTTAATATTTTTTAATGAATGTTGAAAGGAAAATATAAATTTATTTAATCACGCTTTCCTGGTCATTACATGGATCATTTTAGGAGTATAATATAATTTTATAACATATATTTCTCTATAAACCTTTCACTTGTTAATCATGTTGATAAAATGTAAATTTTCAAAAATGTGACAATCTATGATTTTTTATTATTTTAATAGATATCGTATCATTTATGTTTTTCTCTATTTTACATTATACAAAAATTTAATTTAATTATAAATTAATAAATTTAATCACTCTATTTGGATTTATTCTCAAATTAAATACATTGGTTTTATTAAAAGATCTACAATAACATATGATACATAAAAATAAGAAATATTTAATTAGTAATAAAATGGGGAGTGGTAATGTAAGTACCTTAATCATTAGTGTAAAATTAATCATATATTCTATAATAGAGAATATATCCCTACCGAATAGTATAAAAATAATAACAAATAATGTTTTCTTTTCTTCCATGTCATAATGAAATTTTTTATCATTCAAGGAAATTCATAAAAATGAGTAACATATTGAGCCTATAGAGGAGCAGGTATCGGATATATTTATATCAAAATAATTAATAATGTAAAATTTTATATTCAGAAAAAATATTTTAAGGATTCATTTTGGTTTACACATTAGGAATACGAGCATAGTAAAATTTATTATAGTTAACTAAAATATAACTGACATAGATATATGAATTATATATCATGATAATTTTAGATATATTTTATAAATTATGATGAAAAAGATTATTAAATCTACACATGGGAATACATTAGGTGATAAAAGATTTATCATACCTATTTATTTCTTAATATCTACATATTCTTAATAAAAACTAATTATAATACTATCATCGTCAAAAATTGGGATTGGATCTTATATATTCATTGAAATAATTCATGATTATATATGTGGTCTAATATTTCCATCATGTGGAACATTTTTTTATTTCATGATCATGATTGATAGAATTACTTGATCATCCTATGTGTTCTTATTATCAACTCACAATAAATCATTACTGAGACTACTTTACCAAATAATTAGATTAATAGAAATAATCTTTAGAATACTCAATTAAGCATACTCAACTTGATTATGTTGTGGAATATGTGTCATATTAATTTAATTATTATTATTTTCAATTATAATCAGGGTTTAACATCTTTTTTATGTTAAAACTCAAAATGGTCTAGCTAGCTCATTTATATAGTGTCTATAACTTATCTTTGGACTATTAATCTACAAAACAAAATTTCCCAGTTTGGTAGGGGAATATGTATTTTTTCAAGAAATTTCATTGTTTTAAATAATACCATCATAGTATCATGAATATTACCCTTTATAATTAACTTGTGTTAATTAACTTTAAAATCACATTTACGAAACATTAGTTGTGTTTTATATGGGTTTTTACACCCCCGTAATGAATAAAATTCATCCCCAAATAAGGTTGGGATTTTATTTTGAATTTTAATCTCATTATATTATACAATACCTTGAAATTAATCCTTGGCATGTATTTTCAAGAATTTATTATGATTTTATTTTGAAAAAAAATCATTTATTAATGAGGGGTAAAAAATTAACATCAAAGGAAATATCATAGAAAATTTCATCATTATTATAACTTGATCCCAAATAGAATGATTCATATAGATGTTTAAAAAGTCATAAATTTAAATAATTTACAAAATTAATTTCTTAATTCATTTACTAATTCCAAATGGGTTATAAAATCTCACATTCCTAGTGTAAATGTACCAACAAAAATAGATATCCCAAAAATAAAATATCATAGTGTCATCATTATTATTAGAAAGGAAATCAGCCCATATTTATTAAAAATATAAATTAACCTAAGAAAAAAATAAATCTATTTGATTATAACTTTCCGCAAGAAAAAATATACCTAAATTACTTGATTGTGATCAAAATAATTTTCCATATACTTTACTAAACTCTGTGAAATATTTTTACTAATTGGAGACCATTATTGATTAAACATTTTCTTATAATATAAAACTTTATGTCCTTAATGAGGATCAATAACCAAAATTAGTTACTAAATTTAATGATTTTTCTTATTTGGAGGCATGGAAAATTAAAGTCTATTCCAAATTACATCAACTGGAGAAAAATGAGGTTTCCTTATCAATTATTAAAAGCTCTATTTGGATTAAACATATTGATTATATAAGATTATTTTATGGAAAAATATATTAAATGATTGAAGTTAGGGATTATAAATCGTGAATATTTTCATGATTATTTTCAAAATGAAAAGAGTTTTTATTATTATGAAATATATTCTCCTATAATTGATGTTATCTCTTTTCATAACATCATAAATTTTTTTATTTGTGGACAACATTAATTAATTTTGATTGAGGTTGTGATTTCTTGTATATATGGAATCATTAATAACGTTGTTTAAATAAAAAACCTAATATTGTTTGAAATTATTTTAGCATGTTTAGAAACTCATGATAATTATAGTATTAAATAAAAAATAATAATTACATGGTTTAAAGTAGTAGGGGCTTGTGTAGAATAACCATATTAGTTGGTAGTTCAAAAAATATTATAAAATGACCCATTTTTCCTATGTGTTTTCATAAAGAGGAATAGATCTGAATTTGTTACCATTTTAGGATATGGTGATGATTTGAAAATTATTAATACTCAAAACAAGGTTTCTAATACATTATACTATTCCAAGAAACAATTTAAAATAAAAGAATTTGGAATGGAAAAGTTCTTCCTTAGATTATATATTGAATATGGGGAAGATGAATTTATTTCATTAGTCAAGATATATTAGAAAATTTCTAAAAAAATTATAAAAAAATTACTTACATTAATTATAGTTATTTTTTAATGATATTATGATATATATAATGATTCTTTTCAGCCATGGGATGGGGATAAAAAATGTTTTCAAAAATCTAAGTAATAATTTTTTGGAATTTTATTTTTCTAAAGGTTGTCCAAAATACTTAAAGAAAACTCAAATATTAATTATAAATTCATTATAATTATTTTCATGATGTTTAAATGATTTTTAGATTATTTTTGTTTAAAAAACCAAAACCGCACTATGTTTTGGGACATTACACCATGGTTTTACTCTAATATTTGGAAAATTGTTAGAGATAAATTGGTAGCTCCTACAGAAGTGTCTAATGATCTTAATATCCAATATGACTCAAAATCATATGGTAGTTGATCTCATGGTTATTATATGAGTTTCAAAAATTGGAAAACATAGAAAATTACATTAATCTCGTAAATTGTTTTAATGATGGAAAGAAAAATATTTCATTGTTTAAATGACATTTTCTATTATGGTCATAGAAATATATTGATGACAAAATTTATAGACATTTGTTTCTATAAGGAGATAAAACACATCATTCTTATAATTTTGTTTTATGAAAAAAATGAGTAGGATCTTATTTTTTATTGGATAAGGATAGTTATTTTTTCCTAAAGAGAGTATTTGAAATATCATGATAGAGCAACATTATTGAATAAAGGAAACCAAATCATAGTTGTTGGTAAATATAAAATTCAAAAAATTAAAATAACTAAATTTTTAAGTATATGGTGATTTTTAAACTATTGTTTTAATAGTTGAATAATTGGCCAAAAAATCACTTCATGGTTTTAGTATTCATATCAAAATTTAGTAGACTATATATTTTTTCAAAATTAATAATTAATTCAAATATTTAATGATATTTATTTTATTTGAGATATATCCACTTAGTTTTCAAAGATTTTTAGGGATGGTTTTTTACCTACATTTAAAGATAGAGTAAAGATTTGACTTAAGGGGATGATATAACATCCCATGTTACTGTAATTTTATTTATCTAAAATTAGTTTTGGGTAATTAAAATTTTTAAAGGGTTCATGATGAAATTTTAAAATTTATGAAATTTTATGGTTGTTGCCTGTTTTTTGAAAAGTTAGTAGTAATCATTCGGTAACCATGTGATATTTTTTGTAGTTTTAATATAGCGCTTTTACATGGTTAGCACATGGTATATGAAACCATGTATCCTAATTGTGTAGTGTCTAGTCAGTGATTCATGGTTTGGACACTATTTTCCAAACCGTGTGGGAAACTGGTAAGGGATACCCTTTTTATAAAAATTATTTAAGTTTAAAAAATATAAAAAGGGGGTATTAAAAAACCCATCCTTCCATCTCTCCCTCTCATGTCTCTCTCCTACACCACCTACCCAATTTGCATGATCCCTAGTTGGTAGGAACCCTGTGTTTTCACCTCCTCTCCATTCTTCTCACTCTCACATTGCCCAACCCAAATTCCCAAAGAGGAGAACCTCCTCCCCTCTCTCTCTCTTTCTTTAACATGATGATGAAACACTTAGGAGGGTTTCCTCTTGTCTTCCTCAAATTTAAATTCATTTATCGATCAATTTTCAAGAAAACACCTAGGTAACTACCCCCTCTCTTCATCCTCTCTTCTTATTTCCCCCTACACTTAATTTTTTCCACTTTTTCCCTATTGTAAACAATACTGATACTATAGATGAAATTAGGGTTTAATATGGTTATTAAACTAGTATTTTGACTGTTTAGGTTTTTTTGAGGCACTTTATTTCTTGTTTGTGGATTTTTCTCCGAATTCATTGCATTCTGAGTTATGGAAACTCAATTACTGTAAATATGAAGTATGTGATATTGTGATATTTTCATAATTTTTCATGTCATTTCATGCTTTATAAGTTATTTTTTATTATCTATTAAACTAAATTAACATGTGTTGGTGGTTATAATTTTTTATAAATGATGAACATGTATGATTATATGGAATATTGGTGTTCTCAACTACTTCAAAGTTTTAATAAGGTGTTTGGAATTCTAATTTATTTCAAATATATTATAGCAGTTCATTTGAAATAGAAATGGTTTTCTAAATAGGTTTTAATCTAGTTTGGGTCAAATAAATGGGAAATGGAATTTTAATTTTCTTAAATGATATTTTTTTAAATTACTCCAAGTATGGTTTTCAATTAAGTAGTTTTAAATCAATATTTATAGTGGATTTCAATAAATTATAAATGACTCGACATTACAAGTATGTTATCTAGATTTCAAGTTTTTTT
Organism: Viscum album; assembly: GCA_963277665.1. NCBI lineage: Eukaryota > Viridiplantae > Streptophyta > Magnoliopsida > Santalales > Viscaceae > Viscum > Viscum album. The sequence goes on along the minus strand of OY728120.1, from coordinate 251,686,069 downwards.
CCTTTAAATAGTTTTTGTGTCTTTGGAGTGCATTGAACCCTAGTATACCCTCATATGTAAGATCCATACCCTTTGAAGAGGTATGTTTTTGTTTTAATTTTTTTAAGCCCCTTTTAACATGGTTAATGTAATGCCTCATGGGAGTATGGAGGTTCTCAGAAGTTTTTTGGGGGTTCAGGACATGGAAAATGTGGAAAGAGGGACATATAGTGAATGGTGTATGACTCTCACATGGTTAGTACTAACTGTACACCCTAACCGTGTTATATGGATAATAGGGAAGTAGGTTTGTATACCATACAAGGGGTGTCCTGGAAACCATATGAGGTGGACATATCCATTCACATGGCTTATTAATGGTTTGTAAAATTGTGTTGGTGTCTTAGAAAACCATGTGACATGATTTATAGATATATTAGGCTTTATGGTTGGTGTATGGCTTGGAAAACCATGCAGTCTAACCATGCACCTCATTATAAGTGGTAAAATTGAAATTTTCCTCTCTTGAATTTTAAACAATTTCACTCAATTTTCTTCCTAATTTCTCCTCCAATAGGCTAGGTGAAGCCCAATAGCTCCCAAATATTCCAACGATAATTCATCTTAGATTCTAGGGAATTTTAGGTTCTATTTATTAATATTTGAAGCCTCAGGTAAGTCTCTGACTCTATTTCCATCTATTTTATGAAATAAACACTACTTGGCTATTTATTTTCTTCCAAATCTCATGAGCCCTATTTCCTGTAAGTGCTTTTATATTTTGGGACTATTTTCTCTTGAAACAAGGGATGAATTTGGATGGGTGATTTTCTATAAGATTGAGGTAGGTGGTCTAAAATCTATTTCCCATAGTCTTGATTTTGTTCTTGTGCATGTGGTGTTTTCTATTGCACTAACAAGTAGAATAATTTTTCCTTTTTATGAATAATGTATTGGGAATTTGAATTTTATATTAGACCCATCATGGATATAATCTGGCCTATTGGTGACTATGAGACCAGGAAGGTCACCCAAGGGGAGTGTCAATCCCTTGAAAATGGTGAAATTCTTTTCATATGGTAGAATTTTGGGTTTATGAGTTTACGCTGGTTAGTATTGTTGTTTTAATTTTTCGGAATAAAATTTATTATGACATGATAAAGGGATGAAATGATAAATGGTTAAAAAGGGTTTGTTTTAAATAAATGATGAAATGGCCTAAAATGTGAAATGGGGATAAAGGATTTTTGTAAACAAGACCTTAATTAATAATGAGAAATAGTTAATTAAAAAGGTGTTCCCTTATTATATTGATATTATTAAAGGAAAAGTATGTTGAAACATGAATGGTGGTTCATAATGGAATGGTTTAGGGATTATGTACATGATATTCCACAACTTTGGAATGGAAATGATGGAAATAATGCTCCACATCATTGAAATAGAAATTGTTAAAATGATGCTTCACACACATGGCTAATGATGATGGGAATGACATATCATATACTTATTTTATGATGCCTAGACATGATTCTCGGTATCCTTGATTTAATATGTGGACATGGCACTCCTTATTCTGGGATAGGGTGTCAGCATTAAAATCTGGGCACTAATGGAATTTGATTGGATTACATATTTGGACTGACATTCCTTAGTGACTATAATTTAAATGATGTATGAACATCCCCCTTGAAATAATTTAGTTAATCCCTACAATATACATTTCAGACTCCCATCATGTTCCTAAGCATATTTAGTTAGTCGAGTTTCAAAATGGAACCTTAGATCCTAAGTGGTTAATTGGAAAATGTTAAATTATGGATCCTATTTTACATTTATTTTATTTTTTATTATTCATTTTACATCTTCATACACTATTAATAAAGTGGATATTTCTTTAGACACCATTAGTTTTATCCTATTGAGTTTTAATCACACCCTTTTCGGGCCACCATTGGTACCTGAGAAGATTTCATGGTTGCAAATCTGGATAAGGGAAAAGGCCCAATGTAGATGGCTGATTTGGAATTTAGTATGGAACATGGATGAAGGGAATGGAATGATTTCAAGAATCATTTTATAGATTTTCAGAGTGTCTTTATTTTGGGTTTTCCTTTGACACTTGAAACCACTCTGACTTTTCATGCTTACTATACTAATTTGTGGGAATTTACTAGTTTTGGGAATTTGTTAGGTGATATATGGTTTTTTATCATTATAAATTTGGTTTTTTTTATTTGATTTTTTTTATTTTATTACTCTAGTGAAGATGTTATAGTCTCCCCACATACCTTATGAGGCCCCTACTTCTAGTCAATAGCCTCTGGCGTATGGGGAGGTACACCTCATGTCATTTTCTAAACTGGTTTAAGGAACCAGTTTTGTGGAACCCAATGTGGAAAATTACAAAGTGGTACCAGTGGGAGTTTTTTATTTGTTTATTTAATATTTAAGAAAGTTAAAAATAGACTTGTATATGTTATTTCTTTTTAATGATCTTGTTCATGGGAGTAGCTAACCCATATATGGGGGGAACCCAATTTTCCAAGGGTGGTATTTTAGTTCTTGATGTTTTCTTGTTATAGTTGAATATTACTTCACCTTGGGTGGATAACATACTATGTTTCATTAATATTATTATTTTTTCCTTTTTGGATAGTATGGCATGATATTTGAGTATGTATACATCATTTTAGTCACTTACGAATTTATGTGACATGTGAATATTAGGCACAGATAGGAAATAATGTGGTGGTGTGTTTCTTGGAATAGAATAATTGGGTTATGGGAAATGAAAATGGCATTCTATTTTTTATGGATTTAAATAAATATGAAAAATAATGAAGTTATAATTATTTTAAATTGAAAGATGTTATAAAACTTGTTAAAATTATATCAAATGAAAAGTTTGAAATTTGAAAGTTTGGTTTACCCAGAGTTAGCCATGGCCCAAGATAGGGAGGTTTGAGGGTGGTGATGGTGATACAGCTATAACTGTAGGTGTGGTGTCTGTAAAGTGGGTTGTTTATTTCTAGTTGTGACCCCTCTATTATGTAATTGTGAAATTTCATGTTATTTTCCATAAAATATTTTTTTGAAATTTTATAGGTATTACACAATGATGATGTTTAATAATAGGGTGACATGAGGCAGTTGCTGAGAATTCACATTCGGTAGTGAATCTAGAACCCCCATTGGTTCCATGTGATAGGGAAGAAGATCAATTCTGCTAGAATTTCACTTACTTTATGAATTTCAAGGAGAGAGACCCAAGTTCTGATATGCCATGTATGTTTGATCTAATAAGGGAGTTAAAGCTATAGTATCCAATTACTTTTTTCAATGAGTGTAGACCTGAGGTAGATATGTTCTGGATTGAACCAATCTAGAAAATTCTCAATCACTTGGAAACTCTGAAATACTGGTTTAACATAGTAAATTACATTTTTTGAGGACCATTGAAACCCTGGTGGTATATTTATGATCAATATGATTAGTTAGAGGGTATGACTGAGAATTATTTAAAAGATAATTTCTTATATAATTTCTACCTACAGACTCTGGGGAAAGAGAAAGTCATAGAGTTTAGGTGTTTGACCTTGGGGGAATATATGAGTGATGGATTATTCTGGTCACTTCAACCAATTATAGTTCTTTGTCTTAGAAAATGTTAGATATGAGATAGATATTGAAAAATGTTTTCAATATGGACTTTGATATAAGCTTAAGTCCCATTTTAATATCTTATGTTTTAATAAGTATGTTTTCATGGTGAATCAGGCTCCCATTTTTAGGGGAACCTAAATGATATTTATAATGGTGTATAGGTGGGGTTTTATATGTGGCCTGGTGGTATTAATTCCAAGGGTATGAAGTATTTTTATCAGAACAATTTCGAAATTAGTGGCAAGTGGAGTATCCAGGGGGAGGATCATCCTCTCAATGAAGTGGTTTAGTGATTTTCTATCATTTTGGAATGTTTGTTCACATACACAGATAGTGTCTCTAACCACCAGTGGAGTGTCTAGATTGTACTAGGATGGGGTATATACAGAGGTTCTATAGGGACCCCTGACATATGGGTAGTGATGGAGGATTTAGGCTAACATAGAGAATTGGGAGGGGATATTCTACCATGTATTAATATGGATGTAGGAGTTCTATTGGTCACATCTGTTGGGGTGGAGGACATGGTACTTTAGGATAAGAGAATTTATTTTAGTTGTTCGGTGAAACACATGGGACTTGAAAAATATCCTAGTGTGTAGGTACATGTCAACTTCATGCATATCATCCTATAACCATTAGTAGCGATCTTGGACCATTGAATATCTAAGGTACAATTATTATGTCTTCTATTCTTACAAGTACTATTTTGGTACAATAAATTTTCATTCTTTATATCTAATCATTTATGGATAGTTTGGATTTAGAAATGGAGTTTATATATGGGGTTATATATATCAACACGTCATTAGGGGTTCGATTGAAGGGTGTTTGTCATTGTAATGAGTGCACCCTTGTGATTTGTGGTTATCATCTCCTTTGGAACCTTTTCATTATTGATATGTCAAGTTTTGACCTAATACTAGGAATGTATTGGTTAGTTTCATATTATGATCAAATTGAATATTACCATTGAAGAGTAATGTTCGCATCTCCTAAAGGTGATGTTTATGTTCATCGTGGAGAGTGGGATATCAGGGAAGATCATGTAGGGACATTTCATTATAAATTGGTAGATATTATAGCTTAGGTTGCGATCAATATAATTTTGGATGAGTGGATAGATCATGAATAATTTCCTCTTATAGTGTATCAGTTTCAGGATGTGTTTCATAAGGATTTTTCATGGTTGAAACCTTAGAGGTGAATTGAGTTTACAATTGAGTTTGATCATGTGGATGAGTAAATATCCATTCCACCTTATATAATGGAACTAATGAAGCTTGAAGAGATTAATTATTAGATGGAATAATTTAAAGTTAAAGGATTGATCCATCCAGGCATGTCACCTTGCGGTTATTTGGTCTTTTTTTTCAAGAAGGCTGGTGAGGGATTGTGTTTACGTTTTAATTACTAGAAACTAAACCAGATTATGATTAAGAATGGGTATCATATTCCAGGTATTGATGATCTATTTGAATGGATGTGGGGTGAATGTATATTCTCAATGATTGATTTGAGATCTAGGTATCATCAGTAGGGGGTGATACCTTCCAATATACCATGGACTACTTTTAGAAGCATGTATGGCCTCTGTGTGTTGATTGTGATGTCATTTTGGAAAAATAACACACATGATGAAATGAATATTTCACCAGTACATGGACTGGTTTATGGTTGTTTTTATTGACGAAATCTTAGTGTATCCCAGACTCATGATGATCATTTCAAAAAACATGGCATCATCTTGAGTATTCTGAGAGAACATCAGTTATATGCCAAACTATCTAAGTGTCATTTTTTAACTCAAAAGGTACACATATTGGGCCACATAATCTCAGAGGAAGGTGTCTCAGTTGACCACGAGAAGGCCCAAGTTGTTGTTTCATGGGAATAACACAATAATTTTTTTGATATTTGGGTCTTTTGGGTTTTTTGGGATACTACCAATGGTTCATAAAATACTTTTCTTACTTAGAGACACAACACTCAGGCTTGGACAATAAGGGTATAAATTTTGAGTGGTATGAGGCAAGTGAGAGTTCCATTTAGGAACTAAATATGAATTTTACCAGTATAATAATTTGAATCCTACCTAAAATGGTTGGGTAGTATACCTTATATAGGGATTCATCAGGGATAGAACTTGGGGCAGTGTTTATGTAAGGAGATTGGGTTATGGAATACAGATCATGATAGTGGAGGCCATGTGAATATAATTATCCTACAAACAATCTCAAGTTCTCCTCAATGTTTAATCCATAACATTTTGGTGTAATTAACTTTTACTTGAGACATTTATTATTTATAATGATCATAATAGACTCAAAAATGTCTTTTCTCAATATTATTTAAATCTAAAGTAGTGGATATGGGTTGAGTATATGAAATATTTTAATTTTGATCTATCTTATACATCGGGAAAAGGAAACAATTTTGATGGTTACGTGGGTTGAATGATATTCAATCAAGAGGATAAAGAGTCTTCTTTTGAGTAGAAAATTATGGAATTTCTCATGGAGATTCATATAGGTGTTTAGGAGAAGTAGGAATAGATGACCCTTGTGTCATTATCCCTTAATATCACACTTTTGATCTAGATCAGCAGAAGGTTCTATGAGGATCTGGAGTGTCTGGAATTGAGTAAAATCCTTTATGGTGGGAAGATACCTCCTAGTTGGACTATTAATGATGATGAGATTACCCAAATTCATGGTTGCATTGTAGGTCCTACTTGTATTCAGGAGGATTTGATACATGTGTTTCATGCTTCAAAGTGGGTGGCGCACCCAACCAAAATGTACCATGATCTTCGTAGAAAATTTTTATGGCAATGAATGAAGAAGGAGATCACAAGTTTTGTGATGTGATGATATACTTATTATCAGGTGATAGCTGAGCATCATCATCCTTTTATTCTATTATAGCTATTTCCCATTCTTGAATGGAAGTGGTATTAGGTTACTATGGATTTTGTAGTAGTTTTTTTAGGACTCCTTGGAAGAATGATGTGATGTGGGTAGTTGTGGATCAGTTGACAAAGTTACCCCATTTCTTACCAATCTGTAGAATTTAACAATCAATTATTTGGGTTACATGTATATTCTAGAGATAGTATATTCAAATATGGTTCCTCATAGTATCATTTAGTTTCATGATCCGTGTTTTACCTAATTCTTATAGAAAGTCTTGTAGAGGGTGCAGGGTACTCAAGTGCTTTGGAGTACATCTTTTCACCTATATAAGGATAGGAAATTAAAATGTACTAACCAAGTGTTAGAGAAAATATTGAGAGCTTGTGTTCAATATTTTGGTGGATCTTGGGAAAAGAACCTATAACTTGATGGGTTCACATATAATAACAGGTATCAGGAAACTATTCTGATGGCACCATATAATGAACTATATGGTAGGCCATGTTGATCACATTTTTGTTAGATGGAAGAGGGAGAATAATAGTTATTAAGGACAATTCCTATTCAATATACATCAAATAATTTTTAGTTAATCCAAAAATATATGTCAATGGCCTAGGGTAGATAGAAGTTATACACTAAATAATGTTATAGACATCTTGAGTTTATCGTGGGTGAACATGTGTTACTTAGAGGGTCACTAAGATTGATAAATATCGATGGATTCATAAATTGGGAAAGTTATCACCTAAATATTTTGGTCCATTTGATATTGTAGAGAGGATTGTATAGGTATCATATTAGTTGGATCTTCCACAACAATATAGTGATATGCCTGAAATTTTTCAGGTGTCACGGCATCAGAAATATGACCCCAACCCTTATGATGAGATCAATGATGATGATGTCGGTCTTGAGGATGATTTTTTTCAGGAGAATATGATTTTTATTTTCCCTCATGGTGATAAAACTCATCAGGTTAATATTGTTTCTTTGGTCTAAGTGTTGTGGTGTCATGAACATGTTTAGGAGGAAACATTGAAGAGGGAAGTTGATATGCATTCCTAGTGTTCTGACCTTTTTACCTTGGAGGCTTCATCAAGCTTAGGAGAGAATCTAAAGTAGGAGATTTTATATTGTGGGGATGTTGTAATATCTCAACCCTTTTATGAGGTACGTATTTGTTTTAATTTTGATTAAACCCCATTTAAAATGGTTAATTGAATGCCTCCCTCGAGTAGGGAGGTTCTTAAGAGTGTCATGGGGGTTTAGGACATGGAAATAGTGTAAATAGGGTCATATTTTGCATGGTGCATGGTTGGAATGTGGTTATTAAAAATTTTCATTAAGACCATGTGGAATGGATAAGGTGGAAGCATTATTTTTAAACCTTTCAAGGGGTTCCATGGAAACTGTATGACTCTAGATAGACTCATTCAGATATCTTCCACATGGTTTTTCAAACCATTCGGATGCCCGATAAAACCATGTGACTTAGTATCCTCATGGAAAGAGGAGGCCGCACGATTGACATGCGGTTTGGAAAACTATGCAGCCTAACCATGCACTACATTAAAAGTGATAAATTTACAATTTTTTATCTTGATCTTTATAGGATTTAACCTGATTTTCCAATACATTTCTTCCCCAATAGCCTAGGGTGAGAGCCATTAAATATTTACTATTATAAGGAACATTCTCTTTTTTTATAGGGAACATGAGGTGTCATTTACTATTATTAAAATCCCCATGTATAGATGTGAATCTGTTCCTTCTATTTTCTAGAATAATCACATCATGGTTATTTCTCTTCTTCTAAATATAATGATACTTATTTCTAGGAAGTGATTTCTTTTCTATTTGGGGTTGTTTTTACTTTAATCAAAGTTTACAGTTAGATGAGTGGTTGTATTTGAGAATAAGGTAGGTGGTATACAAGATATTTCCCATATTCTTTAATTTTTTCTTATGTATACAATGTGTATTATTGTGATAACATGATTCTAAATTGTTCCTTTTTTTAAGAATTATGGACTGATCCTTTAAATGATATGTTAGACCTCTCACAGATCTTTTCAGGCCCATTGATGACTATGAGAACAAGATTAAGGCCACTCAAGGGGTGTGTCAAACCCTTGAAAATTTTAAAATGGGTTATATATAGTATAATTAAGAGTTTATTAAATTAGGCTTGTTTTTCTTGTTGTTTAACTTGTTTTAGAATTAAATTTCTTATGGTATGATAAAGGGATGAAATAATAAATGGTTAAAATGGGTTGTTTTAAATAAATGATGAAATTTTCTAAAATGTTAAATGGGTATAAATAATTTGGGTAAATTAGACCTTGGTGAATAATGAAAAAAATTTAATTAAAAAATTTCACCCTTGATATATTGATATGTTGAAAATTCTAGTATGTCAAATTGTTAATGGTGTAAAATGATAGAATGGTTTAGGTATTATGGACATAATGCTCCTCATCTCTGGAATGGAAATTATGTTCATGATTCTCCACATATCTGGAATTGAAATGGTGGACATGATGCTCTAAATCTATGGGTAGGGATGATGGACATGACATCTCATATCCTTATTTTAGGATGGATAGACATGATTCTCAGCATCCTTGATTTTAAATATAGTCATGAAGCTCCTTATTCTTGGACAGGGTATAGGCATGACGATATGAGAACTAATGAAATTTCATTTTTGTATGTATTTAGACAGAAATTACTTGTTTATTAGAACTAAAAACTATTAATGAACACCCCTCTTGTATTAGTGTGATTAACCACTATTGTACATGTTTTCGACTCCTAGAATGGGCCACAAATTATTTTTAGTTAGTTAGGTGTCAGAATAGAAACCAATATCATTATAGGCTAATTAGAAACTATTTAATTTTGGAACCTATTTTACATTTATTACCTGTTTTATTACTCATTTTACATCTTCATACACTATTATTATACTGTATATTTCTCTCGACTTCATTGGTGGTGGTGTACTAATCTTTAGTCACACCATGATCGAGACGTCATTGGTACCTGAGAAGATTTCATGGTTACAGGTATGGATAAGGGAAAAGACCCTATGATGGATGAATGATTTTGGATTAATTATAGAGTATAAATGAGGGGACAATGCTGATTTCATGACTCATTTTGGGGATTTTTATGGTGTCTTTATTTTGGGTTTACCTTTGGCACTTGACACCACTATGACATGGCATGTTTTCTATATTGTTTTGTGGACATTTACCTAGTTTTGGGAATTGATTAGTGTATTCTTATTGATCATTATTAATTTTATTATTGTTTTCTTTTATTTATACTACTTTATTATACATGTAAAGATGGTATAGTCTTCCCTTGTACCGTATTATACCCCCATTTCTAGTTATCTACCTCTGGTATATGGGAAGGCACACATAAGTTCATGTGGTAAGCAAGCTTGGGGAACCATTTTAGTGGAACCTGGGCGGGGATGTTACATTATATGAATTGATTTTGATTATTTCCCTTAATTGGAATATCTTATAATTTTAATATTAATGATGTGCTAAAAGGGGTTATTTCTCTAAAGGATGTTTAGGGTGATGGAGGGGTATTGATTATGATTTTTTGTGATCATGAATTGATTATTTTCTCACTTATTATTACTTATTTTAATGAGATACCTAGGGTAGGATAGTCTCCAACATTTATACTACACTATATGGAACACACATCATGAGTTTCCCTTAGACCATAAAATATGTCTAGTAGGGTGTGTTCCCCAATGATATTTGTGTAGTCTAGTTGGGAGATTGTGTGATTTAAGACAAAAAACATATCAAATGTTGGTCCAGTGATTTATTAAATTATAGAATCATTTCACCTTAGGAACTAGTGTGCCTCCCGTGATATTAAAAAATATTAAATTAAGGATTATTTATAATATATTGTATCCTCTATATTGATTGGCCCATGATTCCATGGTTGGTTTTGTTTATCTATCTTCTACATTATACTTGATATCAAGGCACCTTGTGGATTTTAATTTTTACTTCTATGCTTGGTTGTTTTATTAAACGTTATTTTTAATTGTTTTTATACTAATTTTTTTTAAAAAATGGATATAAAATGGTTTCTTGATAAATAAATAAAAGTTTTAAAGAAACATTTTGAATTGATTGTTTTTTTTAAAGAAAAGAATAAAATGACAATTTTAAAATGTTTATGAATTTATATTGGATTATATATACTCATTAAATAGAAAACTAATTTTCTAATTATATTTCAAACTTAAATAGGAGAAAATTAATTTATAAGAAATTGCACAAACTCATTAGTGGGATCCTACTAGACTAATTTTTTTTCACTGGTTTTTTTTATCCGAGGTGTTACTTCTGGTGGCCTAAATTGAATTATCCACTCTCACAACTAGTATAGTGTATGTATGGGGTAAATCCCTAGGGATATTTAAAGTTTTCTTTACTTCAAGAAATGATTAATTAAATGAATTTTTTTTCAATTTAGAGTAAATATTTGAGGGTTATGATATTTGTCTCATATGTTTGATGATTCACTTTCTAAATTATTATATGTTTTACTAAAAACAAGAAGATGTTGAAATTGTTTTTAAAAATCAATAGACAAAATGCATCAGGGATGTCGATTGTTATTAAGATCACCAAAAAAATGATTAAATTATCATGTTTTTTTGTTCATAATAACTCGCATCTCTAGGATTCAAATTTAATGTAACTCCCTTGCTCTAGTGAGTACTTATTAAGTTAATAGAAATAAACGTCTTTGTTTAAGAATTGGTTTTTATAATTTTTCCTGAAAAAAAACCATTTTGTGATGACTATTGCACCAAATAGTATTGGGATTACTTGTTGTAATCCCCCTAGAGATACCTAGAATCTTTTTTCTTGATCTGATTTGGAGTTCTAGAAAGAGAAATAAAGGAATCGTATGGGAATTATGAGAGATAAAATAAACTAACAAAAACACAATAAGAGGATTCAATTACCAAATAATATTTATTACCCACAACTCCAACACATAAAAGGAATTAGCTTCTCATTTAATAAATGATGAAAAACAATCTCGTTTTACCTATTATGTTCATCACATCTGAGAAATAAAGGAAATATTCCAAGGAACCATAAGTGAATACTCTCTAAAAAGTTCCTATAATGAGTTTCAATCCCTCTTCTTATAATACAGGTTCCTCCTAGATGATTCTCCCCCTCCAAAATAGTCTAGGGATTATTAATTGGCTGACACCCAATTTCCAGAAGTGGTTAGGGGTCATAATCCTGATTCAAATGGTGGTGAGGGAGGTAGATAGAAAGTAGGTGGCTGCCTATTGATTGTCTCGCAGTTTAGGTGCATAGTTAGTTTAACTATTTTCCAACCATGCTTAAGGATTCGTCTTATGGATTTGAGGCACGTGGTTTACTGTTTTGTCCTGCATGGTTTGGTTATCCATGCGAAGACCGTGAAAAAAGACATTTCCTCCTTACAACCATACGTCACATAGTTTCCTAGAGAATTTTTAGTGTTTTCTTAACTATTTGAAGGGCACGCAGCTAGTTTTATTTTAAGGCTCTTGGGAGAACACAGTTATCTAGGATGGGATTCATGGTTTAGGTGACTTAGTAGTAACTTTTCACCCTATAAAAGGGTCTAAAAGCCTATTATTTCCATCTTAATTTCCCGATTCATGCCAAATATTATTCTTCCTTCCTTTGATGACTAAATCACACCTATCAAGATGTGTTTATCTTGTCAAAACATGAAAATTTATCCAAAAAACCATTTTCAGTATGCTTCAAAGAATATAAATTCCATATGCACAAAATTGCATCACTCACACCCTTCATATACCACTTTTTGAATGTAGTTAATTGTATTATTTTCAAGTGAATTGTCTCTCTTTTTTTTGGTATTACCATTTAAACTATCATTGTTTGGTATTTTTTTCCTTTTATTTTGTTTAAATTTAAAAATTTGACTAGTTTTTATTTCATTTCATTAATGGATGTTTTTAATGTATGTGGCATTATGGATATTGAATGTAGGTGTTGTTTTGTGTGATTTGAAGGTGATATGAGATATATATTTATATCATTATCATTGATTTTTATTTTCTAATCAGATATAGTTGAGTATTATTTATTTTACACTTCATACTTGATTTAGTTTCTTTCATTTTTAATATATATTTATTGAGGTTGAAATTATTCCCTTTTATATACTTTGTCGATACATTGGGGTTTGTTTCCTCCCCTGGGTGATTGGGAACACACTTCGGGCATTGTTGTGAGATGGTTCAAGTGCTCAATTCAGAGGTTATCTTGGTTGGTTCCTAATTAATTATATCAGATTCCCCTATCATTATTTAGGGTGTTTTTGGGAATTATGGAGACAAAGATGGTCATTGGGACTCGGGATAAAGGTGTAGGGAAGTTCTTAGTCAGCTATTCTTCATACTAAATCATGAGTTTCCTTGGGTAGTTAGACTTTTAGTTGTGGGTTGAATTCCATTTTGGATCATTTTATGGTTCTTGATCATTTAATGTAATTTTTGATATTTTTCTAGTTTGGTTTTGAAATAAAATTAGAAGAGACAATTTTGAGGAAGCTCTCTCGGTCTAGAAAGTCATGTGGGTATCCTTTTCATTGTTTTGAAATTTTATTGGAGATTAAAACTCTATTGGAACATGGATTTCCAAGCCATGTGTTTGAACCTTCCATGGATCAACATTCCCTTGGTCGTATTTTTAACTTATTTTGGATCTCAAATGAGTTTTGATATTGTATATCCCTTGTTTGAAGTGAATATATGAGATGTTTTTATGTTTTAATTACATTTTATTGAGATTTATTGGATGGATATATTATGTTTTTTATTTGTTTAAAAAGTATTTTATGGAAAATAGAAAAAGGTTTTATGAAATATTTTATTTCTAAATAATGTTTTATGATATTTACAGTATTTTAGAAAGTCGGATGGTGTGAGTTTACATTGATAATAATTTTCCATCTAACTATAATCAAAATTTAAACAGTTTTATGGTGAAATTTGAATGTGTTTTAAAATGGAGTCTTCCTAAAAATATCAAATCTGATGGAAGATTTTCAAATATTTTCTTATTTTCAAAGAATGAAAAGAAAATCAAAGTAATTTTTGTTTTGATTCATTGTTGAGTGTGGTTTTTGGTTGATATTTAAGCTTGTTTTTTGGCCTTTCCTTTTTAAGTATGGTTTTATCTTTTTCAATTTATTTTGGTTTATGGAGGAATTGTTTGATTGGGTCATTGAGAAAGGAATAATTAAATTTTATTCCTAGTTTTATTTTGAGTATGTCTCCTAGGAATCCTTTGAGAAAAAATGTGAAGTTTATTCAACAGTTTAGTTGTCTCTTCTCTTTTGAAATCTACCCATACTCAGGAATGAGTGGTGGATTTGGGAACTTCTTTATGCTTGAACCCCATACAATTATTCCTAAAAAATAGTTCATCTTCTTTTCCTATTGATCAATATCCTCTTGATGATATAGGGTGGATGGGAAGGATTTATGGTATCTTCAATTCTCTCAAAAAACCTAAATCTTTAAGGGTGAGTGTCATTGTCACTTTTTTAAAAGGACTTAGTTTACTATGGTGGAAATCCATTATCCCATCTCGGTTTCAAGAAACTATTCCTAATAAATTCTTTGAGACAATTTTTTTTAATGGAGTTATCATAGTGATGTAGTTATGAGGGATTTATTGGTAGAAACTGATAAATCAAGGCATTCTGGTGATTAGCGATTTGATTTTAGTTGGAGTGATTGAGAGTATTCTATTTGGTGGGAATACAAAGTGTATCAATATCGATTTTTAGGAGAATTTTTCTAATGATCCATCATCTTTAAAGAATAATAGTAATCCTTGGGTTTTATTTCATTTCAAATCACCTAGTAATTCTAATTATTCCTTCATGAAATCTCTAAATCATATCATTGATCTGGTCATATTAGTCATCTTTAATGGGTTTTTAAGTTATTTTATCAATAAGGGAGATCTAAATTATAATTTAATTTGGGTTATTAGTTGTTTGGAGACTTTATTTTTATATTTACTATGTATTTTTTGGATTTTCCATTATTAATAATGATTAATTATTGTTTTGTATGTTCCTTGAGGATTCCTTTGTGTTTTATTAGGATTAATATTGTGGATTTTCTATTTCAATAATGGAATATTGATGGTTTTCACATGGGAGACCATTGGTTCAATGCTTGGGTAACTAGGATAGCCACATCCTTAGGGAAGTTTATAAAATGACAGTGTTAGTTTACATTCATTTGATTTACTATGAGATAGTGTTCTGGGTTAGAGGCTCTAGTTAACCCGTCGAGTGTAGTGGCTCATGGCCTAGAGCCTATGTTTTTTGAGATTCAGTATGTGTTGTCAATCTTGTAAATTGACTCTATTTTTTGGATATTGAGTCTTCTTTTGGTGATATACCCTTCAGAATCTAGATCAATTCTTTGTGGGTGATGTCCATTTAGGAATTTAGAATCACTTTCCTAGGTGTTTTTTCCTAGTAAATAGAGTTGTATGAGTTTTGGGTGATTTTTAGAGATGTGTTCTTATAGATAACAATTTTTCTAGTGGAATTAATTCCTCCAAATTCACCATTTATTTGAATTCTAAAATGGTGGGGAGACCTATGTCTAGTCTCCACTCTTCTTAATATGTATGATACTTCTTTGTGGTTGTGATATTCTAAGATATTGTTTGGATATTTTTATAACTTGTTCCACTAGTTTAGAATGGTTTTACATGTAAATGGTTCCCTCCCAAAAGAGTGGTTACCCCCCCCCCTCCCACCTACCTACCTTGAGTAGAGTGGTGGTGTGCCAACTTTCTTTGATTTTATTCTTATTTTACTAGATACTTTATAGAGGAATAATGTAGCATGGTTAGAAGATTGTAATCGGTCATGTTTCTTTTATTAATTTATTTAAAAAAATTGGGGTTATTTACCTTTTTAAAGGATTTACGTGTGAAATTTAGAATTTTGAAATATTCTAGTTGTCTCACAATTGTGAATGATTAGTAATAACAATATGGTAACCCAAAAATATTTCATGTAATTATGTGTTATCCAATGACCCTCTAGTGATTTTTTCATGGTTGGCACATAGTTTACCAAATTATGCAGCCAACCTATGTGTAATTTTGGTCCATAAAAATTGAAATGAAGTTTTAATAGTGTTAAATTAAAGGTTTTTTTTTAAAATGACTTAATGTATGGTGTTAAATTAATTTATTTTAATTAAAGATTTAAATTAGTTTTAAAGAAACTGTAAATGACTCTACATTCTGAGTTAGTTTTCAAGAAGACCTATTTTGAACCATAAAATAGTTTTCATTTCATTTAAGTGAATTAAATAATATTAGAACATTGTATAACTTAACTTTGATTGTGTCCCCATGAGGTAATCATTTATGATTTTAATAGGAATGCTATGGAAAACATAGTTGTTTCTATAGATGGAATTGTATATGGGGGAATGTTGTTTATTATAATTTTTTTGGTCTTGGATTGGTTATTTTCTTACCTCCTATTCCTTGTTTACATGGTAACCCTAGGGTAAGAGAGTGGTCAAGATTTATTCTAAAATAGTTTTAATTCATCTCACTATTATACCCTCTAGTGTCAAGTAGGTCTAGTGGGGTGCTTTGATCCAAATTTAAGTCTGTTTGGTTTAATTTCATTCATGAACCTACTTTCAAAAGGAAGGTGTTCACTAGGATGTATCAGTGAATCTTAGAATATGCATTGAATTAAGATGATGGGAGATCAGGATCATCCACACCTAATTGATGGGTAATTGTTTTCTACTCTAGGACCCACTTATATATTTCAAACATATTCGTGAATCATACCCAATAGTTTTATTAATACTATGGTTACCCTCATGAAAATGGTTTATTTCGATTGAATAGAAACAAGTACACATAATTATATATAAGAGGTTCCTCATATCCCTTACAATGGGTGATGTATTTTATGGATATTTAATATTATTTATGGGGGTAGATCCTTGGGTAGGAATCCTACAAATCATATATGAACATGAATCAGAGTCCACATAGTTCAAATTTGACCATACCATATAGCTTAACATAATGTGTTAAGGAAATGGATTTACATACAGGTGTGGAGACGTATATATTTATATATATATGGAAATTTTAATGTAATTTATTGGGTATAAAATTTTAAAATGGATGGATATAACCTCTATGCTCAAGTGAGTGATGATCAGTGTGAGAAACAAGAGGTCATATCTATTTGGCCACATGACATGAGGGACTGATGGGGCTTATGCATAAGTTGTCTGATATGATTTTATCCTCATAAATTGATGAAAGAAGAAGGATGATTAGGATTATTTGTAATATATACTCATGAGTGGAAATTTTATGGGGATTACACCAAGAGGGAATTCCATTATATGGTAATGAATTACATGGAATATAGATAAGCGAGGAAAATCTTCAGGCTTACACTATATTAGATACCCATATATGGATGATATTGGGGATTACACAAAAGTGGATTCCTAATATATGAGGGAATTATAATATTTTATATTGGGATAGATCCTTTTAAAGTAATCCTATTTATATTATTTATAATAGGAATTGAAGTTTGTGTTGTTCTAAGGTCGTGTAGTTTAATGTCATGTGACAAGGATAAAGGATAAGGCTTCTAATCATGACACACCCCAGGATGAACAATCAAAACCTATTATCCCATGTGAGTCATGATCATTATGATAAAAAATATATCCTATAAATTTGATCACATTGTATGTGTAACACCCTAATATTTTAATAGAACACTATGATATATAGTGTATATAACACGTAACACTGAGCATTAAGCGAACTGCGATATACTATTAAAATATTTTTATTTAATGTAATAGTTATCAACTAGAAATTAGTTTAGAGTAAATTAATAGGTTTTCCAAATTATTAAAATATTTATAATGTTTTTATATAATGTATTTATAAATAAGTACTCAATTTTTAGTAAGATCATTTTACACTTCAAGAATACAGTTTCTTCAAAGATGGTTTTATTTTTCATTTTGTGTGTGGGAAATATAATTAATCTATACCAATTTAAGAAATTTAATTTTATAAAACTATAAAAATTGGAATCAATATATAAAAATTAACTTATGGTTAAATTTTTGGATTTTTATAAAAAATATTTATATTCTAGTGAATAGTGACAAATATTGATTTTCATTGAAAATTGTTTTCCTATTTCAAGAATCTAAAAACTAAAATTTTGTTTTCAAATAGTTTAAAAGTAAAATTATTTTACTTATATTATTATTAATCCAATTAATTTCATTGTAATTAATTGTATATTTTAATTTAGTATAAAAACATTTTTATATTTAAAAATGTGTTTTTCTAAGAAAACTGTTTTTAATTTCATTTTTTGTTTTAATGTTAAATTAATTTCTACTACTTATAAAAATTGAATCATTAAAAATGGATTACATGTTTCTAATTAGGAGGTCCCAGTTTTTGAAATAGGTGCATTTTTATTTTTTTCATTATGAATAGTAACCATAGTAATTTATTGTCACTATGGTAAAGGTAAGTCAAGTAATTATAGATAAAAATTAATATGATAAGGTCTAATAAAATGACCCTAAAACATACATTTATCCTATTATATGTCATTAATTTAGATCTTTACACCCAAATATTGAATATATTTCCACTTGGTTCCATATTTCTTTAATTATAACCTTTATATTAATTTAAGAAAAGAATAAATAAAAAATATCACTCTCTTAACTTTAATAACTCTAAATTTTAATTATAAGGATAACAGTTAAACAAGTTAAACTATATTTTTTGATTTAAAATATAATATAATTTTTTATCATTATTAGTTATTTATAATTATTATTTATTAAATAATTGTCATAAATTATTACATAATTCCAAATTAGTATTTCTATAATTAATAGAAAAATAAGATAAATTATTTTAAAAACAAAAAAAAAAGTAATATTTTTTGAGTGAGTTACAGTGACCTAGGAATTTTTAAGATAAATATGATATATTAGATATTTTTTAAAATTATATATTTAAATTACATATTTTTCTTGGTGACTGTAATGTAAATTTTAATGAATAAAAATAGAAAAGGACATTATTGATGTTTTATGAAAAATAATATTTTATTAAATTATTTAAAATCCTAAAAAAATTCAGTTGGAAAAGGGTGATAATATATGGTATAAAATTTCATAACTTTTCAATTTATGGAACAAATTTTACCTTATAAATAAAATTATAACCCTTTAAGAGTTAAAAAAGGTGTTACCGCAGTTATGGTTAAAATAGGTTAACTAAGGTTTTATACCAAAAAACGAGTTTTAAAATACCACTTAAAAATATTAAAATTTTATTATTTTATGAGATTTAAACCATATCCTACCTTAAATTCAAAATTATGTCCAAAATTTTCAACTTACACTTGAAAATTAATTTATTATATTAAAGTATTTTTATTAATTTTATATGTGTCCATTCACCTGCTATAAAAAGGTACCACCTATAATCTCTTATATAAACCACATAGAGCCTATTATCTCAAAAAAACTACCATAACATATTATAATAATCCTTATCCAATTTATATAGGTTTTGGTCTTTCCAAAATACCAACCCTTTGTCCCTTAAGAGAATATCTAAAGTTGCTCTTTCGAAGAAGAGGTAATTGTCTTTACCGAGTCATTAAAATTTATTTCTTATTAATATTCCTTTAAATATATTATAACTATACTAAATTAATAACTATAGTATTATAAATATTCTGAGATGTTATAATGATTATGGTACAACATCTTTACATCCCTTTTCCATCTTATGAAAAGCGAAAACAACATTCTTTCTTATCTACACCCTGCCATCTCCATGAATGGTGTAATTTATTTTTTTATGTCTCAATTTTATGAATGATTATAAATATATATCATGATTCAAATTTTTTAAATTATGAAACCATGATAAATGTAAAAATTCTAAAACTACCAAACCCAAACATACATGAAAAATGAAGCATTTATCACCCAGAACAAGGATTTTAATAAATATTTTTTAGTAAATGGGTGATAAAAGGTTATATGTAAATAATATTTATTATGATTTATATGATAATTTTTATATAATAAATTTATAATGAATCTATAATTACTATACAGAAGGTTCAAACACATATGAAGGAAGTTAGACCTGGGGTCATGGCTTCTCATCTCACCTTTGTTTATGTCTGTCATATATCGTATTCACCACTTTATTATTTCATTTTGTGTATATACTACCCATTATATATGATATATCATGTTTCCCTTTATATTAATTGTGTTTAGAATTTCATTTGGATTTATTTCTTTCATGGGGTTTATGATTCAAAAGTTACGAAAGTAGTAAGTGTTTATTTCACAATTTCATCATTATTCAAGATTACTTATGTTTAAGTATCTACTGGGATATTTATTTGATATTTATATTTTAAATCCATCTTATTTTATTCTCCTCTTTTTATTTCTTGAAATTAAATTTTTTCCTTTCAATTTCATATCTTAATGTACTCAAGAATCCAAAATAATTTTTTAAGGAAAATCGACATTGTTTTTCTACATGATTGGGAATATTTTAATTCCATGATCATATTTTCGATAAAATATTTTACAAATTTTGTTAATACTATATAATGATTTATTAAATTCATTTTTAACCATGTTTTAATTTTAAAAAATGTTTTAAAATGATTATTTTTGTTATTTTTTGAATGATTTACTTTTTAACATTTATTGAAAATGTGAAAGTAATCATGGTTTTAACCTATATAAAATGAAAATAATTTACCACCAACATGAAAAATAAATTAATTTATGATTCCTAGACATATTTCCATGATTCCATTCAAGTAAAAAAAATTTCCTAATGTTTTGTAAATTTTTAGCTTTTAAAAGTTTATTTCAAAAATATAAATGGTATTTTACTCAAGAATTTTTAAAATGATCTTTTTATTGTATTTTTATTCATAAATGACAACAACCCTTTATTTTTATAATACTCCATAAGAGATATATTGTAATTAAACCATCCTTATTTATTCTTTTTATGTTTTATGATCAGTTTTACTAGGAAAATTATTGACATTCTGTATGCTAGTACTTTCAATACACACAGTTGTTGATTAATAAGGCGTGTTATTTAAGTTTTATTATTTATTAATATGATGAAAATATTGAACTTACTAAGTGATAAGTGGGGCATAAAATTAAAAATCCCCTATATGAATAGATAGTTTTAATGTCACAATGTTGTTTGGCTATTTGGATGCTCCCTTACCAATTTATGTATGATGTCTTAGCAAGAGGCCTTGATGGTAGTTTTATGATGTCTAACATTATGCATTACATCATGATAAAACCAAATATTAATGTCCATGTTATTATTTTAATAGTTATGATATTTATGGGTAAGTTTAAATATTATATAATTATTTATATGTCATTATTTGATCATCTTGTATTCGTGCCATATTATTCTTCTTTCTCAAGTTATTAATTAAATGCCCTGGTTTGCTAGTTATTCACATTTCCATATTGATTATTACTTATTTAATCAAGATATATTCCACTGTACACATACCCATACTGAGTATCTGAGCTCACCCTTTATTTTTTTCTTTCACCCTTTATTTTTTTTCTTTTACTATATTGCATTTTATGTTTTCAAATGTAATGTGAGATTCAAGTGTGTATCTAGTTTACCAAGACTACTAAACTATTTGATCATTTAGAATGTGATTCCTTGTATCTAGTTAAATGGTAAAAAAGTAACCACTGACTCTAGGCTATGAGGTTTGGGGTCTTTATAGTTGGTATCATGTTATGTTTAGAAGAAACCTTGGGAATGAGATTTAGAGGACATATATTTTGGAACATAAACCTATGAATAGATTTAATGTTAACTATAAGTATAGGATACCATTATAAAATTTTTGGAAGGTATAGATTATGTGGTTTCCTACAATAATCATTTTTTCTTATACTATGCTTTTTGGTTTTAGTAAATAGCTTAAACCAGTGGGAATCATGTTAATAATGAATGTGATGGGAAATGTGGTGATTATTATAAAAAATGATGATGAATGGAGTGAAAGATATTGTGATTATTCTAAATTAGTTATCATGATATATGACTAAATTTTTTAGCATTAACCAACTCTAAAAATCACTATTAAAGATAAGGATGGAGTTCACTAATAGCGCAGGTGGTGGAGACCAAGGAGTAAAGAAGTCACAATTTCCTTCATGTCAAAAATATTGAAAAACACACCCCAAATAATGGATCAAAGGAATGGTAAAATGTTTTGTATGTGTAAAATATATTCATAGAATAATGAATTTTCAAGTAAAAATAAATAATATAGTGTAAGGAAATCAATTTCATCCAATGAACCCATTTATAGTTCACGTTATTATTTTTGGGTAATATGGGCACTATCCAAGCCAATTCCATAATCCAAGGGTTAACTCCTAGACCAAGGAAGTGTAAGATTAGTATAGAGTATGATGTTTCCAACCTCTGATACCAATTGTAGGATCGAAATAATGATGTAGATGCTCAATATACAAGAGGGGGTGAATTGTACACTTTAAAAATTTCCTTAAACAAGGAAAAATCTATGTTTAAAAAAGTTAAACTAAGAAAATTCACAACACCTCTAATCACCAACGAAATATTGGGCCAAAGTATGAAGTTACAAAATTCTAGTTCTATGCACTTTCTTAAATCTGGAAAGTGATTCCAAAAATAGGTTTCAGAAATATGGATCTAGAAATTGAAACTTAATCAAAGTTTACAATATGAGATTATACCTTATAGCGTATAGAATCTAAATTAATCAGAGTACAAGTGTAAGGAAATATAAAAAGGTTATATTTTCCTTCCAATACAATATGTAGTGGAAAAAACTTGTAACAAAAACAAGTAACAAGATATAAATATTTTAACCCAAATAGAAGGGTATCCAACAAAATTGGATAAAGGTCCCTTGATTTAAAATTTCAAGCAAGTCTCTCTTACCCACACCAAAGTAAGCCCTTGATACGAAGATCGGAGTCTCTATCTTGCTATCCCTGCAAGCCCTCAACTTTAAGGTAGTTGGAACCTCTATCTTCCTCAGCAAGGAAGCCCTCGAACTTCAAGGAAGTCAGCACCTCTCTCTTCCTATCCCCGGAAGACCTTAATATCAAGGTAGTTGGAACCTCTGTCGTCCTATCCCCGGAAGCCCTCAATTGTAATCACCAACAATCAGAGTCGCACTAAGCAAGTCTGCACAAGGAAAAGTTTGAACGAGTCATTCAAACTTTATGCACGAAGCTTGAGAGTTGATAAGAGCCTCTATCTCTCTAGGAATCACTTCAACAGCATGTAAGCACAAGTTGTCAATGTTGTATTGAGGTCATTCAATTGAGCTCCTATTTATAGGAACTATTGGAACCGTCGACTCCCTCCTCCAATAGTCATATTTTCCTTAAATTTCGGAGGGACCTGTACACGTGTCACTAAACCAACAGTTAGTTAGAAACAGAATGGACGGCATCATTTTATAACAAAACATGTGTAACTAAAATCACAACATCTTTTTATAATGAAATGAGTGTAAACATAAGAAAAACTGTAGTTCGGAATGTAAGCAAATAAAAGTTCGGAGTCTAAACAAAATGGAATTAGGAGTCTATAATAAAAGGATATTCGGGTTCTGTTTTATAGGAATTCAGAACATTAATTTTGTAGAAATCTAGAGTCTAAATTTCTAAGGAAATTCTGAGTCTGGTTTCACCAGAGTTCATAATCTGAACTTACAGAGTTTGGAGTCGAGCTCATAAAAAGTTTGGAGTCGAACTCATAAAAGTTCACAGTCGAACTAGTAAAAGTTCGGAGTCGAACTTTGTTAGAGTTCGTATCTAGAATTCGAAATGAAACTATATGAGAGTTCGTATCAATAATTCAGAGTCAAACTATATGAGGGTTCGTATCTAGAATTCAGAATAGAACTATATGGGAGTTCGTATCCAGAATTCGGAATGTAACTATATGAGAGTTCGTATCTAGAATTCGGAGTCGAACTATATGAGAGTTCGTATCTAGAATTCGGAATGGAACTTCATTACAGTTCATATCTGGAATTCAGAGTGGAACTTAATTACAATTCATATCTGGAATTCGGATCCTAAAAAATAATGCTTCATATCTAAGTATTATATGATTCTGAGGTTTTTGTTATGAATCTGAGTTTTATGTTTAAGGAAAATATTGATATGAACAATGAAAATATGGTAGGTGTAAATTCCTTTGAGAAGGAAATTTTCCTTATATAAGTAAAATGTAGATTTTCTTAAGTATAGGGTGTTTGTGATTTTCAAAACAAGAAGGAATGGAAAATTCATAAGGAAAACTTTATTGACTCAACAATCTCTCCCTTTTTGGAAAGCACAAAAATCCTTACGAAAAAGAATATAAGGAATTTAAAAAAAATTCATTATACTTTGAAATTAAAACTTATCTCCCTTTGTTCATGAATTATAGTGAATACAACTAACTCTCTCTTAGGCATTGAACCTCTAAGGATTGTATTCGGGATTTTTCGAATGGAGTTTTCATTATCATGGGAATGAAAAACTTCGTAATGAGGAACTCCCCCTTACTTTAAGGATATTTCACTTAGAAATTTTTCCTTCTCCATTTTACATTTTTCTTCTCCCCTTTTGAGTAGTTCTTTTTCCTTCTCACCCTTTTTGATTTTCAAAAAGAATTTAAGGGAATGGAAAAGAAATAAGGTACCTGAAACATTATTATATAACAACACAAGATACAACCAACCAAAATTTCATTAGAGTTGAAATAAATTTTTAAAAGGAA
Source organism: Viscum album (assembly GCA_963277665.1). Taxonomy (NCBI): domain Eukaryota; kingdom Viridiplantae; phylum Streptophyta; class Magnoliopsida; order Santalales; family Viscaceae; genus Viscum; species Viscum album. Next base: position 251,661,480 of record OY728120.1, on the reverse strand, counting down.
AAAAAATACAACAAAAGATCGGATTTGTCTATTTATCCTCCTTTTCCTTTGGAATGAGTTTCTTCAATAAGATTTTCAGCTTATTCAAGTCTTTTTGATCCTCCTCATCTTGCTTCTCTAAAGTTGTGATCCTTTCTTGTTGAGCTTTCAACACCTCTACCTGGTCCTTGATGGCCTCTTATTGCATCTTTACTAACTCATCTTGCTTTAAAAAAATTTCTTGGAGCTCAATCCGGATATCTCTATCCCTTTTAAAATTTTGAGCAAGAGAGTTAACCTTATCATTCAAGTCCTTCACTTGTTTACTCTGAGAACTTTGCTCAATGATCAGCTCATCCTGAAGATTCTTAATCTTGGCATCCTTAGTGTTAAATTCATCTTTGACATCATTCTGATAGCGATCAAAGTCAGCCATGTCTTCTTCAACTTTCTTAGACCACAAAGTGATTTTGCTGCATGATTTCATGTTTACATAATAATTTATAAGGAAATTTCTATGGTCGGCCTCAATCTTCACACACTTATCCATCACCATGGATAAGGATTCCGACTTCTTATTCAAGCTATGTTGCAGCATCTGGAATCTGGAGTCTATAGTGGGGAAAATCATAATGGTGTCCACCAATTTTTTCAAAGACTCGACAACAAAGTCATGGTCGTGTGCTGATGACTCTGAATTAGATAACTTTCTTGGGGATTGTTATTCTTCAATTTTCACCAACTTCCTTTTAGAAGAACCACCAACTTCTTTCTTCCTGATGATGTCTTTTGTTGGTGTATCCATGAGCAATTGATTTCTTTTATCAGTTTTCAGAATGGATTGATCATCTGGAGATTCTTCCTCACTTTCTAATAGTTGAACAATCTGGTCTTCATCTACTTTCTCCTTTTCTGCTCCTTCCTCAACAAAATTCTTCTCATAGGACTCTTCTTCATCATACAAAACATTTTTCTTCTCTTGCTCTTACTTATCATCATCCTTCCTTCTTTATTTCTTAACTCCCTTTCTCGGAGGGACTAATTTTGAAGATTCATACTTTCCTTGATAATATTCCACTTGTTTGATCAAGTCATCCAGATCAGCACTTCCTTCTTCTTCTTCTTCTTCCACTACTACTTCTTCTTCTACTTCTTCCGCAGCTATTTTCTCTACTTCTTCAACAGCTTCTTTACCCTTAGACTTTTCCAGGGTGATGTAGTTCTTTCCTGGAGACTCTGGTAATGGTTCGGTAAGGAAAGTTTCTGGAACCGTAATCTACTCAGAAGCTATTTCAATTGCTTTCAAAAGAGATTGAACAATCTCTTCTTCTGACATCTTTTTCTTTAATTTATTTTCTTTTGCTTGTTTTTCGAACTCATTAGTAGCTCTCTCTTTTAAGGCCTTATCCTCAGCAGGGTCCAATGCAAACTGTGGATCCCCTTCTTTTCTCTTCTCCTTGTCTTACCTCAACTTAGCAGCCACTTCATTTGGGTAGGCTTTTTGTTTCTTCAGCTTAGGTGGTGCAGATTGGGTTTCCTTAGATTTGGGAGTTTTGTCTTCAGCAACCACTTCCTTAAGCTTCCTCTTTTTAGTCACTTTCTTCACCAGTTCAGCCTTCTCCACATTTTCCAGAATTCTTTCAGCCTCTTCCTCTGGTAAAGGTTATAATTCTCCGGATTCAACAGAAAAACCCATTTTCATTATCTTTAATGTATCATAACTAACCAGCATTACCTTGCAATTTCTTTTCTTGGAAGTGCAAGCAACTTTGAATGAATCAAGACATCTGATGATGAGTTTAGAAATCAAGGCTAGATACATTATGATCTGAGCTTTCAGATTCCCTTTTTAATATTCTTAACTGTAATCAAAACATGCCTCATCAAATTTATCTTCCTTACATTTACCAAAAAATCTAGTTTTTAAATGTCATTTTTCTTGAGATTATACTTTTATCCCCTTCTTGGTATGATAAAACATTGTACCCACAGTTGTAGAATCCGATTATTCGAGGAGAGATAAGCAATCTTAGTTGTCTTGACATCTTTAACTCCAAGGAATTTCAATGCCTTCACTTTTTTGAAACTTCCTTTCTCATCCTAAAGCTTATGTGAACAAAACTCAGCTTCACCTTCGTAAGATAAACCCACCAAGCTTGCAGCCTTGCTGTAAGATAATTTTTAAGTCTTCTCATAAGACTTCAAAGAAAATAACACTCTGCCATCTTCCTTAAGGAAGGAAACAGACTCAAAGAACTCAACAAGTAAATCTGTATAAACCGGATCTTGTTTCTCTGTCTTTGATAAGAAAACCTCCTCCCAGCCATTCAATCTAATATTCTTGGATATTAAAGAATCATACTTGTAGAAACTCGGATGCACCAAACTCTCCCTGTAAACTATCCACTTTGAGATTGGCTTTGTTATTGACATATCCTGAGAAGTTTCTTCAGCAGACATTCGGAATGAAGAGCTCTGGAATATTCGGAACGGTCGTTAACAACTGGTTCAGAGCTTCGACACGTGAGATCTTGAAAAACCGATGTGGGACGACCACTGGGGGTTCCCTTTATATAGGCGAAGGAGTTGACCTTTGAACTTACAAAAACCATCTAATGGTTGAAAAACCCTTTGACCTGATCTGACAGTTAAAAACATATCTACAAGGAAATCTTGAATCCGATATTTTGAGGTTTTAAGAAAAACAATCAGATTTAAGAAAACTAAAATCCAAAAAATTTTAAAACTCATAGGAAAATATCATAAAGAAAAATATGAGTATGAAAACTTAAATAAGGAAATCATACCTTTTGGATTGTCCAGGAAGTTTGTTCGTAATAGGTGATATTCTTCTTGAAGAAAAATTAGACTACGAAAAACTAACTACGAAAAATAAAACTCGCTACGAAAAATTATGAGTAAGAAAATTCTCATTACGAAAATTCTCATTATGAAAATTCTCATTACGAAAATCCTCATTATGAAAATTCTCATTATGAAAAATTCTCATTACGAAAATTCTCATTACGAAAAATTCTCATTATAAAAATTCTCATTACGAAAAATTTTCATTACGAAAATTCTCATTACGAAAATTCTCATTACGAAAATTCTCATTACGAAAATTCTCATTATGAAAATTCTCATTGTGAAAATTCTCATTACGAAAAATTGAGTAAGAAAATTTTCATTACAAAAGTTTCAGTTCTGAAATTTTCCATTATGAAAGTTTCAATTCCAAAAATTTCATTATGAAAATTTCAGTGCTGAAAACTTCATTGTGAAAATTTTAGTTACAAAAGTTTGAAAACTGACTACGAAAAATTTTGATTATGAAAGTTTTTAAAAAAAACAAAAACAAAAACTGACTACAAAAAATTTTGATTATGCTAACAAGAAAATGTACTCCCCCTATGAAAATGAGTTTATTATTGTAAGGATAATTGTTCAACAAGAAGTTAATGAAGAAGGATTACCTTATGATTATCATTCCTAACTTCTGTTTAATGTATTCAAATCTATCGGAGGGTAAATATTTTGTGAAAATGTCAGCAAGTTGATCTTGTGTTCTGATAAATTGAAGAATGATATCTCTTTTAGTGTGTGATCCCTAAGAAAGTGATGCCTAATATCTATGTGCTTTTCACGAGAGAGATGTACAGGGTTTTTATTAAGGGAAATGGAACTTGTGTTATCACACAAAATTTGAGTCTTAGTAAAACTCAAGCCATAATTTGTGAGTGTTTGTTGCATCCACAACACTTGAGCACAGCAACTTCCAACTGCTACATATTCAGCTTCAGTAGTGGAGAGTGCTACATAATGTTGCTTCTTGCAGGACCAATAAACTAATGAATCTCCTAAGAAATGAAAAGTTCCAGATGTACTTTTTCTAGCCATTCTACATCCACCAAATCCAGCATCCAAAAATTATTTTTAAGATAAAATCATTTCCATAAGTATAAAATAATCCTAGATTCATGGTTCCCTTTAAGTTGAAAAAAATTCTTTTCACTGCCTTTAAATGAGATTCCTTAGGATTGGATTGATATCTTGCACATAAGCATACAGAAAACATCATGTCTGGTTGACTAGCTGTCAAGTAAAGTAGGCTTCCTATCATACCTCTAAAATATGTTTGATCTACTGGTTTCCCAGCTTCATCAAGATCAAGTGTGTTTGAGGTACCAATAGGAGTACTTATACTTTTAGTATTGTTATAACCAAACTTTTGAAGAAGATATTTAATATAATTATGTTGGGATATGTAGATTCCTTCTAGTTTTTGAGAAATTTGAAAACCAAGGAAAAATGTTAACTCACCCATCATACTCATTTCAACCTCATATTTTATTAGATCTGCAAAAGAATCAGTTAAATATTGCTGAGTTGAACCAAATATAATGTCATCAACATAAGTTTGAAAAATCAAAACATTTTTCTTATCTTTATTTATAAAAAGGGTTGGGTCTGCATTTCCCTTAACATAGTTATTTTGAATCAAAAATCCTGTAAGGCTATCATACCAAGCTCGTGGGGATTGTTTAGGGCCATACAAAGCTTTGGTAAGTCTAAAAACATGATTAAGATGTTTTGTATCTTCAAATCCAGGAGGTTGTTCAACAAAAACTTCCTCTTGAGCATAACCATTAAGAAAAGCACATTTCACATCCATTTGAAAAAGTTTAAATTGAAGAATGCTGCAAAGGCAAGTAAGATACGAATAGATTCAAGTCTAGATACTGGAGCATAGGTTTCTTCATAGTCTATTCCCTCTTTCTGATTATAGCCTTTATCAACCAGTCTAGCTTTATTTCTAACGATGACTCCATTTTCATCACACTTGTTTCTGAAGACCCACTTTACTCCAATAACAGAAGTTTCCTTAGGTCTTTCAACCAAGGTCCAAACATTATTCCATTCAAATTCATTTAGCTCATCTTGCATTGATTTTATCCAATCATCATCACCTAAAGCTTCATCAGTGCTTTTAAGTTCCAATTGGAAAAGGAATGCCATATGTTCTACTTCATTTCTTAAGGAACTTCTAGTACTTACAGGTTGATTGAAATCACCAATGATACTATCACTAGTATGATTCTTTAGAAACACCTTACTCAGGTTTTGTAAAACATGTTCATCAACATAGGGTAGAAATTATCCTGGGGTAAATGTTTCTGAAGTATCTTCTTGAAAATTTTCCTTATCAGAAGGATCTTATATCAAAGGTTGATAATCAGTTTTTGAAAACACATCTGAGGATGTAGGTTGGGATGGTTTAAAAACAAAAGGATCAGTTTCATCAAATTTTACATGCACTATTTCCTCAACAGTACACGTGTTTTTATTGAAAACTCTATAAGCCTTAGAAGTTGTGGAGTAGCCTAAGAAAATTACTTCATCAGATTTTGGTGCAAATCTGTGTAGATTATCTTTAGTATTCAGGATGAATACCTTGCAACCAAAACATTAAAGTATTAAAGTCTAGGTTTTCTACCATTCCATAACTCATAAGGAATTTTATTAAGAAATGGTCTAATAAAAACTCGATTTATAGTATAACAAGCAGTACTTATAGCTTCAGCCCAAAAATGTCTAGCTATAGAATATTCACTCCGCATGGTTCTAGTTTTCTCTTGAAGAATTCTATTTCTTCTTTCAACTACACCATTTTGTTGAGGTGTTCTACGTACTGAAACGTTGTGAGTAATACATTTTCTACTACAAAAAGTTTCAAAATCAGAATTTTGAAATTCTCCTCCATGACCACTATGAATAGTTTTTAGTGGAATATTTTTCTCATTTTTAACTTGGGCTCTAAAAATTTTGAAATAAGAAAAAGCTTCATACTTCTTTGCTAGAAAATAGACCCATGTAAATCTAGTGTAATAATCAACTAGAACAAACACATAGTATTTTCCTCTAATGCTTCCAGTTTGTGTTGGACCAAAAATAACCATGTGCACCAACTCTAATGCATCAATTGTTGAGACTTCACCAATTGATTTAAAACTATATTTATGTTTCTTTCCATATTGAAAAGTATCACAAACTTTAGAAGAATCAAATATAAGCTCTGGTAGATCCTTAACTAAACCTTTTTTAGAAAGTTTTCATAAGTTTCTATGATTATAGTGACCTAACCTTCTATGCCATAACCAAGAATGATCTTCCATTGCACTTAAGAAAGGTATGTCTTGGCTCCTAGGGTCTTCTAAGTTCAAAGTGTAAACATTATCTTGCCTATGGGCCGAAAGAATAAACTCTTCCTTGGAATTGTGTACTAAGAACTTATCATTCCTAAAATTCACAAGGTATCCTTCATTACATAATTGACTTATGCTAATGGGGTTTTTCTTAAGACCCTTAACAAACAAGACATTTGAAATCAATGTTTTACCGAGAAGAATAATATTACCAATACCAACAATTTCTCCCTGAGCATTATCTCCAAAAGTTACTTTTCCACCTTTCATCTTGATAATCTTTTCGAAATAGTTTTGGTTACCAGTCAAGTGTCGGGAACATCCACTATCTATGTACCAAGTATTGTTGTTAGTACTTTCCCTATTTTTCTAAAAATAAGAAAAGAATTAGACTTTCGGAATCCAAACATGTTTGGATCCGAGGTTTTCAGATAACAAAATTTTGGGTATCCATATTTGTTTAGAGAAATATGATTTATGAAACCCAAGAGATTAAACTCTATTCAAAGAACAGTTTTTCTGCCAATGCCCACCACTTTGACACTTAGTGAAAAAAGGGGCTCTAGAAGGAACAAAATAGTTGTTTTTGAAAACTGGTTTCTGGTGAGTATAACCTAATCCAGTAGTATTTCCATGAGGTTTAATTTGAGAATACATCTTGTCAAAATTTTCCTTCCTAGAGGTAAATTTTGCAAGGATATTCTTTAGAGAAAATATTTCAGATTTTAGTCTAATGACTAAATTCCTATCCTCAGGAATTATTTCCTTAGAGTTAGATTTTTCCTTAAGAATTTTTATTTTTGAAATATCATTCTTAAGATATTTAGAAAGATCTTCCTTATCATAATTTTCTTTCTCAAGGTCTTTAGAATGTTTTTCTAAAACCTCTTATTTGTCTTTAAGATCTGAAGAAAGATCTGAAATCTCTTTTGTAAGAATTTGGTCCCTAGTATTTGCCTTGTCTAATTTCTTAGAAATTTTACAATTTTTTTCTTCACGTAACTTGAAAAATCTAGATACTTATTCATATAAAGGTTTTTCATTTTCTAAGGATGAAGTATCTTCATTTGAAGTAATATTTTTGGAATAGTAATTCATATCAAGAGATAAATTTGTTAAAGCCTCGGCAGAGCGTACCTTAGCCATAAGATATGTATGTGGAAAAGAAGTATTATCAATGAATCCCATATTCTTCTGAGCTGACGAATCATATTCTGAAGATTCACTTTCTGAAGAGTCTCCACAGCTAGCACTCCAAGTAGTATTAGCTTTCCAAATTTTCTTAGCATTAGCTTTGTAAAACTTCTTCTTATTCCTTTCAGAATGCCTCTTTTCCTTTCTTTCTTTTTAAGCACAGGGCAATTAGGTCGTATGTCTCCACTTCTCTTGAATTCATAGCATGTGACCTTTGAATCTTTCTTATCTTTCCTTTCCTTCTTCTTATACCTGGATTGGAAATTTCTCTAACCAGCTATCTTGTTCATCCTTCGAGCAAGATTAGCTAACTCATTCTCTGAGACTTCACTCTCACTAGATTCAGATTGGATAGTAACCTTCTTAGACTTGGATCTAGTTACTCTCTCAGGAGTCTTTTCTTTCATGTGATTTGACATTGTAGTAAAAGAAACATTACCATTCACATTCTTCTTTTTGATGTTGTCATCATCTCTCTTCATACTTGTTTCATGTTGAAGTAGAGTTCCAAATAGTTCATCAAGAGAAATTTGAGTTACCATCTTGTTCCCATCAATAGTTGTTCTCTATGATTTCCACTCATTGGGAATAATATCTATAATCTTATCCACAAGAGCTTCATCATCCAGACCTTTCTCTCCCATAGATTGTAAGTTGTTCACGATAGTCATAAACCTTTGTTGTACTTTGCAAATAGGTTCTCCATAAGGAAAGTTCAAACCATGATACTCAGCTCTCAACATAGATCTTCTAGTCTCTATGACTTTAGATGTACCAAAATGAGTAACTTCTAGTTTCTTCCATATACAATTAGCTGTTTCAAAAGAATAAATTTGGCTATATATATTCCTAGTCATTGAACATAGTAGATTATTGTTTACCTTATAGTTTAGTTGATAATCATGCTTCTCTTGGTTTGTGAAAGCACTAACTTCCTTATCAAGAATTTGATAGCCTCTAGTAAGCATAACAAAGTTATCTACTCCAGTATTGATAAAAAAAGTCTTCATTCGATCTCTCCAATATTCATAATCATTTCCATAAAAAATTGGTGGTCTTGTAGGATTTAGGTTTTTGATGGAACAAACGTTTAAACCTGCCATATTTAAGAAAAATTTCTACACAGAAACTTGTTAATAACAAAATTTCAGATTCAAAGAAAATATTCCTAAGCAAGGAAAATATAGAACGATGAAAAACTGAGCAAGGAAAACTTATATGTGAGTATAAGTATTTCAGAGACCCCCTCTGATACCAAATGTAAGATTGGTATAGAGTATGAGGTTTCCAACCTCTAATACCAATTGTAGGATTGAAATAATTATGTAGATGCTCAATATACAAGAGGGGGGTGAATTGTACACTTTAAAATTTTCCTTAAACAAAGAAAGATCTAATTTTAAAAAATTTAAACTAAGAAAATTCACAACACCTCTAATCACCAACTAAAGATTGGGATAAAGTATAAAGTTACAAACTTCTAGTTCTATGCACTTGCTTAAATCTGGAAAGTGATTCCGAAAACAGGTTCCAGAAATATGGATCCAGAAATTGAAACTTAATCAAAGTTTATAATATGAGATTCTACCTTATAGCATATAGAATCTAAATTAATCAGAGTACAAGTGTAAGGAAATATAATAATTTTATATTTTCCTTACAATACAATATGTAGTGGAAAAAACATGTAACAATAACAAGTAACAAGATATAAATCTTTTAACCCAAAGAGAAGGGTATCCAATAACCTTGGATAAAGGTAACTTGAATTATAATTTCAAGAAATTCTGTCTTACCCACACCAAGGTAAGCCCTCGATACGAAGATCAGAGTCTATGTCTTACTATCCCCGCAAGCCCTCAACTTTAATGTAGTTGGAACCTCTGTCTTCCTCAGCAAGGAATCCCTCGAACTTCAAGGAAGTCATCACCTATGTCTTCCTGTCCTCGGAAGCCCTCAACTTCACGGTAGTTGGAACCTCTGTCTTCCTATCCCCGGAAGCCCTCGATTGTAATCACCAACAATCAGAGTCGCACTAACAAAGTCTGCATAAGGCAAAGTTTGAACGAGTCGTTCAAACTTTCTACACGAAGCTTGAGAGTTGATAAGAGCCTCTCTCTCTCTCTCTCTAAGAACCACTTCAATAGCATGTAAGCACAAGTTGTCAAAGTTTTTTTGAGCTCATTAAAATTAGCTCCTATTTATAGGAATAGTTGGAACGGTCGACTCCCTCCTCCAATGGTCATATTTTCCTTAAATTTCAGAGGGACCTGTACATGTTTCACTAAACCAATGGTTAGTTAGAAACAGAATGGACAAAATCGTTTTATAACAAAACATGTTTAATTGAAAGCATGACATCGTTTTATAATGAAATGAGTGTAATCATAAGAAAAACTGTAGTTCAGAATGTAAGCAAATAAATGTTCGGAGTCTAAACAAAATGGAATTCGGGGTCTATAATAAAAGGATATTTGAATTATGTTTTATAGGAATTTAGAACATGAATTCTGTAGAAATCCAGAGTCCTAATTTGTAAGGAAATTCGGAGTCTAGTTTCACCAGAGTTCAAAATATAAACTTACAGAGTTCGGAGTCGATCTCATAAAAAGTTTGGAGTCGAACTCATAAAAGTTCAGAGTTGAACTAGTAAAAGTTCGGAGTTGAACTAGTAAATGTTCGGAGTCGAACTAGTAAAAGATCAGAGTTGAACTTTGTTAGAGTTCGTATCCAGAATTTGGAATGAAACTATATGAGAGTTTGTATCTAGAATTCGGAGTCGAACTAAATGAGAGTTCATATTTAGAATTCAGAATGTAACTATATGAGAGTTCGTATCTAGAATTCAGAGTGGAACTATATGAGCATTTGTATCTAGAAATCAGAGTCGGACTATATGAGAGTTCGTATCCAGAATTCTGAATGGAACTTCATTACAGTTCATATCTAGAATTTTGAGTGGAACTTCATTACAGTTCATATCCAGAATTCGGATCCTAAAACAGAATGCTTCATATCTAAGTATTATATGATTCTGAGGTTTTTTTTATGAATCCGAGTTTTATGTTTAAGGAAAATATTGATATGAACAATGAAAATATGGTAGGGGTAAATTCCTTTGAGAAGGAGATTTTCCTTATATAAGTAAAATGTAGATTTTCTTAAGTATAGTGTGTTTGTAATTTTCAAAACAAGAAGGAATGGAAAAGTCATAAAGAAAACCTTATTGACTCAACTGGAAGAACCTATGCTATTTCAATTGATGAAGTTCATGTATTGAATCACTCATATATTGGGGTAAATGTACTATTATCATTGTTTAAGTAAATGGGATAGTATTGGTGACCTTTAAATTCATTAGTGATTTGATGAAAATTGGTTTATGTCAACTTTGATGAATTTTATTGTATTTTTTAATTTATGGAAATATTCAGTAATTTTTTTTGAGGATTAATTATTGTCTAATTTTCTAGAAGAATATATGATTTCATGTGGGGTTAACTTAAAAGTTATAGATATCATCATGATTTTATAATTTTTCCATACGTTCAAAGGCATAGATACCCCTTTTTAGGTTTTATGTAATGAGATTTTGAGGTGATTTGAAATATTCACTGGGTTTATGGAAGAATACTCAATTTATTTTAAAAAAACTATTTGTTTTGGTATATGATTTTTTATGGTCTATTGGATAATTATATAATCTTGATGCTTAAAAAGTGACTCATTGACAAGGAAATTTTTTTAGATATATCTATTTTTAAGCTAAGGATTACATTTCATGTTTGTATATAAATTTGATTCATGATATTCTAGTGAATTTAACTACATTATAAGAATATATAGTGACTTATCATGGTGATTTGTGATATTTTTGGGATATATAATTAGTTTTAATTATATATAAACTTTAGATTTAACATGAGGTTTAACCTGAAATATTATTTGCGAATAATGAAATTAAATTTTGGGAATGTATGTTAAAATGTATGATATCATCATTTAGGTTAAAACATTCTTCATTGTTGTGGTTATTGAATTTAATTTGTATTTGGGGTTATTTATTTGTGGAATAATCTAAGTGTAACCTTTGGTGTTATTATGGAAACTTTAAAGTAATATGTATTATTTATTCATATAAAGGATTGTAAATTTTGAATATTTTCTTTCCTTATGGTAACCATTTTAGTTTTGGTTAAAATATAAAGACAAGATCCATAGCTTGTTATCCTAAAATGCATTGTGTGATCTATAATAAGTTTATTTTAGTGATTTGGGTATGAAAAATTCATCTAGAATACTCATCATTTAGAGAAAAGATGATATTGCTGTGGAAATTGATTAAAAGATGAAAGTATACATATCATGTAAGTATATTTTCTTATTTTCTTATTCTATATGGTTAAGTAATTCCTCAACTCTAGGAAAATGATCTTGAAACAAAAATGTTTTCCTATTATGACTATTTACAATTAATCAATAATATTTTCATCCATTATAGATTTATGGTTTTTTGTTTGTTAACTTTCTTCTAACCATGTTAGCTATCACTCTATATTATTCATTGGGTGTTATTTTTCTCATTCATGTTTATATTTTCACTTTCCACTACTGGTATCCTATTTGTAAATCTAGTTTTTTCATATATCCTTTGTATTTACCTTTAACTCTTTTTAAGATATAGTTTTATTAACCCTTTTATAATGTTGTTTTTTTCACAAAGGAATACTTAAATGAAAAAACCTTGATTTCTGAGCACAATTTCAAATTGTGAGGATAAAATTTATTAAAGGGTTGGAGAATGTAACACCCTGACATTCTAAAACAACACTATGTTTGGTAGCGTATACAACAAGCAACACCAAGCATTAAATGAACTGTGATATACTATTAAAATATAATTAATTAATGCAATTTTTATCAATTATAAATTATTTTGGTGGGAATTACTAGGGATAACCACACTGTGAAAATATTTATAAATTTTTTATATAATTTATTTATAAATAAGTTCTCACTTTTTAGTAAAATCATTTTAAACTTCAAAAAACTCTTTCTTCAAAGATGGTTTTATTTTTCATTTTGTGTATAGAAAATATAATTAATTTCTACCAATTTTAGAAATTGTATTTTATAAAATTAGTAAAATTTTTTGTAATTAGTAATAATTAAATTAAGGTGAATTTTTTGGATTTTTCTAAAAATATTTATTTTCCAGTGAATTGTGAAAAATATTGATCATCATTTAAAATTTTATTTTTTGTCACAAGAATTAACAGAGGAACATTTTGTTTTCAAATATTTTAAAAGTAAAATTACTTATATAATATTATTAATAATAAAATTATATTAATTATAATCAATTTTATGGTTTAATATAGAATAAAAACATTTTTATACTTAAAAAGTCCTTTTCCTGGAAAAAAATGGTTTTTTGTTGCGTTTTGCACCATAATATTAAATTAATTTTTCCCAATTATACAAATTGAATTATAAAAAATGTATTCAATATTTTTAATTAGTATTTTGGAATTTGGTAAATATATCAACTTTATTATTAGTCAATGTGTATAGTGACTGTAGTAAATAATTGTCACCATGGTAAGAGTAAATTGGGTAATTTAGGTTAAAAATAATATGATAAGGACTACAAAAAGACCCTAAAACTTTCCATTATCATATTTTAGGAGTGGGGTTAGGAAAATTAAATCCATTTATAGAATATATGTCCACTCGGTGCCATATTTATTTGATTATGACCGTTATATTAATTTATGAAAAAAATAAATACAAAATGTCACTCTCTTGACATTAATAACTATGAGTTTTTATTAAAAGTTTAAAAATATAAAAATTTAAATTATAAATGTATATTTGTAAGATAATATATCAGGGTAATTTAATTAATTTTTTTGTGATTATATAATTACCTTAAATTCTTACGCAATTCCAATTTAGAATTTATTTAATTAATAGAGAAATAAAATAAAATATTTTAAAAACTCAAAAATTTATATTTTTTGGGTGAGTTTCACTGACACACAATTGTTTTAGATATATATTGGAAATTAGATATGTGTTAAAAGTCTCTATTTTAATTAAATATTTTTCTTTATGTCTTTAAGATCAATGTAAATGAATAGATCTAAAAATGACATTATTGATATTTTATGAAAAAAAATATTTTATTAATTATTTAAATTCATAAAAATAACTCAAGAGGAAAAGTGGGGTAATATATAGTCTAAAATATCATATATTTTCCTTTTATGGTACAATTTACCATTATTCCACTTTCACATGAAAATTAATATATTATATTTTAATATATTAATTAATTTCATGTGTGTCTTTTCACCCACTATAAAAAGGTACCACCTATCCTCTATTATATACACCACTTAGAGCCTCTTAAGTTAAAAACCCATTAAAAAACTCTTCTAAATATTCTTAACAAAGTAATATAGGTTTTGGTATTTCTAAAATACTAACCCTGGTTCCCTTAAGAGAGTATCTAAATGAGCTCTTTCGAAGAAGATGTAATCATCTTTACCAACTCTTTCAAATTTATTTCTTCTTTAACTTCCTATAAATATAACATAAACATACCAAAAAAATAAAACTAGTATCATAAATATAATGAGATATTATTATTATCGTAAAACAATTATATATCTCTTTTCTATCCTATGAAAATAAAAAACATCATTCATGCGTATGTGCAGCCTACCATCACCTTGAACAGTGTAATTCATTTTTCTATGCCTATATTTTATAAATGTTTCTAAAAATATTTATATATATATATAATGAATATATATCATATTTATATCATTATTAACATTATTTAAATGGAGTAACCATGATCAATGAACAAGGACTAAATCTGCTAAACATAAACATAAATGCAAAATGAAGCAATTATCACCCAGAAAAGTGATTTTAATAAAGAATTGTTAATAAATAGGTGATAAAAAGTAAAAAGTAAATATTATATGGTATGGTATATATTATTATGGATATATAATATATTTATAATAAATATATAGTTTTTACACATGATTTTTAAACACATACAAATAAATTTGGGCCTGAGGTAAGGGTTTCCCATCTCAATTTTGTTTCTATGAGACATATATCATATTCACCACTTTCTTATTCCATATGGTGTACATACTTCCCATTTGATATGATATATAATGATTAATATTATATTAATATTATTTTATGTTTGATATGAATTTTTTTATTTTATGAAATTTATGATTCAAAAGTTACCAAAGTAGTGAGATTTTATTTCACACTCTCATCATTATTCGATATTGTATATGTTTATGTCTATTTTTGGGGAATTATTTGATATTTATATTTCAAACCCAAAATATTTTATTCTCCTCTAATTATTTATATAAATAAAAAGTTTTCCTTTAATTTCCATCTCTATAAGTACTCAATATTCCAAAATAATGTTTTTAAGGAAAATCAAATTTGTTTTTCTACGCGATCGAGAATCTATTTCTTTCATGTCCATATTTTCCATAAAATGTTATCAAGAATATTTTTGATATTATATAGTGATTTATTAGATATATTTTCACCCATGATTTACTATTTATAGAAAAATTAAAAGGAATCTTTTTGTAATTTACTGAACAAGGAAATTTTTGACTTTTACCAAAAATGATAAAGGAATATTTATTTTAATTTACATAGAATGAACAAAATTTCCCATCATCATGACCACTCAATGATTTTAAGATCCCTTAAAAAATTTCAATTATTATTTTCAAAAACAATCCCTAATATTCTAGAAATTTTTAATTTTTAAAAGTGTAATTCAAAATGAAATGGGTATGTTCCTCAAGAATAGTTTTATTTATATTTTTAAGGTATTTTATATTTGAGTGAAAACTAAACTTTAATTTAATTATACTCCACTATGGATATGTTGTAATAATACCATCCTTATTTATTATCTAGATGTTTTATTATCAGTTTTATTGTTTTAAGTATTGACATTCCATATCCTAGTTCTTTCAATATAGATATTTTTAATTAATAATACATGTTGATTAATTTTTATCGTTTATTCTTATAATGAATGAATTGGAGTAATTAAGTGATGGGTGGGGCTCAAAACTACATATCCCCTCGATGCATTGGTGGGTCTCATGAGACATCCTAGTTTGAGTATTTATCTGAGGTCATACCCATTTATGTATGATGTCTTAGAATGAGGCCTTGATGGTAAGTTTATGATATCCATCATTATGTATTTCATCATGATGAAATCGGATATTCTTGTCTATGTTATTACTTGAATACTTATGATATCCTTGGATAATTTTAAGATCATTTGAATATTTATATGGTATTATTTTATCATCATTTATTCTTTCCATATTAATATTTGTGCTAAAGTTATTCATTAATGAAATTATTTTTAAGTTATTTACTGTTTCATATTGATTATTATTTATTTACTTAAGATATCTTCTCATGTATGCTTACCCTTACTAATCACTTATATTCATCCCTCCACTCACCCTGGTATCCCTCCCCTATAATTCATAAATATGAAACAAAAATCTTCCACAAAATGCCATTTCATTGACCGCCAGAAGTTATAGAAACCCTTCATCCATAGAATTTTTTAAAATCTTATATAGATGATTTAATAAATAAATTATGAAATAAAAAAAACTTCCAAAATACATCCTTGTGATTATAAAAGTCACCATCAAACTAATCAATTCTCAAAGAGTAGTTAGGAATGGAACTAAAACCTAAAACTAAAATGATAAAGATATTTGTGAGTGATTAAGCTCTATATTAATACCAAACTTAAACCACACCTCAAGTTTAGTATTTAAATAAAAGATTATTTTTGTGCTAGTCTGAAATACAATAATTAAAGTAGGTTTTTATTTTAAATCCAATCACATGTTATTACTAATCTATAAACTTTTACTTTAATTTTCCATAAATGAAAACAATTACTAATAAAAAAATTAAGGAAATTCCCCTTTTATTAAAATAAACAATTGAAAAATACTTTTTAAACATTTTTTAAAAACATTATCATTAATAAATTTTAAGGTAACCCTATCTATGAAGTAAAAATTGTTATGAAAATTAATTCATTATTGAATTAAAACACGTGATATCATATATAATATACTCAGAGACATCATGGGAACCAATGGGTATTATGGGGGAAAAGGACATGGTTAAAAAAACTACAATATAAAACCAATGCTGGATAACAATCAACCTACCCTAAAACTCAGTGTCACCCTCACTGGTCAAAATAAGGTGTATATCCCAAAATTATAACATATTTTATCTCAGAACCATTATCTAGAGTGTAATACTAAACTAGTGTAGCATATGTACCTAGAGATATCACCTAACTACCCAAGGATTCCCATGATATATAAATTGAGTAGAGATTTTTAAAATTACTAAACAAACACATGAATAATAAATTTCATAATTAAATTAACATCTTATTTACTTACTACAAAATACCATTTAAATAATATCCCCTTTTAATAATCAATTCATAAAAGAAACAAACAACCCCTTATGGGCATAATCCACATGTCAAATTTTTATAAGCATTTATTTTCTATAATTTAAGGGGCATGCATAAAGGGGGATTTCACTTTCCAAAGAAATGGTTAAAGGTTCCAACGAGGCCTTTAAAAAAATTATAAACTACACTAAAATATACCTTTTAAGTTTACTTTAAAAACTAAAACAATCATCCAAATTAAATTTTTATTTTTATTTTTATTTTTATTATTATACTCATATAAAATTACATGTGTATATATATGCCTTTAATTTCATAAATTCATATAATCCCATGTTTATTTGTACATACACACACACATAGATATATATATACATAAGTATTTATGTATATATGAGCATAACTACTAGATATAATAAAATATATCTAAATAAAATTTCATTTTCATTCGAATCCAAACCTTTAAATAATTTATTAATTATTTTTATTTCAAGTATACTTTAAATTCAAAGAAAAACTCAAAAGGGAGAAATTTTTTAAAAAAATTAAAAACTAAAAAACCATTTAAAATACATTAATTCATTGGTAAAATCCATTCTGACATTTTATTAAAAATTTAAAGTTCAAGGTAGTTTCTAATTAACTTTGAAATAAACAATTATAAGAGATAAGTCACTTACACTTAATGTAAAAAAAGTTAAACTTGGTATCCTATTCAAATAATATACTAAACACATATAATTAACTTATTGGGAATATAAAGAATCATTTTAAAAAAAAGAGATTAATTTTATAATATTTAAGGACCAAAATTAAGGGCAACCTACCTCAAACTCGATGTCTTTGACAATGGTGGTGCAATTCCACCTCAACAGGTCTCAAATGCTCTTAAAACAATAATGAATCCATGAATCATAAAATACCTAGAATAGAACAAAACATGTATTAAAATCCATGGTCCCAGAAAATTTATTATTGAAAATACATTACAAATTAGATAAAATGGGGGGTGTCAAGGTTAACAAAGTGGAACCAACAATGCCACCAAAAATAAAGGATCATACAGAAATCAAATTCTTCTGTGTATATCGCCTCTTTCTTGAGATCCACCCCAACCTGTTGGGTTTCTACCACTATTATACTATGTAGGAGACTTCCAGGTGACATCTTGATCATCCATTCTCTATTATTCGACTTCCTCAACATGTAGTTCAATGCCTCTGACAACCATGTCTAGAATAGGCCTTAATCAGGGCTTATGAACATTATACACTAAATAAAAACCAAAAAATCCACAAATATGGTTAGTATTTCACCATGGGGTAAAAAACATCAAGAGGTTGGAAGGGTAAAATGAGAGGAAAGGTAAATAGAAATGAATATAAGGATAAACCTAGAATAACCAGACTAAAATCATGAGGAAATCCCTTAAAATAGAGAAAAGAGGAGAATGATTGTAGAAGAGAGGTATGGATGCTGGATTTGTCATATGTGGGTCATGAGGAATGGTATAAATAAGGTAGGGGTGGATTAAGTAGGAAATAAGAGGTCAAAATCAGCATTTACCTTTTTTTAATGTTTTTCCATAGTCAATATTTTGGCCGCATAGTTTTCCAAAACATACACTGGCACTATGTACCCTACTGAAGGGATTTGGGAACACTACATTGGTAGGGTACACACTTAATAAAACATGATCTAGCCATTAAATTTTTCTCTTTTTGGTTAAATTCTATTTTCACAGTTAGCACATGGTTTCCCCTAATCATCCACCAACATGTACTTGTGAAAAGGCTCCAAAAATTAAATATTTTAAAATGGGTCATCCCAAAATATCAAGTACTGCATTAAATATAACTAATTAAATTAAAATAATAATTAAAATTTCAGGGAATGATAGATTAATGGTTAGATACTCTATATTTACATTTCTTTATTTATAGTAATAGGATGAATGATTGGATTGAATTTTGTACTATAGATACAACATTGTTAATTGATAGTCAAGGAAATCGGTGCCATTGTCTATCAATATCATGTGAGGGACACCAAATCTGGTGATAAAGTGTGACTTCATGAAGTTGATGATATCCTTGGTGATGACTTCATTTAAGGGTGTTTCCTCTAACCATTTGTAGAATAATTTTGTGTTAGTGAGGTTATACATGAACTAATTTGATGTGGATGAGGGATATAGCACTATAACATCCATACCCCATAAAGAAAATTTCCATGAGTAATTTGTAGTATATAATAACTATATGGTTTGATGGATGAAATTGGTGTGTATTTATCATTCATGTAACATTTTATAAAACTCCATGAAATTATTTGTCATCGTTATCCAAAAGTAACATAGCCTCTTCATTTGATATAAGAGCTTGGCTCCTAATTCATGGGAACAACATGCTCCAACATTAACTTATTAAATTACAGTAGTAGATTGATCTCCCATAAGAAATATGAGTAGGATTCCATAAAATATTCATTTATAAAGGACTCTCTAATAATTAGGTCAATTGTGAAGGGTGAAGTTCACTACGTGATGATGAATTTGTTTCTTTTTGCACACTGAATGATGGGTGCATCCGATTATGGATATATTTTACAAATTTGTAAATGTAATAACTATTTTTTATGATAATTAATGTGGTATCTCTTCCTAGTAAAAGAATATATTAACCTCGTTAAATTACTCTATATTGTATTTGAAAAATGAAGTGATGATCTATCAAAAATAATTATGAACAATCGAATCATCTTGATCTTAATCTAATAGAGTTGTGGCTATATTTCTTAATGTGTTGGAACTAGTGTTATGTGATTTTGGGGCATGGTTCAGAGTTAGATCAAGAGTAAATTGTGCCATAAATTCCTAAGAATAATCATTCAGTGAGACAAACTTCACTTTATATATAGAATATTCACAATTAATTTGTTTGATCATCATCTCTAAGTCACCTTTGATATGCGATCAAGACTCTAAAACCTAGAGAGCTAGATTAAAACCAATGATGATGGTATGGTATTTAGTATCATTATTAGAGCAGTCTTCAGATTGAAAAAATAAATATGGAAGGACAACACTTTTTTGTAAGGTGAAGAAAACTCCTAGGAAAACCTAATCGCCCTTCAAATATTCATTTTTTTTCCATGTCAGGTGTCTATAGGAACTATCAAAATATATCTCCCACCTATGGGGGGTATCATAAATAGTGATCAGCTCTTAATTTGGGAGTCTCATTTCCACTGGTGTATTTTGAATAGTGGGATGTTCTTTAATAAAATTTTTCAAGGCAAGTCCTTTAAAAAATTTCTATGACAAGAACCAAATATGGAGCTACTATAAAATTATAGAACAACATGCTAAATTTCCTCTAAATATTAGATAGATCATAATATAATTGAGCATTTCATTATGAGAAACCAAAAAAGGAATCATGAATTTGTAAGAAATGTTTCAATTTTATACCACATAGATTATCCCAATGCAACTTTTCTCAACGTTAGAATATTGTGTCTCATCATAGATCATTTTCCTACTTATATAATATAGATTTTTTCCATGCCAATGACATTTTTTTAGGTGAGGATCATTCCAAGTGACCATTATAGGGTTTCCCCAAAACGAAAGAGTGGCTTACCTTAAATCCATGGAATCAAGACTCGTGGATTCATAATGTACTACATAAGACTATTGAAAATTTATGATAAGAGTTTTTCTTCTAGTAGGTTATTCCAATCTTCATTAGTCTAGTGAATGAAAAACACTTCTTATATAGAATGGTGAAAAAGCATTGAATATATGTGAGCATCCCTTGAGGCCCCCTCAAATCCTTAATATTTAAAATTGGGGCATATTGAAAATTCCCACATTCTTTTTTATATCAACTTCGATGCAATGGTGGTGTACAAAAAAGTTGAGGAACTTTCCTAACAAAACATATAAATCTTATTTTAGTATATTCAACCACAGGTTGTGTTTTTAAAGTTTATTGAATAATATTTTGAGGTTAGAAATGTTATCATTACACTGTAGATAATTAACCATTGTATCATCCACATATAATTCCATTATCTTTTTTATAAGGGGAATGAATATATGATTATTTTAATATTGATATATAGAATTATTATTATTTTGGATGAATAGAATCACCTAATAACAATAAACCCCTTTCGGGGTGCTGAAAGTGATGGCTTCTTCATCGTCATAAGAAATTAAAATTTGTTTATAAAAATAGTATCCATCCATAAAGGAGAGGTATTTTAAATAGAATATATAATAATTAAATTATTTTTTGATTGGGATAGAAAAATAATCCTTCATGATTTTTTTTAAAATCACTGAATTCAATATAGACTTGGTTTTTTTCATTATTATTTTTTTGACTGGGACTATATTGATGAACCAATTTGGGTATTTTTCTTCCCTAATGAAGTTTTCTTTTATGAGATTATCCACCTTGGCTTCCACTTTGTAATCTATTGTTGGATGTAATATCCTTACTACCTCCTAATACATACAGTGATCTTTAGGTAACCCTAAATAGTGGGTGGTCTCCCTTGGTTCCGGTTAAGGAATCTTGGAATTATTCCATTCAAATACATCCAAATTACATTTTAATAAAGTGTGTGTATTCATATTATTCTTACGTAAACATCATGGAACTAATAAATGTGGTTCATGTATCCTCTTGGGTGTTAAGATTCACTTCCCTGGGTTCATCATCCATGGTGCGAACACCTTCTTCAAATATTAGGGGGGAATCTCTAATATATTCTTCTCCCCCCATTCCTCCCCTTATTTGTATTCATCATCCATGTCATTAGTAATATAATCATAGACAAGGGGAATTTTATTTATAAGGGATGAAGGAAAATTTGGTTACTGGATATGACAGAGGGGATTTTCCATCATATAACTAGAATATGATTCCCCTTTTTTATTCTGAATAAGATGTTGATGTCAATTTGAGAGGGGCATATTTATCTTTAAAAAATGAAATTTTGGTGGAACCTGAAGACATTTTATATAATATGGAAAAATATTATTAATAATATTGACAATGATATTGATGTCACACAAGGGATGTTTTAGGGTGGACTCCTCTATTCTTAGGGATGATTCAAGAGTATCACTATTAGGGACACTCCTACTTTCTTAGGAATCGTGTACATCCTGGGGTGGTATATCCACTATCACAGAGATAGTGGTGGAGGTTCTCAAACTTCCTAGAGTTTATTAGACTAATGAAATAAATTATGTTCAGGAATTGTTCCTTAACTCGATTAATGGGTAACATATATTCCTCACCAAGATCCTTCTATGGATTATTTTTAATAGTCTTCAAACTATTTGGAGCAGTGATTGGGATAATATCATCTATCACTAGATGTTTTACTTCCCTTTTTTAGAAGACTTATTCCATTTTATTAGGCCTCACATGATTCCAATATAGTGTTATTTCCATATAGCACTAAATATCATCCATTAAATTCATATTTCAAGCATTGATGGTATGATAAAGGTACTACTGCAGGAATATAGATCCATGACTATCCCAATAGGACATTGAATTTTTTTCCTAAGAACCATGAAATCATATTTTGAGATAAGGTCAATGAATTCAGTCCAAAATTTTAGTTCTCCAAGAGGTTTTCATTCAATTTTAATATATATTTGGATAGTCATCTCTAATGGGGGGAAATCATTCTCACTAAAACATAGGATTCAAAGGGTCTGGACTAGTATGAGGTTGATCTCAAAATTTTTTTTGACTAGGGCCAAATAGAAATCAACATCATGGATCTTTCCTATCAAGTATAGAGCTCAGATGTGTCCTTGTATATAATCCTCTTAATCATGTATTATAAATTAAATAACCATGTGACATTTGGTCAAGATAGTTTCTATTTGATAAGCCACTTCTATGATGACCTCATCTTTGAATTATTATACACTGAAAGGAGTTTTAAATAACTCCTCTCAATGTTCCTTAGAAATATTACGGTCATCTAAAAGTGAGAGATTTTTTGGAGTATCAACTAATTTCTTGATTATAACATTTTTTGTGCAAGATGTATAAACTTCCCCAGGGAAGATTTTCCCCTAGTTTTTAGATTTGAGATCATCATCGATTGTAATGATGATGCCTAATCTTGATTCAGAGGAGGGAGAATCCTTCATGTTCACTGGATGGTCTATCCAATGCCTTCCATTCCTCAACTTGAATAAGAAAGTTGTATTCTAGAAAAGTGATATCCTAATATGATTATTCCCTAGAATCCTTGGACCATTTTTCCTTCTCTTCCACTTCATCCTCCTCACCCCTTTATCCTCCTCATCCTATTTTTTCTATATCCTCATTATATATAGGGTACCTAGTTTTATATTTTGTTTCATTATCAGAAAAATGATCAATCATATGGATGATATTGACGGTCCAAAATAATGGTTCTTTGTCAAATAAAGTTTCTATTTAGTGGGGAGATACTATTTCTCTCAATGTCATGGGTAAAAAGTCTATAACTTTCTAGAATGGATTGGGGATTGGTTGAATTTCCTATTCTTATTCTTCTTTATGTTCCTAGATTCTTCTTCATTGATCATGTATGTTCTTATGGGTTACCAATGCTGAAGATGATGAGTCAAGGGGATCAGGACTACTACTTGTGTTAGGGGTCTATCCAGCTTAACTTCTTGAGAGAAAAACATCTTATAAAGTAAGTATTTAAATAAAGTATTCATGAATATTATTTCCCTACATGATATTGTAAGAGAAATAATCCATATGGTCATGGTCCTTAACCTTTGTAGGTTTCTTTATTTCTGGAAGCTTAAATTGATCATGTTCTAGAGTTTCAATGAAAATCATGGGACTTCATATTTTCAAAAAGAGTTATTATTATCCGCTATATCCTAAAATATTGGGTGACTCTTTTACTTATATCCTTCCTAGGGGGTGTTATTGTTTATGTGATTATTCAACAGGAGTTGCTTCATGATATAGATAATTTTTTGGATCTGAAGTTTTAATTGGCATTGTATTGAGTGTGATGATTATTTTCTTGAATTTTCCATTCCTCCTTAGTTGATCGGATGACATAGACAAATATTTGGGCTTATTTTGAGGGATAGTAACCTATATTCATTGGGATATTTATTCTAAATATCTGAACCCACTAGGTAATTTTATTTGGACAAGCGATGTTTATATCTCATCCATGAAACTCTATATGAAAAGTTCTATAAAATATTTATGTGGTGACACATTTAAAGTGAGTAGGTTAGGCCCTTCCACTTATTTATGAAATATGAGACTCTTTAATTTTCATATTTAAATTTAAATAGGTCTATTAGAATCATCTTCCACAAGGTATACTTAAATTTATATAGAAATTGGTGACGAAATTCTTACCAATTGTCCATTGATCTGTCCAGTAGGCTATTATACCAATCAAAGGATGATCCTACTAATGTTTCTAAAAAACACTTAATATTATAGGATTCCAGTTTCTCTGTCATCTATATCATGGTATATAGTGGAACAAAAAGTGTGAAAATATTAACTAAGGTCTCTAGCTCCATAAAAAGTTGGGAATTTAGGGTTTCCAAAGTTTGGTGGTAAAGGGGTTGCATATACCCATTTAGGATAATCTTTTATTTCTTACTGAATTAGTTCAAGCCTTCCTACAATGGATTCCATCCAAATAAAATGGAACTGAATAGACACAAATAAATCTAGTCAGATTTTCACATAAATTTATGAGGCTTAAAGGGGGGGAATTTCCTATATTGGTTTTTGGTACCCATTTTTACCACATCTTGGTTAAATTTCTTGGTATGATTCCACTGACGATTCAAGTAGGGGGTATATACCTATATTTCATTATTTATGTGGTAAAATATATTGGTTTCCTTGATCTATAGGTAGATTTTTAACTAAATTTAATTCTTTCTATTTAACTAACACTTTCTAGATTAAGCATTGTTATTAAAGAAGATGCACTGAGTTCTATTATAGGATTATTATCAATGGGAATGTTGGAACTGAGAAACTCATACTTGATTCATTTTAATTCCTTTTTATTTCTTTAATAACTAACTAGGATTATATTTATTGTGAGTTCATTATATTCCTTAGGCGGCTAAATAGAAGTGGATTGTAATTTTCCTCTATCTTTGGTCAGGGCATGTCATAGAGTCATCAACTGATTATTGGTAGGAACTAGGTTCTGAACCTAACTTCGATTTTGAGTGTGTATTCCTTCCTCATTTTGGTTCATTACCTCCTATTCACACTCCTATATGTTAAAATTTATATTTATGGGGTGAACCATATTAATTGAGGTGTAATAGGTCATTAGGTCTATATCATCATCTTCTTCCTAGTCATAGGTAGGGTTTCTTCCCCCATAATACTTTTCAATGATCGACTCTAATATTTTCTTGATATTCACCTTTTTGGAGGTTAATTTGGGCTTACATCCTTTTGGGGTTTTATATTCCCCCCTTATCGCTCCCTAAAGGATTATTTTCAAAAGTTCTCATGTAAAGAGTCTTATTTCATTACAACTGATAAAGTCCCTAATGGAGGAAAGGTTTTAACGCACATTGGTTAGAAAGGATGGGTGTGTCTTAGAAATTAATTCCTAATGAAGAGAAAATTGACTTTTTGGATAGGGAAGGTGATAATAACATAAATTTCCCCATCCTTTTGGGCTAGGTTTGGCTTCACTCTACCACTTCTACATTCATATATCGTTAGGGTTGTGATGACCCCAAGGGTAACGATGGTGGTAAATTTGATATAAATTTTCCCAGAAATATGGACTGGGGTTAACCTAAAATTTCTTATTTTATGTCATGTAATACCCAAAGATTTTATTTCATATTTTCTTTTAAAAATAACACTATTTTTAATAGCATATAGCACACGTAACATCAAGATTAAACAACTATTAGATAATATTATTTACATATGGTTGTTATAACCAAATAATTGGGTTGGTGGGTATAAATAGGAACAGAAACATTCTGAAAAATATTTATAAAGTTTTTATATGATGAAAATTTTTTAATCCATAATTAATAAGTATTCAATTTTTAGTAAATTCATTTTATACCTCAAAAATACATTTTTTTCAAAAATGGTTTTTAATTATTTTTATGAAAGGATATTATAATTACTTACTACACTTTTATACATTGTATTTAAAAAAATATTCATCATTTCTAAAATCATCATTACATAATATTCTTATGATGAATTTTTGATATTTTTATTAAAAGGTGGATTTTTAAGTTAATTGTAAAGAATACCGATTTTTGAAAAACAAGAATTTTTTTCTTTAAATAAAGTAAATTACAATTCCAATTATATTTTGAATTTTGTTTTAAAATAAAATAATATAAACTTTTTAAACATAATATAAATAATTCCATAGTAATCAATATTAAATTTTATTTTTTTATAAGTTCATTTTTATGCTTAAAATTACAATTTTCTAAAAAATCGTTTTTCATTTCATTTTACACATTTATATTCAAATTTATTTATAATACTTATATAAATTAAATAATTAAAACTAGATTCTATATTTTTAATAATTTGATTCAAATTTGGTAAATATTCCCCTTTACTTTTTTCTATTATGAATAGTAATCATGGTGAATATTTATCACCTTAGTAAGATTAAAATAAGTAAAATAGGGTTTATACTATGATATAAGGCCTAAAAATATACATAACACTTGATTTTATTTTATTAGATGAGTTTTTTTACCAAATACTTCATAGATATAAAACTATGACAATTTATTTCCACAATACATTGATTATAACATCTATATTATTTTAACAAAAGGATAAATACAAAATGTCACTTTTTCGATTTTAATTTTTGTTATATGTTTTCATAAGGATAAAAAATTATGAATGAATATAAAAGGTTATTTTGAACATAAATAAATTATTTTTATTATATTAAATTATTTTTAATTTTTAGTGGTGAAATAATTACCTTAAACACTTACTCAACATCAATACAGTGCTTGTCCAACTAGTAAGAAAACAAGGTAAATGATATTAAAAACAACAAAATTAATATGTTTTTGAATAATTATGGTATTCCGTTAATTTAATTGGTAATTATAATTTATAAAATATGGTAAATTTTTTTATGATATAATTTTATTTTTCTCTTCATGTCTTTGAATTCAAATTAAATTAATAGTCTAAAAAAACTTTAATGATATTTTATGATAACTAATATTTTATTAAATGATTTAAAAACTAAAAAACAATTGAAAATTTTAAAAATGGATTTTAAATGGTTTAAAATCTCAATCATAGAATATTATTAAGACAAATTTCACCTTAGAATAAAATTTTTGACCCTTAAATTCTAAAAAAATGTGATAACATGGTTAAGGTTAAACAGAGTTAATGAAGGGGTTAGACCAAAAGAAAATGTTTAAAATACATCATAAACTTGTTTAAATTTTATTGGTTGAAGGTATTTTGAAATTATCATGTCATTCATTAAAAATAGTGGTCATTTGGTTATAATTGACATGATTATGATCTATATTATATTAAGATATTTTAAGTAATTTCAAATGTGTTTTTCCCAGACTTATAAAAGGAAAGAAATTTTACTTACTTCTTCACACCTCTTCAGAAACTTATCTCTACTAATAAATATCCAAATACCTTCCAAACCTTCCTCCATATAACCTTTAGTATATTTTACCATAAAAGGGATAACCTAGATGGATTAAGGTGTAATCCAAAGGTGGGTTTTTAAGAAGAGGTATAACTCTTAACTGAGTGTTTTCATTTTATTTCCTCATATATCTATCTCAAATATTCTATAACCATGATAATATAATAACATAATTATATTCCATATACTAAAATTTTATTTTTATTTATTCAAAACCCTTATTAACCTTCTTTTCATTCTATGGAAAATGAAAACATCGATTGGGCGTGTGTTTGGCCTACCGTCTCCACCTAGCGATGTTATTTGTTTTTCATCACCATTTCATATGGATGGTTATAAAGGTATAATTAATTTATATATATATATATTTATATATATATATATTATTTATGAAATAATTATGATTCTAAATATATAATATATCATCTACCTTCTTTCCCTTAAATCTTTTATAAAATGATAATTTCATGTATATGTGTGGATTATCACCTTCACTAAGCGATGTGATTCATTTTTATATTACCACCATGCATGGATGAATCAAAAATTATATATAATAAATAAAATTATATTCCTAACATTATTAAAATTATTAAAATTATATAACTATTTCATAACTCTTTTAACCATGGTTAATAAACCAAAGTAATTTTGGAGAAATTGACTAAACAACCTTAAGTGGTCAACATAAGAAATAACTATTCAATGAATGAATTTAAAATGTTTATAAAAGTACCATAAAAATGAAATATTGATCACAAATATTCTTAATAAATTATTTAATTCATTTAAATTCATCATACAGGAGGATCAAATGCATGCAACTAAGAAATGGCCCAAGGTACGGGTAATTTGGCTTCATTTCCACTTCAATGAGATGTTTTTTTATTATACTCCTAATTTATTAGACATGGTGTATATAATAACCATCTTATAATTTATATGTTGAATCCATATTTATTAATTATATTTTATTTATTTTTTTTATTCAATTTTTCCCTTTAAGGGGTTTTTTTAAAAAATTTACCAAAGTTTAAATGGATTTCTGTTACAATCTAATTTTATTTCAAGATTTTTTATGTTTATATTTACTTTAAGAAAATTATATGATCAGTTTATTTTAAACCCCATATATTTTATTATCCTCTATTTATTATGGGGTTTAAATTTTTATTTTCTATTTATTCTCTTTTTTCATTAATAATCAAAAAGTATGTCAGATGTAAGGGATTTTCTTTTAAAAATATAGTTTTAAAGTTTTCCATCAAAATATTTTTCTTCCACATCCATATTTTTGTTACAAAAAAATTCAATAATTTTTTTACTATTATATAAAGAATTATTGGCCTAATTTTTCCCATGTTTGATTTTTTTAAAGCTTTCAAAGGAATATTCTTTTAATTTTCTAGATAAGTTACTTTTTACCAAAGGTGTGGTTACAATATTTTCATTAACATACTTATCATGAAAGGATTTTCCATATACCCAGACTAATATATTCTCTGAAGAGAAATTTATAAATATATATAGTTATTTTTAAAGAAAATAATTTTCTCATCACTTTGGAAATTCTTATTTAAAATGATATTATAGGAAAAGTGTGTTATTTTATTAAAAGTATGAAATAAATTTTAAAAAGTGATTTATAGCATTATTTTTATGTGATATTAAAATGGATTTAATTTTAATGTATTTATTTTATTTTCATTTATAAATACTTTTTTTTATTAGAAAAACTTCATTTATTAAGAATATGTGTTCTTCTATCATCCTCTATAGATAATGGACTATACC
This sequence comes from Viscum album, assembly GCA_963277665.1. Classification (NCBI taxonomy): domain Eukaryota; kingdom Viridiplantae; phylum Streptophyta; class Magnoliopsida; order Santalales; family Viscaceae; genus Viscum; species Viscum album. The sequence goes on along the minus strand of OY728120.1, from coordinate 251,632,038 downwards.
TTATTTTTAAATCGTTCAATTTCTGATTTTAATGTTCTCTATCACACTCTATTAACCATTGGTCATTATTTTTATCCTTCATGTATATATTTTAAATATCATGGATGAATTTAGAATTATTTCAATTATCTTGGTGATGTTTTAATCATATATCATTTCTATATATGTTATCAGTTGAAGGAGTCTTATTAAGTAAGTTATTTCATTTACTTGGGAAATATTGATGTTTTGTATTCTTGATTCAATATGGATAATTATTGAATTATAAGACATTTAGACATTAAATTTTTTTTATCATTAAATGTTTGAGGAAAACATGGGATTTGAAACTGATAGTTGGGGGATAGTTATAGATCCCTTTAATGCATCGAAAAGTCTCATAATACAAAACAGGTGGCCACATTAGATAGGTATTTGGTTTATACCTACCCATTTATTAAGAATGATTCGTTGGTTGATAGGACTTGATGGTAAGATTATTTATAACTTTTTGGAAACCTTAATGTAAAGTTCATGAATTTTAATATTTACATATATTTTTACAAACAATTCATTTCTCATTATACATGTGATGGTCATGTTGATATTAACCATGGATGTACTTTGAAATCAAGTTGTTTATTAAATTAGAATGTTATTAGACTATCCACTCAACCATATTGATTATGTCTTATCTATTAATGACATATTCCATTTTTCTTTTTCCATTAATAAGGATTTAAGATCAACCTTTATTGGTTTTCCCTTCCATGGGATATAAAGACGTAATCTTTGAATAATTTTCAAGTACGTAATAATGTTTTTATGCAATGTTTTTACATTTTCAATATAATATGGCAATAAGATATTTATCTATTTTTATAAGACTACTAAACTGGTTGATCCAGTATGGTGATATCTCGAGTATCTTTTACCAATGTAATAAGGTAAACATCATTCATGCAGTGTATATTGAAACAAATATTTTAATCACAAATTTGGTAAAAAGCACCTCATTTGTAAAATTAAAAGAAGATTCCATTTAAACCATTTTATAGACAGTCAAACATGGGTAAAAGTGAATTTAATAAATCTTTGTAGAATAGTAAACAAATTATAAAGAAAATATAGACATGAAAGAAAAGAAGTTGGAAAGAAAACATCAAAACAAGATTTTTTAAAAGAAATTCCATTATATGTAAATTACTTAAGGATTCTGGATACAAAAAGATAATAAATGGAAAATAAACTTGAAAACCCCAACAAGAAAAAATTATAGGGGAATATATGTGTTCTAAAATATAATATCATATAATTTTCCTAAATGAAATCTAAACATAAACAATCTCAGAATAGAATGAGAATATAGACAAAATATCTTATATATTTGGTAATTTTTAAATTAAAATACCATAAAGATAAAACATAATTCAAAAACATTCAATTCTATAAATAAATAGGTATTCATGATATAATATATAAAATGGGTAGTATATACACCATGTTAATGAATTTTTTTTGAAATGTAATGTGTCTCATTTACTGAACAACCTTAAGTGGTCAATGTAGGCAAGGACTATTCAATGAATTAATTTAAAATGTTTATAAAATGACCTTAAAATATAATATATGAGAAAAAAATTCTTAAAAAAGTATTTAATAAATTTAAATTCATTCTTCAGTAGGATCAAACACATACCACTAAGTGGAGACCCAAGGTTACTTTAATTTCATCTCATTTTCACTTCAATGAGACATGTATTACAATATGCAACTAATTTATTTTACATGGTGTATATACTAAAATTTATAGAATTTATATCAATAATCCCTCTTTATTAATTTTATTTGATTATTTTTCTTTATGTTTTGTCTTTAAGGGATTTTGATTCAAAAATACCAAAGAAGTTAGGGATTTCTTTTACAATCTCATTTTATTTCGGGATTGTTTATGATTAGATTTCCTTCCAGAAAATTATATGATCCTAATATTTTCAATCAAATATATTTTATTCTCATCCATTTATGTTTGGGTTTTTAGTTTTATTTTTCATTTATTCACTTGTTGGATCATAAATAAACAAGTATGTTATATGTAAGTGACTTTGTTTTAAAAAATATTACATGGAAGTTTTCTATCCAAGAATTTTTCTTCCATGACTATATTTTCTTAAAAATATTTTCAAGAATGATTTTACTATTATAAAAACAATTATTAAATTAATTTTTAACAGTATTTAAATTATTATTAAATGTTTAAAAAGGAATTGTATTATTATTTTCTGAATGAGGTGTTTTTTTACCAAATGTTTCTATGGAATAATTGTTTTAACTTAAACCACACCAATTGATTTTCCCACTATTATCACAAATATTTTATTTGAATATTTTTATAAAAGTTCCCATAGTTATTTTTAAAGAAAATATTTTTATCCAAATTTTGTTATTTTTTATTGAAAATGATATTAAAAGAAAAGGTAATTATTTTCTTAAAGGAATGAAAATAATTTTGAAAATTGATTTATAACACTTTTCCTAATTAAAGTTACATGGAATTTATTTTTAATTTATTAATTCTATATTATTTTATAACATCTTGGTTTTAATAAAAAAACAATTATAATGAATTTTCTGTATACTAACATCCTTTACTTATAATGGATTATACCTTATTTTGATATCATTCAATTTGTTATTATCATAGTCTCTATCACTCCCCAATATTTATTGGATATTGACTTTATACTTCATGACCACATTTTTAATATAGTGAATTAATTAGAAATAATTTCTATTACTTTCATAGTGGTTAAATTGTATACCATTTATCTATATGGTATCAATTGAAAGAAATATTATTAAGTAAGTTATTTCATTTACTAAGGAAATATTGGTGTTCAATATTCTTGATTTCATATGGATAAATATTGACTTATAATGAATTTTGAAAATGAATTGTATTGATCATTCAAAATATGAGGAATACATAGTATATAAATGTGATTGGTAGGGAATAGTTATAGATACCCCTTGATGAATCAAAAAATCTGATGAGACAAAACTAGTGGCCTCATTATATTTTTATTTGGTTAACACCTACCCATTTATTAATAATGATTTCTTGGTTGACAGATATTGATGGTAATATTCATGATAACTTTTTATAGGTCTAGATAGAAAGTTCATGAGTGTCAAAATATATGCATTTCCTTTATTGAGAATTTATTTTTCATTTTCCATGTGATTTCTATGACGATATTATCCATGGATGTACATTAAACTCAATTTGTTTATTGAATTGGAATGTGTTCTGATTATTCACTATACCATATTAATTCTTCCTTATCTATTATTGATATATTTTGTTTTATTCCTTACCTTACTGAAAATTTTATCCCACCCTTTATTTTCTATCCTTTCCCCATGATATGAAGAAGTAATCATTGAATGATATTCAAGTATTCAATAAGTTTTTTCATTCTTTGTTTTTAATTTCAAATGTAACATGGAATTTATGTATACAATTGGTTTTCTAAGACTAAAAATTTGATTGATATTGTGTAGTTAAATAACTTGTATCTTACACTATTGTATTAAATAATCACTGGATTTGGTTTACTAGAGTCAGGGTGTTGGAGTCTATTTCAGAGAAAGTTTAATGGGAACCTTTGGAGCTAGATTTTTAATGAACATAGAAACATGAAATTTATGATAATCCCTTTTGGTATTTGAGAAATTTTATAATTATAAGTATTTTTACAATATTTCCCAATATTCTTGATTATTAGGATCTAACTTTGTGAGTTCCATTATTTAGAGATGGTGCACGGTGGAAGAAAGGGAATCAACACTCATAATAAATGTAGGAATTTAATTTTTGAGTTAGTTAATAAATAGGGTTTTGGATCCATGAAGATAATGTATATATTAATAAATTTGACTCATGTTATAATGAATAACATTTCACTTTTGGACAAACTTGTTGTTACATAGAATGATTAACCAATGTCAGTTCACTTCATGTGATAAAAGCCTTCATTTTTTAATGGGACTTTTAATCCATTAGAAGCTAAAAAATGGATTAATTATCTTGAAAATAAATTTTAGGCCTTGGGAAATAATTAAAAGGAAATTTTTATTTTGGTTGTATATTTTTTAAAGGGATATATTAATCCCTGGTGGTAATTGATCCATAATTCTAAAGAAGATGATGAAATTAAAATCATGGAATGGAAAACATTTTAAGGTGGTATTTTATGATAAATACTTTCCTTAAGAGAAATGAGAAGAAATGAAGGGTAAATTCCTTACATTAAAGTAAAAGGAATAAAAAAGTATTGTAGATTATGAGGATAACTTTATAATATTAGTAAGGCATGTTCCAGAATAAATATATGATATAGAAATTAAGATGGGCCATTTCTTTGATTAGTTAAGTCTAGACTTTATAGGTCATTTGTTTCTCAAAAAAATTCTCCATGTAATGATATGGTATCAAGTTATACTGATACTAAAAAATAATTATATAGGTATTAAATTTTCAAATTAAAACAAGTGAAAAGGAGGAAAATTTAATACCATGAAAAATAAGATGTAAGAAAAAATAATAAGGGGAGAGTGGAACATCCAATGTGTGAAATTTTTAGAAATAATTATATTAGATGATAAATAAAGGGAATAATATTTTGTTAAAAATGTGGATATAAATTAAATAAGGATCATGATTGTAAAGGTAATAAAGAATAAACAGATATCAAGTACTTCAATTGTAAGGATATAGATCATTATGCAAACCAATCCCCTAATCATCAAGGATTACCCATATAATTAGGTTTTGGTATTTGTTAATGATATCTAAAAATACTCTAAAGATTATGAAAACCATGAGAATAAATTGAGAATAATTGTTGAATATTTTATAGAAAATGAGTTATATTAGAAATTTAGTGAGTGTGAAAATTGATTTTATGAATCTTTTTTTCTCAAAAGCATTGTCTCCATGGATGGAATATATAATGATCTTTCTAAGACAAAACACAACCAAAGAATATCCATAGTGGATGAATGTTACCTTTAATGATTAGAATTTTGGGTAATTATGGTTAAACTGGGGAATATATGATTATGATGTAACGGTATTTATAAATGGTGGTTTGGTATAAGGATTAATAGATAACATCTTAGAAATATTCAAATAATATTCATTTATACCGAAAATTTAGAAAATGTGAATTTTGGAATCATATGTTGAATGGTATCAATCATCCCAAAAATTTGATTTGATAACATTTTGATATTTTTAGAAATATTTATTGAATAATTTATATATTAACTTTAAGGTTATAATGTGATATGAAAATATTTTCATTTGTGAAGTTTACTTCATTTTTTATAGTTCGTCTAGGAAAAATAATGTTTTGGAATATTTGGTTAGGGAATATAGATATTTGAGTGTGTGACTGTATAGGTGATAAATGTTGTTTGGGGATAAATTTTTAAAATGTATTATTCATAATGGTTATTATTTTAGATTGTTTTAAACATCACTATTTTTTATAGAATAAATAATTTTTCATCTTATGGTAGATTAAAACTTTATTTTTGTGCTTTAAATATGTACAATTCATCATAATCATGATGATTTACATCCAAGGGTGAAATCATTCTTATAGAATAAAAATAAATCATGTAATAAAATTGTATTATATTTTATATCCCAATGGAAAAAGAATTCCTCAATATTAAGAAAACTGAAGATAATTCTATCGATTCTTATGTGGAAATTAACACTTATCATCCAAGGTATATTTTTAGAAACATGTATACAAGTATGAGTCTTACATAGGTACATGCATAATAAATATCATGGTAATTACCTAGGAATTAATGTTCTTGATAAAATATTTATTCAATTTTATTATTTTATCATGATATATTTTCTTTGGAAAATAAGAATTAAAATTGTGAGGTTATAATTTCTTTAAGGAGGGGAGAATGTAATACAATAATATTGTAGATTATAATTTCCCTTAAAAATAACAATACATTTGATAGCGTGTAACACACGCAACATCGAGCTTAAACAAACTAAGAAAAAATATTATTTAAATATGGTTCTTATAACCTAACAATTGGGTTAGTGGGTATGAATAGGAATAACTGTTTTATGAACAATATTTATAAAGGTTTTATATAATTTAATGTTACCAATTCATAATAAATAAGTACTTGATTTTTAGTATAATCATTTTATGAATCAAATAAGGTTTTTATTGCATTATGTGTGTAAATATTATAATTAATTACTTCCAATTTTATAAATTTTAATTGATAAAGTTGAAATAATTTGTGAAATCATCATTCCATGATAGTCATATTATGAATATTTTATATTTTCTGAAAGGATTGATTTTTGAGTGAATAGTGAAAAGTTTCAATTTTTGAAAAAAATATCTTTCCTTTTCCTTAAATCAAGTAATTCAAAAGTCCCATTTAGTTTGGAATTTGGTTTTAAAGTAAAATAAGATCAATTTTGTTAAATTTAATCTAAATAATTATATAATAATCATTATTATATTTGATTTGGGTATAAGTTCATTTTTATGTTTAAAAATTCAATTTTCTAAAAATTATTTTTTAATGTGTTTTATGAAATTATATTAAATTTGATTTATTCCACTTAAAGAAATTGAATAATGAAAAATATATTCCATATTTTTAATCAAGGGATTCAAATTTTTTAAATAGGTTTATATTTTTCATTTTAAATTGTAATTTTGGTAAATATGTGTCACTTGGATGATGGTAAAATGGGTAAAATATAGTTAAAGCTATGAAATAAGGCATAAATAACTCCTTAACAGTTGAATTTATCATATTTAATGACTTTTTCTTGACCCAATACATCCAATATATGATAATATTTCAACTACATGCCACTTTCATGGATTGTGAAATTTATATTATTTTAAGAAAAGGATAAATACAAATATCACTTTCTTGATTTTAATTTCTCTTATATATTATTATAGGGAAAAGAAGAAGTTATGAATGAATAGAAAATTTTATTTTGAACATAAATAAATCATTTTTATTATTTTTAATTTATTTTTAATTTTTATTAATGATATAATTACCTTAATGTTTTACGCAGCGTCGATACGATGCATGTGAAAGTAGTAGAAAAATTATGGTAAATGATTTTAAAAATAATAAAATTAATATATTTTGAATTAATAATGGTATTCAAATAATTTAATAGGTAATTATAGAATATAAATTATGTTAAAAGTTTTTATATTGTAATTCTATTTCTATCTTGATGGCATTAAAGTCAAATTAAATAAATCATCCTAAAAATTACTTTAATGATATTTTATGATAAACAATATTTTATTAAATGATTTAAAAATAAAAATAAAATATTGAAAGAGGAAAATAAAATTTTTAAAATGGTTTAAAATTTAATTTATGGACTATTTTTTAGAAATTTCACCTTTAAAGAAAATTTATGACCACTAAATTCTAAAAAATGTGTTACCATGGTTAAGTTTAATAATAGTTAATTAAGGGGTTAAACTAAAATATAAGGTTTAAAATAAAACAAAAACATTTATAACTTTTATAAAATTAAGTTATTTATACCTTATAATTTCATAAATTCTAAATTATGTCCATTTGGTTCCACTTTACATGATTATAATATATATTATATATAAATATTTTAAGAAATCCCATTCTTTCCCTCACTTATAAAAGGGAACTAGTATTCCTATCTTCTTCACACATATTAAGACACATATCACAACCAATACCAAGAAAAATACCTTCAACCTTCCTCCCCCTATCTTATAGGTACTTTATTCCTCAAATAACTAACCTAGAATGCTTAATGTGTAATCCAATGGTGGTTTTCTAAAGAAGAGGTATAAATCTTAATAGAGTTTTTTCATTTAATTTAGTCTTATACCTCTATAAAATATTCTATAACCATGATAATATAATAACATAAGTATCTTATATATTATAATATTTTATTATTTTGGAGTCATAAAACTTATTCACCTCCTTTTCATCCTATGGAAAATGAAAACATCACTCATGCATATATATGACCTACCTTCTCCACATAGCTGTGTAATTTGTTTTTCATCACCAATTTACTTAGATAGTTATAAAGAGTGATTTAATGAATATATATATATATATATTATTTATTTATAAAATAATTATGATTATATAAATTTAATATATCATCTACCTTCTTACCCTTCCATGTGTTGTAAAATGATAATGTCGCTCATGCATATGTGTGCACTACCACCTCCATGAAGTGATGTCATTTATTTTTTTATTACCACCATGAAAAGATTATTCTAAAATTGTATATAATGTATAAAAATTGCATTCAATAAATTATTAAAATTATTTATTTTAGGGAACTATTTCATAACTCCTTTAACCATCGTGAATATACTAAAGTAATTTTGGATAAATTGACTGAGAAACCATTAGTGGTTGACGTAGGCAAGAACAATTCAATGAATCAATTTAAAATGATTATAAAAATAACTTAAAATGGAATATATAAGAAACATTTACTTAATAAAGTATTTAATAAATATAAATTCATTATACAATAGTATGAAATATGTACAACCAAGAAGAGACTCGTGGTAAGGGTAATTTTGTCTCATTTCCACTTCAATGAGACGTGTTTTACATTATGCACCTAACATATTTTACATGGGGTATATACTCCATGTTTTACACTTTCTATCATTAATACTAATTTATTCATGTTATTTCATGGTTTTTATTCAATTTTTCTTTTTAAGGGGTTTTGATTCAAAATTTTCCAAAGCAGTAAGGTATATCTGTTACAATCTCATTTTATTTAGGGATGATTTATGTTCATATTTTGTTTAGAAAAATTATATGTTCCTAATATTTTGAACCCAATTTATTTTCTTATACTCTATTTATATTTGGTATTATATGTTTATTTTCCATTTATTCTATTTATTGATCAATAATAAATAAGTAAGTTACATGTAAGGGGATTTCTTTTAATAAATCTGGTTTTAAAGTTTTCCTTCCAACTATTTTTCTTAAATGTAAATATTTTCTTTAAAATGTTTCCAAGAATGTTTTAACTATTATAAAAGGATTTTTTATAGTCAATTGTATCTATGTTTTACTTTCTATAAATAGTTTAAAAGGAATCTTCTTTTCATTTTTTGACCGAGGTAATTTTTACCAAATGTGTAAAATGAATATTTGTTTTATCATACACTACAGGAAAAACTTTTCCCTCCTTTGTGAATACACATTAATTTTAATATTTATTTATAATTTCCCATCAATATTTTCAAAGAAAATATTTTTCTCCATATTTTGGGAATTTTTATTTAAAATGTTATTATAATAAAAGGGTATTATTTTCTAAAATAAATGAAAATAATTTTGAAAATTGATTTATAAATCCATTCTCAAACAAATTTAAAGGAAATTTTTTTAATTTATTTCTTCTATTTTATTTTCTAAAATATTGGTTTTATAGAAAAACTATCATTTATAATGAATCTATGGTCTTCTATCATCCATTATTGTTAATGTGTTATTCTTTATTTTGAGATCATTCACTTTCTTGTGATCATGTTCTTTATCACTCTAAATTATTCATCGGACATTATTTTTCTCCTTCATGCCCATATTTTTAATATAATGTATGAATTTAGAATCATTTCTATTACTTTTAAGTTGTTTTAACCATATAATATTTATATATATGCTATTAGTTGAAAGAATCTTATTAAGTAATATATTTCTTTTACTGGGGAAATATTGATATTTTGTATTCTTGATTTAATACAGATAATTATTGAATTATATTTCATTTTTAGAATGAATTTTATTGACTATTAATGTATGAGGAATTTATAGGATGGGAAAGTTATTGGTGGTACTAGTTATAAATGGTCCCTTGATTCATCAAAAGGTATCATGAGACAAAATGGTGGTCACATTAGATGGGTATTTGGTTCACACCTACCCATTTATTTAGAATGATGTATTGGTTGATAGGAATTAACAGTAATATTTATGATAATGTGGTTAAGAACTTGATGGAAATTTCATTATTTAATGGATTTATGAATTTCCTCTATTGAGAATATAATTTTCATTATCCATGTGATTATTATATTTATATTGTCTATGGATGAACATTGCACTCAATTTATTGGTTGAATTAGAATGTTTTTCTATTATCTACTCTTTCAAATTGATGATTTCCTTATCTATTAATAACAGCTTCTATAATACACTTTCCATTACAGTGGATTGGATCTCACCCTTTATTTTTTTCCATTCCTTGTGATATTAAGAATGAATATTTGAATGATTTTCAAGGATGAAACAAATAATTACATGATATGTTTTTAATTTCCAATGTAATATGGAGTTTTTGTATGTATTTGGTTTTCCAAGACTTCTAAACTAGTCGATCTTGGGTGGTGTAGTCTCTTTTATCTTATAACATTGTAATAAGAAATAACTTTCTTTGGGTTACTAGATTTTGTTTGTTATACCACATCCTAGTAAATATTCATAATTTATTATACCTATACCTAAGTATGAGTGGAATTCAGTGTACGTTCTGAGTAAGAACTATGTTCTTTCGAGGTTGAATCCTTAGTATATGGCATTCCCTTTCTTAGATGGGAGTAATGTTCAACTATTTTAGATACCTACTTCAGTAGTTAGTTAATGGTTTTATTTCGGAGAGTACGTTTATCTTGATCTTTAGTGACAGTAATATTTTTCTAAATAGTCCAGTTGGCATATGCACCTTATAGTCTCAATGATCGGATTGAAGTTATCGAATTTCAAGGTATCAACCTTAGAGTTCTCTACTAGAATAAGATAGGTGTTAAGTGTAATGTGATATATTCTACCCATCCTTTGATGAATACGTCATATTTATCATTTATAATAATTTGTTGAAGGACCTTCGAGACATTAAGGAAATTATGTTGAAGATTATTATATTACTTATCAAACTTTGGGTTTTTCACCACTGAAAGAGATGTGTGATCCAATCATCTATAAATCTCATTTTTTGTCTCAACATGGTCATTATATTGTTCCTAGGGTAGATATTTCACCTTGAGATGATGATGTCTCACTCATAGGTTGAGGTACAGGTAATGTATACATTCCACCTTCATCTCCTATGGGACTTGATATTGAGTGGTAGCTAAGGGAAAAACATAATTGGAATATTTCCCTTGTCCAAACCTTTCCACATATCCATGGAGGGTTCCTATTCATAGTCGTTGTCCAAAACATGGTTTAACCATAAGGGCCTATTTCCTAAATAATATGGTGTATGCCCTGAGGTGGGTAAGTATGGTGTATACCACTAAATGTCATCTGTTGATTAAGATGAGGGATTGTTTGATTTTTTTGTGGTAATAAATATGGTTGACTCTAACCTTTTAATAACCTCTATATAAAGGTTCTTGGAGCACCTCTTTATGCTAAGGTACTCTAACAAGGGGGGATCCTTGTCTGTGTGAGATACTATTGTGGGGTGGGTGTCTATGGTTGATTTTTAGGAAATTATTCCCATGATCCACCTCTATCCTACCATAGATAGGTTTTTCGAAGTAGAAATGGCCTTCTTCTTGACATATTAAACCCTTAAGAAGATATAGTTAAGTATTCTATGGCCTCAAGGATACTATAATTCAATAGGGATGGGATATGATCCTCCTCCTATATTATTATTAGGATATGTTGACTTTATGTATGGGTTTGAGAGGGGATATAGGCTTACTATGTGGTCATCATTAGAATATTTAAATCATTATTATTCACTTTTAAAGGGATTTAAATCCATTATTGTGGATCTATTAGAGTATGTGTGTGGGTATTTGAACTCTTAATAGGGGTATGAGACTTTTATTGGGAGGTTATTAGAATATATAATTCAATTGTTTTTGAATTAAGAATATTCTCCCAATTATGATATGCATTACCCATTGGGATATGCTGATAGACCTCTATAATGGGGGAAGGAATATAAACCATCTCTTTTATAGCTTCTGAGGGATGTTGGTATGTTCCCTTGTTGGTAGGTGAGGGAATATGTGCCTGAATTCTATTTAATATTAGAATATGATAGTAGTGGTATTCCACTTTAGATGCGGGAATATATTGGTATCTTTGAAAGATGTGGACAAGAATATATGCCTCTCTATCAATCATTGGAAGGGTATGGTAGTGGGATTATATAGCCATGATAAGGGCATGAACCCATCCTTGGTTTTGATTTAGTGTTGGAATATGCATCCATACCCTAGTTAGAGCGGGAATATGAGCTCGGTCCTTTGACTCTATATTTATTAAAATATTTCAATAATCCTCCCAAGTAGGAGAACTAATTTTTTATTCTTCTATGGAAGTTTTTTTGATCATGTTGAACAAGTTGTTTTTCTACACTGGCTATTGGAATAGTGATATGCACCTGTACCTATGAGATTGTCGAGATATGCTGGTGAATTTCCTCTATTTCTACTAGGATATAATGATGGTTCCAAAGGGTCTGAGTAGGAATATTGGCTTACTCATTTATCATTTCTAGGATATACTAACATGAAAATTTGATTAAAGTGGGAATATAATACCACTATTTTCCTCCTATAACCATCATAATATGTCGATGGGCTTTATATGTCAGAGATGCGGTGCAGGAAGTGTATGTTTTTAGGATTCATATTCTAGAGATGGAATATGAACCATCTCCTATAGTGATAACATTTTATGTTGTCAGGATTCATATGTGGGATCTAGAATATGAGAAAATTTTTATTGTGCTGGAAATATAGGCTGAAAATATTGATATATGGGAGCTAGAATGTGAGTCGACTCCAGTTGAACCACCATGATATGATGGAGAAGTACTCCACTAGAGAATAATATATAGGTTGTCTCACTACCTACTATAGGAATATTTCAACTAAATTATTCAAAGTAAAGAATAGTATTATCCCATCCCTTTTTTGTGTATCTATCCATCCCTAACAAGACCATCAGGATGTCCCGTCCTAATTGAACTCAAGTAATGTTAAAAAAATTATCATCTCTAGCGTTTGTGTGCCGATATTTGTTGTGTGATGATATCAATGGTAGAAATAAATTAAGTACTTCATTAATATCTATAGGGAAGTGTTGTTTACAATGTCATAATCTTTATCCACCTCTCTCATATACAAGAGTCTCATGTTTTCACAATATGAAGAAATACTTTAGGAGTGGTTGGAAGTAGAAAAGGGATCCACTAGTTTTACTGCAACTTTCCTCAGGTCAGTTAGACATCCACCCCTTAGTACAGAGAGGCTTTCATTTTCAACATCCACTATATGGATAGTACCATTCATGTGGTATTAATGTATCATATGGTTCTCAACCTATCGTTGAAGACACTGAATAAGTGACATCATCCCTCTGGTCAGTGGTGTTGTGGATTTAGTAGTGGAAATGGTATGAGAGTGGTTATTCTTTATTGGAAGCATTTCTCTAGGATTTAAAATATTTATTATGATTTGTTCACCTGACACAAACACAGGCAAGGATACCCTTCAATACATCATCAAAAGTGTATGATTATATATCATCATAATATCATATTTATCATTTTCATAATTATAAAATTCACATCATGTTCAACATTTTTTTCATTTCCGATTCAATCATGTCTGTTTTAATGTCACTCAATTTCATACTTTCAAAAGGAAGGTTGTCACTGGGACATATGTTATATCCCTGACCAACCCATTTTCTTAGGCTGGGTTAAAGGTGCAGAAACCTTAGGTGACATCACCAAGACACAAAAGACTATTAATAAATTACAATGGTTTAATAAACCATTGGGGTATGATTTTCTCTTTATAATAAAACAACATTCTAAGAAAAAATGTAAAAACCCAAATCTGTTGTATGATACATTAGTAATAATAATACCACTCAAAAGAAAACCAATAAAATAGAGGTATTAGAGTAGTAGCACTAAAGTAAAACAAGATATCCAACTGAAATTGGAAGATAGTCTAACATAGAGACACCAATGTTGTATCACTTCCATGAAATCAAGAGAGGCCACCAAACTCTGGAAAAAATCTAAGGAAGTATATTCAAGATTCATAACTCGAGAAATAAGATACCTTTATTTTACCTATATCATAAAGAATAACATCTGTATATGAACCAATGTGTATATGTAGGGGTGAGTAATCATACCCAGTATTCCTTCACTAAGACACATCCTAACTCATACCCCTATAATAAAAACACATTATCTCATAGTTTATAAATATTATTTATAATAAAGATGTGAATATAATAAATATTTACCATAATAAATTTGTTTAAACAAAATAATTAAACTAAATTAATTTTTCCATAATTTCTATCTACTTGGAATAAACATCCATATTTCTTACACACATACATAAATGTTGAATAACAATCCCAATACTCGTGAACAGTTATCCTTCCTTTACCAAGTCATCACAAGGTGATAATCTCATGTGCCCCTAAGAATGACCACCAAATTTTTATCAATAAGGGCTCATGTTCAATATGAACAAACTCCAACCATGTATTCCATGTTATCATATCAAACCAATACACGTAAAAAATTTCTTACCTTAAAAAATTTTTATCAAACATATTTCTTACATTCAACTGAAACCATAATTTCAAAATCATAATTTAAAATTATAAAACAAGTGGTTTTCTAAAAGTCATTTTAATTCCCATATTCCAAAGACCATAATTTTAAAACTATAATTTAAAATTATAAATCATGGGGGTTTCCAAATCCATTCAAAATCATATGTCCTTGGTTCATAAACTAAAAAGGGTTTACTTCAATAAATATTTTGACATTTCCTTTGAAAATCCAAGAAGGATATTTAATATAACTAATCCTTAAAGTTATATAATTAGTAGAGGAGAATGAGAAGCCACCTACCTCTCAATGGGTGATGAAATCAAATAAAAACATGAAGAAACCTCTAGATCCAAGATCAAAACAAATTTATTTCAATAGATATAATCAATATATCATCAAAACACATCATAGATCATAGATCTATCCATAATGGATTAGATATAACGTTTTGGGTGAGAGTATATGAGAATATATGAAGCAAAAAAGTGAAAAGGGAGACTTATTGATGTTTCCAGTGATACAAAACACTTTAATTTATCAAAATTTACTTTTGTAACAAAGGTAATCACTAAGGATTCCTAGGAGATAAGAGGATTTATAGATCTAGGGGAATATGAGAAAATGAGATTTTTTGGGGGGGTTCTATGTTAAAATATAATTTTTAGAACATTTAATACATGTCACATGGTTAGGACACATGGTTTATCAAAATATGTGCCAACTGTGTGCATGATACTAAACATCACTAAAATATCTACATAGTCCTACTACACAATTTAGAAAACCAGGAACCAATTGTGTGATACTACTATCTCTAAAACATCCCCTCACATTGTTAGTCTGTACAGTTTGAAAAATATTATACCAACCATGATTCTCCCACTATATCCATAGGTATGGTTTATCTTGAAATACACATGGTTTGTAAAAACCATTAACCTTCCCAAAACCTATTTCATAGTTTCCTAGAGAAGTTTCCCAATTTCTAGTAACTATGCTCAAACCGTGCACCTCTATAAATGCTTCTAAAACACTCAATAACCATCCAAAAACTCCCAAAACTCATCCAAATTGTTGTATAACTTCCAAAAAAAGATAATAAAATGGTAAAGTATCATAAATCCATGGAATTACATTTTAAACACCATTGTTCTTTCCATATTTGTAAATTTGGATATTTTTGGTGTTTTGGTAAAGTTCAGCTCATTTCTTCATCATAAAGTCTTCTCATTCCCATGTCTCTTTCTAAATCTGACCATGCTACCCAGAAATCATACCAAAGTGATAATATTTACATGCAATGACTTTAGTTTTCTAACCAAAATCTCAATTAGAACTTGAAAAAACATAGAATTTGGCTTAAGATTAACATCGTCCCATCGAATGACATGGTCAGGATTAGTCTATAACTTCTTCAACTGAGATGCATTAAATGCATCGTGAATAGAGATAAACCTTAACAAAAAATCCAACTAAAATTCAACATTACCAATTTTTTCTAGTATCTTAAAATTTACCATGTGCCGATGATATAGTTTATCTTTCTTACTCAAATGAGTATTCTTTATCCTCAAAGAGACTCACAAGAAAACGTGATCACCTGAAATAAATGATAGTGGTCAATGATGATGATCTGCTTACGATTTCTAATGGATTTGATCTATTGCTATACCCTTCTTGGTAATTTGAATATTCTATGTCATTTAATGTAAAATTCTAGGTATGATAAATTAGGTCTCACCCTTTTCCACCCAATGGAGTGGAGAAAAATAAGGATGACTAAACAAATCTTTGAAAGGAGCCATATGTATGGAGGCCGAATAACTATTATTTTATAAAAACTCTACTAATGGTATATAATCCTCCCATAAGCCTTAAAAATACATTACACAATCTCTAAGAACATCTTAAAATGTTTGGATGATCTTCTTGGATTGTCCATATATTTGAGGATGATAAGTTTTGCTCATGGTCAACTAGGTTCTAAGGGCTTGCTGTAAGGATTTATAAAATTAAGATGTAAATTGGGGGTCCTGGTTAGACATAATTGAAACCATTATGTCATGAAACTTTATAACTTATTGAATTTATATTTTTTATAAGTATTCCACCATATTGGATTTATGAATAGTAATTAAGTGTGCCAATATTGAAAGGAAATCCACAAACATCCATATGGAATCATTTTTCTGAACTAATCTTGGTAGAATTGTGAAAAAATAAATATCTATCTACTCCCATTTACACATGGGTATAGGTAAAGATTAAAATATACCAACTGGATTTTATTCTTTTCCTTGACCTACAGAGAGGTGAGTAATCTTTAGACATACACCTCCACCATAATTTTCATGCTAGCCCAAAAACAATGTTCTGTGATCACCTTATACATATTTTGAATTCTAGGATGAACAACCCATCTCAAGTGGTGGTGGGAGGAAAGGATATTTTCCTAAGGTTTTTTAGAAACCATAATATTTTCTCTAAAACATAACACATATCTCTCATCTATCATTCACCCCTCAATGTTCTCCCCACTATTGAGTTTCAACCTCGTGGTTTGATATTCAGGATTGGAATTCTAAGAAACTTTTACCCGCTCAATCAAATTAGGAATAAAAGAAATTTGAAAAAACTACAACATTACTTAGCTCATCAAAATATAGGTGCATATTATCTATAAACTTCACTATCCCCTTCTTATATGAAACCTCTTTAGAAAAATCAATATATGAATTCCTACCAAAGTATCAATTACTAAATTTTCATTACTGGGTGTATACATCAGCTCAAATTCAAAAAACAATTAAAGTATTTAATCCATCTTCATTTCCTTCGATTGAAATATCACTGTGAGAATATGTGGTTCAAACTATTATAATCTTTGAACACTATGAACTTCTCACTAAAGATATATTGATTCCAAATTTTTAAGGAATGTACTATATCAGCTAACTTCAAATCATGTATCAGAAAATTATTCTCATGTACCAACAACTATCAAGGACCATAAGTTTTAACATGATTTCATTTCATGAGAACATATCCCAATATAGATTAAATCACACTATAATAGGCCACATATACTCATCCTAACTTTGTAAATACAAGTATGGATGATGATGTAAGTTGATACATTAACTCTTGAAAATATTTTTGGAACTCACCACCTAATTTAAAAGGAATGAATTTACTTATAAAAGCCATAATATGAGAGTAAAGTCATCAAAAATAATGATAAAATAATCACTAATACCATACTAAGTCGAGGAAACTTTGTATCTCAAATACGTTATTCACTGGTTTCTAATAAATAATAACTTGCACTTTTTCAGGATCTAATTAGACTCATCTTTAATAAATGATGTGGCTGAGGAAACATAACTCTTATATCCCAAAATAAAATTTTGAAATCATAACATAACGAAAATGGTATTATAATATACCCAACACTATTCTCAATTGTTTTTCCGGATCAACCTTAGTCTTAGAATATACCAAAATATCATCAATGAAGACCACCATAAAAAAAGGCAAGATACCTATGTAATATCTAATTCATCAGTTCCATAAAAATTTTTGGTACATTCTTAAGACCAAGGGGAATAACCACATACTCATAATGACCATAATGACTCTAGAAATATGTCTTCAGAATATCCTCCTTTTGAACATGAATTTTTTATTATCATAATCATAAATAAAACATAGAGAACCATTTGTCTCCCCACAATTGATAAAATAAATCTTCAATTCATGTAAGGGATAACAATTTTATATCATAACCTATTTTAGCTTATGATAATCCCCAAAATGGTGAATATTTTAATCTAGTTTATTTAAAAAAAATAACGGGTGTTACCCATAAATACGTACTAGGTTGAACGAATCTATAGTTTTTTAACTCTTCTAGTTGAACATTAAATTACCTTAATTTTTTTAGTTCCATCCTATTGGATGGAAGTGAAATAGAACTATTACCTGGTGGGAGATCATTTATAAATGTTACTTCACTTTAATATAGAAACCTAGAGAACTTTTTGGAAAAGACATTGGGAAATTTGTCCACAATGGTTGAAAAATATCTTTGGTTTATTATGCCAATAGTTTCTAAAGTAACTACTATAAATTGGTAAGATATGGTCATGAACATCAGTACAAAAGGATATTTTCTAATAGTATTCACATATAAATCTCCATTAAAGGCATACTCTATACCATCAAAATATTTAAAACTAACCTATAGGATAAAAAGGTCGATATGGGCCTTGAAGGATATTAACCAATCCATTCTCAAAATTAGATGGATCATGCCGTAAACCTAGTAATATGACCCCATTTGTATCTGGTAATACCTTTGTTTCATTCTATAACACCATAGTCTATTACCCACTAGTGTCACTCATATAACTAATAACTGCCCCCACAACCCAACACATGTTTTTTCAATGTGTTTTTCCCTCACTCACACACCCCCTAGGAAACTTCCATATAGGTCACCAATCCGGACAACTAATCTAGTTAAATCATCCTTAACTATGGAAATTTAATCATGTGGGATCCTAAAAATAAAGGTACACCTTGTTAACATGGGTTGTAACTTTTATCCTTTTTAAGTATCACTTTTCTAGGGGTGTTACACTCCCCCACTCCCCTCCCTTTAAAGAATAGTATCCTTGTTATTTACCACAAACCTCATACTCAGGTATTACCACTACACTTCCAATTGATCATTTTCTCTAATATAATTTTTAACATACCAACACAACCCATTGGTTTAGGTTGGGTCAGAGGTGCCACTAGCCTTAGGTGGAATCCCCAACACACCAAATGTTGATAGTAAATTCCCAAGGGTTAGTAAAACATTGGGGGATGATTTTAACTTTATAAAAAAAACATGTTAAGAAAAAATAAAAACAGACAAAACTATTATAGGATGCAAGATTAATAATAATAAAACTCAAAAGAAAACCAATACATAGATATTTTAGAGTATCATTGTTAAATTAAATCAATGCAACCAACTAAAATTGGAAGATAACTTGATGTAGAAACATCTATGTGGAATCACTCCCATGACATCAAGATAGACCACCAAGATCCATATACCAATCTGAGGAAGTAGAATCACAGTTCCCAACTAAAAAAATATGAGACCTTTCATTTACTTGTGTCAAGAATAATAATGTATGTATACCTACCAAATTGAATATGAAAGGGGGGATTAATCATACCCATCAGGATTTCCCCAAGAGACTTCCCAACTCAATCCACTAGGAAATTAACATGTTAGGACGTAATTTATAAAATCAATTTATAACTAAGAGAGGAAAATAAAAAAAATATCAAAATAAAATATATTAAGAAAATCAATTAAACTAAATTAATTTTTCAATTATTTATTTCCACTTAAAATACCCATCCATGTTTCACACACACTTACTCACACACACACACACGTGTACCGAATAACAATCCAAATACTCAGGAGCATTGACCCATCCTTCACCAAGTTTTCACAAGGTGATAATCCCATGTGCCCCTAGGCATGAGCACCAATTATATATCAATAAGGCCTCATATGTAATATAAACACACTATAACCATGTATTCTAAGTTATTATATCAAACCATTCCATATGAAACATTTATTCCCATTAACACATTTCATCAAACATATTTCTTTCATTCAACCGAAACCATAATTTCAAAAGTATAATCTAAAATTATAAATCAAGGGGTTTTCTTAATGCCATTTTAATTACCATGTTCCTAAAACCATAATTTTAAAACCAAAATTATAAATTATAAATAAAGGGAATTTACAATGACATTCAAGACCCCATGTTTCCAAGTTATAAAATAAAAAGGGTTTCCTTCAATAAATTATTAAACTTTTATTTTGAGAATCTAAGAAAAAAATTTAAAAATATTAATCCTTAAAGTTCTATATTTATTGGAGAATATAAAGAAAACACCCAACTCTCAATGGCTGATGAAAACAAATAATGACACCAAGAAAACTCTATATATTTTATCATAACACCTTTCCTTCCATAGATCTAATCAATATCTCATCAAAACAAATCATATATCATTGATTTATCCATAACAGATTAGGTATAACATTCTAGGTGAGAGGAGATAAGAAGATCTAAAGAGGAATAAAAAGAAAGCAGATTTATTAATATTTCTAAAAGTCAAACACACTTTAATTGTTCAAAATATTCTTACAAATAAAAGGTAATTTCCAAGGAATACTATGAGAGAAAATGAGTTTGAGATCTTGGGATAATGGAAGAAAAATTAGAGTGTTGGGGGGAAATTTGAGTTAAACTCTAATTTTCAGAGAATTTAATGCATGTCGCACTATTAGGCCACATGATTTAACCAACCATGCACCAACCATTAATATACTAATGAACATCCCCCAGAGAATTTCATGGTTGTGCCTCATGGTTGAGGAAATTGTGTGCCAACCGTGTGATGTTGCCATCTCCAAACCATCCCCTCACAAGGTTGGTTCACATGGTTTGACAAACTATGAACTAATCATATTTTCCCCACTATATCCACAAACATGGATTCTCCTATAATTTCCATGATTTGGAAATACTATGTGCCAACCATGAACCTACCCATAACAACTTGCACAATTTTTTAGATAATTTTTATGGTTTCTCTTAATCATGATCAAACTGTGTACCTCTAAAAATGATTCCAAAACACTCAAAATAAATATAGAAACTCTTGAAACTCATCCCACGTATTATATAACTACAAATAAACATAATAAAATGTTAAAATACATAAAACTATGTGTGATTTATTCTCCCCACCATTGGTATTTGTTTCCTCATAATGTTCGATATTTTCAGTGTTTTGGAAAAGTTTGGGTCATTTATTCATCATAAATACTTTTTATTCCCATGTATCTTCTTGAATATTACCCTATATTCATAAAGACTCACACCAAATGGATACACTTTGCACACAAAAACTTTTTATATCTACCATATGTATCGGCACCTGAATCAATGTAGAATATGGCTCAAGATCAACATAATCCCATTTCATAACATGGTCAGGATATGATTGGTACTTATTCAACTAAGATACATAAAATAAATTGATCATATATATGAATTATAGTGGTAAATACAACTGATAATCCACATCACAAATTTTTTATAGTATCTAAAAAGTTCTATTATACCAAGGAGATAGTTTTCCTTTATTACCCAAATGATTATTCCCTAACCTTAGAGAGACTCTCAAGAAAATTTGATCACCCATAATAAATGATAGTGGTTGATGAAAATGATTTGAAAATTATTTCTGATATCTTTGAGCCATTATCAACCTTTTCTTCATCATTTTAATCTTATTTATCATCTCATTCACAAGTCTAGGTCTAATAAGTTAATTCTCACATGTTTACACCCAATAAAGTGTTGAACAAAAAATAAAACCATACAAAGCTTTGAAATGATCCATATGTATTGAGTCTAGGTAACAATTATTATATAAGAACTCCAATAATGGTATATAATCCTCTCATTAGGCTCCAAATTCCATAACATAATCTCTAATAATATCTTCCAACATTTGGATCGTCCACTCATAATGTCCGTCCATTTGAGGATGACAAGCTATGCTAGTGGTCAATTTGGTTCCAAGGGACTACTATAAGGATTTAAAAAATTAAGATGTAAAATTGGGATCCTAGTAAAACAAAACTTAAATGGGTACATTGTGAAACATTAAAAATTTCTAAATGTGTAGTTTTTTCAAGTATTCTAGCATATTGGATTCATGAATAGGAATGAAGTGATCTACATTTGTGAGATAATCCACATTCTCCCACATGGAATCGTGCCTTAAAACCATTCATGAAAGAACTATGAAAAATCCATATATATCTTATCCCATTTACACATTGTTATAGGTAAATATTTCTAAATACCATCTGGTCATTGGTGCTCTGCATTGACCTACTAATAGGTGAGGTTTCTCGAGATATACATTTCCACCCTCCTTTTCAATACATCCCACTAAAAATAAGCTCTCATTACCTTATACATCTTATGAATTCTAGGATGAATATCCCATATGTAGTGGTGGTAGGAGGAAAGGATATGTTTCTAATAATTTGGAGGAACCACAATATAATCTCTAAAATACAACATAGATCTCTCGTCTAGTGTTCATTCCTAAATGGTCTCCCTAATATTGAGTTTTAGCCTCATGGTTATACATTTAGGATAAAATTCCTAAGTATATTTAACCTACTAAATTAGATCAATAATAAGAGAAATTGGAAGTAAAACTGTAACATCAACTTGATCAGTAAAATCCAGATACATATCGACTATGATCATCATTAGCCACCACTAATTTGAGGCCTCTTTAGAAAACTAACTATATTGATTCCTACTCAATGCATCAACCACTAAATCTACATTACCCAATTTATACAACAAGTCAAATTCAAACATCTGATGTTATTTCAACCATATTTTTTATTTGATTCAAATATCTCTACAAGAAGATTTGTTTCAAGCTCTTATGATTCGTGAAAATTGTAAACATCCCATCAAAGTGACAATGACACTAATTTTTCAATTCATTAATTGTATTAGCTAACTCCAAATCATGTGTCTAATAATTCATCTCATGAACTCATAACTATCATAATCCATATGCTATTACATGATCTACCTACATGAGAACATATCCCAATATAGATTTGGATGCATCATAATATACCATATAACCTCATCCTAAATATAGAAATGTAGGGATGGATACTAATGTAATTTGAAACTTAATCACTTGAAAATATTTCTAGCACTTGTCACTCCATTATAAAGGATTGTATTTCCTCATCAAATTTATCATCAAAGAGGAAGGTCATGAAAATTTGTGAATAAAGAATTTTTAATTCCCTATTAACATGTGTAAACTATATATCTCAAATATGTTCTTCAATGGTTATCAAGAAAAAATAGCTTCCACCTTTTCAGGATATAATAAGAATCCTCTTTAAAAAATGAAAATTCCAATGAAATGTACCTCTTGTATCCATAAATAAAATTTTGAAATCTTAGTATAAAGGTGAATGTCTAAAAAGATACCCAACACTGTCCTCAAGTGTCGTTCATGATCATACTAGAATATAATTGATGAAGAACACCAAAAAAATTTCAAGATACCTCTGAATGATATGATTTATCAATACCATAAACACCACTAATACATTCATAATACCAAATGGAATAAACACATACTCTAAATGAACATAAAGACTACATAAATCTTCTTTCAGAATATACTCCTTCTAAAATTGAATTTAGTGATACCCTGATGGTAAATCAATCATATAGATTCATTTGGATCTCTTCAATTGATCAAAAATATTGTCAATTTTTTAATAGGATATTGATTATTTATCATAACATATTTTGGAATATGATAATCCACACAAAGATAAACATTTTATTCATCGTTATTTTCAAAAATAAATTGTGTTTCACATAGAGATGTACTAGAGTGAATGAATTCTTTCCTTTCCAAATCATCTAGACTGAATTTAAATTCCCATAATCCCATTGGATCCATCCTATAATATAGAATTAAAATAATATTAGTCACTAGAAGTATATCAATCTTATATTATACTTATCTTTTGGATGGAAACCCACAGTATTTATTGGGAAATACATCAGGAAATTGGTATACAATGGTGGGAAATATCTATTTTTGATTATATCAACAGTTGTCAAAGTAACTGCTGCCAACTAGAAAGATATAGTTCTGACCATAAAAACCAATGGTATTACTCTTATTTAATTTATATCCCAATCAAATATAAATATATTATCAACACCATCCATATATATGAAACCAACCTATCAGGCATAAAATTTCTTGTGGCCCTTAAGGGGTGTCAAAAAATCCATTCCCAAAATCAGGTGTCCCATTCCATAAAGCTAGTCATCTAACCCCATGGGTCTCTATTAATACCTTGTTTTCTTTCCAACACACCATAGGATATTACCCACTGAGGTCACTTATCTAACTAATGATTTTCCTCACATTCCAACACATGTTCTTTTAGTGTGTTTTTCCTCGCTAACATACCCCTTGGGAAACTTCCCAGGACATCAACCAACCTAACCACTACTCTTGGTCAATAATACTTCACTGTGGAGTTTTAATTAGGTAGGATTATGAAAATAATGTTTCATCTTATTGACATGGGTAGTTACATTTAGTCTTTTTAAGTATCACTTTTATAGGTGTGTTACCCTCTCCCCCCATTAAAGAACAACATCCTCATTGTGGACCCCACACCTCAAACATAGGCAGTGTTACTGCACTTCTAGCTAGTTGTTAGCTTTGATACCATTTATAACATCCCCACCCAACCCATTGTAATTAGTTAGGTCATAGGTGACACTAACCTTAGGTGACATCCCCAAGACACTAATGTTTGGAAATAAATACCAAGGGATAAATAAAACATCGGGATTTGATTTTCCTATTATAACAAAACAACATGTCGAGATAAAATATAAACAACAAAACCCTTTATATGATGCATGAGTAATAATAATTCAACTCAAAATAGAAGTATTAAAATTGGGATATCAGGGTAGTATATCTAAATAAAAATAAGACATCCAACTAAAACTGGGATGCAACCCCGTGTAGAAATACCAATGTGGAATCACTATCAAGAAATTAAGAGATACCACCAAGAACCAAACAGTAATATGATGTGGTAGAATCATGATGCACCAATAGAGATATATGATACCTTTACTTTTCCAGTTTCATGAAAAATGACATATACATACACACCAAAGTGCATATTCAGGGGGTGAGTAATCATATCCAATAGGTTTTCCCAAAGATAATTTTTAACTCATGCCACAAGGACTAGAACACATTAGTTCACAATTTATAAATACAAATTATAATAAATAGAGGAACATAAAACTAATTTAACATAATGAAATAATTTAAACTAAAAATTGAACTAAATCAATTTTTCTAGTATTTCTTTCCACTTTTCATACCCATCAATGTTTCACACACACTCACACACAAACATATGCAAATCGAATAATAATACCAATACTCATAATTGGTGATTCATCCTTTACCAAGTCATTACAAGGTGATAATCCCATGTTCACCTAGAAAAAATCACCAAGTCGGTATCAACAAGGCAACATATGAAATATGAAAAATCTCTACCCATGTATATAAGTTCTAATATCAAACCATTCCTTATAAAATATTTCTTCCATTTACAACATTTCATTAAACACCTTAATAGTAATCAACCAAACCCATAATTTCAAAATAATAATTTAAAATTATAAATAAAGGGGTTTTCCAAAATCCATTTCAATTCTCATGTTCCCAAAACCATATTTTCAAAACCATAATTTAAAATTATAATTCATTTGGGTTTTCAAAGACATTAAAAATCACATATCCTAAATCCATAAACCAAAAAAATACTTAAATAAATAATTCAATATTTCCTTTTAAAACCCAAGAAAAAAATTTAATAACACTAATCTTTCAAGTTCTATAATTACTAGAGAAGATATAAAAGCCACCTACCTCTTAGTGGTTGAAGAAATCAAAAAACAGCACTAAGAAACCACTAGATCGAGGCTCACAATACCATTCCTTTAATAAATCCCATAAAGATCTCATAAAAACATATCATAGATCCAATATATATCTCTATAAGATTAAATATACCATTATAGGTGATAAGATATGAGAATATATAAATAGTAAGAGATAAAATAGATACTTTCTAATGTTGTAGATATCTAATGCACTTGGTTTTGTCAAAATTTCCTTCAATATCAAATGGAATCACGAAGGATTCATATGAGAGGATTTGAGTTCAAGATCCTCAAAGAATATGAGAAAAATGAGATTTTAAGGGGGAAATCTAATATAAACTCTAATTTTCATATCATTAATATGTGTTTCATAGTTAGTCTAAAAAGTTTAACAAACTATGAACCATTATGCACATGATATTAGAAATCCCCTAGATAGATGCATAGTTATACCACATGGTTTGGAAAACTATGCACCAACTGTGCGACGCTACTATATCCAAACCATTCCCCCACATGGTTGGTTCACATGGTTTGATAAATAGAGTGTGATTAATGTTTCTCCCACTATCTCCACATATAAAATCTCTCCAGGATTCCACATGGTTTAGAAAAACTATACGCCATTCGTGCACCTTCCCAGAATATCTAGTATAGTTTCTAAGATAAGTTTTTTGGTTTCCCCTTACCAAGATAAAACTGTACACCTCTATAAATTCTTCCAAAACACTCCAAAACCATACAAAAACTCCAAAAACTCAACTCAAATATTATATAAATTCAAAAAAAAACATAATAAAATTGTAATGTACCAAAACATTGGGGTGTTATAACATTCTAATGTATACTTGAATATGTTTCAAATTGGGAGGATGAGATATCATGCTCATCCATGAATTATTGAGAGGTAATTGTTTCCTACCCCGAGACTATCTTATAAATTTAAGTTTTATTCATGAATCTTATGAAATGGGGTTATTAATACTATGATTACCCTCATTAAAATGGTTGATAATGATTTAATAGAAATGAGAACACACACACTCACACATATATATATAAGGGTTTCTCTATTTCCCTTATAAGGTGTAATGCATTATGGGTATATTTTTATATTAGTTATAGGTCTTCATCTTTGGGTAGGTTTCCTATGTATCTTATATGAATAGGAATTAGAGTCCAAATATTTTGAATAGGATAATACCATGAAATTTAATGTCATGTGGTAAGGACATGGACTTCCAAAAGAGTGTGGAAACATATATATATGTATATATATATGGGGATATTTGAATATAGTTTGTTAGGTATTGAGCCTTAAAATAACTAACCATAACCTCTAGGACTACATGATCCATGCTTAGTGTGAGAAACCAGAGGTCATAGCTAGATGGATACATATTTCAATGGACTAATATGGCTTAAGCATAAACTATATAATATGATTTTCTCCTAACCTATTAGTGGAAAAAGTAGGATTATTGGAATCATGCGGAATATATCCTCATGAGGGGAAAATTTGTTAGGCTTCTAGTATGAGGAGAGACCATGATATGGTTATGAATCACAAGGAATATAGCCAATAAAGGAGAAGGATAGGTCTTAAACTATATCATATGACCATATATGGATGATATTGGGGCTTAAACCAAAGTGGATTCCCAATATATGAGGGAATTTTGAAATTGGATATGGGGATCAAGCCTTGAAAAGGCATCCAACATATCATGTTTATAACAAGAATCAAATTCCACATAGTTTCAATGAAGTGAAAATTAACTTTATTCATTAATAATTAAGGTTGACTTTTACTAATCATGATACACCTCGGGATGAACAACTAAAACCAATAATCCCACATGAGTCATGATCATTGTGATAAACAAGAGAACCTAGTTTTTCATCCATATTGTATGAAGGTCTATGATAGGATATTGTGTGGGTCTTATACATGTGTATCCCTACATGGTTTTATACCTACCCATGGGTGGGAAAGGAATGATGATTGGAATCATAGGTAATATATCCATGTTTTTTTGAAAAAATTGTGGACATACACTGAAGTGGATACCCATGATATAGTTATTAAGTGGGGAGATATGGTTTATCCTGGAATCCAAGTGTGGAAGCTAGGTTTTCCTTTATATGAGGGAAAACACATGATTTAAGAAGTCTAGGTGGAACTTTTATAGGAGGAAGCATATTATCTAGATAAGAGTTAAAAATATCATGATAAAAAATGGGTCTTTATATTGCATAATGATAAGGGGTCTGTCTGATCACATAACCATTAAAAGGTTAGGTGATCACGTGACGTGATCGTGTGACTAAAAGGTCATCAAGCAATAGCATACTCGATATCGACTCACACAATCAGCACTAGCAAAGATAGTTATTTTTTTGAGACTTTGGAAGGTATTTATCTAATTTCTCATCATTTACCCATTTACAAATCTTTTTCCCTTCAAAATTAATCATGGAATTCTGGAATAGGAGTATTTGAAGTCATTTAACCCTCCTTCCATGCCTTTCTCCTTCTTCCTATTGTCATCTATTTTTTGTTCACCCTTATATGTTTTTTGAATATAAGATGACATTTTTGTAGATATCAGCCTCTGAAATATGTTCCACTTTATAAGTTAGGAAATACATGTACATGGGATTGAGGTAGAGGTAGATGCCTTTATAATTCAAAATCATCTCATGCAACCCACAATACTAAGATCTCATGTCTTCGATCGTATATATAGTCCATCACATGATCGAGATTAATCCTAAGAGGTTCCATCATTGACAGCATTGTCTGAAGTGGTTCACATGAATTAGTTGGTATTAGGTGACCACAAATCCTAGGAGTTTTATATGACCCTTAATAGTCGTGGATATATTTTTCTTCGATGTACTTATCTGATCCATGTTGTGTGATAATTATGGGGTTAGGAAATCACATATCCTATGGGTGTCATATGATACGGGCACTATTATGTGATTTCATGACCATCAGGATGTTTTGTGATCTAATCATGAATTCCTTTCCTTATAAGTGCCTTTATACCAAAATGGTACTTTTAATTTCTGTATTTATCATCAATTATTCTTCTCAACATTCTTCTAGTGGGCATCAACATGGAGATTTCTCCCTAACTATGTTGGTGTGGTCTAGCTAGGAAACTATCTGATTTATGACATAATATATGCCAACAGATGGTCTAATGGTTTAGTAAAGATTACAATAACTTCACCTTTGTACCTAGTTTATATCCCATGGTATTAGAGAATACAAGATCGGGGATTCCTTCTTATTCATTATATCCCCAAGCTCGATTTTCCCATGACACCATGGTTGGTTGAGTTTATCTATATTCTCCATTCTCTTTGATATCATGGTGCCTTGTTGATTTTTTTTTTTACTTATATTATTGCTTGTTTTATTAAATGTTACTTTTTTAATTGTTTTAAAACTACTATTTTTTTGAAAATTGGATTTAAAATGGGTGCTCAATAAATGAGTAAAAGTTTTATAGAAACATTTCAAAGTAATTTTTTTCATTTAAAAAAAATAAAATGAATGGTTTGAAATGGTTATGAATTTATATTAGATTTTATGTTCTCATTAATTATAAAACTTATTCTCTAATTAAATATCAAACTAGAACAGGTTAAATTTCATTTAAAATAAATTTCCTAAACTACTTAGTGGGATCCTACTAGGCTTGGTTTATCTCACACCCTACAAACACCACTTGTTGTATATAGTTTGTTGTTTTCATTTCATGTTCCTTTTCTCATTTCTTGGTAATTTCCATTTGGACTAGTGTTTTTTGGTATGTATAGTATTTTATTTACTTTTCCATTTAGATTTTCAAAAAAATTTATTCCCTTACCTTTATAAGAAGATATTAATATATGTGGAATTATGAATTTTAAATGTTGAGGTTGTTATGTATGAGGTATTTGATGGTGATATGAGATATATATTTATATTGATATTTTTTATTATTATTTTCTTATCTATTATGGTTCACTCTTATTTATTTTATTTTGTGTACTTTTTTGTTTCTTTCATTTGTTATATACATTTATCTAGGGTGAAATCACTCCCTTTTTATCTACTTTAATGATACCCTGGAATTTATTTCCAGCCCAGGGTGATCAAGAATTCACCTTGAGCATTTTTTGAGCCAGTTTTGATGGTTAATAAAGGTCGATCAGGGATGGTTCATGACAAAATATGTGAAAAAAAATCTCTTCAATTAGAGAAAATGTTGGATATTAAGATATAGTAACATAATTGAGAGAGAAGATTTTAGGGTGATATTATAAAAAATAGATTAGTTTTGTAAAAATTTGAAAAAATTAAGGATTTTATATTAATTAATAGTTACTTTTATTCTATGTGATAAATCTAATGATTTGAATCACATAGTTAACTATTCATTTTTTGGAGTGATCATGTGAATATCAACCTCAAAAAAGATCTGTTTGAATGTTCCTTTCCTAGATAGATCGTGACTGGAAATTATAAAAAGTCTTAAATTGATTGTAAATTGATCCAATCGACTGAATGTTCATTCCAATTGACCATACATTAATCCTACTGCCAGGAAAGATCATCCATGTTGTCACTTTTTTGCTTCAAGGTCAATCCATTGAGTTGAACCTCATGGTCAATATGAGACATTATGAAAATAGGTTTATAAAAGATCGAGAGAGGGATTAAGGGGACCCAGTAACACCTCAAACCAAGTACTTGGGTTCCATTTCATCATGCATGTGATCAATATGAGGTTATATAAAGATCATTCTTCCACTATGTAAACATCAAAAAAGTTTATGCAATCCCAGTGTAACCATCATTCATAGCCTGTGTAAGCCTGAATCTAGTTGTACATACCCATGATGCAATCCAATGTAACCATCATTATTCACTTTTCCCATGTATAA
Source organism: Viscum album (assembly GCA_963277665.1). Taxonomy (NCBI): domain Eukaryota; kingdom Viridiplantae; phylum Streptophyta; class Magnoliopsida; order Santalales; family Viscaceae; genus Viscum; species Viscum album. Next base: position 251,600,721 of record OY728120.1, on the reverse strand, counting down.
GTGTCATATTAATCCCAAACATGTCTATATAATCATTGTAAAATCCTCAAACACCTCATTGTAAGCATAGGGTAGGCCAAGGAAATGTATTTGCAATGATCATCTATACTTAAAATTGATGTGCATAGAATGTAAATAGGATATGTTGTGATGTTAAATAAGTCCTCATGTTACACATGAGAAATAAAAACAAAAAATGGTATGGATTTTAGTATGTATATGAGTGTGGTGATAAACATAAGTGAGAGGAGAAAAAAATGCAGGAAATAACTAGTTTAATTTCTATAGTAAATTTTTCATGTCGTTTTGGGATTTTCTTATTAAGGAGTATATCACATGAGATAATTTAAATTATATAAGGATAATACCTCTCAAAATAATAAATCCATTCTATAGGATTAATTAATAATATTCACATACAAGTTTAAAATATAAAGAACCCCAGGATATTTGGGAGGAAACAAGGAAGAGTAATGTGATCCCACTTTGATCGTGAGTGTTGTTTGAAAATTTTGTAGGTTTGAGTGTCTAGATCCTTATATGAATAAAGGAAAGATTTTAAAAATAAAATTAAAAGTGAGAAGAAGTATTTTTTTAATTTATAAATGATTAGTGATTATATTTGGAGAGAAATGGTGAAGATTTTAGGACAGCATAATTATTTTTGTTTTACTACTTCTTTTTTATTTTCTTAGTTTTATAATGTTTCATTATTCTCCATTAAAATTTTATACCCTTAACATAGAGGGGTAAACATTGAGTGATTGAGGAAGGGAATCTTAAACCATTTTTTATTCTAGATTTTATTTGTCTAATGGAATAAAATTCTTTCTTTCTCCTATTAAATTATTTTAGATATTCCAATATTAGTTTTTATTATCAAGTGTGATTGTATTTGGTTTTAAATTTTTTTATTTATTATTGTTTTGGATGATGGTATTTATCTCCCTCTACCTTTTGGGATTTTATATGATGGAATAGGGTGGAAAATCAGTGACAAGTTTAGATATTTTATGCCCATGTGGAAGTGGTAGTGAAAACTCTTAGTTATTTAGAATGAACAAGACCCAATTGAGAATTGCCTAAGTCAACTAGGATGGTCCACTGTAACATTTTTTCACATAATAAAGATGTTATACCAAGATGATATTTTAGTTAGTAATATTATCACCATCATAATTTATCCAAGGGAGAGAGAGGAATTGATTGTGGATTTTTTATCTTACTAGCTTAGTATAAGAACAATGGACAACTTAGGAATTATGATATCATTAAAATATGTTAACAAAACCATAGAATGAACACCATAGAATCATTAGAGGTTTTAAAATCACTAAATAATTTCTTTATTTGGTTTTAAAAACAAACCCATTTTCTCTAACCAATAAGTTAAAATATGATTATTACATTCCTATATAGAGAATACCTAGGTTTACCACTTTTATTATATTTAAACTAGGAAATAATTTACTTTTTCACACCCCATGATAGGTAAAAGTAACAAAAAATAGCATAATTATAGGGTAGGGAATACTAAATATAATCCTTATAATTGCATAACTATAACTTCTAATGAAAATTATAACACACTAAATCCTAATTTTGAAAAAACAAAATTAATAGCCAGACATAGAAACATTAATATTTACACTAATTTTGAATAAATAACTCTTAAAAACTCATGTGAAACTGATATTGTTCACTTCGAGCATCCTATTATGGTCAATAACCCTAACTAAACCCTAAGAGACTTGTGTGAACATTAATTTTTTAATCATCACAGTGAAATTTCTATTAAAGCATTGAAAAATTATTTTGAATTATATAATAGTCTAATTAAAGTATTTCATAAATTCAATTGATTAGAAAGAGAAGAACTAATTAGATATATAAATGGGTTCACCCATGTCTGCTCCAATTTGAATTATAGGGGAATGGCTGGGGAGGAAATCAATTAGAGGGTGTTCCCCTTCACACATGAAGGAAAATCCAAGGAGTGGTTGTACAACTTAAAAAAAATAGAAATCCAAGACTAGGATCAAATGTATATAAGTTTCCCTTATAGATTCTTACCAATTTCCAAAAATACAGTAATCATAAGGGGTTATATTCCATTAGACAAGATTTAGGAGAAACACTCTATGAGTACAAGGAGATATTCCAAAATATATGTTCCAGCTGCACACATAAATAAATAAAGGAGTATCACTTCCTTGTTTTCCTTTACCAAATCCTACTAAATAATGATAGAAACTTACTGGATATCTCATATAGAGGAGCCTTCATAGACAAGTAACTAAAAAAGTAAAAGGATCTGATCAAGGATATTTTACAAAACTCATAGCAGTTTGGATTAAGATGTACTATCAAAAGAATTATCAATATAAACTTTTAGATATAACCACTTTTATGAGAAATATAGCCCTGAAAGAATTATTGAACAACAAGAAATAAATAGTGTATATGATTTATCCCAATTACCCAACCATTTCATTGACCAGAGTGCCAAAGTATAAGGAATGGAATGTTGTGAATCAACCTTTTAGCCAAGGTAATTTCAATAATAAAATCAAGCATGGATGACAAATCCCAAATTTTAGTATGGATTCTAGAACCAAGAAGATAAAACCAATTCATCATACCAAAATCACTACTAACCATATCCCCCTTACCAGTAACAAAATCAACAATTCTATCACCCACCACCATTCTATAAATAGTATAAATTACCCTATAAAAAACAAATATACCAACAAAAACCTCATTTATAGTAAAATTGATCTAATGAATAACCCTAAAATATTATATAAACTCATGTTTAGCAGCCGCAAGTTTCATAGGTGAATGTGCTTTGAAATGAAATCAAATAGTTTGTAAAAATGATGGAAATATTTTCAAGGAATCCAAGAAAATTACGATCCCATATAGAGCCTAACAAAAATTATAATTTCAATATTATAAAAAAAGTAAGTTTTAAGGATATTAAACCCAAATATACAACAAAACCTTAACCAAACCATCTTAATAGTAAATAAATTAAATCGAGATATTCTTGACATATTTCAAAAAAAATAGCCCCATGAAAAAGAAAAAAAAGAGTAAAAAGAAAAGGATGGACCCAGGAGAAAGATACAAGAAACACCTATATAATAATAGTATAGGTAGATAAATATTAACTCTTTATCTTTCCATCAATAATTTTTCATTCAAATAATATTCAAGAAGATAAACTTCAAAAATAAATTATAGAAACCTTCCAAAAAGTGGAGATCAAAATACCCCTTATTGAAACCCTTAAATGGATTATAAATTATGATATATTATTCAATGATTTTTTACCGAGAATAGTAGGCTTCAAGGTAATGATTGGATCAACTTAGGAAAAAGTATCAGGCCCCAGTTACCACTAAATATCACGATCCGGGGACATTTTATATTCCCTAAACCATTATCTCTTTAACTTTATTTGATTATTTATATTATTATTTTACATATATTAATGTATTTAATCACTCGTTATTTAATTATTTTCATATGATATATTTTAATCCCACATGAGTGGTGGTATATCTTGAAAAAAGATATACTGTTTTCTAATAAGATTTTTGGAAGATGTGTTAGTTGGATTTTAAGGATTGATATTTCTAGTTGACTATTTTCTTCTTCACATGGAATAGGATATAACACCATAACACACTCACATAATTTTTTGGAGATATTTCTAAGATAAATACAAGATAATAATCAATATTCATAGTGAAACACTCACCATAGATTGTGGAGACAGCATTGTCCACTTTAATATTTTTTACACTATGATACACCCATTAGAGGATCACTCATTTATTACATTATTCCACGTAGAAGAGGCTATAACCTTTGAATTTTTAGGTATATTACATAATTTTTTATAAATAGGAAATTTTTTTTTTATTGAAACTTCAATAAAATATGTAGCTGACCAAAATCATGGAAATTACATTTTCAAAATGGAGGAAGAGGTAAATTGTGAGTTTTTTATGAATCTAAGGGTATATTTCATAAATAATAAGTTAATATGTTTCCTTGTATATAGGAATTTCAGGTTTTATAAATGGGAACCTCAATTTAATTTTATCTCTTGAACAGCTAATAAATCTTGAACTAAAACCACCTCCTACTGATTTGAAATAAGTATACCTCATGGAGGGAGAAAAAATATTAGTGATAATTTTTGATAATATATCTAAAAACAAATAACAAACACTAATTGATCTTTTTATAAATAATTTTTAAGAAAAATGATGGATCTTAGGTGACATTTCATGTATAAATCCAAAAATATGCTAGAATGGAATTCTTCTTGAGGGAGATTCAAAACTTTCTAGATAGACCTATAAGTGTCTAAATACCACCATGGTGGAGGTAGTAAAGAAGGATATAGAGAATAACATAGAATAAAGGATAATCTATACTATTTTATATTTATAATGGATCATGCACACCCATATAGTTCCCAAGAAAATTGACCTAACCATTTTGAGGAATGAAAATAATGAATTAATACCTTTGAGGATTTAGAACAACTGAGAGTGTGTATAGACTATAAGAAGTTAAATCAAGTCATTTAGAAAATCATTTCCCCATATCCTTAATTTATCATATGTTATATTTATTGGCATATAGAACTCATTATTTCTTTTTAGATGGATTCTTAGGATATTTTCAAGTACCCATTGCTCTAGAGGACCAAGTGAAGAATGACTTTACTTATATCTTTTGAAAATTTTCTTATAGAACGGTTCCATTTAGATTTTTGAATTATCTAGTTACATTTCATAAGTATATGGTAAGTGAATTTTTTATTACATTTAGGATTTTTGGGAGGTATTATTTGTAGATTTCATAGTTTTTGGAAATTATTTTAACCATTATTTGAGAAATATAGAGGAAGTTATAAAAACATTTATTAAAAAGAACCTTATTTTTAATTTTGAAAAGATTCATTTCATGTAAGAGATATTAATTTTATTTGGGAATAACATTTAAAAAAAGGAATTAAATTGGATATATAAAAAATTAAATTGATAAATTCCCTACCTTACCTAACTTGTGTGAAACGTGTTAGATCTTTTTTAGGACGTGAAGGATTATATAGGTGGTTTATCAATGGTTTCAATAAGATTGATCTCCTAATATCTTTATTACTTTTGAAAGATTCTAATTTTTATTTTAATGGTGATTTTAGCATATACTTTTATGATTTTAAGAGGAGATTGATAATCCCACCAGTTATATAGCCAACAAATAGGGGATAACCATTTGAGCTACTTTGTGGGGATTCCAACTAAGATGTTAGAGCAGTCATTTCTCACAGAATTGATGGTATACCACAAGTAATTACCTATCCTTAAATAAACATAGATTATTACCAATTCAATAACACAACCATGGAAAATAAATTTATGGAAGTTCTATTTTATTTTAAGATATTTAGATCATATTTTATTAAATATAAAATTTTAGTTTTTTTTTACCATTCACCCCTTAGATATTTGATGAAAAACATAAATGATAAGCCCAATATTTTTAGACAGATGCAAATGGTTTAGGGGTTTAACATGGAAATATAATAAAATAATGGATTTGAGATCCAAGTGTCGGATCACTTGAGTAGACTACCCAACATGCTCAAAGTGGAGATTCCATCCTATAAACCAATAAAAAACCTCATTCTTGGGAATCAAATCTATTTAGTAGATGGTAAATTACTATGATATGTTGATATGGTCAATTATTTGGTGACCTCTAAATTCCCACCCCACCACTAAATTCTAAATCCAAATTTCACATTTGAGAAGATCCATTTATTTGAAAAAAATCAATGATCAAGTTATGAGAATATTATTTTCTAAAAGTGAAATTAATTTTTTTAAGCTTTTTCACACTCTAGATTATGAAGGACACGTTATACCTTAAATGAAACCAAGTAAAGTTTTAGAATCATTAATATATTATCCCACTTTGTTCAAATATGCAAATGAATTTTTTAAAATATGTAAAAAAAATTAGTTGTCTAGAAATATTTAAAAGAGAAATGAAATTACCTAAAAACCAATTATCTTTTGTGAAATTTTTGAATTCTGGGGAATAAATTTTATGGGGCCATTTCACTTGTCATTTTTAAATTCATATATCTTTATTGTAGTGTATTAGGTTTTGAAATGGATATAAATCAAAGGAACCAAAACTAGTGATGCTAATATTTTTTGGTTTTGTTAGAGATAATATCTTTTATAGGTTTGGAGTACCCAAATCCATCATCAGTTATCAAGGGACTCTTTTTCTCAATAGGATAATGAAGGATTTACTGAGGATGTATGGAGTGCATTATAAAACATTAATAATTCGTCATCTATAAACCATTGTCCAATTTGAAGTTTCCTACTGATAGATCAATGGAATTTTATAGAATACTTTAATCCTAAAAGGAAGGATTTGAGAAACATTTTAGAAGAAATATTATAGGATTATAGGATAGGATACAAAACCCCCCACAAGAATGATCCCATATAGACTAATTTATAGGATAAGCTTCTACCTTTCTATATAATTGTAACATGAGGTATACTAGGCTATGAGAGAGATGAATCTGAACCTTAATATATTTGGAAAATATAGGATACTATGGATTCATGTGATGGAAGAAATTATAAGAGAAGAATTTTACAATACTATTATTTAGAAAGAAATGGAAAGGGTAGATCATGACAAAATGATCTAACTAAAATATTTACATCCTAAAGACAAAATGTTTTTATATAACGTATGAATCAATTTGATTTCAAGTAAAATTCATTCCATATGGGAAGTACCATTTGTGGTTACTCCTTTATATACATTGGAATTATACAGATTATGAAGGAAGAGGAGTATGAACCATTCACTATTAATGATAATTGACTACAGAAATTCTATGGTGACTTGCATAAGATCCAGTAGAGGAGATCACGCTCCTCCAACCTGTTTATCACTGAATAGCATTAGGTTGTTCCTTTCCATAAAACTTAGATGTCATTGTGATTATACTTAAAATCTAATCACATGTCAAATATATTTTAATTTATTGAGGGAACCACATAATTTAAGTGTTGATGAGGTAAACTTGTTGTTTGGGAACTTCAGTTTGGTAGATTTTAAATTTTTGATTTTTTTTTCAAATTTTTATATATTTTTTAATTATTTTTTATTTATTTTTAATTATTTTTAAGTTCTTGAAACTTGTGAGATTAAATAGAATACCCTTACAAACTTTTAATCCATTCTAATGTTTAGAAACTTCTTTGACCCATTCACTCGCCTTTTATGAATGCGGAAATGAACTTTTTTTAAAATTATATATGAAGGAAATTCATCAAAATCCCATTAATGTTTGAATATCATACCATGAAACACTTTATTTTATCTTTATCAGTTACCTGAGTGGATTTTAATCCAACTTTGAGAACTTCTTTATAATTCTCTTTTTCCTGATAGAAAAAAGACAATGTTGAACAACTAGAAATTACTGAGTAATCTATCCAAAACCTTATAGAATTCAAGGACATTGTGATAAAATTATTCAAGGATTTTTTATTTTAATCCCATTTTTCAATAAACCATATTTTCAATCCAAACATAAAATTTAATCATTGTATCCCACAATAACTAGGAATGAATTTTTTAAGAAGTCGAATTATAATTCAAATAACCCCGTCTTCATTTCTCTAAAAGATAATGCATGTTTCAAGTTTAATTCTAGTGTGGGTGAAGTGAGAAAAGGATATTAAACAATATGTTTGGAAGAATCTATTTGAATTTAAATTAAAAGGAATTGAAATTTATACACCTATTTTAGGGGGAAACTATGGAGACTCGGTTTTTTCCTTGTAATACTTTGAAATATTTCTATATATATTTAAAAGAGTTAGCTGCTGAGACGATGTGTGATTCTGAGGCCTGGTGTTCTCAAAATTAATTTTATAAAAATATTAGTTATATTTTATATTGTGTGAGCATAATTTCTTAAATAAAATGGTATAAATAATAAATATAAGATTAGATCAGATGTCTGACATCATGCTTGAGTCTGGAACACATTTTTCTCCCTAGGCATGAATTAAAGTATGTCGATGCAAGGCATTTAGATATCTCACCTGATAGTGGTGCATTTAGTTCATTAATTAATTAAATTAAATTAAATAATTGATTATTTTAACCTAACTAAAATGTTATAAATTCATAACTATGGAAAATCCTCTGGGTTTATCCACATAAACCTTTAGAGGATTCCAGATCTTATCTTTCCTCCTTCCATTGGCAGATCATATCAGATGATGTTGAATATCCAGAATAGAGAAAATCATAGAATGTTGGGCACTAAAACTTACATAAATAAATTTAAATCACTTTTTTATGATAAACATTCCAATTTCTATGTAGGAATCTTCAAACTATATATTATGCCAGTTTTAATTAAATTTATTGAGCATAATCACCTCTTTATGATTTACACCAATTTTAGCCTTTACATGCACCTGCGTATTGAAATTTAAATTGGTTATTCTTTATTTCTAACCCTGGTTATCCCTTTTAGTTAATTTTTACTAATAAATCTTGTAAAATTATAGTTAAACCTTTTTCCATACCTCTCCCCCTCAATTTCTTCACAATCATCATCGGTTGGACCCTGTGATCCCAGTTCGATAATGTCCGGAAGTACTGAGCCCGATCGGACCCCCATAATCTCAACAAATCCATGTATGGGGAATGAAATTATGAATTTGGGATAGAAATAAAGGAATCATGGGTTTCAGATTATCATTTTATTTATTCAAATATCAAATCAAATATGGCTGGTGGTGGAGTTGTGTATGGTGCATACGGTGAACCCCCATAGAACGATAGAATCAGATTTCCAGGAAACGATGAATAAAGACTAGATACACTAATTATAGATGGTTTGGAGGAAATATTTGTGATTAAATGGTTGGATTTGAATCATGTAGTAAATAACTGTATTTTTGTGAAAAAAAATTGACTACATGTTGTGTAGTTTGATGAACACATGGAAAGTATCCCCTATGTTACAGAAGCTTGGGTTTTGGAAAATAATAAGGATGTAATAGCATGTATACTCCCTAAAAATAATGTACCCCTTTCTTGGGTGGTATATCCATATGGTGGATCTCATGGGAAGGACCTTGTGTGGAAATACATGGCCAAAGTGCATGGGTAGTGACCCTGGGTACTAGGAAACGCCATGTAGAATCCCTACACATCATGTATCCCTACATGGTTGGTGATCCACGTACCTAAAAGTGAATTTATAGGTGATAGATTGGTACCACACACCTTGTGGTTCCCCTCACATTCCATATACCTCTAGGTTACTTTTGAGGAAACTTTAACTTCTCGTATCTTCTTTGTTTGAACTTGTATTTTGTCCCTATGAGTATCCTATCCTGATTTTTTCACATAAAAGGTGATGGTTCCCTTTGTTTTTAATTTTGAGATATGATGTGAGAATTTTATATTCATAGTGCTTGTTTAAGTTATGCTCGATGATGGAAGTGGTCATGCAGGATCACTAGAGGCACTCTAAGTGGAACCCTCCAACTGGGCTTCGCATGGTTCCTCGATGACTAGAGTGGAGCCCTCCTACTAGGTTGGGCAGGGGTCCTCTACAGAATACAAGAGTGGAACCCTCTAAATGGGATTGGAATGGGTCCTTTACCCTTATATTTTAACCCTTTGTTTTTCATTGTTCACAGTACCTTTATCAACTTTCAGAGTGGAACCCTCCTACTGGTAAGGGCATGGGTCCTCTAATGACTATCATTATGGAACCCTCCTATAGAGTTAGGGAATGGGTCCTCTAGACTCAGAGAGTGTAACCCTCCTATTGGAACAAGGCATGGGTCCTCTGCCTACCTATCAAAGTATATCCCTTCAGCAAGGATAGGGCATGGGTCCTCCATATTTCAGAGTGAAACCCTCCTACTGGACTAGGCATGGTTCCTCTACCTATATTTTAGAGTGGAACCCTCAAATGGGATGGTCAAGGGTACTCTACTTATCCTTATATTGTAAACCACCTTCTGTGAAGATTATTGGTCCTCTATTAACTATTATAGATGAAACCTCCTATTGGAATAAGGTATTGTTCCTCTATCTATTAATTAAGTGGAACCCTCCTATTGTATCATGGCATGGGTCCTCTACCTAGAGAATGTATCCCCTTGACTATTCATCATAGTGGAGAGGTAAGGATTGACTTGGTTGTTTTCTATTTGGAAGATGCATGGAATATTGGGCATAATTTTTGAACTTCTATAACTATTATTGAATATTTTCCTAGGATGAGTTGTGAGATGGAGATCCCCTTTCTCTCTAATTTAGGATTATTTTTCTGAGTGTATATTAAAACATCTATATCCATACCTTTGGATTTTGTTACTATCCTTCCATAGGTTTTGAATATTCATGGGGTATGCCACATGCTTTCCATGTTTTTATTCTCATGGTTGTATGAGGTTACTCTCCTACTATGGGTGGAAAATACTTGATGTGTAGTCTATATACACATCATGTTGAGCCCCTTATACATGGATGAGTTTAATATTTCTCTTTCTTTGGGTTGATCTGTATCATATTTTTTATCTAATGTCTTTTTATTCGTATTTTTATCTCTTCTTAATCCCCCTTAAACTTCTATGGTGTCCTTCTGGGTATTTATATACTCACCCCTTCATGGGATTTACCAGCATGTGTTATATCTTATGAATATGAAAGAAAGGTCGGTGGTGACTTTAGAGGAGCTTAGGGATATTGGGTGTTTTGGACCACGTATGGTGGTTATAGCTGGAGAGCAGGATCTAGGCTCTCTCATCATTTTAGTTTCTATTTTTTCAGGTTGGGACATATTTCTATTTGGGAATGTATTTCTTCCCTTTACTTTTTAGTTTTCACAGTTATACTCTTATTCACCCTTGAGGTTTTCAATCTTTGTTTGTTTTCTATTTTTTTATCTTTTTATTATTATTCCTATTCACTTCTACATTGAGATGGTTGGGTGTGTACATATAGGTACATTAGGAAAAGGCCTCTCATTTAGGATATGCCTTTTGGTGCTTGTTGCCACCCATTAGCCTATGGAGCCAGGCTTGGGGTAGTTTTGGCTTGAGCTCCGGTTAGGGTTGGGTCGTGATAGATTGGTATTAGGGTAGTTCATTCCTCGAGATATTATTTGAAGTAGACCCCTTTGAGGATTTGTTTGGGATTAGTGAAACAGTGTCAAAGTTTCTCAAGTACGGCTCTTAGTCTAGGGAATCTAATGATGGTATGGGTGGGTGACATATCCATTCACTAGGACCATGACTATATATTTTTCAACTCAAAAAACCAAGACAATGGTTATAGGGACCAATGATACATTCATCATATACGATTGATTCATTTAAATTCCTTCTTGATTAATCTCACCATTCTTATATATATATATATGATCATCTGAATTTGGTGTGTCTTGATTAAAATTTCAGGTCGCCTCCGTGATGACAGTTATCCAGGATACTAGTTCCATATTATGGCGATGATCTGATGAACGATGACGACTCAATTTAGGATCTATACTATGAGATTATTCCTCCATATGGGTAGGTAGATTAATCACCGCCAATAAAGAAGCATATTATACCAACTGAGTAGGCTGAAGATGCATGCAGGCTCAATGCACTTTGTGAGTTCTAGTACCAGAGGTCATTGAGGTTCCACTGCTAACTAGATCCACATGTAGTAGAGGATTGGCTAGAGTTAGTGGTCGGTATCTTCAGGTTTATTAAAACCCTAAAATATCAGGTGGTTTCACTGGAACCTATCCTTTTCCACATAGTATTTGGGTGCTGGTGGAGTCTTGTTACCCAGATTCATGATTAGTCTACACTCTCATACACAGACTTCCAATAGTTGTTCCATGAGGAGTGATACCCCTTATGTTTGCACTAAGTTATGATTTAGAAGATTTTAGAGATTTATCAAGGGTGTATTATGGTGGATGAGTATGAATAAAGGTTATAGACCTTACTAGGTACTCACTTGACAAAATCTGGGATGGCTACTTCCGAACATGAAAGTTTGAGTAGGTTCTTCATAGAGAGATCCATGTCCATGTAATTCCCTTCTGAATTCCCAACTATGTAGTGGTGTTGGAGTGGGTACTAGTGATACAGAGATTTATTCTTAAGGGACACAAGGTAGCTGGAGCTAGTAGTTGGTGTCACATAGCTGAGTCGTCTGTGGTAGCTAATAGACGCCAGTCGGTATGATATCAGCATATGAGATCCTATCATGATCAGACTCAGACATGTGGTCATGTGGTGTAGAGAAAACATATAGGTATAGGACATCCTAGATAGGGGAGGTTATTTTCCTATCCTGGGAGAGGTCACATAGTGAACAGCTTCCTAACCAGATCCACTAAGGATCACATGAAGATAGTTGACGAACCATCATGGTAGAGATAGTGACCTGATTTGGGATCTCCCATGAGAATACAGGGAGTCCCCTAGGGAGGTGGAGATAGTAGAGGATGAGAAGGATCTATGGTTGATGTAATATGCTATGATATCCTTTCACCACCACCACCAGGTGGCCCACATCAGGATTAGGGAGTTGGCAGTCAGGACCACGAACAGTTGTAGGATCTGGTGGATTATGACCCCACAATGCAAGAGATGATCAGAGGTATGATCTATGTGTTTTATAATCTTAGTTTGGTATTAGTAGACATAGGTTCTAGTCATTAATTCAACTATATAATCCTTTTTAAATAGATGTAACTCTCAATTATGGCACTATCCTAGTAGCCACATCTTGAGGTTCCTATAGACAACGCTTATTTTTTGTCTTTTATTTATCAGTAGTATGATCTATCTCTTGGTGGGGAGAGGTTTATGTGGGAAATATTGGTTTTCATGATGGAACTATATAACTTCATATTGGTTATGGGTTGGTTTTACATGGAATGATACCATATTGACTATCACAACATATGAGTTAGATGTCTTCACATTGATAAGATGAGATTTACCTTTATGGGTGAGAGAGATCTCACGATAGGACAAGTGGGTTCTATGAGTAGGAGGATGTAGCTCATCACCCATCAGTTGAAGAGTACATCCCATGGTGTAGTAGGATCTTCAGACACCAATATTCCTTTATGTGTGGAGTATTATATGGATTTCACCCCTAAGGAAGTTCTAGGACTACCTATGAGGTGGGAGTCAGAGTTTTGCATCGACTTGTATCCTGAGACCACTCTGGTATCTTCTATGACATATCTAATGGCCCCTACTGAGCTATGATATATGTTTTTTCTATTGGATTACCTTTGAGATAAGTGTTTCATTAGGACCATTGTGTCCCCCTAGCAATCTCTAGTGTTGTTCATGAAAAACTTAGATTGAACTTTATAGCTTTGTGTGGACTATTGTATCCTGAACTTAACCATGATAAAGAACAATTACCCCTTTTGAGGATTGAAGACCTATTTGAACAGTTGTGAGGTGCAAGATGGTTCTCAAAGATTATTCTCTATTCTTGCTACTAATAGATGAGGGTTCATGAGACTGATATTCCAAAGTCATCTCAATATAGACACTATGAGTTTATGGTGATTCCCTTTGGTGTGATTAATTCTAATGTCATGTTTATGGATTTGATGAACTAGATCTTCCAACCTTACATAGACTAGTTCTTGTTTTTCTTCATATATTATATAATCATCTACTATAAACTATAGGAGAAGAATGCATAGCACTTGAGAATGGTTCTAGATTTTATTCCAGAGAAATAGGTTTATGGTAAGCACTCGAAGTTCTAGTTTGGAATTCATGATATTCACTTTATGGGGCATGTCATTTAGGAGCGTGCTTTAGCCATAGACCTAGAAAATATCAATGAAGTACTTTCTTGGGATCCACCCAAGAATGTGTGGGAGTCATATAACTTTCTTGGTTTGGTAAGGTACTATGGGAGGTTTGTTCCAGACTTATCTAGGATTGTATCCCCTTTGACCACCCTGATGCATATAGGGAAACCATTTCCCTAAACCGAGAAGTGTTATAGGGCCTTCGAGGAGTTGAGTTTGAGGAAGAGGAGGGATAAACTATTGAGACTACTAGAGAAAGGTGTGTAGTTCTTAGTGTATTGTGATGCCTCAGGGATTAGGCTTGGCTACATGTTGATGCAGTGATAGACAGTTATCGTATACGAGTTGAGTCAGTTGATACCCCATGAGTAAAACTATGTGACTTGTGACCTAAAGCTTGTAGAAGTATTCTTCACCCTATGGATGTGCAAGAACTGCCTTCTAGGAGAGTGATTTATGGTTTACTCAGACCATTAGAGTCTTGGGTATGTCTTCACACAGAGAGACTTGAACCTGACACAGTAGAGCTAGTTGGAGTTCCTAAAGGACTATGACTTTGATATAGTATATACCCAAGGAAATGTAAACATAATAGTAGATTACCTTAGTAGAAATTCACAGACCCTCTTTGCACATGAGGCTTCTGAGTATTTGGATTCCTTGAATTTGACCCTGGTGGAGTAGGAGGGTACATATTTTCTTCAGTCAATCGTGTTGACTCCTCCACTTATCGAGTGTGTGAGAGATTCACAACTGGGGGACATCAACTGAGTGGTCTTGTATGAATAGATATCCACAGGGGACTCACTATATGGATATTATGAATGATAGAATCACATCATATTTTTATAGGGATGGGCAGTGGCTCTAGACATGATGTGGGATGAGTTGATGCAAGAGTTACACACTTCTCCTTTAGTTGTACATCTCAGTGTGAGGAAGATGTATAGAGACTTTCCATGGAATTATTGGTGGTCTCAAATGATACATAGTGTTTATAATTTCATCACTCAATGCTTCACCTTTTAGTATGTTAAGGTAGAGCACCAAGTTCCAGTAGGTTTATTTCAACCCCTTGAGATCCCAGAGTGAAAGTGGGATGGAATATCCATGGAATTTGTTACAGGGATTCCCTGAATAGCGAAGGTCCATGACACCATCTGGGTGATCATTTACCAACTAAAAAAGTTGGTACACTTTCTTACTATCAGGGAGTAGAGTTAGATAGATATTTTTGGATAATTTTACTTATGGGATATTATTCTCCTCCATGGAGTGACCTTAACAATTATCTTTGATCTTGATGCACCGTTTACATTAAAATTGTGGAGAGGCCAATAGGAGGCATTCAAGACCCAGATGAGGATGAGTACAGCCTTTCACCCTCAAATAGATGGGAAGACCAATTGCACTATCTAGTTATTGGATGATATGCTAAGGTCTTGTGTGTTAGACTTTGGATGGATCTGGGAGGATAGCTTTACCTTGGTATAGTTTTCATACAGCAAGAGCTACCACTCTACCATCGGAATGGTACCTTTTGAGGCCCTATACGGGAGACCCTGCAGATTACCCTTATGCTAAAAAAAGATCATAGAGACATATAATATGGGTCCAAATATGTTGTAACAAATGAAGGAGAAGGTTTACATCATATGTGAGCTGATAAGGATAGTGCAGCGTAGGAAAAAAAATCTTACTCAGATCACTATCGTAGGCCCTTCGAGTTCGATCAGGGAGACCACATTTTCCTAAGACTATCCCCATGATGAGTATTTTGGAGTTTCTTCTAGGGAGTAAATATATTACATTAGTTCATAGGCATATTCAAGTTATTACATATGTTTGGTGAGGATGCTTACCACCTCTCCCTAACCACGTAGTTGGAGCAAGTGAATGATGTCTTCCATGTGTCGTAGCTTAGGAGATACATGCATGACCCCACGCATGTCATCAACTGGGAAAATCTAGACATAGAGGATGGAGGATCCTTTGTATATCACCCAATGGAGATCAAGGATTAATAGAAGAGTACCATTCTTTGATGAACCATCCCCTTGGTTCACATGTTTCGACAGCACAAGAATAAGTAGAAGAGCTCCTTGGAGCATGAGAGCTAGATGAGGGCTTAATATCATGAGTTTTTTATTTAGTTTTGATTTTATGGGATGAAAATCATGGATTAGGGAATTATTTCGAGACCTGGTTTTTTCATTATAATACTTTGAAATATTTCTACAAATATTTCCAAAGCCAGGAGTTGAGACGGTGTGCGATTCTAGGCCTGGTGTTCCTGAAATTAATTTTATAAAAATATTAGATATATTTTATATTGTGTGCACAAAGTTTATTAAACAAATGTGATAGATATTAAATTGAATCATGTATTATGAATATTATATTTCAATTTGGTCTAGAAGATGTTTTTTAACCTAGGCGTAACATAAAGTAGGTTAGTGTGGGAATTTTTATATCTCACCAGATAGAGGTGAATTTACTTAGTTTATTAATTAAATATATTTAATTAATTGTTTATTTTAACTTAACTAAAAAATTTATAAATTCAATGATATATATAATCCACTAGGGTTAGCCATATATACCCTAGGAGGATTCGAGAACTTCTCTTTCCTCCTTTCATTGGCAGATCATATTGGATGACAATGAATCTATGGATCAGAGTGCAGCAGCCACTAAGACCTCCTTCAATTGTTGGAGAGCATGTTCATAGATGATAAACAATCCAATATACTAGTAGGACTCATTAGACTATGGATTATTCCCTTTTTGATTAAATTGATTAAGCATAATCATCCCTTTTATGATCTGCACCAATTGTGGCCATTGCATGCACCCACGTATTGAAATTTAAATTAGTTATTCCTGATTTATAACCCTAGATATACCTATTATTGATCATTGGCCAAGAAGTATTGGCCAAAAATGTTTAAACTTTTTTTTGTCTTTCCACCTCAATCAATTTTCTTTCGTCACTGGTTAGACCCCATAGTCCTGGTTCGACATTGTCGAGCAGTACCGCACCCGATCAGACCCCTAAAATCATGATGAATCCACATGTGAGGAATGTAATAATTAAGTATGGATAGAAACAGAGTCATCATAGGTTTTAGGTGATCATTTTTTTTATTCAAATTGTGAATTAAAGAAGGTGGGTGGTAGAGTTGTGTGCGGTCCAAATGGAAAACCCCCCCACAGAATGCCAGAATCCGATTTCTGGGAAATGATGGTTGAAAATGATGAATTGGGACTAGATAAACCAGTTGAATATGGTGTAGAGGAATGATATATGGCTAAACAGATATATTTAAAGCATTAATTATAGATCTGGATTTATGTAAAAAAGTCGACTACATGTCATGTAGTTTGATGAACACACGACGTGTAGCCCTTATGATGTCACGGTTGGAGTTTTGGAAAATCATAAGGATTACACAATGTGTATTCTCCCAACACACCATATACCCCTTTCCCAGGTGGTTGATCCAAGTGGTTGACCACATGGTCAAGACCCCATGTGAAAATACATGACCAGACACATAGAAATGTACTGGAAGTACACAGATAGGTCGCAAGTGCTCAGGTAGGGACCCTAAGTACTAAGATATGCCTTGTAGACTCCCTACACGTCATGTGTCCCTACATAGTTGATCAACCATGTAACTAAAATGGAATGTCTAGGTGATGGAGTGGGACCACATGTCGTGTGGGTCCCCTCACACACTGTGTACCCCTTGGTTCCTTTTGAGGAAACTTCAACCTCTTGTATCTCCTTCATTAAAACTCGTATTTTTACCCGTGAGTATCCTATCATGATTTTTTTTACATGTAGAATATAATGGTTTCCTCTATTGTGTATTTTGAGATATGATGTGATATTTTTCCATGAATTGAACTTATTTAAGTTTTTCTTGAAGATGGAAGTGATCATGTAGTATCACTAGAGGCATTCTGAGTGGAACTCTCCAGCTAAGTTGGTAATTCATCCTTAATGACTAGAGTAGAACACTCCAACAAGTCTGGACATGGGTCCCTTATAGAATCCTAGAGTGTAACCCTATTGATGGGATAGGCATGGGTCCTATACCCTTAGAGTGAAACCCTCCTATTGGAATGGGGAATGGGTCCTCTATTGACATTTAGAGTGGCACCCTTTTGTTGGGTAGGGCATGGGTCCTCTTTTACTATCAAAGTGGAACCCTCATGCAGAGTTAGGGCATGGTTCATCTAGAATTAGATAGTGTAACCCTCCTATTAGAACAACTAATGGGTCCTCTACCTACCTATCGAAGTGGAAACCTCCTACTAGGATAGGGCATGGTTCCTCTATATTTTAGAGTGGAACCATCCAACTGGTTTGGGAATTGGTCCTCTACCTATATTTCATAGTGGAACCCCCCCCCCCCCCCAGTTGGGCTGGGAAGGGGTCATATACCTCTCTTTAGAGTGGAACCCTACTGCCAGGTTGGTAATGGGTCCTCTATCAACCATTCAAGTTTAACCCTCATGTTGTAATAGATTATGGGTCCTCTATTTATCCATTGATTGGAACTCTCTTATTGTACCAGGGCATGGGTCCTCTACCTAGATGTTTTAGACCCTTGATTGTGTGGAAAAATGATGCGGTGAGTATTGACTTGGATATTTTCTACGGGGAAGATGTACGGGATGTTGGGCATCATTGTTGGACTTCTGGAACTGTTGGTGACACTTTTCCTGGGCAGAGTTGTGAGACGGAGATCTCGTTTCTCTCCCATTTGAGATTCTTTTTCTGATAATATATATATATATATGCAACTGTATCAATACTTTTTTATTTGGTTACTCTCCTTCCACAATTTGTGGAGATGTGTGGGGAATTCCATGTTCTTTTTGTGTTTATATTCTCATCGTAGGATGAGTTTACTCTCTTACTATGGGTGAAAAATACTCAACTTGTAGTTCATCTACACACTTTTTTGAGACCCTTGTTCTTGGAAGAGGTTACTATTTCACTTGATTTGGGTTGAGATAAATCATGTTTTCTATCTTCTGTATTTTTATTCCTACAACATCTCTTACAAGTCCCCCTTCATCTTCAGGGATTACTACTGGGTAAGCATATACTCACCACTATATGGGATTTTCCCACACATGTCATATCTTATGTAGATGATAGACAGGTCGATGGTGAATTTAGAGGATCTTAGGGATAATGGGTGATTTGGACCATGTACGGTCTTCATAACTTAGATATCAGGAGTTGGACTCTCTTACTAGTTTACTTTCTAATTTTTTAGGTTGGGACATATTTCTGGTTGGGTGTGTATTTTTTACCTTTACTTTTAATTTTACACTACTAGACTCCTATAAACCCTAGTGGTTTTTCATGATTGGTTTAGTTTCTAGTTATTTCATATTTTATCAGTATTCCTCTATACTTATTAGTTGATATAGTTGGGTGTGTGTGTACAGGTACACTTGGAAAAGGCCTCCCATTTTGGATATTTTTCAATGCTTGTCGCCACTCCTAGGCCTATGGAGGTGGGTTTGGGGTAGTTTCATCTCGATACCCAATTAGCTTCAGGTCATGAAAAAATCCAACATGGAAAGAGTATAAAAATTTTCTTCATTTCATTTAATTTTGTCCATGAACTTCCACCACTATTTGGAATTAAAAAAAATTACCTCTCTTTCTCTCCAAAATCAATCTGCTCTAAATTCAAGATTCAAAGAATCCTAAAAATAATTACTAAAAGGAGAGGATGGAAGAAATAATTTGATAATGATGAGGGATTTTTAAAGGGTATGGATTTTCCGTGAAGAAAATGAGGATTTTATAATCCAATTGAAAATAAATCCTTCTTAAATCGGGTAAAGAGTTAGTGAATATTATTCTAAAAGAACTTTTGGAAAAGAACTGATTTTTCTCTCTAGAGAAGAGAACTATAATACATCATAAAGAAGAAAAATAATTATGGGTAAAGACATATCTCGCGCTTATTGAAGAAATTATTAAGTCTCAATCTATTTTCAAGATAATAACCAAAGTAAAAAGGGAAAAAAGATTGTGAAACTGACTGATGATCAGAATTTTTACTATTACTGAATTATAAAAAATGTGTGGGTTGTCCCTAGAGAATTAAAATCAGTAAACTTAAGTCATTAGAAGATAAAATTGAGTAGGAATCCATTTTTGGATGAAACTTAAAATCATGCATTGATCTTCAACTTAGATATAAACCTCTTAAATCTATATGTGAATATTTTCACAATAAAAACAACTAACCTTAATCCACAGAACATCCATTAATAATCCCTCATGATATGAAAAAATACTTCACTCATTAGGTGGAATGAATAAATTCATAAATCCTATAATGAAACATGTAAAAACTTGGACAAAGAAAAACCTTTCTTCAAAATCATTCTTGAGTGTGGAGTGAAATATTTTTAAGAAGGAAGGTATAAGTGTGAATGAGAGGATAAAAGAAGTGATAATTAATTGAATGTAATTAATTAAGAAAATTAAATCAATATCCTTAATTAGGTATGATAATAATGAGTACCATGGTGTTGAAAAATGGAATGTACATTGTTTAGTGATTGAATTTTTCTTTCAAAATACTTTTAAATTCACTTGTCTGTAGTATAGGGTTTATGTCTGGGAGAAATGACAAACCAATATTATCATACATTTTTTATTGAGTTTTAATGAATTTAAACCCACTATTTTTTAGAAAATATTATGTTAAAGTCACCATTAGTATTTTTATAAATTATTTACAGGTTAATTGATAAGTGGATTAAATCTTGAATTTTAGAATCTATTAATGTTGTAATAACCAAGAAAATACTACAATGTTTTTAATTTTATTAATGGTTGTAAGTTTATATTTGAAAAATGAACAATTTCATATGACTTCAGTCACTTTTATACCATGTGGTCAATCTATTAACTTGATTCACATGGTTAACCATTATTATCCTAAAGCAACCATGTGAAGATCAAATACATGAAGAGATCAAATCGATCATGCCTTTCTTGGATTGAACATGAATAGAAATTATATGAACTTTTAAATATAACATGTGTTGATACAATATATCACATGTTCATTCTAATAGACCTCATGATAAACATACCATAATTATTGATATGACATGTTTTCAATTGTCTAATTCAAAGTCAATGCATTTAGTTTAACCTCATGGTTAATCTAATACTTTTCACAAATCAATTTATAGATGATCCAGAGTATGGTTATAGGGACTAGTAAACACTTCAATCTAAGGCCTTAGGCTTCATTTAAATATTTATGTGATAAATAGGAGGCTTTATAGGGATCATTCTTATACTTTATACACATCAAAAAACTTCCAAATATCCCTGCATAACCATAATTCGTAGCATGAGTTCAATTCTACATACCCATAATGTAGCCCTTTGTAACCATCATCCATCACTTTCCCCCTATGTAAGCATCATACCAGCCCCATAAATGTTTGTTTAAGCATAGTAGAATCCTCAAACACCTCATCATAAGCATTGGAAAAGCCAAGGTCATGTCTTCATAATGAACTTATGTACTTCAAGTCATGGTTCTTAGAATGGAAACATGATTTTATATGATGTAGATAAGTCCCCATATTATACAGTAAAACATTAAACACAAAACTAGACATATTTTTTCATAGATATGATCATGGTGATACATACAATAGTGAGGAGGAAAAAGATATAGGAAATGGATGGTTGAAATACCCATAGTAAATTTTGTATGTTGTTTAGGAAGTTTCATTTTGAGGAGTACGTCACATGTTCTAATTTAAATTTTGGAAGGAGAAAACATCACATGATCACAATTACATGATATAGGATTAATTAATGAGAGTCGTATGAAATTTTAAAATATAAATATCCCTTGAGATATTTGGAATGAAGGAAGGAAGTGGAATGTGAGTCTACTTTGACTATGAGAGTTGTATGAAAATTGTGTGGGTTTTACCACCAATATCCTAGAATGAATTAAGGGAATATTATAAAAGGAAATTCAAAGTAAGAATAGGGAGGTTTTTTCAATAAAGTATCATCGAATACACTTGGAGAGAAAGTATATAGAGTTTAGTCTAGCATTACTATTGTTGTTTTACTTCTTCCCCTTAATTTTATTATTTTTTTAATGTTTCCATCTTCTCCTTTCACTTTTTATACCCTTCACATGCAAGGGTAAACTCTGATTGATCAATGAAGGGATGTCTAAACCATTTGTAATGATTGAGTTTGGGTGTTTCATGGAATAAAATTATTTCTCACTCTTATTAAACTAGTTTTTATATTCTAATATTTGTTTATTATTATAAATTGTGATTGTATTTATTTTTAGATTTTATTTATTGATTAACTGTTTTTTCAAGGATATTTATGTCCCTCTACCTAGTTCTATATATATATATGATGGAATAGGCTTGACAAAATTTGTGAATTTCTCTTTGATTGTCAGCACGTATGGAAGGGGTAGTGTAAACACATATATTTTCAAGAGGAACAAGTCCGGATTATGAATTTACTAAGTCAACTAGTAGGTTCCATTTCAATAATTGTGTGCATGGGAAGGAGGGTAGACTAAGATGATATTTCAGTTAGGAATATTATCACCATCATAATTTGGTCAATGGAGATAGAGGAATTGATTGTGTACTTTCTCTCTTACCATATTAAAAGAAAAATAATGGATAACTTCAGGACTAGGTTAGCATTGTAGTAGGTTAATCCAAACCTAGCCCAATCACCATCTCACCATTAGTTGTTTTCAAATCACAATTTCATTTCTTTCTTTAGTTTAAAAATATCTTGAAAAAAACCCATTTTCTCTAACCATCAAGTGAAAAGAGGTTTATAGAACTCCTATCTAGAGACAGCCTAGGTTTACCAAATTTACTATATTTATCCTAGGAAATAAATTATTTTTCTATTCCCCGTAGAAATTATTCGGGTCAGAAATAATTTTCTAATTTTATTTTTGAGGATCAATGTATTCAATTGTTTTAACAATGATATATTCTTGTAAAAGAGAGCAATGAGATTTAAATTTGAGTGGTTATAAACTAATAGGTATAATGATTTTGATATAATCATTCAAAAATCAGTATACTTAACAACTTTTAATACATTAAAAAAACACTTTTTCATACTCCTTGTAAATATCATGGCGTGATTGGATCAAGTAAAATTGATTGTTTTATTTTTTTTAATTGATTTCATAGTCAGTGAGGAAGAAATATATGTTCTTACTAAATATAAAATAAGATAATTAGAGGGATTTATTTTATTTTAGATACCCTGATTCATCCCCCCCCCACATTCTCAGTTTATCATCCTATGTGGTGGTGAAATAGTTATATCAAAGCTACATTTCTTTATTCCATAGAGTTTTATATCTTCATAAGTTAAAGAAATGGTTTTAATCACAATGGAATTATGATGTTTTATGGATATAACTTTAATCTGTGGAAGAATCAAATATTTTACTATTTATGATCTCATAGCATGGATTCATACATGATATGATGCTGTTAATTTTGGTTAATAAGGAAATCATATTAGTCAAAAAAAAGTGATTACAAATAATTATAAGTTGATTCCAAAGTAATTAATGTTATAGGGAATCTTTTTGTAGCATAATTTATATAAAGGTGATTTTATATAAGACCTAAAATTTTGTATATGATAAGTTATTGAATATATATAAAGGTGAAAAAAATTATAAGATTCCAAATTACAATTTCTTTAGAATAAGTATGACTAATTAAGAAAGCAACCAATTGAAATATATTAATGTTTCCATTGTTTGTGTGAGTATTATTATAGAGTATATGATTTAACATGGAGAAACACTTTAGGATTTCGATATTTCTAAGAAAATATAGAAAAGGTGTCCTACTAGATTTAATTTGAAATTTTTTGTGATTATGAATTAGGATCTAAGACCATATCATCATAAAAACAAAAAATCATACTTGTTACAAATATAATGATGATATATAGGGTTGGTCCTATAGATAAATAAAGGTTAAGTAAATTGTAATTCAAGGTAATAAATAAATTCATCATTAAATATGATTCAAAAGAGAAAGAAGTTGATGAGGTGACAGTATTCCTTTCTAAAAACATAAAAACGTAGAAAGAAAAGTTCAAAGAAAAACTTTAAATCATTTTATTTTATTACATAAAGGTTGAAAACCTTTTTTTAAAATGACCCAATAAAATCCAAGGTAATGAGATGGGTGGTCCACCATTGAAAAATTCTTCAAGATATGTGAAAGGAAGGAAGGAAACCAAGAAAATTTTCATTAAAATAATAATTTTATTTTATAAAAAGGTGATGGATCAAAGGATCAAAATAAAATAATATTAAAGAATACAATGAACATATTAAATAAGTTATTTTGGTTTCCATTGATAAACAAAAAAAATAGGTAGAAATTAAAAGTGAATAAGCTAAAGTTGGGGGAAATATTTATGTATAAATTAAACTAAAGTCTATGCTTGAGAATATATATTTTTATATATGAATAAGAAAGAAATAAAATACATTTATATATGAATCAAAGGTCTATATACAACAATATAAAAATAGGAAAGATAATTTAAAGGGTGAGATTAAAAATTTCAATGTTAAGAAGATGTAGAACTTGTAGAATGTTTTTTTGGTCCAGAAATAAGTGGATGAATAGGCCCAAGAAATTAATGGTATGACTACTATGAAGAAAAAATTAGGGAAATGATAATAAAATCATAAAATAGAGGTCATAAAAATGGGAAAAAATCTGTATAATCATCAGATAGTTATGACTATTGAGATTTCACTGGGAATTTAGATCACAGGATTATTTTTGAAAGTTAACGATAGATATTTATTCCCTTAGAATATCTTGAGTATTGTATTAAATAATGTTGACTATATCATGAATTTATGGAAGGATTCCCACTTCTCATAAAATAAAATAGTTTCATGTTTGAAGCAAATATATAAGACACTAATTCAATGAAAAATATTTATTTGGGAAAGAAAAAAAATACCATTACAAAAAAAATTATGACACATAAGAATACACCTTAAATTAGGTGTAATATTATGGAAATGTGGTATAGTCACAAAAATGTGTGTTCTATAACAAATAGGTGATTCACGATATAGTAGAAAAATCTATAGATGAGAAAATTTTAATACTCTTGACAAGTATTTATAGATACTAGTTTTGGTGTGATAGTTATCAATATAAATACTAGAATTTATCATCACAAAGGTAATGGTGTGTGAAAAGGGAGATGTAAATTAGTAAAAAGTAATTGCTTAAGGATTCATCACGAATGATGAAAATAAAAAATAATCTTAAAATTTAAAAAATAAGGATGATTCATCATATTCTAAGGATGTTAAGGATTATAAAGTATAAATAAATGTTAAGAAATAATTTTAAATCAAAAATAATAATATCAATAAGGATTTTATGGTAAATATTTCTATAAAAACAATGATTTTAGATTGAATTTATACTCATGAAAGTGGATGTACACCTTACAAGATATAAAATAATAATCTATTAAAGGATATAAAATATGAAAAAGGATCTATATGATTGGGAAATAATGAAGGACTGAAGATAGTTAGCTCTGAGGAATCCATAATTGATGGAACTAATATGAGTAAGATTAATGACTTATTTTTTTAATGTAATGTTTATAATCTATTAAGTATAATTAATTTGGGTGACTCAATATAGTTTATACACTTTAACAAGAATATGTGTACTGTTAAAGGAAATGATAGTGAAATTCTGATATAAGGAAAGTGTATAAAAGGAGATATCAACCATGTTAGTATATAAGAAGACTTTTATTTTATTTTTTTACCAAGGAGGATGAAAAAAATAGAACAAAAAAATTAAAAATCTAAACAAAAAATTCTTTGAATAGTTAGTAATATATTTTAATAAAAAATACCCACTTGGGAATTTTTTTTTTTTTTTGATAAATATTTTAAAGGATTCTTATACATAAAGAACAAGTAATTTAAACATATGAGGCTTGGGAGTTTTGTTCATTCGAGTGAATTAGGTTTTCATTATGTAATGGACCACACCATGGTGAACTCATAAAATATGTTTTGTAGTTTATAATGTATATTATTAATATTTGTTTCGGTGACCATGTTGTTTCAATGGGAATTTTGTATGGGAATATCACCTATGTGAAACAACATATCCCAAAATAGGTGTTTTGGAATAAGTGGAGGTCATGGTCAAGAGGTTCCATTGTATAGATGATCTGGAGTACATGATGAACAAAATAGAAAACTAAAGTTCACTAAGACATTTCATGAGGTGTGATATCCTATAAGTCCACCGAAGAAAAATAGGGAGGTCTAAGATGGGCATGGAGATGGCCATGATGATCTTGTGCTCGCTAAATTTTTGGAAGACTATTATTCCAAGGTGAAAAATGTTGTTCATTTTGATGGTCATGGTGGACTTGTACAAGGAGAGTTTAATTTTCCAAAGGTGGAAGGAAAAATATCCAACATTCCATGGATATGGACATGTATAAGGGAATTTTTCTTAGATTAACACATGCCACACAATGGTGACAAGAAACAATCCATTTAACTATCAATTTCAGTGTTTGAGTCTGCAAAATATAGAGAATACACATCACAATTATTTAACAATTTATGGAATTTTTTACTATCAGTTTTTTAATGTTGATGGTTAATTTTGAAATATCTATTAAGTGTCATCAAATTATCAAGGGAAAATGTGCAAGATAGGATAGATTTAAAGGATTTAATATTAATCAAGGAAAAAGATAGATGATGGTTTGTAGAAAATAGAGCATGAAAGAAATGAGAATTGGAATTTTAGTTCTTATTAATAATATTAAAGGGGAATCCAAATAACTTATGGAAAGTTTATATTGAATCAAGAGGTATTCCAAGTGTATTTTTTTATATGTATGTTCAACACAATAGTATAGAAGAGAATCACCATATATGGTGTATATTCCAATCATCATCTTGTGATGAAGAGTATACCACCATGAGGTGAAATGAGTTACCTGGTGAAGAAGAGTGGTGAGATTTCCATCCATTCATGGTTGTAAAATAGGATGATTGGTAAAGCTGATTAGAATCAATAATCTATATGTACTGAGATTTATTATTTTTTGGTGAATAGGAACATTGTCATGCATCCTCCTTTGATCATCCCAGTGAGGGAAAACCAAGTAAAATCCCATGTGTTATTTACTATTTTCAAAAAAAACTAGGGAGATTATGAGGCAGAGATTAAAGTCTTCCTCAATTTGAGAGAAAATATCAAAAACAAGTGCTTAAATTAAATTATTCTATAAAATCCTAATTCACCCTCCCCCCCACCCCCCCCCCCACCCCCACAAGGTATATTCCTTGATTAGGTACCAAATGGTGGTATTAGAGAAGGTTCTTGGGGTGATTTTTTCTCTCTCTTAGAATCATGGAAATAGTAGTGGTTGTTAATCATAAAGTTATACCAATTTTAAAAGGAAAAAATTTCTACTTATGGAAGAATATGATGTATCACTACTAAAGGTAATTAGGAATGCAATTTTACATGAAATCCATTCATGTTATATCAATAAAAATGGAAATTTGGGCTTTATCAGATAGATACCACATGGAATTGGATTCATATGGAAAGGAAATCAATTCTTTAGGGGGAGATATGGATAAACCTATTTACACCAAGTTAATATCTTGAAAAACCTATAATGTTATGTGGGAAAATCTCTTCGATATTTGTAAATTTGATTCCAATGTTTGAGATGAAAAATTAAAGTGTTGTTGAAAAATATAAAGATTTAAGGATGAGATTGACTAAAACCATTATTTCATTATTTAATTTTCAAAATTATCCAAATGAAAACATGTTTGGTATTGGATAAAATATTTATGATACCAAGATCATAAAAATAATCTTCAATATACTACCTCTATGGTTCAATATGAAGGGATCTGTTCTTGAATACATGGACCCAGAATAAGTATCTCTGGATAGCCATCATAGTACACTTATCACATATGAAATAAGGAATTTTCATAATGATTCCAAGGTAAAGAAGAAATCTTAAGAGGTTTTATTCAAAGAAATGAAGAAACTATCCATAAAATAAGGACAGAATGTGGATAAATTCAACAAAGTGAAGTATTTATTTTCCTCAAACCTCAAGAGTGGGAAGTAAAATTCAAAGTCAATATTCCACTTTATTTCCTTCAATGCAGTAAGGTAGGTCATCCCACAAATAAGTTATTTAAAAATTTTATAGATGATGATGATAATGATTCTATGAATGAACCTTTTAAAGGTAAAAAAAATTAGTAGAAAACCACAATGGAAATTCTTCCAGAGGAAAAATTTGATATCACTTGCATATAGAAACTCAGATGGGACCTAAGTGGAAGAAGATTATGATTTTAGGGACCACATAGAATATTCTTTAGTATCTATGATTGATATGATGGAATTTTATGATAATGGGGTTGAAAAATAATGACATTGAGGGAAGAGTTAATATTAAGGTTAATATTGAGGTATCCTTTAAATAACTTGAAAATTTGATAGCTAAAACTAATAATTAAAATATATATTTTTCATAAATATAAACTCTACATATAATAGAAACAATAATAAAAGTCATGTGTAAATTTTGAAATCAATAAACAAAAATCTATAATTTCTAGAAACTCTAAAAAGTAAGTCATGCTCATGCTTAAAGTGGAAGAACAATCTCGAATCATTTATGGATTATCCAATAAAATGAAATAAATGGTTAAAAGAGCTAAGTATCTTGAAGAATAATTCATGAATTTATGAGTAAAGTGTGTGTATCAAGAAAGTATCCTTATATCCAACATGGTATAGGGTTTCTCAAAGACACCAGTATTAAATGAAGTTATTTAAGTGCCTATTGTAATTTTTTAAGATCATATTCCCCACCCAAAACAACAAAACATTAAAAAAAATGGAAATATATATTGTAAAATGATCATAAAAAGAATATAGTCATTACTTATGCTAGAACACATGAATCAACTCCCTCTATGAAAGTGAACTTGGGAGATGCTCAAAAGGATTCAGATCTAATGGAAATGATATAAGTATGAAACAAAAAATTATGTGTTATTACTATAAAAAATTATGACATGCAATATTAGGTCTCCATTCTAAAAATTATTTTCAAAGAGAATCTACACCAAATAAGGGTAAGAAGTTTTTCATCATTTTCAAATGTTTCTAATGGTTGTTTCTTTTGGTGTGATGGATTTGGGAACGAATCTCCTTATTGTTATTCAAGGATTTAATAGGAAGTGTCTCAAGGTAATCAAAAATAAGAAAATAATCCACTATTAACTTCAATAAACACTTTGTTAAATAAAAATAGATTCTTAGTTTTTCAAGTTAAAGAGGAAATTATTATCCTAGGGGAGAAGAAGACATATCAATCATCAAGATAGGTTCCTTAAACAAGTCTATTTTATGGTATCAAGAGAGATGGTGTACCTTTTATATAACTATAAATGACTATCTTATTATAGAAATCAAATATGAAAAAGGTGGAGTTGTCTTATTTGGTAATGATGAGGGACTCAAAATTGTTGGCTCTCGTAAGGCAACGGTTGGTGGAAATGATCTCACAAAGATATATGTACCCTTGGTTGAAAGACTTAGCCATAATTTTCTAAGTTTGATCCATTTGTGTGACTCAAAATATTTTATATAATTTGTTATAAGGGGGTGCACTATTAATGTTAAATATAGTTCACTTATTCTATAAGGAAGAAATTAAAAAGGGAATATTTATTTGATTGGGGAATAAATTTAGTGCATGTTTTCCAAGTAAGATGAAAATAGTATTTGTTAAAATTGAATAAAACATTTGAGCCAAAAATAATTGGAAAATATAGTGAAGAATGATACAGTGTGTAATTTTCCCAAACTCACATGTGATAACATACATACATGTGATTCATGTCAAATGGGGAAGACTATCTAGAATAACCATAAGTCAAAAAAGTGAAAATCATTAGGAATGTTGGATTTTATTCATGTGGTTGATTTTGGGTCAATAAATAGAAAATAATTTGATGTAAAAAGGTATTATGTTTTTTTATTTATGATTTTTGTGGGATGGAATGGTTGAAGTAATTACCAAGTAAATGAAGTGTATAAGTGTATCACTTGATAATGGACAGAAGGTGAAAAAATTATTAGTGTAAAAATTCAAAAGTTTTTCACCTAAAATGGTAAAAAAAAATTATAAATACCCAAGTGGAATAGTATCTAAAAAACATGGGATTTAGCATCAATATTCAGTAATGATAACTCCTTAACAAAATGAAGTTTTTAAGATAAGAAATAATAACATCAACATCATGTCAAGGAATACTATTTTTTTAAAAACCCTTAAAAAATATTGGAAGGAAGAAGTTCTAAATATGATCTGCATCTATAATAGAGAATTTTTGTTTTCTAATGAATACAAGACTCTCTATGAAATTTTTTAGGGGAATAGGCCCATAATAAAATACTTATTAGTGTTTGGAATTACATGTTTTATTCTCAAAAAAGAAAATAATTTAAAGTTTGAAGTTCATGGGGATAAAGGAGTTTTCCAAGGATATTAATTAAAAATAAAATCTTTTAAGTGATTTAATAAAAATCTCAAAAAACTGATTGAAAGAAATGATTTCATATTAGTTAAAAACAAGAAGATATCAACTACACATAAGTAAGTTATAAGTTCTGTTGAGTATATTTCTTATGAAAATTGTCCAATTTTGAAGTCAAAATTGATGAAGAAGTGGGTGTATTAGGGGTATTTTTGATGACTATAGAAGAATCTGATGATATTTCAAATGATTAAGAAGATTCAGTTAGGATAGTAGGTTGAATCAGATAACTAAATAAGGTTGAAATAACTAAAACAACATAGTTGGAGACCAAACAACCCCCATTCAAACAAGAAGGATTAATTCTTGGAATAAAGTCTCTATATTATTATTATTAAAACCAAAATATTTCAAATAGTCTATTAAAGATGAAATTTGGTTCAAGTCTATGAATAAGGAACTTAACTAGATTGATAAAAAAAATACTTTGGAAGTTATATTGAGATCCAAAAATAAAAATGAGATCAAAAACAAATGGGGTTTCCAAAAAAATCAAAAAAATATGGAATAGTGATAGGAAACAAGGTCTGTATAGTTTGAAAATTAAATTCCTATGCTGATGGTATTGATATTAATGAAACATTTTCACTTGTGTCTCATCTTGAAACTTTTAGATTTTTTTTTCTATGACTATGAAAAAGGGTTTTGAATTATATAATATGGGCATCAAATCAGTGTTCTTGAGTGGATTCCTTGAATATGAAGTTTATATGGAGTAACCAAATGTATTTATCAATCATGGTGATGAGAAAAATGTTTTTTATTTAGAGAAATCCCTATGTAATCTAAAATAAACACCGATAGAATGTTATTAATGTATGGATAAATACCTAAATAAGATCAATTTTCATAGAGGTGGGGTTGATTACAAGCTCTATATAAATAATAATAAAGTCAATCGGATTCCGGGACTCATATAATTTACTAGAAACATATTTAAAGGCTTTGATGACACCTAATGGAAACATTTTTTGGAGTTAATGAAGTGAAAATTTGAGATGTCTCTTATTGGTGAACTATCATTTCTCCTTGTCTTGTAGATAATTCAAATAAATGATGTTAATTTCATCTCCCATAATAAATATTCAAGGGGAGTGGTAAAAATATTTCAAATTTATGACTCAAGGATAATGATAACACCAATATAAACCCAGGAAAAATTATCAAGAGATGAATAAGTAAAGTTTTTTTATGTGAATATTTATCAAATATTTATTGGCAGTTTTCTTCACATGATAGGTTCTCAACCAGATATTGTGTTTAAAATGTGTTAATTCAAATGATATCAAAGTTTTCCCAAGGAAATTAACATGAAATATATTAAAATAATTATTATATACTTCAATCATATAGTGGATTATCGGTTATTTTACAATAATAATTCACAATCGAAATTATTGAGATTTACTGATGTTGATTGGTCATGTTCAGTTGATAACCAAAATTCTACATCTGGTGGTGTGTTTTACCTTGGTATTTCTTGTATCTCAGGGATAAAAAGTAAGAAATATTTTATATCCTTAAGCATTATATATGTTGAATATATTGGGTAAACTCAATATTTCACTCAATTGATTTGGATACAAAAATATCTTGAAGACATTGGAATTTAAGTTTGATATATTGTTTACATTATGTGAGACAACTCGAGTGTTATAAAAATTAAAAAAAATATCATTCATCTTTCAAGGACCAAGAACATTGATATTAAATATCATTTAATAATAGAGAAATTTGAACAATGCTATGAGGAATTAGAGTATGTGAAAAATCAAGAACAAGTGGTAGATATTATGATAAAGGCACTACCCAAAGTTGATTTTCGATGACATCTATTGGAACTTTGAATCCAACCAAATCTATCTACTTAGACCAAAAAAATAATTATCTCTTACCATCCCTATAGGAATTTGTCTTAAGTATAATGTATGGAAATTTTTCATTTTTCAATTTCATATTTCTAATCTTCTTCTATAACCTTTTCAAAGAAGTTCCCTCTTTAATTCATTGAAAAAGGGAGAGAAATATCCTCATCAATTTGTTGAGAAACTAAGTGAGTATAATTAAAAGGGGAGAAGTTCAATGTTGAATAAGGGGGAGAATGTGTGTTTTATAAGTTTAAATAAGTAATCCTGAGGATATTTTCATTTGAATATTTTTCTTACTCTGAGTATGGATCGCATGGACTTTGATTTGGTGATTAGTGATCATTGATTCATGTTCTTGAATGTTATGGTTCAAACATAGAGTGTTTTGTTGTAAAAAAACCTAATAAGGTATATTGTTAGAAAAAATATCACACTTAGGCAGTTTTGGGTTATGTTTATTAATGAATTTGTTAAATTATTCTTACTCAGAATGAAGAAATAGTTTGAACAAAGTAGTATTAGGAGTTTCATTAATTCTAGTGAAGTAAGTCTTCACTATGGCCTAGACCACACCATGGTGAACTCATCCATTTAATTTTGTAGCTTGTAATCTTTTTAGTAAATATTGGTTTAAGATACCATGTCATTTCAGGGAATTTTTTTCTGGAATATCACCTGTGAGAAATGGCATAGAAAAAAATGGGTGTTGGGGAATAAGTGGAGGTCATGGTTAAGTGGTTAAAGTGTATAGAATATCTAGTTTTTGAGATTTCTAAAGAGGCCAACTGAAGTGAACCACATCATTTCACTGGGTGTTGTAACTTGGAATTTCACTTGATAGAAATGAGGAGGCCCAAAACAAGTGCGGAGCTGGCCATGATAGTCTTACATTGGCTAAAATTATAGAATACCACTATGTCATGGTGACAGAATGTTAGGTATTTTAATGATCATGGGGGAACTATTTAGGGATACTCTTATATTATAAAGTTATAAATTAAAATGATCAACAATCTATGGAGATGGGAATGTTAAAGGTTTTTTTTACTAGAGACATGCGTTTAATGATGTGGTGTCTAGATGCAAACTTTTTCTCTACATGTTTTTGAATTAGAGTAATAAAAATCTATATAATATGAATAAAATTTATTGAGGGATATATTGAAGTTTTAACTAAGGATTTTTAATGGTTATAGTTTATTTTTAAATATAAATTAAGCACTATCAATTTATTTTATGGTAATGTGCATGAAATAAGATATTTAAAGGAGGGACTCTTAATTAGGGTGAAAGATTAAAGGGAATTCAAGATCTCTTCTAGAAGGTTTAAGTTGAAGTAAGAGAATTTCAATGAGTTTATTTTATCTCTATATGTTTTATGAAACAATGAGAAAGAGAAACATTATATTTGGTTAACATTTCAATCATCATCTTATGAAGAAGAAGAAAAAACCATAAGGATTAGTGAGTTCTTTTCTAAAGGAGAGTAGTGAGATTTCGATCTGTTCATGGTTATAAACCAAGAGGGTCTATGAGGATACTCCAAATATATAATATTTAAGTAGTGATCTTTATTATTTTTCAGTGCATGGTTACATTAATGTTCATTCACCTTTGAGTGTCTCATTAGGGATGAAATAAGTAAAATTTCTTATGTTATTTACTACTTTCAAGGCTCTTGGAGATATTGTGAGGGAAATATTGATGTTTTTCTCAATTTCAGAGAACAATATCAAGGTTTTAAATTCAATTATTTTGTAAAATTTGGATTCACCACCCCTATCAGAGTATATTCCTTGATTATGGAACAATATACATAAAGGTTCATGATATTCCTTGGATAACATGTGATCATATAAATATATATTATTTTTGAAAAAAGAAATTATCATTCGAAAGTCATATAAGATTATGGAAAATAAATTGATAATGTTGTTGGAATTGGTAAATTGGGATGTTTTAAGGGTGATTATACCAAGATCTAATAATGAAAAAAGGTATTTCATTCTCTTTATAGATGACTATTGTAGGATGGAAAGGTTAATTGTCACCATTCATAAATATGAGGTTTCTAATTATATGACATGTTATAGGAGGCTAGATTAGAAAATTCTTGGGAAGAAAATAAAAAACATCCAAACTGACAATAGTAAAACATATTCTATGTGTAATATTAACTTAAAACCATATAATAAGGCAAAAGGTTCCAGTAGTAAGTACTCATCAATAAAATATAGAAGAGGGGAGGATAAAATGGAAAATTAATAACATATCTTAGATTATACTCATTGAAAAGGATTTACAATATATTTGTGGAATAAAGTGGTATTTACATAAGTATACATCACAAATATATTTCATTTTATTCAAGTGAATAAAATACCTCATATGATTTGTGTCAAGGGAATCAATCAACGCTGAAAGATTTTTGAATCATTAAAAGTAAATTTTCATTCAAAAAAATGTCATCAGAAGTTTAAATATAAAGAGGATGTAGGTATATTTCTTAGAAATTGTTAAAATATAAGATCCTATAAATTTTTCAATAAAATAACTAGAATTTTTTTAAAAATTAAAGAAGTTATTATAGAATAAAAGGAGTATAATTTTCTATAAATATGAGATGAAATTCCATAGGAAATTGGTGATGAAATTCCAGAGGAAGGTGGTGGTAATGTGAGCAGTCATATAAAAAAGGATATTGATGATGATTCAAATACATGAAATGATGTCAATAATGTTGGATTGGGTTCATCATTAAAAATAAAGTCTATAATAATATTTAAAATTGGTAAATAAAAAATTATTTTGTAAAAATATTTCTAGTTTAAACTAAAAAATAAATTCTATAAATAAAAAAACAATTTTATCTCATGTATAACCTAAAACATTCATGGTGCTACTCAAGATAAAATTAAAATAAAGGTCATAAATGGGGTGTGAAATTAGATTGAGAAAAATTAGATATGGGAAATTGTTTTAAGGTTAGAAGACAAAAACATAATCAAAACCAATCTATTTTAAAAATCAAATTTAATTAAGAATAAATCATGATTTAAAATAAATAATGAATGGGGTGAAAAGTTCAATTTAAAATTGAAGGAATAGATGTTGATGAAATTTTTTCTCCTATGGTGTGGTGGGAAACAAATCGATTATTTTTTTCCTATAATAATTCAATATAAAATCATAGTATACATAATGGATATTAAGTGTAATTTTTTTAATGTATTTATTAAAGAAAAATTCAACATTTAATAACTAGATGGATTTATTATACATGAATATGGTAATAAAGTTAATTGATTAAAAATATTTTCTATCGTTTGAAGAAAGTAAAAATATTGTGACATTTTAGGTTTAACCAATTCTAAAAAAGTCTTATATTATCATAAGGATGGTTCGAACATAATCTCTATATCAAGGAGTGTGACCAAACAATGATGGTTCTTATTTAATTCAATAAAAAAAATATTTAGAGGCTCAAATAAAGTTCAATGTACAGAATTCATGAAATTCATGAAGATAAAAAGTGAAATTTCTATTATTGGAGAATTAATTTTTTTCCTTGGACTATAGGTTATATAAGTAATGTGTGGGGATTTCATATATCAATAAAAATATTCAAAATAAGTACTCAAAATATTTTTCATTGAGCAGACTAAATTTGTGGCAAAATCATTTTCTACCTAAATGAAATCCTTAAAATATGATAATGGCATGTCAGTTGATATTATAAATTATAGGAAAATCATTATCATCTTATTGTATATAAAAAAGACAATATGTAACATTTTGTTTTTAATATTTCAATTTATAAAATATCAAATTAATCTTTAAAAACCCAACATGCTAGTGGTAAAATGGATACTCTGATATATCAAAGGCATACTGGATTTCAAATTTCTCAACAAATAAATAAAGAATATTTGGGTTATTAGTACCGATATATATATAATTATTTTGGTAGGTTATATGAATGATATAAATTCAACTATATATGGTATGATATATCTTATTGATTTAAGTATTTATTTCCGGAGAAATAAATAGGATTTTATATCATTAAGAACTATATAATCTAAGTATATTATTGTAACTTAAGTTGTATACATCTCATAAGGATGATATAATATCTTGAAGTCATTTTTAATAATGTATATTATCCTATTTAAATCATGTCTGATAACTTGGGTGGTGTTAATCTTGTAAAAATCTAGTACAATATTCAATAACAAAGTTCATTCAGATAAAGTATCACTTTATCAAGGAGAAAGTTTGGAAAAGGATTGTTAAATTGGAGTATATATCAACTCAATATCAAATTATATATGTTACGATAGATTCACTATCCAATTATAGTTTTGAGAAGCATCGGTTGACTCTTGGAGGTTAACTATCTCTATTTTCATAATGGTTTAGAGAATGACCCACACTTCCCTAATGGTTTTGTTTATATACATTTGAAATTGTGAAAATGTTTTCTTATATTATAAAAATAATATCAATATATGGTATTTTGTTTTTTAAATTTTAGTATGAATTATCTATCAATAAGTGACTTGTGAAATGGTATGTTTCTCTTAATTATTTATTCTTTGAGTTATTTATTCCTTAAAATATGATAGAAGAAGTTATCTTTGGGTCTATTGATAAATGTGTAGAGATATTTAGGAGGATAAGTGAACCATGTTTTCAGGGGGTATAATCAAGTAGTATATCAAGAATGAGGATAATTACTATAAAGGAAAATATGGATTAGGGGATAGAACTTGAGTTTTTTATCTTAAGGAGAAAATTTAAAATATTTTAAGTTTAGAAGGATTTTTAAGGTGCATGAGGTTAGTGAAATGATTCTTGATAAAATTATTTTTAAACTATTATTTCTCAAAATGATCATCACTAATGTGGGATTAGAGTGAATTATTTTTGAATATTTGAACTCACTATGAAGAATATGCTCATTATGTGGGAGATTTTTATCAAAAAAATGTTTGAGATTGTATAAGGTTGGTTTTTGAAGGAATGGTTGTTAACAAAATAAAAATATCATATTGTTATAAAAAACCCAAGTGAGAATTTTTTTGGTTATGTTTGTTGAAAAACGAAATTTTAAATCATCTTAAGAGGACTAAAATAATCATTTTAAATTAATGATAAGGAGTTACATGGTGTTTAGATGAAATATGGATGATTTTGGTTAAATAAAAAGACAACACTATATTTGAATTTCCTGAAGGCCTTTAATTTTTATTTATTTTTGATAATCCCCCTTTAAAGGGATGAGGTTGAACCCTTATAAGTCCTAAAGGATTATGTGACATTACATGACTCGTAGCTCATATAAAATCAACCCAAAAAAGACACCTTAGAACTACCACTCCCTAGAAAAATTCATGATGTCATCTCTCTACCTTCATATGGATGGTCAGCCAGTTTTCCTATGTAGAGTTACATAGGCCCAGTACTGATGGAAATATCATACCCTCTCAATCTTCCAAGTCTGGTTAGCTCTGCTCTGGTGAATGCATTTACTCTGAATCCTCATTTGGATCCTTGTTCCTTGTAATCTATCAGGTATGTCAACAATTCAGGTGGCTTAAAGACCTTGAGGTGGCCCGAAGGCCTTGTAGGGGCCTAAAGACCTTGAGGTGACCTGAAATCCTGATTGGTCTGAAGGCCTTGGGTGAACCAAAGGCCTTTAAGGACTCAAGGACCAAAC
The DNA here is from genome assembly GCA_963277665.1 of Viscum album. NCBI lineage: Eukaryota > Viridiplantae > Streptophyta > Magnoliopsida > Santalales > Viscaceae > Viscum > Viscum album. The sequence continues at coordinate 251,562,420 of OY728120.1, read as the reverse complement.
CGGTGTCTAGAAGGCCCAAATGGATGAATAGTTCTAGTTTCTATAGTACCAAATAGTACTTTCTATAGTATTAATACAATAACTTGGAAATATGTCTCCATATGGATTTGATCTTAGGTCTCTTTCAGGACATTACTATTCACTTATTTTGATTATGATTCATTATTATAAAAGATATCATTGATCTTTCAAAGTGTTATTGGTTTTATACTAAGAGTGATAGTGAGTCTTAATTGAATATGAACATTTAATTTGACTAGTGTTTTTGTTAAATTATTAAATCATCATCATATTCTCTTTATAAGTAGCCTGGTGCTAGTGAACCAAGAAAAATTGTTTTTGTTGTGTGATTTTACTTATTTCATAATGGTAAGTAAGATAGGAATATTCCTACTAAATATAGAACAATATCATTTAAGGGACTAATTTTAATATGGAATACCATGATTCAACTATAATATATCATTGTATTAATAGATTATTAAAGTATAATGTTGGATTTAAATTGGGATGATTTATGGTGAAAATCTGGGTTCATTTTAATTTTTCATTTTGATCAAGTGGTTGATCATTATTAGTGTTTTTAAATAGTTTATTAAAGTCTTTGGTAAAGGTGATATGGTTAGAAAAGTAAAAAGGTTTTATTTTTTATGTTTTAGAGAATAAAATTTTGTATAAGGTGGCTACAAGTATCCATAGGGTAATCAGTATAGTTTCACCAGGTACCTGGTGAGCTATCTGGTGGGAATAGTTCCACCATACTTCTATCAGGTGGGTTTAAGAGAACCATGTATTACATGATAGTGCCCATACATATTTTTTTAATAAGGGGGAAATTGGAATTTAGTATTTCTTTTAATGAAAAACTCAATTTGGGGTGCTAGTTATGAAGGTAGTCAGACTGAGGGGGATTTATCTCTTACCCTTCCCTTATTCCTTATCTTTCCCCTAGTTGATCAAAGAAGTCCAAATGGGACTTAGTTTAACATGTTTAGGAAAATTCTCAAATTTTTTCTCCTTTTCTTCACCTCTTTCCTTCCTCTCAAAATTTTGGATTTATAAGCTAGGGATTTAATTTTGGAATTCACCTAAGTAAGGTTAAATCCATCGATATCAAGAGGTATTTTATGGAAAATATATGGGTGATTATTTGGAAGGTTCTTTATACTCTTTTAATCATAATTTTGGGTAATTTTAGTTGTTTAGTGACTATTTTAGGGATTTTACAGATTTTATGTTAAATTGGTAATCATTTGGTCTATAGAAGTTAGGGATCTATTTTTGGGAGTGTTGAGAGTTTTTTATGAACTGTATATGGTTGTTTTACCTTAGTAATTTATTTTATGTATTTATGGATCTATGTATATAATTTTCAGGAAGATACTTTATAGTTGTGGGATTGGGATGCACACACCAATGTTTTATTTAGACAGACAGTTTTAAACTCCTTGATGTTTAATTAGTATTTTCCTATAATGTTTCTACTGGTTTATTTTATAAAACATTAATAAGATTTTAATATATTTTTTAAATATTATTAGATCATTTTTATAAAATGATTACAATGTCGAATTAAATTATTATTTACAGTGTTGTTCCTAGAATATGTTAACTATTATTGGAATACTAACTACCTCTATTATTCATTATTATATTTATATATATGAATTGTTAAATTATTGGTAAAGTTTTTATATTGTTATTCATCTCCAAGTCCTTGAGTAAAGTAATAATTTAACTATCATGGTATAAAATGAAGTGTAGTGGATTTGTTCATCTTTATACCATCATAGATATTTTAATTATTTTTATACATGTTCTTTTCATTCTCTATTTAACTTATATAATGAATAAATCTTTTTTATTAATATCCTATAACCTAAATAAATTATAAGTCAATGAATTCCACTTAAACTTTAGTTATGAGGTTTCATTAGTGACGATGTAATGACTAGGTTTAACGGATTGGAAATGAATTATTTAGTCACTTAATATTGATAGAATTTATCTTAAATAAATAATTATTTAAAATTTTTAACAACTTTAATTTGAGAATGGGTAACCTAATCAATGACCTATAGAGGGATTATTAGTCTAGAAGGTTATCTTGTATAGATTCTTGGCATAATTTAAGAGTAATGATTCTTCCAAGTATATTTATAATAGAAGGATGTGTTGTTTCTTTGGTTGGTTCTATTCATTATCCATATTCATTTTTCTTGTTCCTTTGTTCATATGTTATGTTATTAGGCCTTAATTGATTACTATTATTAGTTTCCTTTGGTACAAATATATTTTCATATGTGTAAGAACATTAGTTGGTCACTTGATTTCCTTAGTTTGTGATGGCTTCCATTGTGGTTCTTAAAGTGAGGTATATTTTATGCAAGTTTCATTATAAATGGGTGATCAGGTTAAAAACTATGAAAGTGCCTATGAAGAGTTCTGTTATATTAGTATTGAGCTAGAGGTTTTGACTTAGGGATATTATGGTTATTTTGGGATGTGATGGTGAGTTCCTTGGAATATCTAGGAAATTCTAATTATATGGAATGAGATTTAGAATAAGGTAGTGAACTGAAATGAGATCCTAGTTCTTTGGATGTATACCTTAACTAATTATAGTTCAGGTGATAGTAGTGGTTTGTGTTAATTTGGTTGTTGGTAGGAATTACTGCATTATATTTTGTTTGGGATGTTAATTGTGGTATAATTTAATAGGTTATAAATGGAAACCTATTTATAAATTAATGATAATATGTCAGGCGTGGCCCATTATAGCTTGTGTATGGTATTTAGGGAAATGTTTGACATGACACCTATGGGATTTCTTATCTGATTATACATGTACAAGGGTGGTTTAATATAAAAATACCATTTTATATATTTATTTATTCTTTATGGTTATTTTATATTTCCATAAGATATATATTTTTTATATTACCACTTAAATAGTATTCATGGGTTATCATTTGATAATTGTTTATGCATTATCATTTTTTCAGTTTGTTATATGTTTCTATTTGATATGTTGATTATTATTTTTTATTTTTTATCTACAATTATTGGTATGAATTGTGATATATTTATGGCTATACAATTTCACTAGTTATTTTCCCTCCAATTAAATATTTTCAATTTTTCCCTCACATTGAGCATATCCAGATGTTATCTTCTCTATTGGAATTACTTTAAGTATTTTTAGCTTTATCTAATGGGATTATAAGCCTAGATTTGAATCTTTTATAGATCTCCCTTGAGATTCCACCAGACCCTCACATATAGATCTGATACTAAGCATACATACTTATACACATAGCAAGGAATTATAACTAACTATAGAAAACAAAATTTTAGTGAATTTTGGAAATAGGTATACAATAAATCATCAAATTATATAATACCATAACAATTTATTAAATCATTCACCATAGACAACTTATAAATTGATCATAATGTTTTTAATACCTATGATCACCAAGGGTGATATATTAAAGAAAAGTTGAGAAAAAATACTAGGAAGGGGATAATAAAAAGGAAATATAAATATCATGATCATTATGGTTTTTAAGATATCATTGAGTATAAAATAAGATCAAAACAATTTAGTAACTCATGGAGTGAAATATGAACATAACATAGGAACATTTAGATTATAGGAACATGAATTACCTTGAAATAAACATAAAATCATATCATATAACAAACATAAAAAATAATAATAGGAATATGGAACCAATATAAAACATGTCATCATAGACTTATGTCAAGTCTCACTACCCAAACATCATATCATAATATATTAGGTTCACTACCCATGCACCATAACATAGTGTTCAAGGATTATTTCCCAGGCACCATACATAACATCTCATAAGAAATTAACATTAACAAATAAATTGGAATAATATATAATTTTAGACCCAACCATAACATCATAACATTAAATATAAATGTGTTCCATATATAATAAAAATATACATAAATCATAAGCATGATATACAATGTAAAAAAAAGTAAATGGGTAATAAATCAATGTCAAAAGAAATGATAATATAATAATTAATTGAAGAATCATGTAAGTCGCAAAATAAGAAATGGATAATCTATAATGGGTGTTAAAGAATGTTTTAATGTATGAAATAAAATAATTTAGAATAATAGGATATATATTTGTGTAAAATAAAGAGAATAAATAAATAAATCTTAGAAAGAACCTTTTTAATGAAAATTTAATGCAGGAAATAATCATTAAAAATTCATTAAATGGTAAATAGATAGGTAATTACTTAATAAGAATAGAAAGTTGTTATTGTATACATTTATGGAATGAAATATATTAAATACATAAGAGTATAGATAAGGAATAAAAATAATAAATTAAAATAGAACATTGTGAAAAATAGTGTTTCTTTTATAAAATTCATAAGGTTTGGTGTCAGAATCAGTAAATGGGGAATAGAGAGGATTCATGTAGATATTTATAATCAAAGTAAAATGGATTAATATTTGTTTCAGTAATTATTATTACAAGGTTCAAAGGAATATTTAAAATAATAGAAAATTTATAAAATATAAAGGGAAGTCATAAAGATTGAGAATAATTCTATTTACCAAAATTCTATGAAATAGGTAAAACATATTTTAAAGAAAATAAAGATCTAAAATATTAAAAAAACATAGATGGGTAAATGTTATTATTTTTTAAATAATAATTTTTTGATATCATAGAATTAAATAGTCATTATAGAAGTAATAAATGAAAAGTATAATGATATGGAAAATTTTACCCTAGTATACTTCATATGGTTGGACTTAAAAGAAATGATTGAAATGATAGTTTAATAACATTTATATCACAAAAAAATAAGGTAAAATGATATTTAAATTTATTTCAAAGGTATATATTTTGAAAATAATAAAATATATGATAAATATAGGGAGTACAATCTCAAAAGGAAAGAAAAATAGAGGATGTTCGAGTATTTTGTTTAATACATCATAAGGTATGAACTATGAATTCATAAGAAAGGTAAGGAGATAAGTAATACCAAAAAATTAAAAGATTCAAGTAAGTATACATTGAAAAAATTTCATATAACATATAAAAGAGAATATAAACAGTATACAAGAAATGCATTAAATGAGTGTAGATTTGGGGGATGGTGTCATTATGAAAATTTATAGAGATTGGTAAAAAAATTAAAAATATATATAATGGGAACTAGTTTTCCACAAAACCCAAAAATAATAATTATAATGAATGTGTAGTAATATTTTTAAAATAATTTGGGAAGAAAATAATCATTCTAGGAGGGATAAATAAAGAATAAAAAGAGATAGAATGGATTCTTTTATATATCTTAAAGGTTTTTGACTTAAAATAAATTATTTGAAAGGGATGTATAAAAATATGAATATCCCATAAATAGTGTGAAAATAAAATAAATTTATATAGGAATGGATTTATAAAAAATATATATACAAAGTATAAGTTAAAAAGAGAGAAATAGTGAGCATAAACTGAAATGTAGAAAGAGTATGTGTGTGGAAGGTGTCATCTTACCTCAAGTCTCTTCTTGAATTGGATGCTAATCTAACCTCTTTAATAGTAAAATTACATACCTAGATTATACATAGAATAACCATATTAATATCTATTAAAATCATTACCACTCATTTTTTATTATATATTATTCAAGTATTCAGATCATTTAGTTTATATTAATGGTTTGCGGTTGTTCGGTTCAAAATTCAAAAATCACTTTAGTATAAGAGTGATTTTTAGTGAATTTTTTCCCATGTATCAATAAATTATAGAAGTTTAAAGGTATAGAGTAATTAAATTACAATAATATAGGTTTTCAATAATCCTGTAGATGATGTAATAAGGTTATAATTTTAAAGACATTTCTCAATAAACTAGTTTTTAAGAGATTTAAATCGATAATTATAGTTTATTTTTATGTAAATAATACATATAAATTTTATTATAAGAATATAAAAAATTATATTAATTTATTATTAATTTTATATAAATACATGAAACCCATTTTTAATAATATCCATGAAAGGTAAAAGTGAAAATAAAACACCATTATTCACTTAGATTTTATAAACCAATCATAGGTGATGGATGTTCTTTTAAGTGAGTTTAAAAGAATATAAAAGCTAATAAATATTTAATTTTCATAAATAAATTAGATTATGAGTATACTAATATTTTAATGTTTTTATAATTATGACATAGATATATACAAGTTATAAGATAAGGAAGAAAATAAAAAATCGTAATTTTGAAGGCATACCTTACTCTTTGAGATGCCTCCTTCGGTACTCACCATCATGCTTTTATGAATGATATTTTTATTAGGATAGGCCTTCAAAAACCTTATTAGGAAGGTTTCTAGAGGTATTTTAGTATAATTTAGTCTTGGTGAGAAGTTTTGAAGTGAAGATAAATTGGCATAGGAGGGTATATTTTTAAGTGAATGGGATGGTTGTTTTAATTATAATAATGATTAACTTATTATTTTTTGTCAAAACTATGAATAGTTTTGATTCTTGTGAATAATAATAGTGTTTGATTATAAAATATATATTTTCATAACATTTAAACAATTCAAAAACTGAATGGTTACATTGGTATATTCAATTCAATGTAATGAATCAAGAATAGTTTTTTATAATAATATAATATAATTTAGATTTTAAAAATTCATTTATCAGTTTTAAAAAAAAATAATTATTTTTAAATACTTTATTTTACTCTTTAAAAAATAAATCTCTAAAATGTTTTACAAATTATTGATTCGTTTTGACATCATAATGACATTATAAAAATTATTTTATACATAAAAACATTATTTTTAGAATTCATCCAAAACTTAACTTTTTAATAAAAATACTATAAAACATCCTAAGATAATTTCTATGTGTTTATTAAAAAAATTAAAATTCATTTTATCACAAAAAAATATATAAATTTGTTAATTCGAATATTTATTTTTTTATAAAAAAAATAATATTTTACTAGATATGAAAAGATATACCTTACTAAAAATTTACACTTATACATACATATTTTGAAAAAATTATTTTATGGTATTTTAATAGTTATTTATTTATTTAATCCACATTAAATACTACTTATTACACATTTTATTATTCTTAATGGTAGGGTTTCTATTTTCACAGTTTGGTTATTATTCTAAAAAGCATGTAGTACTTATAATTATTATAAATAAATCTTATTTCTTTCATTAATTAGTCACTAAATTTTATATCAAGGTTCTATATTATTAATTTATAAAATGTCTGCCTTTTATCTAATATTTTTCATTATTTTTATTATATTGTTTTCAATTGTGATATTCTTAAGAGAGCATGGACCTATATATTTCCAAGTTCTAGTTATTTTGTTCAATAATTTTTATTATCTCATTATATTGTTTTTTATTTTATAGAATGTATTTATCTTTCATATGTAAAGATATATGATAATTTAATTAAATAATTATCATTTAATTCTGTGTTCCTTATAATTTACTTATGATATGCCTTTAAACATTAATTCATATTTTTTGAACATGAATTTAATCAATACATGAGAAATAATTAAGGTATAAATATATATATATATATATATATGTCAATTACATATTCAATTTATAAAAAAAAAGGAATGCATTTATTTTTTATCCATGTTTTTATAGAATAACTTTTTTAGAATATATATAAAAAATATATATTGTTACACCCTTGGTAGTTCATGGGATATGGCTCAGTACTTTGGGTATCACTCCTCCTTGTGGTGTGAAAGGATTATATTGTTATCCTATAATTTATACTATATAGTCTTAGCATTTTGTATTTGTTTATTTGTTTTTATCTAATAAATTATTATTATAAATTTTATATACATAATCATATACATGAACCTAATTATATACCATTCTGTGAGTTTAGGTCACTTAGTGGTGTTTATTGGGTCTTTGAACTCACACCATACATGTGCACCAAGATGCACATTCAATCTCACCTTTGGAATTTCAAGTACTAAGGAATAAAAATTTGAATGGTCTATAGACTGGGAGTGTGTCATATTAGCAAGATAAAACTATACTAGTTAATGGATTAAGGGTGGATGATATTAGCAGGAGATGTCATTTGACATATAGTCATGCCTTTTTTACTCTTCTTTTTTGTGTTATATTTTTTTCAGAATATGAATTATTATTTTTTATTACTTTCATTCATATATACTTTATATTTTATATTATTATACAAAGGATATAGAAACCCACCAGAGGGTTCCATTTTTTCTCTTATTTTTAGTTTGGGTTGTCCAACTTATGGATGTGTCGGGCTATATTTTTGTTAGAATCTAGTAATGAACAAATTTGTTTCCAAATACAAGTAAATTATTCCTTAGTGATCTGCATATACCCTAAATTCCAATCATCAACCTGAGTGATCAAGGAATATACCTGGGGCATGTGGTGGTCTAATCTGGGTCAAAGGGTGATCTAGGTCATGTTTTTGTCGGACCCCCCTCTTAAGATATTATCTCAAGTTGGTCTTAACAAAAAATATCCTAAAGTAATATATCTCAGCCTTATAGGATAAATAATATACACATAAATAATACAAGTATATATATATATATTATAATTTATTGATCGTGTAAAACTATACTACTCTAAGACATTGGAATTATATGAAATTCATATTTCGATACCTTGAATAATTTTTTTATTAAGGATTATTTTATTTTAAAAAAAAAATTGAAATCGATTAGCTTTGTTGATACCAAATAATTATCCAATCCATATAAATAATAATATAAAATATAATATTTCTTTATATATTGAATAATCCAAATATATTTATTTAGTTGAAGATGTATTTGTGGTTAAAATGTTTATGTGAATGAAATTTAATTTTTGTTGAAGTTGGGTGATGTAGGAAGTTCCCATTAATAAGGAGATTGAGTTTTAAGGTTATTCCCTTGGTAATGGGTAAGTTTATTATGTGACTTCCTAGATAAATTTTGTAAACATATTCAAGGAGCATCCTTTACTTTTGATGATTATAGAGTTGTCCTTAATATAAATTGATTCTAAGTGTTATTGATAAATAATCATTGTCTATAATAGTTTCAAATGGAGATTTAAGGATATAGCTACTGAACATCTTAAATATTTATAATTAAATAAAAAATATGGATGTAATTAAGGAGGTAGTGAAGCTACTTGGAAATACTGAAAGTTGAGTATTTATATGTTGTAGGACATTAGAATTGAAGTTTAAGATGTTTGAAAATATTATAGTAATTTCCAAAGTTATTTAAGGTGTTTATAGATGTTTTGATGTGATTTAAAAACCCATAATGAGTGTTGAAGATGTTATATGATTAATTAAACAATCCTAGAATTCTAAATTAAAGGATTAAAATTTAAAAAGTCATAAATTTAAAACTATTATATATAAGTGTCAGTTTAAGATTCAGTTAAATAATTTGAAAAGGTATTGTAAGCTGGTGAAAAATGTAAGATCAATCTAAAGAAAATGTGTGAGTAACTCTACTCATAATATTAGAGTAAAACTATATTAATTACTAAATAATTTATAAAGTGTTTGAAGCTACCAAACTATGTAAGAGTTATTCCAATAGTCAGAAGTGAAAATTGGAAAAATCCCACACAACACCTCGTATTCGTATAAGTAACTTTTATTTGTTAGTAAGAGTCATTATTATACTGAAGTGGAAATTTGATAAAGGATTGAGCTATGTAATAGTCCTATGAACCTTGAGTATGGGTAATCAGTGAGTATAACCAAATATTTGTATAATAATAAAATTATTAAGATTCATATACCAAATTTAAGATTAATTTAACTCATATATAAATAAACTTTTTTTAGTAGAGACTAGAAATTCAATAAAGGCACTGACCTACACTGAGTTATGTAAGACTCATTTAACTCAAACATAAGATTCATTCATAGAAACATATGAATAATTTAATCTTATGTGAGTAGTATTCACTAAAATATTTGTAAATTATTTAATTTTATAATATAATTACCTAAATTTAATCAAACAATTCAAGGAACTATTCTACAGTGAATTTAAACATCACACATGAGATTGTGATTCAAAAAAAGTGTTGAGAAACTGATTTATATGTTTTAGAGAATAATCTCACACTACAAATAGAGACTTAGGAGATATTATCCGATGCTAGTTTTTTTGTATTGAGTTGTAGCCACATCATGTAGATGAGTACTATTCCATGGTGATGATGAAATGAGAAGATTATTATTTCCATGTTATGAAAATAGGTGTTTCACTTGAGACATTTCCCAATGAGAAAAAATGATACACAATCACATCATGGTATGAGGTAACACATTGATTTGATATTCATTCATGATGGCATGGATTAAAATACCTGCATATTTCATTGATAATATGAGATCATGATAATTTAATATATCATTTGGTGTATTAAAATACCTAGTCTTATGGGATCCACTAGAATGAAAATTGAGAATAAGACTGCATGATTGTGAATCAAGAAGATTTTTTATATTAAAATAGGGAAAACATATTTTAATGATTTTTATGCAGATAAAAATATATAAAGAATACGAAGGAGGATAGATGATACTAATGAAGAAAACTCTAAATTAAACTCCAAAAGAAGATTTATTTTCATAAAAGATAGAAGAAGATGATGACATCTTGGAAGACAACCCTACATTTTGAGTAATATAAAAGAAGTGTAAATCCTCCCATACTTTCATATCATATAATACAACTGAGTAGAGAATGAGACTGATGAGAATATTCTATGTCAAGGGAATAAAAATCATACAATAGAGTATTTTTATTAAGAAGGAAGAATATGGTGTGTGTGTGTGTGTGTGAATAATCTCAATCAAAAATTGATCTTTCTAAAATATTGAGGAGGAAGTGAAGTACCCAAGGATCATTTAGGTACCACTAAGAGGGTGGATGAATCAGTGGTACACTATTTTTACAAATTATTTCTTTTTAATTCAACCTCAATGAATGATCAAAGTCTCAATCCCTCATCTTTAATTCTCATACTCTCTGTGAAAGAAAAAAATAAAAATTACACATAGCACATAGAGATTTTACAGGGTTTAGTATAAATAACTACTCCTTATTGTAACTAGATATTCCCCCTAGTTACAAATTATTCACTATATGCATATGGTTACAACCAAAAAAAAGTCTCATAGTTTACCCTCTCTAAAGTCCCACTATAGATTACATGTCATCACCTACACAATCAACTCTTGAATCCCACAAGAGGATCTCTATAGTGTATCTCACAGTGTTACCATTATCTCACTGGCCTTCACTTCAAAGTCATATTGAATTCTTCTCCTAATCTAGAGTCCCATTTAATAATTCCTTATCACTTTGAGGTATAATCCTCTGATATAAATATCTATGTTGGCTTCATACTACTTATTTATAGCCTTGAGGTGAGATCTTCCTCCACAAACAAATTGGATCACCTAATCTTCTCATGTACACTATTTCAAGAAATTTGGAAATTGACTAACAACTACATTATCTTTCTCATAATCCAATAATCTTCAAATGATCTAAAACTTATCAATTCACTGAATACTCAGTTATTAAATCTATAATACTCTACTCAGGTTACTCTCATTGAGACTACAAAATATTCATATTTCATGTGCATTCTCAATATTCATGCATGTATAATAAAATTCATGGTCTTGTTCATCACTATACTTTTTGAAATTATAAAAATGTATAAGCTTCACAATTCTTAAGCATGAATTATTTTATGTGGATGAAAACTACCTCAATCATCCTTTCACACTCAAAGTATGTATTTTATATTTTCAACATACATGTGTATATTATTTCATGTTCACTCAACTACCTTCATGGAAGAATATCGCACAATGTCACTGCTAGTTTGTAAAAATACATAGAAAATAACACCTTTAAAGGCTCATTTCTCATGGAACAAGTTCATAATAACTTCATGAAAAATAGTGTGTATGTGACACTATTTTATGAAATACTCAACATTTCTTTATGTAACAACTTTTATTGTGGATTTCATAAGTGAATTTTCACAGAATCAAATCATCATCAAGCGGTCATGAAGGATGTAATAAGCACAACACAAGAGTATATAATATATTTTTGAATATAGAGAGTTTAAACTTATCTATTTCTCTCTCAAAATTCTATCTTGGATAATCATTCGACTCTTACTAAAAATAAGAGAGTGTAGTGATATTCATATATGAGAGTCACTAACCTAAATCTCCCAGACTTATCTCATGTGCACTGCATCTATATTTCACACACATCACCTCACATCATATCATGTGTACACTATATCAACTCATGATTCATGACTATGAGAATTGTCATCATCACTCACTAATTTATCTTTTTCTTGGATTAATCTTATCTCTTTCATGAAAATTAATTTTCATGCAAATAATGACCTCATTTGATCTTATCCATGGGTATAATGAGCTCATTTTGATCATGGGATATTCAGCCCCAAATTCTAGTACATGAAAAAAACCCTCCATCCAAAGGTAGAACATAATTTCAATGATGATCATATAGTTCTGATAAATCAAATTGGATGACATGTGTTATGTATGTAACATTTTAAAGTGGATAAATAGTAACCTTCTTGGACTATCTCACAGCGATTTTTTGATCCTGTGGGTGCTTATTAAAAATAAAATCACTTCTCACTACATCTAGAGCTAATACCACAGTCATCACTCAAATACACCACACACCACACAAGTTCATGGGCTACCTCACCTACACAGGCCCCTTTCCCACTCCAAGTACACTCACACCATGCTCTTATGGGAAGCCTTCCATGATCCAATACACACCTACCTATCAAAAAAGGATCTCACCATATGCCTCTAATGGGAAGGTTGAGTTGACCTACATTCCCACATAAGAATAGATTTCATAGGTCCTTGGATGGCATGTGGTTGGATACTTTTTTAATTAATTTCAGTAAAGAGAGTTATCCAAAATTCCAAATCAAAAAATAAACTCCTTAATAATTCCTCATGAAAAATAAAATTTCACATGGCCTTCATAATTCACCTTTTTCTTATACTATGGAATTAAAATATAAATTCCAAATATCAACATCCTTAAATCATATTCACCTTTAAAATATTGTAAATAATGTGAAAATATATGCTTCAACTCATGTTCTTGAACCAGACCAAAGTCCAAAGGAATTTGAATTTTTGGCATTTACTGAATGGTCCATTCATTAAACTAATACTTGAATGTAATTCCAAGATTTGGGAAACTTAAATTTGTTGTTTTTAGACATACATGAAGGACCTAGAGGTCTTGTGGAGGTCTCATTGAGTTTTGGGAGTTTCAGGCCCTAGAAATAAAAGTTTTGGGTGCTCTAAAATGATGCATGGTTTGTCTAAAATTGTGTGGCCCTAAGTAGAAAACCATGCAAATTATGGAGGTGTACAAGTGTGAAGTGCATGGGATATGAAATTTTTTCCAAAAAATGTGCACCTATCCATCACAGTTAGTGTAACTTAGGCAATATCCTCACACTATTCAATACATGTTTGGCTCATAGTTAGGATAACCATGCGGGACAAACTGTGTGAGGTGGGTTTCTAAGGTAGTGGGTTACGCACCGTTGATGCATAGTTTGTCCAAAACGTGTATGTAAACTATGTGACCCAGGTTTAAGGGTGAAATTATGAAACTTCCCTTAATGAGGTTAAATTTTATTTTCCTTCTTTCCTCATCTCCCTCCAACCGTGTAACCCTCCTCTCTTGGCACCTTGGGTCTCCTCCAAGCCTATTCTAGGCTTAAAAATATCTCCTCCATATGTCATCTTATTCGAGTGCCGTTATTCCCTATGGATTTATATAGATAAGCTCTCGATTCATTTTGAATATATCTTTATTTAATATTATCTCAATAATGTTATAGAGGTGAAAGATATTTTCCCTATTTTTAGGGAGGATGTCTATTTATTATATTTCTTCCAACCCTAAGTGAATCAAGCCTTGATATTGGATGAGTAGAATGTCCTAAGAAAAAGGTAGGTGGTATATGGATTTTTCCTCATTTTTATATCATTTTATAAATAGCGTCATTACGCTGCATGCCAACCTTTTCCACGCATTTATTTAAAATTGGTTCCTTCATATTAAATTGATCATATCACTTTATTTTACACTCGTTGATCATTTTTGGGTAAATAGAGGTTTTCAACCTCGATCACGGACACCCCTTGGGTGTGCCATCTTATTTTCCACTTATTAATTAAATTATTTAAATTCTTGTATCACCTTCTAAGTTTCCATCTTGAATTAATAATGGACTTACCCTTTATAGTAATTTGTTCAATTGGTAATGGAACCTCCAAAGTTTCATGTTGATATTTATAATTAAATATCCTTGTATGGTTGTTTTCCTAAAATTCTTATTTTAGTGTATTAAGATATGATTATTGAATGAAATTCATAATTGTGTTAAATTAATTTTTTGATAAACAATGTCATGTTATTATTATAAATCCCCTCAAAATGAGGTACGCTATCTTCTAGATTACAAAGTGATTATTATTGATTTATAACATTCTTGGTCGTATTACTTTGGTCTTTATTTTATGCTTTGATGTCATTTCTTGATTTAAGGCATGATTTGTACATGGCCTCCTTGGTTCTTCTTAAATGGAGTGGACCAACTTTTTATATAAATGTTAAATTAATAAGAGCACCTTCTTGGTGCATGGATGGGACCGCCCCTATCTATATGACTAATGACCTAAACTCCACCTAATAAATTGTCTTGCTTTGTAGATGGGATTGCATGTATAGGTAATTCCCCAATTGATCATGGTACCTTATAAGAACCCTTTGAGCTTTGTTAAGTTAATTTACATGTTTGGTATATTTATTGAAGTGAATCAAATAGAATAGATTGTTTATGAGGGATTTTTTATCTTGAATGCTTTTGATTGTTTATTTGAAATGGGATAAAATTGGGTGGTTTGACCACACCTCTCATTATATTTAAATAATAATGGATTATGTGAAATGTAATTAATGTAATATCATGTTCATGATGGTTTTCCTTCCTTAGATGAATTGAATTTTTTAAAGGAAATAAATTTTAAAGGGTGGAAAGGCCACGCTGATCATAGAATGATTATCACATACAATTGTTAAATGTTATTCCCTTGATTATGATGGGCTTATTAAAGGTAAATCCTAATAGGTATTTCCCCATGTATTGTATCATAAATGTGATTATGCACTGATGTACATTTTGGAATGATGGTAAGGGTTCTATTGATCATAACAGAAAGTCACGCTCCCTTACATCGGTTGTTAAGCATGGTGCATCACACCAATGATGCTAGTAGGGTGTGGGATTAGGTGCCACGCTACCTATTTAGAGTGATGACATGATGGCTCACTCACCATCCCAAGTTTCATAAATGATGTCTCATAGTCTATTGTGATATAGGCAATGTACCCTTTGTCTTGAGATTATAGGCTTGTTTAGACTGGTTATGTATGTCGGAGTTACACCTGATCCAGTAATCACCTGGTATTCTAGGTATATGGCTATTATAATTGTCACACACTTGGTCTGTATAGGTGGATGAAATATATAACATTACTATATATATATTTCCTAGTTAGAAACTCTTTTTGGACATGATCCAAAGAAGGTAGAGGAACCAGGTGTCCTTTCAGAACTTGAGTGGTCAGTTGTTTGTTTATTTATTCAGTTTTGTTTATTTATTCATACTACCTACACACCGCTTTACTTTCTCATCATAGACTGGATTTAGTTTTATACAATGTGGGTGGTAACCTACTAGGATTTATATATCACACCCTACTCAAGCTGCCATTGCACTGGTGTACCCAAGTAGATCTTCATGTTAATGTGACCATGAACTATTACTTGTGTTTTTTTCTTGAACCTAGGAGTTAGGAGCATCAGACTAAGCTGAATCTCATGATTCTAAAAGAGATCGCCCTTAGGTATTTTCTTTATTTTCTTTATCCATGTATTGTATTGTATCATGTTGTTTGTTGTATGTCTATTATTTTAGTTATGTATCATCATCTAGACATACATGAATCATTGTATATTGGCATTGGTCATCTATTATATTTAGTTCATTTTATTCTTCCACTACTTTGTCTTTCATTTATTACTAATTCTTCTATTGTCTGTTACTTATTTTCTAATTTACTATTGTGCTACTATGATAATGAGGGTATACTCTCCCCAATATCACATCCTTAGACCCTTTTTTCTAGTTGGCAACCTATAGCATATAGGAAGGCGTGCTTAAAGAAATTTAACCCACCAGTCCGGCTATCGTCTTAGTGTTCAGTTGGGTCGGGGCTATACAAAGTGGAATTATATCCTTTCTTTTTCCTTTTTCTTATTGTTTTGGGATGGTATATAGGATACTAGGAATGTGTCGTAACTTGGTAAATAGCCATGTCTAGGACTAATCACCTAATCCATGGGGAAATGACCAAGTGACCAGGGTTGGGATTGTTTTTCATGTTGTTTTCTATTATAGTTGATTATTATTTCACCTTGGGTGAATGGTATACTTTTCACTTCTTATTGATTTTTTGAATTTATGGTATTTTACCCTAGTCCTGTTATATCAAGTAAATAGTATTACATGCATCATTATAGTCACATATATGTTCACATTCCATGCATATTCCATTCCATGTGGTTTTATTTATAGAGTTGATTACAGTTTAGATTGTGTGCCTTGAGTGCTTAAGATGAATTTTATTTATTAGCATGCCTGTTATATTTCATGTTAGGTATTTTATTAAAATTCATTATTTTAAACTATTTAGGTATTTATATGGATTTCCTTCTTATATAAAATTCTTAGGTGATTATATGACATGCTTCTAATTTATTTGATATGTCCTTCATATACATCATGCTTCTTGTGCTTATTGGTATATTCTTCTCTATGTTACTTATTGTTAAAACTTGACTAGTTTTTTTATATATAAATTGTTACATGCGATAACATTTATTGGTTATGATTAAATGGGAACATGTTTTCATTTGTAAGGTGTATGGGAACCTTATAATTGGGAAAAGGTATCATGTATACTCAAACCATATTTTGAGCTTTTTATATGTAAATCTGGAGACTTTTGTTACAATTTAAAGACGTATAGAGAGAAAAAAATTAAAATGTAATGATTTCGATTAATGGGAGCCAAATTCCAACCTGTAAAGCGTATTGGTGCCTTATGTATTGGTATATGGAAACCCATATAACTAAACTATTATATATGATCATGTTATATTGTCAAATGGTTATGAATGTGAAAGCTATATAATTTTGAACTCAAGTGTGTGTATAACTTTATAAATTGAAAACTAGACCCAAGTAGGTTATTTGGGGCATGTTTTTTATGTGATAACCCAGTATGGGTGTTTTGAAAACATTGATAATTAGAAAACTATTATTTGGTTTAATTTTTGATGAACCTGGGTTGGATTAATGGGACCCTCATAGGTATCCTTATATTTTATAAATTAAAATGAATTTATATGATAAATTTCCTAATTATGATGGTATGTCAATAAAAGTTTAATTATTAAAAAGGAAGTTTGATATAACTTCCTTGTTTTTTCCTTGGGGTGTTAGTTAAATTAGGTACTAAGTGATTTGTTTTATAATTGGTACTTGGTGTTTTGAATTGAAAAATTTAAATGTTTAAAGACTAAATGTAAATAAATTAAATGAATTAAAGTGGGACCTAAATTGGGGTACCATGTTTACAACCTCAATTATGGTAAGTTTTAATGTCTCTTTGATTTTCCATGGAACGAAAATGTGAGCATCTACCATAGTCATCTTTTATTTTTAGTAATGGATTAAATGATAGGCTCTTAATCCTAGTAAAATATGGTTGTAATGACCTAGTGATTGTTTTGATTCTTATGCTTTGTAATGGGCTATCCCATGGTATGTATCACCCTAAAGCTTCAATTCCTTCCAAATGTCTTGAGTTTTATGACATTTGGTGTCATTCAGTAGTCATTGTCCCTTGTAGGACTCTTATCTTCTACATGTAACCCTTGATCAAATGGGTGTTCATAGTATCCTTGACCCTTGTTATGGGTGTGAGCATCATTTAATGCTTGGTTTCAATAGGTTAGACATTCTTAGGAAATTCTTGGATTCTTAGTAGGTCTTATGACCCAATTTCTCTCCTTAGGTGACTCAGGAGGTTGTTGGTTTGTTTTACAGTTATATGGGCAATATGACTTTGGACTAAATATCTTGTATGGGATATTTGAAAATTGAATTCATAGAGATGATAGACTATGGATAGTACCTAGGATGTTCCATTTACTCATGAAATCTCAGGGTAATGTGCGTTGATATACGCAGTTCCCTTAGAGTTTCTAAATAATTTAACGAACTGTTTGATTTGGTTGTAAAAATTAATCTTTGAGTCGTTGATCCTTGTTTTATTGTGTTTGTTCCCACGTCATCTTCGGAGTAGAGTTACCTAGGCGTTTAATGAATCAAGTTCATCCCAATTCTTGGGAGTACTTTCTAGAGACTCGGATGTTTTAACATGCCTATTGGTTTGGTTTTGGTTTTCCTTCCAAATGCTTTAGAATTGTGATTGTGACCCAGAGGAGTGTCACACCATCATTTGAAGTGGTTTTGATCTAGTAAGATTGTGAGAGGATATTATGACTCTTTTCTTTCAAAAAATGGGACGCTCCTAGGGGGGAGAATCATGTCAACTCTAGAATACATGTCCTTCAAGGTATAAGTAACATAACAAAGGAGGAAAATTTGGAAATGGTCTGTCTTTCTTGAATTCCCTTTAGGCTTTCATGTTTAAATTGTGGTAGTGATTTCTCGGTAGCACGACGTTGATGTGGTTTGATATTTATTCAAATCTTAAGAAACAACATTGGTCTAGAATAGACTTCAGTGGTAATTCTTGAATGATCATGAAATTCCTTGAGTGGTGAAAGCATTGTGGTTGGGTTGGTAATGTTGCATCAGCAGCGTGAATCCAAGCTTCTATCAAGGGAAGTTAACCAGTAGTGGTTTGACTGGTCTTCTTGTAAATCCTTGATATCTACTTAGTGTTTTCTACTTAGCAACAAGAATGTCACATATCTTTATATCATCCATTATGCACTAAGAGAACATCGTTCTTACACCACGATAATGTTTTAAAAGTTTTTGACTTGGTTTGAGATCTCTACCAAAGTAAACACTTGATGTGTAGTTTTCTTTGAGGCTAGGTTATTCTTGAGTAATACCTGGTTTCCCATATAGGAATGCCCTGGATAGACTCTTGGACACTAGTTGTTTTTTTATAATACCTCCAGGTGGATTTTTCTCTAATCTCATATAATGATCTGTTGTGGACATTTTGGATTGTACCAATGTCTCATTTGTAAACATAGAGAATATAATACATTAGGTTAGTTCCTTAAATTATAATTTAATGGATCTGAGGTTACCCCAAAATAGTAAGTTGGGTTCAGAGGTTATGTTTAAATGGTGAATATTCTAATGGGATGGATCTAGGTTACACCCTTGTTTATGTTGAGGTGTGGCATTTTAAATGGGTAGGTGATGGTATGATCAAGGAGCGTCACTAAAATTTAGGTATGGGATTTGGTGAATGTGCTCTTTGTGAACACATATTCCTTTGAATAAGGTGTTGTGATTCAGTTTGTAATACATCGACCATCTAAGTTGGTCATTTTTAGAATGGTCATCTAGAGGTGGTTTGGCTAGTTATCTATCTTATTTAATGTTTCTGGTCGATAGGAACCACTTTAAAGAATATTTTAGGTTAATGTAGGTGTGATCTAAAGGTTGGTAGTGTCTTTCAATGGAAATCTTGTGTGGCCAGTTTCAATTTTATGGATCGGTATTTGACCATTTATTTAAAGTGAGGTTAGTGGGGAAATCAGATATTTTTTCATTTTGAAGTCATGTCAAGAGCTCTCTAGAATTTTGAAGGGTGTAATTTGAAGAAAATTTCAATGGTGGAGGTACCATGTTTCAAAATCTGTCATAAAAGTGTTAAAAATTTGTGGTAGGGAGCACCATTAGTCATATGTTTAAATATAAAGCATCATGATTGTGTCTCTAGCTAAATGAGCTCGGGTATGCACTGATTTGGTGTCTCAATCAAAGAATGAGGGTTGTCTTGGGTTTTTGATAACTTAAGTGTCCTATGCTTAAGTAATTCTCAAAGGTGCATTGGAATTTCAAAAATTAAACATGACCATTTTAACGATACTTCACGACCCTTATAGGTCAGAAAATGTTTTCATTGTTCCTGAAGTCTTCTCAGGAATGAGAAGTTATAAGGTGGGGAGGTTGTAATGACCCATGTTCATGAACCAAATGAAATTCTAAAGGAATTTGAATTTTGGAATTTATTGAATAGGTTTTTATTTAAATTGAGATTCATAACATAATTCTGAGAGTTGGGACACTTTAATGTGTTGTTTTCAGACTTAGTTAATGGCCTGAGAAGTCCCATGGAGTTATATTTGAGTTTCAGAAGCTTTGGGCCCTAGAAAACAAAGGTTTGGGTTCTCTGAATAGGGAACGTGGTTTTTTTTCGAAACTGTGAAACCCACAGCAACAAACCATGATCTTATAAAGGTGTTTAGGTGTGAAGTGCATGGTTTGTGCATGATTTTCCCAAACTGTGTGCCTATATTGCATGGTTAGTGCCACTTAGGAAATACCCTCATAGTATTCATCGCACGGTTGGTGCACGATTGGGTTACCATTATGGAAAAAATAGTGTGAGGTGGGTTTCTAAGTTAGTGGGTGTCACATGGTTAGAATATGATTTGGATAAACCATGTGATCAAATTGTGTAACCCAAGTTTTAGGGTGAAATTAAAAAACTGTCCTTAATCGGGTAAAATTTTCTTTTCCTTCCTCCTCTCCCTCCATCCATGTGACCCTCCTTTCTTAGTATCTTGGGTATCCTCCAATCCTATTCTAGGATATAATATATCTCCTTTGTTCATCATTCTATTCGAGCACCATCAATCCCTATGGATTCCACTTGGTAATCTATCGATTCCTTTTGAATCATTATTTATTTAATATTATCTTGAAAAGGTTATCGAGGTGCAAGAACATTTTTCCTATTTTCAGGGTGGATGTCTATTTCTTATATTTCTTCCAAACCAGAGTGAATCAAGCCTAAAATGGCTATGGTGCATCTTTTTTTGAAATGTAAGGTGTCCCGCTAATCCTAAGCATCATTTTAAAAATGAAAAAAACGACTGGGAGGAGTGAATTAGACCTTTATATTGGATAAGTAGAATGTCCTAAGAATATGGTAGGTGTTATATGGATTTTTCCTCATGTTTACATCATTTTATAAATAGTGTTTTTTCACCACACAATATCCTTTATCTTTTTTATATTTAAAATCAGTTCCTCCATATTAAATTGATAATCACACCTTATTTTACACTTGTTGAGCATTATTGAGTAAATAGAGGTTATCAA
Source organism: Viscum album (assembly GCA_963277665.1). Lineage (NCBI taxonomy): Eukaryota > Viridiplantae > Streptophyta > Magnoliopsida > Santalales > Viscaceae > Viscum > Viscum album. The sequence goes on along the minus strand of OY728120.1, from coordinate 251,540,772 downwards.
CCTTGATCACGAACACCCCTTAGGTGTGTCATATTGTTTTTCCATAATTAATTAAATTATTTAAATGAATGTAATTCCTTTTACGCATTCATATTGTATTAATAAAGGAATTTACCATTGTAGGAATTTGTTCAATTGATAATGGAACCTCCTAAGTGCCTTTTTGAGCTTTATAATTAAATTTAATTGTATGGTAGTTTTTCTAAAATTATTATTTTAGTGAATTGAGATATGATTATTGAATGAAATTCATAATTGTGTTAAATGAATTTTTTGATAAATAATTTCATTTTTTTATAATAAAACCCCTCAAATTGAGGTGTGTTTTCTTCTAAATTGAAAAGTGGTGATTAGTGATTTATAACATGATTAGTCATATTGCTTTGGTCTTTATTATATGATTTGATTTCATTGTTTTATTTAAGGAATTATTGTACATGTCCACTTTGGTTATTCTTAAATAGAGTGTCCCACATTTTTATATAAATTTTAAGTGAACAAGATCACCTTTTAAGTGCATGGTGTGGCCCTCCCCTATCAAAATGACTAATGATTCAAGATCCTCCTAAGTTCTTGGATTTCTTTGTAAATGGGATTACCCATGTTAGTAATTTCTAATTTAATAAAGGTACTTTATAAGTTCCCTTTGAGTCTTGTTAGGTGAATTTCAATTTTTTTTAGATTCAATGAAGTGAATTAAATGGAATAGCTTGTTCATGATGGATTTCTTATCTTGTATGATTTTAATTATTTATTTGAAATGGAATCAAATTGGTTAGTTTTACCACACCTCTCATTATATTTAAATAATAATGGATAATGTGAAATGTAATGAATGGAATGTAATGCTCATGATGGCTATCATTCCTTGGATGAATTGAATGTTTTTAAAGGAAATAAATTGTAAAGGGTGGAAAGGCCATGCCGATCGTAGCATGCTTAGCACATGTTATTGTTAAATGTTATTCCCTTGATTATGACAAAATTATTAAAGGTAAAGCATGAAAGGTATTGCCTCAAGGATTGTATCATAAATGTGATTATGCCTTGACATAGGTTGTGGAATGATAGTAAGGGTTATGTTGAGCATGGTAGAAAATCACACTCCCTTACATTGGGTGTCGAGCATGGCGCTTCACACTAGTGATACTAGTAGAACGTTGGTTGAGGTGCCACGCTCCCTATTTATAGTGATGACATGATGGATCACTCGCCATCTTGAGTGTTGTTCATGATGTCTCACACTCTATTGGGATGTAGGGAATGTACCCTTTTCCTTGAGATTATAGGATCATTTAGAATGGTTATGGATATCTGAGTTATACTCAATCCAACTAGCACCTAGTATTCCAAGTATGTGTCCATTAGAATCATTAAACACTTGTTCTATATAGGTGGATTCAATATATAACTTTACTAGATGTATAGTTCCTGATTAGACACTCTTTCTGGCCATGACCCGAAGTGGGTAGATCTTCCAGGTGTCCTTCAAGAACCTGAGCATTTTGATTTTTATTGATTTATTCAGTTCTATTTATTTATTCATATTACCTACAAACCACTTTCCTTTATCATCATGGATTGGATTCAGTTTTAGACACCATGGGTGGTAACCTATTGGGATTTATATCTCACACTCTACTCGGCCCACCATTGCACTGGGGTAACCAAGTAGATCTTCATGTTCATAGGGCCATGAACTATTGCTTGTGTCATTTTTCTTGTACCTGAGAGTTAGGAGCACAGGACTGATCTAGAGCTCAAGATGCTTATGTAGATCACCCTTGGGGATTTTCTTTCTTTTCATCATTCTTGTATTTTATTGTATCATTATATATGTTGTATGTATACTATTTTAGTTATGTATCTTCATCCGAACATGCATGCATCATTGTATATTGGAATTTTCCATCTATTATATTTAGTTCACTTTATTCATCGGTTTCTCTGTCTTTCATTTATTACTGCTTCTGTTTTTGTTTGTTGTTTATTTTCTAATTTACTTTTTTACTACTCTGATTATAAGGGTATAGTCTCCCTCTTATCACCTACATAGACCCTCGATGCTAGTCGATAGCCTATGGAATACGGGGAGGTGCACTTGAGTCCATGTGACCCACTAGTCCAGCTACTACCTTGGTGATTAGTCAGGTCAGGACATTACAATCTCCTAGTGAAATTGGAACCTATCTCTAACATTAACAATGATTCAGCAATCATCGCATTCAAAGCCGAGTATGTTCACCTAACAATCCTCCAAGATTCATCTCCAAAATTAATAGATATTAACATCTTATCTCAACAATCCAATCATCTTTATAGAAAATAAATACAATTCACTAAAAAGGAACTTCAACCTCCCCCTTTAGATTCATTTCAATACCACCAAACTTCATCAAAGTTAATATGTGTGTTTTACTTTCTCCCCCTTATTGATGATGAATAAAAAGAACATATAGAGGTAATATCTTATAATCAATCATATTCTTATCCCTTTAGGATGATATCACATATTTTCTATTACAAAGAGACTTTATCTAGAAAAAACTAAGTCTATGTAGGAAAACTCAATGTAGAAAACAAGAGTGTATAACTAAGGTAGTCAATATTATCCATGATCAATCATACATGTGATATCAATCTCAGATAAATTTCACTTCATATATTGGATCTTATCATACAATCAATTCATGAAAAATATTCATCATGTTCCCATATGAAAAAAATAATTATAAATTTCAGGTGAAAAAATATATATCTCCCCCTTTTTAGATCAATATCAACTCTATTGGAAACAATTTTTTAAGAATATTTAGATTAAGAATTTGTGATTAATTATCAGATTCACAATATTTGTGAATATTTAATAGCTTTATATCTTATATGATCCTCTGTAAGGGTTATATCAATCTCCTTAAATTCCTTTCATGTTAGTACAAAATCATATATATATATATATAAGGGAATAATTAGGTACCTGTGTATTCCTAAAAAACAGCACTCAGGATAAGATTTTCCTCTCAACCATTCTTTTTCTTTCTTCTTTTTGATATATGATTTGGAATATTTAACCTTTACACTCATATTAATCACATTTTTCATACTCACATTCTTCTCATGAACTATTTATTCATGTGGGACTATCATCTCCACCTTTTTATGTAAAGAAACTTTATTTTATTCTCATTACATAGAGTTTTTTCACATCATATCCAACTTTTTCACACTAATTATTTTGATTCTATAGATCATCAAAAGTAGATGGATTATTATGATATTAAGAATATTCTTCTCAAATAATATTCTTACCCTTATTTATAGAATCAATTTGAGAATTCACCAATTTTTTATCCCTTTTCAGTTGATTTGGAAAAAATTTCAAACATTCCTTCTCTGTATGTTTAGAATATTTTGGTGTCTCTCATAGATTCTTAGATGAACATGACATATTCCCTTTTTCTTTCTGAAATTTTTCCATTTCAAATCATAGGGAACCTATTCAGGTTTTTTATTCATGGATAAATCAACTCTGTGAAATTATAATATGAATCTTCTATACACTTCTTTTAAGAATTCATACTTGTTTTGTATTGAAACCTTTGATTTATTTCTATTCCCTACTTTATTTATCTATTAATCTGTTCTCATATTTTCATCATAGACCCCCTGGTTCATGCCTTTTTTCTTGATAATGACATATTATACCATCAAGTGTTGGATTTATTCCAACACATTACACAACACCATCAAAATCTATTTAAATGTGATATTCTATTTTTTTTTGAAAAATCTATCTGGAAAATTCATGATTTTGTCTTGTTGTAAATGATTCTTGCTTTTCCCTAGGTTTAATGGTCTTCTTAGAATTTTCTTTTCATCATTTTATGTCACTACTACAAAACAATCCTTTAACAGCACTATCCTTTATCAGTACTAGAAAAAAATATTGATAAAGGTTCCCATTATCAACACTAAAACAATCACTGATAAAGGGTCCCTTTTATCGGTGCTTCTTTTCTAGCACTAAAAAAATTCTCCCTTTATCAGTGCATTTTTTTAGCACTGATAAAAGGTTTCCTTTATCAATGCATTGTTTTTAGTACTGATAAAGCACATCCTTTATTAGTTCTTTATTTTTAGCACTGATAAAGGGGTCAATTATCAGTGCTTTATTTTTAGTGCCAATAAAGGGATCATTTATCAGTGCTTTTTTATCACTAATAAAAGTCTAAATAAAATGAAATAATTAAAAAATAAAAAATAAAAAATGATTTTATTAAAAAAATATTAAATTTTATTCATTAAATATTTATTGATAAAAATGAATAAATTGATTATACTCTATATAAATTATAAATAGTATATATTAAATATATATATATATTTGAAAAATGAAAATTAAACAAATAAAAAATAAAAATAAGCAAATTGAGAAAAATGTTAAACATTTTATTAATTAAATAATTTTTGATAATGTTAATAAATAGTATATATTAAATATATAAATATATATATGAATGTATATAAATATTATTTATATAATACAAAATATTTATGCTTTAAATTAAATATTAATATATTTAGTGAATAATGGTTTATAATTAAAAATTAATAACAATTAAAAATACTGACTAATTAGATCGAGTAATGGACATAATTGAATATTGTTTTATTTTTCAATTTAACATAGATCAAACGTAGTATATTGATTTCACATATATATATTTATTTCATTTTTATATACATACGCACACATACAAATATTTTTTTGTGAATTTAATTAATTACCATTATTTATTTTATATATATTTATTTACTATGTTTTAATATGTTCAATATGTATTCATATTTATTTCAATATATATCTATTTTTTAATAGTTTATATTTAATTCATCAAACTTATCCAATTTTTCAATATTGTTAAAGTGTACTCATTTTTAATTATTCAATTTTACTCATTTTTAACATGCATGCACTTAAGATTAAATATTCATTAATAATGTTAAAAAAATATTTATAAAAAATATTCATAAATAAAGATATTCATAAATTTATATTTACTATTTTTATACATTTATAATTATAAATAAATAAATAATATTGGTTTGAAAAGTATTTATATAATTATAAATAATTAATTATAAAATTATAATAAATTTATTTAAATAATGAATATATTTACTATACTATATTTATATTTTTATATATTTATTATATATATATAATTATATAATGATATATAATGATATAAATATTATTATTTTTAAAATTATTTATATAATTATAAATATATAAATTTATATACAAAGAATTATAAAATTATTATTTTATAAAAAGTATTATTATAAGTATAATAATTATAATTTTTTTTAAAAGTATTATTATTTTTATGTATTATAAGTATTTATCAGCTCTTTTATTAGCACTGATAAATATATACATTTATCAACATTTTTTAGCGCTAATAAAGATCCATTTTATAAATTCTAATTAAATTAGCACTAATAAAAGGTATCTTTATCAGCACTTTTTGGAAGCACTGATAAAAGTGTACTGGTCTATTTTAAGAACCCTAACCACCACGAACCATTTCGCAATATTTGAATCTCTCTACAGAATCCACCAACTACTGGCACTCCTCATTGTCAAATCGAAGCTCGAATTTAGGCTAGAATCAAGGCTCTAACTATTCTAAGGATTAAATCCAAAGCTTGATAAATTCAAGGCTCAAATGAAACCAAGGCTCAAATGAAACCAAGGCTCGAATGAAATACAAGTTTTTTAAAATCTATATTTTCCATCAGTTATCCACTAAACCTTATCATCCCACATATGTGTATCCCAACAACTCCAACTGCACTATCCTATAATAAAACAACCCAAAATTCATTGTTTTTTAGATATATTGATGTATCATCTTCCCTGAAAGTATGTGGTTCTCCTTGGGACAACATTAGAACTGTGAAACTTGAAATATGTCAAACCCAATGTCGTTTGATGTTGTTTTTAGGTATAATAGGCTCTCAATACCTATATTCTATGACATCTATCTCTTTTCAATCTTCATATTTTAAAAAATTCATCCATATAGTGGTTAGCATTTTCATTGGTTTAGAATTTTCCATTGAAAATCACTTAGGAACCACTTTTTCATATTTTTATTGAGAAATTAATGTTCTATGATTTCCATGATTATACTATAAACTAAAGAAAATGTTTCACCAATCATAGATATCTCAATATCATACCTCATATGATCCAAAAAAATGCATTATGTTTTGTCCCATCATTAAAAAAAATTCTTCTACATATATGAGTACCAACATACTTTGATCACTATCCTTCTTGATTTAGAGGTTGTGATCAACTCTACCTCACTAAAAACCAAGATTTATTAGGTATTGATCCAACCTTAAATACTATGTCATCAGTGATTTCTTTATTTTATACAAATAATTATTTAACCGGCACAACTTTATCCCATTTTCATCCATAATAAACCCATATAGTTTCTAAATGTATACTCCCCCCATAATAACTCCATTGATGAATATAGATTTGATATCCATTTGGTATAATTTTAACTACATTTTCATTGATAGCCAAAAAAATTCAAATAGTTTCCAACCGACCTATGGGAGTAAATTTATTATAAATATAAATTCCTTTGATCTAGATTTTCCCTTTAAAACCATCAATTCTTTGTTTTTGAGCCACTTTTCCATAGTCAGTGAGTTTATTATTGAAAACCCACTTGGTTCTGATAAAATTTATATCTTCCATCCATGGAAAAATTTAACATGTCACATTGTTCTTATTCCGATCAAGATCCTCATGCATAGATTTGATCCAATTATCATCTATGTTTTCCTCTCAAAATGATTTAGGATCTACTTGGGAAAAATGAGGTTTTTTTAGAGTCTTACTTCTTTGAGTTTTCACTGAAATGTTCTGATCACCAATGAAATTTTATTCATTAATTTCAATCTTGCTTATAAATATTATATTTGATAATCCCTCTTCATTTTCCTCAACATCAATGTCTTATCTTGAGTCTACCTCATCCCCATGTTCTCCCCCCTATGCTACTCAGTTAAACATTAATTTCCTCAGATGTTTCATCATTATTTTAATTATTAACAGTCTCCCAGTTCTAATTAGTAAAAAATATCTATCAATTTTATCTTTTCATTATAAAAAAATCTAAACCGACCCTTTTAAAGTCAGTATTTAATTGTCTCATTATCTAATATGATCAATTTTTCACTACCAAAAATCAATTTCCTATTTTAAACACAATTACCATAAATTTTTACTGACCCCAAATCAAAAAAAAATTATCTAGTTTTTTATACCTTTGTAAAAATATATACATATTTGAAATGATAACCCACTCATTAATACTTATTGAAAATAAATTCATTTCTTTCATCACACATCAAATAAACACTAAGTATGTTTTAGTTTAATCCATTTAAAAAAATATCGTTACTTAACATTTATTTTTGGTTCCACCATTAGGAATCTCTAATTACCATCCACGTAATTCTCACAAATGAGAGGTATTACCCCGTTTAGAGAACACAATTGAGTACAATTGTCATCCTCATCAGTTTCATCTCCCAAATAGTTATTATTCCAATTTTTTCTTGGGAATCTTCCTCTATCTATTTTATGTTTCTTGTACTACTCTGATCAGTAGTCATCATATGGATGACTACTACTTTGAGTATTTTAAGAAACATAGGTGCATGTCCACAAGATTTTGAGGATGAGTGCCAAACAACAAAATGTAATGATAAATGTTCAAAAGATGGGCTAATGAGGATGAAAATTATCTATAACATTCAAATTTGGATGAATTAAGAGGATAAAACCTACCATAGTGGAGTAATTATTTTCTTAAATTCAATTACCCATTTTCTTCAAATCATACTAAAATTCTTTGAAAAAATCAACTATTGTGTTTTCATTATTAGAATTATATATAACCTTCACCTATGATAATGAATATATTATGTGTATTTATTTATTTATTTTACCAAATGAATATTTTATGAACCAAATAGGATATCATTACTTTCTCTTAAATGATTAAAATCTTCAATCCAATGTATCTTGTTTTCTCCTCATCCTCCTCACTCATTGATTGATTGTTTGGTGAGATCTATTTGTGTTTTTTTATCAACATTATTTATTTTCCATCAGTATATCCCTATGGTCAATAATTTTTTCATAGTAAAATAATTATCCATATAATTAATTTATTGTTTTATATTTATGTTTAATATATTTCCTTTTAGTATTACTCATATAATATTTTTTTCCTATACAGGTGGATTATTTTGTTCAAGTTAGGGTAGTTTGTTTGAATATGTTTATGCTCATGAGGTATTGGACTTCAAGTTTATGTCTAAGATAATGACAATAAGTAAATGCGTAAAGAATTCATACAACCATCAAAAAAGGTGAATTCCTACTACTTATTAAATTAATTTTTCAATCATTTCTACTGTTTCTAAGTTAATTTCCTTATCATTTTTATCTAATACTTATTTAGTTTTTTTCATAGATCTTTTGGGAAGTCATATTTTGATTTTAACTATCTTCAAAAATCCAAAAAATAGATAAAAAGATTCTTTCTTCCAATGTTTTCAAATTTTACATTTTTATTATCTTTCTTTATTGAACTTCCAATACTACATATTGATTTAATTTTATTATCTAAAAAACATTTTTCATTGTTGAAATCCAAAAGAATAAAGGAATATCGTGTTCCCATTGGGGTGAATTCTTGTGATATAATGGGAATATGATCTTCCCCTTATCTTCCAACATTAAATAAAGAGAAAAGTTGTTTAGCTAAGAACATCGAGTCAATATGTATTTTTTTAAGTTCAACATAGAACGATAATGGAAAATTGGTAACATTGGTAGTTAGGATTGTTTGGAGACTTTGGGATGGGTAGGAATCAACCACACATCAATCCGACACACGGTGTGACCATTATGAATCCAAGTGATTCTTTTCATTTAAATTTGAGATTAATTTTAGTAAAAAGTACAACTGACATACTCAAAATTGAGAAAACATGCTTCTATTTTTTGATAATTTATTAAAATGATCTATATGTCATTTGGGACATGTAGGAATCATACACACCTAAATTAAACACATGATGTGACCTCTATGACTAAATGTGTCTATTATCAATTTAAAATCAACAGTTTAGTTCAAAAAATTCCACTCACTAAAAACAGAGCAAACACACTCGGATTTTCTTGATAATTTAGGAAATTGATTCATAAGTCATTTTTGATGGGTAAGAATTGTTTTCATGTCAAATTTATACACAATATTATTGGTATTAGTAAGATTATGTGTTTTTAGTTTAAAATGGCATTTTAGTAAAAAAATAAATGACATACTCAAAACCAAGAAAACATATTCAGATTATTCTGATAATTTAGGAAAATTATCCATAATTAATTTTAGATGTGTAAGAATCAGCTTCACCTCAATATAATTCATGTTGTGACCATTATGACTCCAAGTATATATTTTTATTTAAAACTGACATAAATTTTAGTAAAAATGACAACTGACCCACTCAAAACTGAGTAAACATATTCTGATTTTTTTTATACTTTCAAAAAATGATCCATAAGTCATTTTTTACATGTAGGAATTAGTTTTACCTAAATCCAATTCACATTGTGACCATTATGACTCTAAGTGCATCTTTTTATTTAAAATTGACAATAATTTTATTAAAAAGAAAAAGTGACTTAATCAAAATTGAGCAAACATATTCAGATTATTTTGATACTTTAGGAAAATGATACATAAGTCATTTTTTATGTGTAGAAATAATCCTCACCTCAATATAATGCACAATGTGATAGGTATGACTCCAAGTGTGTCTTTTTATTTAAAATCTACATCAATTTTAGTAAAAAGGAAAATTAACCTACTCAAAACCAAGAAAACACATTCATATTGTTTTGATACTTCATTAAAATGATACATAAGTCATTTTTTACATTTAGAAATCATATTAACTTCAATATGATGCATGTTGTGACCGATATGACTCCAAGTGTATCTTTTTATTTAAAATTGGCATCAATTTTAGTAAAAATTACAATTAACCTACTCAAAACCAAGAAAATTCATTCATATTGTTTTTATACATTAGAAAAATGATCCATAAGTAATTTTTAATGGGTAGAAATTTTCCAAACCTCGATTCGATACATGGTGTGATTAGTATAACTATAAGTGCGTATTTTTATTTAAAATTGACATCAATTTTAGTAAAAAGGACAACTAACCTACTCAAAAACCAAGAAACCAAATTCTGATTATGTTGATACTTTAGTAAAATAATCCCAAATTCATTTTGGATGTGTAAAAATTATTCGGACCTTAATATGATATATGATGTGATCGTTATGACTCAATGTGTTTGTTATCATTTTAAAATTGACATTTTAGTTCAAAACATTTCTCTCACTAAAAATTGAGAAAACATTCCCATATTTCCTTGATAATTTAGGAAAAATATTCATAAGTTATTTTTGATGTGTGATAATTGGTATCATGTCAAACTGACACATGATGTGGCCAGTGTGATTCAAAGTGTGTGTTTCAAGTTTAAAATGACATTTTAGTAAAAAAGACAAGTGACGTACTCCAAACTAAGAAAACATGCTCAAATTGTTTTGATACATTAGTAAAATGATCCATAATACATTTTAGATGTGTAAGAATCCAAGTCACCTCAATCTTGTGTGACCGGTTTGACTCTAAGTGTGTCTTTTTAATATATAAGTGTCATTAATTTAGTTTAAAATGGGCATCATGTCTCCAAAACTAAGATAACAAGACTAGATTATTTTCTCATCATTATATATTCTATTACTCAATTAATTCACTTATTATTTCTATTTTATACTTATTTAGTGAAGTTTACTAGAGAAAATGCTTGAAGAAGATCAAGAAATGGTGTGATATGAAAGAATCAACCACAACTCAATCTGATACACATATTTCCTTGTATAACTCAAAGTTTAGTTAAAAATTAACACTTTCTCTTAATTTATTTCTTTATATTATTACTAAAATGAGAATTTTTTTTCTTATATAGGTATGTTTTTTGCTCGAGCAGGGGTTAGGATAAAAAGATAAAGGAAGACTGTTGTCTTTGATTGTATGTAAGAATTTGTACTTGTGTAACTGTATAAAAAATGTTTGGAATGTTTATAATATATTTTTATTTTATTTTATTTATGTTCTAAATTTATTTCATTGAAATTATATATTCGTACTTTATTTTTCTGATTTCAGGGTATTTTTTGTGTTATGGTGTTTTGTTACAGCACACTGGACCAGTGATGTAGTGTGTTGTTATACCACACTGCAATATTCCCCTTTATTAGAACTTATTAAACCACTAATAAAGGTTTCATTTATCGACACTTATAGAAGAGCTAATAAAATAATATGAATTTTAATCTCATTCTGGTATTCAGCGCTTCTCTAGCACTAATAAAGTCCATTTTTAGCGCTGTTAAAGGCCAACTTTGTAGTAGTGTGTGATAAAATGTATCTCTTTTGACTTCTTAGTCTACATAGATTCACTTACATTATTAGTGATATCATGAATGTTTTGGAAAATTTTAAGAGCAGATGTACCTTTTCTATCAAAACCCTCCACCTCACTATCTTGAGATGACTCAGCTTTTATCTCAACAAACTTACTAAATTATTATTTATTCTTATTCAATTAATGCTGGAATGTTATACATTGATTGTGTTTCAGTCAGATCTCCCTCCTTTTTAGTCATCTTCCCTCTAAGATCATTCACCATCTTCTCTGACTCAAAAACCTTCAATCTGAATTTATTTTTTCATCAATAAGATCTATTTATCTTCTATCATGTTCTTCTTTTTCAGTAGTTAATTTTTTATTTCCTTTCTCCAATTTTATATTCTCTTTATTGAGTTAAGATTTTTTCTCAAGATCATTTTCCAACTATCCTTTCATCCTCTATTCTATATGTATTCTGACATCACCATCATCATCACTAATTGAAGAATTTGAGACTTTCTCAATATGATAAAATTAATTAAGTTCATCTTCTAGAGAACTACTAGATTATGAATTGGTTTATGTATACTTTCTCATCAAATTCCTCTTTTTTACTAGAATAATTTTTCTTCTTCTTATCCATTTTCAGTTTTTTAGGTTTCACATTTTCATCATCATATTCTGATTCAACCATTTTATTTGAACAATTTATGGAAAATTTTATGATTACATTAAATTTGTATCACTTGAATGGTTTCTCACCTTTTCCTTTCTATTTCCCCTTTCTTAATCCTATTGAATTAAGTGAAAAAAATTCATTGATTTATTCATCAAATTTTTCATCATCAAAATCACTTTATTACTCATATTCCTCATCTTTAAATATTTCTTTTCATATAGCCATGAAATATATCTCATCTTTTATCTTATTTTTGAGAGTTATAGTCTTTCTCAATTTATAAACTATGATAATGTTATCTAACTCATAAAATGAAATTTCTTACCTATCTTCTAAAACTAAAACCTTGGAAAAAAATCTATCAAGGAAATTTCTCATAAACTACTTCACCATTGTTGAATCTTTTAGCTTCTCACCAAATCCATGAAAATTAATTTCTATCTCATTGACTCTAATAAAATATTCATCAATTATTTCATAATCTTCCATGTTAATATCCTCAAACTTTCTTCTCTAGATTTTCATCTTAGCTTCTCTGACTTTAATATTTCCTTAATAATTTCTTATGATTTTATCCAAGATCTCCTTAGCAGTTCAGAGACCCATAAATTTAGTGTATTCCATTTATGATAAATTCATTATGATAAAATTTTTATCATTTCCATCAACTTAAATATTTCTATTATCATCCGGATTCCTAACAACATCCTTAGAAATAGTTTGGAATCCCACTATTGTCACATCGCTCACTTCCAAACCAAGATATACGAGGTAAGGTAGAATGTTATTCCTCAAGTTGTGGTAGTTCTTTACATCCAAATTAGGTATTATTTAGATGTTCACTGAATTATAATTCTTTATTTATAAAATAGATATTAGATCTTTATATGGGACTATGCTCTAATATCAATGGAAGTACCCAAGTATCGGTTTGATACCACTGGGGGGTAGATCAGTGGTACACTATATTTAAAAATTATTTATTTTTAATTCAACATCTATTACTGATTAAAGTATAGATCCCTTGTCTTTAATTCTCAAAATCTCCTTGAAATAAATAATAAAAAAATAACAACACATAGGTATTTTACAAGGATCATCAAAAAGACAAAATCTTTGATAAAAATAGTTATTCCCCTTGGTTATATATTCTTCACTATATATTGGTGGTTACAACTAGGGAAAGTCTCATTCTCATCAACACCGAGTCCCATGGTGTTCCCTATCTTGGTTCCCACAAGATATTACAAGTTCCCACCTACAAAAGAATCTCTTTATTCTTATAGGAGGATCTTTATACTTCATCTCGTATTGTTATCATCATCCCACTATTTTTCACTTCAGATTCCCACTAAAGTATTCTCATAATCTAGAGTCCTACTAAAGACTTACACTTCACTTCAAGGTATTATTATCTAAAAAAAATATATTTATTATCTTAATACTACTTATACACAACCTTTATATGAAATATTCCTCCACAAAAAAAATGGGTCACCTAATTTTCTCTTGTATATTGTTTCAAGAACTTTGGAAACTGACTACCAATGGATTGATCTAGCTCAGTGTCCATTAATCACCAAATTATATGGACTATCTCAATTCACTGAATACTCAAGTATAAACTCTTCTGATTCTCTTCTTGGTTCTATCTTAATGACACTATACAATATTTATATTGTATGTGCATTAATGATCTTCATGCATGTATAATATAATGCATGGTCATCTTATTCACTAAAATTTTTGCAATTATACAAATGCACAAGCTTCAAAATTCTTATGCGTGCATTATTTCATGTGCATATAAAAAACCTCAATCTCCCTTTCACACTCATTGTATTTCTTTTATATTTTCTACATGCATGTGTATTGTATTTCATGAGCACTCAACTACCTTTTCACAAATATATCTCGCAATGCCAATATTACTTTGAAAACTCCATAGAAAATAACACCTTTTAAGGACCAATTCTTTTGAAATAAGATCTTAATAACTTTTAAAAACACAATGTAGATGTTGCATTATTTTTCAGAATCCATGATTTTTCTTCACATAGAAACTTTAAGTGTGGATAGTACAATTTGAGGTTTACATAATCAAATCATCATGTGATCCCAAATTTTATAATAAGCACAACATGAGCACATGGAATCTCTTTCACAAATATATAGTGCTTCTTCTTAACTATTTCTCTCTTGAACTAATATCTTGTATATTTTTATGTCTCTTACTAAAAATGAGTGAGGTATATGATATTTATAGATGAGGAGTGCTGACCTAGCTCAGCCAAACTTAGATCACGTATGCCACCTCAAAATTTTAAATACATCGCCTCACTTCACAGCATGTGAACACCACCTCAACTCACACTTAATGGCTACAAGAATCACCATCATCACTCTAAAAAATATCATTTTCATGGATTAAACTAATCTATTTATTGGAAATGAAGTTTCATGAATATAATGATCTCATTCAATCTTATCCATGGGTATGATAATTTTGGTTTGATCATAGGAGCTCTGACCATGAATTTGGGTTCATTCATCAAACCCTTAAGCCAAAGGTAGAATAAAAGCAAATGATGATTAGATGGTTATGATAAATCCAATAAAATAGTATTTGTTATGTATGTAACATTTTAAAGTAGATGAATAGTAACTCAGTTATGTTGTCCCATATTGGTTATTTGGTCCTCCATATGCTTATTAATAATACAATAATTTATTTCTACCACTTAATCCAACACCAGGGTCATCACTTAGATACACTACACACCACATAAGATCACAATTCATGCCTCACCTACATAGGCCCACTGCACACTCCATGCATGCTCACACTCGCACTCTTATGGACAGCCCTCCATGCTCCCACACACATCTATCTGTCTATGCAATCTCTCACCATATTTTGCTAATGGGCTAGATGATTTGACTATTTGACCACCTAATAATTGGTTTCATTGGTCTTTAGCTAGACTAGGGTTTTCAATTTTTTAATAAAGGACAATAAAGAGTGTTATCCAAAATTTCAAACCAAAAACTATACTCCTAAAAAATTCCTTATGAAAAATAAAAAATTTCATATCCTTCATAATTCTCATATTTATTCTTTTTTGGAATTAAATTGTAAATTCAAAATATCTTCATCCAAAAATCATCTTCATATTTCAATTTTTATAATCAATGTGCACATCTCCTAGTGAAATTGGTACGTGTCTTTGACATTAGGAAACATTCAATAATCATCACATTTAAAATTAATAATGTTCACCTAACAATCCTATAAGAAACATTACCAACCACATATTGACATATTCTCTCAACAATTTAATCATACTTTTATATAAAAAATAAAATTCACCCAAACATCATTTTAGGAAGTTTGATGTGAACACTATATTGTTTGAAGTTCCCATTTTAATTATTGATGTATGTTTTATTTGTTATCAACCATTTCTTAGAAGCTATAAAGAATTTTTGGAGTGTTCTTGATCTTTTTTGAAAGTATCTTAGAGTAAATTAAGAAGGTTTTGATATTTTTTGAAGAGAATATGGAACTTTTATACAAAGGTAGAAAATAAATAATTTGTGATTTCATTAGACTTTGTTAGTGCATAAGGATTCACAACTAAGTTTTTAATACATTGGTGGCTGGAGTACTGAAAATCATCTAAGTCTTGGATATTGGTAATAATTATCTATGACATCATGTAAGATTATTTTTTAACCATGAGACAATGTAATTCGATTAATACTTTCATAGAAAAGTTTTGTATGAATTTGGTAATACACATAAGGCTTTGAGAGTTTATCATGTAAAATATTCATGTTTCATCATAAGACTTTAAAGCAATGTGAGACTTTGAGTGTATGAATTTGTTGGTCTGTAAGACTTTATAAATTGTAAAAAATCATCAACACTTAGTGAAATTTAAAATTAGATGATTCTTTATTGTGAATATAATTCAAAAATATCATTAGATCAATAAAAATTAGTGATTCAATCTCATATTCAAGGGAGTTTAAATGGTATTTAATTAGACATTAAATAAGAGGATTGGGGTGTTATTTTTCATGAATATTTCAATTAAAATATTCAAAATTTTCTACCCATTTTCAAAGATGTTATATTTTAGGGAGATTTTATATAACTGAACTTCAAATAATTTCCATGAAATAATTATTGAAATATTTCTTAAAATATTGAGGAAGAATAAAAAACTAGAAATGAGGTAAAATGATGTGTTAGTTAATTGAGAGACATAGTGGATACTCTACCCCATTGAAGTTTTTTTGTATTGAAGAGAGAGAGGAATAAGAAGATCACTAACCTACACTAAAATTATAATCTCTAACTAAGTCAATGAAACTTGATCGAGTTTGTGATCATCAAATAGATTTTTGTTGAGAAGGAATAATATCATATCATACATGCATGCTCTCATACATGAGTTTTTCATTATGAATATATGAGAGTAAGGTTGACCAACTACTGATGCAGATGCATTTATATTTTTATAGCAGTTGAATTATTTCTTAAATAATATCTATTTTTAATTATGAGTCATTCAATGGTGAATTAAATATTAGATTAAAACTCAAGGGAAAATGATGAATCCTAAAGAACTTGTGGTTTCAGTATAAATAATTTCATACAAAATTTGTTAAAATTGGATGATAATTTCCCATTTCATTAATTTGGTGATACCTGTTAAAATATTTTCTATGAATTTTAAATAATTTTTTATCATTATAGATTTAGAGTGATAATAAAATCTATTGATCAAAAAGAATTTGGAAACAAAAAAAGAGTAGGATCTCACATCGAGGTCTAGCCTGGTAAAAAAATCATGTGTATTGTTTATTCTTATTATTTGTTTATATAAGTGAGGTAGTTGTTATAGAGATTGAATCACATCCTTAACTGGCCATAGGGGATTAATTAAAAGGAAATAATTTTTAAAAAATGAAACTGCTAATTCACCCCCCCCCCCTCCCAGTGGCACCTAATAGAAATGGGCTCTATTAGTGGTATCAAAGTAAACCAAGCCCCTATAAGATTTTACTCTTATTTAAGGATATCATGGATATTTTGAGTTTGGTGAACATTATAGTAGTTACATTATTTGATGGTAAAAACTTTTATGGGTGGAAGAATTGGATATTTTCTTAATTACTTTCAAAAGGATTAGTGGTTAGTGGTGTTGTTTCTATGGGATTTTTACCTCTTGCAAGATAAACGCGTATGAATATTTTTTTCAAGAGAAATATAGATGTGGATGTAAATTCTTTAAATGATATACTATCAACATTATTAGACAAAGTATACACAAAAGTGATGGGGCTCACAATATTCAAATAAATCTGGGAGAAACTTAAAAACCTGTATGAGAAAAAAATTAAGATCAAACAATCCAAATTATAGTTCTGTATGGATATATTTGAAGATATCTAAATTTTTGGAATGAAAATATTGATGACAATTTCACTAGGGATAATGAAATAGTTTTCCATATTCAAGGATTTAGAGAAAATATAGAATATTATATTTTTTATAAAAACATTATGAGGAATTTTCTAGAACTATTTGAGCCAAAGTTTTTAACTATTGAGGATATGTAATATCTTTCCCTTGATGAGTTTCAAAAGACTCTTTCAAACTATTAAATGAGAAAATCATGAGTTTCCAAGAAGAAGGATAAAGAGTAAATCACCTTTAAATCAATGAGTGTGTTGAAAATTAAAGAAGAGAAGGTTAAATCTTCAACTGACTCTAAGTAATATAATCATAGTGATGAAAATCTCAAATATATTTTGGATTTTATCTATAAAAATGTTAAAATGTGAAAGAGAAAATACTAGGGGGAACTCCCACTAAAATTATTTATGTGTGGAGGAGTTGGGAACAATGTATCTCACTTCCCAAGAATAAATAAACGTGTGTATTATGTTGAGGAATAAGATGAAGAGAATCCTCATATAATAATTAAAGTCAAAACCTTCTAATAATACAAGAGTTCAAATGAATGTAGATGAGTATAAAGAATAAATAAGATAAGCACGTTGAGTAAAGAGGAAGAATATTATTATACCTCAAGTAGTGATTTATAGGAATATTTTGGTGGAAAAGATAAAAATTTCATGGCACATGTTTAGATAAAATAACATAGCTTAATTAGTGAAGAAGAACATGAAGAAACCTATATAAATAACATATTGAAAACTAAACTTGGAGTGTTCCTTGAGATAAACATACAACATAAGAAAGAAATAAAATATCTGAAGAAGGAAATTATACAACTAAATATAGATAAAGATGAGTTTCCCATTATGGAGAGTGAATACGTTGAGGAGATCAATCTTCTTAAATTAAAATTTGTTGAGTAAGAAACAATCATAAAATAATTTAAAAACAAGATTTATACTTAAGAAGAAGCACTTAAAAAGGTATAATCATGATTTCTTAAGGTTTAGAATACCCTTGGGAACTATCATAAGTTTTTGAAAGTAAAGGTTGAGTAATATAAATCTATTTTAAGTTATTTTACTCATATTAAATTAAAATCTACATATTTTATACATGAAAATATTAAATATGTTCCAACTAATAGTACAGGTTCTAAATTCTAAACTAGGAAAACATGTGTAAATAAAACCCTATAAAAGATAAAATCTATAGATAATAAAGTGGAGAGTATTTTTAAGAAGGTAAGTTCTTCAAATTATAAGTAGAAGAAGGTTGAAAATGTTCATAAATTGTAAGTAGAGTTCTAGAAAAAATGCTCAATGGTTTCATGGAATAACTTTATTAAAGGATATTATTGGTGATATGGAAGTTATAGACACAAAGAATATGTTTTATATCATAATATGTGTCTTCCTTATAATCAATGAAGGCCTAACTATAGGGGTATATCATGAAGATAGAAACAATAAATCTGAGAGGAAATGGAATGAGAATAGACTACCACCTATGGTACCTATCTAAAATAGGTTTAATGGGCACAATAATATCTATGGAAGATATGAACAGCATTTCCACTATGAATAATAATATATTACTATGATTAAATTTCAAAAAAAAATTATAAATTAAATAAGACTTAATAGAAAATAAAATATAAAAAGTATCTCATTGTTGAAGTTTCACTCAAAGACAATAGGAAGAGAAAGACATAGATAATTATGATGGTTGTTCTTCACACATTGCAGATGATAAAAATATCTTTAAAAAATTTTAAGATCATTATGGTTGTGTTGTGACCTTTGTTAATGAGATCTCATTGATTATTAAGGGAACTAGCTCAGTTAAATTGAACCACACAGGTTAAATTCATTGGAGGTTTTATTTGTTGATGGACTTAAGCATGATTTACTAAGGGTGTGGAAACTCTATGATAAATTAAATGAGTTAAATTTCAATAAAAACACTTACTTGATTAAAATAATTAAATACATAAAAATAATCAAAAAATGAGAAATAATTAGTGGGAATATTTTTCAAATAGAAGACTAAGAAATTCCAACTATCAAAGTGCAGTAAATAAAATAATCTCTAGCAAAGAAGGATTGTATATATCATCCAAAAGAACCTATTAAAGGTTTAAAAATAAAATTTTATAATAGATCTACCCTAGTTGAGTGGAAAATATATATTATTTCCATAACTCATCAAGGGGTAGATGGTCCAAGGAAAACATAAACAAGTGGATATACAATAAACTCAACCACTTGAGTTGATTCACTCTGATTTATGTGGACCCATGAGACACCAATACACTGTAGGTGAATTATATTCCATCACATTCATTGATTAATTTACAAGAATTAAAAGATTATTGTTCATGAAGAACAAGTCACAACTAATGAAAATGTTTAAAATTTTCATAATAATTGTTGAAAAAGAACTTGGTGTTAAAATAAAGAAACTTGGGAATGATAATTGGAAAGAGTTTATTAGAAGTTCATTTTAATATTATATTGAATAATATATAACTAAGCACCAATAAATTACTCTATACACCCCTCACTAGAATTAGGTTTCTAAAATAATGAACAAAATCATTGTGGAAATGGAAAGAACAATACCGGTTGGATTTAAGATGTGATATTTTTCTAGAGAGAAGTTATATACACAGTTGTGCACATTCAAAATTAGTTTTTACTAATTACAAATTAAAATCATACCTCATATGAATTTTTTTAAAAAAATAATCCAACTATGAATTATTTTATTGTCTTTGGAATCCCTTACATTATTAAAATTAAAGACTCAAATCTGGGAAAAATTAATGAGAAGGTTGAGGAGGGAATATTTCATGGATATTTATCTAATGTAAAAGGATATAAATATTGGAATAAAATTAATCACAATTTTTCGGACTATTATGGTATGAAAATCATTAAAAATAAAACCAAAAAATATGCTCTATATGTATCATATTTTGAAATTTCTATAGAGGACAACAAGTAGATTTCTATAATAGATAGTCTTGTAAAACATGAAACTAAACTAAACCATAGTTAAAGTGACTCAAAACTAAACATTAATGAATAATATATTGCTGAGAATGAAAAAAATAAGTACCAATTGTTTAAAAATAATGTGGGTATATAAAATGTCATTAGAAGTCAGTCTAAACCTATACAAACCAGTTGAAAAGTGAGATGTGCCAAAAAATAGCTCTAATCACCTAAATAACCATAATAAATGGCAGAAGTAATAATTCATGAATATTTGATTGGATCATTTAATGGGGATAAATATTTAATAGAGAAAAATGCCACTTGGGACCTTATTCCTAGACCAAGTAACAAAAATATTATTGGGACCAAATGGGTATTCGTAAAAAAATTAAATAAAAAAAGGGAAGTCACAAGGAACAAATCTAGGATTTCTTGAAAATGTCACTCTCAAATTGAAGGGATTGATTTTTAAGAGACATTTTATTTGGTTTAAAATTTTGATCCTATAAGAATGTTCCTTATAGTTTTATTTTATAAGTGGTTTAAAATATATAACATTCATGTCAAATATACCTTCTAGAATGGTGAGTTTGAATAAGAGTTATACAATAAGCAACCTAGAGTTTTTTTTATTGATGGTGTTGAATTAATGGGGTGAAAATTGAATCGGTACCTATATGGGTTAAAGTAGGCACAAATATCCTTTCATTAAAGGTTAGAAAATTTCTTTAAAGCTATGAATTTCCCTAAAGGAAAAGTGGAAAATAATATATATTTAAAGGAAACAAGAGAAAGTATAATCATTTTAATTTTTTATACTAATGAAATTATTTTCACATGAGATAAAGAAATTTCTTGAAATATTTTTCTAAAAAATTAATAAGTAGTTTGATATTTCCATGTTAGTTGATCTAAATCACATTCTTAGACTATAAGTGATGCAAAAGAGAGAATTTTATCTTATTATCCCAAGAAAAGTATGGAAAATAATTATTAAATAAGTTTGAGATAGAGGACTCTAAACATGTATCTAGACCTATTCTATTTGGTATAAAGTTATCCAAAGATATTAAAGGTGAAAGTGTGGATCAAAGGTAATTTAGAAATCAGATGAGAAGAATACTATACCTCACTACATATAAACCTAATATTATATATTTTGTGAGTTTATATACTAGGTATCTAAGTTCTTGTAAATAATATCATCTTATGGAAGCTAAAAAAGTTATAAAATTCATCAAAGAGGCACTATATTATGGAATATTATATAATAAATAATAACATATAAATCTATCTCATTATACTAGTGTATATTGGGAAATTAATTGTGATTATATAAGGTCTACTTCAAGTTTAATTTTCCTCTTAAGAAATAGTTGTGTGAGACCACATTATAGAAAATCATAATTTAGTGACATTGATAATTATAGAGTATGATTATGGGATACTACTAGTGCATATACTTATATTATTTTTATGAAGAGGAAAATAGATGGTTTTAGGATGAAAATTGACAAACCACTCAAAATTCATTATGAAAATTAAATTTTCATTGACCTTTAAAAAAATAAATTAAAACACTCAAGGTCAATGTACATTGATATTATATTTCACTTCATCAAGGATAGGGTTTCTAATGGTTGTATGAAACTGGAATTTATCCCAACTTGAGACCAATTGGATGATATTTTCATTAATGTTGTCCTTAAGATAAATTTTGATACATTAAAGTTGAACATGAATGTTTATCCCCTCCGGCACCTATGGGTGTTCAGTTGATGTCCTAGAACTAACATCTATGTACTTTATGATTACTTATATTTATGGTTTTTTAATATTAATAATTTTCTTAAAACATCATGATTATTATTATATGGGACATTGAATGTAATAATTTCCCAAAGGGTACATGACTCACTAAAAGGTCATAGTTATTCCCTACTATGATTATAACCTAGAAGTGTCATGAAAGTATTCATAAATATAGGTTTTATGGCTAGATGATATCATTTTAAGGGACACAAATTACATAATCTATCGAGGGTATGGGATCATAAGAAATTAATACCTAATATCATGAATTTTATCCTTAGTAATATTAAGAAAAGAGATTATGAGAGATTGAACTGCCAATAAGAAATCCATATTTATATGTTCTAATAGATGTTCCTTTTTGAGGATGTGTGTAATGTTCCTTGGAATTTAAGGTTATTAATAATGTTTATCACGAGTCACGTGTTTTAAATTCTTTTTGTAAACAATTATGACATATAATTGTGGAAAATTTGGTTGTGTTGGGTGCATCATGACTGATATGGGATTAATGAATATTGAGATAAAGGATTTTCCCCTTTTTCTATTTAATGGAAACTGATATGTCAATCCCTTTTATGGGAATGGAATAGCCTAATTAAATCCATGTTCATGGTATACTATCATAATTTTAATTTCCATAAATTCAAATAAAGAGACACAAAGCATGTATGTTGATGAAACTAGCATGCAACTAACTTCATTAGAGATACCACAATAAAGGGAATGTATTATAGAGTGAGTATTCATATATGGTTTTCTATCATTGTGACATCTACTCCTTTCTATATAGGTGTCTTGGCATGTTTTAAGATGCTAACCTTGGATTTTAAGAAGTTTTTTCTAATGCCACTGAGAAAGGGGTCTAGAGGGTCGCACACTAAGTGTGTCTATAATCTCAGTTCAATTCTATTTTGAATTTAACAAGATAGAATAAATATCATTACTAATTTGTGATTTAATATTTATTTTTGGTTACTTGATCATCAAGATTTAATAAAGATTTATTCAAAAGAATAAATATGTGAGTTAAATAATAATTAATATTTATTCACAATATTTAGTGAATATGATAATTATTATATTTATTGGTGAATAATTTAGTAATATTTACTTATTAAATAAATATTAATTATTTTGAGTTCATTAAATTCCAAGGTGGATAAATGGAATGAGTTTAATGGTTTGAGTTTAATGGTTATATGGTACATGTTATATTAAATATAATTTAAATAAATATTAATTTATTTATTTAATAAATGATATTTATTTATCCACAAGTATTGCACGGTTCAATAAAATAATAATAATATTTATATTATTAAACATGGGGAAGACTAAGGAATATGGAATTGGCTAAGGACCTATGTGAAATTACCAAATCTAACCTAGCTCTATAAATATATATTTATATCATTTTCTAAGGTTATCTACTTATTGTGCACAAAAATCCTAGGGGGAATTATCTCAATCCCTAAGAAAAAAATACTCTCAAGAAAGCACTCAAGAACTAAAGTTCCAATCCTTCTTCTCTCTCTCAAACCTTCAAGAGAACCTAAATAATTTTATATACATGAATAGATTCTTGATTTGATCAATGATGGATGATGCAAGAAATTAGGATCGACTGTGTTAGTACCCGATGATTTTACAGTGACATTCCTAGATTTTGGATCATGTGTGGATCACCGCTAGAGGTATTCTACCCTTGTTCCTATGACGCAATAAATATATGATGAGAGTAGTCCTAAATATCATCATTTAAAAAAATTAAAAATATAAGGTAATTATAAATCTACATATAAATTAATTATATTTTATATTTTATGATCCTTCCTTCTTGGTTTCATTGTTCATATGTCAATTAAACTTTGAATTAATTATGTTCTTCATGATGTAATTCATTATGTACATCTCAGATCATTCATTCGATATGAAAAATTCTAAGTTGTATATGCCCAATAGGTTCTCCCAAAATGTTTGGAACCTTCATGTGGTATCAAAGTGGTCATATAATTAAATTAAAATTATTAATTAATCATTAATTGATGACATGAATTTATTATTAGTTTTAATTTCTAGTTTATTCAATATTTAAATTCAAACATGTAATCGTCTCTTCCCCTTATTCATTGTTGATCGTATAACTAAGAAAAGTTTAAATCTACACAAAGAACGTATGAACACTCCATCAGTGGGTTCCAAGGGTTTGGTCTGAATAACACAAAACTACACAGTGTGTAGCCTGTTGGTACACACCGTGTACCCGTGTTAATTTCATCGAGATTAATCTCAAATAAATTTGGTGTATCATGAAATAAATACATGGGAATGAATTAGATGAAAATTGTGTGTTGAATAGTCTAGTCTAGTACATGGTTCTCCATACTACAGGTCGTATAACTCGCTTACACGATGTATATTCCATGTCTTTTTTAGGCATAAAAATAGGGTCTAAGTCGTGTTGTGCATTTATTACATGACACAAGGATGGAAAAACCATGCAAAATTGAGGTCACACAACATGTATCCATTATAAATATCATTTACCTCATACATTTCCATGAATAAAAAATATGTCATGTTCTTAGGCGTGTGTCACAAACATGGGAGAAAGTGGTTACACATCATGTAGCCTAAGTACACATCGTGTAATCTATTGTACCACATGTGATTATTTTTACATGGAAATAAAATTTTATATTATAATTAAACAAATTAAACATGTGTTTTTACATCATATATTCATAATACACACTATATGATTGTATTATTAATTATATATTAAATTAATTTATATGTTAAATTCTAAATTGTATGTTGTGTGTGGTCTTTACTTGTAGTAAACTCCACACACATTAATATCATCACATTCCATGTAATTTATATAAAATCATGCATCATTAATTTAAAATATACACCTTATAATTATATTTCATTCCATATATGTTGGATGTTACGATAATAAATAGTACAATGACCATATTGAGTAGTTTGGATGGGTATGTGTCATTGGCTCCAAGTAAAAATTTACACTTTGTAAATTTTAAATAAAATTAATTAATTTAATTTTTTAAAACTATGGATGATGGAAATTTACAAGATGTTTTGGATGTAATTAAGATAAATTTAATTAATTAATTAATTTTATTATTTTGAGGTGTTTTATCTTAATTTAAAAAAAAGTAATTGAATATTATCTATATTGAAAATGTATATTTTTTTAATGTGTGTGGATGATCATGATATTTGACCAAACCTATGTATGTGATTTTTTTCCTTTGAATTTATTATTATTGTTAAATTTAATTTATGTTCTCCATGTCATCCCCTCCTCTCATTATGTAAGGACTTACGTGCCCACGATTTATTTTATATAAAACCCTTAAACCAATTTTTTGGTTCCCATCACCAACATGTGATAAAATCTCATGTAATGGATGGATCTCCTAGTCCAATGGAGGTGGCTCAAGTGAAGAGAAAAGGAAAAACCCATCCAACATGTTTACAGGAACATGGGTGGAATGCTAAAACACAAACCAAGATACAATTCAAGGTGTTTTCCAATAAGGTCGAGGGTTAGTTTATCATTTTTTTCATAAACTAACCATTAAAAAATCTCATGACCATACCACTTTTATTATTTTATTTCTATCATGTTTCATGGATAGTTTCATTATGGATACTTTATTTTGATCACATAAATTAATGAATTAAAAAGCATTAAATATGGAATTAAAATAAACTAAATTATGTGTAAATTTTATTTATACATGGTTAATCACTTAATTAAAATCCACTTAATATTAATAAGTGTGTCATAATATAAAATAGAAAATTTATTATTAATGATATAAAAAGCCCTCAATAAGATATTAAGTTAAAAAATACTTACATTACTTAAATAAGAGTGAATCCATAGAAATAAGTGTCTGCATATCCAAAATCTAGACACTTAATTTTATCAAGGAATTATTATGAGGGTTTTGTGTCAACTTAACCAAATTGGTATTGATTGTAATGGAAAAAGACTTTCTAATACCTTTTTAAAGGAAATTTTTGAGTAAATCCAAGTCTTGGATTTTAGATGTAAGATCCAATATTTTTTCAGGTATGTCCCTCTTTGATTTTTCATTGGACCTCTTTTTTTTGGGTTTTCCTTATCTTTAAAACTTGGTGGTTGAGTATTATTTAAGGAAGGGTAGGTTTTACTGGGGAAAATGGTAAAAATTTTGGGAATGTATGTTTGTTTGAATTAATGGAGTTTAGGTATAAATATATTAAATGGGATTATTAGGGATTACCATGAGTTTATAAGGCTTTATAGGTGGTTCAAAATTTCTTATGGAAGTAGGGATAAAAGTTTCCTATAGGACATTTACACGTTGTGTAAATTCATTACATGACATGTGACTATCTCCAGGAAAAATCCGAGAAATAAGTTCATGAAGTGAAAATAATATATATAGTGAAACCATTACATGAAATTTAATGTTTGATCAGGGTTAAATTCATCCATGGTGATGAAAATTTTGGTATATCTCATAAATTGAGAATTACATGTTGTGTAATACATTTACACACTATTTACTTCTCAGGCGGCTCAATAATTATAAATCATTTTGTGCATATATTTTATTCCTTCATCCATTTTAATCCTTTCTCTCTCAAGTCCTAGGAAATTTATAGGGAATTTTAGATCACCCCTTCCATTCTAGACATCATGATCAAGAAATTGATCCTCGGTAGCTTATTTTGAATTGGTATACCATATCTTCCACTTGTTTTTCATTATCACTACATAATCTTTGAACACTATGTAAATAGGTTTTGATCTTGATCTTGTGTGATTTGGTTCTTCTTGTGATTCTATTGTACCTTCATTCTTGTTGGTGTTTTCTATTGAAGTATTGTTTGATCACCAGATAAAGGTAGGTGGTCTAAAACCCAACCCTATGATCTTCTTAATTGTTTAATTATGTGAAATATTATGACTGAAATGATAAAACATTTACATCAATTAATTGAATTATGAATGATGATAAATCATGTGTGGGATTATTCATTGGATCCCTTTATATTCAATATTGATGTGGTTTGGCTTGCAGCTATCCAGTGGGTGAGCCTACCCTTGAATAGTAATGAATTGGATAATGATTTAAAGTGGGTTTAAAATGAAATGGTACCTCAATTTATTTCTTGATATAGAATCGCCTTAGTAATGGATTATTTATATTGAAATGGATATGTTTGATATGATATGATTGGGTGAAAACTGGAAAGTCAAAAGTTTTAAGACCCAGTTGATAAATGAAATTTGTAATTGAAATAAAAATGATAATTTGAAGAATTATCCATTTAGGATAATGATATGATATAGTTATATCCTTGCTATTATGACTTTTTCTTATTCATGTTATAATGCTTATATAGAGGTCTTGTCTAGGGATGTTGCAATCCTTATATAGAAGGCTACGTCTGGGATATTGTATTTTTTATATAGAGGGCTAGGCCTGAGATGCTAAAATGATTATATAGAGGTCTATTCTCGGGTTGTTGAAATGCATTTATAGAGAGATAATCCTAGGATGCTGAAATTCTTAAATAGAGGTTTATGTCTAGGATACTGAAATGATTATATAGAGGGTTATTCCCAGGATGATGAAATTATTATACAAATAGATTTTTCTGGTTATATCATTATTCCATTGTTTATGGTTATGGTTGGAATGGTTTTGCTACATACTCATATAAATTTTATAAAGGTGTTCAAGTAGGTTGATTGTTGTAATATGATAATTTGATTAATTAATACACCTTTTTATTTATTTATTTTATGTACTTATTATCATATTGGTTTTTTTTAGAAATGGTGGTGTCAACCTACTAAGTTTTACTCTCACCCTATTTGGGATTCCATTTGGTACCTAAGTAGATTACATGGATACAATTTTGAACAAGGTCAAGGGACTTTATTTCTAATTTTTTCTTGCTAGATGGTCTAGAGTTTGGAGATGCAACTAACATGGGGTTCAGGACTGGGGTCTTTTGATTTTATTTGTTTCAATGGGTTCTTTTATTTCTATTACTTTCAGTTTTAAATTTAGATACATTTCAATCATTCATTACATGTTTTACTATTATTTGGTTTTTTGGTTCCTCCTTTTACTTCCCATTTGTATTTTGTATTATTTATTCTATTTTTCATTACTCTCATATTTATTTATATTGTTTATTTTCATTATATTGTCACTCTGTATAAAGTGGTATTGTCTCCCCAATATACTCAACACATCCCCACTACTAGTCAATGGCCTCTGGCATATGGGTAGGTTCACTTGAGTTCCCATAACTAACCTAATTTGGCCACGTGAGAGAGTTCCAGATTAGGAGATATTAGAAAGTGGTGTCGGAGGGGGTTAGGTTTTTATTTTCTATTATTTTATTATTTTGGAAAGGTGGAAATGAGACTAGGATGTATTAGGATAGGAGTAGTTAACCCTTGTATGGGGGGAAATCTGAGTACCCATGGATGGGATTGTGGTTCATGCTATTGACTATTAAAGTTTATGTTATTTAACCCAGGGTAATTCACATGCTATGTGATGTTATTTTTTCTTGAGATTTGTACTTGTGGCTCAGTATGGCATGATATTAGTATGCATTCTTCATGATATGCACATAGGGATATATCTTTACATGAATTGTTCATGGTAGGGACATAATTTTTGAATGTGATATATAATTTCCCATATGACCTATGAAATGAGATACCTATTATATCTTATAAATAAAAATAAAGAACTATTACGTCATGCTAAAACACTTTTAATTTATGTTTAGAGAGAATAATATCTAGTGGTTCTCTATTGATGTCACCTATTGAGGTTGACCTTGATATTATCCAATGTTTTAAAAATTATATTTTTCTTGTAGAGAAATTTTCCCCTCATCATCTTTAAGTTGAGCTTCAAGAGAGTGAAAATTATCATGCTCTTAACATAGCTAAATCAAAGCTTCATGTATCTCTTGAGGATCTGATGGATGTTTAGCTTCACGAAAGCTTCCTGAGGATCCTAAGATCCATGGAAAGGGAAACTATTTGCAACATGTATTCAAATTCTAAGATGAAGAGATATTTTTACCTGTAGTATACACCTATGTTAAATATATATGGAGGCCCCCAAGAATCCAATTTCTAGATTGAGTCAGTCCAAAAGATCTCAAATTCCCTTGAGACGCCTACAGATAGGATGGTGAAGCTTTTTGTATATATGCTTCATGGAATATCCAATCATTGGTGGGGAATTATGAAGAAATCTGGGAAACATGAGGAGTTATCTAAGAATGAATTCAAGGAAAATTTCTTATTCCACTTCTATCCAAATACATTAAAAAATGAGAAGTCTCGTGAGTTCATGCACCTAACACGGGAGGGAATGTCAGTGATGGACTATACTGGATGTTTCACTAACTTAAAGTTATTTTTCCCATCTTTAGTTGTTGATGATATCTACAGGGTGATACATTTATAGGATGGTATTTTCTATGAAATTAGGTTATTGGTGAACATATTTCACTTGAGTATATTTTAGAATTTTATTAAACAATCACTCATTATGGAAGGGAATCTGAGAGGGTCCTCAAGTAGTGGATAGGATATTTCAGTGGGGCGAACTAGGAGTTCTTCTTCTGGTGGCAAGAAGCACCTCTACGATAGTAATCACCAAGGTAACAATAGGAATAGTAGTCAGAGTAGTGGTTATCTATATCAAAACCATGTTCTGTTGCAGTTCTATTAGTGTGGTAGGTTGGCCTAGAAGTGGCCTCATTTTTCATACCCTTATTTGGAGTTACATGCTTATGGTAGACTAGGACATGTGCAGAGGTTTTTTAGGGGGATATAGTAGCATATCAATGGAAGGGTATCCAAACAAGGACCAATGTATGGGAAGGACATAGATTCCCCTCAGCATAATGGTAGATAGATTTAAACTAGATGTTCAGGTCAATTCTGGGGATATGGAACTCTAGTGCAAGAGCAGTAGCACCACCCAGATGGAATATAAATAGGGAGTCTGACTGAAGCCCATGTATTAGGGGATGGTCAGCCATATATTACGTAGACTACTCTATCCAGAGTGGATGTAGGATCTTATATCATTATAGGTATGATTCTTGTATCATCCACCCTTTCTTGCATTCTTTTTTATACAGGATCATCACATTAATTTTTATCTAGTCTTATTTTGAATGGTTTGGGCTTGGTTATTGAAATCATGGATGGTGACTTGACCATCAATACACCATTGGGAGTGTGGTCAAAGAATATCAAAAGTTTCAATGCATTTTCTCTATAAATTGGTGGTTACCATTTCTTTTGGGAACCATTCATGGTGGAAATGACTGATTTTGATTTGATTCTTAGTATGTATTAGATAAATATATACTAGGATCATATCAATTATTACTAGAGGAGAGCTACCATTCTATCTCCAAAAGGAGGCAGTTATTCTCACCAGGGTGACTGGGATCTTTAGACTAGTTATATAGGACCAATTCAGTGCAGATTGGATTGTCTCGTGACTCAAATAGAAATCCTTATTTTAGATGATGGTGTAATATATCATGATACTTTTCCACCAGTGGTGGAACATTTTTAGGATGTCTTTCCAAATGAGTTCTATAGATTACCACCTTAGAGAGATATCGATTTCACAATCGAGTTGTTGTCGAGAGAAGATTCGGTTTATATCCCTCCTTATAGGATAGAACCAACAGAGCTTTAGTAATTTAAAGTCTAGTTATAAGATTTGTAAGATAAAGGTTTCCTATATCCTAGTATGTCTTTATGGGGTTCTAGAGTTATTTTCACCAAGATAGATGGCGGGACTTTGTGATTATGTGTGGATTATCAGAGATTTAACCAAATGATGGTCAAGAACCTCTATCCCCTTCCATGCATCAATGATTTATTTGATCAACTGATAGGTACTAAGATCTTATCTAATATCAATTTGAGATTAGGATACCACTAGTTGAGGTTGAGACCATCGAACACACCTCATGAAAATTTTAGGAGTAGGTATGGCTTGTATGAGTTCGTAGTGATGCCGTTTGGTTTGATTGACACATTAGAGGTATTCATGGCCTTGATGAATCGTATCTTTCACCATTTTCTGAATCATTTTGTGGTTGTTTTTTTCAATTAAATCTTAGTTCCCTCTTAGTCAACAAATGATCATGAACAACATATTGAAACCATCCATAGTACATTGAGAGAGCATCGTCTTTACACCAAGCTAACCAAATGTAGTTTCTAGATTGATAAAGTGCACTTCTTGGACCATTTCATCTCATAGGAGGTGGTTCAAGTATCTATAGTCTCTATACTTTGATTTAGATTATACACCAGGTAAGGGAAACATCTTTTATAATTCCTTAATCCAAAAGATGAAGATAGAGGTTGTGTGGGAGTCTTGTAATGAGTAGAAGATGATTGAACTATTTAATGACATGCATCAAGATGTTCAAGAGTCCCACGGGAGAGTGGATCTGACTTTAATATATTTCATACCTATGATTATTGGTTGGATCAAGACAGAGTAGTAATATGATCTGGATAGCCCAGATCTATGAGATAGAATATATAGTAAAGAGATACCCTTGGGATGGTCTCTTTGTAGCTTAAATACTCTTCTTTTCCATGGTCAAGTGTGGGTTCCTATGGTCTTACACTAGGATATGATGAGAGAGTTTCATGCTTTTAGATGGGAGGTATATCTTGGTTTTGATGAAGGTGTATTGTGATCTCCATAGATAGTACTAGTGGTCAGAAATAAAGATGGTGGCAGTGGTCTTTATGGAAAGATGTTTCATTTTTCAACAGGTGAAAGCTAAGCATCAAAGGCCTATTGGGTTATTGTAGCCTTTAACCATTTTGGAGTGAATATAGGATAATTTCACTTTGGGTTTTTTGATAGTATTACCCAGGACCCCACATAATAATGATGTAGTATAGGTGATTGCGGATTGACTAATGAAGGTATCCCACTTCTTTCTTATTAGGTAGACCATCACCATTGATTATTTGAGTAGTATTTATATACATGAGATAGTTCAGTTGCATGGTTTTATAAGGATTATCATTTATGATAGAGATCCTCATTTCATATCATGGATCTAGAAGGGTCTCTAGAAGGATCTGGGATCATAGGTTCTTCTGAGTATGACCTATCATCCACAAACCAACGATCAATCTGAGCAGACTATTCAAATTATGGGGGATATTTTATAATACTATGTTTTTTATTTCAGTGGTTTATGGGAGAAACATATGGAAACCATGGATTTTTCATATAATAATAGCTTCCAAGAATATATCTATATGGAACCTTTCATGTTGTTGGCCTCTTTGTTGGATAGAGGAAGGAGAGTCAACACTCTTTGGGCCTAGTCTTATGCATGAGATGTCTGAGAAGGTTTAGTTAATCAGGAAGCAGTTGGTGACTTTGAATATAAGGTAGAAATATTACTCTAATCATAGGGCACAACCTCTAGAGTTTGAGTTTGTTCATCGTGATTTCCATAAGGTGTTTCCTAGGTTGCGGAAACACTATATTGGGAATTAAGGAAAGCTATAAGTCAGGTTTGTCAGGATGTTTGAGATAGTGGAAAGGGTCAGTCCATTAGTGTATAGATTATACATTCCATAGTGCTACAGTTCCATGAATAATGTTCTTCACATATCACAGCTTTGAAGATATCATCCTGGCCCTTCTCATGTGGTATATGTTGAGGACTTCAAGCTTGGAGTAGATATTTTCTTTGAGGAGCATCCAATATAGATCGTGGACCATAGTGAGAAGTATCTTTAGGGTAAGACTATACATATGGTTTGAGTGTAGTGGCAGCATGGGTATGTTCAAGAAGATACATGGGAGAGGGAGTATGATATGAAAGCATAGTAGATAGAATTTTTTTCCAATACCCCATAATGATTCTTAGAGAAACTCAGGGATGAGCTGTTATATGGTGGGGAGGTTGTAAAATCCTATATTTTTCTAGGTACGTATCTCTTTGAGTTTTCATTGGACCTCTTTTGTTTGGTCTTTCCATATCTTTAAACCTTGTTGGTTGAGTCTTGTTTGGATATGGAGAGCTTTTTCTAGGGAAAATGACCTAATGCTTAGGGATGTATGCTTATTTGAATTAATTTAGTCTGGGTATAAACATGTTAAAGAGGATTATGAGGGTTTCCCATGAGTTTGGAAGGATTCATATGTGGTTTGATCTTTTCTATGAAAGTAGTTCTCAAAGCTGCTTTCAGGACTTTTACACATTGTGAAAATGCATTACATGATGTGTAAATGCATTAAAAAATGTGTGAATATCTCTAGATATCATTAATGAAATGGTTTTTGTACATGAAAATAACACATTCCATGAAACCATTACAGTATGTGTAATGTTTCATCAGGGTTAAATTCAGTCAAGGTGATGAAAATTTCGGCATAACTCATAAATCAAGAATTAAATGTTGTGTACTTTTTAGGATAAGTGGTTATAAGTCATTCCATGTGTATGTTTTATTCCTTCATCTATTTTTCTCCTTCCTCTCTCAAGCCCTGGTCATTTTCTAGGCGGTTTTGGAGAAACCTCTTCCATTTCTAATATCCCGATCAAGCGATAAATTCTTAGTAGGTAGTTTTTCTTTAGTTTTACCCTCTCTTACACTTTTTTATCATTATCTCAACATAATATTTTATCTCTATTTAAACTATTTTTTATCTTTATATTATGTTATTTGGTTCTTCTTTTGAATCTTCTTCACCTTCTTTCTTTTTGGAATTTCCAATTGGAATCATTATTTGAACTCCAAATAAAGGTAGTATATCTAAAACCTAATCTTATGGTATATTTAATTGTTTAAGTATGTGAAATATTATGATTTCACCTACACAATGTGTGAATTAATTAATTTAATGATTAATGATGGTAAATCATGTGTGGGGTTATTCATTGGATCCCTTTGGATTCAATGGTGATGCAACATGTCTTTTGACTACCTGTTGGGTGAACTTACCCTGGAATGGTAATGGATTGGATAATGGTTTAAAGTTTCTTTAGCATGACATGATAACTTAAATGGTTTATTGATATATAATCGCCTTAGTAATGGTTTATTGATATTTAAATCATTATGTTTGATATGATATGATTGGGTGAAACTGGCAAGTCAAAGGTTTAAGACCCACTTGATAAATAAAATGTTTAATTTAAATGAAAATAGTAATTTGTATAATGAACCATTTAGGATGATGATATGATATTATGATATCCTTTTTGTTATGACTTGTGTTCTAATTCATGTTGTAATTATTATAAATAGGGCTTCACCTGAGATTCTAAAATGATTATATTGAAGGCTATGTATGGGATGCTATAATTCTTATATAGAAGGTTTAGACCAAGATGATGAAATGATTATATATAAGGATATGTTTAGGATTCTTAAATACTTATATATAGGTCTATACATTGGATGATTAAGTGATTATATAGAGGTCTAGGCTCGGGATGTTGAAATGCTTATATAGAGGACTATTCTTTGGATGCAGAAATTCTTATATAGAGGGATTTTCTAGGTTATATCATTATTCCATGGTTTTTGGTTATGGTTGGAATGTTTTTACCACATTCTCAGAGATATTTTGGCATGGTTATGAATTAGTATGATTTTTGTATTATAATAAGTTGATTAATTAATACACCTATTTATTACATTCACTTATTTTCTGGCTAGTTTTATTTAAACATAGTGGTGTCGACCTACTGAGTTTTACTCACACCCTATTTGGGATACCATTTGATACCCAAAAAGATTACATGGATATAGGTTTGGAAAAGGAAAAGGAACCTTGTTACTTATTATTACATGCTGGATGGGCTAGAGTATGGATATGGGACCAACATGGGGTTCGAGATTGGGGTATTTTGAGTTTATTTGTGCCAGTGTGTTATTTTATTTGTATTACTTTTAGTTTGACATTTAGATATATTTCATTTTTTTTCATTACATGGTTTATTTTTATTTTGTTTATTGGTTCCTCCTTTTACTTCCCAATTTTATTTTGAACTATTTCCACAATTTTTCATTACTTTTATTTTTATTTTTATTTTTTTCTATTGTATTGTAACTTTGTACTAGGGTGTATAGTCTCCCCACTATACTTATCACCCTCCTACTACTAGTTGGAAACTTTTGGCATATGGGGATTTGTGCTTGAGGTCCCATAACCAACCTAATTTGGACATGTGAGAGAGTGCTGGATCAGATGACATTACATTAGAGGATTT
Source organism: Viscum album (assembly GCA_963277665.1). Lineage (NCBI taxonomy): Eukaryota > Viridiplantae > Streptophyta > Magnoliopsida > Santalales > Viscaceae > Viscum > Viscum album. The sequence continues at coordinate 251,504,852 of OY728120.1, read as the reverse complement.
GGGAATCTACTCAATAGATCAAGAAGCTATGAGTTAATGGAATTGGAAATATATTCCTAATTAAACTCCTTTGAGTAATTTTAATGGCCAAAATATGGGTTGTGAAAAGGATTAAATGGATCCTCATCACTAGAATATCCACATGATAGGATATTCCAAAACTAATGGTGTGGGAAATTAGGTTTTAATAATAAATTAGTGTATGAATACATTAATAAATTAATTTTATTATCTATTTAGTAACTCAAATAAAGTACATAGATAATTTTAATTTATTGTAGAAATGGAAACCCATCTGACTTCAATAGTATCACTATGATCCATAATAGAGAAGGATAACCTTCTTACTAGATCAAATTTCTAGGAATTATATTGTAACTTTCATGTTATAAAACTCCATAAATTGAAATTATGTGTTGGAAATCCCTATTCCTAAGTCTCTTACTAATGAGGCTAATGAGAAAGAAATATCTCAATATCTTAAACACATGGATGATGCCAAAAATTTCCATTGTTTTATGATATTGTTCATATCCATTGAGCTTCTAAAGAAACATGAGGATATTGATGTGTATATCATCATGTATCACCTTTTTTGATCTTTATCAAGATAAGAAAATATGAGAGAGATATGATATCACCAATTCACTATTCACATGCAATATTGGAGAGTCAGCATTGGGTGGGCCTCATGTATCCATGTTAATTGGCTACATAAAATTCTTAAACACCTTAGGCTTTAAGATCCCAGATGATTTTCACATATATCTTATTTTATCATCACTTCCTAAGATCTTATCTTGTTTCATTATTAATTAAAATATGACTAATTGTGATAAGTATCTATCAAAACTCCTTTAATTCTATAAGTTATCAAGGACATGTAGCATGAAAAACATGCATTCCTTATGGTGAATGAAAGGAATATCAAGGAAAAGAGTCCCAATACTCATGTAATGTCTAAGGCTCGTGAACACCATCCTTATATGAAAAAGAAGATACAAATATAGGAAATGGAAAAAAATATAATATGATTTTCATGTGGAAATAAAAACTATTGGAAGAATAATTGCACCTAGTTAAATTATAAATTGGAAGATTCAAGTGAATTTTTTATCGAGTGAAATCTTTCTATATATATTCATTGGGTATTAGATACAGCTTGTGGTTCTCACATTTATATTCAAATGTAGCAACCAAGTATCATTCAAAATATTACACTAGGATAGGTGGATTTATGAGATTTTAATGGAGTGAGTATGGATACTCTATCCATTGGAGACTACCATCTCACATTACTAACAGATGGTTATCAAGGTATGTGCCATCATTGTCATTTCTATCTATTGGACTCTGTGGGAAGCGAAGAATAAATCATGGTTTGAAACTCGACCCATGGTTTTAGTTCTACGTATGAGAATGAAGGTGATAATACATGATCTATGCTCACTTCTTAAAGATGGAATCCTCTCTCCTCTTATTTTAAGTCTCCTCAACATACCAATTGAGTCTATGAGGACCTAAGGTTATTGGATCAGCTGGCATCCACCAGTGTGCGACCTCAAACTAAATGTGGATGGCTCCTATTTGAATGGCCAAATGTGTGGGGGTGGTATACTTTGCGATGCTTAAGGTTCAGTGTTGATTGCTTTCAGCCGCTGGTATAGTACAAGGACCTCATTAGGAGAAGAAGTGAGAGCCTTACTTTATGGACTTACACTTTGTAAGAGTCATGCACTGGATGTCTCAGAGGAAGAATCTGACTGCGAAGCTTTGGTCTGTGTTATACATGGAAAAGAGGCTCCTCCTTGGCATTTGACTTATCTGGTTCGTAGATGTTCTGTGGAGATCAATTAGGGTTGTTCAGTGTGTTATGTTAAAAGAGAGGCAAATTATACTGCAGATGCCCTATCACGAGGGTGAAATTCACAAGACCACATGATCATCTATTCCATTCTGGGTTCACTGCCTGTGGAATATAGAAACGTTATCCAAGGGGATTCCCTTGGACTTCACTACTTTAGACCTCCATGAGCTTTTATGGTTTGATGGGTTTATTCCCATATTTTATAATAAAAAAAATCAATTATCGATCGATGTGCCAAGTGTTACCAAGAATATAATCTTTGTTTCTTTCCTTGACATGGATGGGTTTTTTTTAATTTGGAAATAAATAAAACTACTTTTAAAATAATGGAATTTTTTATAGTATGGTATAATTAAATAACGGTCATTATTTATTAAATAAAAAAATTAGGTGTTGTAAATCAATGAAAAATCAAATTCATATGAGTTATTTCAAAACCCATTTGTGGCATCACCATCTTCAACATGTGAATGATAATAATTTGAAAAAAAATCTATCAAGATGGTTATTTGAACTCTTTTGAGCTAATACCACTAGAAAAATATTACAATTTTTTATAAGGCAAGATGTTCAAACCACCATTTTGTAGACAAGGTGAAAGGGCCACATAGATTTTAGATTTAGTACACACTAATGTGCGTAGAAATTTTTCAAGTACAATATAGTGGTGGGTATTCTTACATCATACCTTTTATTAATGTCTTGTGTAGATATGGTTATGTCTACTTGATGAGGTATAAGTCAAATTCTTTTGATAAATTCAAATAGTTGAAGAATGGTATAAATAATCAACATAGTAATAAGATAAATAGATTTCGATGAATCCCTTTACTAAGATCTCATTGAATTTATATGGGAATGTGGGATATTATCCCAACTCACTAATTATTATACACTATAGTGGAATGGTTTCAATTAAAGGATTAATTGTACCTTTATTGATATGGTGAGGTTAATGAAGAGTCATGAAAGCCTTTCATTATCATTTTGGGTATATACATTATAGAGTGAAACATACACACTAAACCAAGTTCCAACCAAAGTAGTAAATGGTGTCTCATACTTATTATGGACTCAAAAATATCTCATGTTTCAAAACATGCATTCATTAGGATGTGAGGCATTGGTTAAGGCCATAACAGGTAACTAACTAACGACCTGAGGAAAAAAGTGTATCTCTATATTATACCATAATGAAATTAAATAATATTACCTATAAACCCGATCAAATAAAACAATTTTTATTAACTATAATATCACCTTTCTAAATAGGGAATACATCCTCAAGAATGATAGTGGGAGCAATATTTACTTCGATAAAGATGATGCTTAAGATACATATGAGTTTTCATAGGAATGGATTTTATAATTCCCCCTGGAAGAGGTTGTTCCTCAAATATAATAATTTTGTAGGAACACCATAGTGGTTAAAAAACAATAAAGTTATGGTTTTTTTGTCTCCAAGGATGGTTGAATGTTATTGGTTAACTATAATAATCCTTTTTTCTATAAGGAGGTAGTATATATCTCAAAATATTCTAGTTATAAAGAATCCATGAACTATGATATGGATTCCTTGTATCAAAACCAAGTATGGGTTTTGGTTTATTCCCAAATTGATGTAAATATAATTGGGTGAAAATGGGTATTCAATAGAAAACTAGACATGAAAGGTGAAAAAAATACCTATAAAGAATGGATAGTGGTTAAAGGATTTAAACAGAGTTAAGGAATTTACTATTATTGAACCTTTTCCCTAGTTTTTATTTTTAAATCCATCAGAATCATACTTTCTATAGTAGTTTACCGTTACTATGAGATTTTTAAGATGGAAATAAAAATAGATTTCCTTAACAGGAACCTTTATTAAGATGTATATATGACACAACCATAAGGGTTGATGGATCTGGGTAATTCCAATAAAGTATATAAATTATATAGATCCATTTATGGATTAAAGAAACCATCAAGTCAGAGAACATTTGGTTTGATAAATTAATAAAAGAATTTGGTTTCATTAATAATGAATGTGATCCATATGTTTATAAATGTATTAATGGGAGTGTTTTAATTTTCCTAGAAGTATATTTCAATGACATGTTACTTATTGGAAATTAAATATTAGTATTATAGATAGTTGAGGACTATTTAAACAAGTATTTCTCTAATAAGGTATTAGGTGAAGCAATATACATTCTCAATATCAATATCATTTTTTATATATCCTATAGGATTCTTAGACTAAGTAAAGGTATTTATATTGACTAGGTACTTATTGGATTCTGTATGGAATAATCCAAGTGGGGATTGGTTATAACATCACCTTGTATACATATTTCTAAGAAAATTTGTCCTTAAACATGATAGGAAAGAGAGAGGATGATTAGGATAACATATGATTATGTGATAGGATTCATCATGTATTCAATGTTATTTACTAGGTTTGAGGTTTCCTATTCAATTAAAATACATGATAAATATGACATAAATAATATAGTAATCTCATTGTTTAGATAATACATCTCACAAACAGTCACATAACCCAAAGACCCAAAGGTATCATATTTTGATATTAGATACATAAACATATTATTTTACTACACTTATGATTATTTCTTAATAATAATTCTCCTCTAGACCCTTTTCAATATATATCATATGATATAATCATCTTCATAACCTAGGTATTGGAAACATAAGAAAGGGATGATCTCAACAGCTCTTAAGGGTAAAACATATCATAACATGATAGAAATCATGAGTAAGACATAAATATCATAATAAAAAAATCAAAATACCTTATATGATAATCATAAAACATATTAGGGTAACATGGTATCATAAAAAATATCATTAAGGAATAATAAAAGATATTACCATGTTCAAAACACATATTGATGGTCATATAACATAAGGGTGTGACATAAAAGTGTTGAATACTTTAAAAATAATACATAATCATGATAACATGGAATTTCATGGAAATTCAATGCATATTGAAAATTTAGAATAACTTGATAAACAACTTTGAAATATAGAACATCTATAATAATAACAAAACCTCTGTGAGAAAACTCATTATGCCCATGCCTATGTGAACAAACTCAATATGTTCAGGCCCAAAAATATGACTAAACCCATCATGCCCACAAATGTGTGAAAAAACTCATTATGTTCATGCCATATTATCACATGGGATATAAGCTTAAACCAATTCATTATTGGATTATATAGAACCCCAACTAACATCATCCATACATATTTGTTCCATATAAAATTAATCATCATCATATCTTAAATGACCCATGTAAAAAATAATGGGTCTCTTAAACTTATCACATAACATGAACTTAAGAAATCATAGGATATCATAATATTATTTTCAAAAAAAAATTACTAATAAAATAATAACATATAAAGTATAATAAAAATCGCATGATGATATATAAACCTTTGAGGAAAATAGAAGTGAAAATATTTTGAAAACTTTTAAATTTAATAGAATCTTTAATAATAATGACTAAAACAGACTTAAAGTATTCAAAAAGGGTTAGGGAATATAATTTGAATCCTTTTTATTTTAAAAATAATAATTAATAATTAATAATTTAAAAATACATAATGTTTTCAAAAGTGTAAGTAAAAATACTTTTAAATTTTTTACTTTTAAATGAATATTTAATAATAAATACTTGAAAATACATAAATTTTTTAAAAAGGGAAGTAAAAATACTTTAAAATTTTTATTTTAAAAATAATAAATAATAAAACCTTTAAAAAGGAATAAAATTTATAAAAATAAATTTTGTATTGGATAATAAAAACTTTTATTTTGAAAGGATGGAAAAACCTTTTGAACATTTTGAAATAACCATATTAAAAACCCACATCATTAAAAGGATGATAAAAGATTTTTTTTAAATGAATAAAGGGTATAAAAGGGATCATTAGAGATAAAATAAATTTTATTTTACAATATATAAAGTGTAACATTGGTGGTAAGTAAAAACATTGACATGGAGAAAAATCCCTTAAAATAAATGGGATTATTCTTAACAAAAAATGCATTTTTATGAAACGTTATAATAATTAAGGAAGAATAATTTGGTTTGAAACATTATTTCCCTATAAAATAAGGTTTAAATAAATCCTAAAGTCATCTAAATTTATAATAGATCAATCATGATAGATAATGAACAAAAAATATTGATTAATACCTAATGAAAAGAATTGAGTCACAAAAACCCCTTAAGGCATTAGTAATTTTTTGAATCAAAAGTAATTGGAAGATTTAAAATCATATGGTTATATAAATTCCGTGAATTAAATAATTTATTACTTCAATATACATTCTTGGTTGGAATAAAAACCATATAAATAATAAATTGGTGCATAACATTAAAACATTTTTCAATGAAGAGAAATTGAGACGAAAAAACCATTACCTTAATAACTTGATTAGTTTATGTCACTCTAAATTAATATTAAAAAAACATAGATATCTTAATAATATGTTTAATAAAATTATTAATATATTTTACCTTTAATATAACTCATTTATAGTTATTTATTATAGGTATGTTAGTTTGTTATAACTTATTTTCAACCATCATGTGTTAACTACTTTAAACGTTTATGCATGTTCAATAATGTGGATATCATTACCCATTATTTGATACCAAGTTAATAATTAATATATATTTAAATATAATTTAATATATGTATTTAATTAATTTAAAAAATCTTTTATACCATTCCATAAGTTTTTTAGTTATGTTACGTGAAAATAGAATCGATGTTGGATTATTTTGATGATTTTAGCGAATAAAAAGGATAATTTAATAATAAGTTAAATAATTAATATAGTATTTTAAAAACAATATTCCTATAATTATTTTATTATTATATTATAATAATAATATTTTTCATGTTCATATAGTCATCCATAATAGATTTTTACAGCATCGTTCATGTAGATGGTTAAACCGACCCAAACTTGAACACACTTTAACTCGATTGGTGAGTATGGTTAAGGAGGTATTTATTTTATAATAATATCATTATAAAAGAATAATAATGATATTAATTTGATATTTTTATGATTTTGATCCATATTTCAATATTTTTGGAAAAAATTAAAAACTAAAAGAAAAATAAAAAAAACAATTCTTCATGGAGGTGGTAGTTAGCGTACACACATGATTGACGTTCCTTTATTTTTATAAGTGGACAGAAATTAATAAATAAGGTTTTTACCATTAATATAACAACATATTAGTATAATAATAATACTTAATTCATTATATTGTTATCATGATAAGATATCTATAAGAATAAGAGTAAGAAGAAAAATTTAAGGAGATAATACTTATGTTGGATATTTGATCTTTCCTTAGAAGCCCTCATGAAATTGAAGGGATAAAGATGACTATGTGTGACTATTGGATTCTTTTAGTGGGATAGGGTTATAGGTAGAGTAAAATTTATGATTTTAAATAAGTAATTCAAAGGATAAGTTGATATTGAAGTGTGTATGTGTCAACTTTTTTAAATGAAGAGAAGGGTAGTTTTGAAATACCCATTGAATTTCAATAATTTAATTTCACTATTGATGGTTTAAGGGATTTAAAAAGAAAAATGAAGAAAATATGTGATTTTGGGTTGATAAACACCTCAACCATCCATTTTTAAACATTTTTTAATGTGTTTTTTCCTTTCCCCCTTAGTAAAAGACTTTTTATCATTTTTACGTTTACTAGGGTAACAAATTTTTAACCATAGTAATTAATTATAATGACCAAAATTAAAATTGAACTGATTACATAATTTTATCCGTATAATTTTAATTTTTAGAACCATTTTATCAAATAAAATTTCTACATGTATGAAATGTTAATTTTACAATAAAAACACTTAAATGTGTAAAACATATTTTTCAAAAAATAATGTTATTAGGATTTTAAATTTATATATATGATAAAATTATTATGTTTAATGATTTTAAGTTCATAAATTAATTTATTATGAATTGAATAAAGTGTATGATTCTTCCAATTTTATCCAAAACTAAACCTCACAATGAAAATACTTGAATTAAAGAGAAGAAAAAATGTTTTTTTATATTAAAGTAATATTTTATATTAGTTTTAAAAAATATTGGAATAAGTTTTACATGTACAAATAATGTTTAAAAATGAATAATTTTATTCAATACATTCATATTTTATTACTCTATTTTTTTTAATATTCTATTTTATTATTGCACAGTGAATATATATTGGAAATTATAATTTTTTTAAATTTCACATTTTTTGACTAAAAATAAAAAAAAATAGAGAATGATTAAAAATTAATAATAAATAAATTTTGATATGATGAATTCAAAAATTAGGTTTAATTAAAATTATAAAAAAATTAATTTTTTCTTTTAATGAAAAAATGAAAAATATAAAGAAATTTTATTTTACTGAAATGCCCTTTTTCAATATTTACTCGTATTAACTATTTATCTTCTAAAGGTTATGATTTTTAATTGATTTATAATTAAATGAGTGTTAATATATATATTTATTTTTTTTATACATCATATTAGATTAATTATTTTAAAATATTTAAATTTAGTTGATTAGAATATAAATTCATTGATATTAATAAAACAATAATTTTAAAATGATTGCTTCACTATTATCATAGTAATTATCATTAATCTTATAAATATAAATTTTGTAACCAAAAATTAAATTGTCCATACTGAATAATATGATTAATATTTTCTCAAATATAAGAATCATTTTATCAAATTAACTTTCTATGTAAAGGGAAATTAATCTTAACGTTAGCACATGTATCGCGTAAAAAACTGTTTTTAAGAAAAGTGTATTTTTAAACATAAAGTTTATGTATAGGAAAATTTATAAATTTTATTTATTATAATGATATTAAGTAGATTATAATTGTTTAAATAAGTGTTATATTATATTAAAATAAATCCGAAACCAAATTTCCCCATTCAAAAAATTAATTAAATAAACAGATAAAAATAGTTTTCATAAAATATTACTTGGTTTTCTAAAAGTAAATACTATTAATGGTTTAACATATTATTTTTTATTAAATATTTATTAACAATTTATTCTTATTATGTTGTGTTTTTTTATGTTTGGTGTAGCATGTGGCACAAATTATAGAACATAGTATGTATTTTAACGGATCTAAAATCGTAAGTCGTTACATTATACCCTCCCCTCCTCTTAAATAAATTATGTCCTCACAATTTAATTGTCATTTACTTTTAGGAATATCTAAAAGTATATAAAATATTTCAATGCCTTGATATATTATATCTAATGAGATATGATCCTCAATATCAAAGGTAATACTAGAAAACACTTATTTTCTCAAACCATTTCAAGGAAATGTGTCTCATAAATAGGTATTAAGGCTCATGTGAAGGATTGGTATTTCTTCTTAGATAATTAATAGTTGTAATTTCACTAATATATGGTTATGGTTAATTTAGAATTTGTTTTTCCATATTTTATAAATTAATATGGAGTCAAAGTGAAGATATCCACTCTATTTTGAAAATGGAGTCACAAAAATTTATAGGAGGATATTATGTTTTTCGCAAAGTTTATTTCCACAAAAATAATAATCATACTACTAAATGATTTCCTTAAAATAAAAATCATTGAGTGTGGTGACTTTATGTTCTCATAAAAACCCCTATATAAAATAGCATTATTGGAACAAAAATTCATCCACTAATTTAGGGTGGAGGGTAAGTGAAACCAAATTACCACTATCCTCTTCAGTGATAGTCATTACATTGGTTATCCCTTTCTCCTTAGCTATAGGAATTTGAGAATTCATACCATCATCTTAAATCTATGTATTTTGGCATTAACTTGGATAATTATATATTTATCTTCACATAAAACATTGAATTGTTAGTGGATCCCTTAGATGGATTCTATCTTATTTATGTATGTTAAATAAACACTTTATTTTCCCTTGACAATTTAATTCTCGGTGTACTTATTTACCAAAATTAAAGCATAATATATTCCCCCTTGAGGTAATTACCTTGGTTATTATTTCCATATTTTTAACATATAAGAAATTTATCATTTTTTCCTTCATGATCTTCGTCATTTAATATTTCATGAGACATTATGTTTCTCCTATTTGGTTTGTTTAGGTCTTTGAGTATGTTTAAATTATTAATCATATTTAATGATAGATGGTTTGAAATAGGCACAAGGTTTCTTATTCCAAAGCACATTCTTATGTGTTGTTCATTGTGGTAATCTTCACTTTGTCCTTCATTCCCATGGTTCCTTTTAGTTCCATCCATTAATAAAACCATAATAGTTAACATCAGTGATGAAATAGTAAAAATATGGGGAAATTGTCATAATAATTAAAGGAATTAAACCTTAAAACATCTTGTTCTTTTACATTATCACATTGGCCTATAGTTCTTTTAGTTCAACCAATATAAATCTTAGTTTCACATAAGTAACTTTAGGTTGGTTTATCTTACACTCCTCAACAAAATTCATTAAATTAACATGGAAATCAATCCTTTATAGTATTCTATAAAAATAATATGATCTACTAAATAATATCCCCTAAGAGTGTAAAAATAGTCATATAGTTATGCCTCTTTGTAGTGTAATTAAGTGATGATTAAGTTAATACCCAACATACCCGTTTTAGGGTTATTATCCCTAGGTATATCTTTTACAGAGCCTGCATCAACTTGTAGTATCTAGAAAAGGATTTATTGGTAGATAAAATCATCTACCCAAAACATTACCAATATTATAGGATATCATCCTATATTTAGACTTATCTCTAGGATTTTTACTATGGTTCTCTAACCCGAATACCAAAGGTAACTAAAATAAACTCAAAAATAACTAAACTAATATATAAAATAAATAAACCATATTCTAATACCAACTATAGTTAACTGTTCTAAACATGACATAAATAATAAAATAATATCATGGTTTAGGTGATATATCTCATAAACAATCACAAAACCCAAAGATCCAAAGGTTTGGTGTCACGGATATTAGATACATAAACATATTATTTTACTGTACTTATGAAAATTTCCCTATAATCATAATCCTCTATAACATTTTAAAGATATATCACATTATATAATCATCTTCATAACCTAGGTATTGGAAATAAAAGGAAGGGGAGATCTCAGACGATCAGTAAGGTTAAAACATATATAAACATGAAGGAAAGTATGAGGAATACATAAATATCATACTAAAATATAAAAATACCTTATATGATAATAAAAAAACGTGTTAGGGTAAAATAATATCCTAAAAAATATCATTATAAAAGCATAAAATATATAACCTAGTTCAAAATATATCTCAATAGTCGTATAACATGAGGGTGTGACATAAAAGTGTGAAATACTTTAAAAATAAAGCATAATAATGATAATATGTTATTTCATGGAAATTAAATGCATCTTTAAATTTTAGTATAACTTGATAAATAACTTGAAAATATGGTAGATCCATAATCATAGGAAAATGTGAGTGAGAAAACCCATTATTTCCATGCCTATGTGAACAAAATCATTTTTTCCACGCTTGAAAATGTGAACAAATCCTTCATGCCAATGCTTATGTGAAAAAACTCATTATTTTCACACCTATATATATCATTATATATGAACTTAAAACAATGAATTTTATAGTTATATGTGACTCCACCAATCATCATCCATACACATGTGTGCCACTTAAAATCAGTCATCAATAGATCTTAAATAACCCACAGAAAAAGAATGGGTTTCTTAAAGTTATAACATAACATGAACTTAATAAATCATAGGATATAAAACTATCATTTTCAAAAGGTATTTATAACATAATAAAATATAAATTATTATAAAACATCACATCATGATAGATAAACCTTATAGGAAAAATGGAAGTGAAAATACATTGAAAACCTTTACTTTTAAAAGAATATTTAATAATAATGACTTGAAAAAAACGTAAAGTTTTCAAAAATGGAAAGTGAAAAATATTTCAAAACTTTTAATTTTAAAATAATATTTACTAATTAATAATTTAAAAATATATAATTTTTTCAAAAGGGGAAGTTAAAATACTTTAAAAACTTTTAATTCTAAGAAAATTAATAAGGAAGACTTAAAAATTCATAAAGTTTTGAAAAAAGGGAAGTGAAAATAATTTGAAAACACTAAATTAATGTAACCTTAAAAAATAAAAAAAAATTATCATAATAAAATTTAGAGTATTTGATAAAAATTTTATTTTGAACATTTTGAAATAACCTTATTAAAAACCCACATCATTAAATGGATGATTAAAACTTTATTTTAAAATGAATAAATGGGCGGAAAAGGATAATTAGAGATAAAATCAATTTATTTTTCAATTATGTAAAGGAAAAAATTGGTGGGAATCAAAAACATGGGTATGGATGGAAAATATATTAAAATAAATGGGAATTATCTTTAACAAAAATTAATATTTACATAACATTAAAATTTTCAAGGAATAATACTTTGGTTATAAACATTAGAAAATAAGGTGTAGATAAATCCTAAAGTCATATAAGTTTATAATTTATCAATCATGAAATATAATAAACAAATAAGAGTGATTATGACCCAAGGAAGAGAATTGAGTCATGAAAACCCCATACGACTTTAGTAATTTTTTGAATTAAAATTTATTAGAATATTGAAAATCATATGGTTATATAAATACCCTAAGTTAAATCATGGATTTTTTTAAAATAAATTCTTCGGTAGTATATACACCTGATTAGCCACTAAATGAGGCTAATATTCATTATTAATATATATAATATTCATGTGATTTATTATTCATAAAAACCATTTTAGTAAATTTTACACTTTGAACATCATTTCACATTATGATTGTAATACCTTCTTAAAATGCACTATTATGTGGTACATTTTTTAACCTCATTTAAAGTACCAAATGATTCATCTGATTTTAAGGAATCTAATTATACATATTTTAATTTGATATTTTGGTAAATTGAACTACACTTAAATATTAACATGTTTGATTTAGGGATCAATGGAGAATTCATGGAAGAAGATGGGGATATTTTGTGATGAAAGGAAACAATTCTAGAGAAGTCAGACTGGACACCATCCCACTTATTAGACTATGGGGCCCAACATACAGTCCCAATGAATCAAAAATTTCGTGGGAATATAGAATCTATTTATAGGAACAAATCACTCTTCAGGATCCAATGCTAATTCGGCCTCCATTGTGTCCATTTAAGTGGCCCAAGTTAGAGATAAAATTCTGGGCCAGATTCTGCGGCCCAGAAAAACAGTCCACTAATATGAACATATCTCCGAATACACAACTCCAAATGGGCCCAAATTTTATAGCCAGTTAGGATACATCTGTATCTCCATTTTATTATGGTATTTCCCATTCCGATTCGGCCATATATAATGACTTACAAGCACATCTGTTCTGTGGAAGCAAGCTGGATGCCACCTTGGGTCAAGGGTATAAAAGTCTCCTCTCCCTTACTTTCCACCACCCTAGGCCTACCATACTCAAGTGGGATCTTTTTTACTGTTGTAGTATCTACCCAAGTCTCCCAAAATTCTTATTTAAGGCACTGGTGGTGAAGGAGTTTTTCATATTTGATGCTTTGTTCAATTGTAATGTTATGTTGCGATTTTGTTGTCTCAAGTTTGTCTTTCACATGTAAGTTGTTCAATTCACTTTAGTTTCTTAATAAAAGTTCTTCTTATCCTCTTATTCTGTTGTTCTACATCTCACTTTGATACCATTTCCTCAAGGTGTGAATTTATTCACACCAAATCTTGTGAAATAATTCACACAACGGTGGAGTGGTCATTTTATTTTTGTTGTTTTCTTTACTTCTCTATTTCCTCCCTCATGAGTCTACTTTCCTATTCCATTGAAACCATGGGATCAATGGAGGGCTAACCCACTTATGGTTTGATCCAAGGAAGTATCAAGGGGCTAGATTTTATGTTATTTATAACCCCATTAATGTATAATCACTTCTTTAACTGAGATTTTTATTTGATGATTTTTAAACTCCATCATCCTTGTTGAATTTAAGGTCACACACTTCAAGTGATAATATGAACCTTTACCTTGAAGTGCTCAATGCATTGATCCTTCAAGTGTATAGGTTATTAGTATTAAAGGTTTTAGCAATTAAACTAGTAAGTGATGATGTCATTTTATCTCCTTAAATGAACTCATCTCAAATATAAGAAATTGAAATCATTGAAAAGGAAATATGTCCAATCCACCCCGAGCGATAACCTAGGATCAACTCACTCTTTTAAATTGAATTAACTTAAGTCACTTAGAGTACACTTAAACCCATATAAAATCAACCCAAGTTTTCCACTTCATAGCCAAAAAAAATCCATAGAATGTATGTGTCTATAGGTTACTTCTTAGGTCTCTGAGGATTCGACAACCCAAGCTAGACTACAAGGACCGTCCTACCTTCTTCTTTTGGGTAAATTTGAGCGAGAATCAAATTTTGGCGCCATTGTTGGGGACCCAAGTAATTCATCTAAACACCCATTCTATTCTCCCCCATTTCTTCTTTTCTCATCCAAATTCTCTTATCTTGTCCCTTTCTCGTTTTTTTTTCTTTTGGCGCATGTCCGCCTACACCCGCAATCAATCGAACCATCTAGTTAGGGTGGATAGTCCTGGGGTTGGTGATTCAAGTACACCAAGGGAACTCTTTCCATTAGATCCTAATCTTCCTAATACTCCAGAGTCCAAAATTGGGCCTATTTCAATGGAAGGTCTTCAAATAAACCAACTCATAAACCCAGGTGGGAACCAAAATGGAAACCCAAATGAGGTAGCCCCAAACTTGGGGAATGCAATTGATCAAACCATGAATGACTACCTCACACCTTCCTGGACCAATGCCCCCTCATGAATTATACATAACTCCCTAGGAGAATCCAACTACATCTTTAAACCCCATGTCCAAAACCATCTTCCCACATTCCATGGAATGGAGTCCGAGAAGCCCTACATTCACATTAAAGAGTTCAATGACATTGTAGAAACTATGTGTCCCCCACATCAACTATAATCAGCTAAGATGAGGCTATTTCCTTTTTCTTTAAATTATTGAGCTAAAAATTGTCTAAAAAATTTGATACCATCATACATAAACTCTTGGTACCAACTACAAAGAGAATTCTACAAAAAATACTTTCCCCACCACAAAACAATTGCACTTAAAAAGAGTATCCAAAACTTTTTTGAAAAAGAGGGAGAGTCATTCTATGAAACATGGGAGAGGTTCAAAGACACTCTAAACATAGTTCCACACCATGGTTTTTCTATACCTTAATAAGTGAGAATTTTCTATGAAGGTTTGGGTCCAAGGAATAAACAATTCATTGACATGATGTGTAATGGAATCTTAAAAAACAAAGCCCCAAATGATGCTTACGAGTATCTAGAAAGCCGTTCTGAACAAAAACAAACATGAGGAACTTCACCTTATTATGAAAATCCACAAAGAACTACTGGAATTCATGCACTTAGATAAGAGTAAAGCCTTAGGGCTAAACTCACAACACTCTCTAGGAAGGTTGAAGATATAGACCTTGGGAAAGTCCATGAAATCCAAACTATTGACCCTGTTTCCACAATTCGTGACAAACATGACCATAATACAGACAACTGCCCTACCATTCCATCCATCAAGGATGTTCTTTTAGGAGGACCCCCAGTGGAAGTAAATTCCTTGAACTTTCAAAAGCCTCAATACCAAAACAACTTCAACCCAAGGTATAATGACCACTCAGGCTTCCACTGGAAAGATAACCAACAACCTAGCCAACCACAGGGAAAAAATCCTTACCCTCATCAGAACTACCAATCCCATAACTAGTTACAAACCCAACCTATCCAATACCAACAGCCACCGGTCCATTTTCAACAAACCATCCCACCTCCAAAATATCCCCCTGGGATAAACCAATCTTCTCAATCACCAACCCAAACTGTTCCACAAATCCTACTAGAACAACTTTGAAAACAAATGGAGAGGATGAACTCAGAAGTCTATTCCCTAAAAATAGAACTTCAAACCATCAAAACTAGAAAGTCACCCATGCCTACTCAGGCGGTGCCATCCTCAACTTCAAGGGGAGAGTCAAGTTGTTCTCAAAAAACTCATGAACAACTAAAGGATGTGACTATTTTAAGAAGTGGGAAATCAATTGAGAAACCTGAAAAACTAATTCAGAACCCATCCGAAGATTCAAACTTAGATGAAAATTAAAATAAACCACAAGAACAAACTGAGGAAACTGATAACATTGTCAAAGAAACAACTCTTCAACAAACAACCACACAACCTGCACCATTTCCTCAATGCATGAGGGAGAAACCCAAGCCTAAACTGAGTGAAACATTGAGGGAAATCTTCTCACAAGTCAAGTTGAACATTCCCCTTCTCGATTCCATCCAAACCATACCTTCCTACTCAAAGTACCTTAAGGACTTGTGAACTTTTAAAAGAAAATTTTCACATAAAAACCAATTCCTTTTGGCTGCTAATGTGAGTACCACCATTCAAGGGACCATTCCTCCTAAGTTGAAAGACCCAGGTTTCCCTTACACCATTGTTGAACTAGGATAAAGAAAAGTTGTCAAGGCCTTGTGTGATATAGGTGCTAGTGTCAATCTCGTCCCCTATGTCATGTACTTCTTGTTAGGCCTAGAAGAACTCCAAACCACATCTGTCACACTTCAACTTGCTGATCATAGCATTAGGGTTACAAAGGGGATTTTAAAGGACGTTCTGGTAAAGGTTGAAAACTTCATCTACCCTACTGACTTCATTGTCCTTGACAACCATCCAAACTTGGGAAATAAGGAACAAACCCCAATCATCCTTGGCCATCCTTTTCTTGCAAAAATCAACTCTGTTATCTGAGTCTGAAATGGGAATATGACCATCACCTTTGGGAACATGAGTCTAGACTTGAACATCTATAAAGCAAACTCACAAATAGGGGATGATGAGTAAATTCATGAAGTAAACATGATAGGAAGCATTGTTAATGAATCCATAGAACATAAAAGAATATTTGCTGAATGTTTAAGTCAGGATGAGATTGATTTCCTTTGTTCACATGAAGAAATTTTATCTCCTTGGCTTGAATCATTTTCAAATTTCTCTTATGTTGAAGTCTTAGGTCTAACAATTAGTGAAACATTTCAAGAAACCAATTTCATGGAGACCAATCAAACTTCCTTCCCTAAATCTGATCAAGCCAATCTAGTAGCTGAAACTTCTACATGTGGGGAATCAATCATATCTGAAACTCTAAAAAAAGAAAATGAACTTGATCTAATGTCCCAATATTCTGCTGAAATTCCGAACCAACCTGATCTTGAATTGAAGGAACTTCCCACTACACTCAAGTATGCTTTCCTAGGGGACAATCAAACACATCCTATTGTCATTTCTTCTTCTCTTGAAGCCAATCATGAGAGGATGCTTCTAGATGTCCTTTGGAAACATAAGAAAGCCATTGGTTGGACCCTATCTGATATTCCTGGGATTATCCCACTTATTGGGACTCATAGGATAGTTCTGGAATCTGATTCAAACCCATGTCATCAACCTCAATGGTGACTCAATCCTAATCTCATGGAGGTAGTAGGGAAATAACTTCTGAAATTGTTAAAAGATGGTATCATATATCCCATAGCTGAGAGTGAATGGGTGAACCCAATCCAAGTGGTTCCAAAAAAGGCTGGAATCACAGTGATAACCAGTGAGGATGGAGAGATTCTTCTAACAAGGGTGAGTAGTGGATGGAGGGTCTGCATTGACTATAGGAAGCTAAACTCATTCACCAAGAAGGACCATTTCCCCTTACCATTCATTGACCAAGTCCTTGAGAGAGTGGTAGGTCATGCCTTCTACTGTTTCTTAGATGGGTACTCAGGGTATAATAAAATTGAGGTCTCCCTAGAGGATCAAGGGAAGACTACATTCACATGTCCATTTGGAACCTTTACCTTCAAACGCATGCCCTTCGGGTTATGCAATGCCCCTGGAACCTTCCAGCAGTGCATGATGGGAATCTTCTCTAACATGGTAGGGGATTTTCTAGCGGTCTTCAGGGATGACTTCTCTGTGTTTGGGGATACATTTGAGGGATGTCTAAGGAATGTATAGAGAGTCTTGTCAAGATGTGAAAAAAATAATCTGGTCCTAAACTGGGAAAAATGCCATTTCATGGTTAAAGAGGGACTAGTTCTAGGCCATTTGGTCTCAGGTAGGGAGATTGAAGTTGATAAAGCCAAGGTTGAAATCATTTGTCACATTCCATCACCCAAAACTATCAAGGAAGTGAGGTCTTTCTTAGGAAATTCTAGTTTCTATAGAAGATTAATCAAGGACTTTAGTTCAATCTCTCATCCCCTTTGTTCTCTACTAGTAAAGGATGCTCCATTTGTTTGGACAGAAAGCTGTGAGGGTTCATTCTCAAACCTCAAATCCTCTCTCACCTCTCCTCCCATTATAAAATCTTCAAATTAGAACCTTCCTTTTGAACTTATGCGCGATGCCAGTGACTTTGCTGTTGGAGTAGTGTTAGGACAACATTGTGATAAAACTCCTTATGTCATTGCTTATGCAAGAAAATCCTTAAATGATGCCCAAATCAACTACACCACTACTGAAAAGGAGTTACTTTCTATTGTTTTTTCCTTAGAAAAGTCTAGGTCCTACCTCTTAGGATCCCCCATCACTGTGTTCACTGACCATTCTGCACTAAAGTAACTCTTCCAAAAACAAGATGCGAAGTCTAGACTGATTAGGTGGGTCCTTCTCTTACAAGAATTTTACCTCACAATCAAGGATAAAAATGGTGTTGAAAATGTTGTAGTTGATCACCTCTCTAGGATGGAATTAAAAGACAACTCAAATCACCTTTCGGTGTCTGATTCATTTCCTAATGAACTCCTATACTCTGTGAGTGAATGCCCTTGGTATGCTGACATAGCCAATTTTTTAGTTACAGGAGTCATTCCAAAATTCTTAGGGACTCAAGCTCGAAGGAAATTCCTTTCTGATGTTAGACACTATGTGTTTGATGATCCATACCTCTATAAGTTCTACCCTAACCAAGTCATTAGGAGGTGTGTTCCAGAATCTAAACAAGAGTCCATCCTTAAATTCTGTCATAGTGAGGCATGTGGAGGTCACTTTTCCTCTAAGAAAACATCTTCTAAGATTCTTCAATGTGGTCTCTTTTGGACCACCCTCTCAAGGTACTCCTACACATTTTTTCAAAGCTATCCTAGGTGTCAAAAAGTAGGGTCCATCAAAAAAAGGAATCAAATGCCACTCACTCCCATATTAGTGGTTGAAATCTTTGACTATTGGGGAATTGATTTCATGGGTCCTTTCCCAAACTCTAGGGGATATCTTTGCATTCTCTTAGCCATCGATTATGTATCTAAATGGGTTGAGTTCATTCCAACAAAATCCAATGATCATCAAACTGTGATTATATTTCTCAAGGAAAACATCTTCTCTAGATTTGGAATTCCTTAGGCTATCATTTGTGATCGTGGAACTCATTTTTTTAATCATCCCTTCTCATCACTCATGGAAAAATATGGAATTTCTCACAAAGTGTCCACTGCTTACCACCCACTGACCAATGGTCAAGATGAGTTATCCAATCATGAAATCAAACAAATTCTTGAGAAAAATGGCAATCCTTATAGGAAAGATTGGTCCGAGAAACTCTTGGATGCTCTTTGGGAATATCATACAGCATAAAAAACCATCTTGGAATGTCACTATATAGGTTGGTTTATGGAAAATCATGCCGTTTACCTATTGAAATTGAGCATAAGGCCTTTTGGAAAATTAAGAAAATGGATTATGACCTCTCATTGGTCGGAACAAAAAGGAAATTAGATCTCAATGAACTGGAGGAACTAAGTATGGAGGCTTATGAAAATTCAAGGATCAATAAAGCTAGAGTTCAAGCCTACCAATCTAGGAATATCAAGGTCAAACATTTTGAACCGGGAAAACTTGTGCTCTTGTATAGTTCAAAACTTCATTTACACCTGGGAAAGTTAAGGTCTAGATGGTCAGGACCTTTCATAGTGCATCATGTGTACCCCCATGGGGCAGTAGAGATTCAAGATCCCACAAGTGGATACATTTTCAAGTTCAATGGTCAAAGGTTAAAACCATTCATTGAATCATTCAATAAACAGGAAATAGAGGTTGAGTTAACTGAGACAACCTATGAACCAGGAAAAAATTGATAGATTTAGGATCCATGTCGGGATAACGATGTTAAACAAAGTGTTTCATGGGATACAACCCATGGTTTTCAAGTTTCCAATCATTTTTTTATTTTAATCAATGTTATATTTTAAATAGGACTAATTAATCATTTTGATATTTAATATAAAAAAATTAGACTATTGACATGTTCTTCTTTTATGAGTATGGATGGGTATGAAAGGGGGGCATCATATTCATCCATGTCACACGGTGTGATCCCTGAGTAATACCTTACCCGGAAATTTAAAAAAAGACAATGTATCATTAGTTTTATTTAAAAAAATAGGGAAAACCCTAAAAATGACGATACTTGGAATTCAATAAGTCATTGTGTTGTTTTTTTTGCCTGGTTTGTTCTTCTTTGTATGGTTCAAGGACTATTTTGGGTGATACATGTTCAATCAAGGAGGTTCCTACATCCCCTAAGAGATCAAAGGACTAATTTGGAGTAGTAAGAATTTCAACTTCAACCACCAGGTGACTTCATTCCATGATCCTCATTTTCAATTTCCATTTTGAACTTTCATTATCTACCTCTACCCCCTTCTAAATTTTATTTTTTAAAAACACTGGGGACAGTGTTATTTTAAGTTGGGGGGGAGATAAAATAAAAAATTCTTTTATGTCAAAAAAATTGAATGATTTGAAAAAAAAAGTGTAAATGGAAGGAAAAATTCCTTTAACTTTGAACATGGTAATACACATTGCACACTTTGAAACTGAATATTAAATAATTTATCATGCCCTGATTCTGATTTTAATCCTTGTATAATTTCATGAGCATTGATTTTGGAAAGTGTGGTTGTCCAATGTGATATTTCATCATTTATATTTTCATCCAAATAAAAAAAAGATCATAATGCTTGTCCTTTGGATAGTGGGGTATTAGTTTGAGTTGATGGGGTCCCCCAAATAAATAGCATAGGTTTGGTGATCATTTTATTTTTAGTATTATTATTCAATAAAAAATAATAAAAATAATAAATTTGCACGTAGAGAAATGAAATGACCTAATGCGTGGCTTTCGGCACTTGGGGATCGTGACTCCATAGGTGTCTGGCCCAGAGTAAGTAATTTTATCTCTATTTTTGGTAATTTGAATTTGTTTTTGACTGAGTTAACTTGAGATGATACCCAAGTATATGGGATTAACTTGGTTCCCTAAGGTCTTCAAGCCTGGGAGTCATCGGCAAAGTCTCGCTACAGGGGTTGACTCTTTTGAGTGCAATTTCAATTACCATGGAAAAATTGAAATAAAAAAAAATATATATATATATATATATAATACAAAAAAAATTGAATACTCATATTAATATTGAAATTTGATTCCACCTAGAGCTTTTGTAATTTCCCCCTTGAATAAAGATGAACCCCCATGTCTATTGTGATGCACAACACATCCTCATACTTAATTGATATTGGATGAAATATGGAAATGAATTTGAACAAAGGAATGGGCTTGGGATTGGGATATGCTTATGAAACAATCTTGTATTAAAATATTTTTATGGGTTTCATGATTTTTTGGTATAAGGGTTTTGGTGATCATTGTGTATTAAGATGTTTTTGGAAAAGGGAATTCGAATTTCATATTGTTGAGATATATTTTTCTCGGGAATAGAGAAACTCAAGTTGGGGGGTGTGATTAGACACTAAATGCGGCTAATATTCATTGTTAATATATATAATATTCATGTGATTTATTATTAATAAACACAATTTTAGTTCATTTTACACTTTGAACATCATTTCACATTATGATTATAATACCTTCTTAAAATGCACTATTATGTGGTACATTTTTTAACATCATTTAAAGTACCCAATGATTCATCCGATTTTAAGGAATATAATTATAAATATTTTAATTCGATATTTTGGGAAATTTATCTACATTTAAATATGAACATGTTTGATTCAGGTATCAATGGAGAATTCATGGAAGAATATGGAGATATTTTGTGATGAAAGGAAACAATTCGGGAGTAGTCATATTGGACACCAGCCCACTGATGAGACTGTGGGTCCCAACATAGAGGCCCAATGAATCCCAAATTTCGTTGGATTCTATAAGAGATGTAGAGTAACAAATAACTCTTCATGATCCAATGCTAATTAGGCCTCCATGGTGTCCATTTAGGCAGCCCAAGTTAGAGATAAAATTCGGGGCCAGATTCTGCGGCCCAGAAAAACAGTCCACCAATCTAATCATATCTCCGAATAAACAACTCCAAATGGGCCCAAATTTTACATAAGGTTATGATAAATCCGAGGATCCGTTTTATTCTTCTATGGAACACACTGATTCGGCCATCTAGAAGGACTTACTAGTGTGTCTGTTCGGTGTAAACAAGTTGGCTGCCACCTCGGGTCAAGGGTGGAAAAGTCTCCTCTCCCTTACTTTCCACCACCCTAGGTCTACCATACTCAAGTGGGATCTTTTGTACTGTTGGAGGCTCGACCCAAGGCTCCCAAAATGACTATTTAAGGTAGTGGTGGTGAATTATTGTTTCATCTTTGATTCTTTGTTCAATTGTAATGTTATGCTGCGATTTTGTTGTCTCAAGTTTGTCTTTCACATATAAGTTGTTCAATTCACTTTAGTTTCTTAATAAAATTTATTCTTATCCTCTTATTCTATTGTTCTACATCTCAATTTGATACCATTTCCTCAAGGTTTGAATTTATTCACACCAAATCTTGTGAAATTATTCACACAATGGTGGAGTGATCATTTTATTTTTTTTTGTTTTCTTTACTTCTCCATTTCCTCCCTCATGAGTCTACTTTCCACTTCTATTGAAACCATGGGATCAATGGAGGTCTTACCAACTTATGGGTTGATCCAAGTGAGTATAAAGGGGCTGAATTGGATGTTATTTATCACCCCATTAATGTATAATCACTTCTTTAACTAAGATTTTTATTTGATGATTTTTAAACTCCATCATCTTTGTTGAATTTAAGGCCACACACTTCAAGTGCTAATACGAACCTTTACCTTGAAGTGATCAAAACATTGATCCTTCAGGTGTATAGGTGATTAGTATTAAAGGGTGTAGGCAATAAACTAGTAAGTGATGATGTTATTTAATCTCCTTAAATGAACTCATCTCAAATATAAGAAATTGAAATCATTGAAAAGGAAATACATCCAATCCACCCCGAGCGATAACCTAAGATCAACTCACTCTTTTAAATTGAATTCACTTAAGTCTCTTAGAGTTCACTTAAAACCATATAAAATCAACCCAATTTGGCCACTTCATATCCAAAAACAATCCATATAATTTACATGTCTATAGGTTACTTCTTAGGTCTCTGAGGATTCGACAACCCAAGCTAGACTACAAGGACCGTCCTACCTTCTTCTTTTGGGTAAATTTGAGCGAGAATCAAATTTTGGCACCATTTACAGGGACCCAAGTAAGTCATATAAACACCCATTCTATTCTCCCCCATTTCTTCTTTTCTCATCCAAATTCTCTTATCTTTTCCCTTTCTCGTTTTTTTTCTTTTGGCGCATGTCCACCTACACCCGTGATCAATCAAACCGACTAGTTTGGGTGGACAGTCCTGGGGTTGGGGAGTCAAGTAAACCAAGGGAACTCTTTCCATTAGATCTTAATCTTCCTAATACTCTAGAGTATAAAATTGATCCTATTTCAATGGAAGGTATTCAAATAAACCAACTCATAAACCCAGGTGGGAACCAAAATGGAAACCCAAATGAGGCAGCCCCAAACTTGGGGAATGCAATTGATCAAACCATGAATTACTACCTCACACCTTCCTGGACCAATGCCCCCTCATGTATTAGACATAACTCCCTAGTAGATTCCAACTAAATCTTTAAACCCCATGTCCTAAACCATATTCCCACATTCCATGGAATGGAGTCTGAGATGCCCTACCTTTACATTAAGGAGTTCAATGACATTGTAGAAACTATGTGTCCCCCACATCAACTAGAATCAGCTAAGATGAGGCTCTTTCCTTTTTCCTTAAAGGACCAAGCTAAAAATTGGCTAAACAATTTGAGATCATCATCCATAAACTCTTGGTACCAACTACAAAGAGAATTCTACAAAAAATACTTTCCCCACCACAAAACAATTGCACTTAAAAAGAGTATCCAAAACTTTTTTGAAAAAGAGGGAGAGTCATTCTATGAAACATGGGAGAGGTTCAAAGACACTCTAAACATGGTTCCACACCATGGTTTTTTTATACCTGAACAAGTTATAATTTTCTATGAAGGGTTGGGTCCAGGGAATAAACAATTCATTGACATGATGTGTAATGGAACCTTTAAAAACAAAGCCCCAAATTATGCTTATGAGTATCTAGAAAGCCTTTCTGAAAAAAACCAAACATGGGGAACTTCACCTTATTCTGAAAAGCCACAAAGAACTACTGGAATTCATACACTTAGAGAAGATGAAAGCCTTAGGGCTAAACTCGCAGCACTCTCTAGGAAGTTTGAAGTGATAGACCTTAAAAAAGTCCATGAAATCCAAACTGTTGACCCTGTTTGCACAATTTGTGACAAACATGACCATAAGACAGACAACTACCCAACCATTCCATTCATCAAGGATGTTATTTTAGGAGGACCCCTAGTGGAAGTAAATGCCTTGAAATTTCAAAAGCCTCAATACCAAAACAACTTCAACCCAAGGTATAATGACCACCCAGGCTTCCACTGGAAAGATAACCAACAACCTATCCAACCACAGGGACAAAATCCTTACCCCCCATCAGAACTATCAATCCCATAACCAGTTCCAAACCCAACCTATCCAATAACAAAAGCCACCGGTCCATTTTCAACAAACCATCCCACCTCCAAAATATCCCCCTGGGATAAACCAATCTTATTAACCACCAACTCAAAATATTCCAAAAATCCTACTAGAACAACTGTGAAAACAAATGGAGAGGATGAACTCAGAAGTCTCTTCCCTAAAACTAGAACTTCAAACCATCAAAACTGGAAAGGCACCCATTCCTACTCAGGCAGTGCCATCCTCAACTTCAAGGGGAGAGTCAAGTTGTGCTCAAACAACTCATGAACAACTAAAGGATGTGACTATTTTAAGAAGTGGGAAATCAATTGAGAAACCAGAAAAAACTAATTCAGAACCCATCCGAAGATTCAAACTTAGATGAAAATTCAAATGAACCACAAGATCAAACTGAGGAAACTGATAACATTTTCAAAGAAACAACTCTTCAACAAACAACCCCACAACTTGCACCATTTCCTCAACGCATGAGGGGGAAACCCAAGCCTGAACTGAGTGAAACATTGAGGGAAATCTTCTCACAAGTCAAGTTGAACGTTCCCCTTCTCAATGCCAACCAAACTATACCTTCCTACTCAAAGTACCTTAAGGACTTGTGCACTTTTAAAATAAAATTTTCACATAAAAACCAAGTCCTTTTGGCTGCTAATGTGAGTACCACCATTCAAGGTACCATTCCTCCTAAGTTGAAAGACCCAGCTTGCCCTTACATCAATGTTGAACTAGGAGAAAGCAAAGTTTTCAAGGCCTTCTGTGATCTAGGTGATAGTGTCAATATCATCCCCTATGTCGTGTACTGCTAGTTAGTCCTAGAAGAACTCCAACCCACATATGTCACACTTCAACTTGTTGATCATAACATTAGGGTTCCAAAGGGGATTTTAAAGGATGTTCTAGTAAAGCTTGAAAACTTCATCTACCCTGCTGAATTCATTGTCCTTGACAACCATCCAAACTTAGTAAATAAGGAACAAACCCCAATCATCCTTGGTCGTCCTTTTCTTGCAACAATCAACTCTGTTATCTGAGTCCAAAATGGTAACATGACCATCACCTTTGGGAACATGAGTCTAGACTTGAACATCTATAATGAAAGCTCACAAATAGTGGATGACGAGGAAATTCATGAAGTAAACATGATATGAAGCATTGATAATGAATCCATAAAACATCAAGGAATATTTTCTAAATTTTTAAGTTAGGATGAGATTGAGTTCCTTTGTTCACATAAAGGAAGTTTATCTCCTTGGCTTGAATCATTTTCAAATTTCTCTTATGATGAAGTCTTAGGTCCAACAATCAGAGAAACCTTTTATAAAACCAATTTCATGGAGACCAATCAAACTTCCTTCCCTAAATCTGATCAAGCAAATCTAGTAGCTGAAACTTCTACATGTGGGGAATCAATCCTATCTAAAACTCTAAAAAAAGAAATTGAACTTGATCCAATGTCCCAATCTTCTACTGAAATTCTGAACCAACCTGATCTTGAATTGAAGGAACTTCCCACTACACTCAAGTATGCTTTCCTAGGGGACAATAAAACACATCCTATTGTCATTTATTCTTCTCTTGAAGCCAATCATGAGAGGTGCTTCTAGATTTCCTTAGGAAACATAAGAAAACCATTGGTTGGACCCTGTTTGATATTCCTGGGATTAGCCCACTTATCGGGACTCATAGGATTGTTCTGGAATCGGATTCAAATCCATGTCTTCAACCTCAATGGCGACTCAATCCTAATCTCATGGAGTTAGTAGGGAAAGAACTTATGAAATTATTAAAATCTGGTATCATATATCCCATAACTGAGAGTGAATGTGTGAGCCCAATCCAAGTGGTTCCGAAAAAGGCTAGAATCACAGTGATAACCAATGAGGATGGAGAGATTCTTCCAATAAGGTTGAGTAGTGGATGGAGGGTCTGCATTGACTATAGGAAGCTAAAATCAATCACCAAGAATGACTATTTCCCCTTACCATTCATTGACCAAGTCCTTGAGAGAGTGGCAGGTCATGCCTTATACTGTTTCTTAGATGGGTACTCAGGGTATAATAAAATTGAGGTCTCCTTAGAGGATCAAGGGAAGACTACATTCACATGTCCATTCTGAACCTTTACCTTCAAACGCATGCCCTTCGGGTTAAGCAATGCCCCTGGAACCTTCCTGCAGTGCATGATGGGAATGTTCTCTAACATGGTAGGGGATTTTCTAGAGGTCTTCATGGATGACTTCTCTATGTTTGGGGATACATTTGAGGGATGTCTGAGGAATGTAGATTGAGTCTTGTCAAGATGTGAAAAAACTAATCTGGTCCTAAACTGGGAAAAATGTCATTTCATGGTTAAAGAGGGACTAGTTCTAGGCCATTTGGTCTCAGGTAGGGGGATTGAAGTTGATAAATCCGAGGTTGATATCATTTGTAACCTTCAATCACCCAAAACTATCAAGTAAGTGAGGTCTTTCTTAGGAACTACTAGTTTCTATAGAAGATTAATCAAGGATTTTAGTTCAATCTCTCATCCCCTTTGTTCTCTACTAGTAAAGGATGCTCCATTTTTTTGGACAGAAAGCTGTGAGGGTTCATTCTCAAACCTCAAATCCTCTCTCACCCCTCCTCCCATTATAAAATCTCCAAATTAGAACCTTCCTTTTGAACTTACGTGTGATGCCAGTGACTTTGCTGTTGGAGCTGTGTTAGGACAATGTTGTGATAAAACTCCTTATGTCATTTCTTATGCAAGAAAATCCTTAAATGATGCCCAAATAAACTACACCACTACTGAAAAGGAGTTACTTTCTATTGTGTTTTCCTTAGAAAAGTCTAGGTCCTACCTCCTAGGATCCCCCATCACTGTGTTCACTGACCATTCTGCACTAAAGTACCTCTTCCAAAAACAAGACGCGAAGTCTAGAATGATTAGGTGGGTCCTTCTCTTACAAGAATTTGACCTCACAATCAAGGATAAAAAGGGCATTGAAAATGTTGTAGTTGATCACCTATCTAGGATGGAATTCAAAGACAAATAAAATCACCTTTGTGTGTCTGATTCATTTCCTGATGAACTCCTATACTCTGTGAGTGAATGCCCTTGGTTTGCTGACATAGCCAATTTTTTAGTTACATGAGTCATTCCAAAATTCTTAGGGACTCAAGCTTGAAGGAAATTCCTTTCTAATGTTAGACACTATGTGTTTGATGATCCATACCTCTATAAGTTCTACCCTAACCAAGTCATTAGGAGGTGTGTTCCAGAATCTGAACAAGAGTCCATCCTTAAATTCTGTCATAGTGAGGCATGTGGAGGTCACTTTTCCTCTAATAAAACATCTGCTAAGATTCTTCAATGTGGTCTCTTCTGGCCCACCCTCTCAAGGTACTCCTACACATTTTTTCAAATCTATCCTAGGTGTCAACAAGTAGGATCCATCACAAAATGGAATCAAATGCCACTCACTCCCATCTTAGTGGTTGAAATCTTTGACTGTTGGGGAATTGATTTCATGGGTCCCTTCCCAAACTCTAGGGGATATCTTTGCATTCTCTTAGCCATCGATTATGTCTCTAAATGGGTTGAGGCCATTCCTACAAAATCCAATGATCATCAAACTGTGATTAAATTTCTCAAGGAAAACATCTTCTCTAGATTTGGAATTCCTAGGGCTATCATTAGTGATCATGGAACTCATTTTTGCAGTCGTCCATTCTCATCACTCATGGAAAAATATGGAATTTCTCACAAAGTTTCCACTGCTTACCACCTACAGACCAATGGTCAAGCTGAGTTAGCCAATCGTGAAATCAAACAAATTATTGAGAAAACTGTCAATCCTTCTAGGAAAGATTGGTCCAAGAAACTCTTGGATGCTCTTTGGTCATATCTTACAGCATACGAACCCATCCTAGGAATGTCACTATAAAGGTTGGTTTATGTAAAAGCATTCCATTTACCTGTTGAAATTGAGCATAAGGCCTTTTGGGCAATTAAGAAAATGGATTATGAACTCTCATTGGCCAGAACAAAAAGGAAATTAGATCTCAATGAACTGTAGAAACTAAGGATGGAGGCTTATGAAAATTTAAGGATCAATAAAGCTAGAGTTCAATCCTACCAATCTTGCAATATCAAGGTCAAACATTTTTAATCGGGAAAACCTGTGATATTTTATAGTTCAAAACTTCATTTACACCCGGGAAATTTAAGGTCTAGATGGTCAGGACCTTTCATAGTGCATCATGTGTACCCTCTATGGGGCAGTAGAGATTCGAGATCCCACAAGTGGTTACGTTTTCAAGGTCAATGGTTAAAGGTTAAAACCATTTATTGAATCATTCAATAAACAGTAAATAGAGGTTGAGTTAACTGAGCCAACCTATGAACCAGGAAAAAATTGATAGATTTAGGATCCATGCCGGGATAACGACGTTAAACAAAGTGTTTCATGGGAGGCAACCCATAGTTTTCAAGTTTCTAATCATTTTTTTGTTTTAATCGACATTATATTTTAAATAGGATTAATTAATCATTTATATATTTAATAAAAAAATTAGTCTATTGACATGTTCTTCTTTTATGAGTATAGATAGGTACGAAAGTGGAGCATCGTATTCATCCAGGTCATGCGGTGTGATCCCTGAGTAATACAGTACCCATAAATTTAAAAGAAGACAATGTATCATTAGTTTGATTTTAAAAAAACAAGGAAAACCATAAAAATGACGATACTTGGAATTCAATAAGTCATTGTGTTGTTTGTTTTGTATGGTTTGTTCTTCTTTGTATGGTTTAGGGAATATTTTGGGTGGTACATGTTCAATCAAGGAGGTTCCTACATCCCCTAAGAGATCAAAGGACTAATTTGGAGCAGCAAGAATTTCAACTTCAACCACCAGGTGACTTCATTCCATGATCCTCATTTCCAATTTCCTTTTTGAACTTTCATTATCTACCTCTACCCCCCTCTAAATTTTCATTTTTTAAAACATTGGGGACAGTGTTATTTTATGTTGGGGGGGAGATAAAATAAAAAATGCTTTTGTGTCAAAAAAATGAATGATTTGAAAAAAAAAGGTAAATGGAAGGAAAAATTCCTTTAACTTTGAACATGGTAATACACATTGTGCACTTTGAAACTGAATATCAAATAATTTAGCATGCCCTGATTCTGATTTTAATCCTTGTATAATTTTATCAGCATATATTTGGGAAAGTGTGGCTATCCAATGTGATATTTCATCGTTTATATTTTCATCCAAATAAAAAAAAGATCACAATGCTCGTCCTTTGGATAGTGGGGTATTATTTTGAGTTCATGGGGTCCCCTAAATAAATAGCATAGGTTTGGTGATCATTTTAGTTTTAGTATGATTATTCAATAAAAATAATAATAAATTTGTGCGTAGAGCAATGAAATGACCTAATGTGTGGCTTTCGGCACTTGGGGATCGTGACTCCATAGTTATCTGGCCCAAAGTTAGTAATTTTATCTCTATTTTTGGTAATTTGAATTTTTTTTTGACTGAGTTAACTTGAGATGATGCCCGAGTATGTGGGATTCACTTGGTTCCCTAATGTCTTTGAGCCTGGGAGTCATCGGAAAAGTCTCGCTATAGTGTTTGACTCTTTTGAGTGCAATTTCAATTACGATGGAAAAATTGCTAAAACAAAAAACAAAAAAAAACAAAATATATATATATATAATACAAAAAAATTGAATACTAATCTTAATATTGAAATGTGATTCCACCTAGAGCTTCCATAATTTCCCCCTTGAATAAAGATGAACCCCCATGTCTATTGTGATGCACAACACATCCTCATACTTAATTGATATTGGATGAAATATGGGAATGAATTTGAACAAAGGAATGGGCTTGGATTGGGATATGCTTATGAAACAATATTGTATTAAAATATTTTTATGGGTTTCATTATTGTTTGGTATAAGGTTTTTTGTGATCATTGTGTATTAAAATGTTTTTGGAAAAGGGAATTAGAATTTCATATTGTTGAGATATATTTTGCTCGGGACTAGCAAAACTCATGTTGGGGGTGTGATTAGCCACTAAATGAGGCTAATATTCATTGTTAATATATATAATATTCATGTTCTTTATTATTCATAAACACCATTTTAGTGAATTTTACACTTTGAACATCATTTCACATTATGATTGTAATACCTTCTTAAAATGCACTATTATGTGGTACATTTTTTAACATCATTTAAAGTACCCAATGATTCATCTGATTTTAAGGAATCTAATTATACATATTTTAATTTGATATTTTGGGAAATTTATCTACACTTAAATATGAACATATTTGATTCAGGGATCAATGGAGAATTCATGGAAGGAGATGGGGATATTTTGTGATGAAACGAAACAATTCTGGAGAAGTCAGATTGGACAGCAGACTACTGATGAGATTGTGGGTCCCAACATACAGACCCAATGAATCCCAACTTTCTTGTGATTCTAGAAGAAATGTAGAGTAACAAATAACTCTTTAGGATCCAATGCTAGTTCATCATACATGGTGTCCATTTAGTCGGCCCAAGTTAGAAATAAAATTATGGGCCAGATTCTGCGGCCCAGAAACACAGTCCACTAATCTAATCATATCTTCGAATAAACAACTCTAAATGGGCCAAAATTTTATAGGAGGTTATGATACATACAGGGCTACATTTTATTCTTCTATATCCTACTCTGATTCGGCCATCTAGAAGGACTTACAAGCGCGTCTGTTCGGTGTAAGCAAGACGGCTGCCACCTCGGGTCAAGGGTGGAAAAGTCTCCTCTCCCTTACTTTCTACCACCCTAGGCCTACCATACTCAAGTGGGATCTTTTGTACTATTTTAGGCTTGACCCAAGGCTCCCAAAATTCCTATTTAAGGTAGTGGTGGTGAAGGAGTTTTCATCTTTGATGCTTTGTTCAATTGTAATGTTATGCTGTGATTTTGTTGTCTCAAGTTTGTCTTTCACATGTAAGTTATTCAATTCACTTCAGTTTCTTAATAAAAGTTCTTATTATCATCTTATTATATTGTTCTACATCTCACTTTGATACCATTTCCTCATGGTGTGAATTTATTCACACCAAATCTTGTGAAATTATTCACACAATGGTGGAGTGATCATTTTATTTTTGTTGTTTTCTTTACTTCTCCATTTCCTCCCTCATGAGTCTACTTTCCGCTTCCATTGAAACCATGGGATAAATGGATGGCTAACCCACTTATGGGTTGATCCAAGGGAGTATAAAGGGGTTGTATTGGATGTTATTTATCACCCCATTAATGTATAATCACTTCTTTAACTGATATTTTTATTTGATGATTTTTAAACTCCATTATCCTTGTTGAATTTAAGGCCACACACCTCAAGTGCTAATACGAACCTTTACCTTAAAGTGCTAAAAACATTTATCCTTAAAGTTTATAGGTGATTAGTATTAAAGGGTGTAGGAATTAAACTAGTAAGTGATGATGTTGTTTTATCTCCTTAAATGAACCCATCTCAAATATAAGAAATTGAAATCATTGAAAAGGAAATACGTCCAATCCACCTCGAGTGATAACCTAGGATCAACTCACTCTTTTAAATTGAATTTACTTATGTCTATTAGAGTTCACTTAAACCCATATAAAATCAACCCAGGTTGGCCACTTCATAGCCAAAAACAATCCATAGAATTTACGTGTCTATAGGTTACTTCTTAGGTCTCTGAGGATTCGACAACCCAAGATATACTACAAGGACCATCCTACCTTCTTCTTTTGGGTAAATTTGAGCGAGAATCAACACCATATAAATAAAAAATTGGTGCATAACATTAAAACTTGTCTCATCGAAGAGAAGTTGAGACAAAAAAACCCATAGATTGTTTCCCTTATTAGTTGATTACACTCTTAGTTAATATAAAAAATTTAACTACCTTAATAATATATTTCATAACCTTATTCATATATGTTGCCATTTATATCCCTCATTTATAATTATTTATTATGGGTATATTGGTTAGTTATAACATTTTTCAACCATCGGGTGTTAATAACTTTAACCATTTGTGTATGTTCTATAATGTTGATATCATTACCCATTATTTGATACCAATTTAACAATTAATATCTATTTAAAAACAATATAATATTTAACTTACAGTGATTTAAAAATCTCTTATATCATTACATAATTTTTTTATTTACGTTGTGTGAAAATGGAATCGATGTTGTCTTTTTTCGGTGATTTTAGAAAACAAAAAAGATACTTTAAAAATAAGTTTAATGCTTAATATGATATTTTCAAAAACCATATAAAAATCATTATTATATTATTATATTATAATATTATTATTATTCATGTTCCCATAGTCATACATAATATAGTTTTATAGCATCGCTCATATAGGTGGTTAAACCAACTCAAACTTGAACATGCTTTAACTCAATTGGTGAGTATAGTTAAGGAGGTGTTTCTTTAAAAATAATATCATTATAAAAGTAGAATAATGATATTATTTTTATTTTTTATTATGTTGAACTATATTTTAATATTTTTATAAAAATAATGAAAAACTAGAAGAAAAACAAAAAAATGACTCTTTATGGAGGTGGTAGTCCACACACATGCACGATTGACGTTACTTTGTTTTTATAAGTTGATGGAAATGAAAATATTATGGTTATAACATCAATATTAAAAAATATTAGTATAATAATGATACTGAATTCCTCATATTATTTTGGTGGGAAGATATTTGTAAGATTAAGTTTAAGAAGAAAATCTTAAGAAGGAGATAATACTTACGTTGGAGACTTGATCGTTTTCAGGATGTCCTCTTAAAATTGAAGGGATTAGGATAACTATGAGTGGCCAGGATATTATATTAATGGTATATGGTTATAGTTAGAGTAAAATTTTAGAGTTAAAATTATTACTTCTAAGGATAGGTTAGTCTTGAAGTGGTAGAAGTGTTGCCTTTTTATAAGTGAATAGAATGATAGTTTTAGAAATAACTGTTATGTTTTAGTAATTTAATTTAACTATTAATAGTTCAAGGGATTAAAAAGGTGAAAAATGAGGAAATGGGGTGATTTTTGGGTGATCCAAACCTCAAAATATATATATAGAAACATTTTTTAACATTTTTTTCTTGTCCCTTTAGTAAAATATTTTTTAACATTTTTACTTTTTAACAGGGTTACTAATTTTTAACCTTAGTAATTGATTTTAATGACCACAATTAAAAATAACCTGATTACCAAATTTGAACCATATAATTTAAAATTTTAAAACAATTTTATCAAATAAAATTTATGCCAGTGTGAAAAGTTAATTTTAAAATAAAATCTCTTAAATGTGAAAAAGGTTTTTTGAAAAATAACGTTATTAAGATTTTAAATTCATATATATGATAAAATTATCATGGTTGTTGATTTTAAAGTTATAAATTGATTTATTATAAATTAATTAAAATATTTTATTATTACATGAAAATCAAAAACTTAACCTCATCTTGAAAATAATTTATTTAATTTGAATACCCAAAATAGTTTTTATATTGAAATAACAATTTGCTTTGGTTCTAAAAACGTTTGGCATAGGTTTTATATGTGAAAATAATAATTAAAAATGCATAATTTTATTCCAAGATTTAATATTTTATTATATTAATGGTTTTTAAATTTTCTAGGTTATTCTTACATAGTCATAAAATCATAGAAATTATAATTCTCATAAATCCTTCATTTTTCAGCTAAAAATCAACCTTTTTAGAAAATGCTCAAAAATTCATAATATGTAAATTTTGATATTTTTAATTCAAAAATGACTTTTATTTAACTAATTAAAATTTTAAAATTGAAAAATTTATCTTTTAACAGAAAATTAAAAATATAAATAAAACTGCTTTTTTTCAAATACCCTTTTCAACATTAACTCATATTAAATATTTATCTTCTAAAGGTAAGTATTTTTAATTGATTAAAAATTAAAGGAGTGCTAATATATATATATGTATGTATTTTTACATCATATTATATTAATTATTTAAAGTATTTCAATTTAATTTATTCGATATAAATTCGTTGATATTAATAAAACAATAATTTTAAAATAATTGTTTCGCCAATATCATGGTAATTAGCATCAATCCTAATAATCTAAATTTTATATGAAAAAATTTAATTTTCCATATTGAATAATATTATATAATTATCTAAAATATAATTACAATTTTTTCAAATTCATTTTCTATATGTAAGAAAATTAATCTTAACTTTAGCGCATTTAATACCGAAAAACCTATTTTTAAGAAAAGTGTATTTTTAAGCATAAATTTTATGTATATGAAAATATTATCAATGTTATTGATTATATTGATATTAATAATAATATAATTGTTTAAAAAAGAGTTATTTGACATTAAAAAACTCAATACCTGATTTCACCACGCATACATTTAATTAAACATATGAAAAATATTTTTCATAAAATTTTACTTGATTTTATAAAGTAATAACTATTAATGGTTTACCATATTAGTGGTTATTATATCTTTATTAATAATACATTCCTAATATGTTGTAGTTTTTTATGTTAGGTGTAGTGTGTGATAGAAGTTATAGAATATAGTATGTATTTTAAAGAATCTAAAATATCAGGTCATTACATATTCCTTGAGTATAGTAGGAGGATATCAAGAGGATCCAATTGAAAAACATTAGATTATTATTAATACTATCCTTAAGTATCTAAGTAATACTAAGGATATGTTCTTAGTATTTGGAGGAGATGAGGATCTGGTCATCCAACGATATACTAATTGTAGTTTTCAAATAGATCCAAATGATCTGAAATCAAAATCAAGATATGACTTTGGTCTCAATAGAGGAGTTGTAAGCTGAAAGAGTTAAAATAGTCTAGTTTTGTAAATTCTATAGTGTAATCCAAGTATATTTCATCTCTTAATTAATTTAAAGAATAATTGGGGATATGTAACTTCATTCAAGAGCTTTTTGTGGTCCACGGTAATAAAGACATTATCACATTGTATTGTGACAATATTGTTGTGGTGGCTCCTGCAAAGGTGCCAAGGTCACATTAAAGGATGAAGAAAATACTCATGAAGTATTACTACTTTATAAATTTTTCTCAAAGGGGTGAGGTCCCAGTGAGAAGAGTTTATATGGAGGAGAACATGGAAGACCCTTTGACTAAAGGCCCATCTCAATATAAGATTGAATATTATGTGAGAGCTAGAAGATTACAATTTTCTACCAATTAGATCTTATTCTTATGGGAGTCTATTGGATTTGGTTCTATATAACCAACTTATATATACATTTTTTATTACATTTATTCCTATTTTTTAATATTAACAAAGTTTTTATCACATCACGATTTCTCTTCTATGTGAAATTATATGTGATAATTTAATAAAGGGTAAATATCCCATTAAAAGTGCATTAAATTTTACCAATATAATGATAACATAAAAGTGCCATGAAAATATTATTAAATATAAGTTATATGGTTGGATGATGTCTTTTTATAGGACACAAATGATATAGGTCATCGGGGTTAGGGGCTCATAAGAGAGTGAGACTTTATCTCATTAAGTTTATCCATTGAAATCTTAAGAAAAAAAATTATGTGAACTTGATCCATCAGTAGGAAAACCACATTTATATATGTCATTAAATATTTCTATTTACAAATATGTGTAATTTTCCTTATACTTTAATGTATTTATTAATGTATATAATGATTCATGTGTTTTGGCCTATTATCATAAAAAATAAACACATATGTTTCATGGTGAAGTTGGGTGTGTTTTGAGCATCATGACTAATATAGAATTAATAAATAATGTAAGAAAGTATATATACCTTATATTCTTTAATGTAAGTTGATATCTTTGTCCCTTTGATGGTAATGGAAAAACCTAATTAAATCCATGTACATGGTGTTTTGTCGTAAGGTTCATTTTTAGAATGTCAAAGAAAGATACATAGAGTATATAGGTTGATGACACCATCGTACAACTTTATTAATTAGAGATATCAAGATAAATGGATTAAATTACACAGTAATCATTTGTATGATATTTTTTATTGTTGTGATATTTACTTCTTTCTCTATGGGTGTATTGGCATATTTCGAGATGATAACCTTGGACTTTAGGCAATTTTGCCTAAATCCAGTGAGAAAGGATTCTAAAGGGTCACACACTGAGTGTATCTAAAATTTAGGTTAAATTATATTTTGAATTTAATAAGTTAAAATAAATATTATTCCCTCTTTATGGTTTAATATTAATACAGAGTTTTCTAGTCAATAAGATTTAACCATGAGTTCTTCATACGAATAAATAAGTTAGATTAATAATAATTATTATTTATTTTCCAGATTTAGTGAATATAATATTTATTATATTTATCAACAAATAATATAGTAAAATTTATTTATTAAGAAAATAGTCATTATTCTAGGTTTAATAAATACTAGGATAAACAAAATGATTTTAATGGTCTGGTTGAAAATGGTATATTAAATATAATTTAAATAAATATTTATTTATTTATTTAAAAATAATATTTATTTATCTGTAGGTACTTCACATGTCAATAAAATATTATTATTATTTATATTATTGGAAAAGGGGTTCTCTATTGAGTGAGGAATTGGCTGAGGGAATTTGTGTAATTACCAACCCTAACTTAGCTCTATAAATACCTGTTTATATCTCTTTTGAGGGTTATCCACTCATTATGAACAATAAACCTAGGAGAGAATTCTATCAATCCCTAAGAGATAAACCTCTCAATATTACACTCAAGAACTAGAGCTCTAATCCTTCTCAACTCTCTCAAGACTTTGAGAGAACCTAAAGAATCTTTCATCCATGAAGATATTATTACTGTAATCAATGGTGGGCAATGAAAGTGATCAGGATTGACTGTGCTAACACACAATGATACTATGATGACATTTTGATATTTTAGAGAATATGTGGATCACCACTATAGGTATTTTACCCTTGGATCTTATGAAATAATAATATTATGATGAGAGTGATCAAAAACAACATCAATGAATAAAGAATTAAAAGATAAGGTAATTCTAAATCTATCTATAAATTAATTATTAAATATATATTGTGATCCTACCTTCTTGGTTACAAAATCCATATGTCAGTTAAAATTTGAATTAATTTCATTGTTCATGAAATTATTCATCATGTAATTCTCATAATATTTATTGACTATGACAAAAATTTGAGTCCACTATGCCTAATAGGCACTTTGTTGTGACCAGAACCTTTATTGAGAACCCTTTATAGCCCCCCTAATAATCCTTATATTCTTTTATAAAAGTGTTATAAGTTTAAGAACAAATATTTTATCAATAGATATATTTTTACTTCACAAATGGGGGAGTTTCATTATTATAAATTTATAATTCAATGCTAGTATTCATTATAAAATGTATGAGTTATTTGAAGCGGTGGTCAACCTTATTGAGGGGAGACCATCTTATCACCTAGTTAGAATTTTGTTTATCACCAAGAGATATATTTCACACAAAAACTACTCTATCATATGGTGTGGTGTTAAGACATTTGTCACATGAAAAAGGAATTTATTTTGTGTCTTTAGAATGAGAGGTTAGGTTTCAACAATGGATTTTGAAAGAGTTTCATGAGATGACAACAAATCCAAGGGGGAATTTTAGTAATCATTATAATTATTGGTGTATGTTTTATTTCTTTTAAATAATTTTTTATAAGTTATGAATAATGTTTAGATTGTTATTGTGATGTTTTTTAAGTATCTTGGAGTGAATTTAGAAGGTTCTAAGGTTTTTTGAAGAGATTCTAGAACTCTGATACAAAGGTAGAAAATTGTCTAAGTCTTGAATTTATATGAATTTTTGATAAAAAAGTCTTCAAAACTGATTTAATAATAATTTGATATATAGAGTTCTAAAAATAATCAATATATTATAGCTTCATAATAATTTTTTATGATATCATGTAAGACTTTAATCTTATAGTAAGATATTGGAAGTCATGCAAGACTTTCACAAAAAGTGTGTGAATGAATTTGGTAATATGAATATGTCTTTGAGATATGGTCATATAATACATTTATACTACATTGTAAGACTTTGAATCTATTTGATACTTCATGTGTATAGATTTGTTAGTTTGTAATAATTTTTGAGTTTTACAAAATCATACAATGGGATAATTTTAAAATAAAACAATGCTTTACTATAAATTTAATTCCAAAATATCACTAGCTTGATCAAAATTAGTGATTCAACCAAATATTAAAGGGATTTTGAATGGGATTTAATTAGAGATTAAATGAGAGGATCATGATGAAAATTTCAAGGAGATTTCAATTTCTACACGTAGTCAAAGATGTTATTTTTCAGGGAGATTTTTTGTGGCTTAACATCAAATAATTACTCAGAAATAATTATATAAATATTTATCACAAATATTAAATAAGAATAAAAAAATTTAAAAGAGGCGAAATAACATGTTAGTGATTTGAGATAAGTAACTAATGCACTACTCCATTGAATATATGTTCTATCAAAGGCTGAGGAAGAAGAACATAATTGACATGCACTATAACTATTATTTTTAAATAGATTGAGGCAAGGTGATTAAGTTTTTGATCAGATAATATATTTTTAACACCTTTATATTTAAAAAAATATATTATGTTTGATAGTGTGTATGACATGCAACACAGATCTTAAACAAACCATGAAATATTACTATTTAAATATGACTATTATAACCTCGTCATTGAATTGGTAGGTAAGAATAGGATTAAATAAATTATGAAATATATATATATATATATATCCTAATAAATACAAATTTATTGATTAATTATTAGTAAATAATCCCTTAATTTTTAGAAAAGTCATTTTATTCTTCAAAAAATAAGTTTTCTTCAAAAATTGTATTATTTCTTTTTAGGAGTAAATATTATAATTTATTTCTGAAACTTGTATAAATTTTATTTGATAAAAAAGATATAATTTTTTAAATAATCATATGAAAATTATCTTATGGTGAAGTTTTGGTATTTTTCTAAAAAGATTGAATTTTCAATGAATAGTGAAAAATATTGAATTTTATTAAAAACTACTATAATTTCAAATTCAATTTTGGGTTATTTTTTAAGTTTAATTAGTTCATTTTGATTAAAAAAAATACTATTATAGTATTTTTAATTAATTTTATTGTTTAATTTTATATAAAAAAATTTTGTACTTAAAAAAAAGCATTTTTCTGAAAAACTGTTTTTCATCATGTTTTACGAGATTAATTTTAAATTAAATTCTACCAATTTAGCATTTTGAATAATGAAAACAGATTATGAATTTGGAATTAGGAGGTCTAGATTTTTTAAATATGACCATTTTATTTTTAGTAATTATGAATAGTAATCATAGTAAATTTTGTTACCACAGTAATGGTAAAATGGATTAATTAAGGGTAAAAATTATGTGATAAAGACTAGAAATTAACCTTAAAAATTGGATTAATTTTATTGGATGAATATATTTCATCAATAATCATCAAAAAAATTGATATGTCACCTTTTATTTTCATATGGCCATAATTTTGACCATTATAATATTTTATGTAAAGAAAATTCAAAAATATCATTCTCTTTATTTTATTATCTTTAAATTTTTGACTTAAGGATAAAAAAATTTATATTCAGTTATAAATATTCATTTGAAATATAAATAATTTTTATTTATTATATTAATTTATTTATATTTTTTTATGATGAAATAATTACCTTAAATTCCTACAAAGTGTTGATATAGTATTTATTCCATTAATAGAAAAATAAAATAAATTATTTTAAAAAATTTAAAAGTAATATGGTTTGAATGAATTATTTAGATACATGATTTTTATAGATAAATATGAAATAATATATTTGTTTTAATGACTTATATTATAATTCCATTATAGTCTTATATTTTTAAAAGTCAAATTAAATGAATAGTTCAAAAATTATAATTAATGTTATTTTCTAATAAATAATATTTTATTAAATGATTTAAAACTCCAAAAAAATAAATGTTTATAACATTGATTGGGGTATGGTTTAAAATATCATCCATGTTCCATTTATGGTAAAATTTTCCATTTATGGTAACTTTCTTTGACCTTAAAGAGTAAAATATTTAATACTGTGGTAATTGTCAAAAGGGGTTAAAACGAGTTAAAACAAAATGATAAGGGTAAAAAAATCACGTAAACTTGTCTAATTTTTTTATGATATTATTTAAACTCAAACTAATATTATATTATAATATAATAAATTTTGTGATATTTTAATATGAAAATTATTTTATATTAATTTAATACTTTATGAAATTCTAAAAGTTCCCCTCCCATCTCTTATAAAAGGGAACCTCTTATCCTCTTTTATTAACACTTAAAAATCATTTTAGCTCATCCAAAACCTACAAAAATTCCTTACATATATATTCAGATCATAGAGTCATTTTTTTATTAGAAATCAAAACTAGGAGATATTTTTGTGTAAACCTTAAGATGTTTTCTAAACAAGGGGTATCCTTCTTAACAGAGCATTTTTGTTTTATTTATTATTCCACCCCCTTTAAATATTCATTAACCATGATTATATAATAATATCAGTATCTCCTATAAAAATAGGTATTATTATGTTAATTTCATTACCTATATCCATCTCCAACCTCCGTCAAATGGGAAAGGGATTCATCATTCGTGTGTATAGTTGACTACCCGCCTCACGAACCGAAGTAATTTGTTTTCCATCACCACCTCTCAAGAATGTTTATAATAATATATTTAATGTGTATATATATGATATTAATTACATATTTCTAATTCTTTAAACATAATATAAAACCAATTTTATTACCTTTCTATTCACTGAAAAATGGTAATGTCATTCGTGCATACATGTGGACTATCACCTCTATAAATCGATGTGATTCATTTTCCATCACCACATCACATGGATGATATATATAAGATTATTTAAAATATAATATGGTACTTATTATATAATTATAATTATTTAAATATAAAATAATACTTTCTTTCTTTCTATAAAGATCTTTGAAAAATGAAAGTGTTACTCTTGTGTATGTATAGTCTACCATCTCTGTGATTGTAACATGGTTCATTTTTTATAACCATATTTCATGGTTGGTGTTAAAAGTATTATTAATTCATAAAAATGATAATTATTTAATTTTTATTATTCTAGAGATTATTTAATAATTACCTCTTTGAAAATATTCAACCTACAAAAGTCATTTTTGGACATATGAGTCGAATATCATCAAAACATGTGACATAAACATAAATGATTAATTAATTGAATATAGAATGGTAAAAAATAAAGTAAAAAGAAATAATGAAATTGAAAATGGATATTAATAAATTAAATAATTAATATAGATTTTTATTAAGGAAGATAAATAACATATGTGATGATTCAAACTCGTAGTAAGGGGTTTCTTTTGAAAAAAAATCCTCTTTTAAAGTTTCTCTTCCAACTCATTTTCTTCCGTGTCCATATTTTTTAAAACAAAATATCATATGAAAAAAATTATTTCTCCATTTACTTTATTTAAAACTATTTTAAAAGTAATCATTTTACATTATTTTTTGTCTTTATTTTCAAAAGACAAAAAAGGAATGTTCTATTTTAACGTATATCGAGACAATCATATTTACCACTGCCATAACCATTATTTTATTTTTTGATTAATTTACAATATTAAATTTTTTCTTTAATGAAAAAACATTTCCCTTTTTTTGGGTATTTTAGTTTTGGAAATGGGTTTTTAAAACAAAGGGTAATTCAATATCCGAAAGTTTTTTGAATATGGTTTTAAATAAGTTTTTAAAAGGTTTAATGATGAAAAAGTGAAATCATAAAATGTTTTGTTCATGATATGGTACTTGAGAATTATATATGAGAAACATATGATCCCGATACAACTTATATGATGGGTTTATCCCCATTATAGTTCATGAATTCAGATAAGCCAGATATATATTATATAAAGGGTGAGCCACATTATATCTCTCAAATGCATTTGGTAATGTTAATTTTATTTATAGGAACGAAAGAGATATTTAACTGGTTTGATTTATCCTATGGATTTAACTAGACTCTGGTTATTTTTGGCATTGGTTATGGATATAATGCTATAACTTTCCAAAAGTGGTTTTTATTTGATTATTAGGGGTTTTTAGGTTTTCTTTGAGAAAAAGGTGTTTGGTTTTCATGTGGAAATGATTTATTTCATATTCTAAAAGAATATTGTGATAAAGGTAAAAATTTTATGGGTTTTCATTTTTTTCATGAGACTAATAATTTTATTATTTTTTATGTCCCTTACTAATATTTTTGTTCTCATTCCACATTTTAAATTATTTTTCACATGGCTTAAGGATGGGTAAGAAAAAAGAAGAAACCAATTTAAAAGTCCTGAAGATTTTTCATAAAAAGAAAACATGTTTCCATTTAAAAAAATTATATTATGGGAAAAATGTATACTGATCATAAGTGTCCACTCTATAAAATATGTATTTTTTGTGTATGATTGACGACCTAATTCTCTAAAACTCTAAACCATAAAGATTCTCAGGTATGTAAGAAAATATAATTCTAGTATAGAGTCACTAGAATATGTAATGTTTAAGGTTGGGTCTTTATAATTGGTTTCAAAGAAGGGTTTAGATAACTTTATAGATTATGATGTTTTTATGTGAGATTAACTTAAGTGTTATAGATACCATCATTGATTAATAAGCCTATGGTTGATCATATATTATAAGGAATAGAACCTTTTTTGAGTTTTTAAGTGATGATATTTTAATGTGATTAAGGGTATTTTGAGAGAATTTTGATTGGGTTGAGGTATATTTAACCCTTAGGTTTAACATGACAGAATACTTTAGAATAATGACATTAAATTTTTGGGTATGTAAGTGGAAATGTATGAGATTTCCTTTTAGGTTAAAAAATTATTTAATGCTGAATTTATTATAGTTATTTTTTATTATTTTAAGGTTGAAGTATTATATAATTACTTTGGTAATTGTATTTAAAAGGACTATTTTAATATTAATATTTAATAATTCAATTCATGTTTTAATTATATTCTTTTATATAGATTAAATATCATTTATCAAGATGAAAGTAAAAGGATCTCACATGACCTTCATACCCCTTCAAGATGATTTAATCATCATTATCATGGAAAAATATTTTCAAAATGATTTTGAAAGATTTTTGAACATCCAAATCTCTTTTAAGAAACTAATTAATTTAACCAACACCTTTTTATTTCTCTAAAATTTCTATGGATCATGGTGTTTTTTAAAAATCCCAATGTATAAATCTCATTCAGCAAGGGAAATACCACCAAGGAATTGACTATTTCTTTTCTAGAGATATAGACTTCATGCTAGAATATAAAGAGGATGTCAATAGCATAAAGGAATACCCTGATGTTTTGATTTAATATATGAATTATTTTATTATGTTATAAGTATAAATAATTATTGAGTTGAATTGGTGATTTGTAATTATATATTTCATATCATAGAATAAGATGAAAAACCATGGTTAAGGGTTTAAGAAATAATTTGGATGAATGATGTGTTTATCAATGATATTTTGATATATTATGAGAATTATGAAACATTATATATTAGATTTTATTTTCAAAATTTGGAAACATATATTAGATGAAATTGATGCCTTTGAAATGTGGTTCAGTGGAAAGGTGATGATTTTTTGAGAC
The DNA here is from genome assembly GCA_963277665.1 of Viscum album. NCBI lineage: Eukaryota > Viridiplantae > Streptophyta > Magnoliopsida > Santalales > Viscaceae > Viscum > Viscum album. Next base: position 251,459,888 of record OY728120.1, on the reverse strand, counting down.
ACTCGTTTAAGGACATATGATAACGTGATAAATAAACCTTTGAGCTAATATTTTCTAAATTATAGTCAATTAATATTATTTAACTTCGTGTAAAAATGATCTATATAGAAAATATTTGAGGTTAAAAAGCAATTTTATGTTTAATGATATTTTAAAGGATATTCATTATATTTTTGGGAATATTATAAGGATTATATTAATAGAGTTTTAGTAAAAAGGACAACAAGTCACATTCAGTAAGGATGAAAGGCTGGAATCAACAACCAAAGGGAAACAAGGGTGCAACACCAACCACTATCCTACATGATGTATTGGTTGGTATGAAAATTCTTTTTTTAAATAATGTGGAAGATAAATATCAAGTTGATTTTGGGAACATATTTTTTATCGTAGAGATAACCATGGTATTGAGAAGTTATTTGGTGATTTTCTGATTAGGTGATTATGTTTTCTATTTTGGTAACCTTATATGATTATGGTAAATTGAACATTATGGGATTTTATTTAAGGAATAAAGGTTAAATTATCTTTTGGAAACATATATGATTTTAATATGGCTTTATGGTGATCCAAGTTCTTTATGGAAATTATTAGCATATCTTGGAGATTATATGATTAGTGCATGTACACTTTTTGGTATATAACTTTATGTGTGCCTAATGTTAATGAGAGATAAATGTTAAATTAATCTCGAAAGACATTGTAACCAAATCCTTTTAATTTTTGGGTTTCAATATTAGTCTAGAATATTTTTAATAATTTTAAGGTTAGTTATTTATCAAATAATCTAAGTTGAACTTTGGGTGTTATTGTGGAGGTTTTGATGATTAATGTTGCATTTTATCATATTAAGGTTAATTAATTTTGGTAATTATCTTAACTTGTGCTAACAATTTTGGTTTCGGTTAATTTCTAAATATAGGAATAATATATTATTATCATTTTAAGGAATTATATGATTCATTAGAATTTTATTTTAATGATTCATGCATAAAAAAATTATCTTGAATAATCATCATTTGGTGAAAAATATGTAGTAGTCATGGAAATTTATTAAAGGATAAAATTATAATTGTGAAGTAATTATATTTATTTATATTATTAGTCTATATAGTAAAGAAATTCCTCAACATTAGGAAAAGGATCTTGAAAAAAAATCTTATTACCTTCATTTCTGATGAATCAATAGTATTTTTCATACCTCTTTGATTTCTGGTTTTATGGTAATGAACTTTCTCATGATCATTCACTTTCTTGTGATAAATGATATTTTTCACTCTCCATCATTATTTATACATTATTATTTTCTTCTATGTCCATATTTTCAATTCCCTCCAATTTGTTCCTATTTTGGAACCTAGTTATGTGTTATTTAATATGAACTTCATATTTCCCTTTCCCTCTTTTCTAGAGGAAGATTTATTAAACCTTTTTATGATGTGGGATTTCAAAAAGGTATTTTCATATGGGAAACATTTGATCACCAATATAATGTTCAACTTAATAGGATACAATTTTTTTATTGGGGAGAATATAACACCCTGAGATTTAAAAAAATAACATTATGTTTAATAGCATGTATGACACATAACACTAAGCCTAAATGAACCAAAAAAATATAATTTAAATATGACCATTATAAACTAGCTATTGAATTGGTGGGTATAAAAAGGATTATCCAAATTATGAAACATATATATATATAAAGGTACTAATCAATACAAATTTATTGGTTAATTCTTTGAAAATAGTCGCTCAATTTTTAGAAAAGTTATTTTATTCTTCAAAAAATATATTTTCTTCAAAAATGGTATTTATTACTTTTTATGTGTATATTATAATTAATTTTTGAAACTTTTATAATTTTTTTTGATAAAAATATTATCATTTTTTTAATCATAATTTCAACATTATCTTATGGTGAAATTTTGATATTTTTCTAGTGAAAATACTGATTTTTACTGAAAAATATATTTACTTTTAAAGTATTTATAATGTAAAATTATATATTAGATTAGTTTTAAAATTTAATTAGTTTATTTTGAATAAAAATAATATAATTATAGTCTTTGAAATGAATTTTATACTTTAATTCAGTATAAAAACATTTTTGTACTTAAAAAACATTTTTTTGAAAAAATATTTTTTGTCAAGTTTTGAAGGTTTGATTTTAAAATAAATTCCACCAGTTTTGTATTTTAAATTTTTAAAAATGTATTTTTTATTTGGAATCAATAGCTCCGAAATTTTTAAATATATCCCTTTTTTTATTCATGAAGAATGGTAATCATAGTTAATTTTTTTACTAATGTAAAGGAAAAATGGGTTAATTAAGGGTAAAAATAATGTGAGAAAGACTAAAAAGTTTTCCTAACACTTGTATTAATTTTATTGAATGGTTATATTTTATCCATAATCATCCAACATTTGAATATATGACTTTTTTTACAATATGGTTGTAATCACTCATATTTTCCATGTATTATTTTTAGATATTGTATGGATTATTTTTTAGACCAAGCACTAAGAAGGCGTTCAATTCCAAGGTTTGGTGTGCCCGAAATAAATGTTTGAAATATATTAAATATCATGCACACACAGTTTTCCTAGAAAATTAGAGTAAATTCTAAATAGAGGGATCATAAATATGAAGTCACCATTGAGTTCAGAACATGGGTTTTACCCTAGGCATTAAATAACCTTTGTCTCCATGGGTCATTTGAGGAAAATTCATCATGGGTGTGGAAATGAATAAAATAATTAATTATTTTATTTTATTTTTTTGTTGACGCAGGGACCGAATTTTCTTCTTTAAATATGTACTTATGGTAAATTTTTAGGGTTAGCTGTATAACCCTATGAATTGAAAAGATCCATTAGAGCCATTAGAGGAGATCCCATTGGTGGACAATGACTGAATCAGAGATCGGTGACCGGTGTAGAATGGAATTGAAGGATCTCACCAACAATCATGACACATCTTCATTATTCATCAGCGATTGATCTAGATCGAGGTAGGATGTTTGTTTTTTATTAGAATCTTTCCCTGTTCTTGATTTCTATGACAAACCAGAATTAATCGACCAATAGATTGATTCACGGATCGGTCATTTTGTGGGATGGGTTAGATTAATCAAGTTTTGGGAGAATTTATTCATGACTATTGATTCCTCACTTTTCATTCTAATAGAAATAAATTGAGGTCAAGATAGACAATTACTGAGGCTCATTTCTATTGATTTATTCTTATACTTTTCTCCCTTGATTCTTCGTTCATCATGGGAATTCAATGTTTGTCCCTTGGTTCAACATACCTCAATGAATCGATCATTTCATGCCTATTTCTTGGTGCAATGATCTAATATTTCATATTAGGGATTGACATGGTATGATAGTGGTACGATGATGGAAGCAGTGACGAATCAAATTATTTTTTATACCTAATTTCATGTTCTTTGGTTCAAAACAAAAAATGATGAATGATCCATTTTTTTTGAAAATATTTTGTGTCTGAAACATGTTGTTCATCAACAGAGAGGCTTGGACGAGGCGATTCCTTGATTTTCACAATGAGACGACTCTCGGATCAAAGTTCAGAGGCACGGTAATAAACATGGATTTACATATCTGGAATTCTAGAATTTTCTGCACTACACGATGTGTAACTCAGAGCCACACCCCATGTGGGTCCCTCTAGTGGATGTTAGGGTTATACGAGGGAGATAAGTATCACACAGTGTGTGACCCTATCACACAGTGTGTGTTCCCCTTTGGTGAACTCGGTGTGTACCTCAAAGGCTACATAGACGCGAGTTGGAGTACACGAGCATGGGCATGATGTGTACTCCCAAAAAGAAACAACCTAAACAAAGTACATAGGCCAAGCCGTGTACTAGTACATGGGTAGAGTACATGAGCAGCAAACACATTGTTTACTGTTACACAGAAACGGACAAGTGACATGGGCCATTTACATGGGTAAGAACTGGGTTCAAGGGACATGGTGTGTAACCCTTCTACACATTGTGTACTTTCTAAAAGATATCTTGGATCCCTTATCCTATGTATCATGGACAAGTTCTATTAGGTTGTGTTCCCCATATCCATTCCCTGAGGTTTGGTATGGAATCACCTCCCACACACAGGATATTGATCCCTTCAATGAGACTTCTTGGATAGAGTTTTTGAAATCCTTTTGTGAGGCTTAGAGTGAGATCCTTTATTCATCTTCATACCCTAGGTGGGGTTATTGGTTTCTTCATCACCAACACTATGTGTGCATTAATCCTCTACTTAGCGGGTTAATCTAGGTTGAGTTTTTGGTATACCCCATGACCTTGGGAATGATCCTCATTTGTGTATCGTATCTCTTTGTACTTTCAGCATGTACTTCCTATGATGAGACCTAACAAGAACTACCTCTCAGATGAACATCATCATTGTTATCAGAATTAGGAGTGTGTTCTCCTAGATGGGTTCTTTGTGGAAGCTTTAAGCTAGAATCCTAGACCATAATTATAGTTGTGACTTAACTTTATATTGTGTGTCTTGTTTAGTATATATATATATTCTTGTTATATATGTTGTAGACATATACCTATGTAGATATGGTTTTACTTATTTTTTTGTATATTTTTTTGGTTTCAGAGTGTACTACTAGGTATTGTTATACACACACCTTCATGGGCTTTGGTCACACATGTCATGTGTTATTCATACGATCAACCTTTTGAAAGAGTCCTTCATCGACCAAGACCAATCCATGCTTAGTGAGACTAGTCAGACTGAGGTGTGTTCCTGTAGATTTTTGACAGCAATCCCTAGTATTACTTTTATGTTGGGATTATTTCAAACTCTTCATGGTGGGATTGTATTTGGCCCTTTTTATATTCATTTACTTCTTATCATACTCTGGTTGAGAGATTTATATGTATGCATGCATGATTGTTCAGTTGTTTTTACATTTCATTATTGTATAGGCTTGGAGATGATTTCATGTGTATTGGTACTAAGGCTAAGGCCTCCCATGTTAGTGATATGTCTACTGCGCGATAGTCTCTAGCCCCTATCCTATTGGAAATGGGCTTGGGGAGTCATAGCATGGGACCCTTTGGGATGGGTCGTGAGATAGTGGTATAAGAGAAATAGTTTATACCTTAGGACCGAAGTCTGTCAAATTGGTTTGGGGAAATAGTGTTAATTGTTTCGAGTTTGTGTTTTAGGCCAGGGACTCTAGTGTTGGTGCGGTGGACGACATATCCATACACCAGGACTTTGATCACCTATTTTTTAACTTAGAACATTAGAAAATTGGTTGTAGGGAAAATAATGTAACATGCATCATATAGGAATGGATTGTGGTTTCCATGTCCTTCTTGAGTCAACTCTCTAGATATTCTTATTGGCTGTGGAACATCTTATTTACTTTTAGGATGCCTCTGCAATGTATGCCGGTCAGGATTCAGCATCATGATCATGGCGATGATCCCCTTAGTGATGAGGTGTTGATATAGGGACTAGTTCCAGTGATGTTACCTTTGGGTGGTGCACCAGCTATACCACCACGTGTAGAGTAGCACATGGTACCCACGGTACCAGTAGATAAGGTGTGCAGGTTGAGCACAATTATGAGTTTTAATGATAGAGACCACTTAGGTTCTAAGGTGAGACTGACCCATAGGCGGTTGAGTACTAGCTTGAGATGGTGACCTGAGTTTTCCATCTAGTGAGGACACCAGCAGATCAGTTGGTGATCCTAGAGGAGAGCCTTCTTCATGGATTGGTATGACGATGGTGGGGTTTGGTGATTCAGTTTTATGATGAGGTGACTCTAGTGTGGCTAGATTTTGAGTGGATTTTTAGAGAAGAGTTGTCTCTAGCTATGTTAAGTATTGTACATATCCAGGAGTTTTTGTATCTCTAGCAGGGCAGCACGACAATAGATAAGTATTCATCATGGTTTTCCAACCTCTCCAGGTACTCTATGGATATGGTTCATGACTAGTTCTTTGGGGATCAGAACTTTGAGAAAGGATTGTGTAGAGACATATGATCCATTGTTATCCCAATATGAATTCTTATCTATAATGGGGTGCTAGAGTGAACTTTGGTGGTTTAGAGTTTCTTGGATGAGTAGATACAGCTAGTGGTTACTAGTAGTGGGAAAGTAGGAGTAGAGATCTCAGTAGCAGGGAGCCAATATCAGTCTCAGGGACCTAGACGTGTGAGATGTTTCAGGAGGAGGTCATAGGATAGAGGTTCTATGGTTCAAGGATATCAAGATGGGTCCATTAATCCCAAGGATAGGTATTTCTACTCATGTGATGGAAGGGAACATCTTTCCCAAGATTTTATGACCCAATATACAGCTAACAGGGAGATCGTAGATGGGCTACTGAGGCTGAGGTAGCAACAGGATCAGGCAGGTTCAAAAGGAGGTGGATGTGGAAGAGGAGATGGGAGAGTAGGAGGAGGTGGTGTATGCTTTGACTTATTACTACCACTACCCCCAAGTGGTCTATGTCAGGCTCAAGGAGCTAGAGTATAAGGGTGGGGCAGCTATAAAAGGTCAAAACTTAAGACCCAGAGGCTCTAAGAATTATTTTAGGTATGATATGTTTCTTTTATAACTTCGATGTAGTACTGATATAGAAAGGTTCTAGTCATTGCTTTCTTACCACCAATCTTATTCAAGACTTAGATATTCTATTTGATCCCTTTTCTTAACCCTTATACTTGGAGACTCCTACTAGATAGGACTCAGCGATCACACTCTTATACCGATGGTATGACCTAACTCTTGGAGGTTATACTTTATATTAATATCTATTTATAGAAGCAATGAGGTTTTACAACATCATCTTAGGAATTGATTTTTTATCCATAGTTCATGCCCATATTGATTGTTTTAGTCAGAGGATGTGGTCTGTCTGTAGTGAAGGAACTAGGTTCTCCCTTTTTAGTGAAAAAGAAACCCAGGTAGCACAGGATAGACTCATGTATATGAGGGTGTGGTCGATTACTCATCATTTAGATAGCCTAACCCTTAGTGAAGTGGGTGTTATGATTTATTAGTTTCCTACAATGGTGACGGGGTATGAGGACGTCTTCTATGAGGATGTTCCAAGATTACCTCCCCACCAAGAGATAGAATTTTGTATTGATCTACACCTTAAGATGGCACTAATATCTATGTTAGCATATCGGATGGCTCCCACAGAGCTTCAAAAGATAAGGGTATATCTGGAGGACTTACAGAGGAATGGATTTTTTAGACCCAATGTTTCACCCTAGTCAGCCCTATTTTTGTTCACCAAGAAGGAAGACAGGAGCTTGAGGTTATGTATGGACTACCATTGCTTGAACTAGGTGACCATGAAGAACAATTATACACTGCCAATGATTGATGACCTCTTTGATCAGTTGAGATGAGCATGATGGTTATCAAAGGTTGACCTCGGGTTAGGTTATCACCAGTTGCGATTACAGGATGAGGACATACTGAATATGGTATTCAGATGTTTCTATACTCACTGTGAGTACTTGGTGATTCCCTTTGGCATGAAGAACACCCTAGAAGTGTTCATGGGACTCGTGAAATAGATCTTTTAGCCTTTCTCAAACTGGTTCATGGTAGTCTTTATTGATGATATCCTTGTGTACTCGGCATCCAAGGAGGAGCATGTGAGACACTTAAGGATGGTTCTAGATATAATCTGAGAGAACCATATTTACAAGAATTTCTCTAAGTGTCAGTTTTGGATTTAGGCAGTCCACTTTTTGGGACATTTTGCCTTAGCGGATGGAGTGGCAGTAGACCCAACCAAGATTAAGGCGGTGTTAGCTTGAGATCCACCCAAGAGTGTGATGGAGGTACGAAGCTTCCTTAGGTTGGTAGGATATTACCATATATTCATACCTAATTTATCTAGGATATTAGCACCCATGACATATTTGACCCAAAAGGGGTAGTCTTTTGTGTGGACAAAGTGGTTCTAGTAGGATTTTCAATAGTTGAGGTAGAGTTTGAAAAGTTCTCCCATATTGATATTTTCATAGGAGGGTGTCGAGTATGTAGTGTTCTACGATGCATCAAGAGATGGTCTTGGTTTTGTTCTGATTCAAAGGAAAGTAGTGATTGCCTATGGTTCATGTCAGTTGATACCACGTGAGAAGAACTACATAACCCATGATCTTGAGTTAGCAGCAGTAGTCTTCGCACTAAATATGTGGAGATACTACCTGATGGGCGAGCGGTTTATCATCTATTCTGATCACAAGATTCTAAAGTATATATTCTCTTAAAAGGATCTTAGATTAATATAGAGGTGATAGATAGAGTTCCTCCAAGATTATGACTTATAAATTTTCTAAACTCCTAGGAAGGGGAATGTGGTATCAAATGATCTCAGAAGGATATCTAGTTCGTAGTTTCTGAATGAGGGGTCAGAGAAGTTGTCCTTATTGCATTTATCCTTTGTGGATAGAGATGGATCAGCTTACCTATAGTTGATGGTTGTCACCACTACTATCTTACAGTGAGTAAGGGATTCATAGCTTGGGGATACTGACTGTGAGACTCTACATACTCATATATCCACTGGAAATGCTCCTGATGGATATTCTAAAGGTGGTGATCATGGAATTATTTTTAGAGGACACACAGTGGTACTAGTTATGTTGTGGGAGTAGGTTTTGAGAGAGTTTCATAAATCTCATTTGGTGGTAAATCTAGGTTTGTAAAAGATGTATCGGGACCTCTGGTATCAGTTTTGGTGGTCTGGGATGAATAATGGAGTTGCATAATTTGTCTCTTGATGTCTTACTTTTCAGAAAGTGAAATCTAAGCACCAAGTTCCAGCGGGCTTAGCTTAACCCCTTAAGGATCCAGAGTGGAATTGGGATGGGATATCTATGGAATTAGTTAGGGTCTTACCATGCACATCTAGGGGACATGATTCCATCTGTCGAATCGTATACCAACTCACAAAATCAACCCACTTCTTAGTTATTCGGGAGAAGATTTTAGTAGAGATCTTGGGATGCCTCTACATTAAGGAGATATTTCAACTCCATTGAGTTACATCAATGATTGTTTCTAACTGTGATGCTCGATTAACATCTCGGTTGTGGAAGTGACTATAAGAGGATTTTGGCACTCAGTTATTCTTGATCATAGTGTTTCACCATAAAACTAAAGGTCAGACTGATCAGACCATTTAGGTTCTAGAGGACATGATGTGAGCTTTCATGTTGGACTTTGAATGTAGTTTTTAGGATCACCTACCATTGGTGGATTTTAATACAACAACATCTACCATCCCACCATTAGTATGGAACCATTCGAGGCTTTGTATATGGTACCTTTCAAGTCACTAATTTTCTAGAATAACCCAAGATATTTGGCACTCATGGGCCTAGAGTTAGTGTGAGAAACTATTGAGAAGGTTCATATCATCCAAGAGTAGATGAAGACTACACATAGCCAACAAAAGTCTTATGCGGATAGATGATGAAGGCCTTCGGTGTTTGAGGAGGGAGGCCATGTGTTCCTTTGATTTTCACCTTAACATGTATTATGGGTATTTGGCTTGGGTGTCAAGATATCTCTGAGATTCATTGGCCCTTTCTAGATAATGTGCAGATTTGGTGAGGTGGCATACTAATTAGATATACCTCTGCAGTTAGACCAGGTACACTACGTCTTCCATGTGTAATAGTTGAAGAGGTATGTGCATGACCCATCACACATTATCAACTTGGGATATCAAAACATAGAGGATAGAGATAAATTTTTTGAGTACCTAATATAGATCTAGGATTGGTAGGAGAGGATCCTTTTTGGGTGATCGATTCCTTTAGTCCAAGTCTGGTGGCAGCACGGTAATCTTCAGGAGAGCACATGGGATCGGCAGGCTCGAATTCATGCTTAGTACCCACATCTCTTTGAGTAGCCCTTGTTTTGGATTTTCATGATGTAAATCCCCAAGATGGGGAGAATGTAATGAATCATATTTTCCATGTATTATTTTTTATATTGAATGGATTATTTTCAAGACCAGGTGCTGAGAGGGAATGTGGTTCCAAGGCCCGGTGTTCCTGAAACAAATGTTTGAAATATATTAAATATATTAAATGGAATGCATGTGCAGTTTTCTTAAAAAAGTTGAATAACTTATAATTAGGGGACCAAATCAGAAATATTAGAGAATTGTTGAGTTTAGAATTTGGGTTTTACCCTAGGCACAATATAACCTTTTTTGGTGAAGGTCATTTGTGTAAAAGTCATTTTAGGGGTGGAAATGAATAAAATAATTAAATAAATTATTTTATTTGTTTGTTCACATAGTGACCTAATTTCCTTATTTAAATATATTCTTATGGAAATTTTGTAGGGTTAATTGTATAAACCTATGAATTGATGAGATGCATTGGATCCATTGGTGGAGATATTATTGGCGGATGATGACTGAATCATAGATTGGTGACTAGTGTGGGACGGAATTAAAGGATCACACAAATGATAATGGAAAAGATCTGTTCTTCACCATTGATTGATCCAATTCCAGGTAGGATGATTTTTTTATTGGTTTGTCTCCCCGTTCTTTATTTCTATGATGAACGTGAATCAATCGACTAATGTATTAATTCCCAGATATATCATTTTGAAATATAGGTTAGATTAATCAGGTTTTGGTATAATTTCTTCATGATTATTGATTCCTCACTTTTCATTCTAATGGAAAATAATTGAGGTTGTTCATCTTGATTCATTCTTGTTCTTTTCTCCCCCAATTTTTCAATCATTGTGAGTGTTCTTCATTTGTCCCTTGGTTCAATATATCTTGATTAATCGATCATTTTTAACTTGTTTCTTAGAAAAACAATTCGATATTATAGATTTTGGATCATAATGACATAATGGCGATGCAATGATGGAAGCAGTGATGGATTTTACTATTTTTTATACCTGATTTTATATTCTTAGGTGTGCAATTAACAACAATGAATGATCCATTTTTTTGAACATATTTAGTGGTAGGAATGTATTGTTCGTCAATGGTGAGGATTGGAAGATTTGGTTCCTTGATTTTCCTAGTGAGATAGCTACCTAATCAAAGGATGAAGGCATAAGAATGAACATGGATTTCTAGATCTGGAATTCTAGAAATTTCCACACTACACGATGTGTAACTCAGAGCCACACCCTGTGTGGGGTCCCCTGGTGGAGGCTAAGGTTATGGGAGGGAGATAAGTATCACATGACATGTGACTCTATCAGACGACATGTGGACCCCTTTAGTGAACTCTGTGTGTACCTTGAAGGGTACATGAACATGGGTTGGAGTGAACGACCATGGGCACAACATGTAATCCCACACGAACATGTCCGAAAAAAAGTACACAGACTAAGTCGTATACTGGTACATGGGAAGAGTACATGAGAAGCTGACATTCCATGTACTTTTACACGGGCATGAGATATAGTTCGTTTACACTGGCAGTACTTGGGGTTAAGGGACACAGCGAGTAACCCTTATACACACCGTGTACATTCTAAAAGATGAATTAGAGCCCTTGTCCTCTATATATTGGAAAAGTTTTTTTAGGGTGTGTTCCCCATATCCATTCAGTGAGGTTAGTATGGAATTACCTCCCACACACAAGATAGTGATCCTTTTAGTGGTACTTCTTAGATAGAGTTATTGGAATCCTTCCATGAGGCTCAGAGTGAGATACTCTATTCATCTTCATTCCCTAAATAGTGTTTATGGTATCTTCATGACCAACACTATGAGGGAATTAATCCTTTACTTAGAGATTTAATCCAAATTGAGTTTTTGGTATACCCCATGGCCTTGGGCATGATCCTCATATGTGTATCGTATCTATTTGTACTTTCAGCATGTACTTCCTATGATGATACCCGACAAGAACTACCTCTCGGACGAACGTCATCAGTGTTATTAGACTCAAGAGTGTATTCTCCTAGATGAGTGATTTCTGGAACCTTTGAGTTTGAATCATAGGCTGGCATTATGGTTGTGACTTACCTTTAGATTGTGTGTCATTTTGAGTATATCTAGATATTCTTGTTATATGTGTTATAGACATATACCTGTGTTGATCTGACTATACTTATTTTGTTGTCTTCTTTATGGTTTGGAGGTGTCCTACTGGGTATTTTTATACTCACCCCTACACGGGATTTTCCAACATGTGTCGTGTCTTTTTCAGATGATCAACCTTTTGATAAATTCATTAACAAACTGGGACAAGACGATGCTTAGTGAGACTGGACAGACTGAGGTGTGTTCCTATAGCTTTTTGAAATCATCCCCTAGTATTACTTTCATATTGGGCTTATTTTAGACTCTTTATGGTGGGATTGTATTTGGCCCTGTTTAATTTTATTTACCTCCTTTCATACTCTAGTTGTGGGGTTTATATGTACACATGCATGACTATTTAGTTTTTTTTACATTTTAGCATTATAGAGGATTGGAGATGTGTGCATGTGTATAGGTACATAGGCTAAGGCCTCCCGTGTTATTAATATTCCTACTTGACACTAGCCTCCAAACCTTGACCGATTGGAGACAGGCTTGGGGATTCGTGACATGGGCCCCATTGGGATGGGTGGTGAAAATTGTTATTATTCTGATCTTTGTAATATTTTTTGTGATGAAAAGTCAAAATGGAATTCTCTTTATTTAATTAAATTTAAATTTTTTGACATAAGGATAAGAAGAAGGTATATTTAGTTATGAATATTAATTTGAAATATAAATGATTTTTATTTGTCATAGTAATTTATTTATAATTTTTAGTGACAAAATAATTATCTTAAATGTTTATCCAATGCCGATATAGTATTTATTCAATTAATAGAAAAATAAAATAAATTCTTCTAAAAATGTTAAAAGTAATATGATTTGAATGAATATTTGTGTTCCATGATTTTTTAGATAAACATGACATTTTATAGTAGTTTTTATTTAATATATTTTAACTTCATTTTGTCTTGCGGTTTTAAAAGTAAAATTAAATTAATAGTTCCAAATTTGACATTAATGTAATTTTATAATAAATAATATTTAATTAAATTATTAAAAACTATAAAAATTATTATGTTTAATAAAATGATTTAGATATGGTTTAAAATATAAACTATGGTCTATTTATGCTCTAATTTTCTTCTTATAGTAACTTTATTGACCCCTAAAGAGTAAAATCTTCAATACCATGATAATTATCAAAAAAAGGGTTAAAATGGGTTACAATAAAATGATAAGGGTAAAAAAATCACCTAAACTTGTACATTTTTTATTTTATGAGATTATTTAGACTGATCCCCATCTTAGTTTCTAATTTTATCAATTAGGATCCACTTTAATATAAAAAATAATTTATATTAATTTAATACTTTGAGAAATTCAAAGAGTTTCCATCCCCTCTCTTATAATTGGGAAACACCTCTCCTCTTTTCTTTATACTTAAAAATAATTTTTTTAGCCAATACATATCTATATCCCTTCCATGCATCCCCCTATAGTTCTTAGATTCCATTTTTTATCATAAAACCAACCTAGGAGATATTTTTGTGTAAACTTTAAGAGGTTATCCAAATAAGTGGTATCATTATTAACTGAGAATTTTTATTTTATTTCTTCTTCTACCCCCTTAAAATATTAACTAACCATGGTGATATAATTAAATAAGTTGTTTTCCATAATTTACTCTCACGAAGTGTCATAATTATGAATTTAATATTATACCTATTTTTCATTATTTAAAGATAATATAATATGGTATTTATAATATAATTATCATTATTTAAAGTTAAAATAATAATTTCTTACTTTATATGATGATTTTTGAAAAATAGAAGTGTTACTCATGCATACGTATAACCTAATGTCTCTATGATTCTAACATAGTTCATTTTTCATAACCTTCTTGCATGGTTGAATTTAAAAGTATAATTAATGTTTTAAAATTATAATTATTTCATAATTATTATTCTATATATGATTTAATAATGACCACTTTGACCATAGTCAGTCTACAAAAGTCATTTTGGACATATGAGTCGAATATCATCAAAACATACAACATAAACTTAAATAATTAAGTATTTAAATATAACATGTTAATAAATAAAATAAAATAGAATAATGAAATTTAAAATGATTATTAAGTAATTAAATAATTAACATAATTTTTTTATTCAGGAAGATAAAGAACATATGTGATGAGTCAAACTCGATTTAAGGGAATTTCATTTAAAAAATAATCTTTTAAAGTTTCTCTTAGAACTCATTTTATTCCATGTATATATTTAAAAAAACTTATTAAGGTATTTATATGGAAATAAAAGAATTATAAAATAAACTTTATGTCTCTTGTGACTTTCCTTAAAAGTTTTCCAAAAGGAATCTTTTTATGGGATGTTTTTACTATATTTACAAAAGAAAAAAAGAAATGTTCTATTTAATGTATTTGGTGATAATGAAATTTCCCATATCTTAAAAATTATTTTATTTTGGGATTCATTTAGAATATTCCATGTTTTATTTTCCTGCTATGAGTTTTAAAGGTTTTCTTTGTGTATAAGGTGTGTTTTTTTCATGTGGATGTGATTTATTTCATATACTCAAATAATTTTGAGATAAAGGTAGACATTTTATGGGTTTTCATGTTTTTCACTGGACTAACAGATTTCTTATTTTTATGTCCTATACTGAGATTTTTGTGATCATCCCATGTTTTAAAATGTTTTGTTACAGAGGTTAAGAATGTTTAAGAACAAAGAAGAAGCCAAGTTGAAAGTATGGAAGATTTTTTGTGAAAATAAAACATGATTCTTTTTAAAAATATATATATATATACTATGGTAAATGGATAGTGCTCATAAGTGTACAATTTTAAAAATATGGTTTTTTATGTATGATTTATGACCTAATTATCTAAAACTTTAAAACATAAAGATCCTAGACTATGTAGGAAAAGTAAATTCTAGTCTAAATTCACTAGAATATGTAGTGTTTAATGTTGGGTCCTTATAATATTTTTATTTATAAGGAAGAATATCATCTTGTGTTTTCATTCTCTCATGAATGAGTTTTTCATTCTATATCTATGAAAATAAATTCAACCTACTACTATTCTTGTATTTACATTGTTTTGGAAATAGAATTATTTATTGAAGAATATCTATGTGTTGATTATGAGGTGCCCAATGGTGAATTAAAGATTCGATTAAAACTCATGAGGGAGGGAGGAATCCTAAATAACTGGTGGTTATTTTCTAAATAATTCCATAGAACATTCGTGATAATTGGATGATACCTACCTATTTTGATAATTGAATGATACCTTCTCAAAAAAATTATGTGTCTTATACTGCATTTTTTATCTCTAAAAAATTAGTGATAATAAAATTCATGGATCAACAAGAGTTTAGACACTATATGCAATAGGCTCTCACATCGAGGCCCAACCTTGTAAAAAATCATGTTTACTATTTGTTCTTATTATTTGTTCATACGGGTGAGGAAGAGATTCTAGAAAGTGAATCAAGACTTTAACCAGTCATAAGGGTTTAATTCAAAAAATAATTTTTAAAAATCATACCACTAATTCATCACCCCAACCCCTTTTAATGGAACACTAACTGATATGGGATCTATATTGTTGAGAATATTCTGGAAATCAAGAACCAGATATTGAGGAAGAAGATCTTACACTTCGTTGAAATGATATCTAAGAATTACTATAAGATCTTGTTCACACAACAATAAAAAAAGATCAAGGAATATTGACAGCATGTGGTATAAATAAACTATTAGAATATAATAAGCATTCAGGATATTGTTAAACATACGGGAGACTACTCAAGATTTTCATGTGATTTTATGCACTCTATTTTGTTAAGTTCAAGATTTTTGGGTGATATTTTTTATTTTAAGCACTCATGTTATATTTTTAATGTCTATTTATTTGTGGGAATCTAACATAGAAAGAATTAGGTACCCACATTGATACTGAACCTTATAAAATCCTTGTATTCCTTATAGTATTTTATTTTTTTTGCATATGGGTAAGGATGTGAGTTTAAAGGAAGAGTGGATATAAGATCATAACTGGTCATATAGGTTAATTTTAAGAATAAATTGTAAAAATTATTATCATTGATTCACCCCCCCCCCCCCCTTCCTCTTAGTGATACATTATCCAAAACCTTTACACTTCATTTGTTATAAGATATAATTAAGTTTCCTTTGAAAGATCCAATCTTTACTGAAGTTAAAGATATAGAGTGTGAATTTTTTTAATAGAAAATGTGTTCCTGTATTCAATTTAAGGAAATACTATAGTTATAAGAACATGATTATTCCATGTCTTCTCCCTCAAGTCCTATAAGTTAAGGATGTTGTAATAGTGGTATTTGCTCCAATTGAAAAATATGCTTCTTTTACATTTTTCAACAAAAGGAATATATAGTTTTATAGAAAATTAATGAATGCTATTCTAATGTCCCTATCTGATAGAGTATATACTAAATTAATGGGACATAAAACTGTTAAGTAATTATGGGGTAATCTTGAAAATGTCTTTAAGTAGTATGTTAAAGTGAAAGAGGAAAAAGTATAAATTTAGAGGAAAAGGTTTAAAGATATTAGAATGGATGATGATGATGAGACCATTAGTGATTACTTTGTAAGGTTGATTAAAATTTTTGGCAATATTATAGGCATTAGAGAAACTTTATAAGACTCAACCACTGTCAAGAAATTGATTATAAACTTCCCAGACATGTTTGATGCTAAATTCACTACTCTAAAATATAGAGATAATTTTTCCCTTAATGTACTAAATAATATGTTTTTTGCTTATGAGGTGAGAAAATATCTTTAATTTAAAAATAATATCAAGGATGAGATGGAATTTAAAGAAAAAAAATGGTCTTAAGATCAAATAAAAGAGGGATGGATCATCTTCAAATTCAGAAGATAATGAAATAAGAGATAAAGATCATGAAATAATCATGTCTCTTATTTAAAAAAACATTAAAAGAGAAATATTAAAGTATAAAGGTATTATTCCACTAAAATACTTTAGTTTTATTAGAATTGGACAATTTCTAGTTGATCATTAGAAGAAGAAGAGTGTCAGAACTAAGCATAATGTAGAAGGTGATGATTTTCCCAAAAAGAAATTTGAAAAAAACAATAATGTGTGTTTTTTAAAATAAGAAGTTTCCAAGGTGGAATGTGATGAGAAAAGAGTAAGAATAAGATAAAAATCATCATAAAGTAATGATTTTTAATATTAAAACGCCATTTTAAAAAAATTAACCATCATGGATCATTTTAAAAAACATGAAGTCCCTTCTAGAATTGATGAGCATATTTTTAGTGGTGATGAGGAATCTAAAGAGAGTTACACTGATGACATGTTGAAGGATAATATTTAAACATGTCTTAATCATAATACTAAACTCAAGAAAAAAATATGAATATTGAATAAGGAGGATGTAAAGAATAATGAATTAAAAAATATCTTCTCAAAAGGTAATTTGGTTATATTGAAGAAAAAATATCAAGGTGAGAATTACAGAACAAGATGAAATGCCCAAATATTTTGAGGTATAGTTTTTTACAAAAGAAGAACAGTTGATTGAGACACAATCTAGGTGTCCTAAAGATGGAAACACCTTGAAAGTAATAAAATAAAATTATGATAAATATGTGTATGTTCAAGATGAATCATTCCATGATACTGTAAAAACCAATCCAAAGAAAAAGGTACAATATATTCCTATTTATTTCAAAGACACTAAATTTGTTTCATGTGATAGTGTGTATTCTACATCCAAAATTATACTAGCATGAGCTAAAGAAAGTGATTAAAAATTCACTCATATATCAAAGGGGGTTGAAGATGAGTTGAAAAGATAAATAATCTTATAAAAAAATTAATGTAAATAATGGAGTGCACCTAAAAAAGTAAGCAGGTTTTCATCAACATACCAATCAATTTTATGGAAGGTGTAATTTCAAAGGAAATTTTTAGTGTTGTGGAAATTTTGGGAAAAATCCTATGACTATAAGTACAATATTTTAATTTATTGGAATTGGAATAAATCAAGGATCAGAAACTATGGAAAGAGAAGACGTATCTCTATGAAGAGGATAAATTATCTTAGGACAAAGATATTTGTGACTAAAAAATATAAAATTTTATCTACTCAAATATATTTAATTTTTTTGGAAGAAATTTGTGGAATATGTGACCAACAAGTTCACTATATTAAAGACAATATGAAAACACTTTATGGACAAACTCTATAGGCTACTAGAGTTAAAAAGGATCAAATAAGTGAAAGAATACTTGACCACTATAGTCAAGGAAGTGTATATCAAAAAGAAAAGAAAAATATATATAATAAATTTCATGTGGTAGAACTAGGTAATAAGATTCACATGAAGAATCCTAATTTCATGAGTGGATTTCAAAAAATGATAACTCAAGAACTTGTGAGATGCTATGTGGGAGGTGAAAATAGGATTAACATAACTCAAAGGATTGTATGGCTATCCTACTATCACAAATACAAAAGCTAATGAAGATTAAGCTATCATTGAGTAATTCATGTGCTTTTATAGATCATGTTAAAAAGGATATCCCACACAAATAAATGTTTTATAAGATAAATATGATTGTTACTTATAGATTTAACCATCAAGGAACTTATAAAACCAAGCATTAATAGTTTTCCCAAAGGTGGAGTGAGACAGAATGGAGGATATTAGTGGAGAGGCAACTCCAAGTCTTGTTGTTCTTACTAAGGAGAAAATAGTTCTACCTTATTGCATTTTTTTAGAATAGGGAATTGAAGGTGATTCATGTTAGATGAGAGTATAATATTATATGAGATATAAAACATCATTATTTATCCATCATGTCGTAATTTAATAATCCTTGTAACAATTTAATTAGTATTATAATATTCTTGGAGTTTATTTCTGAAAAAAAAACCATGATGAATATTTATGGAGTGAAACCCTTGATGGGGGGAAGATGATTAAGCTACTAGATTAAATTAATCTATAATTCTAGATAATTATTATACAAAGCTGAAGTTTTGGTAAAATAATCATTATTCCTATCTTTTTTTTTATTATTCTAAATTTGATTATTAACGAGAAGTATATATTAAGATAAAAAGGGGAAAACATTCATGTAATTGAATGTTTTAAATTTTTTTGTTAAATATGAGTCTATGTTATAGACTTCCTATAAAATTTATCTTATCACCCCTTGAATAAATAGATCAATTTTAGTATCACATATTGTACAATTTATTGAAAAATTTGATGTATATATTAATCACTCTTGTTTTATACACAGAGCGTTGCTCATGAGGACATAGAGTTGATTAGTTAATGGCTCATTGATAAGGTAAATGAGATGAAATCCTTGTCTAAAATAAATTGGGCTTTATCTCTCAATAAAGAGTGAAAAAAATGGGATAAGATGATATTAGAATAATAATGAGATGAGAAATAATTCCCATTACTTTTATACCTTTTCATTTATTGTCAATTAGGGGTAGAAGAATAACATTGAATTTAATATTGAAATGAGTATTTACAAAAAATAAAAAATGTTGATTGAAGAACCTAAATGAGTTGATGAAGTTGAGGTTGTATTTTTTGATATTTTATGTGAATGAGAGTCAATGTGTTATGAAGTTACATGATAAATAAAGATACCATGAATGAAAATTTTAAGTTTTTAGGTTCTTTCACTATTAATGGGTAAGGTTATTGTGTTTTTTCTTGGATAAATATTATAAATAGATTCAAGAAGTAGCCTTTACTTGTGATGATTGTTGATTTATTACTAATATGAATCAACGAAAAGGTGTTTTTGTGAATAAATGTTTTCTACTATTGTTTCAAATAGATATTAAAGGATATGGATACTAAATAGCCTAAAAATATATAATTATATAATAGAAAACTAAATGTAATTAAAGAGTTAGTGAAGCTACTTGTAAATGCACAAAGTTGGGTATTTATATATTGAAATACTTCAGAATTGTAGATGAAGAGGTTTGGAATTTTTCTAGTAATATCCAAAGTTATTTAAGGTGTTTAAAGAATTTTTATAGTGATTGAATA
This sequence comes from Viscum album, assembly GCA_963277665.1. Classification (NCBI taxonomy): domain Eukaryota; kingdom Viridiplantae; phylum Streptophyta; class Magnoliopsida; order Santalales; family Viscaceae; genus Viscum; species Viscum album. The sequence goes on along the minus strand of OY728120.1, from coordinate 251,439,696 downwards.
ATCCCCTAGGAGTGTTGAAGATGTTCTGTGATAAATTAAAGAATCATGAAATTCTAAGTTAAAGGATGAAAATTTAAAAAAGTCTTATAGAACTCATATTTTCATGCGTAAGAGTCATTTGAGTTTCAGTTTGATGATTTGAAAAAGTGTTGGAAGTCGGATAAGAATGTGAGGTTCATTTGGAGAAAATGTATGAGTAACTATATGAAATTTTTTGAATATTTTCTTAAGGGTTAGAATATGTATGATGATGTAAGAGTCATTCCACCAGCCTAAAGTGAAAATTGATGAAGTCCTGTGCAGCACCCTATATTCATATGAGTAACTCTAATGGGTTATTAATGGTCATTCACAGGAGTAGAAATTTAACAAAGTATTAAATTGTATAAGAGTCCTTTAGACCTTGTGTATGAGTAATCTATAAGAATAACTGATTATTTGGATAATTATAAAATATATAAGAGTCATTTTAAAAACATAAAATTCATTTGACTAATAGATTTATGTAAATTTATTTTTTAGTGACTGGAAATTCAATAAAAGCGTAGGCTTATATTGAGTTGTGTAAGAGTCGTTTAACTTAATCGTAAGATTCATTCAGTGAAATGTAGGAGTCATTTATTCTTATGATGTGTGTATTCGCTAAAATTTTGGTAAATTTTGGAATTATGGAATATACTTATGAAAATCAAACAAGATGATGCAAGAAAATGTTCTTTAGTGAATTTAAACATCACCAATGAGATTTTGATTTAAGAAAAGTGTTGATAAGGTTATTTACATGTTGTAAAAAAAATACACATCATAAAGAGAGACTGAGGATATATCATTTTAATATAGTTTATAAGTATTGAGTTACAACCATGAATTGGAGAAGAGGATCACATTTTAGTGATGATAAAATGAGAAGATGATTATTTCCATGTCATGGCAGTAGTCATTTCACTTCATACACTTCCCTATAAGAAACCTTGAGACACAGCCACACTATAGTATGATGTAACACATTGTGATGATATTCATGCATGTTGATATGGGTTAAAATTCCCATAGATTTCATAGAGAATATTTGATTTCGATATTTCTATATATGACGTATATTATTAAAAGACTGAGTCATATGTGATCAATTTGAATGAGAATTGAGGTGAATAGTGCACTATTGAAAATCAAGGAGATTTTCCATATTCAAATATGGAAATATATTATGCTGTTTTTTATGCTGGTAAAAATATATAAAGTAGATAAAGAATAATATATACTATTAAGGAATAGAACTCGATACATAACTACAAAATAAGATTGTTGTGTATTGAAGAGAGAATAATATGATAACATCTGGGAACAAGAAATTATTCATCAAGGAATAAATAATAAGAGGAATTCAAATAAAACTCTCATATCGTAGATGATGATTGGGTAGAGAAGGATACTGGTGAGAACCTACAACATCATGGTAGGTAGAATCATATGATTAAGGATTGTTTCTAAGAAATAAGACAATATGTGTGTGAATTCTCTCAAGTACACATTTATCATTCTAAAATCTTGAGGAGGAAGACCGATGCACATGCTATTCTGTTGAAAATATTCTGGAATTTGAGAACCTAATATTTAGGAAGCGTAAGATCTTGCACTCTGATGAAGTGACATCCAGGAATGTCTTGAAGATATTTTTCACAAAAGAGAAGAATAAGGGACAAGGAATACTAGAAACATCCTGTATAAATAAACTTTTGGGAGATAGTTAGTAGCCAAGAGATTACTAAATATTCAGGAGACCACTTATCCTTTTTGAGAGATAGCCTGCAATGCATTAACTCATCTTCAAACTTTTGGGGGGATAGTATGTATTGTGAGAACTCATGTTATATAGTGAAAATATGTTTCTCAGTGACTAAAAAACACAAAAAGGATGACATAGCAACATTGGTGATGAACCTTATAAAAACCTTGTGTGCCTTAAAGTACTTTATTTTGTTGTATATGATTAAATATGAGATTTTAAAGGATGAGTGGATCAAAAATCTTAATCGGTCACAAAAGTTAATTGGAAGAATTATAAAAAAGGACTGTCATTGATTCACCCTCTGTCACACCCAGGTATTTGAAACCAAGTATAAATCCCTTTAAGTTTTAGTCTTTTTGTTTTTTGGGTCACTCATAGGTCGGGAGAGGGATTTTCAGTAGTTGGTGGTAGAAGGAGGCCACCAACTAGTCGATGAAGGGCACCGACTAGCCAATTCTAGCTATAATAAAACCTACAAATATATAGGTTCCACTGACCATTTGGTGGAGTCTTCCAACTACAAGATCACTACCTGTAGCCACTGGATATCCGGTGGCATCACTGGGGAAATGGATTAGTAAGGTCCTGGTTTTCATTTTTGGACTAAAATGTTTTCTTAACCCCCCTTAATCCGACTCTTCAACCCTAATTTTATTTCTCTCATTTTTAGAGGCTCTTTGGTGATGTTTTGGATCTCTCCCTCTATATTTTAGCTAGTCATTGTGCAGATTGAAGTCTTGGATCTATGTTATTCATAATATAGTATGAGGAATCATTTTAATCTTGTTTATCCTCTCTTTATCAATGATTTTAATTTCTCATGAGACCGGATCATTAGATTTAGCATATACATGGGTAATTGAACCTTTTTTATTGGATCTAGGTTCTTGAGCATCTGGTTTCCTTGTTACCCATCACCATTCTTGAAGAGGAAATGTTGTTTCATCATTAAAATGGTAGGTTTATCTATCCTATGGTCTAAACCTTATAATTAATTATTTTCATTGATTCTTTCCTTTGGTTTTGATTATGAAATTTATTTTTAATGATGTAATTATTCTTTGAGGGTTGTGTTATGTTTTCAAAAAGGGATTTTTTTTATGGAAATCATTAGAGAATTGTGATGTGTTTGATATATTTACTCAATGTTTTTTTAAATAGGAAATGGTTTTTTAAACACAGAATGTGGTGTGGATAATTATATAAATTATTTCTATAAAAATGTGGGCTTGGATTTAAAATGGATTATGTCTTAGAAAATGTTTATGAAACATGGTTTTGGATTTTTCCTTAGAAAAATGTTTATGAAACATTTCTTTGGTTTCCTTGAACATAATGATGATTTAATAGAACACTTGGGAGTCCTTAGGGTGTTAGGAAAAACTAAAAAAAGACTATCCCTAGTGGAGTTAGCTATCATTGGGTGGTGTTCCCTTGATATCATAGAAACTAGGGGTAACCTTTATAAGGGACTGAGTTTCAAAGAATATAGGAGTCACATATATCATATAGTGTTTCTTAGAGTTTCTTGGTGTTTTGGTTTTATGCACCCTCATATCATGTATAACCCACTTGGTTTCTTTGAAATTATATTACATTCATGATCTTTCGATATGATTACTTTCCCACTTGTTCGATTTGATGCTTGAAAACTAATTATTTATCTATTTATGACATTTAAAATGTGATATGTCATATTGCTATATTTTATTAAATATGGTATGATTTTGAAAATAAAACCAAATTATGTTTTATAAATGGAAAAATATTTCTTATGATGTGTTTTAGAAAAACAATTGAATGTAAACTAATGGATGCACATGTTTAGACATTAAATAGATTACTTGGTGTTATCCTAATATGAATTTGTGTTCACATCCCACTTTTACCTTTGGCAATTTGTATCCTTGGTTTTATAATATACGAGTAAAGAGAAGAGTGTCATATAGAGGATGACTCTCCTTGATCATGTTGTCTATCGATGGTTTGGGATGGAGGTGACTTATGGTCACATGGAGATAGGACCATGGGTTGTTTTATGTTCCATGTTATTGATGGTTTTCTTGTTGTGTATTGAGACCTTGTTACTAGATTTTGTATGTCACCTTTATAATTGTTATTTTGACATATGATATATTTTTGTTATCTATTGTTTTTCTCTATTTATCTTATATTTTATATCTATTGAGGGTGAATTCATTCATGTATTCTCTTATATGATACCCAGGTGATTTTCACCTACCTGAGGTGATCGAGAACATGATTTAGGCCTTATAATGGATCAATTTGGGTAAAGTTATGGGTTTTCCTGGTTTGGTCTGTTACAAATTGGTATCAAAACTCCATGTTGTGTTAAAGCCTATGCTCATGATAGTGTATCACCCTATCCTGTCTGGGGGTTATTAATAGACTGGAGATGGGATTTTTAGAACATTAGATGTAGTGTCTAAGTGTTCCTAGACATATCACTTTCTTGAAAAACCTTGAGTTACCATGGTAATTATGTGGGTTTTTAGTGTTCTTATCTAAGGTTTAAACCTTTTTTTCTTTAGTTATTTAAATTCAGTTTATGTTAAAGGAATCAAATTTTGTTCTAAATGTTTTACATTCTCTTATTTAAGATTATGGAACCTCCAATAAGAGTTATCATGATTACTAGATAGGATATTGTGGAGAAAACCCTAAAAGAGAATCCCCCAATTGATCCAATTCTAGTGGAAACTATTGTTTATAGGATCTAATCTATGGGATAGTTTACTAAAATTAAACTGTAACAAAAGGTAGAACATGCTTTAGAATTTACTATGAAGCACTCACATATATTCTATGGTGAAAAGGGTCCATAAGATTCTATGGAATGGATATAAAGGATCGATAATATTTTCTATTTTCTCAAAACTTTAGAGGACACCAAAGTTTTATTCTCCACTTATATGCTTTAAGGTTCCGGGAGGAAGTGGTGGGAATATATTGTGAAATCCAATTTGTATGAAGATATCACTTGTACTACCATAAAGATTTCCTTCAACCAATAATTCTATCTTGAGACACTGAGGGTGGTTAAGGCATGAGGGTTTATTACTTTGGAGTAGGGAGATCATTCTGTCTTAGAGTATGCCACTCGGTTTTTTGAGTTGAACTTATCTCCAGATCTTTTTTCAAATGATTATATCAATATGTATAGGTTTCAAAGGGGTTTAAGGAAATATATTATATTCTTTATTATTCTTATGTGCCTACCCACATATGTGAAGTTCATTGGTAAGGTAGATATAGGTAAGTCATAAATGGAAGGTAATACTAGACTCTTTATAGAATTAGTGACAGTAGGAGGTAGCCAGAGTTTGCTTCCTAGTTAGAAAAGGAAGCAAGATTACTAGCATAGAGGTGGGAGCATGAGTGTATAACTGGAATCATGGAAGATTTAGGTGGTCTATTATGAGTGTGGGAAAAAGGGATACCTCAAACCTGGTTTTCAGGTTGCACCCATGGTGTGTCACACTTGTAGGAAATCTATTCATTTTCAACGTTTCTATGAGAGGGCGTCCTAGGGTAGTAGATTTATATCCACCTTCACCCAGGGATCTTATTATAGACCTCACATAGAAAAAGGGGTGGGATCTCAATCTCATGATAAGGGAGATTATCAGATAAAAAATAAGGTGTATGATGAGGTTGCATGTCAATATACAGTAGAGTGTGCACCAGAGGTGATAGATCCATGACCGACTACCATGAGAGTTATGGTGTTCATAACATCTTTTTGGTTATGAATTTTTTTGATATAGGTGAAACTCATTATTTTATATCTTTCAAGCTTATTGATACATTGGGATTATGTTTGGATCTCATCCCTTTCTTGATGACTCTTTCCACTCCTTTGGGAAATAATTTGGAGTAATGATTTAAATATCCTAGGTTCCAAGTGATGGTTTCCGACTGTAAATCCATCTGGAACATTTTTTTCTTTAACCTTAACATCTTTAACCTTATCATTATCATGGATTAGATGATTATATATAAATCTCAGATTGATTTCTATCATCATTGGGTATATTTTATCTCTCCTGATGGAGTCACTAATATCTTCCAGGGTGAGTGGGATCCACAATCAGGAAGAATAGGCCCTGTTATTCATAGTTTTGAGTTGATATGCTACCAGTTTTCATAGTTTTTTCTTGATTCATTGATCCAAATCTTAGTGTACCTCTTCAAATTTTATTGCATGAGTATAACAATGTTTTTAGATGATTTCTATGGGTTATTACCCCATAGGAAATTTAATTCCTCTATAGACTTTATTTTAGATATGAGACCAATTTATATGCCTTAGTACTGTATGACACCAGCTGAATTAAAGGAGTTGAATGCTCAGCTCGGGGATCTTGAGGCTAAGGTATTTTTTTGTCCATGTGTTTCACCTTGGGTGTCACTAGTGATATTTGAAAATAAGGCATATGGGAGCCTCCAGATTTGTGTTGATTACCAAAAACTCAACTAATTGATTGTAAAGAAAAAAATATCCCTTTCTTACAATTGTTGACCTTTTTAATCATCTTAAGGGGGCTTAGTGATTTACAAAGATTGATATTAGATTTGGGTATCATCAAGAGAGGTTCTTGGAATATTATATTCCTAATAAAATATTCATAAGTAGGTATATGCATTATGAGTATTTGGTTGTTTCATTTTTCATTTTTAACAGTCCTTCCATGTTTATGGTATTAATGAACCAAATATTTCACTACATTAGTTCATAAATAATTTTTCAGGTTAGTTTTTTATGCCTTTTCACATCGTTTATTAAGAAATGTTATTAGAGGTGATGTTGTAAATAACATTTTGACATCGATTAACTAAAACTGACATTATAAATTAATATCTATTATCGGTTTTCCACATCATTTATTCTATAACCAATGTGAAAAAAATACCTCATTATTTTTTTACATTTGTTATCCAATAACCGATGTGAAAAAAAATTAAAATTGGTCATTAATTCTGACATGCCCCAGCTCCCGAATACACAGAGTCGGTGCCATACAGAGGATCGAATTTGGTTCAGGCTCTGAGAAACCAGCTACTTCTGAAATGTTTCATCTGCTAAAAGTTGTTACCTGAAAAATTTTAATCAAAAACATAGGGTGAGCATAGGAATTCCCAGTAAGGGGTTTTAAAATAAACCAATATAACTTTTGAAATCATTCTATAAAACTTTCCATAAAACATTTCTCTTAAAGAAATGCTATAACACATTTAACATATCATAAAATTTCTCAATTAAAAACATTCTAACAGAATTATAAGGATACAAGAATCAATTATAGGCATTCCCATTTGGAGTAATAAATAAAATACGTTCTAAACATGTATGACATAAGAACATATAAGAACAAATTAAACAACTAAGAGTAATGAATAAGCAGATTTGTGATTAAAGGTAATAACTTCAACTGAATACTAATTAACAGAGTGCATATGTCATGCCATAAGTATTTACTATTCTGATACTCATAAATACTAGCTCTTAACCATGGGTATTCTACTAGTCAAATTTCCATTTGGTTATTAATTATCATACACATAATGAGGGAATTTATAATGCTGGATTTTAATTTATGTGTCAAGGCCTCGTGCCAAGACCTAGGGGTTAACTGTAATTGGACCCCAACTCGGAGAGCCTCTGTAACCGGACTCCATCCCGAAGAGTCTCTCTAACCGGACTCCAACTCGGAGATCCTCTGTAACCGGACTCCAACCTGGAGGGTATTCTATAACCGGACCCCAACCTAGAGGGATTACTTTTATCGGTCCCCAAATCGGAACATACTAGTCCAATACATTCCTCATGTGTTTAATAAGGCCATGTATCCAAAGTTTCTCAAACCACTTTGAATACCTAGTTCCATTTATTTTATTTGGGGTATCCCATACCACTCCAAATAATTAAATTCTCATTTTATTATTATATGTGATGAATAATAAATAGTTTGATTTATCACATAAATTAATAACTTTATGACTGCTTCCATAAAATTCCAATGCATTACATTGCATGTTTATAACTTCGGATGGGTATTATTCATGCTCAATCCATGTGCTGATAAATGTAAATGACGTTGGACTAAATCATAATATGTCAGTTATTAATTAGATAATAAATTTTCCAATGACATGCATAATCTAGTAAACGTTCTTTGCACATGTGATATTGATTTAAAACACATAAGTAATGAATGGATGGGGTTACCACATAAAATGATAGTTCCTTAATTTTCAAAATCCTTGATTTATGGATATAAATATTTATAATTTAAAATGACAAATTTTGAATTAAGACCAAAGTCATTTGTACAAAAAGAATGTGCTAATAAACGGTCATGTCTTATTAAATGTTCATGCCTTATATTACATAGCATATGAGGCCAATTGATTTGAAGTGCATCATTTGTTTTATGTAATGAATATATTTAATTAAACATATCAAAAACATACTTTAACCACTGTTGTTTATTTTAGTCCAAGTTAATTCGGATTCTGATGGAAACTTATAGGTGCATACATATAACCATATGTATATATATATATAATATATATATATATGTATAATATATATATGTCACACCCACTTACATCACTTCAAAGCAAATAGTCGTCGAGTGTACAATCAAATACCTATAAATATATTTGTAAGGTGAAGATAGTCTTGTGACCATTTATTTATATTTATATATTTATTTATTTGTCATGGATTTAAAATTTGGCAAACATAAATTTATTAATTATAACCTAAATACATCTCAAAATAAGTGATTCTCCTCATACGCATAACCAGAAAATAGAGGATATTATTAGCATAAATAATAAACTTCTTTAATATAAATAATTTATTTCTTTTATGTGTACCCTTACACAATAAAATATATTTAATAAAATATATAATCTTCTCAATTGATTTGTAGGGAAAAAATATAGAGAACAATTTCAATTACGTAAATAAAACTTCTTATGATTAAATATTTAAAAATTAACCGTCTTCCCTTACACTGGATTTTTAAATCATAATACATAATTATAAATAAATTTATTCCTTACAAATTGTTGTATTTCCAAGCTCAAAAAATTTGATATTACACACTTTCAATATTTATTTCATCAAAAACATTATTTAAGGGTTTGAAATCATCTTCTAAAATTCATAAAATAGATTTAGTTTGAGTCACATTAATCTGTTTATATAAATATATGTTTATGATTATATATTAAGTGTATAATCGGGTTTGAGGATATAAAAACACTTGAAAATAAATCCTTACAAGACAATAATCTTAAATACAAATTAATTAGAATAAAATAATCCCTTACAAAACCAGAAAATAGAGGGTATAAAGAAATGAATAAATTTTCCTTACAAAACATAAGATTTTAAAAATAAATAAATATTTGAGACAAATATTTAACCCTTAAAAAAATGACTCCATGCATTTTATAGTTATTTATTAACTTTGAAACTCAAGTTTTTAGTAAAACTTAATTCCGGACATACGGTTTTATGAAAAACTGTAGGGTTGTGCATATGCAAATATATATATATTTATTTAGATATTTAAGGTATGTGGAAGTGGCATGTAAATAAGATTGCAAGGGGTATATATGCTTTGGGTCCACTAATTCTCTATAAACTCAAAAAATCTTGAATCTCTATTCCAGGTAAAGAGGGGTTCAAACTCAACCGCAAGGTGATGTATATTTATATAACAAGTTTATATAAACATGCAAATTAAAACTCTACAAGCAAGACAATTATAAATCCCCTACCTTAGTTTGAGGAGGAAGAGGGGCTTGGGAGAGTTAGCTAAAAATCGTGGAAGATTGCTGGAGGTTTGAGAGGAAGAAGTCCGGAGAGGTTAAGGGTGAAAAGTTACCATTTTCACTTTCAAATAAGGATTTTTATAATCACTATACCCACTGTATAAATAGTGGCACAAAACAAGCTTGTTGTGAAAGCTAAACCGCACAGCCCACCATCATAAGAATAGAAACAAAATAAAATGGACAGGAATAATATAGAAAGACTTCAACAAGATCAACCCAAAAGTTAATTGCGGACAAACATAAGCATGCCTTGAAAGCTTTGTGAGTTAATTTAGAATAGACTATATAAATTCTATAATCAAAACTTTGTTAAAGAGATTTGTTTCAAACATTGAAAGATTACATAAAAACCATTATAAGAATATCTACCCATGGACTGACAAAACTGAGAATAGGAAAAATACAAAACTTAAATCCGAAAGAGATTTAGAGGGAAGACCTACCCTGCTAGGTCTAGAAAAACGAATCCCTCACCACCCAGAATACCTATAGTAGCTTCGGTCGGACCCGCAACCAAGATCGGCACCAGCCAACGTGACTCCCGTGCGACGTACTAGAACCTTAAACCACAGCTAATCCCCAACGCAGAAGACCCTTGAAGACCAGGCCGAGGAATACCTCGCCAGTCCTGCTCAAGCATCAAGCTTGGCCTCCATCGACTTCAGCTCGCGCTTGCCCAACCTGCTCAAGATCCCGGGCACGGCGACGCAACACTCGAAGCATGACGCACCCCAACCCAAGGTGTGATCCCCCCTTTCCTCTCGAATCTCAAATACCTCATGGGATTTCCCTTTTTCTATCCTATTTTCTTTATTATTATGTTATATTTATATTTTTATTATTATTTCATTATGTTTTATAATCTTATTATCATATATTATATTATCACTAATTCACAAAGTCAAAAGTTGTATAAAACTAATATTCTATTAAAATGTTTATACATTTATAATTTTATTAAAAAAAATATAAAATATTAATAATGTTATGGAACTTTAATCAAAATTTTATAATCTAATAATTATGTATAAATCCCATATAATTATTCATATATTAAATTAAATAATTTTCTGCAAATATAGAGTACATATATACATATCATATTTTCGAAAATATATAAAACCCATATAATAGATTAAGTAAGTGTTTATATAATTAAAACAGTTCACTTTTACAAAATAATGGCGTTAAGATATTTTAAAGCAATAATTCTCAATATCATATATAAAATTATAGTATTAGTTTTATATAATTATAATTCAAATATTGTTTACATATGCATGTATATATATATATATATATCTTATTTGGGAAAACAAGCAACAAATTAGTGGCATTCATATATTAGTATAATTATTATTAAAATATTATATTAATTTCTAATTCAGAAAGAATAAAATAATTATTTTAAATTACACTTCTAATTTAAACAATATAAATTTTCTATTTTTATTTATAAGAAACTTTCTTTAAATTATAACTATATCCATTTAATAAAACACTAATGGTCATCTGATTTTAAACTCTGGGGGCTAAAACAAAAGTCACATGTCTTTAATTAGATAAGATATGCCTTGTTTTTATTTTGCAAGTTTATTCTGGATTGCACCATAATCAGAAATTATCTTATAATTTCCAATTCGTAAATTTTGGAAAACCAAGTTGTACTTAAATGTTTTTAGTTAATTCACCACAAATAAAATAGCTATAATTATAGCCATTGGAATTCAATGGTCACCCAAGGCAATGTTCAAGTTGTTGCCTTATATAACACCATGCCTTAGGGTGTCTTAAAACTCGAGACAAAGAAGGAGATAGTTCATGTCATAACATTGGTGCTTAGTGTGTACATAGTGGATTTGGCCATTCTTATGTTCATTATGTCAGATTTTAAGGTCCCATATTATTTTCTTGGGGTTCTCATTGTTTTAAGTGGTCTCCCTATAATTATGGTAGGGTTTTTAATAGGTATATTTGGGTAGAAATGTTTCTTGTGATCTTGATACATTGTATACACTAAGGTGTTCTTGTTTAAATGAAAATACTTGTGTCCATTTGTGTGTATTACTCAGTTGCATTATAATATATATTAAAACCATATTATTACTTCCTTATGAGAAACATGTTTTTTTCAGTTGTTATGAAATTCAAACAAAATGTAAACATAAACTTATCAATACATGAGGTTCGAGTTTTGGGGTGTTACATCATTACCCCCTATGAGGAATTTCATCCTCACAATTCATTCTATATACGCATAAGAGAAAGACTACTTTACCAACTTTACCACAACCTCCATCGTGGAGGGTCCTCCGGTGGTGCTAGGTGAATTTCCAAGTTTATGTTCAACTCTTCAGCTTCTCTGGCCCAGATACATTTTGAGCAGAAAGGATTGAACCTTTTCATAGTGCATTTGGGCCTCCATAGAGATGCTCGAGCGGTGGAAAGTTCAAAAATGTCCATATAGACCAACTCTCAAAGAATTTTCCGGACTGACTCTCGATTGTGGATATCTAAGTCATATGCGTTTTTGTATAAACTGAAACTGAGGAGTTGGTACATGTAAGCTGCACAAAGGTCTCCCTCCAATGTAGCCTCTTGAAATCTCTCCCTAGCCGCGAAGTTTTAGCCCAGAGTAAAGCATAGAAAGAGTCATTCGTGGTACTTCCCTCTTTGCCTGTACTTGGTTAATTGCACCGTGGCTATTATGTGGTATATGTTGGAATTCTTCTGATAGGAACGGAGAATGTCTAGAATTTTGGACACTTTGTAGAGTTTCTTGCATGTTTTTCATAAATTTGCGAAACGTAGGTACTCCTCTTCACTGGTTTTGACCAAGAATGTCTCTAGTATCTAGATAGGGAGCGATAGGATGTGAGTCTCTACTTCCATCTGAAAATTAATTATAAAGGATCAATTAGGGAAACCTATTCAGAAACATAAACACATAAAAGATAGAAGAAAGAAAGAAAAAGATAACAAATTGTGTTCTCATATCACCACTTGTTCATAAAAAGAGAAAGTATAATGGTTTCCCCAGTTCCCTAATACATGAATCCCCAAAACTAGTTCAAAACTTTCAATCTCCCAGAACCATATGCAACTCGAGCAGTCTGGTTCGATATCGTGGGTGCACTTGTGTTGTCTCCAGAGTCTGACATGTGGGGTGTACAACTGTGAGACGTCCATATGTACTTGTTTTCTGTACATAGAACGGGAGGCTTCGTATTTAAGGATGTTGAAGTACATTACCTGACCATAGTGGCCATAGGACAGGACTTGACACATATATGTCGCGCGGAGGTCTCTCGCTACTATAGATTCTTGGAAGTTCATGAGGGACTGGATGCCTTCCACTACAGTGAAGCATCTAAAAAGCCCCTCATAGTATTTTCCCCATCGTACATAGGATGGAAATTAGGCCTGCATCATAAAGATGTAATCCAGACCCGCTCTTCAGTGGAGTTGAAGTACTTGGGGAGAGTTGGATATGTCATAGAGGTGCTTACATGTCATTTGGATATGGGCATAGTTTATAAAATTTTCATGTATGGCTATGGAAATTATGGTTTCCAAGGCCTTATTGGGAAGAGACTGAAGACTAGTACTTTCATTTTCCATCTGTAAATTAGGAAAAATTTCATATTTAGTAATGCTTAAGTAGATTTTTCTTTGTTTCAGTTCTAGTTTTCTAGAGTTATCTGAACTGAATCCTTTGATACCAACTAACATGCCCCAGCTCCTGATTACCCGGAGCTTGTGCCATACAGAGGATCAAATTTGGTTCAGGCTCTGAGAAACCAGCTACTTCTAAAATGTTTCATCTGATAAAAGTTGTTACCTGAAATTTTTTAATCAAAAATGTAGGGTGAGCATATGAATGCCCAGTAAGGGGTTTTAAAATAAACCAATATAACTTTTGAAATCATTATTTAAAACTTTACTTAAAACATTTCTCTTAAATAAAAGCTATAACACATTTAACATATCATAAAAGTGATCAATTAAAAACATGCTAAGAGAATTATAAGGATATATGATTCAATTATAGGCATGCTCGTTTGGAGTAATAAATAAAATAAGTTCTAAACATGTATGACATAAGAACATTTTAGCACAAATTAAATAGCTAAGAGTAATGAATAATCATAGTTGCGCTTAAAGGTAATAACATCAACTGAATACTAATTTACTGAGTGCATATGTCATGCCATAAGTATTTACTTTTCTAATACTCATAAATACTGGCTCTTAACAATGGGTATTCTACTAGTCAAATATCTATTTGGTTATTAATTATCGTACACATAATGAGGGAATGTATAATTCCGGACTTTAATTTATGTTTCAAGGCCTCGTGCAAAGACCTAGGGGCTAACTGTAAGCGGACCCCAACCCAAAGAGCCTTTATAACCAGACTCCATCCCAGAGAGCCTCTCTAACCGAACTCCAACCCGGAGAGCCTCTGTAACTAGACTCCAACCTGGAGGGTCTACTATAACCAAACCCCAACCCGGAGGGCTTACTTTTACCGGTCCCCAACCCGTAACATACTAGTCCAAAACATTCCTCATGTGTTTAATAAGGCCATGTATCCAAAGTGTATCATACCACTTTGAATACCTAGTTCTATGTCTTTTATTTGGAGTGTCCCATACCACTCCAAATAATAAAATTCTCAAATCATTATTATATGTCATGAATAATAAATAGTTTGATTTATCACATAAATTAATAACTTTACGACTACTTCCATAAACTTCCAATGCATTACATTGCATGTTTATAACTTTGGATAGGTATTATTCATGCTCAATCCATGCACTGATAAATGGAAATGATATTGCACTAAATCATAATATGTTAGTTATTATTTAGAAAATAAATTTCCCAATGACATGCATAATCTAGTTAACATTCTTTGCACATGTGATATTGATTTAAAACACACAAGTAATGAATGGATGGGGTTACCACATAAAATGATAGTTCCTTAATTTTCAAAATCCTTGATTTATGGATATAAATATGTATAGTTTAAAATGACTAATTTTGAATTAAGACCGAAGTCATTTGTACACAAAGAATGTGATGATAAATGGTCATGTCTTATTAAATGTCCATGCCTTTTGTTTCATAGAATATAAGGCCAATTTATTTTCAGTGCATCATTTGTTTTATTTAATTCATATATTTAATTAAACATATCAAAAACATACTTTAACCACTGAAGTTTATTTTAGGCCATGTTAATTCAGATTGTGATTAAAACTTATAGGTTCATACATATAACCATATGTATATATATATGTAAAATATATATATGTCGCACCCACTTACATCGCTTCGAAGCAAATAGTCATCGAGTGTACAATCAAATACTTATAAATATATTTTTATAGTGAAGATAGTCTTGTGACCATTTATTTATATTTATATATATATATATATATATATTTGACGTGTATTTAAAATTTGACAAACATAAATTGATTAATTATAACCTAAATACATCTCAAAATAAGTGATTCTCCTCATATGCAGAACTAGAAAATAGAGGATATAATTAGCATAAATAATAAAATTCTATAATCTAAATAATTTATTTTTTGTATGCACCCTTACACAATAAAATCTGTTTAACAAAATATATAATCTTCTCAATTGATTTATAGGGACAAAATGGAGAGAACAATTTCAATTACATAAATAAAACTTCTGATGATTAAATATTTAAAAATTAACCATCTTCCCTTACAGAGGATTATTAAAGCATAATACATAATTATAAATAAATTTATTCCTTACAAATTGTTGTATTTCCAAGCTCAAACAATTTGATATTACACACTTTCAATATTTATTGCATCAAAAAAATTATTTAAGGGTTTGAAATCATCTTCTAAAATTCATAAAATAGATTTAGTTTGATTCACATAAATCTATTTATATAAATATATGTATATGATTATATACTAAGTGTATAATTGGGCTTGCGGATATAAAAACACTTGAAAATAAATCCTTACAAGACAATTGTATTAAATACAAATTAATTAGAAGAAAATAATCCCTTACACAACCAAAAAATAGAGGGTATAAAGAAATGAATAAATTTTTCTTACAAAACATAAGATCGTAAAAATAAATAAATGTTCGAGGAAAATATTTAACCCTTACAAAAATGACTCCATGCATTTTATAGTTCTTTTTTAACTTTGAAACTCATGTTTTTAGTAAAACTTAATTCCAGACATACGGTTTTATGAGAAACCGTAGGGTTGTGCATTTGAATATATATATATATATATATATATATATATATATATATATAGTATTTGGATGTGGCGTGTAAATAAGTTTTCAAGGGGTATATATGCTTCGAGTCTGCTAATTCTCTATAAACTAGGAAAACCCCAAAGCTCTATTCCAGGTAAAGAGGGGTTCAAACTCAATTGCAAGGTGATGTATATTTATATAACAAGCGTATACAAACATACAAATTAAAACTCTACAAGTAAGACAATTATAAATCCCCTACATTAGTTTGAGGAGGAAGAGGGGCTCGGGAGAGTTAGCTGAAACTCATGGAAGATTGCTGGAGGTTTGAGAGGAAGAAGTCTGGAGAGGTTAAGGGTGAAAAGTTCCCATTTTCACTTTCAAAAAAGGATTTTTATAATCATAATACCCACTATATAAACAGTGTCACAAAACAAGCTTGTTGTGCAAGCTCAACCTCACAGCCTGCCATTAGAAGAATAGAAACAAAATAAGATGGATAGGAATAATATAGAGATAATTCAAAGTATCAACCCAAAAGTCAATTGCAGACAAACATAAGCATGCCTTGCAAGCTGTTTGATTTAATGCAGAATATAGTATATAAATTCTATAATCAAAACTTTGTTAAAGAGATTTGTTTCAAACACTGACAGATTACATAAAAACCATTAAAAGAATATCTACCCATAGACTAAAAAACTGAGAATAGGAAAAATACAAAACTTAAATCCGAAAGAGATTCGGAGGGAAGACCTACCTTGCTAGGTCTGGAAAAACGAATCCCTTACCACCCAGAATACCTATAGCAGCTTCAGTCGGACCCGCAACCGAGCTTGGAATCGGTAGCGCGACTCCCTTACGATGTACTGGAACCTTAAACCACATCTCATCCCCGACGCAGAAGACCCTTGAAGACCAGGCCGAGGCGTACCTCGCCAGTCCTGCTCAAGCATCATGCCCGGCCTCCATCGACTTCAGCTCGTGCTTGCCCAGCCTGGTCGAGATCTCTGGCACGGCTACGCAACACCTGAAGCGCGACGCACCCCAACCCAATGTGTGATCCCCCCTTTCCTCCCGGATCTCAAATACCTCACGAGATTTCCCTTTTTTTTATCTGATTTCATTTATTATTATGTTATATTTATATTTTTATTATTGTTTCATTATGTTTTATACCCTTATTATCATATATTATATTATAACTAATTCATAAAGTCAAAAGTTTTATAAAACTAATATTCTATTAAAATGGTTATACATTTCTAATTTTATTAAACAAATTTCAAAATATTAATAATGTTATGAAACTTTAATCAAAATTTTATAATCTAATAATTATGTATAAATTCCATATAATTATTCATATATTAAATTAAATAATTTTTTGCAAATATAGAGTATATATATACATATCATATTTTTGAAAATATATAAAACCCATATAATAGATTAAGTAATTGTTCATATAATTAAAATAGTTCAATTTTATATAATAATGGAGTTAAAATATTTTTAAGCAATAATTCTCAATGTCCTATATAAAATTATAGTATTAGTTTTATATAATTATAATTCAAATCTTATTTACATATGCGTATATATATGTATATATATATATATCTTATTTGGGAAAACAAGCAACAAATTAGTTGCATTAATATATTAGTATAATTATTATTAAAATATTCTATTAATTTCTAATTTAGAAAGAATAAAATAATTATTTTAAACTGTGCTTCTAATTTAAACAATATAAATTTTCAATTTTTATTTACAATAAATTGTCTTTAAATTATAACTATATCCATTTAATAAAACACTATTGGTCATCTGATTTTAAACTCTGACGGCTAAAACAACAGTCACATGTCTTTAATTAGATAAGATATGCCTTGTTTTTATTTCACTAGTTTATTCTATATTTCACCATAATCAGAAATTATCTTATAATTTCCAATTCATAAATTTTGGAAAACCAAGTTGTACTTAAATATTTTTAGTTAGTTCACTACAAGGCCAACAGCTATAATTATATCCATTGGAATTCAATGGTCACCCAAGGCAACGGTCAAGTCATTGCCTTATATAACACCATGCCTTAGGGTGTCCTAAAACTCAAGACAAAGAAGGAGATGGTTCACGTCATACCATTGGTGCTTAGTGTGGCGGCGGTGGCTTTGTTCATTCTTATGTTCATTATGTCGGATTCTAAGGACCCATATTATTTTCTTGGGTTTCTTGTTGTTTTAAGTGGTCTCCCTATAATTATGATAGGGTTTTTAATAGGTATATTTGGGTAGAAATGTTTCTTGTGATCTTGGTACATTGTATACACTATGTTGTTCTTGTTTAAATGAAAAGACTTGTGTCCATTTGTATGTCTTACTCGGTTTCATTCTAATATATATTAAAACCATATTATTACTTCCTTATGAGAAACATGTTTTGTTCATTTTTTATGAAATTCAAACAAAATGTAAAGATAAACTTATCAATACATGAGGTTCGAGTTTTGGGGTGTTACAAATTCATCCTACACCACAGTAGCATCCAAAAGCAATAGAATAGTATAAAAGGTAGTAGAAAACCAGCAAAATACACATACAATTGAACTTTCAAATTTACAATGTATATTAAAAATAAACTAAAAATAAATCAAACCTAAAAAATTATTAGTCCATTTAATTTTTAAATGTATCAACTCCTCTACACTATATGGTCATGTGTAACATCCCAGATCCAGATGCCACTCAACTGGTGCCTCGTACCTGGTTGGCCACATGGCCTCAAGAGAATTTCCCCAAATGCCAGAGGCTACTGACTAGAAGTGAGGGCCTAGGGTGTGATAGTGGAGAAACTATGCCCTCATTGGTAGAGTGTAACATAGTGGGATAAATAATAATACAATAATGGAAGCAGTAAACAACATACATCTAAAATAAATAGTGGAATATTGATAAGATATATAACCAAGAATCATTCCATACAAAAGATGATGTGGCATGTTATGTTATAAGAAAACAACCAAAATAGGTACACTATAGGAATACACAATATATGTTCCAAAATAAAAAATAAACTGAGGAAACTAAGAATAATCGCAAGCCTCGGCTCGGTCCCATACTCTTGGACTCATAAACAGCATCTCAAGTACCTGTACAAGGGCGCTTTCCCTTATCAACACCTGCAAAAAATATAATCTGTTTGAGCCTAAAAGAATTACTCGAATAGGGCGTGAGAAATAAATCCCAATAGGCAACCACCTAAGATCTGTTCCTATCTTTCAGTGAGTATATGCAGCTGGTAGTGTACAAAAATGAAGAATAGTAAACTAGGAAGTACTCAAAATTAAATAATACTACAAGTCATGTTTTCCATTTTCATTCATTATGTTAAGTTCAACCATCCAATTAAATTGACTTATATAAGTCTTGAGATCTATCCTAATCCTTTCAATCCCCCATATAAAGAATTCTCAATAGATACCTCAAAATGTTATATAAATAAATAAAGTGATGACCGAATCCAAGCTTGTGTTTTCGCTTAGCAGACATGTCATAAGTTATTCCATTTCAAAATTAAATTCAACACCTCTCCTGCATGTGTATAAAAAAACCTCCCTCATGCATAAAAATCCTCTCCCATAGGCATAACAAATCCTCACCCGTAGTCATAACAAATCCTCACCCGCATGCATAACAAATCCTCACCCGCATGCGTAACAATCAACAGGGTCGATCCCAGTATATTAGCATTTAATTATAAAATAAAACACATGTAAATTACACTATTACATGGTTAACATAGTAAAAACTCATTTGGGCATCATACAAAACAATAAACAAGTGAATTTAAACTATCACAAGGCTTAAACAATTATAATCACATGGGAAGTTCATATCACAAGCCTAATATGTAATCTAACAATTATAAAGCTTAAAAAAATATAATCACATGGGTAGTTCATATCACAACCCTAATATGTAATCTAACAATTACAATTCTTAAATAAATATACTCACATGGGTAGTTTATATCACATGCCTAATATGTAATCTAACAATTACAAGGATTAAACAAATATTCTCGCATGGGTAGTTTATGTATAACAAGAAAACATGTGAATTAAACTATCCCAAGTCTTAATCAATTTTCATCTTAGGTGGGAAACATTAAATTAACCAATTACATTTTTAAACAACCTTAAAATGGGAAAAAAAGGTATTCCCATAGGCATCCTAGGATAAATGGCCAAAAAATGATCATCTGAGGGAAATGCACCCACGGGGTGGCCCTTAATCAAACCAACAAGCTCAATCATGCATAAATTAATTTAATTTATGACCTAATCATCATTAATAAACAATAAGTGTCAATTTCTATTCAATACTACACCCTAAACATGGGATAATGGCACTACGGCACATATAAACAACTCGACATTGAGAGAAAGGCACAAGACCACCTAACTTGTATTTGTATGACTCTCCTTGTCCAGCTTCGAGCTTTGATTTGACCTAGAAAGGGGTAGATCTAAAAAATGATGATAAACTCTCAAACTTAGATAACTTTTTCAAGATCAAAAATCATGAAGAACAGCTCAATAGGAATCGAGATTTTACTGATCGGGTTCAAACGCAACTGGCGGTGAAGGAATTAGGGTTCAGATGATCAATTGGGAAGTGATTGAAGGTCTGGTGCTGCTTGTTCATCAACTCAGGAGATCCCCTATCCATTTTCACAAAAATGAAGCTATATCCTAATTTAATCAATAAAAAAATTACACAATGTGTACTTGAGACTACACGTCGTGTCCGTATAGTATTTGGCCAGACCATTACATGGTCGTGTATTGGGATTACATGGCGTGTAGCCTTCTATACACAACATGTACCTATAAGTACACGGTGTGTATTTCCCAGTCACATCATGTAATAGGCCTTCAACCATCCCTTGACCACTTTCCCTCCATTTTCTTAATTATAAACTAAAAATTAATGATTCATACCTCAAAGGAAGAACTGGGTTCTTACAAATTTCCCACCTTAAAGCAATTCATCCCTGAATTTCTTTTCCAGGGTTGGTGAAGGAACATTAGAGAATAAATCCATCCATTGCAATCGATCATTGGAATCTCTCTCTCCCAAGTCTCTTCCTACACTCGTTCATTCTACCATATCACCTGTACCAAAGGAATAGACTATCCATGGATAACCTTCTTGCTACAATCCACAATACAAATGGGATGATCCTAAAAGGATGCATCTTCCTACAACTCCACCTCCTCAGGTTGAAAGGTGTGAGATGATTCCGAAAAGTAAAATTGAAACTGAGAAATGTGGAAGACGTCATGCATATCCCTGTACCTCTAAGGTAACTTCAATCTATAGGAAACTGGCCTGACCCTCTATAGAATCTCAAACAGACTAACGTATCTTGGCAAAAGATTACCCTGTCTCCTGATCCTCTTGTGTCCCAACCTTAGTGCGACATGTAGGAAAACTCGATCCCTGAACTCAAACTCCAAAGGTCATCTACGGCGATTGGCATAAGATTTATGATGATATTTTTTAGTAGTCATCTGCTTTCGAGTCAACTGAACCTGCTTAGTGGTCTCTTAGACAAGACGAGGTCCCAGCATAGCTGCCTCTCCTACCTCTAGCCAAAATAGGGGTGATCAGTAAGTTCTACCATAAAAAGCCTCATATGGAACCATATGAATAGTATCCTAGAAGCTATTATTATAGGTGAACTCAACAAGGGGTATTTTTGTCTCCTAGGAACCCCTGAAATCCAGGATGCATGCCCAAAGCATGTCCTCCAGCACCTGAATCGTGCGTTCAGACTGGCCATCTGTCTGGGGGTGGTAAGTTGTGGTCAAAATAACCTATTTACCCAAATCCCACTGTATCCCTTTCCAAAAATGAGAAGTAAAATTGGTGTCCCTATTTGAAACAATATAATGAGGAACCTCGTTTAGTCATACAATCTCTCAGATATATAACCTTCCAAGATCATCAACATTGAAGGTTTCCTTGATCGGAAAGAAATGTAAAACCTTCATAATCCTATCAACCACAACCCATACTACATCATTACCTTAGGGGGGACCTCGGTAAACCCATCACTAAATCCATCTTGATTTCATTCCATTTCCACTCAGGAATGGGTATCTGATGCAAAATTCATGTTGGTCTTTGGTGTTTTTTCTTCACCTGCTGATAGGTGGAACGTCTCATAACAAAACTAGCTATATCTCTCTTCATACCTAGACACCAATACTGATGATGTAAATCTCGATACATCTTGGTGACACCTGGATGTACCGCCCAAACTGAAGCATGAAAATCCTGTATTAGCTCCTTGTGCATGTCTACTGACACTCATACGCGACCATGTAACCACAAAATCTCATCCTCGCCTATGGTCTAACCAGGAAGAGGTTCCTCACCTACCACACTCTCTCATAGATCCAAGCCTTCAGAATCTGATAGTTTCATCATCCTCACATTGTCTAGTAGGGTAGAGGTAACAGCTAAGGATGTAAGAAAATTCTACCCCTTCCTATCATGTACCTCCAGATGCATCTCAAAGAACAATGCTATCATCTACCACTCATTACTGGCTTACTTCACTACCTGTATCTGAGTCCTTCTGCTCATTGCATCAGACACTACATTTCCTTTCCTAATCATGTATGCAAGCTTGAATTGAAAATACTGAAGGTATTCCACCCACCTTCACTGCCTTAAATTCAGATCACGCTGAGTAAAGATGTACTTGAGACTTTTATGGTCTGTGTACACCAAAAAACGTCCCACAATAAATAATATATCCAATAGTGTAAGGCATGAACAACCACGACTAACTCAAGATCGTGTGTCGAATAGTACCTCTTATGTGGCCTCAACTGTTGAGACCCATACACAACGACTCGATCCCCCTTCATAAGCATTACTCCCAACCCAATACCAGATGCATCACAGTACACAGTGTAACTCCTTCCCAGCTCTATAAAAATTAGTATCATTGCTGGCGTTAATCTCCCTTTCAACTCTGCCATCTTGTAAGAATCTTAACATATGTAATTCACACCCTTCTTTGTAAAGTATGTCATCAGTTCTCCTAAGCATGATAAGTCCTGTATGAAATGCCTGTAGTAACCATCCAACCCTATAAACCTTCGAACCTCAAATACATTCTTGGGCTTCTCCCAGGTAACTACTACTCTCACCTTATCTGGGTCTACTGATAATCCTCTCTCTAAGATGACGTGACCTAGGAAGTGAATCTGATCCATCCAAAAGTGGAACTTAGTAAGATTAGAATATAAATGATGCTCTCTGTGTACTCAAAACAATATCAATATGGTTGGCATGGTCATGTAAATTGTGATAATACACAAAGATGTTGTCCATGAAAACCACCAAAAAAGAATCCAAGGATAGAACACTTATTTCATCAATGCCATGAAAATCACTGGCATGTTCGTAAGACCAAATGGCATAACCAGATACTCATATAGCTCATACCGACTATGTAAGGTTGTACGAGGTATGTCTACAGGTCGAACACGCACCAAGTGATATCCTAATATCAAGTTGATCTTAGAAAAAACCCAAGATCCTTAGAGATGATTGAATATATAATCTATTCATGGAAAGGGATATCTGTTTTTAACCATTAGCAGGTTCAGTTTCTGATAGTCAATGCATAGCCAAAGGGTATGGTCTACCTTCTTTGCAAAAAGGACTAGCAAACCCCATAGAGAAGTACTGGGTCGGATAAACCCCTTTAACTCTAAATCCTATAGCTGCCTCTTGAGCTCTTAAAACTCTGTCATGGCCATCCTATAAGTAGAAATGGGTACCAGTGAAACTTCTGGTACTAGATCGATAGAGAACTACACCTCTCTTATCGAAGTTAATCCTAAAATGTTGTCCAGGAAGATGTCCATAAAATGATCAACCACTAGAGGGAAACCCATCTGAAGTGTTCCCTATTCATCCAAATATAAATTATAAATCTGTGTTGTCATCCAACTCAAACCATGTTGCTCGGGTCCATCTCAGATTTCCTGGACATCCCACTCTCCCTTGTATAGAAACGATCCATCTTATAGTGATGTAAATATCACCCTATAGTGATAGAAATTGAAAAAGTCTTGAAATGAGACTAACTGGTCCATTCTGAGTATGAAATCAAAGTCTTGCATCTCTAAGACATAGAAATACCAAAAGAAGTGACACCCACCAACCTCAAGGGGGAACTCCTTACATTGACGCACACCTTCCATCCTTATCCCTAACAGAGTGTCTAGTGTCATAACATCATCAAAATAGAAAACACGGAGACTAAGTCTCTCTATAACGGGCATATATATAAAACTATGTGAAGCCCCTATATCAAAGAGTATAGAAGATAAAACTAAGATGACTAGAATAGTACCTCTGATAGTAAAAGTTCTAAGATCCTACTCCTACTGGGTCTGTTGCACTGCATAAGTCTGACCTATATTGTGGCCTTGAGATACTTCCTGGATACCCTGAACTGACCTTCCCTACTTTCGCTGAGATCCTGGGGTCTGACTACCATGGCCATGACCACCACCTCGGCATGAATATCCTGACGTATTCCAATTCCCTAACTAGTGAGAAGTTGTTGTCCCTGCTCTTGAATGTGGAGTATGTGCAGAACCTCTATCGCTAGTTGCTGGTGGAAATTCCCTACAGAAGCATTGTAGATGTCTCATCTTGCTACAAGCTCGGCACTCGACTAGGTCCATCGGACACTATGGTATCATATTCCCGGCTCTTCCACACTAGTAGCACCTCTTCTAAATACTGGAAGAAATATTATGATTGCTCGTATCACCGCAAGAAAGCTCCATATGAGGCTTCTTGCTCCCAATCGAGACAGTACCAGATCTCAGTTCTAAACCGCCCTAGTTCGCACCTCCAACTTCACACAGATTATTCTCAATAATAGGTGCCTGATTCACGATGGCATATATAGACGACAACCTAAAAAATTTCACCAATGATCAGATGTCATACTTGATACCATCCTAGAATCTTCTATCCCTCGATGTCTCATCACCCATCAGAATAGGAGTGAATCTTTGAAGTTCAATGAAACAGGAAGAGTATTCCATCACTAACATAGCACCCTACTCTATATGCATGAACTCTTGGGCTCTATTGGCCCTCAGCATCTCAAGAAAATAGTATTCATAGAAGACCATATGAAAATCTCCCCATTCCATGTTCTGATGATGCTCTATCTGAGTGATAACATCCCACTACCTGTTGGTCGAATCACGTAGAATATAATCTCGAGCTCGACCCTCCTCTCCGAAGATGTCTCCAGATTCTCAAAGATCATAAACATAGACTCCATCCATGACTCTGCAGCCTGTGGTCCACCATCCTATGAAAACGTAGGCAGATGCTGGTGCTGGAATACTTGTGTTAGTTCTTCTATAGACATGACAGGATGAGGTACTCCCTGAAAGGTCTGTATAAACCTCATAAATCCTTCACAGAACTATGCATCAGCACCTACATCTGGTATAACACCTATTATTGCAACTTGTGTGACTGGAGGATCCACTAGTAGCCCATGGCCTACCACCTCAGGGGTACGATCATTGCCACTCTCTGGGTGTACTACTGGAGGTCATTGTGGTGGCATTTCTATGTAAAGTCCATCACATACACCTCAGTATAAGCTTATTCATCAAGATACACAGTTCAAGAGTGCAAGAACTAAATAGAAAAAGAAAAGCCTCAAAAGTTCACAAAAGTTTGGTACACTGCGTGTATAACCTAAACATGGTGTGTCCCCTTAAACTATTACATGGGTGTGTAACTCCACCTACCTTAGTCGTGTAAACTTCCTAGGTATATGGAGTGTCAGGATGACACATGGTATATACTCAAGTCTTCCCTCCTGGCCATGTACTTTTACATGGCTAGAGCCACACGGGTCTACCTATGTAAAACTACATGGTGTGTACTTTCGGTACATGGTGTGTTCTACCCAAAAACCAATAACCCGTATTCTCTCTCACACGGTCGGTGACATGGTCATATACCACATGGTGTGTACCTGAAAATTTTATTTTCTTCCTGAACATAAGAACACATGTCATGTGTTCATAGGACCACATGTCGTGTTGTCTGGGTTTCTAGACAGTAAGTCTCAAAAACTTCCCCAGAACCCCTATTTTTCAAAATAAAGCAACAGTGTGCCAAATTCCAATCCATGGGGACCCATACTCACTACTAATCAAATCTTTTCATACACATATATCACATAACAACACAATCTATATACCATGGTTAAAACACAATCCACCAAATTTGGATCCAAGAGGGCCCATACTCCTCATAGACCAAAGTTTGGCATCCATACAATTCAACCATAACACATACCAATACACCTATCACAACAGTAGGCATATCTATCATGGTATCTATCACAACAGCATGCATATCTAGCACAACATTTATCACAATAGAATTCAATTAGTAATTCTCTCTAAATGACATGGAAAAAATGCATGAAATGTGATTTCTAATAAGTGCCTATATGATGCATAAGATGACATACCCTCATATCATTAGGTTTTAGCAAAAAATAACCCTAATGATATCAATAATAATAGCACAAAACAAGTGTGTCACCCAATTGTGAAATTGAATCAATTTTCATAGCTCAAAATTCAAAAATTACAATGTCATTCAAGGCAATTTGGCTTTACCCTATATGTGAGGTAGCTACTCTCGAGCATAGCTTAGTACTAAATCCATTGAATTTCTATCTTTATCTATCATCTTAAAACAATAAATCAAACCAGAAAAGAAAAATCCTCTTATACCACTTTGTAACATCTTGGGTTTGGATGCCACTCAACTAGTGCCCCGTACCCGGTTGGCCACATGGCCTCAAGTGCATTTCCCCAAATTCCAGAGGCTGCCGACTACCATCTAGGGCCTAGGGTGTGATAGTGGGAATTTTATTCCCTCATTGGTAGAGTGTAGAACATTGTAATAAATAATAATACCATAACAAAAGTAGTAAATAGCATACATCTGAAATAAACAACAGAAGACTGATAAGATAAATAACCAAGCATCATTCCCTAAAAAAGATGATGCAGCATGTTATGTTCTAAGAAAACAACCAAAAAAGGTACACTATAGGAATCAATAATATATGTTCCAAAATAAAAAGGAACAAAAGAAACTAAGAAGCATCACAATCCTCTGCTTGGTTGCATGCTCTCCGGATCCTAAACAACATCTCAAGTACCTATAGAAGGGCGCTTTCCCTTATCGACACCTGAAACAATATAATCTATTTGGGCCTAAAAGCATGACCCAAATAGGGTGTGAGAAATAAATCTTAGAAGGATACCACCCAAGATCTGAACCTATCTGTCAGTGAGTATATGAAATAGGTGGTGTACAAAAAGGAAAAACAGTAAACTAGGAAGTACTCAAAAGTAAATAATCCTACAAGTCCGGTTTTCCATTTTCATTCATTATGTTCAGTTCATCCATCCAATTACATTGAATTATATAAGTCTCAAGATCTATCCTAATCCTTCCAATCCCCCATATAAATAATTCTCAATAGATACCTCAGAAGGCTATCTAAACAAATGAAGTGAAGATCAAATCCAAGCTTGTGCTTTGGCTTGGTAGATGCATCATAAGTTATTCAATTTCAAAATTCAATTCAACACTGCAACCACAGGCATAATAAAACCCCACCCATAAGCATAAAAATCCTCTCCCACAGTCATAAAAAATCCTCATCCATAGGTATAATAAATCCTCACCCACAGGAATAAAAAATCCTCACCCGCATGCATAACAATCAACAGGGTCGAACCCGGTATATCATAATTTTAGGATAAAATACAACACATGTAAATTACACTATTACATGGTTAACATAATAACAACTCATGTGGGAATCATAAAAAATAAGAAACAAGTGAATTTAAACTATCACAAGGCTTAAAAAATTATACAGACATGGGAAATTCATATCACAAGCCTAATATGTAATCTAACAATTACAAGTCTTAAACAAATATACTCACATGGGCAATTCATATCACAAGCCTAATATGTAATCTAACAATTTCAAGGATTAAAAAAATATACTCACATGGGAAGTTCATATCACAATTCTAATATGTAATCTAACAATTACAAGGCTTAAACAAATATACTCACATGGGAAGTTTATGTATAACAATAAAACATGTGAATTAAACTATCACAAGGCTTAAGTAATTATCATCTCACATGTGAAACATTCAATTAACCAATTAAATTTTTAAACAACCCCAAAAAGAGAAACAAATTTATTCCCATAGGCATCCTAGGACAAATAGTCAAACAATGGTCATCTAAGGGAAACGCACCCACATGGTGGCCCTTAATCAAACCAACAATCTCAAACATGCATAAATTAATTTAATTTATGACTTAATCATCATTAGGAAACAACAAGGGTCAATTTACATTCAAGGCTACACCCTAAATATGTGTGAATGGAACTAAGTCACATATAAACAACTCAAAACTGAGAAAAAGGCACAATACCACCTACCTTGTACTCATACGACTCTCCTTGTCCAACGTCGGGCTTTGATTCAACCTAGAACGGGGTATATCTACAAAATGGTGATAAAAAATCAAACTTAAATAACTTCGTTGAGAGAAAAAATAATGAATAATGGCTCAAGTGGAATTTAGATCTTACTGATTAGGTTCAAACGCAACTGACGGTGAAGGAATTAGGGTTCAGATGATCGATCTAGAAGGTATTGAAGGTTTGGTGTTTCTTGTTCGTCAACCTGAGAGATCCCCTATTCGTTTTCACAAAAATGGCACTACTGTCTAATTTAATCTATAAATAAAAATTACACAGCATGTACTTTAGACTACACACCATGTCTATACAATACACCATTACATGGTTGTGTACCGAGATTACATGGTGTGTAGCCTTCCATGCACGACATGTACCTATAAGTACACGGTGTGTAGCTCCTGGTCACGTCGTGTGACAGGCTTGCAGCCATCCCTTGACCTATTTTCACCCATTTTTTTAAGTATAAACTGAAAAGGAAAGATCCATACCTCAAAGGAAGAACCAGGTTCTTACATTGTGGTTCATCAAAAAGCTGCAAAATAATAAATAAATAATTTGACTTGAACTTTTAATAAAACATATGAAATATTATGTAAATATTTATAAAGAAATATAACCTTCTGAAACTTTGTAACTATCTCAGTTGAAATTATTTCATACATAAATCTTAAGACATAATATCCACATTCTCTTACCCCTTCTTTTTTATGAAACTATTTCAAATAGATTTTAATTCAAAATAACATTCTTTAAGTAATATATCCAAAATTTAGTGATTGTAAATGAAAATTCACCATAGCTTTTACAAATTTGATATTAGAGATCTTCTTTCTTATCATCTCTCTAAAGAAATTTCCTTAAATGTTTGAAAATAATATGAATAAAATAAATTTTATTCATTATAATATAAAATGTAATTAAAATAAACAAACTTAGGTTTTTGATACATTCTGAAAATTTGCTCTCACTTCACCATGGATAGAGCATAACTAGTATAATGTCTTCTCTCCTAGAAAAAAACACCCAACATCCAATGACCACTGGTATAAAATAAAAATTAATATGATTTTTTAATATGTTAAGTGATATATAACACTCTGTGAGAAAAAAATATTTCATACGCTTCAAGATATGGAAACATCCAACACTGAATGGTGACATTCTTCTGAAATCTTTCAGCTATATGAATTGTTATTTATTCATCATTCATTGTCAAAGCTATAGGAGAAATAATTTATGGTTCTATAAATCCATATACATATGTTTTTTCATTCTTTGTACAAATTTTATAGAGATACCTAATACAAAGCAGACATAATTATAAATTTTCAATAAATTAATGGAATGTAAAAATTTTGTTAATCGAATTACATGGAAAAAATTTACATCATGTTGATTCTAAATTGATCTCTATCTATAAGCTCCATGATATCATTTTTCAAAATCCCCATAGTCATTTCACACCCACAAATAGAAGCATCAATTGGAATATCATATACTCCCAATAATAAATTTGAGTATGCTAAAAATTTATCAAGACTAGTATAATTTGTATCTGAAGTCATAACACTTTGAATTTTTCATTGTCTATACAGTATTTCTTTACTTTTAAATTATTCCGATAAAAAATTAGATAAATATATAAAATTAAAAATTAAAAAATATATTTAATAACAAAATGAAATAAAATATAACATATATACATGCCTCTATGGTAATATGTCGAAGTAGTCTAGATGGTAAAACTAAAAAATGACTGATACTTTGTCCAATTGTACTCACCCCATCTATAGGACATTGTATTTTTGATAATCTATTTATAATATCCTATACAGTGACCCTATTATAATTTATCTCAATATTCTAATAATGAATGGTATTGTTGATATAATATATCATCCCATATGAAATAATATGATGAGGATCATCAAAATATAACTCAAATTAACTTGGAAGCTATAGAGGAGGTTGTATGGGTAGGATAAGAAGGAGAGGGGTTTGTAAATAGAGATGTTTGAGTAGGATAAGGAGGAGTGGGATCTTTTGGCGGAGGTGGAGGATTCATATTGGTAGGTAGAAACTATCCTTTCATGTCTACAAACATTGACTATACCAAAGCTCTGATCTTGTCCTCCATCATCACATGAATATCCTAAACTTTGGCTTCCAAAGATTCTATTTTTTTTATAAACAAGCTCTTTTGAAGAATCTTTTGAATTTGGAAACACTTTTCTTACTGATACACCTACTGAGTATCCTCATGAATGACCTAAGTGTTTAGGATTTCCCAATGTTGTAGCTAAAATATCCTTTCTACCCTCAGTAATAAAGACCCCATGTGTGATCTTCTCCTCAAGATAATCTTGTATAGAATAATTCAAAAAATATTTAATGAATCAAAATATATAAAGAGTTGATTTAACTTCAATAAATAAATAAATTAAATATCTTACAATCTTATTAGCTACAACTCTTGACTTTTCTGTAAGATATTTTCCTTTTTTGTTAATCTGATACCACTTCCATTTTTTCTGTAGGGGGGAGGAGGGGCAACCTCTGAAGACCCTACAAACTCAACTATCAACTTTTGAAGTTTTTCTGCTAGCATGTGTTCTTCCAATAACATATTCCCTCCCAGATATAACATTTGAGGGTATACATTTCTAGCTTGAATCTCTTGATGATATCTCCTTGATTACTATAAATTAAGAATTAAGAATAAATAAATAATTAACATGGTCATTAATATACAAAACTTCTAAAAAGGTAATATTTCACTTACTAAAAACTCTTTCCATCGTCTACTTTCAACAAATTTCATTCATGTATCTTTATTTATTTCATGTTGTCTATTCCCAAAAATGAATTATGATGTGATGGGTGATTTAAAATCCCTCTATCTCCAAGAAGCCAATGATAAAAATTTCCTCCTAACTCCTCTAGTATCAGGTATATCATATGTCATCTGATAAGAAGGTGAAAAACACATATTACTATAAAAATTTCAAGAAAAGTAAAATAATAACAAACAAGATTACCAAAATGGTCTCCCATAATTGTGATAATGTCCCTTTGTCAAAACTTCTATAATCATAAAACAAAATACAAACTTTTCTTTTAGCTTGTACTGATAAAAAAGTCTTGAATAGTTTTGAATTTGGACCTCTTGGAATATCATTACCATTAATGTATATCGGTGTCCTCTGTTTCTAGCTATAGGCAATGGATAATTTTGGTAAATGTTTGGTACCATGTTTACCAACCCTCGAACTCTTTTTTCCACATGGAAGTAAATGTATCATGTAAATAAGGGTGAGGAGGCTCATCAATAGGAGCATGTGTATGTTTCTCCCCAGAGGTATGAGTATGATCATCTCTATAAATATGTGGTGGATCAGAGGATTGATCTGTCATTATCTAGAAAATCAAAGCAGCATCAATTAGTATAAAAATATACAAATCCAACAATTACATACAAATGAAAATTAAAAACTAAAAATTATCAAAGTAAATTGAATTTAACACATTTTTATTTATATTTTTTATATTTAACTAAAATTATAACAATATTAATTAGAGATTAAATGAGATAAATTAATGAAAACTATACAATATTAATGATAGATAAAATGACATAGTAAAAATTCACCAACCTGATAAATCTTTTTTATAACAAAAAGAACTTTTTTATAATATAATCTTGTACAATATATTTTGTTTTTATTTAAAATGTTAAATTTAAAATAATTGGTTTTCAACAAAATCAAATTATAGATAAGTTATGTATGGTTAAACAAGGAAAACTAGATAAATCTAAACTAATATAAACAAACAATTTAACTTATTAGTTATAATACAAGTTTTAATAATTAAAATATAATTAAAATATATAACTTATGAAATTTTAAAAAATAATCCATAATTAAACATATGTTACTAGTAATATTAGAAATGTACTAAATATTATTTTCTCAAATTCCTTTATAATGATCATTCTGTATGTCAAAAACCATGTCTACGACGTGCTCATCAATATTATTTGTTAATTGTTCCTTTTAAGTAGGGATCTCACATAAATCATCATCTTTATAAAGTTTATCATCACTAACATATTGTTTTTCCTTGTAAAACAATAGACCACTGCATATCAGATTGATAAAAAACATAGAAATTTTTTTAACATGTGTTTCTATATTAAAAGGATTATTTTTGTATTAAAATTTATTCAGATTAACTAGTGTCATTCAAAATTAATCATGTTGGACACTATTTTTACTGATAAACCATTTACACTCAAACATTAGACACTAAAATTTAATGTAATAAACCTCCCATATTTCTTAAATAACTCCATAATATACAGTTTATGTGGAGATTGGGTTGTTGTCTTTGGCGCTCAAAAAATGAATTTCTTCGGAAAACACCAACACACTACTATTCTAAACTGAACTTTTTTTTTGTTTTGATCTTTCATATGAAAATTATAGCCATTAATTTCATACCCAAACCATGTTATCAAATTTAAACTTGTACCTCCCACTAACTATCTCAATGTTTCTGATGCATCTGGTTCACCAAGAACGGACTCTTTAAACCATGGAAAAAATTTGTTATTCTCATTCAAAATCCACATATTTGTATTCTTTGGATACCTATATTTTAATACATTAATATGAAATATTATATATGTTTGAGCATCATCTATGTTATTCATTATGTATAAATGTACCTTATTTATCTGTTGACCTATCAATGATTTTACTTTCAAGCCATGAATCCCCTTTCCCCCATAATTAACTCATTCATGGTGAGATGTAGGAAAACTGATGTGCTCCACTATAGACAAATAGCTTGTAAAAAACTCTGAAACCTCATTATAAATATATTTCTCAACAATGTATGCTTCATGTCGATATAGATTCTTAATATATTACTTCAATATATTCATATTACTTTCAAAAGGATACATCCAATGTAGATATACAAGTATGCAAATCTTTATTTCTCATACCAAATAAATCATTAAATGCACCATGATATCAAAAAACAGAAGGAAAATAAATTTCCAATTGACAAAGTATAGAAACAAATTTTTTCTCCAAAGTATTCAAAGCATTCAAATCAATCACCTTATTACAAATTAAATTAAAAAAATATCACACCTTCATGATAGTTATTCTGACATTGGTGGGAAATATTCCATGCAATGCAACTGGTAGGATCTATTTCATCATGATGTGACAATAATGATATTTCATACCTATTAACTTCAAATCCTTTAATGAAACAATTTTTTTACATTTTAATAATAACCATGTGGAACTTTGATATCATTAAGACATTGAAAAAATCTAATTTTCTCCCTCTTGGATAAGGTATGACAAGTCAGGGGTAGGAATTTCCTCCTTCCATCAGGAGTGGGAGCCAACACCAAATTTATTCCCATTGAGAGTAAATCCATTCTTTCATTCAACCCATCATTAGTATTTCCTTTAATATCTAAAAAATTTCCAGTTAAACTTTCAAAGATATTCTTCTCCAAATGTATGACATCAATGTTATGTTTCACCTTGTGATATCTTCAATATGGTAGATCAAAAAATGTTGACCATTTTTTTAAAATATTTCTATCATTACCATATTTAGGTTTCTTTCTGAATGTCACATCAATGTTTTTTACCCTCTTAAATTATTGATCTGTGGATAAAGGTTTTGGAGCAATATCAAATTCATGTGAGTCATTGAATTTTTTTTTAATATTATATAAGAGTGATCCATATGAAAAAACTTTTGATGTCCCATGTATACTATAATGACCCAAGTATGATGTATATGAATATTAAATCTTTTTAGATGAATATTCATTACATTTTACAAATTCATTCCTGAGGACCGTAATAGTTTAGTGCCTTTGGAAACTTGGAATACATTCTTCTAACTTGTGAAAGATCTTAAACATCTCCCATAAAGATCTTCCCCTTTAGTAATCCTACTTAAATGACTTCTTTATAACCTAAGGAATGGAAACATAAGAAAGGGTGAGATTAGATGCTCAGTAAGGGTAATAAAATAATATATGAACATATGAATGTAAAAAAAACATGAACATAACTTTGGAATATCAAAATCTTGAGTCATGAAATAAATATTAGCAATTCGTAAGACATAAATCATAAAATAACATTAACCATGAAAAAATAGAATTGGCATAAAAAATTAATTTGTGGAAAACACATAATCATAGAAAATCATTTCCATATTAGCCAAGGCTCATAGCCAAGACCGTCATAGCAGACAAAATCCATTACTGAATCGGGTTTACTTGTCGTTCCAGCCCTGTATTACTGAACCAGATTTACTTTTTATTCCAGTCATTTATATCTCAAGAGATATAAATTTTTACCCAATGCATTGGAGGGATATA
Organism: Viscum album; assembly: GCA_963277665.1. NCBI lineage: Eukaryota > Viridiplantae > Streptophyta > Magnoliopsida > Santalales > Viscaceae > Viscum > Viscum album. Next base: position 251,404,651 of record OY728120.1, on the reverse strand, counting down.
TAGGTCTCATCCATCTCATAATGAAATCATTCTTACATGTTCCATAAAAACATAAATCATTCATCACAGCATAACCCAAGAAATAAAATGGGTTTCTTAAACATCATTCAATCATAACATAATCCATATAAAATATCATTCAATCATTAACACAATCAAATAATAGTAATAATAGGTATATAAACATAACCCTATTTAAAGAGTGTCATCTTATATGGAAAATAATTTTGATAAAACACTTGAAATTAATTCTTGAGGAAAATATAATTTCATCTTCAAAAACGTTTTATTCTCTCTAAATACTGCACAATTTTAAAATAAAATAATTTAGTTGAAAATAAACTTGAAATAGTGTAGAGTAATATTTATGGAAATAAGGTGTTAAGAATACATAAAAATCAATTCATTCTGTATAAGTTAAAAACATTCCTCTCGTACTCTTGACAGAAAAGTAAAAAAGTACTTTGTATGGAAAACAAAAGAAAGATTCCTTCCATACCATTTAATAAAAATTCACCAATGGGTAAAATTTACTTTAAAAATGGTAGAAGAATAGAAATAGTATTATATATTTAGGAAACATGGACTTTAATGATAAATATACCCTAGTCAATACTTATATATAAACAATCTCAGATAATAATGAGATTGCAAAATTATCCCTTGCATTAGGTCTGATATACTTCGTATGTATCCAAACCTCCTATATAATGATTTAAATAATTTTACTGACTTATTACATAATCATAATCATTTTATATATGATTATATTATCATCTATGTTTTAGTAACATTTCATTATCACTCGTTATTCGGATATTAACTGATTTATGTTCTTATGAAAGTTTTGTCGGATAAGTTCATGTTCAAATTCTTAGGTTATAGTCATATCATTTATATAATGATATTAGTATAATATATATCATATTTATTCATTCCATTCATTTATATAATCATGGTTTAATGAATATCATGTAGAATGAATTGCATCGCATCGTGGAGACGGTAGGTCATACGTACGCACAAGCGACAATATCATCCACTTAATGGTTAAATGGTATAGAATTGGATGGTATATTAATTATACAAAATAATTATAATGTTATATTAATTATTTAAATCCATTATATTAATAATTATACCCATCCAAATTAAGTATTTTTCAATAACAAATTACACCACGACGTGGCGACGGTAAGCCGTACGTATGCACGCATGGTGATATTATTATTCGTAGGATGGATAAAAGGAGGTATAAGGTTGTACCATAATTATAATAACATATCATAATGTAGAAGATACCATATTTATTACTTTATTATTGAAATAACATCAGAAGAGGAAGTAGAATAAGAAAATAATTTTGAAAGACGTGATAAAACAATTACCTCTTTTTCAAGTATCTTCTTTTAATTTTCATAAAAGGTCTCTTAGGATGGATTTCTGCCCAAAGTGTGGCCTCTATAAGGAAGGTAGGGATGTTGGTTGTAATGACCCAATTTTTTTCAATGTAAATTCCCTTATTATATTTATGTCATAAAATAACATGAAATCACAACATAATGAACTACTAAGTGATAAGTGACCTTTAAACATGAGTTTGTCACTTCTGTGTTTGGAATTTTGAAAATCTGACATACACGGTTGTATTCAAGATGATTTTTGGAGTCTAATGAAACAAAAATAATTTTTTGTGAATAGTGACCTACCCTTATGAATAGTAGCATACCCTTATGAATAGTAATATGACCCTTATTAATAGTAAATCATCGAACATAAGAGTAACATTACCTATGAATAATTAAATAAAATTTAGACATCTTAGAATGTGACAATTTGACCTTAGTAAATGTTTTGGTATTTTGTAAGTCATAAATAATTAATTATAATTAATTAATTAATTTAAAAGAATATTTATTTCCCTAAAATGTATTTAATCAATGTATTATAGTTTTTAGATAAATTTATAAGACCCTACGTAATTTTAGAAAGCGCTATAAATCAGTTTTAATCTTAAAAACTGTTTTTTTTAAGTAAATTGTGATTTTAATTAAATATTAAATTAACAGTATTTAGAAAATTATTTTTGAAAAATGTAATTCATTTTTGGATTATACACGTCGAAAAATGGTTGGGGTAAATTTTTTGGATTTTTCTGAGATACTTGAATTTTTATGAATAGTGAAATACCGTAATTTACAAAATAAGCTAAATAAGCTAATTATAGGGTCATATGTGATGTTCTGCTAAAGTAAACCCACTTGGTTCGGGATTACATTATAAAATTACTATTATTGGTTGTTCAAAACTCACTATTCCTTGTCTTAGGGTAAATTACTAAACTAATGAATTTTATATTAAGGAAACCCCTCTCCCCTCCACTATAAAAGCCACCCTTCACACCCTCATTTCCTCACACCTCTCAAGATCCAAGCCTTATCTAAAATCTTCCCAAAAACCTTCCCTAGACCCTCACCCACGTCCAAGAGCTTCTGGTCTCATCAAAAGACCAAGCTTAGGCCCTTAAGGAGGTTCTCAAGAGGAGGATTCTAGAGGTAATTTCCCTCCCTCTTCTCCTTTAAATTCCTTTCAAGTTCAAGTTCATTTCTTGATCTCTCCCCACCTATCTTCATAAAAATTGTATTTTAACTCCAGTATTATAAAAATAATGTAATTTTATTATTCTAATGGTATATTATATCACCCAACCCCCTTTCCCTCTTCCATTTATTTTATTAAAGAGAACGTTGTTCGTGTGATGTTAATTTATAACCTTCAAGAACGACATGCTTTCTTCTTCTATTTCTACCTTCGGATATAGTCATGAAACCATTTTTATGGTTGAAAAAGAATATTTTATATGTATTATTTTCTATTTAAAGTTCTGGAAATAACCTATGGCCATATTACTAAGTGATAAGTTAAAACAAGTTCATTGTGATCCAAAAACCGCCCAAATTGACCCAAATAACCATCATTTAATTCTCATCTAATGATTCATCCACATGGATATAATATAATTAATTATAATATCATTAAAACTCCTGTAATATAATTAATGACATGTATTATCATTTCTGTATGTTTACTCATGTTCTACCCAAATTTAAGAATACAATTGAACCACCCAAGAAAAACCATAAAAACAAACATCCCCGAACAATGTTTTTAAACTCTATAAGTCATCCAAAGGAACATAATATGACATAATGAACCCATAATGAACCCTATTAATGAACACATGGTTATGTATTTCTAATTAATGAATATAATGTCATTATACAGTACATTAAAGAGCAGGAAGCATCCGAGTACAAGGTAAGGGGAAATTCTCGAACCCAACTTTTATCCTACAGGTTCTCCCTCTTTCACTCCATTTTTGATATGGTTACTCCTTAAAGATAATTTGTTCATAATTATCTTACCTTTTCTGGGATATACATGTTTTATACTAAGGTTTATTTCAATAAAAAAAATTCCAAAAGAACTCTTCTTTTAAGAACTCACCTTTTACCTCTCATTCAATGTTGATGGTTCTTGTATCAAGTATGTTGTTCCATCTTTCTTTTGGGAACCCAAATTTTATGAATGTGTTCTTATGAGATGAAACCCATTCCTTTTCATGGTTTATTTATGTTCATTTGTGTTATATGTTCATTGTGGCGTGCATGATAAATGATAATGTTATGATGTGACGGGTGCACCTGGAATTATATAGCGCAATATGAATGTTTAAATGTGACGGGTGCTCCTGAAATTATATAGCACTCCAATGCATTGGATAAAGTGATGAATCTCATGAGTAAATGTGAAATTATGTGTGAACAAGATGTTATCTTGGTTCAAAAGTATGTGTGGTATTTATCCACTAAGACATGATGTTTCATTTTTATGCATTGCCACATTTCAATTCTTTTATTTATGATCCTCTCATGTTCATGATCTTTTGCCTATGTTATGATTATGCTCACCCCATGATATATTGTTCTTATATATCCTTTTACTGGGCTTTTATCTCACTCATTTTTATGTATATCCTCAGGTGGATACATTTACTAAGAAGAGGAAAAGTGCCAATAAGAAGCTAGATAAGAAGAAATTAAATAAATGTCCATGCTTGTTGTGTATTTGTTATGTATGGTCCTAGTTTTCCCAAGAAACTAAACCTTTGGATCCTCTATGTGTAAAAATATTATATTTTTTATCTTTTAAATGATGTAATATTAATTTAAGAAAATGTTTGGTCGCTATAGTTGGTATCAGAGGCAAGATTTAGTTAATTTGGGAATTAGGATTAGTGAACCCTAGGGAAAACCAACAGCATGAGACTAAGTACAAATATGCACACAAGAATATTTACCTAGGGATCCCATATGTTATGTTTTTGGTATAAATTGTTTAAATGAATAAGTTATTCATGACTTGTTTACTTATGTTTTGTTCTAACCTTTTCTATTTTAGAAAATGGTGGGAACCATTAGAAATCAGGCCAACAACTCATGCGAGGGCCAATGCAACGATTGCCCGAACGACATCCCCAATGACTTGGGAGGTGGAGTTAAAAACTTCATGGCGATTCTTACCCAATTATCACAAGTTATGAACAATAACCATAATAATGTGGAACGTCCTCCTTCACCAAAGAGGGAGAAACTGGCTATCGAATATTTTATGCGGCAACGACCACCGACGTTTAGTGGATCTTCTGATCCACTATTTGAGGAACAGTGGGTCAACTCCATGGAGAAGATCTTTTTTGTGCTTCACTATTCTGAGATGGAGAAGGTGACTTTAGCTATTTATCATTTAGATGGAGAAGCTGATCAATGGTGGGATTTGATTAAGAACACCAAGCCAAGGGAGGAAATTGAAGAGATGGAATGGGAAGACTTTAAGATAATGTTTCTTAATAAGTAATTCCCACGAACTATTCACACAAAGATGGAGAGAGAATTTATAGAGCTCAGGAAAAAAGAAGGAGAATCTGTCACAACCTATGAAGCGAATCTCACAAGGCTTTCAAGGTACGCTTCAGGTTTTGTTATCAACAATGATAGAAAAATTGATAGATTCTTTAGTGGATTAAAACCAAACCTTTGAAAGGCTCTTAAAATTAGAGACTTTGGGAGTTATGAATAAGTTGTTCGGTGTGCTCTCAAAGTGGATATGGAGTTTGGAGAATGGTCCCATGGTTATGGTGATAAGAAAATAAAGATGGAGTTTCAAGCTGGTGGATCTAATGATAAAGGTGGGAAGAAAAATCAACGACCCACATGCCAAAAATGTGGGAAGTTGCACCATGGGAACTGCCTCAAAGGGATGGGGAAATGCTTCAAGTGTGGGAAATAAGGACACCATGCTCAAGAGTGTCGAAAATACACTAAAAGGAAGGAGAATGTAGCTGATGAAAGGATAGAACCACTCATGGTTCAATGCTACAACTGTAAGGATCTAGGTTACTATGCAAACTAGTGCACTAAACCTCAAACTCTCGACGGTAATCAACGTTAGCAGTCACCAAATCCAAAGGAACAAGGGAAGGCTTATGCCATCACTACTGTAGAGGTGGATCATGATAATGAAGTCGTACAAGGTACACTTCCTATTCACTAAAGAATGGAAAAAGTCTTATTTGATTCTGGTTCTACGCATTCCTTTATATCTTTAAAGTTTGATAGAACTATAGAATCAAAGCCCTGAAACCTTAAAGTAAAGATATCTGTAAAAACACTAAGTGGTGAAATCATTGAAACCCAGGTGTTTGACTCTTCTCCTATTGGCGTATGTGGGAAGATTCTTCCAGCAAATCTTGTAATACTTCCCTTGGTGTAATTCGACGCTATAATGGGAATAGATTGGATCTCGTTATATAGAACACATATCAACTGTCGGGAAAAGGAAATATCTTTTCATATTCTGAACCATCCCATGCTCCTCTAAAAATTCAAGGAAGATCATGAATCTCCTTTGAAAAATCCTTCAATGGTGTGGGTGTTGATTCCCTATGAAAAAGCATACCTCGTCCAAATGGTTGAGTCAAAGGAAAGTGCCAACCTTGAGGAAATACCCATCGTGAGGGAATACGGCAATGTATTTCCCAAAGAGTTACCTGGAATTCCCCCGGATCGTGAGTTAGAGTTCTCAATTGAACTCATACCCAGAGCTACTCCTATCTCGAAGCGCCCCTATAGGATGGCTCCTATCGAACTGGAGGAGTTAAAGAAGAAGCTGCAAGAGCATCTGGACAAAGGGTTCATACACCCTAGTGCATCGCCTTGGGGTGAACCAGTGCTTTTTGTGAAGAAGAAGGATGGAACAATGCGGCTGTGTATCGATTATCGGGAACTCAACAAGATCACCATAAAGAACAAGTATCTTCTCCCAAGGATTGATGACTTGTTCGACCAGTTAAGAGGAGCTCAATACTTCTCAAAGGTGGATCTTCGTTCTGGATATCATCGGGTAAAGGTGAAGAAGGAAGATATTCAGAAGACTGCCTTCCATACAAGGTATGGGAACTATGAGTTTTTGGTGATGCCCTTTGGACTTACTAATGCCCCTGAAATCTTAATGGATTTTATGAATAGAGTCTTTAGACATTACCTCGACAAATTTGTGGTAGTGTTTATCGATGATATTCTCATCTACTCCAAGAGCAAGGAGAAACATGAAGAACATCTAAGACTTGTGTTGGCGACATTGAGAAAAGATAAGTTATACGCCAAGTTCAGTAAGTGTGACTTTTAGATGAATCAAGTCACGTTCTTGGGACATGTGATCACAAGTGAGGGAATTTTTGTGGATCCTTCAAAGAAAAAGGTGATTGAGGAATGGCCTCGGCCCTCTAGTGTCACAAAAATCCATAGTTTTCTTGGATTAGCTGGGTACTACTGACGTTTTGTGAGAAACTTCTCACGATTGTCAAGCCTGCTAACTAAGTTAACAAGGAAAGGGGTAAAGTATGTCTGGACGGAAGAATGTGAGGGAAGCTTTAAGGAGCTAAAGAAAAGGCTGATCACTGCACCTATACTCACACTACCAAAAATTGGAGAAATTTTTGTGATATACAGTGATGCTTCAAAGAAAGGCTTGGGTTGTGTACTCATTCAAAAAAGATAATGTGATATCCTATGCCTCATGACAGTTGAAGATCCATGAGCAGAACTACCCGACGCATGATTTAGAGCTGGCAGTTGTGATTTTTTCCTTGAAAATTTGGCGGCACTACCTTTATGGTGAGAAGTATGACATATACACCGACCATAAGAGCCTAAAGTATATATTCACACAAAAGGAGCTCAACATGCGTCAAATAAGATGGTTAGAGCTAATCAAGGATTACGATTTCTCTATTCACTATCATCCTAAAAAGTCGAACAAGGTAGCTGATGTGCTAAGCAGAAAAGAACCTTCTACTCTATCCATGCTAAGGATTGAGAAAGACACTATCTTCTTGGATATACAAAGAATGGATTTGGAAATCATAAGGGTAGGGGATACATCCTATAGTTCCCAAATGATTGTGCAACCATCCATCCAGGAGAATATTAAGGAAGCACAAAGGGATGATGTGGAGATACAAAAGAGGGTGAATGCAGTAAAGGAAGGGAAGCTGCAAGAGTTCCATATCGATGATGATGATGTGATTCGGTTTGGAACGTAGCTTTGTGCGCCTTCATCACCTGGGATAAAGAAGGAGCTATTGGACAATGCACATAGCTCAACTTTCTCTATCCATCCTGGGAGTACCAAGATGTACTATGATCTCCGAGAACACTTCTGGTGGGATAACATGAAGAAGGAGATTGCGGAATATATATCAAGGTGCTTGGTATGTCATCAAGTTAAAGCTGAGCGACAAAAGTCCAAAGGTATGATGTAGCCATTGCCTATACCCATGTGAAAATGGGAAAATGTTACTATGAAATTTGTCATGGGTCTCTCGAAGACATCAAAGGGAAATAATGCGATATGGGTTGTGGTTGACTGACTCACCAAGACTACCCATTTTATCGCTATTTGAGAAGATCTATCACTTGATCAACTTTCAAAGATATATGTGAAGGAAGTGGTGAGATTTCACGGTGTTCCACTCTTGATTGTCTCTGACCATGATCCAAGGTTCATGTCTAAATTCTGGAGGAGCCTTCAACATGTTTTGAGTACTGAATTAAATTTTAGCATATCCTATCACCCCCAAACCGATGGCTAGTCTGAAAGGACTATTCAGATGCTTGAAGATATGCTAAGAGCCTGCTCTCTTGAATTCAAAGGTGGTTGGGATCAGCATCTCCCATTGGTTGAGTTATCATACAACAATAGCTTCCACTCAAGTATTCATATGGTTCCGTATGAAGCTCTTTATGGGAATTGATGTAGAACTCCAACCTGTTGGGATGAAGTTGGAGAAAGAAAACTACTTGGGCCCGATCTGGTTCAAGAGATGACAGAGAAGGTTCAAGTCATCCAGAAACACACCAAAGCTGCTCAAAGTCGGAAAAAGAGCTATGATGACAACCGTCGAAGGGACTTGGAGTTTGACGTTGGAGATAAAGTCTTCCTTCGAATATCTCCATGGAATAGAATCATGCGATTCGGGAAGAAAGGGAAGCTAAGACCAAGGTATATTGGCCCCTTTGAGATCCTTGACCGCATAGGATCCGTGGCCTACCATCTTTCACTTCCACCGAATATGGCTCAAGTTCATGATGTGTTCCATGTATCACTACTGAGGAAGTACATACCAGACCCCTCACATGTACTAAACTCAGAGGTGGTGCAGCTGGAAGATGATCTCTCCTATGAGTAGAAGCCAGTAAAGATTCTGGATCAGAGAGATAAGGTTATACACAACAATACAACCCATATTGTCAAAGTGTTGTGTAGGAACCATAAGTTTGAGGAAGCAACTTAGGAACCAGAAGAGGAAATGAAGGAGAAACACCCTCACCTGTTTGTGTAAAGTGAAATTTCGGGGGCGAAATTTCTTAAGGGGGGAAGAATGTAACGACCCAAAGTTTTTCAATGAAAATTCCATTCTTATTTTTATGTCATAAAATAACATGAAATCACAACATAATGAACTACTAAGTGATAAGTGGCCTTTAAACATAAGTTTTTCACTTCTGTGTTTGGAATTTTGAAAATCTGACATACACGGTTGTGTTCAAGATGATTTTTGGAGTCTAATGAAACAAAAATAATTTTTGGTGAATAGTGACCTACCCTTATGAATAGTAACATACCCTTATGAATATTAATATGACCCTTATGAATAGTAAATCATCCAACATAAGAGTAACATTACCTATGAATAATTAAATAAAATTTAGACATCTTAGAAAGTGACAATTTGACCTTAGTAAACGTTTTGGTATTTTGTAAGTCATAAATAAATAATTATAATTAATTAATTAATTTAAAAGAATATTTATTTCCCTAAAATGTATTTAATTGATGTCTTATAGTTTTTAGATAATTTTATAAGACCCTACGTAATTTTTGAAAGCACTATAAATCAGTTTTAATCTTAAAAACTGTTTTTGTAAGTAAATTATGATTTTAATTAAATATTAAATTAATAGTATTTATAAAATTATTTTTGAAAAATGGTCTTTATTTTTGTATTCTACACGTCAAAAAATGGTTGGGGTAAAGTTTTGGGATTTTTCTGAGATACTTGAATTTTTTATGAATAGTGAAATACCGTAATTTACAAAATAAGCTCAATAAGCTAATTATAGGGTCATATGTGATGTTCTGCTGATGTAAGACCACTTGGTTCGGAATTACATTATAAAATTACTATTCTTGGTCATTCAAGACTCACTATTTTTTATCTTAGGGGAAATTAATAAACTAATGAATTTTATATTAAGGAAACCCCTCTCCCCTCCACTATAAAAGCCACCCTTCACACCCTCATTTCCTCACACCTCTCAAGCTTCAATCCTTCTCTAAAATCTGCCCAAACACCTTCCCTATCCCCTCCCCCACTTCCAAGAGCTTCTGGTCTCATCAAAAGACCAAGCTTAGGCCCTTAAGGAGGTTCTCAAGAGGAGGATTCTAGAGGTAATTTCCCTCCCTCTTCTCCTTTAATTTCCTTTCAAGTTCAAGTTCATTTCTTGATCTATCCCCACCTATCTTCACCCAAATTGTATTGTAACTCTAGTATTATACACATACTGTAATTTTATGATTCTAATGGTATATTATATCATAAAACCCCCTTTCCCTCTTTCTTTTATTTTATTAAAGAGAACGTTGTTCGTGTGGTGTTAATTTATCACCTTCAAGAACGACATGCTTTCTTCTTCCATCTCTACCTTCGGATCTGGTCATGAAACCATTTTTGTGGTTGAACCAGAATATTTATTATTTATTATGTTCTATTTAAAGTTCTGGAAATAACCTATGTCCATATTACTAAGTGATAAGTTAAAACAAGTTCGTTGTGATCCAAAAACCGCCCAAATTGACCCAAATAACCATCATTTAATTCTTATCTAATGATTAATCCACATGGATCTAATATAATTTATTATAAGATCATTAAAAATCCTGTAATATCATTAATGACATGTAATATCATTTCTGGATGTTTACTCATGTTCTACCCAAATTTAAGAATACAAGTGAACCACCAAAGAAAAACCATAAAAACGAACATCCCTGAACAATGTTTTTAAACTCTATAAGTCATCCAAAGGAACATAATATGACATAATGAAACCAGAATGAACCCTATTAATGTAAAAATGGTTCTGGATTTCAAATTAATTAATATAATGTCATTATACAGGACATTAAAGAGAAGGAAGCATTCTGGTACAAGGTAAGGGGAAATTCTTGAACCCAACTTTCATCCTTCGGGTTCTCCCTCTTTCACTCCATGTTTGATATGGTTACTCCTTAAAGATCATTTTTTCATAGTTATCTTACCTTTTCTGGGATATAAATGTTTTCTACTAAGGTTTATGTCAATCAAAATGTTTTCCAAAAGAACTCTTCTTTTAAGAACTCACCTTTTACCTCTCATTCAAGGTTGATGGTTCTTGTATCAAGTATGTTGTTCCCTCTTTCTTTTGGGAACCCAAAGTTTATGAATGTGTTATTATGAGATGAAACCCATTACTTTTCATGGGTTAGTTATGTTCATTTGTGTTATATGTTCATTGTTTCATGCATGATAAATTATAATGTTATGATGTGATGGGTGCACCCGGAATTATATAGCGCAATATAAATGTTTAAATGTGACGGGTGCACCCGGAATTATATAGCGCTCCAATGCATTGGGTAAAGTGATGAATCTCATGATTAAATGTGAAATGATGTGTGAAAAAGATGCTAGATTGGTTCAAAAGTATGTGTGGTAGTTAACCACTAAGACATGATGTTTCATTTTTATGCATTGCCACATTTCAAGTCTTTTATTTACGCTCCTCTCATGTTCATGATCATTTGCCTATGTTATGATTATGTTCACCCCATGATATATTGTTCTTATCTATCCTCTTACTGGGATTATAGCTCACCCCTTTTTATGTATATCTTCAGGTGGCTACATTTACTAAGGAGAGGACAAGTTCCAATAAGAAGGTAGAGAAGAAGAAATTAAATAAATGTTCATGCTTGTTGTGTATTTGTTATGTATGGTCCTAGTTTTCCCAAGACACTAAACCTTTGGATCCTCTATGTGTAATAATATTATGTTGTTTATCTTTGAAATTATGTAATAATAATGTAAGAAAATGTTGGGTCTCTATATTGGTAGATTATTTGAGTAGAGTTTGGACAATACAAGGGACTTGATATGTGTGAGTAAGTGGGTAGATGTGGTGACCTTTTATCAGAGGGAGGAGGGGAATTTTAGGAAAGTCTTGAAATGTTATTTTATTATAAATTTATTTTATAATTATAATAGATAAAAAGTGATATATTTATATTATAAGATGAATATGGGTCTAAATAATCTCAAAAAGTAGGTTTTATACAATTTTAGGTCGCAAGTTTAACCTTATCTTTTGACTTTAACCCTTAGTTAAATAAATTAACTCTTACCATGTCTTCTTGTATTTTTACACTATATGGTCAATATAGTTACTATAAAATTCCAAGAGGACCTCAAGTGGACAATTAATTAAATTTTTAATATTATCTAAGTTAGTTTGATGAATCTTAAATTTTTATGACCATTATATCATTTAATAAAATAGTATTTTTTTTAAACTAATTTATATCAATTTTAACACTATTTAGTAATTGATTTTTGTTAAAGATATAAAAACTTGATTGATTAGAAAAAACTATATTAAATCATATATAACATGCCATAATCATATATAAAATTAATTTATGGCATCAAATTTTCAAATTGCATTTATTTTAATATTTATAATGTCACTTATTTGAATATTTCATTAATAAGGTAATCAGTTCATCATCATTGTATCGTAAATAAATTTAATTATTTAATGTCTAAAAATTATAAATAAAATACCATGATGTAGAAAATATTTTTATATTTATAATTAATATTTATATTCAAAGAGATAAATTATATAACCCCACCTTAAAAAAATTTTAGTAAAAAGATACATGTTTATGTTATATTTCCATTTACTTTAAATTAATTATTATAACATGTCATTTTCACACCCAAGTGGCTTCCAAATGCCAAAAGTTCCGCCTAGGGATTATTTTGGTCTCCAATGACTCATAAAATAATATCAGGACACATCTTAGGGTATTTTTATATTATTATAATATTATTTTTATCCTTATTTACCTAATCCACCCTTTAACCGTGGTAAATAAAAAATAATTACTGTAGTTACTATTAATAATGTCTAAAAATAAAAGGTAACTATTTACATAATTTTTAACTTCTGATTAAAAATATGGAATATATTTTTTCCAAATTCAAAACATAGAAGTTTCATCAATTAATCTAAAATTAATTCTCATTGTCAAAACCAGAAAGCAGGTTTTTAAGAAATAAAAACTATCAAAAGATTAACATGTGTTTATGTCCAATTTAAATGTGAAATTACTTAAAATGAAAAAAAATGTATTAAATGATAAAAACATAATCCTATTTCACTTTAAAACCAATTAAAAAGATAATATAACTATATAAATAAATTAGACGAAAAGGTAGTTTTGAATTAAAATGTAGTATTTTTCAATATTGATTAAAATATTAATTTTAACATAAAAATACAAAAATTAAACCAAGGTAAATTTTTATGTCCCAATTATAAATAAGAAGTTTATTTTGTCAAATAGAACATATAAAATTATCAAAAACTATATTTAAAAAGGGTTCACCATCAACAGGTGGTAAAACTGTTTTTTTAATACTTCTTTTTTCTAAAAATTTGAATTTGTTATTATATCATATTTATAAAACATATAATATAAATTTAAAACATTAAATTGAATATATTACATATATATTTCACTAATAAAATACATAAAGAGTGATTTTATTATTTTATCGACTCACTTATTTTCATTTAAATAGTTTTTTTAGAAGGAATTTAAAAATATCCATACCCACCATTATAATGACTAGGTTATAGTATTTATTTATCACTTATACTTGGCCTTTTGTGATATTAATTCCATCAAAATAACTTTAAATTGTGTGTATCACAATCCAATAATAGTTTTGTGTATACTGCAAGCTAATATGGTGTTGTTTATAGCACAAGCTAATCTTGGTGTAGTGTATAACATAAGACATCAAATAAATTAAAAAGAATCTATCTCATAAAATCTATAAGTGTTACATTCTACCCCCCCCCCCCTTAAAATGAATTTCTCCCTGAAATTTTTTAGGGTTATAAAAGGTTTACTACTTGAAAGTTTCTTTCATAAAAACTCACATCATAAAAAGGAATACTAAAACTTCATTTTAAAAAAGAAAGTTAGAAACATAATGGTTACCCAAAGTAACTCATTGCTAGGTTTCCATATAGTAGAACATAGGTGGGAAGTGAAATCATGGATATGTAAGAAAAATATAACCATCAAGTTCTAATGGATAGTGATATAGGACTAGGTTTGGAGAAAGTTAACAACTAGAAATCCATAAATTATTGATGATTTAAGGGACCATATGATTCATCAGATAAGAAGGTACAATATCATCGTTGGTCATGCCTTGAACAATTTCTACTTCATCTCTTATTCACAGAAATGAAGTTGAATTTGTCATTCTTGAAGCGTTGGAAGATCATGTGATCCAAAAATAGAATAATAGGTCATTCCATTTGTCTCAAAAAAAATGTTATCATAGGTTATCACATATGCATAAGTCCACCTATAGTGAGATAATACATTAATCTAACAAACTTCAACTGAAGTATAACTTATACTATCCATAAATGGATAACATTACAATCCTTCCAAAAACTAAAAATCTACAACTTTAGAAATAGGTGAACTAAATCAGTTTAACATTTATATCCCATATCTCATAAGGCAGTTATTGGTTGTCACATTCCAAACATTTGAATTCCTTAATCATGTATTCTCTTGAGTCATGGTAATAACCAGAATTATCATATATCCTTATTGAAAACATGCATGTTTTCTTATTCTTAAGCCCAAAAGGATATAATATTAATACAAGATAGCACAACCCACATCTTAATAAAACCTTAACAAGTTCTAAGGTAACTAATATCATCTAATTTACTTATTCTTATCCAACATACCTTTATCCAAATATAATTATCTCAACATCATGTTCATATTGAGGTTTTTCCTTCCCTAAATCATGTGTTTTCCAAAAACATCACCTTATTACCTCAATCACTTTTCATGGTTACCAGTACCACTCAGCATATACTTTCAAATAGATGTGGAAAACCATAGTGGATGACTACATAGATATTTCATTATTCTATAATACCATAAAAGAAATTCTACAACATTATTCTGGAATCCCATTACATAAACACTCAATCATTCCACCACTTCATTTTCATACTCAACATCATCAATAGTGATCGCGTGTGATTTTCCTTTGTCTTTGGAATTAAGAGGTTGTTTACTTATATCATCATTGATAACCCTTGTATTTAGGAATTGGTTAGCATAATGCCCCATTTTATTTCAGTTGCATCATTGAAGTGTGGGTGGTTAATTATCTGTATCCTTTTCTCTATTCACATCATTATCTACATTCTTTGTATTAATTCAACACTAAACTACTCAATGAACTTCTTTTACACACTTAAAAAATTTTCTAGTTCCTTTAAGATAGTCTCCATCATGATTCTTTCCACACTTTGAGTATAAGGAAACACTCATCTTCTTTTCACCATTGTTTTGAGATTTTCCTTTGAACTTGATCTTTTGTTTCTTATCAAAACCTATAGATTAATATATAACACAAACTTCCATTTCTAACTTTATAGCACAACATGCAATATCTTCATAAAAATTAAATTCTCTTATAGATAACTCTATTATAAGACTTGGTTTTAAGCCACTAAAGAATCGATTAACTGTACTTTTAGGTTGGATGATAAAGCCAGAAGTATGCCTTGAAAGTTTTGTAAAATTTTCCTCATATGTACCAACATATTCATCATCCTTTTTCTTAAGATTAATTAACTCCTTTTCTATTTTATTTCTAAGAATATGAGGAAAGTACTTATTGAAAATAAATTCTTGAACTCGTCCCATTCCATGGATTCAATTTCATTTTGTTTCGTCATATTCTTGATTAGATTCCACCACTAGTCAGATTCACCTTCTAAATGATAAATTGCCAAAATGAATTTTTTATGTTCTGAACAGTGAAGGATGGAAAATATCTTTTCAATAGAATTGATCCATTGTTCAGTAACAAGTGGATCAGAAGACCCACTGAAAGAAGGTGGGTGTTTCCTCATGAAGGACTCAATAGAATATTGTACCCTTCTCTGCTCATTTGGAAGTCTAGGATTATTCATAACTTGTGTAAGTATAGTGATAATATTTTTCATTCCATATTCAATAACATTTGTTTGTTCAGGAGGACAATCATTTCATTTCCCATTTTATTAATCGTTAACACAGTTCCTTCGGGTTCCATCCATTGTCTAAAATCCAAAAAAGAATAGTGTGAGAGGAAAAAATAATACTAAGAAAACAAAATAATCAAGGGGGTGTATTTTCAATCTCTAATATCTTAGGTTTAATCCTAGGTTATTCATGATCATTACCATAATTCTAGGATTGTAACCTATAATAATACATGTCCTTAGAAAATCCCTTAGAAATATCTCTAGGGATCTCACTAAAGTTTCTGCATCCTTGTTTCCAACGGTTGATTAAACCTTTCCTCTAATACCAGATATAACAACCCAAGCATGACATATATAAATATTACATCTTTTTAGATGAATATTCATTACATTTTACAAATTCATGCATGAGGACCATAATATTTTAGTGCCTTTGGAAACTTGGAATACATTCTTCTAACTTGTTAAAGATCTTCAACACCTCCTATAAAGATATTCCCCTTTAGTACTCCTACTTAAATGATTTATTTATAACCTAAGGAATGGAAATATAAGAAAAGGTGAGATTAGATGCTTAGTAAGGGTAAGAAAACAATATATGAACATATGAATGTAAAAAAAACGGGAACATAACTTTTGAATATCAAAATCTTGAGTCATGAAATAAATCTAAGTAGTTTGTAAGTCATAAATCATAAAGTAACATTAACCATGATAACATAGCATTGGCATAAAACATGAACTTTTGGAAAACACATAATCATAGAAAATCATTTCCATATTAGCCAAGGATCATATCCAAGACCATCATAGCAGACAAATTCCATTACTGAACCGGGTTTACTTGTCATTTTAGCCCTATATTACTGAACTAGATTTACTTGTCATTCCAATCATGTATATCTCATGATCTATAAATATTTACCCAATTCATTGGAGGGAGATATATTTCCCACCCATCTCATAATGAAATCATTCTTACATGTTCCACAAAAACATAAATCATTCATCATAGCATAACCCAAGAAATAAAATGGTTTTCTTAAACATCATTCCATCATAAGATAATCCATATAAAATATCATTCCATAATTAAAAAAATAGAATCATAGTAATAATATGGATATAAACATAACCCTATTTAAAGAGTGTCATCTTAGATGGAAAATAATTTTGATAAAACACTTGAACTTAATTCTTGAGGAAAATATCCTTTCTTCTTCAAAAACATTTTCTTTTCTCAAAATGCCAAACAATTTTAAAAGAAAGTAATTTAGTTGAAAATAAACTTAAAATCATGTAAATAAAGTTTCATGGAAATAAGGTATTAATAAGACGTAAAAATTAATTCATGCCATATAAGTTAAAAAACATTCTTCTCGTACTCTTGTCGGAAAATTCAAAAAATACCTCATATGGAAAATGAAAGAAACATTCCTTTCATACCATTTAATAAAAAATCACCAATGGGTAAAATTTAATTTAAAAAATAGTTTAATAAAAGAAATAATATTATATATTTAGGAAACATGGATGTGTATGATAAATATACCCTAGTAAATACTTACATATAAACAATATCGGATAATAATGAGATTGAGAAATTATCCCTTATCTTAGGTATGAAATCCTTAGTATATATCTAAACCTCCTATATAATGATTTAAATAATGTTATTGACTTATTCCAGAATCATAATAATTTTTATGATATCATGTATGATTATATTATCATCTGTTTTTCAGTAACATTTCATTGTCACTCGTTGTTCGGATATTAACTATTTTATGTTTTTATGCAAGTTTTGTCAGATAAGTTCATGTTACACTTCTTAGGTTATAGTTATATCATTTACAGAATGATATTAGTATAATATATATCATATTTATTCATTCTATTCATTTATATAATCAAAGTTTAAATAAGATCGTGTATAATGAATCGCATCGCATCGTGGAGACGGTAGGTCGTACGTACACACGAGTGGAAATATCATTCACTTAATGGTTAAATGGTATGGAATTAGATGGTATATTAATTATAAAAAATAATTATAATGTTATATTAATTATTTAAATCTATTATACTCATCATTATACCCATAAAAATTAAGTATTGTTGAATAACAAATTACACCATGGCGTGGAGACGGTAAGTCGTATGTACGCACGCATGGTGATATTGTTATTCTTAGGATGGATAAAAGGAGGTATAAGGTTGTTACATAATTATAACAACATATAAGAATGTATAATATAATTTATTTATTAATTTAGTATGGAAACAACATAAGAAGATGAAATATAAGAATAAAAGAATTTTGAAAGATGTGATAAAACAATTACCTCTTTTTCGAGTATCTCTTTTTGATTTGCACAAAAGGTCTTCTTAGTATGGATTTATGCGCAAATTCTGGACTCTATGAGGAAGTTAGGGATTTTGGGAGATTATTTGATTAGAATTTGTAAAATCCAAGGGGCTTTAGAGGTGTGAGTAAGTGGGTAGATGTGGTGGTCGTTTATAAGAGGGAGTAGGGTCACTTTAGGAAAGTCTTGAAATATTATTATATTATAAATTTATTTTCTAATTATAATTGCTCAAAAGTGATATAGTTAGAGTATAAGAAGATTATGGGTCTAAATCCTCTAAGCCCATAGGTTTTAGACAAGTTTAGGTCACAAATTTAACCTTATCTTTTGGCTTTAACCCTAAGTTAAATAAATTAACTCTTACGATGTCTTATTGTATTTTTACACTATATGGTCAATATAGTTACTATAAAATGCCAAGAGTAACTAAAGTGGACCATTAATGAAATTTTTAACATTATATAAGTCATTTGGACGAATATTATATTTTTATGACGATTATATCATTTAATAAAAAAGTATTTGTTTTAAAAAATCATTTATGTCAATTTTGACACTATTTAGTAATTTATTTTTATTAAAGATATAACAACATGATTGATTTGAAAAAACTACATTAACTCAAATATAACATGTCATAATCATCCAAAAAATTCTTGTATTGCATAAAAAATTTCAAATTAAATTTATTTTGATATTTATAATATCATTTATTTGAATCTTTTATTAATAAGGTAATCACTGCATCATCATTGTGTCAAAAATAAATTTATTTATTTAATGTCTAAAAAATATAAATAAAATACCATGACATAGAAAATATTTTTAGATTTATAATTATTATTTATAGTCAAAGAGGTCAATTATATAACCCCACCTTAAAATTGTTTTAGTAAAAAGATACATGTTTATGTTATATTTCTCTTTACTTTAAATTAATTATTATAACATGTCATTTTCACACCCAAGTGGCTTCCAAATGAAAATAGTTTGGCCTAAGGATTTTTTTGGTCGCCCATGACTCATCCAATAAGATTAGTACATGTGTTAGGATTGTTTTATATTATTATAATATTATTTTTACTCTTATTTACCTAATTTACCCTTTAATCGTGGTAAATAAAAAATAATTAATGAAGTTGCTATTCATAATGTCCAAAAATAAAAGGTACCTATTTACATAATTTGTAACTTATAATTCCAAATATTGAATCAATTTTTCCAAATTAAAAACACAGAATTTTCATTAATTAATTTAAAATTAATTTCGATTTTCAAAACCAGAAAATGGGTTTTTAAGAAGTAAAAACTATCAAAATATTGATATGTGTTTATATCCAATTTAAATGTGAAATTACTTCCAATGAAAAAAAATTGGATTAAATGATAAAAACAAAATCTAATTAAAATTTAAAACAAATTAAAAATATAATCTAACTATATAAATAAATTAGATGAAAATGCAATTTTGAATTAAAATACAGTATTTTTCACTATTCATTAAAATATGAATTTCATCAGAGAAATGCCAAAATTTCAACCAAGGTAAATTTTTATGTTCCACTTCCAAATAATAAATTTATTATGTCAAATAGAACATATAAAATTATGAAAAACTAGATTTAAAAAGGGTTCACCATCAAAAGGTGGTAAAACAGTATTTTTTTGAAAAATACATCTTTTATCCAAAAAAATGAATTTATTATTATATAATATCTAGAAAACATATAAGATTAATTTAAAACATTAAATTGAATATATTACATATATATTTCACTAATAAAATCCATAAAGAGTGATTTTATTATTTTATAGACTCAATTATTTTCATTTAAATAGTTTTTTAGAGGGAAGTTAATATTATTCATACCTGTCATTATAATGACTAGGTTATAATATTTAGTTTTAACTTATACTTGGTATTGTGTGAAATGAATTCTATCAAAAGAACATGAAATTGTGTGTAACACAAGCCAAGAATAGTGTTGCGTATACTGCAGGCTAATACAGTGTTGCATATAATGCAAGCTAATATTGGTGTAGCATACAACACAAGACATCAAAGAAATTAAAAAGAATCTATCTTATAAAATCTTAGGGTGTTACATATACTTTTTTTCTCCCATGATGCAGTTGATAATAAGAAGTCTGTTGTTCACAAATTGTACAAGCTTTACACCCCTTAACATTGTATCCAAACAAATTTCCATATATTGGGAAGTCATTTATAGTGAACATAATTATTGCATGCAGTTGAAAATATTAAATTTTATAAGAATCATAAATCCTTATACCTTCCTCAAATAAAAGTTTAAAATCATCAATTAATGGTGATAATAAAACATCAATATCATTTTTAGGCTATTTTGGTCAATAGATCATTAAACTCAACAAGACATGTTTTTGCTTCATACAAAATTCAGGATATAAGTTGAAAATTTACCAATAAAACAAGCCATGAACTATGTGTGATACTAAGGTTTCGATATGGATTCATTCCATCCATTCACAGTCCAAGTCTGAGATTTTTAACTTCATTTTTGAATATAGGAAAGTAGTGATCAATTTTCTTCCACTATGGACAATCATCTGGATAGTGTATTTTTCCATTACATATATACTCATCAGCATGTCATCTCTTAACCTTTTTGAATCATGTGAATTAGAAAATAAACATTTCAAATAAGGAATTATAGAAAGATACCAAAATACCTTGGTAGAGGTCTCTGTAACTTCTAAATCAGTCTGTGATTTTTTTTTCAACTTATACCATGATGTCTCACATTTAGGACACTCTAATAGAAATTCGTAATCCTTCCTATATAGTACAAAGTCATTTAGGCATACATGTATTTTCTTATACCCCAGTCTCATTGGGAATAATATTTTCTTGGCCGTATAATGTGAATATGGAATATCATTGTCTTTGTAAAGAATGTCTATCAACAATTATAACAGCTCTATAAAACTCTTGTCATTACATCCATGTTTCTCCTTCAGGTTAATCAATCTTAACACCATTGATAAAACTATATATTCCATACAACCCAGATACAATGCTCTTTTGGCATCACCATATAAATGCGCAATTGTTGATTGTTTCTCAATTGCCCTACTT
This sequence comes from Viscum album, assembly GCA_963277665.1. Lineage (NCBI taxonomy): Eukaryota > Viridiplantae > Streptophyta > Magnoliopsida > Santalales > Viscaceae > Viscum > Viscum album. Next base: position 251,383,139 of record OY728120.1, on the reverse strand, counting down.
CAATATCATGAATCGATTCATCAAGTTGATCAGATTTATCATCTTACAAAGCACCATTATCAATAGATCTAAAAAATTTCCCAGTTTCACCATGTCAAATGCAAGGGTTGTAACTCGAATTAAAACCATGAAAAATTAAATGATCTTTGATCTCTCTGCTTTCCAACTTCTTCAAATTTAAACATTTCAGGTATGGATAAAAAAACATGTCATTGTTTGGAACATTTCATTTAGAAAATTCCAAAAAATCATCGACACCTTCCTCATATTCATCACTTATTATAGGTTCATTAATCCAACTTCGATTCATTATTATCTATAACAAGTATCAAAAATAAATATAAAAAACAAAGGGAGTAATTTATAAAATATTTAGATTAGAAATTACATACAAAAATATAGAAAACCAAGAATGGAAACATTAGAAGGAAAATAGAAAATTTTTATGATAAAATTCATTCATGTGGAAGGAATTATAAAATAGATTCATTTAAAAAATTTCTCAAGTAAAAATAAATGAATATAACCATATGAAATTATTAAAAAATATGTACAATGATATCCATAAAACAATATCCATAAAAATATATATATAATTAGAATAACTAATTCAAAGTTGATTATTTATAAAAATAAAAAATTTGTTCTGATTTGTAATTAACAATATATTCAAATTATAAATTGAGTCATAGTTTAAAAAAATGTCACATTAAACCTTGCTTCATGGGACTTCATATGGTACATATTATTCCTTAACTGGGTTCCAAGTTGGTCTGTTACTTTAAATAGTAGACCCATCACCCATTCAACCCTTTTGCAATGCCCCATAGTACCACTGAAACACATGACCATGCATAAAAACACCACCTAAATATTATCATAGTCACAAAATTCTCATGAGTCCCATTTATCAAATCACCCTTACTTCCATACAAGTAATTCAATATCCCACTAAATTTATTAACCTGTAATGACTCACCCCATAATAAACTCCACACCATAGGTATTCCCATCGATAAGAAGAATCTATGATGACCTCCTTACTCTTGATCATCCGTTAGAAATGGTTTTCACTACTAATTACCAATTTCAAACTCTTTGTAGCTCCATCACAACCACGATCGGTCCATCCCAACTAGTTTTTAACAAAAACTCCCATTCTATTCTACAATACACACATGTCATCTCTTAAACAAAACATCCATTAGAAAACCCATCTTGTGATGTGAAATTACAAGAAAAATAATTTTTCAACTCTCACATGCACCAACTTTATCATGACTGAAATGAATCCATTGTGATATAAACATCTAATTAATTTAAAACAAAACTCATTAGCCTGAAATACAATGTAGAAATAGATAAGATCCACCTATCTTATCTTCTAAATAATACACCTTAGTATGATATAATCTATAAAATAATTTTAAATTAATCCAAACAAGGCAAAATATATTGACTAAGAACAACTAATTCATACTAGAAATAAAATTAGGAATAACTAATTAACACATTATAAAAGATATTCAAACCTTCAGGTGAGCTAGTTGGACATGATAAGATCTATAATCGAATGTGCAACAATGGAGCAGAAAAAAACATGAGTGTATGAATATGGTAATGCAACAATGAAGTCCACATGATCGAAAAATTATTGGTTAGAGATTCCATGCCAAAGAACGACCAAAAAGAGAGAAATGAAAATGTGTGAGGCTTACTTCATATCTATCTTCGATGTGTAACACGAGGTTGATGAAACTTGAGGGTTGATTAAGATATTAATGTGAGATTAGACCACCAGATCGAAGAAACAAGAGAGTTAGTTCTTAGGCGAGAGAGAAACGAGACATGCATCGTGATAATAGAATACCACAAAATGAACCATCCATTGATTCATAATTTTTTAAAAGATTTTTTACTTTATTTAAATGATAGAACCGATGTGAAAGAATGGTGAATATTCATTTTTTACATTCTTTTTTATATAAATAATGTGAAAAATTCATTTTCCATGTCGATTAATGGAAAACCAATGTAAAAAATTAATATTCCCAGATTTTTACATAGGTTCTAAATAACCGACGTGAAAGTTACGACATTATAAATAGTTTTTCTACTTGTGTTAGTTCCTAGATTCCTTTGTTTTTTTTTGTGTATGATATTCTTATTTATTCCAGATCAGATAACGATCATTCTGAGCATCTAAATATCATCCTTGGAATCCTGAGAGAATATCATTTGTACAAGAAACTATCAAAATGTTAGTTCTAGATTCAATAAGTGAAATTTATCAGCCATGTAATTTATGAGAAGGGCGTATTAATGGATCCTAAAAAGATTCATGTGGTGATATCTTTGGAACTACCTAGGAATGTGTTTGAGATCCGGTGTTTCTTGGGATTGGTGGTTTATTAAAGGAACTTTTTTAGGACTTCTCTAAGCTTGCATCTCCTATGACAGAGTTAACCCGCAAGGGTTTAAAATTTGTTTATAATGATCAGTGCCAAATATCTTTTGAGGATTTTAAAGTGATATTGACTTGATCTCCAGTATTAATTCTTCATGGGCTGGGTTCTAGTTCTGATGACTCATGTAATGCCTCATGTATGGGTTAAGGTTATGTTCTGGTGTAGAGAAGATAATTGGTAGCTAATAGATCACGTCAGTTATTCCCTCATGAGAAGAACTATCTCACTCAGGGTCTTTATTTGGAAGCGGTTATGTATGCGCTCACGACATGGAGTCACTAGTTCTTTAGGGAGCGATTTATGTTATATTCAAATCATAAGAGTCTGACGTATATTTTCAATCAGAGGGATCTCAACCTAAGATATAGATGTTGGGTGGAGTATCTTTAGACCTTTGATTTTGATATTAATTATACCATCGATAAAGGGAATGTGGTCGCATGCACTTTGGGTAATAAATTTCTGACTTAGACAATGAAATATTTAGTGGAAGAGTTGTGCTTGATGAGCTTTTTCATCGAGATGCACTTGGAAGAAGAGGGAGTTGATGAGAAGGTACTCTTAGCTTATACTTTGGTTTTATCACTCATAGATGATCATATTCGATTTTTACAAGCTAAGGATGTAGAGTGTTAGTGTTTTTGTATAAATATTTATGGTGGGGAGACCTCAGGTGAGTGGTATAAGACTCTTGATGAAATCTTATGCTTCCAATGAAGGAGGGTTATTAAGATATGCTTGAGGCGAGAGTTGATGGATACTGATCACCACTTGAGTTGGTTCATACAATTTGGAGCTACCAAGATGTAAAATGACTTGAGATGTCATTACTGGTGTCTGGGTATTAGGAATTTGATCATTGGTTTGGTATCTCAATGCCTCACATGTCAGAAACTCAAGGCGGAACATTAGATACCTACTGGGTTGTTGTAACTATTACTTATTCTAATGTGGAAATGGGATGATATATCCATGGAATTCATGATTGGAATACCATGTAATCCTGGTGGTAAGTATGTGATTTGGGTTATTATAGATCGAATCACAAAATCAAAGAATTTATTACCTATTAAGGAGTCAACCATGGTAGAGGATCTTGGGCACTTGTATGTATGGGAGGTTGTTAGACTTCATGGTATTCCATTAGCTATAATTTCTAATAAATAACCTCACTTTACATCCTGATTCTAGAGTATTTTTCAGGCAGCAATGGTTACTTAGTTGAAGTTGAGCATGGTTTTTATCCACAGATGGATGACCAGATTGAGTGAGCCATCCAGATTCTTGAAGACGTTCTCCAAGCATGTGTGCTTGACTTCAATGGATTGTGGGAGAAACATCTTACCTTAGTGGGGTTTACCTGTAAAAATAGTTTTCAGGCTTCGATCTAGATATCTCTATTTGAGGTGTTATATGGAAGGCCTTACAAGTCACCTCTTCATTGGGTAGTGGTTGGATAACAGTCCATGGTTGGGCTGAGTATCGTTCAAGAGATGAAAAATATATTACAGTTTATCAGGAAGAGATTAGTTAGAGATATCTAAAGCTCGTCGGAAATCTTATGTCGATCAGTGTTGTCATCTTGGAATTTGAGGTAGGTGATTGGGTTTTTTTTAAAGTTCCACCTCGATTGAGACATAGGTACTTGGGGAAATAGGGTAATTTAACACCTAGATATGTCAACCCCTTCAAGATTGTGGAGCGACTCGAAATTAATTACTTGTTTGATTCTTATCCATGACGTGTTTCATGTTTCCCAACTGAAGAAGTATTAGTCAAACATATCCCATGTTATTGAGTGGGAATACATTGAGATTGAACCTGACACCTCAGTGGTTAAAAGACGTGTTCAGATAGTGGATCGAAAGGATAAGATGTTTCATGGAAAGACAATCTCATTGGTTCGAGTGATATGGAAATATGGAAGGGACAGACATAAGACATGAGAGCATGAGTCCTTGATGTTGCAGTAATGGCCATCTCTTTTCTCAAGTTCATGATCTTGTTCCTTTTTGGAGACATAAGGCTTTTATGGTGGGGAAAGTTGTCACACCTAGGTATGTGGAACCAGGTATGGATCCCTTTAAGTTTTTGTCTTCATTTTTCTAGTAGCTCATAGGTTGGGAGAAGGATTATCGATAGTTGGTGGCAGTAGGAGGCCACCAGCAAGCTGGTGAAGAGTACTGGCTAGTCGATGTTGGATGGAAAAAAATCCTACAGATCTATAGGTGCCACCGACCAGCTGGGGAACTCCAACTAGCCTATCAAGGGTCTCCCAGTGGCCCGCTGGTAGAGTCCTGCAGCTACATGCTCACTGACTGTAGTTGATGACTGGTCGGTGGCGTCGTTGGGGATACAGATTAGTAGAGGACTAATTGTCATTTTGGCTCGAAAATGTCTTATTAATCCCCCTTAATCTGAATCTTTGACCCTAATTTGATTTCTCACATTTTTAGAGGCTCAATGGTGACATTTTGGCTCTCTCCCCCTCTCTTTTGGTGAATAACTGTGTGGATTGAAGGTTTGGTTCTCTGTTCTTCATAATTTGGTAAAAGGACTCCTTAAAATATGGGTTCTCCTCTCTTTCTCCATTCTTTTGATGTCTCATGAGACTGGATCATCGGATCTAGCATATACATGGGGAATTGGCCCTATTTTCAGTGGATCTAAGTTCTCGAGGATCTGGTTTCCTTGTTTCCCATCACCAGTCTTGAAGAGGCAATGTTGTTCCATCGTTCACATAGTAGGTGTCTCTATCCTATGGTCTAAAGCTTTGAATGTATAATGTTCATTGATGATTTCCTTTGGTTTTGATAATGAAACTGATTTTTAATGATTATTCTTTGAGGGCTATGTTATGTTTTAAAAAAGGGAGTTTTTTATGGAAACCGTTGGGGACTTGTGATGTGTTTGATGTATTTCCTCAAAGATGTTTTTAAAATGGGAAATAGTTTTTCAAACATGGAATGTGGTGTGGATCATTATATAAATTATTTTTATAAAAATGTGGGCTTGGATTTGAAATGGATTATGCCTTGGAAAATGTTTATGAAACATGATTTTGGATTTTTCCTTAGAAAAATGTTTATGGAACAGGGTTTTGGTTTCCTTGAACGTAATGATGATGTAATAGCACACTTGGGAGACCTTGGGTACAAGGAAAAACTAAACAAAGACTATCCCTAGTGGAGTTAGCTATCACTAGGGGAGGTTCCCTTGATGTCATGGCGACAAGGAGGTAGCCTTTCCAAGGGATCGGGATTTTTGGACAATAGGAGTCATGTATGTTGGCTAATGTTCCTTAGAGTGTCTTAACGGTTTGGTTGCGTACACCCTTGTGTCATGTATAGCCCAAAAGGTTGCTTTGAGATTTCTTTATGTGCATGATCTTTTGATATGCTTACTTGCCCACTTGTTTCTGTTATATAAAGTGATGCTTGAAAACTGTTTATTTATCTATTTATGCCATTGAAAATGTGATATGTCATATTGCTCTGTTTTATTAAATATGGTATGATTTTGAAAAGAAATCCGATGTCTGTTTTATAAAGGGAAAATGATTTGTTGTGATGTGTTTTGGAAATCTGTTTTGAATGTGAACTAATGGATGTGCATGGTTAGACATTGTACGGATTCCTTTGTGGTATCTTACTAGGCATTTGTGCTCACACCCTACTTTTGTCGTTGGCTGATTGTAGTCATGGTTTTGCAGGATATAGGTAAGGGTAAGAGCATCATGTAGAGGACGACTCTCCTTGTTCGTGTGCCTACTAGTGGTTTGGGATGGAGGTGACTTATGGTCATGTGGAGATGGGTTCATGGGTTGTTTTGGGTTCCATGTTGTTGACAGTCTTCTTGTTTTGTCTTGAGACCTTGTTATCCAGATGTTGGATGTTATCTTTATGGTTGTTGTTTTGGCATATGATATATTTTGGTTATCCCACTGTTTTACTTTGTTTCTCTTATATCATATGTTTGTTGAAGGTGAAATCATTCTCATCTTCTCTTGTATGATACTCAGGTGTTTGTTGTCGGTCTGTACTGATTAGGAATGCACTACGGGCCTTGTAATCGATCAATTTGGGTGAAGTTATAGGTTTACCTGAGTTGGTTTGTTACACCCCCTCTTAGTGATATATTACCCAATATTTGAACTTCATATGTGATGAAACTGTCAGTTTATAATGTTGAGTTGATTTCAATTCACGAGACATGTTGGGGATGTGTTTTGTCGAGATCGATTATTCATCATATCAAAAATTATTGATGATTAGCTATGAATAGTTACATTCCAACTACATTACATGAGAATAATGTGACTTATATAGCACAAATGAAAGGAAGGGTTGTATCAATGGTATTTTGATGAAACATGTCACACTAAAATTCTTTTATACTCATGAGTTCAAAAGAATGGTGAAGATTTATTCATAGACAATATCAACTACAGCTTTTGAAAAACTAATTCATAAAATTGAGATGTGATTACGTAAATGTTCATCATGATTTTATGAGGGGTGTCCAGAACATTGTACTATTTTCTCATTTATTTTTAGTTCTTTTTTCATTTAGTTTTCCTCGTAACCTTTTTGATGGGACAACTTCAAATCGATATGCAACGAAATCATTTTTCATTTCACTTGTTTTTTTCTCACAGTATTATTTTAATTAAACGTTAAATAAAATTTAATGAAATGAGTGATATATAAGAGAAGTGTTATAGATTAATATTATTAATGAATGCCACAATGCTCATTGATAGTGATTTTCATGTGATTATATTTTTGTCATTAAAATGACATGTTTTAACTACATATTTTTCACCTTTTTGAGTCTCTTTCTTTTATCTTAAACATTATTCTTATGATTGTTCCTTTTTTTTTTGTAATCAATTGACTTTAAACCTGCAATTTTTCAAAACATTTGTTTTGGCTGTGTTATAAATTCACAAAAAAAAAAAAAAAACGAAATGTAGAAAAAAACATAAAAATGGAAAATGGAAAAAACATATTGAGAAATTGGTGAGATAATATATATATATATATTCCTAAGAACTGGCGCTGTTTGATGGTTCTACTCTTCGTTGAATTAGGGTTTCGACGGCACTCATCACATAGCTTTCCCCTGTTTAAAATGTCGAGTTGCAATCGGATGTGACATTGGATTGTGCAGTGGACTTTGTCTCAACACTGGGCCTTGCCGCCCCGTGGCTGGTGAGATCCATGATCATCGGGGTGCCATGGATCCGTCTTCAGTGCAGACCACTCCTCCAATCGACGAAGATGAGTGGGGTACGTCCTATTTTGTTCTGTTCTTTATCATGGAGTGTTTGGTCGCGCGAGACATCGGTGGATTGGGTAAGGGGAAAAAGGATGAATGTCATTTCTGTGATTTTATGATTTTCTTGTTCTTCTTTGGAAGGAGCCCGTAATGCGACGGTGATAAGAGAAGTAATTCATGATTTTTTCTTCATGTCTGGTTCAGTCAGGATGTTTAGTACTACCTTTTTAGTCACATACCTTTGTTCTCTAATTTGAAATATTTCTTAAAAGTTGGAGAGAAGAAAACAAAACTTTCTTGTGATTCTTTATTTTCCCACCGCGATTACCAGCAACTGGGTAGTGCGTTCTTCCTTGGAAGATTCGTTATCAACTATACCCTCTCTCAAATACCCTGACCACATAGCTGCTTTTAGTTAGATTTGGTTAATAAACAATTGGTATTGTGTCCGGTGAGGTGATTAATTAATTGATGTCGGTTGTTGTATGTTACAGTGTCTTTGTTAAAGTAAAATAAGTTGCTGAAAGCTGATTTTCATTTCTTTTAACCTGAAATTTCATATTTTCAAGTCAGCTGATTATAAACTTCACACAATGAAGGCTATATTTCATTGCCAGTAGCCCCCAGGCCCTAGATTGTGGCAAAGGGTCTTGTGGGGGTGTCAGGGAGGTCTCAGGTTTGAGTCTCCCCAGCTTACTGCATGTGTGTGTTTGCTTGTTTCTTTGTAGCTTTGTAGTTCCCCTTCCTCGACCGTTTGTAATATATTTCATTCTCTGCATATCTTGAACAATGACGATGAGTGCACTATTCTTCTTATACTGCGTTTCTTAAGTTGTCACACCTCTCAGAACTTATTCAGTGATTGGGTACGGTAGTCATTATGAATGTCATGATAAACATTTTTTTCCCCTGAATTATGCTGATGAATTTAGGCTTTGTGTGTTTTAATCTTTGTTGTCACCATTTTGTATTTTGTAAGACACTGAAGGATTTGTAATACCAAGTCTGGGAATTGGAGTTGGAGACCAAGCTGGACAAGATGTGGAACCGCCAAAAGATTTAAAGGCATCTGCAAAGGTTGGCTGAAAGATTTTATTTTTTCCAATCAGGAAAGAAAAAATTAATTTTTACTGACATTGGTTATGTGTGTTGAAACTGTGAACCATGATGGATTTAATTCTATATTTTGTGCTTTTAACAGGCCACAGAGGAAGAGAGTATTTATCTGGGGCCACATGGAGCTCCTCCGCAGTCAAAATTGCAAGAGTTGAACCCTTCTGGCCACAAGCTGCGGTTGAAGCAGAAGCTGAAGGAAGCAGATAAGAAGTGCACCGGGCAAGGTGAGAGAACAAGATCTTGAATCTCTGAGAGATGGTGGAAAGTGAAAAAGGGACTGTGAACATGAAAGCAGGGTCTTCTGGGAATTTGTCAGACCCACACTGGTGAATTTTTCATAATTCTGAAAACAAGAGCTCTGCTCCTTTAAGCCCCTCCATCCATGCCTATGCCTATTTAGTCAGTGGTGGCTATGTGTTGTGCTGAATTTATCATAATTCTTGTTTCTGGGTTCATTTGAGATCATGTGACCTTACATTTGAGTATTTTGGAGGTTTTACAGTGCTTGCTTAAGATCTGCCTTGAGTATGTTTGAAATGACTGCTTAAGAGTGGTCTGAAGTTCAGTTTGGGAGGGACTGACTTGAAGTAGATCTTGAGGAAGGTCACTGTTACAATGTCTGCCACAATGTTGTATCTTGAAGATTTGCCGTACTGGTAATTGAACCCTGAAACTCAACAATATAAAAAATATGATCTTGATTGTAATATTTAATTAAGGTGTGATGATTTAATTAAATATTCAATATTTAATGTCATTTAATTTAATTAATATTGGATACTATGATTAAATGTTGAAATATCCATATATTGAAATCATGGTATAGATTTGAAGTTTTTAATTAAAAAAAATGAATCTATGTTATATGATAACACAATTTGAATTTAAAACTTTATATGATCTAATTTATAACTATAAATTTCAGCTTGCATCTTATTGCAGTTCATGTTTTTCTTTATGAAACTCGAGATAAAAATGCGAGGTTAAGATATGCATTCTCATTTTCTTTGTTATGTGCATCTGAATATTCACATTTGCACATCCTTGGAGTTATTATCATGACTTGACTGTAGAACAAATGCGATCAAGAATACTTGTGGTGGTTTGATTATATTTTTGAGTTAATGATCCTCATTTCTACAATAGATTGAAGAAAATGCAATTGCAATTCTCAACTATCCAAGTTTAAACTTCAAACCCATAAACTCATTGTGAGTATTTTATAATTTATATTTTGTGGTTGTATCATGTGTATTTTCACTCCATACAGATCTAAGAAGGGTTTTGTTTTAATTTTTCATGTGTTTAGGGTGTTTAGAATACCCACAAAACACTTTGATGATATCAATCATTATTGATGAAAAACCACATAAAATGCATTTTTTTTTCAGGCAATTGATCAACGGGAGAGATGACTTGTCTTCTAGATGATACAAGGTGTGCTGTCTATACAACATAATGTGGTGTGATGAATATATAATCTTGAAGGCACTGGACACGCATCAGAAGCCCAAAAAATGTGAGATTTTTAAAAAAATCTCTGACGATCGACATGAGTTCGTCATCGTTGGCAAAACGTTGCTTGATTACCACTTGAGTATCCTGTGTGAGGAATTTTAAGTACAAAATAAAAACATGAAATACCTGGTTAGATCTGAAGCTGCGTTCGACGTCTGCTCGTCGTTAGCAATCACTGCTCAAAGAATCTGAAGCTGGATTCCTCTAGATCGTCTACACGTGCTTCAAGAAATCATGAGTGCCTATCGTCGAATTTTGGGTGCTAGCACGAAGATCCGATGACACCTTGAACGCTCTGACGATCACCACATCGCTTTACTTGCGATGCATGAGAGTGTGCTCGATTCGATAACCTAGATCCAGAGCTTCTCTCTCTAGAATGCGGGAGAGGGGAAAAGAGAGAAGCTCCCACCAATTGAATGGTGAATGCCTCTCCTGTGTGATGAAAATTACCTGAAAATGCCCGCTCAAACCCCAAATAATTAACACACTATAGAAACAATATTTCTACTACTAAATTGAGTCATAAATATCATTAATTGTTATTATCACCTTCTTGTAATATAATAAATATATTACGTGATAATACTCATGCCATTAATTCGGCTCGATGTTCCCGTGAATATTAAATGAACCTTAAATATTATAAACTAATATTCGTTCGATTAATATTTTTCATTTATTTACTTTAAAACTTGTAAATACATTTAATAAATAAATTCAATGCCAATTATTCTTAACTTGAATAATATGAATTTATTTATTGTTTTGGTGATAACATATCTTTGGACAAAACCTGGACCCTAATGATGGGACCCATCATGTCCTAAACTCTTATTCAACTGAATATGACAGATTCTCGAATACACTATTGTGTGTGACCCTTTAGGTCATTATCTCGATAGCAGTGAATACTATTCACAGATCAAGAGCGGGATCTAGCAACCCATCATAACCCCTAAAGAGATAAGGAAAGTCATAACAACAACAACCAACCTACGAACGCATACTGTGTAATATAATCTATTTGTCTTCAATATCTCATAAAGCAGGACACACACCTGTGTCATTGTCTTTTTCCTGCTTTATTATTTGTTGATCTAATTGGACAGATTTACCCTCGACTGTTATAACCATGGTCTTATGAAGATATTATCATCCTAAACAACAAAGCCTAAGATATATTACTTCTTTAATCCATAAGCGACAAATCCTTTCTTGACTATTCAACCAATGTCATACCACCAATGACGCACCCAACACAAGCTACCACGCAACAATTTCATTATCATGAGTTTTGTCTTGCATCAAAGTACGCAATCAAATGACATACATTGACAATGATATCAAGTCAGGAGACCAATCCACATTTCCGTAGATAGGAACATTCAATGACACCCAAAACATGTGATGTTCTTATTGGCGGGTTCGTCCTCCTGATCTCACCACTAGAGATCACCAAGTGCGAACTTCATGAGAAGAAGTCTCAATGTTTATGAGCCCCCAACACCTGATAGTCTAACATCTACTGTATCCAGTCAGTAAGATGTATCTAGACCAAATAACCTTTTTTTAAGATTAATGTCATAGTATCTCAAGGTTCTCATTATAGCCTGAGATATGCTATAACATTTTGATATGACATTTAATTTATGGACATTTCCATTAAATAATTGATGCAGAAATATCTACACTATAATGGTAAGAATACACCCTGCATAGCTAACTATACACATGATATGGTAATCAAAAGTACTGCATAGTTGGGTCTATGACACTCACTATTACAACACTCTCACTTGCACTAGAGCCAACTTGGTAACCAACCTTGTTAGCTCTCACATGATCAAAATCATGTTTCCGCTGATTCACAACTTTAGTTGCTGGGCCGACCACGTTTTCATCGCGTGACTATTCTGCTATATGCGACCTCATCTCCTTGAGTAAAACTTCTCAAGAGGTGGTATCCCTGAGTATATCCTCTTTTTCCACTGTCATAACTTGACATCTTAGCTTGTAAGAGTATCATAATTTACATTATGATAATGTTTTACTTAGTGTGATTCCAAGAACTGGAACAAATCATTGCGTATAACTGCTTCTTAGCTGCCTTTGAAGCTGCAACATACTCGGTATTTGTAGATATGACTACCAATGGCTTATATGAGCTTGTCTTGCTCATCACCGTAGCCTTACTGCGATATTAGATCATATGGATCTAAGGAAGACTAGTTTGTATGCCCTGAAAACTAGTATCATTTCTTCTCCACTTACCAGGTATATATCTTTTGTACTCACCGAAGTACAATCAGATAATTCTGACTGCTTCACTCGCAGTTCTTCTGGATATAACTGATATTTTCCTACTATAAATTATATCCTGACAATATCAATTTTTGTACAAATCATGGCATACGTGATTGATCCATCGCTGGAGCGTATGGTACTCAACTTACCACTTTAATCTCCTCCTATGTCCCAGACATGTCAGCCTGAAGAGATTATTCCATGTGATATTGGTAACAATTCTACTCAAATTGTTCCAACTTGTATTTTCAATACCATGTCACTATATGTACGATTGATTATGCCCAAACAACCTTTAGATCTACATCAGTAGATTATATTCCCTAGAACTCCGGTTGCTACTTTAAGTCAATCATTAGAGAATTACTTTCATCCTGGTTTTATTTAATTGGTAAGACCAATATGTGTTTTCCTCATGTTTCCAAACATATTTCTCTTGGAAAACATGGGTGCCCTCACTAACCTCTGGTAGACTCATGACAAACATTCATTCCAAATGAATATCCTATGATCTAGTTCCTTACTTCAATCCTACATTAGATTTTAGTAACTTGCAACCTATATTAGTATTCTGTGACATAATCGTCCCTTTCTGGTTGCGTCGTATAGACACCTTCCACGATTGGTGGTCATGACATTCAATGCTCAATATAATGATCATAAAAATTAGCCATGACAAGTAAAATTTTAATAGATTTAGGCATAACGATTTGGTATAACCAATCGAGCCTTATTTGCACTATGCTTGTACCATCCATGTATAATCTCATTTGAATACCTACCGTAGTATTCTTTAATAATTATAAGCCCTTTTTCAATTAGATACATGGAATCCATTATTGAATTTTAGTTGGTCTTTCAAATCTCGACTTATTGCCATAAACTACTTACTTGTAGGAAATATTATTCACAATGAATAATTTATCACCGACCGCAGTGAATTCAAAACCATCACTATGGTTTTAACCTTCCTATGCAGTATGTGTCTCTGGAACATTCATGTTCCACATGCACTTGTGGAACTAGTTACTATGCCAACTATATATGCATCTCAAACAATGACTAAACCCAAGTCAATCTGGCTCCCACTATCTCTAATAGAGATGCTCATCCTTTTATAGAAATGTAGTCCATCATTTGACTGCTGCTTTTCTATCTTAGGGATTTATGTAATATCCTAAGAAATCGTTAGGATAATTACTTTAGATGCACATTGTGTTTGTTCTTGATGCAAGTTTTTTTGTATCCTAACAAACCGTTTGCATCTAAACACATGTCTTATGGCATATTGGATTTTCATCATACCATGACTCATATGATATCCATTTGTCATTATAGTTGACATATGGTTATGGGATATTGCTGTTATTTGCGAAGCACGTCATGAAATACAATGAAAGTTTCTGCAAGTTGCAACATTGATCCTCCTTACATCATAACTCTGATGTATAAAATGTGTGTTTAGGAATTGTTTCACGCTACATTTTGTTGATCAATGTTAACATATAAGACTTCATCATCGATCCTCCTCATTAACATCAATGTTGTGATGTAGATAAGGTAATTTGCATTTAAGAATTACTCCACGCTACATTATATTGATCGATGATTGCTTGGTCAAGATATTCTTCGGTATGTCGGCCCGAAGCAACTCATATATTATGACCACACATCTTTCAAATTCCTTAATCACTTAAAGGAATCATAATGAAGTATATTTACGACTATCTTACCATTGGAATAGTTCAAGCTCTCTTGTTGAACTAATTTTGAAAGCTTTGTGACTCACCTTTATTTCTAAAGGCTCCTCTTCCCAAAACTAAGTATATATATCGATAATAACTAAGGTGTTTAGGTCAGCTGAGTCTAAATACTATACCGGGTATACCCTGGACGTCTATTTTTAGTTTTTCTTGACAAATATTTATTTTTCCACAACTGGGTAAATGAGTCTTACATTCTATATTCATCAGATATTGCCTATGATTCATGTATCACTAAACTATTGGTTGAGTATGAAACACCAGAAATAACATTCATTCTGGAACCTAGAATAATATCTCCTTGTGTCCAGAGGACACGTGAGATAATTTTTTTGGTTATACTCAATAATAGTTTTTACAAGAATCATTTACTTGGAAATATATAAGTTATGTGTTTCTCACCACTGAATTATAGTAATGTTTCTATACTTACATGGTTACTGTATTTAAATACACACATGTAATAGACATATTGTATTTTAATACACAAGAAGTAAGATTGAAACATTGCTTTTATGTGATGAATATACCTGAAGAAGAAGCGACAAGTTGCTTCTTTAATACAGTTCATTATGATTAAACTTCCATAAATTTATTTCATGATATGCAATGCAAATAACCTCATGTTTATATCCAACCCCACTGCATTGAAGGACGTTGCGAATGTGCTTTTGGAATTACTTCTCATTGGCCTTTTCGCATTGTCGTTTATATTCATATTTACTTGGTAAACCTTACCTAAATAGGTAATGAAGTGTTTACTCAATATATCTCATTTTATAACCTAAAATGAGACTTGAGTAAATGAGTGAAAATGATATGAGAAAGGGATCCATTGAAAGACTGTGACCCATCTTTCAATTTACACATGTCCAGTGTAACCATCACCTTATTCATATCTTGCTTCAATTTCTCCTTACAAACTTCTCAGAGATGAGACTTCATGTTATATCACTCATGTCCTGATGTAGTGACCGCAACTAGCATTTGATGTTGATGATAACATTATGACATAACCATCATATGAAAATACATGAGTCTCATGTAAGCATATTTCTCACCCTCACTTCTTGAGGTAGCTTAACAGGTATTGAGGACACTAGCACCTTGAATTCCCGGCACCGTAGTATTGTGCGCAAGCGCCTGTATTACACTTGGAAACTCGTGTTAGTGAGGACATTTACTTTGTCCATTATTTATTGCAGTATTTATTGTGGTATAACTTTCCATTTTCTACAAAAATAAAATTTTAGTAGATTAATGCCTTTTTATCTTAATTATTGATTTTAGACATTTTGATTAATTAATTAAATCATTAAATGTCTCCCACTTTTTATCGAATTCTAGGAACCCTCTGTACTAGAATTGGAATATTTTATCACTTGAGTATTCTAGTGGAAATGATCCTTGTAATCACCCTCATTGTCTATAAGCTATGGCTACACCACTACTCGAAGAGTTCAAGGTAGACATTTGACTGACCAAACACATTAACTTGCGATTCCTTGACCCATTGAGTGGAGTCTCAGCTTCTAAAATTATAACATGATTTACTCAACGCTTTCCTCTAAAATGATAACAATTTATCTATGACTAATACTTACTACTACTTTAGTTAATTCAACCCACCACTCTCATAAAAAATCATTGGTAGTAAGAGGTACCCTCAGCTATGGAAAACCGAGCACCCCAAACACTTCAGTTTTGTCCAAATTTGAATGATGGAAGATAATTACAACTTAATATTTCGTTGAGGTTTTTATATTTTTATGTGACAAAAGAAATCATTTTCTATCTTCTATGCACATACTATGTGATCACACTCACAAATGACCATATAATAAATAGAAAATTCATCGTGTCACATGTTCATTTTATCTGTGCATACTTGTTTATTATTCTATGTGATTGTGCATAAACTACACATTCACAAAATAATAAACCATATAAAAATAAAATGACAATGTGATCATGAACCGATATTAATGGTTGATCCATTGAGTGAATAATGGATCAACCTACACCTTAGGGGTAATACCTACAGGTTTCGGGCGCAGCGGAAGCGCGTTTTTGGGTTTTTCCAACTTTAATTTTAACGTTAAGAAACGTTCAATTCGAGATTCGTCATGATTTAAAACACCGAATCTTCGGAATAGAATGAAGAATGAAAAACTTTAGAGGGAATCCCGGAACCATAGAGATATGATCATCATATGTTGGTTATAATTAATTTAATTAATTCACAAGAATTACCTTGGTGGAATTCTTTCTTCATTGATGTCTCTGGTCACGATCCTATGATCCGTCATTGCGTCTTAGAATCCAAGTGTAGGATTCCTCTAGTGTTGATCCACACGTGTGCCACGTATCTCCGAACGTCGCTGAAGGGATCTCCGGGTGCTAGCGCGGAAGAACCTTCACTTGTGATGTCCGCCTTTGATCGCCTTAGTCTCTCGGTCTTGAGAGCGTTCTTGGAGGAAGGAGTTCTTTCAGCCTTGAAAGAATTCTCTAGAATTGTTGTGCACAACGATTGATTGAAAAGTGTTGGGGTTGTGAGGATATTTATAATCGTGTTTGAGGTCATAGAGTTATGACAATAAATAAACGCGTTACATGTTTTATTTATTTCATTAACCCTTATTGAAATCCCCCATGTCGAATGATTAATTTCTTAACATGCGCCTACGCTGATTATAATTAATATCACAATAATGATATTATTTTCTCAAAATCCCGACTAGAAAAACTACACGCCGTGTAATCATTAATACATGACGTGTACTTGTTTTCCATAAAACTACACGACATGTATATTAAATATACATGGCATGTACTTTTATTTTCCACTTTTCTTTATCTCATCTTCCACATTTATTAGACCTTGAGTAATGACTATTTATTTCTTAAATAAATATAACTACATTACTCGCTAATAAATATATTATTTCACCCACAATATATTCTCTCGAATAACTAGTGTCGAAATAAATGTGATCAAACATCCTTAAATAATTATTAAACCACAGTCGGGAATAATCTTTATTTAACTTGTTAAATTAATATTTAACTGAGATACATGGACACACTTAGTGTGTGACCCTCTAGGCCTCTTTCTCAGTGGCATTAGGCGAAGCCTGTCTAAAGTCCAAGATTAGCGTCTAACAACACGCCAAGACACCCATAGAGAAAGAAGTTAACGCCGCAATGACGTGTCACCTCATATGAATGCTTACCGTGTAATATAATCCCTTTGTCACGATATCTCGAATCAAGTGGGTTGCAGGCTAGTGTCATCAACCCACATGCTCAATTATTCTTTCTTTGACTTTCTGGAATTGAACTTACCCATAATTTACCATGGCCATGAATTTATTTAGGCTATATCAATTTCATCAAAGGGCCTGAGATATCTACTTCTGTTATGGAACAGAAGGGACAAATCCTTTCTCGCATTATCTATTAATGCGGTATTACTCGTGACGCACCCAACGTATCCTACCTCGCTGTGAATAGTGTGTCATCACAGTTTTCATCAATACATCTAAGTGCGCGAGTTGTAATACCCATTAATAATAATCTTAAAGTCTAAGGACCAATACACACGTCCGCAGATAGGAACATCCAATGACACTATGAAATGTGGATTTCCTACCGGCGGGTCTCGTTCTCATAATATCCTCCTAGATATTACCAAGGGCGCACACCATGAGAAGGTGTCTCAAAGTTTTATGAGTCCTCACCCCTAATGGCCTATATTATTTGTGTCCCTCAAATAACATCATCCGACCATAGAACATATATTCAAGAACAGTGTTATGTCACTTCTGGGTTCTCATCATAGCAGGGATCCACTATGACCAATTAATGCAACAATTGTCCTTAGGACATTATCACATGAATTGTCACGCAGAAGAACAATCAATATGTGATAAGGCATTTATTAATGAATAAAGTACAAAGTAGTTGGTTCTAGTCCACCAACTCCAATAGACCCCCACTTGGACTAGATCCAACTGCTAACAACCTTTAACTCGCTAGCTCTCACATGATATTCATGCTTCTGCTGAGATAGACCTTTAGTCATGGGGTCCGCCACGTTCTCTTCCGTGGACACTCTGCTCACTGCAACTTCACCCCTTTGATAGAAATCCCTCAAGAGGTGATACTTCTGGAGTATGTGCTTTTTTCGTTGATGTGACCTTGGTTCTTTTGCAAGAGCCACCGCTACAGTATTATCACAATACAATGTAATGAGATCTTTACTGCTAGGAACCACATCAAGCTCCTAGACAAAGTTCTGAATCTAGACGTCTTCCTTGGCTGCATTAGAAGCCGCTATATATTCAGACTCCGCTGTAGAATCGTCAACAACTGGCTGCTTTGAACTCTTCCTGCTCACAGCTCCTCCATTGAGACAGAAAACATATCCAGATTGTGACTTCAGATCATTCTGATCTGTTTGAAAACCATCATCAGCATACCCTCTGATGGCAATCTCCTCGTCTCTTCCATACACCAGGAACATATCCTTAGTTCTTATCAGATACTTAAGGATAGTCTTAATAGCAGTCCAATGCTGTTCTCCTAGATCTTCTTGATATCTACTTACCATGCTCAGTGCATAGGCAACATCAAGCCTGGTACATAACAAAACATACATGATGGATCCTATAGCCGAAGCGTATGGGATCTTACTCATTCAATCTTTCTCTTGTTGTTTCTGAGGACACATCTTCTTAGAAAGATGTAGGCCATGTGACACTGGAACCAATCCCCTCTTGGATTGTTCCATACTAAATCTCTTTAGTATCTGGTCAATATATGTACTTTGACTTAGTCCAAGCAGCCTCTTGGATCTATCACGAATGATCTTGATCCCTAGAATGTAGGCTGCTTCACCCAAGTCCTTCATGGAGAAACACTTGTTCAACCAGTCCTTAACTGACTGTAAGACTGGTACATCGTTTCCAATAAGCAATATATCATCAACATATACTACTAGGATAATGATTGCATTCCCATTAAACCGTTTATAAACACATGGCTCACATTCGTTTTTAATGAACCCAAATTCCTTTATGGCTTCATCAAATTGAATGTTTCATGACCTAGAAGCTTTCTTTAATCCATAAATGGATTTCTGCAACTTGCAAACCCGTTTGGCTTCACCTGGTGTCACAAAACCTTCTGGTTGTGTCATATAGACATCTTCCTGAAGGTTCCCGTTAAGGAATCCTGTTTTGACATCCATCTACCAAACCTCGTAGTCATGGTAAGCTGCTATGACAAGTATGATTCTTATGGATTTAAACATGACAACTGGCGAGAAGGTTTCATCATAGTCAATTCCTTGACACAGTCTGAACCCTTTAGCCATTAGCCTTACTTTATAGGTGCTAACTTGACCTTCCATGTCCAGATTTCTCTTGAATACCCATTTGCATCCAACAGGCTTTACATCAACTGACTCATCAACCAAAACCTAGACTTGGTTCTGATACATGGAATCCATCTCAGAATTCATAGCTTCTAGCCATCTTGAAGCTTCTAAGATTTCCACTGTTTCCTTGTAGGAGAGAGGTTCATCATTGTCCAATAATAATGATTCACCATCCTCAGTGACTAGGAAACCAAATCTCTCTGGTTCCCTTATCTCTCTTGAGCTCCTACGCAGTACTTGTGTTTCTGGAACCTCTTCCATGGGGACCTATGGAACTTGTTCCTGTACCAACTCTTGTGTATCTTTAGCATCAACTTCGTCGAAGTCAATCTTGCTCCCACTATCCTTCTTGAGGATGTGCTCCCTCTCAAGAAAGATGTCTTGTCTGGCGACATTCACTTTCTTGTCTGAAGGGTTATATAGGTAATATCCTTTCGTTTCCTTGGGATATCCTATAAAGATACACCCCATGCCCCGGGGTTCTAGTTTGTTTCCTGAGAAGGCCTTAACAAACGTCTCACATCCCCATACACGTGTGTGCGACAAAGTGGGTTTCCTTCCATTCCATAACTCGGATGGAATTCCATTTGCCGCCTTAGTTGGTACTCGGTTTAATGTGTATGATGCAGTTTGTAATGCATATCCCCAAAAGGATAATGGAAGATCCGCATGACTCATCATCGACCTCACCATGTCCAACAAGGTGTGGTTCCTCCTTTCACTAACACCGTTCCACTGTGGTGTATAAGGAGGAGTGAACTGAGATAGAATCCCAAACTTCCGTAGAAGATCGATGAACTCTTGGTTCAGATATTCTCTACCTCGATCCGATTGAAGTTTCTTTATCTTCTTACCAAGCTGATTCTCTACTTCATTCTTGAATTCCTTAAATTTCTCTAAGGCCTCTGACTTATACCTCATTAAGTAGACATAGCCATATCTACTCAAATCATCAGTAAAAGTAATGAAGTAAGAATATTCACCTCTAGCTTCTACTGGAAATGGTCCACATACATCTGTGTGTACTAATCCTAGAAGCTCTGTGGCCCTTTCACCCTGTCCACTAAAAGGCGGCTTGGTCATTTTTCCTTGTAAACAAGCGTGACATCTATCAGTGTGGTTTTAGCTCAGTAGAGTCTAAATAGCCATCTTGGCAGAGCTTTGTCAAGCGCTTCTCATTAACATGACCGAGACGGTGATGCCACAACTGGGTGATGTATGAGTCATGTGAATTTGTTTCGTTATCGATTTCCAACACTTGGTTTTCATAATTTAATACATACAAACCATTATTTAAATGTGTCATACCATAACATACATTGTTCTTATAAAAGAGACAACCCTTATTTCCAAACTTGAAAATAAATTCATCCATATCTAAAAAAGATACAGAAATTATGTTCTTGGTAACGCTAGGAACATAATAACAGTTACGTAAAACCAAAATCATCCCAGTCGGCAATGAGAGGTGGTAATCGCCAATAGCCAACGCAGCCATCCTTGCGCCATTGGCAGCTCAAAGGTCCACCTCTCCTCTGGCGATCTTTCTAAATATACTTGGTTCCTACATTTCAATACAGATGTGAGCCCCAAAAGCTGTATCTAATACCCAATGTGTAGAAATAGAAAGATTGCACTCGATAACGAACACACCTTTAGCGTCCCCACGCTTCTGGGTGCAGTTCCTCTTCTAGTGGCCTTGCTTGACACATGCAAAACACACCACCTCCCGTTCCTTGCCCTACCTCTGGATCTTCCCCTTCTTGGAGGGACGGTGCTCAGGGGCTTCAGACCGTTTATAAGTCTTTGGCCCCTTTGCCTTGTCCTTCCTTTTCCTATTCACCATAAGGACTGCGGGTTTGTCACGCCCCATGTCCTTATCTACCTGGCGAATCAAGGTCAGAAGTTCCGATAGACTCTTCTCATTGTTTCTCATGTTGTAGTTGACAATAAAGATAGAGAAGGTCTTGGGTAGTGATGATAGGATGAGATCTGTATGCAACTCATCCGAGAATTTAATCCCTAAGATGTCCAGGCGTTCAATGTAGCCAATAAGCTTGGCTACATGGGGCCCAGCTGGCACAGAATCTCCAAGCTTAGTTGTAAACAAAGCATTGAAGATCTCATACCTCTCCTGTCTCGCCTTCTCTTGGTAGAGATCCTTAAGTTGAGACATCATGCTATACACGTCCATGTTTTCATGTTGCTTCAAGAGCTCATTGGACATGGCCAATAGCATGAAACACTGGACATCTGTGGAATCATCCATGTGTTTCATATAGAGAGACAATTCCTCATCACTAGCCTCTTTCCCAGGTGCAACTGGAATAGGATCTTCCACCACATACAATTTCCTTTTGTGGCGAAGGATGACGCGTAAACGCCTCTGCCACTCTTGGAAATTGGTGTCGGTGAGAAGGTTTTCCTACTCGAGTATGATTCAAAAAGATATGTTTGAAGTTATTTTCTTGTCGTTTCTACAAATTAATATGAGCAAAGGTTTAGTACTTTATTAAAAAACTGAGACAAATAAATAAATTAATACTTATTAGTCTCCCACTATTTTATCGAAATCCAATAGCCCTCACCATTGAATTCGGAATATTCTGTTGCCTGAATATTCTAGTGGCAATGATCCATATTTCCCTTCGCATTACCCCAACTAGGGTTGGTCAAGAAACTTTAAGGGTTTTAGGTAGGCATTCCAAATGCCAACTGCATTAACTCGCAGCTCCTTGATCCGCTGAGTGGACTCCTCAATCATGAAATCCTTTTATATTGGATTTCCTCAACCTTTACCTCTTGTTCACACCATGTCCTACTGTGGAAGTCAACCCTTGATGCGAACCAAGTCAAGTTAACCCAAAACCTTGAATTAGAATTCCCCGATAATTGAAAGCACCCCAACTAGGGTTGGTCAAGCACTTTGAACTATGGTTCGATTCTAACCAAGATTATGGAAGGCTGTACCAACTTAATATTTCTTTGAGGGATTTTATCCTTATACATAAATTTCCAATTTATTATCTTTTATTACATGCTTGTTAATATTAAGTGGGATTTACTTAAGTGATTAACCATGTCAAAGATAATATTCACGTATAAGCCGGTTTTATTTTAGTTCCATCTTGCATGCTCGTTTAATTCATTAATTGTGTGATCGTGACAACACACCCACAATAAATAAACCATGCAACTGACAGGAATAAAATAAATGGTATGACCATGAGCTTTTTCAATTGGTTATTTTATCTAGCGGTTGATAAACTAACCCAAGACCTAGGGGAGAAACACCTTGAACCTTTCGGGTTCGTGTTTACAGCTTTCCACCTATCCACCTTTGTATCTCCTTGGATTTGTTTCACCTTGGCTCCTGACGTGGCTTGGGAGCTCCATCCATTACATATGCATTTATATCACACGCAGGTGAGAGGTAAAAATGGGTTTTTACATAAAAGAATCCTTGGGTGTGTAGACCCTACATATTAATGAGGAGATGGCTCGCAGACCAACAAATTTAATTTAAATAAATAAATTAAAAGAAACCATTCACATACAAAGGTCTTGGTTTAGCTCATGATCATCCATACATGCAATGATATTTATGCATAAATAAAACTAGCATTCAATTCTTTAATCATTCTTGTTTAAGATAAATCACACTCGAATCAATTAATTATCTTTAATTAATCAATCCTTTTATCTTAAACCCTTTTTCTGAACTTCCTTGAGATTCTCATCCATCATAATTTTAAACAAATAAATTCATTTAAAATTATCCTTGTACGTAACTTGTACCTTGGAGGAAACCTGGTGAATTCCCATTCATTACGCAGATGTTAAATTAAACACATATATATAAAACACCTATCACGTGTTGTGACTCAGCTTTACGCCTGCACCATGGTACATGTCTCAAGGGTTTGTATAATATAATAATAAATTTTAATAAATCTGTGTAATTTGGGTGAGTACACGGCGTGTAGTTCCGACTACACGGCGTGTACTTTTCTTCACCATCCATCCAAAGTACACGCCCAGGGACATGGCGTGTTAATGTACTTCAGAAATTTTCGGAGTACACGACGTGTTCTTTGGGACACACGCCGTGTAGTTTCCGCGTTACACGGTTTCCAGCCGGGCAAGCCGTGTATGAGGTACACGGTCAAACCCGAACCTAAAGGGACTACACGCCGTGTTCAGTTGGACTACACAACGTGTAATCCGGAAACCGTGTGCCACTTGTTCTTGGTCAACACATGGTGTCATAAATGACATAGGTATACTCCAATACACGATATGATTTGGTGGATCAGTCAATGCATTGAACCTAGACTACACAGCATGTACTTCCAAATACACACCGTGTATTATGGTGTTGTACGGACAAAAATGTTTGGCTCCTCTAGATGAGTTCCTCTATTTTATTTTAATCAAAATTAAAAGAAAAATTCATTTCTGTGAGGTGAATGAGAAACGAGGGAGGAGTAACAGATCTCGAGATTCATATTTCCAGAACGATTAAACTTGAATTGAAAACAACTAAATTATTTAATGTGTAAATCACCAACGAAAAACTAAATAATTATAATCAACTATATGACCGCTCTGATACCACTTGCAGGTTCCGAGCGTAGTGGAAGCGCGTTGGTGGGTTTGCCCAACTTTAATTTTAACGTTAAGCAATGTTCAATCCAAGATTCGTCACGATTTAAAATGCCGAATCTTCAGAATAGAACGAAGAACGAAAAACTTAAGAGGGAATCTCGGAACCATAGAGATAGGATCATCATATGTTGGTTATAATTAATTTAATTAATTCACAAGAATTACCTTGGTGGAATTCTTTCTTCGTTGATGTCTCCGGTCACGATCCTGTGATCCGTCGTTGCGTTGTAGAATCCAAGTGTAGGATTCCTCTAGCGGTGATCCACACGTGTGCCACGTATCTCCGGACATCGCCGAAGGGATCTCTGGGTGCTAGCGCGGAAGAACCTTCGCTTGCGATGTCCGCCTTCGATCGCCTTGGTCTCTCGGTCTTGAGAGCATTCTTGGAGGAAGGAGTTCTTTCGGCCTTGAAATAATTCTCCATAATTGTTGTGCACAACGATTGATTGAAAAGTGTTGGGGTTGTTAGGATATTTATAATTGTGTTTGAGGTCATAGAGTTATGACAATAAATAAACACGTTACACATTTTATTTATTTCATTAACCCTTATTGAAATCCCCCATGTCGAATGATTAATTCCTTGACATGCGCCCACACTGATTATAATTAATATCACAATAATGATATTATTTCCTCAAAATCCTGACTAGAAAAACTACACGCCGTGTACTTGTTTTCCATAAAACTACACGGTGTGTATATTAAATATACGCGGTGTGTACTTTTATTTTCCACTTTTCTTTATCTCCTCCTCCACATTTATTAGACCTTGAGTAATGGATATTTATTTCTTAAATAAATATAACTGCATTACTCGATAATAAATATATTATTTCACCCACAATATATTCTCTTGAATGACTAGTGTCTAAATAAATGCGATCAGACATCCTTAAATAATTATTAAACCACAGTCGGGAATAATATTTATTTAACTTGTTAAATTAATATTTAACTGAGATACATGGACACACTTAGTGTGTGACCCTCTAGGCCTCTTTCTCAGTGGCATTAGGTGGAGCCTGCCTAAAGTCTAAGGTTAGCGTCTAGCAACACGCCAAGACACCCATAGAGAAATAAGTTAATGCCGCAATGACGTGTCACATCATACAAACACTTACAGTGTAATATAATCCCTTTGTCACGATATCTCGAATCAAGCGGGTTGCAAGCTAGTGTCATCAACCCACGTGCTCAATTATTCTTTCTTTGAATTTCCAGAATTGAATTCGTCCATACTTTACCATGACCATGGATTTATTTAGGCTATATCAATTTAATCAAAGGGCCAGAGATATCTACTTCCGTTATGGAACAAAAGGGACAAATCCTTTATCGCATTATCTATTAATGTAGTATTACTCGTGATGCACCCAACGTATCCTACCTCGCTGCGAACAATGTGTCGTCACAGTTTTTGTCAATACATCTAAGTGCGCGAGTTGTAATACCCATTAATAATAATCTTAAAGTCTAAGGACCAATACACACGTCCGCAGATAGGAACATCCAATGACACTATGAAATGTGGATTTCCTACTGGCGGGTCTCGTTCTCATAACATCCTCTGGGATATTACCAAGGGCGCACACCATGAGAAGGTGCCTCAAAGTTTTATGAGTTCTCACCCCTAATGGCCTGTATTAATTGTGTACCTCAAAAAACATCATCCGGCCATAGAACATATATTCAAGAATAGTGTTATGTCACTTCCAGGTTCTCATCATAGCAGGGATCCGCTATGACCCATTAATGAAACAACTGTCCTTAGGACATTATCACATGCATTGTCACGCAGAAGAACAATCAATATGTGATAAGACATTTATTAATGAATAAAGTACAAAGTAGTTGGTTCTAGGCCACCAACTCCAACGATACCTTGATTCGCGTCGCTTGCGACTCGAGTTGCAGCGCTAACCCATCCAATGCGTCAAGTTTATGTCTGGTGCATCACCATAACTTTGCGTGAAGTGCGTCACTGCTCATCTTGTCATTATACAACAATAATCACACGCAAATGAGGGACTCTTGGGAGTATAAATTACAACTCAGAAAATGGACACGCAGAACCTTATACATATAATGACAAATACGACTCATAGATTGCCATATAATAAAATAATTATTACATACCACCATTGCGACAATTAAATAAATAAATTAAAAAAACACTAGAAATGCATTGTTCGGTCTTAGACTCATGATCAGTCTTATATGCATTAATCTCACGTATTTAAAATAAATGCAGAAATAAAATTAAACTTGCATTAAAAATATTTTCTGATTACATTTTTTATTGAATTAAAATTTACTCTTATTTCAATTCAATATTTATGTCGTTCGGTCTCATTAATTAATTTAATTTTAAAACCAAAAATTAAATTAATTAATTAATATAATTTTAACACAAAAAATTAAAATAATTTAACCCCTAGTATTAATTTTAAACAAAAAATTATTATTTCATTGATTTAATTTAAAACCAAAATTAAATTAATTACCTAAATTAATTTTTGATTATAAAATTAGTAGGACCACGAAAAGGCCGATCAAGGCCTCTACACGTTAGGTTGAACCTGCACACGTCCATTTTGGAACTTGATGACCTCGTGTAGGGGCGTTTTGGGCCAAAGAGGTACGCCCAGACCCATTCCGGGATAATTTGGCATGATAGGTTTTTTTAATGGGTTTAGGGTGAAAAAAATTAGGAAAATGGGGCCTTTGAGCGCCACATGAAGTGGCGCTCAAAGGAATAGGAGGCCGATCGCCACTTCAAGTGGCGCTCGACCATTTCGGCCGAGCAACGCTTCAACGCCACTTGAAGTGGCGCTGAAGGAATAAATTAAAAACGGGCAGCGCCACTTCAAGTGGCGCTGCTCCTTTACTCCCTCTCCATTCGGCGCCACTTGAAGTGGCGCCGAAACATCCCCCTACCTATAAATAAGACCGTTCTCCCTCCCCATTTCCCACCTCCTCACTTTCCCCCGCTCTCTCTCTCTCTCAAAGTTATTATCTCTCTAAAAATCTCTGGTTGCTCTGCGCTTTGCCTCTCCGGTTGCCCTGCCTGCGTAGCTACGTCTCCACAAATTTGAGGTAAATCTTTCTTTAAATTTATTTAATATTTTGATTTAATAATTTAGTTGTTTAATTTATAGAATTAGTATATAAAATTTGTATTATATAAATAGTATAGTTTTTTTAAATGTAATTAGGTAATGAAATGATTATAGTTAGTTAGTTAATTAATTAATTATAATTAGGTAATTAATTAATTATAATTAGGTAATTAATTAATTATAATTAGGTTATTAATTAATTATAATTAGGTTATTAATTAATTATAATTAAGTTATTAATTAATAATAATTAGCTTATTAATTAATAATAATTAGGTTATTAATTAATTATAATTAGGTTAATAATTAATTCTAATTAGGTTAATAATTAATTCTAATTTGGTAATTAATTAATTTTAATTAGGTTATTAATTAATTCTAATTAGGTTATTAATTAACTCTAATTAGGTTATTAATTAATTATAATTAGGTTATTAATTAATTCTAATTAGTTTAATAATTAATTCTAATTAGGTTAATAATTTATTCTAATTTGGTAATTATTTAATTCTAATTAAGTAATTAATTAATTCTAATTAGGTAATTAATTAATCATAATTAGGTAATTAATTAATCATAATTAGGTGATTAATTAGGTAATTAATTAATCATAATTAGGTAATTAATTAATCATAATTAGGTAATTAATTAATCATAATTAGGTAATTAATTAATCATAATTAGGTAATTAATTAATCATAATTAGGTAATTAATTAATCATAATTAGGTAATTAATTAATCATAATTAGGTAATTAATTAATCATAATTAGGTAATTAATTAATGATTATTAGGTAATTAATTAATCATAATTAGGTTATTAAATAATTATAATTAGGTAATTAATTAATCATAATTAGGTTATTAAATAATTATAATTAGGTAATTAATTATTATTAGGTAATTAATTAATTATTATTAGGTAATTAATTAATTATTATTAGGTTATTAAATAATTATAATTAGGTTATTAAATAATTATAATTAGGTTATTAAATAATAATTATTAGGTTATTAATTAATTATTATTAGGTTATTAATTAATTATTATTAGGTTATTAATTAATTATTATTAGGTTATTAATTAATTATTATTAGGTTATTAATTAATTCTAATTAGGTTATTAATTAATTCAAATTAGGTTATTAATTAATTCTAATTAGGTTATTAATTAATTATAAATAGGTTAATAATTAATTCTAATTAGGTTAATAATTAATTCTAATTTGGTAATTATTTAATTCTAATTAGGTAATTAATTAATTCTAATTAGGTAATTAATTAATCGTAATTAGGTAATTAATTAATCATAGTTAGGTAATTAATTAATCATATTTAGGTAATTAATTAATCATAGTTAGGTAATTAATTAATCACAGGTAATTAATTAATCATAAATAGGTAATTAATTAATCATAATTAGGTAATTAATTAATCATAATTAGGTAATTAATTAATCATAATTAGGTAATTAAATAATCATAATTAGGTAATTAAATAATCATAATTAGGTTATTAAATAATTATAATTAGGTTATTAAATAATTATCATTAAGTTATTAAATAATTATAATTAGGTTATTAATTAATTATTATTAGGTTATTAATTAATTATTATTAGGTTATTAATTAATTATTATTAGGTTATTAATTAATTATTATTAGGTTATTAATTATTATTATTAGGTTATTAGTTAATTATTATTAGGTTATTAATTAATTATTATTAGGTTATTAATTAATTAAAATTAGGTTATTAATTAATTATTATTAGGTTATTAATTAATTATTTTTAGGTTATTAATTAATTATAATTAGGTTATTAAATCATTATAATTATGTTATTAATTAATTATTATTAGGTTATTAATTAATTATTATTAGGTTATTAATTAATTATTATTAGGTTATTAATTAATTATAATTAGGTAATTAATTAATTATAATTAGGTAATTAATTAATTATAATTAGGTAATTAATTAATTATAATTAGGTTATTAATTAATTATAATTAGGTTATTAATTAATTATAATTAGGTTATTAATTAATTATTATTAGGTTATTAATTAATTATTATGAGGTTATTAATTAATTATTATGAGGTTATTAATTAATTATTATAAGGTTATTATTTAATTATTATTAGGTTATTAATTAATTATAGTTAGGTTATTATTTAATTATAATTAGGTTATTAATTAGCGAAGTAGTTATATTAATCAGGGAAGTAGTTATATTAATCAGCGAAGTAGTTATATTAATCAACGAAGTAGTTCTATTAATTTGGGAAGTAGTTGTAAATTGCTTCTGGAATATACCTTTGTAGTAAATTCTAGGTATGATAATGAATTTAGTTTCCAATCTACCTTGACCTCGATTTGTAATTGAAGTTATGAACTTGAATTTTGCAGTTGAATATATTTTTTGCATATTAAGTGTTAGAGTTGTCATGAAATGATTGCTCTCTTGAGTAAAGTATCCCCGGGTAGAGGGGCTTTGGGTCGGACCACCTACTTTCCTGGAGGCTTGCCTTGTCTAGGAAAGTGAATGGGGTTGTCTATCTATTGCTTTGGGCTTACTCATGTGGAGATTTTCAATTTCATATAACTCTATGATTTTACATGACGTGTACGTGTACCTCATGCATATAATGCATGTGGATATGTCTGAATATGTTTGACTTCTATTTTTGGGTAAGTAACACAAACTTGTGGGTTGTGTAAATAGTTACACATCAATATGGTTTGACCATATTGATTTGGTGGAGGGATTAGGATTCCAACCTAAATTACTAGAAGCATGCACACATAAATTGATTCTTTAATCATATTTAATTAATAACAATGGTTTCTTTTAGATAAAAAATATGGTCGCCACCTATATTTATTGCAACGGTCAAATAATTGAGACAGAACAAGGATGTAGTTATAGTATACATCCAGAAGCTATTGTGATCCTTGGAGGATGTACTACTTTGGAAGCTGTGCAAACGAAAATTCATCGGAAGTTAAAACTGGCGAGGAATCAAGTGATAGAGTCCATCACATTCAGACATCTCCAATTTATAGATAGGTTTTGGCATGTTCCCTATCCGGTAAATGATGATGATTATTGGGAATATATACTTTCATTGATTAAGTATATACCTGAGAATCAAATGATGGAGTTGTATGTCACTATAGCTACAATGGAGGTTCCATCGACATTGGAAGTTGAACCATCTCAAATTTGTGAGACTATGTCATATGCTCCTTCACATCAAGAAGTTACTTCAGCATTGGTAGTTGTTCCATCATTTCCATTGGCCACAATTTCAATGGATAGTCCTCCACATACTTTATATGCATTGGTCGATGAATTTGAGGATGATGACAATTTCGAAGAAGAAGATGAAGAGGAAGTTGAAGAAGAAGAAGAGCATGCGAAAGATCAGTCTGTGCCAACTCATGTGAGGTTCAACTGACCATTGAACCATCCTCCACTATTGTCTTCATGGTCGATTGAAGGCATGAATCGCTTGACAGAATTTGATTATTCAGTTATTACTCCCAATTCAGAATTTCCAGGAATCATTGGTGGCACAAATCGAGTGTCAGATAACAGTGTTCTGTATATTGGCAAAGAGTTTGAGAGCAAAGAAGCAATGAAAAATGTGATAAAACAATATCACATTGAAATACATTACTCATATGTTGTAGAAGAGTCAAAAAGGTATTACTATTTGATCCATTGTGACAAATATGAATCGAACTGTCAAATGCATCTGTGAGCTATTATTGATAACACCTTTCACAGCTGGAGCATCACTAGATTTACTCCACACACTTGTGTGAACCCAAGCTTGTAATAGGAACACTCTTCATTAGATGTTGAGTTTGTTTCAACTATTATTGTTGAAATGATTAGAGCATGTCAAGATATTCCTGTGG
This sequence comes from Viscum album, assembly GCA_963277665.1. Lineage (NCBI taxonomy): Eukaryota > Viridiplantae > Streptophyta > Magnoliopsida > Santalales > Viscaceae > Viscum > Viscum album. The sequence continues at coordinate 251,351,525 of OY728120.1, read as the reverse complement.
TTCTGGTCATTGAGCGAATCAAACAACTTTTTGGGTATCAAATCTCTTATTGGAAGGCATGGGGAACACGACAAAAGGCTATTGTGAAAGTGTATGGTGATTGGGATGACTCTTATCAAGTTTTACCACAACTGTTGGAGCTTCTACGCCACAATTATCAAATAGTCTATCGGTTACATACTGTTGAATATGTTAACCAAAAAAACCAACTTGACTGCTCAATGGTTGTGTTTGATAGATTATTTTGGACATTTTTACCATGTGTGGTGGCTTTTAGACATTGCAAGCAGTTCATACAGATTGATGACACATTTCTGTATGGAAAGTATACAAGAAATTTATTGATTTCCGCCACACAAGATGGAAATTGAGCCCCTCTACCTATATCATTTTCAATTGTAGAGAAAGAGAACTTATCATCATGGAGCTGGTTTCTGGCATGTCTCCGAGAGTTTGTTACAGATGCAGAAGGGATTTGTCTTATTTCTGATCACCACCGTGCAATCAAGTAGTCGATACAGTCTGAGGGTCTTTCGTGGAGACCACCCTATTCCCATCATCGATACCGTATTCGACACATTGCCAAAAATTTGCGAAAGAAGTTCAAGAATGATTCGATGAAAAAGGCAATCTAAAAAATTGGTATGAACATCATTTTCTATTTTAAATATTTTTGTTATAGTTATTTTCATAACTGTTCAGATGAATGCTTGTATGATAGCATATGAGCCTCAACAACAAAGGATGGAGGAGCATCTTCAAGATATTCACAGAGTGAATCCAGAAGTGTATGATTACATGATGCAAATTCCAAAGCAGAACTGGTCGTTGACATATGATGATGGGAGGAGATATGGTCATATGACGACCAACATTGTAGAATGTATAAATGGAGCTTTCAAGGGAGTTCGAAAACTACCTATCACAGGTAAATAAGAATATTTGAATATATGTTACTCAGAAGAGCTACTATTATAATATAATATTTGTATAATGTCATAAATCTAAATTTCAGGGTTGGTACAAGAGACCTTCTATCGTAGTGTAAAGTACTTTTTGGAACGAGGAATGTGGGCTAAAGAGGGCTTGTACAGAGGGATGCGCTATGGACACCATTTCCAATGCGAGCTAGATACATTTATTCAGGAGGCTTCAACTTACCGTGTAACTGCATTTAATCATCCAGAGCAATGATTTGTGGTCGCTGATCCCAGTGATGCTGTGACATGTAGCAATGGTCATGTGTGAGTTGTTTTACTAGAGAAGCATTATTGTGATTGTGGCAATTTTCAGGCACTAAGATATCCCTGCGGCCATGTGATTGCAGCATGTGCTTATGTACACGTATCTTGAGAGCAGTTAGTTGATCCGGCTTATCGACTCGAGAGCATCAACTCCTGCTATAGTACTCCGTGGATGCCAATCGGGGAATATCAGAATTTTCGGTTGCCTGATGGCGCACCCACGCTTCTACCGAACAACAATAGACTTCGACCTAAAGGGAGGCCAAAGTAGACTCGTATTCAGAATGAGATGGATTGTCCTAGTGAACATCCAGCTGGACGACAGTGCATCATATGCCGCCAGGAAGGTCATACGAAGACACGTTGCCCTAGACACGTAGGGCAATCATCTAATGGTTAAAATGAATCATGTACTCTATCAGTTACTGTAAAACTTTGTACATGTAATCATTTTTATCATTATCACCATTTTTAATCATATTTGTATTACTTATATATAGGGTAACTTTTGGAAAATGTACCACGATTTCACTTGACATTCTTTGTCAAACTGTCAAAATTACATGAGTAGCTTTAAATAGACAACACCAAATCAAAAAAAGGAATGCACCTGTATAAGAAAACAAAACCATTTGAACTATTAAATGAAAATGTCATCAGTCTTTTATAATGAAAGATGAACTTACAATGGCCACAAAACAAAAACGAGGAAACTCCGAACGTCTTCACCCCAACACCCCAACATGAGAGACAACAACTGACCCAATGCGTTTATGCTTCTTTCAATCATTAAATGATAAATTTCATATCTTACATGATAAATGTCATATCTTACATGAAATTAATGTTTTACTATTTGCACATTCAGATGGAGCAGCCACTTTTATCTATCCAGGAGACGCACGTGTCGCGCGATGTGTTGGCACGATGACCTGTTAGACATCTTCATGTTCAGAGAGCGCATCGTTTCCATCACGAGGCACCGCTGGAAGCTATTTTTCCATACCTTAGATGTTCAGGCTTTTATGGAGTCGCTATGTGTGACTTCAAAACCATTGACCATCATTTGATAGCTGCGTTGGTTGAGAGATGACGACCAGAGACACACACATTTCATCTCCCAAAGGGGGAGATGACTATTACATTAGAGGACGTTGCCTACATGATGGGGTTACCTATCCATGGACATGCAGTTACGGGTGCCAGTACTGGCGATTGGGATGCAGTCATACAGAGGCTACTAGGCATTGACGTCATCAGCGCACAGGGTGTCCTCCAGGGTTCGCGCTTGTGCATGAGGTGGCTTGATCAGCATTTCGACGTCATTCCTGATGATGCAGACGAGGAGACGCTTCTTCAGCACACACGTGCAGACATTTTGCGGCTTCTCAGAGGCATGTTGTGCGTCGACTACTCCACCGCTTTGGTACACATGATGTACCTCCCATTACTTGAGGATCTGGATCAGACGGCTACATACAATTGGGGGTCTGTTGTATTAGCACATCTGTACAGATGTCTCTACACCAATTGTCAGAACGATTCACATCAGATTGCAGGTTGCATGGTGTTAGTACAGATGTGGGCCTGGGATCGTTTTCAATGCATTGATCCTCGAGTTTTCGCACCGCTTGCACCGGAGCTACTTTAGGACTGTCCTCGGGGACGATGGTATGTCTACGTCATTACTTTCAGTTATTTAGTACTTTTGTTATTGTTTTTTATAAACTTACCGTAGATTACTATTTTTTCACCAGGTGGAGTCAGTCTCAGAAGTTTTCACATACTCTGAGACATAGTGTGCACAACTTCCGACAGATATTCGATGCCATAGTGCCAGCTGATGTAAGTTAAACAGTACTTTTTTGTAGGCAAATTTGTTTTGTTATCACTATTTTAAGTTATTTCAATATAATCTTAGTAAAATTTTCATGCTACTATATGACTTATTTTTTGAGTTTACATTTCAGGTTTCATAGACTCCTTATACAGGTTATGTCTACGCATCACTTCCACTATATTGCACAGCTATGGTTGGAGATCGTGCTGCAGTGTGCCACTCATTCACTTCCACATCATTGAGTGGCACCAGCCAAACCGGGTCATGCGCCAGTTTGGTTTTATACAACATATACCCATGGAACCATGACAGTCTACCGAGTTACATTCAATTGTGCTTATAGGTAGACATACAACAGACTGACAGCAACATCATGCATCTTATATCAAGCTTTGGGACAGGCGTGCCCGATTAAGTATCTTTCCACATAGATATACCACAACACACTCTCATTTATCTGATCAGGGGGATTATGCACACTGGTATCGATGTCACACCATCATGCACCTTACATGTCAGGGGATTTACATTCAACGATTGGTATGTTTACTAAGATTTATTATTTTTGTTTAACTCATTTTTTATATTAATTTGATCGTTATTTCATTTGCTGGCAGACGCCATTGGCCAGATTTCACATTCCACACAACCTCAGGAGCATGCATATATTCTACGGGATGTAGTTCATCGGGATGTGGTGGCTCTATTCGATCATCTCCGGTTGATACGTGACAGTTTTTTGATGAGGAGCCACAGATATATCCTGGTCCATATCTTCAGGCTGAAGCACTTGAGGATGACGATTTCCCTGCTATGCCTGCTAAGGAGGATGCACCACCACTGCCACCGCCGCCGCCAGATGGACGATAGAGACAAACACATCCCGAGGGGCAGAGGCGACGACATCGACATCCGAGAGTGGCTCCTGCAGATGTCGCCGCACCACAGAGAGATGATCTGGCCCAGCCGACTGATGATTTTGCACAGCAGAGAGACACTTATATACCACATATGGCGTCTCCGTAGACTACTATGGACTTCGATCTGGGTGCAGTCACATAGCTTATGGCGGACCCCTCTCCTCCCGACGAGGCTTTCTTCAGTACCCCATTTCTACTATTTATAGGAGCTTCGGAGCCATATGGCACCCCATAAGATTTTGGGGAATCCTCCTCACATGTTTTTGGTCAGTCCTCTACACAACACCATGGGGAGGAACCAGAAGCACCGGAAGAGGAGGAACCCGCAGAGAGGACACCAGAGCGACACGGATGTCGGACGCGGAGAGGACGTGGGATTCAAACGCCGTGTTGTGGTACCAGGGGGCATCGTCGTTGATGTTTTTGGATGCCATGTTGTATATATTAAAAAACTTATTCCCTATGATAAGTAATTGTTGTTTAAGACAAATAACAAGAAAATCAATAATATAGTAAATACAAACTGATTTAAATTAACTATTAAATTATAAAGTACAAGTACAATATAAACAAAATTTGTTACACAGACTAAACATCTGATAATTTCTTGAAAAATGAAAAGAAAAAAATACATATAGTAAACAAAACATATTTTACATGACTACTTAAATATTTAAAAACATTACATTTATAATTATATAATAATAAATATATTTATAAATGTAAATTACTAATTAGTAATTAATTAATTAATAATTAACCATTAATAATTAATAATTATAATGACAAATAATAATTAATAATTATATTACTAACTAATTAATTATTGTATATTAAATAATAAAATTTTATAGCCTTTCAAAGTCACATACTTGAAACATTTTTAAGTTTCAAGTAGGTGGTTTTGAAAGACTATAAAATATTTTTTATCAACATTTTTTATGTAATTTTTTCATTTTCATCTATTTAGTATATGTTTAATCCATGTTTTAAGTTTCATTCATATTGGTCATATAGATTATGTTTTATAGGCTTTCGAAGTCACATACTTGAAACATTTTTAAGTTTCAACTAGGTGGTTTTGAAAGCCTATAAAATATTTTTTATCGACATTTTTTACGTAATTTTCTTATTTTAATCTATTTAGTATATGTTTAATCCATGTTTTAAGTTTCATTCATATTGGTCATATAGATTATATTTTATAGGCATTCAAAGTCACATAGTTGAAACATTTTTAAGTTTCAACTAGTGGTTTTGAAAGCCTATAAAATATTTTTTATCGACATTTTTTACGTATTTTTTTATTTTAATCTATTTAGTATATTTTTAATCCATGTTTCAAGTTTCATTCATATTGGTCATATATATTATATTTTATAGGCGTTCAAAGTCACATAGTTGAAACATTTTTAAGTTACAACTAGGTGGTTTTGAAAGCCAATAAAATATTTTCTATCGACATTTTTTAGATGATTTTTTTTATTTTCATCTATTTAATATATTTTTAATCCATGTTTTCAGTTTCATTCATTTTGGTCATATAGATTATATTTTATAGGCTTTCAAAGTCACATACTTGAAACATTTTTAAGTTTCAAGTAGGTGGTATTGAAAGACTATATGTTTAAAAATATTTCAAATTTATTTAAAAATAATTACTTATAAATATGTAAGCATAGATTAGTAATTATAGATTTAAAATTATATATATATGTACAAATATATAATTATAAATATATAAGTATAACTATAATTACAATATAATTCTAAATATAATTATAAATATAATTATACATATACATACATATATATATATATATATTTATATATGAATATTAAATATATTTATAAATAAATTTTAAATATATATGTAACAATATTTTCATAATTATATATTTATAAATATATTCATATTTATATAATTATAAATATTTATTTATAAAGATTAGTTTATAATTATATAATTACAAATATATTTTTTATTTAAAAAAAATATATAAATAGATTTATATTTATAAATATTTATTTTTAATTATATATATACATAATTATATTTATGCACACACACACACACATAACTATTTATAATTATAATATTTATAATATTTATATTTAAATATATAAATAAAACACACAAATCAGAAAAAAACCCTTTTATTTTATATAATATAACTATATAAATATAAATAAACCATATATTTTTAATTTAATACATATTTTTTATTTACAAAATTATATATAAATTTATAAATTTATATAAATAATTATATATAAGGTTTATTTCATTATTTTATTATATAATTAAATAAGTTTTATAACTATATAAATATAATTTTATAATTATATAATTATAAATATAATTATAAATAATTTAACTTTTTTAAATACATATTTATAAGTTTATTTTTAAAATTTTATTTATTTATTTTGTAATTATTTATTAAAAAAGGGATGGGGTGAAAAAAAAAACAAAACAAAAAAACAATAAAAGGGAGGGGTGCAAAACAAAAAAAAGAAAAAAAAACCAAAAAACAAAAAAAAACAAAAAAAACAAAAAAAGGGGTGGCAAAGCGCCACTTGAAGTGGCGCTAGCCACCCGAAGTGTTAGCGCCACATGAAGTGGCACTCAACTAACCCATATCCCTAATTATTTTCACCCTAAACCCATTAAAAAAACCCCCTCTCCCCAAATTTACCCCCATTCCGGATTTGGAAGACTATTCCCAACCTGTTCTAGGGCAAACTCAGACTAGGAAAAGTGGTTCGCGGGAAACCTATCGCTTGGGTCACCGACATGGGACTATTGAGGTGCCGCTGTGGTCGTTGGATCTCGCCGAAGAGCTCAGTCGTGGTGGAACTGTCTGGATATGTGACAGCCAGTCGACGACTTCTTACGGAAGAGGAGGCGGCACTGGTTGCGCTTGGGGAGAAGGGTGGTGGCCTCGCTATGAGAGGCCTCGACTTCTGATGGTCGAGACGAGGTCCGAATGTCGTTTGGAGACATGAGTCAAGAAGAAGGAGGATGAGCGATGGGGGTGGAGGGCGACTGGCTGTGGAAGGTCACCGCTTACAGGGTGGGGCGGGTCAGCGAAGCCCCAAGCTTGATCTGACAGTGTCGTAGGTGGCGTGATCTCCAGCGACGACGAACGGGGTTGTGTTAGCATCATAGAGGAAGGGAGACTTGCCAAGGGAGGTAGTTGGTCCAGGGGTTGCCGGCTCATGATAGTCGTGACCAAATGGGAGGAGACTCTCCCCAAGGTGGGAGGGCCCGCACGATTGTGGCCCTGGGCAGCACTGGTCTCAGGTAGGGCAACAACGTCCGACTGACCACGACAACGAGAGAGCATAGGCGCACTGCTGATCCATCTGGGGCCGGTTCGATCTGAACGGAGAGGGAGACAACCTATGGGACCTCACCCATTGTTTTTAATTTTTTTAGTTTCCAAATGCTATATTATCTTTTTGGATCTTCCTTCGCCCATCTTTTTTTTAAATTTGGTTTTCTTATAGACAAAATCACTAACAACCCCTTCTTTTCAAAATTTTTAGTTTGAAAAACCCTTTTTTTGCTTGTAAAAACTTTCTCATCCTATAAAGAGGCTTTAGATTTTTTTTAATAAACAATGACCCACTAGAATACACTGTTCCAGCGACTGGTATCTGGCCAAAATCCAATTTTGTGGATGTCTTCGAGTACAAAAGACCATATAAAATATATGTATGATCTTCAAAATTTAAAATTTTAAAACCCAAAAAAACTGATTTTCTATTCGTATTTAAAATTTCGAATGGACGCAACTTGACCATCCAATCTTAGATTGAACCACCATCAATGACATTGGGACCATAACGATACTATCTATTAAACTTAATGAAAATTTAATTTTTTCCTGGATTAAAATCATCATGCGTCGCTCTAATATCAATTGAAGGTACCATACATGTAGCGGGTTCCCATAAAATCGGGATTTTAAAAATTTTCCACCTACGATCGACATGAGCTCATCTTCAGCAGTGAAATGTTGCTCGATTACCACCTAAGGATCCCATGTGAGGAATTTAAAGCACAAAATAAAACCATGAAACACCTGGTTAGATCTGAAGTCGTGCTCGACGTATGCTCATCATTGGCTACCATTGCTCGAATAATCTGAAGCTAAATTCCTCTCGATCGTCCACATGCGCTTCAAGAAATTGTGGGAGCGCCAATCGTCAAATTCCAGGTGCTATCACGGAGATCTGATGATTCCTTTGATGCTCTAATGATCACCGCATCACCTTGCTTGGGATGCATGAGAGTGTGCTTGATCTGATGAATTGGATCCATAGTTTCTCTCTCTAGGATGCGGGGGAGAGGAGAAGAGAGAGAAGCTCCCACCATTTTGTTGTGAATAGTGATTGGTGAATGCCTCTCCTCCTCTACATATAGCGTGTGATGGAAATTACCCAGAAATGCCTGCCCCGCCCCCAAATAATTAGCTCACTAGAAAAAATATTTGGACTACTAAACCGAGTCATAAATATCATTAATTATTATTATCACTTTATTGTAATATAATAAATATATTACATGATAATACCTGAGCCATTAACTCGGCTCGACGTTCCCGCAAATATTAAATGAACCTTGAATATTATAATCTAATATTCATTCAATTAATATTTTTCATGTATTTACTTTAAAAATTGTAAATATATTTAATAAATAAATTCAATGCCAATTATTATTAACTTGAATAATATGAATTTATTTATTGCTTTGGTGATCGTATATCTTTGAAAAAAACCTGGACCCCAGTGGTGGGGTCCACCTAGTCCTAAACTCATATTCAACTGAATATAGAGGATTCTCGAATACACTATTGTGTGTGAATCTCTAGGACATTATCTTGATAATAATGAATAATATTCATAGACCAAAAGAGAGATCTAGCAACCCATCATGGCCCCAAAAGAGATAAAGAAAGTCATGGAAATGATAACCAACCTACGAACATGCACTATGTGATATAATCTCTTTGTCTTTAATACCTCATAAAGCAGGATGCACACCCATGTCATTGCCCTTTTCTTGCTTTATTCTTTTTTGATCTAACTGGAAAAATTTACCCTCGACTGCCATGACCATGATCTTATAAAGGTACTACCATCCTGATTAATGAGACCGAAAATATATTACTTCCTTAACCTAGTAGAGACAAATCCTTTCTTGACCATTCAACCAATGTCATACCACCAATGACACACCCAACACAAGCTACCTCACCATTATTTCATTATCATGGTTTTTCCTTGCATCAAAGTACATGATTAAATGACACACATTGGTAATGATCTCAAGTTAGGAGACCAATACACATGTCTGTAGATAAGAACATCCAATGACACCCAAAATATGTAGTTTTCCTTTTGGCGTGTCTTTCCTCATGATCTCACCACTAGAGATCACCAAGTGTGAACTTCATGAGAGAAGTCTCAATGCTTATGATCCCCAACACCTGATAGTTACAAATATACTATGATAAGTCAGTAATATGTATCTAGACTATAGATCCTTTATTTAAGATTAATGTTATAGTATCTCGAGGTTCTTATTATAGTCTGAGATCTGTTATAACATTTTGATATGACATTTAATCTATAGACATTACCATTAAATAGAGGATGTAGAAATATCTATACTATAATGGTAAGAATACATCATGCACAAATAACTGTATACATGATATGAGAATCAAAAGTACTACATAGTTGGGTCTAGGGATCCCACTATCACAACAAATCCAATCATGATATTATGGTTTGGGACAATTATTATACCATGTATGACATTATTTGTTAATGTAAAATATTGTTTTATTATTAATATATTGTTTTGACATAATATACCATTGAAACCCTCTTTTTTGGCTTTTAAAAGGTAACATTTGAGTTGTGGTAATCCCATACAAAAGACTGAGTCCACAAGAAATCCCATCTAAAAAAAGCCACTATACCCCAACACAATCCACTAATAAGGTCTAAATGGCTGAAAAAAATCCCAAAACCAAAACCTTATCTTATATAGTCTTTCCACTCACTGCCAGTAGGGACGTTGTTAGACTGCCAGTTCCAAAAGTCATTATTAAGGATCATCGTAGGTGCTTGGAAGTGTGGTGATAAGTGACAGAGGTTGGACAATACCTAATCGTTGACAAAGGCACATGTAGAGACTGGGAATTTTTAGAGGTCCATCACCACCAGAAGGGTCAATGTTGGGGAGTGCCATGTGAGTTTGGCACTAGGAAAATAAAAGGTAGGGGTTAGACAAAAGTGATGATAATGGCTCAACCATCTATGAAACGAAACAAAAATGGGGAATTTTTTATCTGCATCATTTGTGATAGGAGAATTGTAATAACTATGACCGACTACTCAATGATCAACATTCATAAAATTTCATCATCAATGTTAGTAAGAAAGGAAACACTAAGAATGCATAAGCAATCAAAGATAACAACAATGAACCCAAATGGATGGAAGGACTTCATCAGAGACTAATGAAACTTCCTTGTATGAACAAAGATTCAATAAAATAAATACTTTTGGAAAATCAAAACCAAAAAGAGGAAAAAATATATGTGGAAAGTTAGGGGAAGATCTCACACAAGGGGATTAAACATATGAGGAATTAGAGAATCCCTTGTTCGCTAGTGGAAGACTGGTCAAAAGGGAAAAACACATGCATGTAAAATGAACACCTGCGAAGAACTCTTGGGAAGGTGAAGTTCCGTTAGAATTTTTGAAAGGTTTTATTTGTAATCAATTGTTCTTGAGAATCATTGAAGGTTGATGATAAGTTGTTATAGCAGTTTGGATTGTTTTTTAGAAGCCTTGAACAACCCCAAAGTGAATTAAATTTATTTTATGTCTATTTGTTTATTATTTGGAATTTTGGGGTTTTTTATTAAAATATGGATAAGTCATGAGTTTATAAGCGTAAAAATACAAGTTAGAAAGAGTAAATACACACTTTTGGAGAGTCATCCTGAAGTTTTAAAAATTAAAATGTGAACTTCAGAATAGTAACTTTAAACTTCAGAAGAGTATTCTATGATTTAGGAAGAGTAAAGGGATTTCTCGAAAGAGTAAACTGAAGTTTAGAACAATAATTGAAGACTTAAAATAAGTAATAGGAGACTTCAAAATAGAAAAACCTGACTTTATAAGAGTCATGCCTTAAAGAAATTTTGAGAATGCAACAGACTAAAAGTATAATTTTTTCAGAATTTAATTTTTTGAAGGAAATAAAATTAGTTAATGATCAATCCATTTTTCAATGTTTAAAATATCACATTTAAAACATGATTCAAGATGATTAAAATATCAAATCAAAGTGTGAAATCTTTGTTCAATACATTTGGAGTTTCAAGTTCTTTTTATATGTAAAATGGATGTGGTTATTGGAATTAAAACTGTTGAATAAGAATCTACAAAAAATATTTTGGAATGTTTTTTGATGATATTGTGATATTCTAAGTCCTTATAATCATTTTCAATTGGTCATGTAGTGATTCAAGATGAGTTTTATAGTGTCTGAATTTTTAAGCTGTTGAGTTTTTAAGTGTTGTATCATAATGAAGTTCTTCATGCCGCAAGCATGTTAAAGATGAAGTGAGTTAAAGTTGATCCAGGGGAATGTGAAAAAGAGTTTGATGGTGGGTATTTATGGAATTCAAAAATACATTCATTAATTTTTGAATGATGGTCGATGTTGGAGCTCTTAATGAATGGTTTTTAATTTTAGCAGCTGAAATGAGAGAAAATAGATAAGAATGACAGTTGTGGAAATTCATTAGAGACATGCAGTTAATTGAGAGAAGAATATTTGGTGATCATGGTGCATGGTTTTGAGCCTAACCAAATAGGGAAATGTAGTGGATCATGGTGTATAGTGATGGTGAATAAAGACTCTAGAATGATGAGTTAGAAATGATCTATTGAATTAAAATTAATTTAAGAATTCTGAGTTTGCTTGAATTAGAGGGTCCAGTCTAGAAATAGATTGGTGTGTGGTCTCGCCCAAATTTACCAAAGTTTTTAGGGTTAAACGGTCAAATATAGATTATATTGGGTTGTTGATTCCTCAGAGACCTAAGAAGAAACCTATAGACATGCACATTCTATGGATTGATTTTGGCTATTAAGTGGAAAAATTTGGGTTGATTTTAGATAGGTTTAAGAAAACACTATGTGACTTAAGTGAATTCAAATTATGAGAAGGGTTGATCCTAGGTTATTACAAGGGGTGGATTGGGTGAAATTCCTCTTTATAGATTTAAATTTCTTATATTTGAGATGAGTTCATTCAAGGAGATCAAAAAAATTCATCACTTACTGGTTCATACCAACACACTATAATACTAATCACCTATACACTTAGAGGATCATATTTATGAGCACTCCAAGGTAAAGATTCGTATTAGCACTTGAAGCGTGTGGCCTTAAAATTCAACAAGGATGAAGAAGTTTTAAAATCATCAAATAAAAATATCAATTAAAAGAAGTGATTAGAAATTAATAGAGTGATAAATAACATCCAATCTAGACCCTTGATACTCTCTTGGATCAACCCATAAAAGTGTTATCCCTCCATTTATGACATGTTCTCATTGGAATCAGAAAGTAGACTTACGAGGGTGGAATTGAAGAAGTAAAAAAAACGATCACTCCACCGTTGTGTGATACATTTCACAAGGTATGGTGTGAATAAATTCATACATTGAGGAAAACTTATCAACGTGATATGGAGAAGAATAGAGTAAGAGGAAAAGAAGAACTTTTATTAAGAAACTAATGTGAATTGAACAACTTACATGAGAAAGAAATGCAATTACAAACACAAAGCGACAACATAACACTATAATGAAACCAAGAACAAAAGATGATAAACTCCTCCACCACTAATGCCTTAAATAGGAATTTTAAGAGTCTTTGGTCGAGCCCCCAATAGTAAAAAGTATCCCACTTGAGTATGGTAGGCCTAGAGTGGTGGAAAGTAAGGGAGATGAGATTTTCCACCCTTGACCCGAAGTTGCATCCAGCTTGCATCCACCGAACAGATTCACCTAGATGACCTTCTAGGTAGACGAATTGGAGTGATCCATATAAGAGAAAAATGAAGCTCCGGTTGTCTACTAACTCTATATAAAATAATATCCCAAAATTATTTTTGGTTTCTGAGATATGATTAAATTGGAGAGATATTTTTCTGGGCCACAGAATCTAGCCCAGAATTTCATCTTCAGCATGGGCTGCATGAAAATCCCTTTAAAAATCTGAATTAGATCTTGTCACTGTTGGATGAAATGTTTCCCTTGATGTCCTCTATATTGATCTAAATTTTCATAATTATTGGTCTTGGATCGTGGCCGCTACAGTCTCTTTATTGGGATTTTGTCCAGTTTATTTTTCCCAGAATGTTGTTGGTTCAAGTCCAACTTTGGTGGCCTTCTAATGTGAATCTTCAAGTGTTTCAAAATCACGAATTGTTCCTTATAACATGGGAGACCTGAAAATAAAATATTAATATAAAATAAAGAAAATTTTTGTTTTGTTTTAGGAGGTGTTCAAATATGTACCAAGTAATGATGCATTTAAACAATGAATTACAATAATAATGTGAAATAATGTTCAAATTGTAAAATGAACTAAAAATGGTGTTTATGAATAATGAAGCACATGAATATTATAATATAGACAATGAGTATTAGCCTATTTCAGTGGCTAATCACACCCACCAACTTGAGTTTTTCTATTCATGAGCAAAATATATCTCAAAAATATGAAATTCAAATTTCCTTTTCCAAAACATTTTAATACACAATGATAACCAAGAACCATTATATAAAATAATCATGAAACCCTTCAAAATATTTTAATACAAGATAGTTTCATAAGAATATACCAATCCCAAGATCATTCCTTTGTTAAAATTCATCTCCATATTTCATCCAATATCAATTAAGCATTAAGATGTGTTGTGTATCACAATAGACATGGGGGTTCATTTTTATTCAAGGTGGGAAATGATGGAAGCGCTAAGTGGAATCACATTTCAATATTAAGATGAGTATTATTTTTTTATTATATATATATATATATATTGTTTTTTTTCAATTTTTCCATGGTAATTGAAATTGAACTCAATCAAGTCAACCCATGTAGCAAGACTTTGATGATAACTCCCAGGCTCAAAGACCTTAGGGCACCAAGTGAAGCCCACATATTTAGGCATCATCTCGGGTTAACTCAGTAAAAAACTAAGTCAAATTACCTCAAATAGAGATAAAATTACTAGCTCTGGGCCAAACAACTATGGAGTCACGATCCCCAAGTGCCGAAATCCACACATTAGGTCATTTCCTTGCTCTATGCGCACATTTATTGTTTTTTTTTTGATTTTTTTTGATTTTTTTGAATAATCAGATTAAAAATAAAATGATCACCAAACCTATTCTATTTATTTGGTGGAACCCATGAACTCAAACTAATACCCCAATATCCAAAGGACATGCATTGTGATTCTTTTTTCTATTTGGATGAAAATATAAACAATGAAATATCACATTAGACAACCACACTTTCCAAAATATATGCTCATGAAATATACATGGATTAAAATCAGAATCAGGGCATGCTAAATTATTTGATATTCAATTTCAAAGTGTGCAATGTGTATTATCATGTTCAAGGTTAAAGGAACTTTTCCTTACATTAAGGCACACTTTTTTTTTCAAATCATTTTTTTCACACAAAAACATTTTTTTTATTTCATCTCCCCCAACTTAAAATAACACCATCCCCAGTGTTTGAAGAAAAGAAAATTTAGAAGGGGGGGGGGGTAGAGGTAGAATATAGGAGTTCTAAAAATAATTTGAATAAATAAACATGGAACAAAGTCACCTAGTTTTTGAAGTTGAAGTTCATGACACTCCTGATTATTCCTTTGATCTTCATGCTACTCATGGACTCCCAGTGGCAGATGGTAGAAAACTGTGGAAGTTTTAGATATAGTTGATTTCCCTATAAAACTATTTGACCTAAATAGCCTCTACTTCTCACTCACAAACTAAATTTGAAACCATGGAAACCCTGAGAGGTTACCTTAATTAAAAACAGACAAAGACAAAAAAACATACCTATTTATTTTAGCATACCAAAGACCAATACTAGTATCATGTTAAAAAAAATAAAATAATAATAATAATAATAATAATATATATAATCCAAATATAAGTATATTTAAAAAAATTATATAATAAGGAAGCACTATAAGCCGCAAGTCAGTGGAAAGCGCGCGCCCTTATCTCCCTTCAGTCTCGGGTTTGAGTCACCGTGACTTCATCGTATGTGACGGGGTTTCCCCCTCGACCTACAACGTGTCCTTTTATTTTTTTTAATTATTATTATATTTTCTTTGTATTTTTATTTTAACCTACAAACACATAAAAATTAAAATAAACTGATGATACATTGTCTTCTTTTTAAATTTCTAGGTAAGGTATTACTCAAGGATCACACCACATGATGCAGATGAATATGGTGCTCCCCTTTCATACCCATCCATACTCATAATAGAAGAACATGTCAACAGTCTAAGGTACTATCATATTCAGAGTTAAATATATATTTTTTAATATAATTTTTTTTATTAATCCTATTTGAAAAATAAATATGATGCACAAATATTAGAAACATGAAAACCATGGGTTGCCTCCCATGCAACACTTTTGTTTAATGTCGTTAGCCTGACATGGACCCATAATTGTTTAAGTATTTTCCTCATCTAAGGCTGGTTCACACAATTCTTCATCAGATTCATGTTTTTGGAATGGTTTAATGAATGGTTTAACTCTATGACCATTAACTTTAAAGGTTTTACCATTAGTGGGATCTTGAATTTCTAAAGACCCATGGGGGTACACCTTATGCACTATGTATGGACATGACCATCTAGACCTCAACTTTCCTAGGTGTAAATGAAGTTTTGAACTATACAAGAGAATAGGTTTACCTGGTATAATGTGTTTGGTTTTAATATTTCGATATTGTTAGGCTTTTACTTTAGCTTTATTGATCCTGGAATTTTCATAAGCTTCCATACTAAGTTCCTCAAGTTAATTTAGATCTAATTTACTTTTTGTTCCAGCCAATGAGAGGTCATACTTAATTTTCTTAATTTCCTAAAAAGACTTATGTTAAATCTCTACTAAAAAATGACATGCTTTTCCATAAACCGACCCATATGGGGACATTCCTAAAATGGTTTTAAATGCAGTTCGATAGGCCCAAAGATAATCTAAGAGTTTGCTCGACCAATCTTTCCTAGATGGATTAAAAATTTTCTCAAGAATTTGTTTGATTTCTCGATTGGCTAACTTAGATTGACCATTGGTCCATGGGTGGTAATAAGTAGATAATTTTTGATAAATTCCATACTTTTCCATCAGTGATGAGAATGGAAGATTGCAAAAATGAGTTCCAAGATCACTAACGATAGCCCTATGAATTTCAAATCTAGAGAGGATGTTTTCCTTGAGAAATATAATAATAGTTTTATGATCATTGGATTTTGTAGGAACATACTCAACCCATTTGGAGACATAATCAACAGTTAAAAGAATATACAGATATCCCCTAGAGTTTGGGAAGGGACCCATGAAATCGATTCCACATTAGTCAAAGATTTCAATCACTAAGATGGGAGTGAGTGGAATTTGATTCTTTTTTTTGTGATGGACCCTACTTGTTGATACCTAGGAAAACTTTGACAAAATGTGTAGGAGTCCCTTAAGAGGGAGGGCCAGAAGAAACCACACTAAAGAACCTTAGAAGAAGTTTTCTTAGAGGAAAAGTGGCCTCCACATGCTTCACTATGACAAAATTTAATGATGGACTCTTGTTCAGATTCTAGGACACACCTCTAAATGACTTGGTCAGGGCAGAACTTATAGAGGTACGGATCATCAAACACATAGTGCCTGACATCATAAAGGACTTTCCTTCTAGCTTGAGTCCCTAAGAATTTTGGAATGACTCCTGTAACTAAGAAGTTGGATATGTCGGCATACCAAGGGCAGCCACTCACAGAGTATAGGTGTTCATCAGGGAATGAATCTGACACATAAAGGTGAGATAATTTGTCATTAAATTATATCCTATAGAGATGATCAAATACAACATTTTCAACATCCTTTTTTCCCTTGATTGTGAGGTAAAATTCTTGTAAGAGAAGGACCCACCTAATCAGTCCAGCCTTAACATCTTGTTTCTAGAATATGTATTTTAGTATATAATGGTTAGTGAACACACTGTTGGGGGATCCTAAGAGGTAGGGCCTAAAATTTTCTAAGGAAAAAACAATAGAAAGTAACTCCTTCTCAGTGGTGGTGTAGTTTATTTGTGCATCATTTAAATATTTGTTTACATAAGCAATGACACATGAAGTTTTCTCACACCGTTGTCCTAAGACTGCTCCTACAGTGAAGTCACTAGCATCACACATGAGTTTAAAAGGAAGTTTCCAATTTGGAGATTTCATGATAGGTGGAGAGATAAGAGCTGACTTGAGTGTAGATAATGATTCCTCACAACTTTCTGTCCATAAAAATGGATAATCTTTCATCAACAGAACACAAAGTGGTCGAGAAATAGAATTGAAATTCCTAATGAACCTTCTATAGAAACCAGCATGTCCTTAGAAATAACTCACTTCCTTTATAGTTTTGGGTGATGGAAGGTGACGAATGATTTCAACCTTGTATTTATCAACTTCAATCCCCCTACTTGAGACTAGATGGCCAAGGAATAGTCCCTCATTAACCATGAAATGGAAGTTTTCCCAGTTTAGGACCAAATTCTTTTCTTCACATCTTGAAAAAAATATCTCCACATTCCTTAGACATCCCTCAAATGTATCTCCAAACATAGAGAAGTCATCCATGAAGTCCTCTATAAAATCCCCTACCATGTCCGAGATGATTCCCATCATGCACCGCTGGAAGGTTCTAGGGTAATTACATAACCCGAAGGGAATGCATTTGAAAGAAAAGGTTCCAAATGGACAGGTGAATGTATTCTTACCTTGATCCTCTAGAGAGACCTCAATTTTATTGTACCCCGAGTACCCATATAAGAAATAGTAGAAGGTGTGAAATGCGACTCTCTCAAGGACTTGGTCAATGAATGGTAAGGGGAAATGGTCCTTCTTGGTAAATGAGTTTAGCTTCCTATAGTCGATGCAAACTCTCCAACCACTACTCACCCTAGTTGGAAGAATCTCTCCAACCTTATTGGTTATCATTGCGATTCCATCATTATTTGGGACAAATTGAATTTATATTACCCACTCACTCTTAGTAATGGGGTAGATGATACCTGCTTTCAAAAACTTAAGAAGTTATTTCCTTACCACATCCATAAGATTTGGATTGAGTATCCACTAAGGTTAAAGATATGGTTTGGATTCAGATTCAAGAACAATTCTATGAGTTCCAATGAGTGGGATAATCCCAGGAATATCAGAATAGGTCCATCCAATTTCTTTCTTATGCTTTCTTAGGACATTTAGAAGTATCATCTCTTGATTGGCTTCAATAGAGGAAGAAATGACAACAGGAAAGGATCGATTATCCACTAAGAATGCATACTTTAGTGATGAAGGTAGGACCTTAAATTTTAGATCATATCGGTTATCACTTTCCAAGAAATTATGGGACTTTGTATTGAACTCAGTTTCTTTGTTCATATTTATTGATAGAATTAGTTCCTTGTGAACAAAATTTTCATCCATTAAATTGGCCAGATTAGTTTCATGAATGGGTATGGACTCAATGTTATTGATTTCACTAATGGTATCATTGATTGGTGATTCTAGAAAATCATCAATAGAGCTATTTGTAAGAGATTCAAGCCAAAGAGACAAATTTACCTCATGTGAATAAATAAAACCAATATCTTCTTAACTTAAACATCCTTCAGTAATTCCTTGATGTTCCTCGAGTTCACTATCAACACTACCAATCCAATTAACTTCATGGATCTCTTCATCATCCCTAATTTGAGAGTTTTCATTGTTGATGTTCAAGTCTAAACTCATGTTTCCAAAGGTGATGGTCATGTTCCCATTTCAGACTCGGATAACAGATTTGATTTTTACAAGGGACAACCAAGGATGATTGGGTTTTGTTCCTTGTTTCCTAAGTTTGGATTGTTTTCAAGGACAATGAAGTCAATAGGGTAAATGTATCTTTCTACTTTTACCAGAACATCATTTAAAATTCCCTTTAGAACCATAATTCTACGATCAGCAAGTTGAAGTGTGACAAATGTGGGTTAGAGATCTTCTAGGCCTAACTGCCAGTACACAACATAGGGAATGAGATTGACACTAGAACCTAGGTCACACAAGGCTTTGAAAACATTGTTCTCTCCTAGTTCAACATTGAAGTAAGGACATCATGGGTCTTTCATATTTGGTGGAAGGGTTCATTAGATTGTTGTGCTAACATTTTCTTCTAGAAGGACTTGGTTCTTATGTGATATTTTCATTTTAAATGTGCAGATGCACTTAAATTATTTTGAGTATGAAGAAATGGTTTGAATGGAATCGAGGAGTGGAATGTTCAAGTTGACTTGTGAGAATATTTCCCTCAATGTTTCACTCAATTCAGGCTTGGTTTTCCCCCTCATGCATTAAGGAAATAGTGCAGGTTGTGGGATTGTTTGTTGAAGAGTTGTTTATTTCACATTGTTATCAGTTTTTTCAGTTTGATCATGTGGTTCATTTGAATTTTCATTAGAGTTTGAATCTTCAGATGGTGTTTGAATTATTTTTTCAGGTTTCTCAATTGATTTACCACTTCTTAAAACTGTCACAACCTTTAGTTGTTCATGATTTGTTTGAGTGAAACTTGACACTCCCCTTAATGTTGAGGATGGTAACGCCTGAGTAGGCATGGGTGCCTTCCCGATTTTTATGGTTTGTAGTTCATGTTTAAGGTACGAGACTTCTGAGTTCATTTTATCCATTTGTTTACACAACTTTTCAAGGATTGGTAGAGGGATAGATTGGGTAGGGCCTTGTACTAGTTGCTTTATCCCAGGAGGATACTTTGGTTGTTGGATTGGTTATTTCATGGGTTTCTAGATGGGTTGTTGGTATTGGATATGAGGGTGTTGGCATTGGACTAGTTTTGGTTGGAACTGGTTATGGTTTTTAAAATTTTATGGAGGGTAGGGGTTTGGTCCTTGTGGCTGACTAGGTTGTTGGTTGGGTGGTTGGTTATCTTTCCAATAGAATCCTGGATGGTCATTGTACCTTGGGTTGAATGTGTTTTGATATTAGGGATTTTGGAAGTTTAGGGAACTGACTTCAGTAGATGGTCCTCCTAGAAGAACATCCTTTATGGATGGAATGGTCGGGTATTTGTCTGTTTTGTGTTCATGTTTGTCACAAATTGTGAAACCAGTGTCTATAGTTTGGATTTCATGGATTTTTCTAAGGTCTATCTCTTCAACCTTCCTAGTGAGTGCTATGAGTTTATCCCCAAGGCTTTCCTATTCTCTATGTGTATGCATTACAGTAGTTCTTTGTGGATTTTCAGAATAAGGTGATGTTTCCCATGTTTGGTTTTGTTCAGCAAGGCTTTATAGAAACTCGTAAGCATCATTTGGGGATTTGTTTTTATAGGATCCATTATAACTCATGTTAATGAATTTCTTGTTCCCTGGGTCCAAAACTTTATAGAAAAATTTCACTTGTTCAGGAATATAAAAACCACGGTTTGGAACCATGTTTAGGGTGTCTTTGAACCTCTCCCATGTTTCGTAGAATGACTCTCCCTCTTTTTCAAAAAAAGTTTTGGATTCTCCTTTTTATGTGCAACTGTTTTGTGGTGGGGAAAGTATTTTTTGTAGAATTTTTTTTAATTAGTCCCAAGAGTTGATGGATGATGGTCTCAAATTGTTTAACCAATTTTTAGCTCGATCCTTTAAAAAAAGGAAATAACATCATCTTAGCTAATTCTAGTTGATGTGTGGGGACACATGGTTTCTACAATGTCATTTAACTCCTTAATGTGAAGGTAAGGCATGTCAGACTCCATTCAATGGAATGTGGGAAGGTGGTTTAGGACATGGGGTTTAAAGATGTAATTTTACTCTCCTAAGGAATTGTGTCTAATGCATGAGGGGTAATTGGTCTAGGTATGTGTGAGGTAGTTATTCATGGTTTGATCGACTGCATTCCCCAAGTTTGGGGATGCCTCATTTGGATTTCCATTTTGGTTCTCACCTGGGTTTATGAGTTGGTTTCTTTGAAGAAATCCCATTGAAATGGGATCAATTTTTGAATCTGTAGTATTAAGAAGATTAGTATCTAATGGAAATAGTTCCATTGGTTTACTTTACTCCCTATCCCCAGGACTATCCACCCTAACTATACGGTTTGATTGGTCATAGGTGTAGGCAAACATGCGCCAAAAGAAAAAAAAAACGAGAAAGGGAAAAGATAAGAGAATTTGGGTGAGAATAGAAGAAATGGGGGAGAATAGAATGAGTGTTTAGATGACTTACTTGGGTCCCCAACAACGGTGCCAAAATTTGGTCTCGCCCAAATTTACCCAAGTTTTTAGGGTTAAGCGGTCAAATGTAGAGTAGCTTGGGTTTTCGATTCCTCAGAGACCTAAAAAGAAACCTATAGACATGCACATTATATTGATTGATTTTGGATATTAAGTGAAAAAATTTGGGTTTATTTTAGATAGGTTTAAGTTAACACTATGTGACTTAAGTGAATTCAAATTATGAGAAGGGTTGATCCTAGGTTATTACAAGGGGTTGACTGAACGAAATTACTCTATAGCGATTTCAATTTCTTATATTTGAGATGAGTTCATTCAAGGAGATCAAACAAATTCATCACTTACTGGGTCATACCAACACACTCTAACACTAATCACCTATACACTTATAGGATCATATTTTTTATCACTCCAAGCTAAATATTCATATTAACACTTGAAGTGTGTAGACTTAAAATTCATTAAGGATGAAGAAGTTTTAAAATCATCAAAAAAAAAATCTCAATTAAAAGAAGTGATTAGAAATTAATGGAGTGATAAATAAAATTCAATACAAACCCTTGATACTCCCTTGTATCAACCCATAAAAGTTTTATCCCTCCATTGATGACATGTTCTCAATGGAAGTAGAAAGTAGACTTACAAGGTTGGAATTGAAGAAGTAAAAACAACAAAATAACGACCACTCCAGCGTTGTGTGATAAATTTCACAAGGTATGGTGTGAATAAATTCACACCTTGAGGAAATGGTATCAATGTGACATTTATAAGAACATAATAAGAATAAAGGAAGAATTTTTTTAAGAAACTAAGGTGAATTGAACAACTTACATGAGAAAGAAATGTAATTACAACCAAAAAGAGAAAACATAAAACTACAATGAAACCAAGCAAAAAAGATGATAAACTCATCAAACAATACTACCTTAAATAGGAATTTCAAGAGTCATGGGTCTAGACCCCAATATTAAAAATCATTCAACTTGAGTATGGTAGGCCTAGGGTGGTGGAAAGTAAGGGAGAGGAGACTTTTCCACCCTTGACCCGAAGTTGCATCCAACTTGCATACACTGAACAAATTCGCCTATATGACCTTCTAGATGGCCGAATTGGAGTGATCCATAGAAGAGAAAAATGAATATCCTGATGTCTAATAAATCTATATAAAATTTGAGCCCAAAATAATTTGTGGTTTTTCGAAATATTATTAAACTGGTGGGATATTGATCTGGGCCGCAGAATCTAGCCCAAAATTTCATCTTTAACTTGGGCCGCATGAAACTTCCTTTAAAACTCCGAATTATCTATTTTCACTATTGTATGAAAATTTCACATTTATTTCCTATATCTTTAGTTCAATTTTCATAATTATTAGGCTTGGATCATGGCCGCTACATTATATTTATTTTGATGTTTTCCAGTTTATTTTGACCAGAATGTTGTTGGTTCAAGGCCAACTTTGGTGGTCTTTTAATAAGAATATTCAAGTGTTCCAAAAGCATGAACTGTCCATTATAATATAGGACACCTGAAAATAAAATATTAAAATAAAATCAAGAACTTTTTTGTTTTATTTTAGGAGGTGTTCAAATATGTACCAAGTAATGGTGCATTTTAACAAAGAATTACAATCATAATGTGAAATAATGTTCAAATTGTAAAATGCACTAAAAATGGTGTTTATAAATAATTAATCAAATGAATATTATAATATATACAATTAATATTATCCTATTTTAGTGGCTAATCAGTGTGGTATAAGGCTAGATGGGTATTGAGAAATTTAGAGAAAATAGGGCATGAAGTTGGAGTTAAAGAAGATCATAAAATCCATTGGAGCTTGAGTATTCAGTTAATCAAGATTGAGAATAAGATTGAAAATAAAATCAACATGATGTTATGTATGAATTGATAAAATTTTATTTGAATATCTTGAAGGCTCATAGATAAATATCTACACCAACTATTACAAAAGAAACTGAGATACTAAAGAGGTCTTTCTCATTTTATTCTATCTCACTGTATCTATAGTGATAAACTATGAAATCTAGAGTAACTCTAGAAAAGAATAGTGTGATGTTATCCACATGCAAGAATCTTTGTAATCACTTATTTTTATAGTGAAAAATACATGGTTAGAGAGACTAACCAATAACGATAATAAGTAGGCATTCTGAGAAAGATCTGAACCTTGTAAAAATTATGTGTTCCTCATTATTTTATTCTCCACATGTGAGAGTGAGGTTGTGGTTTTATATTTGAGTGGATCAGATCATAATAGTTTATAGAGGTTTATTTTAAAGAAAATTAAATTATAAAAATAGGTATCCACTGATTCATCCCCCTTCCAGTGGAGAAATACTTTCCTGGGAACTTGGTATTAGAGCACATTTCCTTTTTAAAGATCCAATCAGGTTCTTACGATGGCCAATATATTTTTTTTACCTATAGGGGAGTTCTTACCTTTTATGGAAAGAACTATTAAACTTGGAAGAGTAAGATGTTTCCCTATATTCTATCTCTTGGCATGGAAGTGAGATGAAATTATTATGGAATTTCCACCCATTGAAAAGGATACTCCAATATCCTTTACTGATAAAAGAAATATAGTGGTTGATAGAAAATCTCAGAAGTCAATTCTTATGTCTATCAAAAAATGCTTACACTAAATTTATGGGAATTTGGGCTGTCAAGGAAATATGAAATAAATTAGAAATCATTTATGCAGGTAATGTGAAAGTCAAGGAATCCAAATTATAAATTTCAAAGTAGAATGTTGTGACAAGAAATGTATCAAAATTTCCTACAAAAAATAAGTTTTATTTCCTTGAATAAATATGTGAGAGGTGTGATAAGGCAATCCATTGTGTAGAAAAGTGCATGATAAGATTACATGGACAGATTCCCTATGGTGATAAAGGCAAGGTAATTTAAACGGCCAATGAAGTAAAATCATATATAGTTGAGGTTTCATTAAAATACAAAAAACCAAGTCATAGATTGTTGATAGTGGGTGTTCTTCCCACATGACTAGTGACAATAAGATTCTGAAGAAAATTGAGAGACATGAAGGGGGATTTGTAATGTTTCGACTTGAACCATCGAGTCTGATCCAGAATGTAACATGACCTCATGCACGCCTCCCTGTATGCAAGAGGCCATCAATTAGAAGTGAGGGTTTAACTCCGTCAATGGAGAGAATATACCCTCAATATCATGTCATAGGATCCATAATAAATAATGATAATATAATAAATAATCAGAGTAATCATGCATAAAGTAAAATGACATACATTTTATGCAAATAAAAGCATCTCCCCATATGGAAATCTTGTCTAGAATAAATAAAACCAACAATAAATAAAAGAACTGTGGGGTCTTCTAGTGTTTTTCCCAGTCCGCTCCAGCTATATGTTCCACCTACTCATCCATCCACCATAGGGAACTTTCCCTTCACCGGGTCTCTAATAAAATCTAAAAGCACATTGAAACGCATGAGTAGGGTGTGAGTACAAGATTTAGTAGGACACCACCAATGAGTCCTTAACTAGATGTGCTCAAGTATACAAGTGTATGTCATAATAATAATAAATGTTGGAAGCACAAAAAAATACAATCTATAACCGAGCGGTAGTGCGCTAACCAAGCTGCCAAAACCCATGATATTACCTTCTTCTTCTCTATGTTGTAAAATGATTGAATGCAATAGAAGAAGAAAAACATCCCTTATACGATGTCCTCACGATGTCGTGGTGGTGACACCTGACATCATCTATACCTCAAGAAGACCATGTCACCTGAATCTTATAGATGAGAATAACTATTACTAACATTGACCAGACTATCATTTGGTGAATGAAACTTAGAAAATCAAGGCTATCTCAAGAACACCCTCAACACAATTACATGGATACCCATACCTTAACCCTATGCTCAGGTCCCTCATCGCTATCGTCACAATCAAGCATTCTCCCCCACTAGGGGATGAATATGTCACGATGATCCACTGGTCTCAAATATCACTAACAAACAACAAGGCATGGTAACACATATACAAGTTGAGAATTGAAGTAGGCATAATATATCAACATGAGTATATAATAGTATACACAACAGCATGTGAACCAAATAAAATATGGATAAAAGATACACTAATATCACTCATGGATTCAGAACAGGTTTTATGGGACACACACACACTCACCTGTGATCATAGTCAAGCACATTCAATCAAAAATCCAACAAATATAATCATCAAAGCAACAAGTGTAAATGAAATCCCAATAAGGTAAGAAACTTCCTACCTCAAAATTCATCAATGATAAGGAAAGAATAAACCACCCTATGTGGTTCTATAGTTAGAGTGGAAAACTCAATAGTTGAGAACACATCTTCGTGATTTTATTATCATCAAAGGTGACATGTCAAAGTCTCGAGTTTCATCAAGGGTTCCTACAAGCTGCATGACACACCAAGGTGGAGGAGGACACCACCAACACACTTACTGATTCTTGATTAAGGGAATCGTCAGAGGCTCACCTTACTACATGCAAGGGGATCTGAGGTTTCATGGACTTGATGAGCCCAAAATAAAGAAAAACTGAGTGGTTCATCTATATCAATACCCAAACACATTTGGGGTTTCCAAAATGGAAAAATTAATCCACCATTTTATTCAAGAATTTAAGTGGAGTCTTTAATTTGACCACATTAATGCGTTTTTGTTTTAAATTGGTAAAGAAATGACTATTTTTAAGGTTTCTAGATTAGTCTAGTTGAAAAAATAGAGGTTTTACAACAATGAGGAGTGAATGTAGGGGATAATTAACAATGTAATGGATTTTAATTAAATTAATAAATTTAATTATTTAACAAAAAAATAAAATAAAGTAATTTAATGGGTGACCTGACCAAATGCTCATTGCATATAAAAGTTATACCCCACCTAGGGTAAACCCCATGTTTTGGACCTAATGGTGGTATCATATTTCTTATACGATGACTTTTTTTGGGAGATATTAATTTATTTTAAAAAGTAATTTAATAAAAATATAAAAATATTTTTATTCTATCTACTTCGAGGATCTATGGGCCTCAAAATCTCACACTAACTTAGTGCATAATTTTAAAAATATTCCACAGAATATTCCAAGGTGATAAATGAGATTTTATCCTTAATTAAATCCTATAAAACATTTATTAAGTTATTTTTATTTATAAATTACATTTTCAAATAAAAAATTATAAATTATCAATAAGGGTTTTTTTATTATCTTTAAAAATTCAGGATATTACAATTCTCCCCCTTTATTGAATTCGCGTCCCTGAGAAGTATCTCTAGTCATTTTTCTCAAACAACTAAAACCATTGGGATTGAACATCAGACTCATGCCACCACATATATTCCTAGATCTGTCCATACTTCCATCGAGTCTGGACTACTGGTACCATCTTTCATTGAAACACCTTCTTGCTTCGATCTATGATTCGCACGAATGCTCCTCATAAGATGCATCGATCTGTAGCTCAACGTCCTCACAATTAATAACATGCGTAATTTTGGGTATGTACCTCTAAAGCTGTGACACATGGAACACATCATGCATACCACAATAGAAAGAAGGGAGGTCCATAATATACTCCACTACCCCTATATGTTCGGTGATCTCAAAGGGTCCAAAAAAACATAGTGCTAGCTTTCTCTACTTCCCCAAACGTCTATTCCCCAACTGATGATTCACTCTCAAGAAAACCTAATCTCCTATAGTAAAATCCAAGGGTCACCTCCTATGACTGAAATATTATCTTTGTATTCTCTTAGCGGTGACTAACCTCTTCCCTATCATTTGGTCTCTTTCAGAGGTCTCCTGAACCATACTGGGGCCAACAACCACTACCTCACCTGCCTCATGCCAACAAAGCAGTGAGCAACACACCTTCCCATAAAGATCCTCATAAGGTATCATCTGAATCAAAGCCTAATAACTATTATTGTATGTGAAATCAATCAAGGATATGTCATCATCCCCTAATCCACTAAAGTCTAGCATACAAGATTGAAGAATATCCTCTAATATGCGTATAGTCCCCTCAGACTATCTGTCGGTCTAAGGATGAAACACCATGCTCAATCTCAGCTGAGTCCCCAGATATTTTTGAATGAACTTCAAAAATAGTGATGTAAAACATGAATCTCTATCTGAAACAATGCTTTAGGGAACTTATCACATGCATATGATCCCTCAAACATAGATATTTTCCAACTCCTCCATCGAGTGAGTCTCTATGATTGGTAAGAAGTTAGAAGACATCATTAGCCATTCAACAATCACCCATACTATATCAGGACTCCTCAGGGTCCTTGGTAACCCTATAACAAAGTCCATCACAATGTACTCCCACTTCGACATAGGTATAAGAAGTGTCTGTAACAACCTACCAGGACAATAGTGCTTAGCCTTTACCCTCTAACAGGTAAGGCATCCGGAGACAAAACAAAAAATGCCTCTCTTCATCCCTAGCCACCAGAACTGCCACCTGAAGTCATGATAAATCTTGGTCACACCAAGATGTACTAACCATTTATAGGTATGGTAATCTCTCATAATCTCCTATCTGGTGGAAGCTGGGACTACCACTCTCTCATGTACCACAATCACATTTTTGTCACCCAATGTTCATCCGGGTATTGGGTCACCCCCGACTAGCTTCTCCCTCATAACAACACACTCTAGGTCTGAATCCTGACTAGTCTTCACCCAGTCCACTAGTGAATATGTAATCTGCAAACGAAAAAAAGTTGTATATACCTAATGATTTAAATCATTGACCCTTCAGTCATCCAATAAGCTCATCAAGCACCACTACTCCTTTGATGGCCTCTCACCAACCTCTTATTCAGTCTGTGTCTTATAGCTAAGAGCATACGTGATGACATTACACTTCCTAGGTGCATACGTCATCTCAAATTAAAACATCTGTAGATACTCAACCCAAAACATCTATCTCAGGTTTAGGTCCCTATATGTGATGATATAATGAAGGCTCTTGTGGTATTTAAAAATAATAAATCTCTCACCAAAGAGATAGTGCCTCT
This sequence comes from Viscum album, assembly GCA_963277665.1. Taxonomy (NCBI): domain Eukaryota; kingdom Viridiplantae; phylum Streptophyta; class Magnoliopsida; order Santalales; family Viscaceae; genus Viscum; species Viscum album. Next base: position 251,322,798 of record OY728120.1, on the reverse strand, counting down.
AATATTTTAGAGCATAGAGCACAAATTCTAGCTCCAAGTCATGTGTCAGGCAATTCCTCTCATGAGGTCATAATTGATGAGACCCATAAACTACTAGCTTCTCTTTTTTAAATCAGAACCTCCCCCAGACCAATACTCAAGGAATCATAGTACACTGCACATCAAATACCAGGATTAAGAAGTATCAGTACTAGAGTTGTCATCAACCTTCCCTTTAGCTCAGGGAAGGCCTCTTCACACTAGTCTGACCACTATAACTTCACTCCCTTCTTAGTTAGTTCTATCATGGGTGATGATATTCAAGAGAAGTATTGGATAAACCATCGGTAATATCCTGCTAAACCCATAAAGTTTCTAATCTCAAACATGATCTGGGGATGTGTCCAGGACATGACTACCGAAAATTTCTCTAGGTCTATAGATATACCTATCTTAGAAACCACATTTCCTATAAATTTCACTTCTTAAATATAGAAGTCACACTTAGATATATTAGTGTAAATCTTGTGTACTCAAAGTGTACTCATGACTATCTATAGGTGCCTATCATGTTACTCTAGTGTCAGAGAGTAGATAAGGATATCATCAATGAATACTATGATGAATGAGTCTAAGTATGGATGGAATATCTTGTTCATGAGGTCCATGAACACTACTAGTGTGTTCTTCAACCCGAATGACATCACCAAGTACTCATACAATCCATAATTGCTTTGAAACACCATCTTCAGAATGTCCTCCTCTCTAAGTCACAACTGTTGATAACACGAACAAAGATCAATCTTTGAGAACCATTGGGCACCCCATAGCTGATAAAAAAGATCATCAATCCTGGGAAATGAATGAGTTCTTCACCATCACCTGGTTTAGCTTTCGATAATCAACACATAGCTGAAGATTACCATCCAACTTCTTGGTGAAAAAAATGTATGCAACCCATGGAGAATTACTAGGTCTGATAAAAACCTTCCTCTACAAGTTGTTTAGCTGTACTTTGATCTCCTTCAGCTCGGTTGGAGCCATACGATACAAAGGTATCGAAATGAGCTGTATACCTAGTATGAGATCTAACTCAAAGTCAAATCCTCTATTATGAGGGAGTCCTATGATGTCATCTGGAAAGATGTATTGATAGAGATCCATGACTAAAAGAAAATATGAGGGGGATTCCACTGATCTTGTTGAAAGATACAATCCTACCATCTATGCTGTAATCGTCCGGAGCTGACTCAAGTCTAGTACAACTCTTCTTGCTCCCAGTTCCCACTCTCCAATCATCATGAACTTCTCTCCCCCTGGTGAGGTAAATGATACCCATATATGATATTAATCAACGTGATCTTGGAAACTGGTCAACCAATCCATAGCGAGAATGACATCGAAATTCATCATCTCTAGAATCATGAATTCCCACAGATGTCCATATCCAAAAACAACTAGTGGTCACTCTATGTATCAATGAAGACGGGGCAATCTCATGCCCAATGATGTATCAAGGGAGACTAACTCATAGGATAACTTGACTAACAAGTCAAGTCCAACAACTACTTGTGTAGATATGAATGAATAAGAAGCAACAATATCGAATAAAGAAGTATATAGAGTGTATGTGATCAAAACTGTACCTTGAATAGTGGATGGTACCTCCCCACTATTTATTAGAATTAGATCCACTGCATAAACCTGTCTTGAATCAGCTCTATGACCCTATCCCTGTGGTAATATAATTTGAGAATTATGCATCCTCTACTGAGGTCCCTTACTAGACCTAAGACCCCCTATTCGTGTTGGCCTCCCTCTCCTAGCTGAATCTCTTTCAAAAAACTTCTGGAGGTGTCTTGTCTAACCGCATTGTCAGCACTGGCTCTGGGGCACTATGCACACCCAACTATAATGTCCGAACTTCCCACAATTCAAACACTGTGGGTCACCTCTAGAATGTACTGAAGATACTAAACTCTACTATATATTCTTGACCTTCCTCTTCCTTCCATTAGAATATGTATTCACAATAATAGTGGGAGGTCCATCTATCTATGTAGTGAAATTAAGGAAAAACAAGATGCTCATCCATCCTCCAAAATACTCTCAATGGTTAGGGCCATCCTTAGAACCTCGAGGTATAAATCTAGGCAGAAGATCTAGACCAGATATATAAGGATAGGTCAAAGTACAGTTTCAAACTTCCTAACCTTATGAGCTTCATTACCAGCTAGAGGTGGTTTTAAACAGAGGAGCTCGATAAATTATGCTGAGTATGCTGATACTATCATGGAAACCTAATGCATCTCTATGAACTCCTGTGCTCGATCAATATTCAACATGTTGGGAAAAAACTCTCCAAAAAATAGGGCCTTGAAGGCCTCCTAAGTGATACCCCCACATCATCTATCCTATCCCATAACTCCCCACCAATGCCTAGAAGGTCCCTGTAGCATAAAGGCTATCAACTTCACCTTCCTGTCTGATGGATAACCTCTATGATATCCACCCAATCCTCAGCATCTTGTGGTCCACTAGTTCCTTGGAATTTTGGAGGATTATAGAGCTATAAATATCTAGCATAGTCAACCATGGATCTCAACAGAGGCTGATAAGGAACCACTACTTGCACCACTAGAGCTGCTGTAGGGATGTGCTCAGGAGCAGCCTGCTTAGCAGGAAGTCCCACCAAACATCTTTATAGTGGACCTTTGAGTTTATATAAAACAGGGACCCCAAAATTTCAAAGGGTTAAAAGTATAAATTATATGACTCATGTAAACAAGGTGCACCCCCTTTTTTAGGAACCTACCTTATTAGAACTCCACAATTAAGCATTCTTGGACCGGAGTAGTTATTAGGATGGGTAACCTTCTAGGAAGTTTTTTAGGGTGTGTGTGAGTGAGATAAAAACACACTAAAATAACATGTTTTGTCATGTGGGGACAATGATTAGTTTGATAATCAATCCCAGTGAGTAATAGCCTATGGTTTCCTAGGAAGGAGACCAAGCTATTACAAGAGACCCATTAGGTCAGATGACTAGGTTCATGGCCTAGGGGAGGTCGGGTCATGAAAAATGGTATTAGATCCAATACCCAACCAAAAGTGTAGAGACACTACCTGAAGGAGCTATTACTAATAGAATCGAACTTTTTAAGTTCTCCTTCATTTCTCATATCACATTTTCAAAAGGAATGAAACCATGGAAGGTCTCTAATTTGGTATCTCGACGGGCTTCAATTTGGGGTGTCGCTGACTTCAAATGTATCTCTTTAGGCCATGGATTCTTCCATATTCTATTTCCCTCTACAGAACTAAAAGGGATTTCTTAGGGTGTAGGATCTATTAACCTTAGGCTAGGTGAGCTTAGAATTTATGATTGGAACCTGAATTTTAACCTTAATGAGTTTAGAGAAACCTGTGCATAGGTCTGGGTCAAGGTCCATGGGCTTAACTGGGTTCTTTGGAACCCAAAAATTCTCTTTAATATAGATTCAGCTATCAGCATTCCAATCAGAATGGATAACACAACTGAAACTGCCAACTATGGTCACTTTGCAAGGATGCTAATATAGGTAGATCTTAGCACTATCTTAATTGATCTCATTGTTCTTTTAACTCCATGAGATGAAGTTTTCCTTAGGATTGAATATGAAAGAACCCCACTTTTTTTACTACTTGTGGTATTATTGGACATCTGCTCTCTAACTATAGGGGGAACATAAGTCATTCAAATTGTCTTTTAAAAGGGAATGACTCTAGTCAGTGTCAGAAAAAGAAACAGGCTGAACTCTTAGTCAAGTCAGATGACCAAACTAAAGATTTCAAACACACCTATGAGACTGTTTCTCTACTTGTTAATGCACTTCAGAACCAAGCTAAGGTTGATAGTATTTTGAAGACTCATGAACTTGTTGGAGATGAATGTTCCACAAAGTCTAATGGGTGTACTCCTAAGGCCACCCACATCTCTCCTTGTGTTAAAGACAAGTTAGTATCTCATAAACTAAAGCAGGATAATACACCGAAATTGTCTTGGGCTGATTTGGTTAGTGCATCCCATCATGTCAACTCTCAGATTGGTTTTGATGATGACCAAGCCGAAGAAGAATCTGATGATAACCAGCATGTTCAAGAACTATCCATTAAAGCTGATATAGACTTGGAAATGTGACATGAACACAAATCAATGGCCTCTAAGGGACACAAAGGTAAAGAGAAAATGGAAGCTACCATATCTATGAAATCTAAACACAATAAGTCATTTTCTATGCGTGGATCTAATAGTAAGATAAATTATACACCTGTGAAAACTCACATAGAGGTGGAGATTGGATCCTTTGATAATCATATGGAGAAGGATGTTTCTAAAATACAAGAAGGGAGGGCTAAAACTAATGTAGATTCTTCAATCTTGATCTCAAATGAAAATCAGAAATTGGATTTTCTTGTCCCAAAATCTTTTGTACAGGACATCTTAGAACTGATCCAAAACATTGGAAAGGAATGTGTATAGGAACCAGTTGCAGATCAAGGAATAGGGTGGATTCAAACACCCAATGTGGAGAAGCTTCAACTGGATTTTGGTCTTGGATCCCAACATGCTGAAATAAGATCAACAAAAGGTAAAAATTCTACAATAAGCACACATGATTATTTTGATTTGATTGCATCTGGAAGTAGTGAAGAAGACAGGTATAGTGATAATCCTGCTACAGGAGAAGATGATATGAAAGGGGTCATCGATGTTGTGCCCCTGAAGGATGGTGGAGGACCATGGGTGTAAGTGAATATAGGGAGAAGAGGAAGGCTCCCTCATGATAGGGGTGGGTAGTCCTCTCAACATATCATGTGTACCCGGTCTCATGCAGTATAAGATTTTTTTTGTTGGACTTCTGTTTTGGTATGATCCTCCCTGTACTCTATTTTTTCTATTTAATAAAAGGTCTATTGTTCCTTGGCTCTAAAAAAAACTATACCTCCACAGTTAAGCGTGCTTGGCCTGGAGTAGTGATCAAGATGGGAGATCTTCTATGAAGTTTCTCAGGGTATGTGTGAGTGAGGAAAAAACACATTGAAAGAACATGTGTTGGCCTATGGGGACAATAATTATTCTGATAAGAGTCCCTAAAGAGTAATATCCTATGGTGTCCTAGGAAGGAAACCAAGGCATTACAGGTGACCCATGGGGTCAGATGACTAGGTTCATGGCCCGATAAAGGTCGGGTCATGACAGGGGTGGTCACTTTTGGAAATGATTGTTACCTAAAAATCAAGGGAGTTAGATTAAATAAAATAAAAGCTTAAAATATGAAATAAAGTAATTTTTTGTATGTTAAAAGGTTTAAGAATAATATATTAAGTTTAATTCAACTTTGTGATGATAGGAATGAGGATATATTCAAGAAATACTCTTATATCATTAAAAACATAAAGGATATAATGATCATACTTCAAGGGAAAATAATAAATAGAAATATATATCAAAGGGGTGATCAAACCAAGTCCCATTACATGGTTGAAAAATATTAAATCATGATATGTAATATAAGGATTGATCATCTTGGCTAAATAAGTCTAAGAAAAATTCAGAAGTATGATGTTGTGAGAGATCTTCCCAAGATGAAAAAAGAAAGAGATGATGTTTGTGAAAATTTTCATAGGAAAGTTGACTCAGGGATCTTATAAAAAGTTAGAGATTCTTTCCACTAAACCACTAGTGTAACACCTTTAAAATTTATTTTAAAATAATAGAAAGCAGAATAACTTGCTTAACATGAAAGACTGAGCTTTAAGAGAATTGTGCTATACTATAAATGCGACCATTATAACATAGACATTAAATTGGTGGTTTAATTAGGAATAACAGAATTATGTATAATATGTATAAAGGTTTTATACAATTTGAATTTATTTATCAATTCATAATAAGTAAGTACTCAATTTTTAGTAAATTCTTTTTATGGTTTAAAAATATATTTTCATCAAAAATGGTTTTTATTTCATATTGTGCGCATACATTATCATTAATTTGTACTAGTTTTAGAAATTTTATTTGATTAAATAAATTTCATTTTTTAATTTATCATGTGAAAATTATCTTAGGGTGAATTTTGGGGATTTTTTAAAAAATAGTTGATTTTTGGGTGAATAGTGAAAAATACTGATTCTACAAAAACTGTCACTTTTTTGACATTATAAAGATATAAGAATAAATTGAAAGATCATGAAATTTTTTATAAAAAATATTTATATTATAATTAATATAACTCATATGAAAATTTAGTGATGAACGTAGAAATATATTCTTAACATTTTAGAAATCCGATTAATGTTTTTGTTTAAATAAAAACTGCTCTTATTTCTTAATCAAGTATATACAAGGATACTTTAGGTTTTGGATTGGTTTGAAAGATAAAAAATTCTCCATTTATTTAATATAATATAATTAATTCCATTTGAGTCAAAATTATACTTAATTTTCATGTAAAATCATTTTAACGCTTAAAATAAACAATTTTCTAAAAACAGTTTTCATTACGTTTTGTGGGTTTGATTTTAAATTAATTTTTTCAACTTATAGAAATTAAATTTTATAAAATAGAATCTGTATTTGGAATCATAATTTATAATTTTTTTAATGAAGTCACTTTCATTTTTTTCCTTTATGAATAGTAACTTTGGTAAAAAACAAGTTACCATGATAAGAGTTAAAACGAGTTAAAAGGGTTAAAACCAAAATGATAAGGGATAAAATGAACTAAAAACATATATAAATACTATTTTATGATAATATATAAACCTTATATAATATATTATTAAAATATGATTCATTTTGGAGCCATTTGGAATGATTAAGACATTAATATATTTTAATCTTTTGAAAAATTCCTTGTGTGTCCACTCCCTCACTTATAAAAGGACACCACCTCTCCTCTCTTCTCCACACTTAAAGAGCCTCTTATCTCATCCGATATCTACCAAAATACATTACTAACATCCCTAAATATTATCTAAAGTTCCTGGTTTGATCAAAATACCAACCATATAAGGTTTAATATATAATAAAAAGGAGGTTATCCAAAGAAGAGGTATAACTCTTACCCAAGTGTTTTCATTTTATTTTTTCTTGTACCTCCTTAAATTATGTGCTAAACATGAGAACATAATAACATAATTATCTAACATATATTGAGATATTATTATGTCAATGTCTAAACCTTTATTCACCCCTTCTCCATCAAATGGGAAACAAAAGCATCGGTCTTGCGTACATACAGACTACTGCCTCGCGAAGCGATGAATTTTGTTCTTCAAAACCATTATTCATGGATGATTATTATGATGGATATAATGTTTATAAATGGTATTTATAAAATAATTTTTATTCTATAAATATAATATATTATTTACCTTCTTACCATTTGACTCGTTAAAAAATGACAACGTTGCTCGTGCGTACGTGTGAACTACCACCTCTACGAAGCGATGAGATTAATTTTCCATGTCCGCCAAGAAAGAATGATTATAAATATGTATATAATAAATATATATGATATTTATATCATTATTAAAATTATTTTTATGTTGTAATAATGATCAAGATTCAATTATTGAAATTACCGAATCATAAATTATATAAAAAATGAAATAGTTAACACTAAGAAACAATGATTTTAATAAGGAATTATTAATAAACATGTATTGAAGTGCTATAAGTAGACTATATATAATATTTTAAGTATGTATATAGTTACAGAATATAATTATAAAAAATTTAAATTTATTATTCAAGTGATTAAAATCACTTACAAATCAAGTCATACATGAGGTAAGAGTTTATTTCATAATCTCATACTTACTCAAGATTGTTTATGTTTATGTTTTAATTGGGGAAATTATCTGATCTTTATAAATTAAACACCATAAATTTTCCTCTCTTATAGTAATTTATAGAAATTATAATTTTCCTTTAATTTTTCTCTCTCTAAATACTCAAAAATTTTAAATAAAGTTTTCAAGGAAAACAACTTTATATTTATATTCACCCAAAAATAATTTTCTCCAATGTCTATATTTTTTTTTGAGAATGTTTTTACTATTCTAAAATGATTGATTAAATTAATTTTTATCCATGTTTTAATTTCAATAAAAAGGTTTAAAATAAATATTCTTGTTTTTTATGAACAAGACACTTTTTAACAGAGGTGTGAATGAAATATTATTTAACATACACCACCAAAATAACTTTCCTTCTATCATGAATACTTATTTTCTTGAAGTTTACACTATAATTTTCTATGGTTATTTCTAAAGAATATGTTTTTCTTATTATTTTGGAAAATTTTAGATTTTAAATAAGTTATTTCAAAATAAAAAGGGTATTTTCCTCAAAAAATTATATAATGATATTTTAAAATAATTTTCATCTATATCAAAAAAACTTTAATGAATATTATGCTTTACTGGGGATATAATCTAAAGATATCATCCATTATATTTCTAAAGATGACTTATGATCATTTTGATTAAGGATATTATTGAAATTATGTATTCTAGTTCTTCCAGTATGAATAATTATTGATTATTAAGGAATTTTGATTAAGTTGTAATGTTTATTCATATTATGAATGCATTGGACTTGTTTAGTGACAGATGGGGCCTGAAATTACATATCCCCTCAATGCATCAGTAGGTATCATGAGACAAAATAGATTAGGTATTTGGCATATGTATTTCCCATTTATGTAAGATGTCTTTGCATGTGGCCTTGATAGTAAGACTAAGATCCCCATAATTATGCATTCCATTATTATAAAATCAGTTATTAATGTCCATGTGATTATTCAAATAGTTATGTTATCCATGGATAAGTTTCAAGATCTTGCGATTATTTATATGATATTAATTTATCATAATTTATTCCTTTTATATTATTTATGACTTATTAATTATATAATTTATTACACTATATGTATTCCATTACTGAGCATCTAAGTTCATCCTTTTATTTTTTTTCCTTTCCCCAGGATTTCAAGAAGTGTACTATGATTGATATGAAAATATATTCTAGAGGGAATACTAATGTTATCAAAGAAAATACTATGTTGTATTTTATGTTTTCAAATATAATATTGGATTCAAGTATGTATATAGTTTTAAAGGACTAATAAACTATTCGGTCCATCAGGATGTGATCACTTACATATAATGCTAATATAATAAAGTAACCATTAGATCTGGGATACTAGGGTCGGGTTTGTTACAACTATAGATCATTCACACTGGTTTACGTGGTACCTTTAGACAAAATTATACTAAAAGTGATTTGTATTTAATGATATTTATTTATTATTAAACTTGAATGATTAATGTTATGATCATCAAGAACACTGAAGCTATTGAGATGTTTAAGTTTTTTAGAAGACAAGTTGAAAAAGAGTTGAGACTCTATATAAAAAAAATTAGATTTGATAATGGAAAGGAATATACTGGTGATGTATTTAAAATTTATCTTTCTAAACATGGAATTGATTATAAATTTATAACACTATATACACTGTGAAAAAATGGTGTTTCTAAAAGGAAGAATAGTAGTATAGTTGAAATAGGTAGGATAATGTTATCTGAAAACAATATCTCAAAATATTTATATAGAGAGAAGTTTTGTGAACTACTGTACACATCAAGAACAAATGTTTATTGAAACCTGAAACACAATTAACACCATATGAAATTTGGTATAGAAAGTATCCAACTATAAAATACTTTAAGGTATTTGGTATTATTTATTTTATAAATATAAAAAACAGAAATCGGGGAAAGTTTGAATAAAAATCTATGATGAGATATTTATGGGATACTTATCAAATGGAAGTGGGTAAAGATGTTTTAACAAGAGACTTCACAATATGATTGACTATGTTGATGTCAATTTTTTTGAAAATCAATTCAAGTTAAATCAATTTGGTGAAATAGATTTAGAATTTTCTGAAGTAGAAAACATGTTTTTTAAAATCAAGGTATAAAGGAAGCTAAAAAAGATCCAATTATTATTGAAATTGATTTAGTGAAAACCAGTGATGAGGATGAGATAACTAGATGTGAAGGTAAATAATTTAAAAGGTTGAAGAATCATATTGAAATTATTACCCGACAAGAATATCCTATACAAACAAGAAGAAGTTTGATAATGTAGAACCAAATTTCTATTATCTCATAGGTTCAACTGCAAATAACAGTTGAATCTTTTGAACATGAAGAGTGGATAAAAGATATGAATTATGAAGTGAATCAAATTAATAAAAACTCCACCTAGTATGTAGTAATAATGCCTAGAAATAAAAATTTTATTTGAATAAAGTGGTAATTTAGAAAGAAAATGAATGAGAAAAGTACTGTAATAAGAAACAAGGCTAGACTGCTATACAAGGGATACTATAAAATGGAAGACATGATTTTGAAGATATCTTTGCACTAGTAGAAAGGTTGTAAACTGTAATATTGTTTTGGTAGTGGTTGAACACAAGCATTATAAATTCTATCAAATGGATGTGAAATCATCCAATCTGATTAGTAACCTTGAAGAAGAAGTGTTCCTTGAACATCCTAAGGGTTTATTTATTATTTTCAATAAAAACATGGTGTGTAGAATCAAAAAGTATTTTCATGGTTTAAAACAATATCCCAAAGCTAGGTATTCAAAATTAGATGGTTCCTAATAAGATGGGTTTCACAAAAGGGAAATTTTTAATAATTTATATATAAAGAAGATGTATATAGGTATATTAATTATTATAGTATATGTTTATGATATAATATTTTATATTAAGAAAGAATAATTTTTTGAGGATTTTTCTAAGAAGATGAAAAGGCACTTTAAAATGTATATTATAGGTGAAATGAAATACTTTCTAGGATTAAAAATTGAATAGATAAATGGATATATATTTTTATCCTAAGAAATATATGCTATATAATTAGAGAAAAAGTTTGTCATGGAAGATTCAAGATAAATTTCAAATACCATTTCAGTTGGAACAAAACTGTGCAATGATGAGGATGGAAACAAGGTTGATTAAAAGGAGTTTAGAATATTTATTAGAATCTTTCTACAGTTAACAACTTCAAGGATTTTTATTTCCAATATAGTGACTCTGTGCTATATTTTGGTGTAATCTAATGGAGATACACATTCTAGAAGATAAAAAATTATGATATGTGTGAAAGGAATAATAAACCATTAGCTGTTGTATATAAAAAATGTATATTTGAACTTAATGAGCTTCATATATATAGATTTGGTTGGTGATTTCATTGGTAAAAGATCCATTTTAGGTGGAAACATATTTCTTGGTTATGTTTGTTTAAGTTGGTACAAAAAAATTCAAAATTTAGCGACACTTGGTACAACTAAAGAAAAATTTGTTTCTGCTAAAAATGTATCTACATAAGTTTTATAGATGCATGTATGGATATAAGATTTCAAGGTTTAAAATTAGTGGTCACTGATAATAATTCATGATAATCAGAGTGTAATAGATTTATCTAAGAATCATGTACAACACTCAAGATCCAAGTATATAGACATCATATATCATTAATGTAAAGAAAGTGTGGAAAATAAATATATCAAGTTGGAATATGTTCCAACTAGAAATTAAATTATATATATCTTCACTAAATATTTTCCAAGATATAATTCTTATAAAAAAGGTAGTTTTCACTACTTATTTATATAAATATATGGATAATTCTTAATAGGTGAGATATGTGGAAGTATGAATTGAGGGGGAGAACATCTATGTCACTTGGCCATAATTCTTTACCACCATGGTGTGAAATTATCTAAAAAACATTACCTTATTTTTAGTGTTATTCCAGATACTTCTAATTGGAGATAGTTTGTGATTTGATGCTTCTCAAAAAATTTGATAATTCAAAAAGAGCCAAGTTAATTTGAATAAATTTGAATATGGTTTCCAGCAAATCAGAGATATTAAAGTTCCCTTGGAATTGTTGAAAGGTTTTATTTTTTTTTCAACTGTGCCTGACAATTATTGGGGGATTCTGAGAAGTTATTGTATCTATTTGGAATGCTTTTTATAATCCTTGAATAACCCTTAAGTTAATTGAAATCAATTTGTAACTATTTGTTTATTATTTGGAATTATGAGTTTGGAATTAAAATAAAACTAAGGCATTAGTTTAGTAGAGTAAAAATACCAGTTTGGAAGAGTAAATGAACAATTTTTAATAGTTATCCTAAAGTTCAAAAAAGTAAAATATATACTTTGAAATAGAAACTTTAGTCATCAAAAGAGAAGTTTGTGACTTTGAAAGAGTAAAGGCACAATTCAAAAGAGTAAATTGAAGTTTGGAAGAGTAAGTGATGAATTCAAAAAAGTAATAGGGGACTTTAAAAGAGTAAACCCTAAATATGTAAGAGTCATGCCTTAAATAAATTTTTATAATAATAGAGACAAAATGTATGATTTTTCCAAATTTTAATTTTATGAAGGAAATAAAACCAAATAATGATCATGATATTTTTTAATGATTAAAATAACATATGTAAAATATGATTCAAGATGATTCAAGTATCTTATCAAAGTGGGTGATATTTTTTTAATCCATTTTGTGTTTCAAGTTATTTTTATCTATTAAATAGTTATGGTGATTTAAATTAAAACTATTAAAGAATAATATCCTAAAAATATTTTTTAAATGTTTTTATGATGCTGATGTGATTTTCTAAAGTTCTTATAATCAGTTACAATTGATCATGCAGTGATTATAGATGAGTTTTATACTATTTTAATGTTCAAGTTGCTAATTTTTTATGTGTTATTACATAATAATGTTCTTTATACTGTAAACATGTTTAAGATGAATTGATTTGTAGTCGATCTAGTGGAATGTGAAGAATATTTTGCTGAGGGGGTATTTTTGGAATTTACAAAAAAAATTATTTGTGAATTATTTTTGACTGATGATCGATAATGGATCTCTTCATGATTGGATTTTTTACCAAATTAAATGAGGGTAAATAAAGAAGAAGAGAAATTTTATAAATTCACTAGAGACACATAATTAATTTTACGATGAATATTTAGTGATTCTGGTGCATAATTTTTAGCACAAATGAATGAGGAAATATACAGGATAATGGTGAATGATTCCAGTGAATGAATTATATATAATTTTGAGTTTAAAATAATATTTTTAATTAAAATTAATTCAATATTTTTGAGTTTTCTCAAAGTAGAGGGTGCAATCAAGAAATTGATTGGTGAGGTGTGAGACTAGCCATATATCAAAAAATTGATAGAAAAAATAGCTAGAGGTTGAAGCTAGTTAAGTTATATTAAATCCATTATAGATTGAGTATTCAGTGAATTGAGATTTAAAAGCATATCAATATGATATTTTTCAAAAATTTAGAAAATTATATTTGAATATCTTGAAGGCTCAAGGAGAAAGATCTACTCCAACTATTGCATAAGCAACTGAGAGACTAAAGATATTTTTTCAATTTATTCCATCATGTTGTATCTGTAGTGATAATATGTGAAATCCATTATGACTCTCTAAAGACAAAGTGTGATTCCATTAACACATGAGAATCTTTGTAATCAATATTAATCATAGTAAAAAAATTCATGGTTGGGGAGACTAACTAATCATAATAAGATGTAGACATTCTAAGAAGGAGATGAACATTATATTTTTTTAATTCCTTTTTATTTTATTCTCTTGATGTGTGAGTGATGATATGATTTTATATTTGAGTAGATCAAATCCTAACATGTTATAGAGGTTGATTTTAAAGTGAATTAAATTGTAAAAATTATTTTTATTGTGTGAGCACATGGGGATTAAGGATGAAAGATCATTATTTTGGTTAGTCACCTCACCTTTCTCCCTAAGGTATAATAAGAGTATAATAAGATGATATTGGATGGTTGACATATATTAATGTGAATATAATGAATCTAACACATATCTATGACACAAAAGGAAAGGATTGTATTCAACAACCCAATTTAGATCTTTTATTGACCTGAACCAAACCACTAAATACCCCATGGGATTTCCCCTATCACTTGAGGCTGATGACTAGAATTGAGAATATAAAAAAAATTTGGGGGAAAAATTTACTTTCTTTAAGTGACCAATTGGGTTGATGTTAGATTATACCAAAATCCATCACAACCCATATGTATATAGAATGTTTTTCCAAAATTGAGTTAGAACCTGTATGTTAGGGAGTACCTACTATTCATTTATAATGATATAAAAGATAAAGTATGAAACAAAAACATAACACTAGGCCATATAATAATAATATATATAAAAGTTCTCAAATAATATGAAAACATAGGTGTAGCGATATGCCAATGATAACTTCTTCCAATGTTGGCCTCCCATACTCTAACACCTCATGAAGAAATAACACTATAATATAATATAAATGACTAGACAGTTCACAAGAAACTAATTGACTATCCATGCATCTTATTGTAACTGAAATGAAAAGAATGAAATTTCATGTCCACCAAGGTTTGAATATAGGGTAAGAGAATGTAGACTCAATTGAAACCTCAAAGAGACCTCAACTCCAATAAGTTTAGATAATCAAGAGCATGCACATTAATATTTCTAAAAACATTATAGTATATATATGGATTTCAAGTAACATAGTAAATTAAATAAACATCCTAAAAGTCATAAGTAAAAAATAACTGAATATCAATAGAAAAATCCTAAAATCCTATGAGTATCCATACATTCTTTGCAACTGTTTCTGGTGGAAACCCTGAGTTGATTTCCACCCTATGATGTTTTGATGTTGTTGTGGACCTAGTTTCAAATGGAAAATGTTCACTGGGACTATACCAACAAAAAATTATAACATGCATTGGTCGAGAGGATGGGAGGTCGGTCTCATAAAAACCTTTAGGGGGAATTATTTCCTAATTTGAGACTCTATTAAAGATTTTAGATATGTTCATGAATCCTTACCAAATAGCAGTGCATGAATGATTACCCCTATTCCAATGATATGATAGAATCCATGCATATATGTGAATGTATACATGTATCATTGGTTGTAAATCTTTCTCATATTAGTTAGTGATTATAATGTTTATATCCACAATTGGGAAATTTAGAATTTATCACCATCGAGGGAGGCATTGGGTGTTATGCACTCCGAATGGCCCGAAGGCCTTCATTTTTATTGATTTTTGACAACCCCCCTTTCAAGGGATGAGGGGGAACCCTTACAAGGCCTGTAGGCTCAGAGATTACAAGGCCCGTAGGCTTAGGAGATTACATGACCCGAAGGTCTTAGGGAATTCAACTAGACTATATACAAGGAACTACCCCTCCCCAGCATCTACGTCATGATAGTATCTCTCCACCTTTGCATGGCCGTCTGGATAGGCTTCCCATGCAAGCATAGTCTGGTCTCAATGGCATAGCCATACCCTCTCATTCTGAAAAATCCATTTGGATCTGCTCTGGTGAGTGCACATGCTCTGAATCCTCTTCTGGGGATGCTCCTTTTTTGTAGTGTGTCTGGGGAAACTGCATGTGACCAGAAGGCCTTGAGGTGGCTCGAGGGTCTTAAAGGTGACCCGAAATCCCTACTGACCTGAAGGCCTGCGTGGCTCGAAAGCCTTAAGGACTCCAAGCCCAAACCGGTGGCCCAAGGTGAATAGTTCCAGCTGCTACAGTTCCGAACAACACCTACTACAGTACTTCTACAGTACCTGCTACAGTGCCTGCTACAGTGCCTACTACAGTGTACAGTTCTGCTACAGTACCACACAGTGTACAGTACTACTACAGTACTGCTACAACATTGGGTGTTATGGAGTTGGGATATGGACCATGAAAAGGGTTTCCTACATATCCTTATGAAGGGAATCATTAACCCCATTGTTTGATGCCAATTAATGGGAAACATTATACCTTTTAAGGTAATGTGACAAGGATAATTGTGGTGCCTTTTACGGTCATGCATCCTTGAACTATTATAAGTAGTTTAAATTCATACAGAGTAGACTACTAGGTGAAAAATTCCCAGAAATGGATGGTGTGGGACTTATGCATGAGAATCCCTTTTTATGAAATCCTCTCTATTTGTAACTACATAGGAGAAGGTATGATTGGGGATTTAACCAAATAGAAGGATCATGTGAGTATGCATGTTCCATAGAAGGGGAGACAATAGGAGAGTGAGCATTGACTATGGATAAGATGACCTTTTATGGTTCATCCTATCTATTAGAAACTAGACATTAGAGGATATGTTTGGGGATTACTCCAAGTAGGAGGCCCATGTATGGATTCCAACCTCTTGTCTGTTGGAAACTAGATGATGAAATAAGATTGGAGAGGTTGAGACTTACACATAGCAGGAGGCCGAGATTTGGTGAAACCAAGGGGAGTATCTCAACTCATGGAATATAAGGAAACTAATAGCAGTATCTCAAATTAGGGTTTATAAGGAATCCAAGAGTATTATCTAAACACAAGTCACACAAGGAAAAAATAAGGTGTATCTCAGCTCAAGGTGCATGTGAGGTAAATCAAGAAGAGTATGTCAACTTAAGGTATTCAGGTAATGTGGGTCATCAATTATTGTCACATAAGAAAGAGGGTGTATTTAAGAATGTTGGTATTGAGGATCATAGTGGCTTCTTACATATAATTTTAATAGAAATAAAATCCCACATTGACTGAGTTGTTAACTTTAAGGTTATATGATCGGACCGAAACATATAGTTTAACATAATGTAGAAAAGAGTTTTTAGAGGAGGCCTTTATAATCAGATGCCTAGGTAGGAGAACTGGGTGAAGGGATGATATACCATTGAAATTAATGTGTACATGGTATACTAGTGTGGTAGTATAATAAGGTGGTTTACCTAGGTGAAACTAGGTGAATAGGTTTATCCGAGTGTAGGTCCTATGAGAGGATTTACCCTGATGATGCTATAACAAAGTGGTTGTCCTAGTGATTCTAGGGTGAAGTGGTCACCCCGATGATGCTATGGAAAAGGGGTAACCTTGGTGATTCTAGGAAGAAGGTTTTTCCAAAGTGATTCTAGGGTGAAGGGGTCAAACTAGTGATGAAACCTAGGTGAGGATTTACCCTAATGTCCAAGGATATACATGTATGTTTTTAAATGAATGATGCTTTAGGGTGTTTCTTGGCATGGGTCCTTTTTCCTAGTGTTGAAGAATTAATGTGGAAGTGGTAACCCACAAAGGTTTTTAATGTTTTAAACCTTAGGTAAAAAAATTAGCCTCATTTTTTATTAATTTACCTATTTTTTAATCTTAATTAAGATATTTTAAGGGATTAGAATACATGGGAAAGTATATCTCTAACATGTCTCCCCATCTTCTAAGAGACAGTAAAATGGGAATCAATGGGGTCATTTTATAGAAAAAATATGAGACCTAGGTGTAAAGGGATGAGAAAGTTTCATAATTCTCATAGGTTTTTGGGTATATAGACCTGGGTGCATGGACTTAGGTGAGCATATAACACCCCGAGACTTTGGAATATTTCTTTTCTCTATATTAATACTATATTCGATAGCTTGTTTCACATGAAACATTGAACTAAAATGATTCATGACATACTAGGTGAATATTAATAAGAAAATTTATGAATAATAAAACAACTATAAAATAAAAATATTATAATCAATTATAAATGTATACAAATAGGATTACAAACGCTAAAAGTTTTAAAATACATTTTTTTAATAAAAGCAGTTTTCCTTCATGTATTGAATTTTCATTTAAAAGATAAATATATAATTTTTAGAATTATAATTTTTTAAAAATTAACGTTATTTTTAGGTTTATAATTTTAATATTATATTAGTATCAATTTTTTATATTTTTCTAAAATAAATGATTTTTAGGTGAATAGTGAAAAAATATCGATTTTTCTAATACCACCACTTTTATGATGTTATCATAATAAAATAATGACTTAAAAGTTTTTTAAACCTATTATATATAAAAATATATATTTTAAAGTAAAATAAATCATTTAAAAAAAATATTATATTGAATTTATAAAACCCATGTGTATGGTTTTGGAAATTTAAGTAATATTTCACTCTAAAAACTGTTTTTATTCACTTATATTAAAAATTAATTTTCATCACATATGGAAATTAAATAAATAAAAATGTATTTAATATTTTATATCAATATGATAATATTATATAATAAGTTAAATTTCATTTTTAGTCATAAAAGTAAGATTACAAAGATTAAAGTTAATGACCATGATAATGTTGAAAGAGTTATTTTCAAAGAATTGTTTTATTAATGTATTGTAAATTTTATATAATAAATAAAATTTATATATTTTATATAATTAATTTGATATTAGTTTTACACATGTATAAAAATATATTATCACTCATTATTTGATAATTAATGTTATATATATTAAGAACACTTTATAGTGAAACACATTGTTTTCTACAAAATAGTTTTTCAATATATTAAATGTTTTAAAGTAAAATTTATTTTTCCATTATTTATAAATTGAATTATATTATATAAATATTAAATTTAGGTTTATAACATCAACATTTAGTCATAAGGTTTTCCTTATATTTTTATTAAAATATAAATCACTAGGGTAAAAACTAGTTACCAAGGTAAAACCCAAAATGGAAATATGTAAACATAAAGTGGTAAAAGGATTGAAAAATGTTTAAAACATGTTTGAAAATGTGTTTTAGAGTATTTATCATCCTTATATCACCCCAAAATCCATTATTTATCATTTTTGGAGCTATTGATCCTTGAATAGTGTCATGCCATTATGAAAAAATAAGGAGCATTCACAAAAGTTCTATTTTATTCACTTATAAAAGGGGATCACTTAAAGCACTTCATGAAACACCTATACCTTTTAATTTAATAATAATAATATTTTATTTTTCTCCTCATATAAGTATATCTAAATTTATTAATCCTTTAATCTCAATTAGATATCACAAGGCCTGTATTTCTAAGGATATTTCCAAGCTAATTCTCATGTTCTCAACTTGAGTATTTCTTACTCCTTAGTATTTTATTCTTAATAATCCTCTTAAAAAATCTTATATACACTATAATATAATAGAACCAGTATTATTAATATAATATAATTTTATTATATAATCTATCAACCATTATTCAATCCTTTCCAAACTTAAGAAAAACAAAACAACATCAATAATGCATACATGTGGACTACCACCACCACGAGGTGTTGTAATTCATTTTTCATCCCATTAATTGAGGAATGAAATCATTAATCATATCTAGTGAAAACTAATTATACCTAGAATAAGAAATTTTATTTTTCATCACCATCCTATATGGATGGTTTTAAGAATAAATTTAATAAAGGTGAATGATATTGATGACATGTTTATTTTTTTTAAATTTATATTAACATTATATGAAAACATGTCTTTACTCATAAAATCATTATAAAACACTCTTATTTGGGTCAATTATTTTTCCACCTATGCGAAATATGTTATAATTTTTAAACCATGAATGATTGAGGAATGTTATATAATGGTAATATCATTTCATAATAATGTATTTAGTTTGTTTTAATGATTATGGAAGGTTTTTATTAATATTAAATATATTTATCAATACATCACCTTTTGACCATTAAACACACCATAAATAATTCATATCAATTTCCTTTTTCATGAATAATATCCATATATTTCACCTAATGAAATTAGAATTAAGGAATAATTTTAAAAAAATGATTATTCTATCTTGAATAATATGATAACTATGAACTTTGGGAGAAGAATGAATAATAACACTACTATTATTAAACTAGTTAAAAATGATCAAGATTACTCACACCCAATATCAAAAATATATAATAACTAACAAATATACATGTATAGAATAATTATAAATGAATTTTATAAAAGTTTATATATATGAATAAGGTTATTAAATAATTTATTAATGTAGTTATGTTTATTATACAAGAGAAAAGAGTGCAGTCATGTAAGCAAGAATACAAGGTAAGGGTTATTTGTCTCTATTTTCAATTCCATGAGACATGTTTGATATTAAGCACCATAATTTATTTTTTATACTGTATTCACCACCCTATTTACTAAAATTATAAATAATATCTTTCATTTCACAATATTTGAATTTCTATTTCATGTAAACCATCTTATTCTAAAATTATCATTACCATAAGGGTATTTTTGGAAACTCAATTCTCCTTTATTGAGTTATGATTTTTCTTCTTGAAATTATTTATTCTAATTTTTCTATATCCTTATATTTTATTTATTATATGGTATTTTCTATTTTATTACCATGGATTTAAATTTCTACCTCATAAACCGATCTAAATGTTTCTTGATTCATGAATTATGACATCCTCAAGGGATTTGGTTAACTTAGATTTTATTTATTTGAGTTAAAATATTATTCATTGAGTATCATTATTCTATGTTTGATAAATTATTATATTTAAAATTTCATAAGATATTTCTTCTTTTATATATGGTGGAAAATGATGTTTTTAACTCAAATATACTTTCTAAATGATTTTTTTTCTCATGAAGGTGAAATGATTTTAATAAAAAAAAATCTCATCTCTACTAAAGATGGGGTTTACTTTATTTATATGTCAATTATTTCCAAAAATATTTTATTTTATTATTTTTAAATACAAATATGTTTTTAATCATGTGAACTTATTTTCCATTATCACTTTTCAAAGGAAAGTTTTATTTCTTCTTTTTACAATGTGGGTTTTCAACAAAGGTATTTCAAAATATTTAAAATGTTTTCCATCATTTAAAAATAAACTGTATTATCTTCCACTCAAAATTATATTGATAAATCCTTTATGTATTTTGAAATCTCTATTGTAATGCACCATCCCAGGTCAACTAGACAAGTCACCCAAGATGTTCTACCACTTGGTGAGATACATAAAATAACCACAAATATCATATATAACTAAAGAAACATAAAATTAAAACATATAAGAAAGGAATACATATCCATGAGACATAAAATTCAATAAAAATAGGCCAAAATATAAAGATAAAGAAGACTATACTGAAAAAGTCTCCATGTGACCATCCATCTCCACCAAACCATCCCACTACAAAGGCGGTGAATGAAAAGAGAAATCAACATGATACATAATTACCTTCCCTTTACTCGAGTCCTGCAAAACAAGTTCTACAACCACCTAATGGAAAAAGTATGGTGTGATAATTGAGACCAATAGAATACCACCAAAGAATCTATACAAATTATAATATCAAGAATTCACAAACTCTAGCTTTTAAATAAATTATATTTTATAAAGCATTTTAATAAATGAAACCATTTCGTAAAAATTCCTTCATTTTTCATAAATTGATACCATATTACCAAATCTATGAATAAACCAAATATAAAAGAAAATTAAGTAAAAATAAGAAAAACCAACCATGTATACACCATAAGATAAACATGTGAGAAAATATCCATGAAATAATCCATCATGTGATAAACTAGGTATAAATGAAAAAGCACACCATTTAGGCTCTAACCTATAGGAATATGTAATAGATATAAAACAAGACTAAACCAGGAATATATTGGTTCCAACCAATATCGAGTCCTACCATAGTTGTCTATATCACAAAACCTTTAATGGCGTTAGACACACTAAAGTGACATGTACATTTCCTAATGCACCCAAGGTTCCTAATGTGTGTTATGTTTTTAAAAAACATATCAAAATCCATGCTTACATTTAATAAAACCTTTCCATATCAAAGAAAATCTACCTCTGGGATTGATAATCTGCCTTTGTTTCCAAAAAAGAATTTCAAATGTCAAAATATGCATTTTTATTCAATAACCTAAAGGAATTGATAAGAACCTATAAAAATTCAATAAATAGAACCACATTCATAGATACACCTACCTCAAGAATGATGGAAACCTAGCCGCCATTGAAAATGGAGATTGGAAACCAATAGATCGACCTTTGAAAGAAAAATCATGAAATAAAATCATAAATGATCGATAGAAAACACCAACTAATCACAATTTGAATCAAAAACAAAATTGATGCTGAAAATATAACTAATAGAAACAAAGAATTAGGAAGACTGATTACTAGGGATATACGACAAAACCTCCATGAGATTAAAATGATAAATAGAGTGATCCAGAAGAAGGGAGATCACCGAAAATTTCCTAAAATCACCCTAAATATCATGAGGTAGGTCTACACATTGGATAACAAAAAGGGTTGTGTGTGCAGCATGGTTAAAACTTTTGAACCCAAAGAATTCATATAATGAACCCCTTTTTCAACATGAATTCCATGAATTTAAAGTATATTGAAAAAGACGTCTCCATGGGTTAAATTAAATCTTGATGGACCCATTCATTACATTTAAGGGTTTTATGAAATTTAAACATTCATTCTCTAAATAAGACTCTTGGAATCTTCCTTGTAACAATTTCATACCATGTAACCCATTCATGAATTGAATGTGTCCAGTAGGAAGTGCCTAGTCCAATTTTATATAGAAAGTCCCCAAACAAATTCTCAAGGATCACTAAAACTAATGATAAATCTCTAAGGCCATTTACACAGTTATACCCAAACTTAATTAATTCAAAAAAACATACATCCTATGAATTTAGGTCATTTCCCCCAATAAAGCCTCTCAATCCCTGAGAATCCTGCAATGCACCAAAAAAAGGGAAACTGAAACAAGAGTAAAAAAATACCCAAATTAAGGTAACTTGTGTTATAATATCTCCACCATAAATTCTTTTTATCCAAAAAAATTCTTCAAGATCCTAGAATCAAAAAATTTAAGGCCACTAGTACCTCATCGAAAATTATTTCTCCCATATCTCGTAGCTATCCTATCTGCACCAGCACATTACACAGAGTAAAGGAACCATTTTACCATGCAACACCTTCTCTTAGAGATCTATAATCTGAGCTGGTTGCTCAACCAAAATGGTGTTAGGCTCAAGATAAACATCCTCCCATTCAATCACATGAGAAGGATCTGATTGACACCTCCTCAGTTTGGAGACATGAAGCATATTGTGGGTGGAATTCAAGAGAGATAGTAAGTCCAACTGATATTACACCTTTACAAGTCATCCAATGATCTCAAAGGGCCCCAAAAACCTTGATTCCAACTTACCTTGCTTACCCAACTATTGATGTACCAAGTGAGATGAAACTCTAAGAAAGACCTGATCACCAAACTTAAACTCCCACAACTGATGAGAACAATATAAATATGATTTTTGTTGACTCTATGTCCTGACCAAACACTTCTAGATCAACTACACCCTTTTTTCATCTCCTAAGAAATACTTGGTCCAACTAAGGACCACTCTCCCAACTCTTCCCAACATAAGGGCCACCCATAAAAAGCCTCAAAGGGTTACATTTTAATTAGGGGAATATGAATATTATTATAGAAAAACTAAACTAAAGGTAAATGGTTTTCCCAAGAACCACTAAAATTAATCACACAAGACCAGAACATATCCTCAATAACTTGGATATCCCTCTCTATCTGCCCATCCATCTACAGATGATATGCCATGATCAATTTCAAATAGGAACCCATCTATCCTATAAACCTTTTAAGACCTAGATATCAAACTTAGGTCCATATTAGAAATAACAATAGAGGTAACCCTATAAAGTCTCATCATATCTCATACATATAAGTCCCCAAGATATTCTACATTCATTGTCTATTTGATACGGAGGAAATACTCTGATTTCATGAGTTGATAAATGATCACCCAAATTGCATCCTTCCCACTAGGATTCCATGGTAAAACAATGAAAAAATGTATGGAAATATCATACCATTTCCATACTGAAATGGGTAAGGGATCTATAAAACCACTAGTTCTCTGATGCTCTAACTTAATTCTATAACAAGAAAGACACTATGATACAAAATCCACAATTAAGAATCTCATCCTGGACAACCAATATTGACATCTCAAATCATAATACATCTTGGTAGTTACTAGGTGTATGGACTAATAAGAATGGTTTCCACTTTCCATAAACTCTTGCCTCATAGAAAAAGAAAGAAACAACCTATTTTGAAAGCATGAAGTACCACTGTGAGATCAATACCACTCACCCAAGGTCTCCCCTCCAATTTTTTTTACTAAAGCTCTGGAACTTAGGGTCAAATATCTTCTCGAACTAAACCAGATCATCAAACAAAGAGTCATCCTTCATCAAATCCAAATATACCTTCCCAATATCCTTTTCCATTCCCAATCTTGTCTCAAAAAACAAACTCATCAAAGACCACTATTCCACTGATTACTTCATTGCTTGTGTCGGTAATTTCCTACTTAGTGTATTAGTGACGATATTCCATTTTTCATGAGTATAAGAAGTATAAAAATAAAAATTATAGTGATACTCCACCCAATGTATCTATCGAAATTTCATATCCCTTTGAGTGAAAATTTACCTCTGGCTCTTATAGTCAGAATATATTGTAAACCAATCCCCAAAGAGGCAGTGATTCCATTTTTTGAGTGCATGCATAACTAATAATAACTCAAGATCATGGGTAGGGTATTTATTCTCATGAGGATTTAAATAGTGAGATCCATAGGCTACTACCTATCTCCCTTACATAAAGACACACCCTAAACCCATTCTAGAAGCATCACAAAAAATATTATAACCTGAACTTGGTTCTAGAAGAATCAAAACTATAATTGAATTCAATCTCACATTTAGTTCCTCAAAATATCTATAAAACTTGTCATTCTACTCAAACATTACACCCTTATGGGTTAAATATGTTATCAGAGATGAAATCTTGGAGAAGTTCCAAACAAACTACCTGTAATAACCAACCAACACCAAGAAGCTTCAAATATCAAACACATTTCTAGGATACTCCCAAGATATAAAAACCTATAACTTTTTAGAATCCACTTAGATTACACTATCAGATATAACATTCCCTAGAAAAATTTCTTCTTGAATCCAAAAATCACATTTAAAAATCTTACCATACAAGAAATGTTACCTCAAGGTTCTAAGAATGATATCTAAATAGTCCATGTACTCTTCTTATAACTTGGATTAGACCAAACTATCATCCATGAACACAAAAAAAAAAGATTCCAAGAATCGATGAATGATCTAGTTCATCAAATCAATAAATACTGTAGAAGTGTTAGTGAGATTGAATAACATAACCAAAAACTAAAAATGTCCATACTAACTCCTAAACACTACCATGGGAATATCTCATTCTCAAACCCTCTACTGGTGGTACCCTAACTAAAGGTAAATATTTGAAAACCAACGAGCCCCTCTAATATGATTGAAGAGATCATTAATCCTGGTAAATGGATATTTGTTCTTGATGGTCACCTAATTTAACTTTAAATAATATATACAAAGCCCAAGGAACCAATATGACTTATTAGAAAAGAGGATAAGTGAAGCCCCTGGTGACATGCTAGGATGAATAAATCCCTTATCCTCTAGATCGACAAGATGGACCTTAAGTTCTACCAACTCATATAGCACCAGAAAATTAAAAGGCATAGAAATGGGAATTGTTCCAGGTAGTATTTATATGGTAAACTTGACCTCTTTTTATTATGGTAAATAAAAAAATAATCTAGAAATATCTTATTATACACACACACCACTAAAAGAAGTGGCATACTCGTACAAGTATCAATGACATCTAGGAAAAATTATAACAACTGGCATGAGATCACCCTAGTGTAATGAACAATAGGACCCACTCTCTGACCTGGAATCCAACTCACCATAAAAGAAATGAGTGATTTTATCTAGATATAGAAACTAAACTTGACAATGATAATACTGAACATCCAATACATTCCAATAATCATGTTAAAGATATTAAGATCAAACACCAATAAGTACCACTCCACCTCATGGTCTGCTATCATGACTCGACATGATGGACACTTGAAACCTTTTTCGAACCTCTTCCCAAATTCATGAAAGGATATAATAAGAAAAACATAATATCTTAATGCAATCCCAAAATTTCTACTAAATTTGATGATATAAAATAATAAGTATCACCTATATGAAACAAAGCTACCACCATATAAGATAAAATAAACACCGTACCTCTAACTATAGCCATCCATGATTCATATTCCTTTGGTGCATACTCTACCACATAAAGACATATAGTCTCAGCTCCTCCCTAATCTTTATTAGCCACATGAACACCCACTAGCCTATAGGTAAGACCCAACACCCTTGGAATCATTGACAAAAACCCAATAACCCTTAGTGAGAGTGGATCCAACCTTACTATATTGGGATGTACTTTCACAAAAATGATTCATATGAAAAAATTATAAATAATGATGATAATTATTGGGAGCCTTTGTAAAATTAGTCTTGGTATGACTAGATCTTCCAAACCGATAGAAAACAACCTTTTTTTGTTGTAAAAATCCCACAAAACTGGTCCTAGAGAAAACTAGCTACCTTTGTGCTTATTTATCTGGATAGAAGATACACCTTGGCTAACAATAGTACCAATTGAAGCTACTCCCAAACCTAGTTTCTAGATATGTTAGCCTTCTCCAAAGTTTCCTTATCGACTACCTTCATGAAGGTCAGAAGACACATGAGAATCAACATTGACTTAATATCATCCCACAACCCCAACCCAAACCTCTAAGACTTTAGATAATCATTGGTGACTAGATATGGTGCTATGTGCACCAAATTAGTAAAATGGGTGAAATACCCTAGAATGGTATTCTATCCTTTCTCTAAGGTAAAAAACTCTTGGGTATTTTCCCTCATAATGTCTCAGGATAAAACCAATGGTTGGAGATTTTATTGAAAGATACCCATGTGATATCCTCATGAAACTTATCTTTTATAATAGAGTACCACCATCTCCTTCCTGGTACCTCAATCATATACATGTTAAAACCCACCTTAGAGTCCTCCAGAGTCTTTATAAAGTTGAATAACCTCTCAATCCACTCAAACCATTCTTCAAATTCCTAGGGCCCTTTATCACCATAGAATATAGGTGGATCCTACTCAGTAAATTTTGATTCATGATCAACTACCCATCTTAGGTTCCCAACACCTACTTAACCCAGATTCTGAATAGTGTGTATTATAGCTTCTACCAAAGAAGGGTACATTGGAGGATTATCCTATAGAATCTATCTTTTAGCTCTCTCACTTGGATTTTGAAGATCTATTCTAGGAGGAATTGCCTAATAATCACAAGAAAAAACCAAACTAGTCACAAGTATATTCCAAAACCATATGACTAAATTCAGGTATCCATATCAATGATTTAAAATAACATGAATTTAAAGAAATTATTAATTATTTAAACTATAAATTAAAAAACAAAGGAACATTTATATTTAAATAAACCCCATGTTTGGTTCATTCAAATAACTTTAACCACCATGTATCAAGCTTAGAAAAAATCCCTGACCACCCATGGTAACTCGGATTCAAACACAAAAGTGAGCTAGAAAGGGACCTTGTTTGCACTTACTACCCAAATTATGATGGTCCTAACTATGGTCTACAAAAACAACAAACTACACCCAGGTAGTGTCAAAAACACTTTAGGTTGGGAATTCCCTTTGATACCACTTTGTAACAAACCATCCCAGGTTAACTATACAAGTCACCCAAGATGGTCCGCCACATGGTGAAATACATAAAATAACCACAAGTATCCTGTATAATTAAAGAAATATCAAATTATAATGTGTAAAAAAGGAATACATATCAATGATACATACAAGTCAATCTAAACATGCTAAACCAGAAAGATAAAGCAAACTAGACTAAAAAAGTCTCCATATGACCATCCATCACCACCAAACCATCCCACTATGAAGCTAATAAATGAAAAGAGAACTCAACATGCTACACGATTCCCTTACATTTTCCCAAGTCCTAGAAAATAAGGTCCACAACCTCCCAAAGTAAAAATTAGGGTGTGTTAATTTATGCCAGTAGGATACCACCAAAGAATCTATACAAGTTATAATATCAAGAACCCATAAGTTCTAGCTTGGAAAAAATATAGTTTGTAAATCATTTTCATAAATGAAACTATTTTGTAAACATTACTTCATTTTCCATAAATTCATACCATATTCACCAAAATAAAGTTATGTTTAGTTTTGGTAACTATATAATGAATATAGAAATGAAAACCTAGGTATATAGATCTAGGAACGCGGGGCTTAGGTGTAAGATTGGGTTTATTTATGACAAAATCATGAGTTTAGATGATTATATATTTTTATCCATAAGTCTATTTTGCCTCCATGAGTAGTCAAATAAAATATTTTAAAAAAAACTACACCATTGAATACTAGGTTCACCTATAGAAAGTGTTTTCATAGGCCAAAATATTTCCACAAGACTCTTAAAAATAGGTTTTATGGTTTTGAAACCCCTTTTCATTAGCAACGAGTGAAATTCAAAGCCCACTCCCACTAGGTGGTTCTCACTAGCACATCACCAGACCATGATTTATTTCTAATAAATCTCCATTACTTCGAGAATGAGTGATCATGTGGTACATAGATATCTCATTTTATTCTTATTTAATCATGGAGACACCTTTCTCTTAAAATTGGAACGATCTAATCTAAGTGAGGAAAATATCATGGATTCCCCAAAAAAGTGTATGGAACACATTTTTCAATGACAACAGTGCCCAAAATTGGAATAAAAAATGGTAGGAATTGGTCATCCTCTATATGAAGGAATTAAATGACACACACACACATTCAACCTCATATAAGAGTCCACTATCATAATAAATAGATTAATCATATATATCCATCCTCAAATAGAAGACTTATCTTCACATAGGAAAGAACATAATAATATCTGTCCATTCTCACATATGAGTCCTATAATCTCATTTTAAGGAACACAATAATCCTAAATAAGAGGTCATATATATATATATATATATGTATCCATGTGTAGCTAGTGTACACATTTCAACCTATTGTTATTGTTATAAAAAACCCGAGGTAACCACATAATCCATTAACTACAAGACTAATAATATATCAATATCAAGGAGAGACACCATTCATGCCTTAGTTATAACAACAAAGATACATAATACTCATATAACATGGAATATTAGATAAAATTATTCATTAACCCATAATTAATATGGACCAACACCAATATTAGACATACCTTATAGTGAACATTCCTATGGTCCAATATCAATTTAATTTTTTTTGGTTTTATAAGAAAATCCACTTTAAGGGGTTAAGTGGGAACCCTTACAAAATAAAACACCAAAAACTAACAAAACCAAAAGAAAACAACCCAAAATATAATAAACCTATTAGAAAACAATTCCAGATCTAAAACCGGGAGGGTTAGAATAGTATTTCCAAGAAAAATCCTTAATGGTGAGATCCCAATTAAGTTTAAGATTGTATATAATTATAAAGGATATGAAGTATAGTACCATAAGGTATTAATCAGAGAAAATATCAAATTTCAATTTTGAAAGGGTACAACTGGGTTGTAATTCAAACCAATTCAAGAGTATGTCATTAAGGCCCTAGGGAAACCTCTCCCACTCCATTTTAGATTAGTCCTCTGGTGAAAATTCAATATCACAGTGATTTCCTTTTATATAGTCTTTATTTTAATCCTTTACAATCTCATTTAATATATATTTAATTATTTTAAAAAATTTGAGGGGTATAAGAAGTTACTTTGGTCTTGACCTTCCAAGGCCTCTCCCACAGTCTTTGAGACCTTATTATGCTCTAGGAGTTCCTAGTTAACATCATTCTTATATTCCTTAGCCTCACTAGTTTTACTTGTTGACCAGTTCATCATTGGAAAATTAGAATAATCCTTTAAATGTCTTGCCTTCTCTCCTGAAGTCAATTACTATCCCCCAAGTCAATTAAGGTCATTTCCCTTTTATCACCCCTATTTGAATGTAATCCACTGCTTGAATATATTATTCACTCTTTGAAAAAGCCTAGGTGGATTCCCAGACCTCCTTGGTAGTATCAATGACCATGGGAGATATCATGTTTGTTACATGTGATGTTGGGGTGTTGAATTCTCTTGCACATGTAACTTTATCTTATTTTTTATTCTTCCTTGAACCAGATATTCTCCAACAATCCTCCCTATATTTTTTTCTATAGTTTTCCCCAATTTTTCAAATTTGATTCATAACTAAAAACTGATGGGAAACATATTTTCCTGAGAAGAGGGAGAAGATCCTTGGTATGTGCATCACAATGCATCCAATTTGAAAATTTTTATAACTAACTCGATACTATAAAAGTGTAAAACATGGTCAAACCACAAAGAGCACAAAATCTAGTTCACTAAAATTATCTTGTTGGATAGTGTTCAGATGGAAACTCAAATGAGGTAATTCCTTTTTCTAATTATTTTAATAAAACCAATAATTGAGAAATTAAAAAAAACAAAATAAAATGTTGTGGAAAAAATAAAGTTGATCTATAAGTCAACAAATTGTGTTAGGGATGCTGATGTTGTAATCAAATTATTGTGCATCCATGAAGAACTATTTTCTTATGTGATCAAATATTTATCAAGCTCAATTATCATCAGTTCAAAATTTAGAAATCCTTTTTAGGGGCTTATTTTTTTATCCCCTAATTTATTTAAGGTCACATTATCTAGTGTTATAAATAAACAATGATATTATTTTAAATACCAAACCAAATAGGGAAATGGAATAGCCTGTTTCTCACAAACCATTCCACCTATTTATACTACAGTCAGTCAAAACAATTAACTTTATCAGTATTATGAATCAACTGATAATTAAAATTTCCAATATCAATTTTAGAAATAAATTCTAATGAAAATATAATTAAAGAAGATAAAAATTCAAACAAAAATAAATTCAATTGAAAAATTAACCACAAAATAAAAATTTCAGTCTGGCATGCTCAACAAATTTAATTCCTCAGTCAACACCCCAACACAAATAAATTTACCCCGACATCATGATCACAAAATTAGTCATGGTAATAAAATTATAAATACTTAAAATTATACCCATGTTATTTGAAAAAATGATCAAATCTGTTTGCACACCCACCACATGATGAAATACGTAGCTCATCGGTCTCTGAATGCAAGAGAACCCTCCATAGGTAACAAAGTCACACACAAACCACCACCGCACTAATATTGAACCACAAACAAAATAACACTCGCTTGGATTTGTATCGAATAGGAGGAGGCTTTGGTTGATTTTCTACACTTGAGAAGGCGTGCATGCTTGTTGCTGAAAGTGGAAGAGGTGTGATCGATGTGAGAGTGGCTGATGGCATGGGTTGTGAAGGGTGAGGCGCGAAGGTGGAGTCCATCTGGTTGTGCACCTGGCGTGAAAGCGAGGGGCTAGGTGCTGGAGATGAGGCTCGAGAGGGAGGAAAGTGACGAGATGTGGGGATGAGAGTGGGGGGCGAGGCGTTGGGGAGGAGGGTAGGGGGTCAACAGGATGAGGGGGGGGGGGGGGGCGACAAAGGAGGGAGGGGAAAGGGGGGAGGGGGGATGATATCCGGTGTGCAGTCTAGGAGGTCTAGCTGAGAGAGAGAGAGATAGAGATAGATAGAGAGAGAGAGAGAGCCACCACTAGGGTTGCAATGCCGATCCATGATGAAGGTGTCCCTCCTACATTTAAATAGGGAACTCAATACACAAAACAAAAAATTCAATTAAAAAAAATCAAAATATTATAAAATTAATAAATTTTAATAATACTAATATTAAATATTAATCTAATTTAATAAAAATAATAAACTACTAAAATTAATACTACTTTTATTAATAATATAAATAAATAAAAAAAATGAAATAAAAAAATAAAAAAGAAATATAAAAAATTAAAATAATTACTAAAAATATTAATAAAATAAAAATAAAACTATTATTAATTAAACTACTAAAATTAAAAAGTGTTAAATTAAATGTGAATAATGTAAAAAATCAATAAAGGCTAATAAAAATAAATAATAAAAGGATAAAAATTAAAGAGATAATATTACATATATATAATTAAATAAACCTTAGTTACATGTTACATTAAATTAATAATTATACACATAATAATAATAATAATAAAATATAAAATTAAAATAATATAATATAATACTAAATTATTAATATTAGTATAAAAATTAACAAAAAATTATCAAAATATTTAAAATAATACAAAATTAAAAAAACAACCTAATAATGCTAAAAGAGATCAGAAAATTAATTACAAATAAATTTTAAAATTATGAAAAATACATGTGAAATCCATGTACATCAAATCCCTCACACTTAACTTTTTCACTCCTGGGAAAAATAATCTAAAAGAATTCGTAACTGGACCCATGGAAAAATCAAAACATTAGAATTACAAGTTCAAAAATTTTCAATACCTTTTACCTACAAAATATCATGCTTCAACTAAAATTATAATTTTCAAAAATAGTTCCCCTTACACATGAATTCTTTCCAAAAATAAAATCTACACATATGCACCATGTGACCAACCTCGCTATCACTCTCATCTCTCAAAAAATTTAATTAAAGCTTTGCTCAATTCTCATACACATTCATAATTACCTCAGGCTTGTCATGAATTTCACATATCCACTAGTGGAAATCAAATTAAAACACCAATATTAAGAACTTCACATTAGGTTCAAATGTCTCTGTGGCTGAAGGATGGTGGGTCATAAAGAAAATCGATAATTTTTGGCAGAATGAGGGTTGAATCTTAAAATAAATTTATGATAAGTTTCAATCCAAAGGCCTTCCTCAAAATATCACTACCCCACACTTATAACATTTCTTATTCCCGAGAATATGAAAATCAATTCCTCACTAGTTTTTATTCTTTTTTTAACATAGTTCACTCAAACAAGATGGACAGAAAAAACCGGTGATTATATACTCCATAACCCCATGAAAGAAAATTTAGAAAAAATACCAAATTAAGGTACACAAGTAGTGCATATGATGTACCATCTTAATGAAAGTAGGTCATATAAAAACTCTATATATCCTAGAGTAATGAGTCATCACTTTAATAGGTATCTCCCAAAGTGATGGTTACAACATAAAGATCACAAATATACTCATTATTAGATAAAAAAAAATCTATATTCCCATAGAAAAAAATAATAATTAATATAGACACTATTAAATATAACACATATGTTCATGATGGGATAATACTAATCCATGTGCATCAAATTCCTCACTATCCCTCAAATAACCCTCTCTATGAATAAATCTCTTTCCCACACTTATATTAGAAATCATCATGAAAAAATTCTAGAAACAGGTAGGTAAGAGTATCAACTATGGAATCATCCTAAAAGTAATTATTTAGGGCTTCTAAGGACTAAACGATGAAGAAAATACAAGGGAGGCTCAGTGGGTCAAAGGGGATAAACATCTCAAAAAATTCCTTGGTCATTTTAGTGTAACTTTCAAAATTATGATCACTTTAACAGATAAACATGGAAAGTTCTAGAAGACATAACATGGTCAAGATTCACTCAAGAAAAGAGAAACATGAGATGATGTAATAATGGTCCATAATCATCATGGGTATTGAAATAAAATGTTGGAAAACACAAATAAGTATGAGTGAAAATAGGTGTCTAAAAAATGAATGAGTTTTAGAAAAAAATTTCAAATCATGGACTGATATAAGCAATAATTTAAATCAGGGTATCAATAATCAATGCATGTGAAATAGGAATCATGTGCTCGAACTTCCTAGGGAGACAAGTGGTATGCCTCTGATCGTGATATGAAAAAATACAATATATTTCATGTGGGTTCAATAAATTAAATTAATGTTATTATTATTATTTTTTTTCAATTTTTTTAAATTTTGTGTGTGTTTTTTAGTTAGTTGTTTTACATGGTGTTTTTGGAAGCATAAAATATAACAGAAAATATAACAATTACCTAAATAAGAGTATATAGACATGGAAAGGATGACTATATCTGATGAAGCACCAAAAATGATATACCTATAAAATTTATATATGGAAAAAACATGAACACATAATGTCATAAAGATAACACCAAATATCATAAAAATAAAAGCAGATATGTGGGATAGTAACAAGTTCACAAAAATGTTGGGAGTAACTGAAAATGTTCCATACATGTCAGGTTTATTTTTTAAAACAAATTAGAACAAATAAATGAAAAATAATAAAATTAGAAAAACATGGGTTGCCTCCCAGAAAGTTATCTTGGTCCATCGGCTTAGAATTCCTCAGCCTCTTGCAAGAACTGGTGGTTGTGTCATGAAGATCATGTGGACTCTTGGCAGGATTAACCACCTCGGGAGCATACTGAGCATGAATTTAGTGTGTAAGGAATAGAATCCATTCTCATCATGGTGGTGATAGATGCTAATCATAGATCTCTAATGAATGATCCTCAAGATGATGCTCGATATTATCCAGATGTTGAGTCACCCATATTATGAGGGTAGATGGTGAAGGAATATGTGCATCAGTGACTATAAAAGAGGCATAAGAGCAAGACATGAATACTACAACAATACAATGAAAAATAATCCAAGAAAGCATTAAGAAAAACTAGTATCCCATGTATATAATAAGTGATATCATATATTAGTGAAATTAAATATAGATAGTACAAAAAAATGATCATCCTGGAAGTCTTTCTAGATTATCACATTCTCAATTTAAGAAAACTTATTTAATGATTCATATTGTATCAAAGGTGTGATAAAGTTTGAGGCATTTACCATTAAAATAAAATAGAGGCATCTTCCCATTATATATTTCAATAGAATCATGGAGATAGAAAATTATAATAGTGTAAGGACTCGAACACTTTGATTTGAGCTTTCCTTCCATCATCCTAAGTCTTAAGTTGAAGAGTATAACTTTTTTTTCTTTTGAAAAATTTCTTTTTTGGATTCATTTATCATTCTAGCCTCAATTTTTCTCTTTATAGATCAAATCATTATCATAAACTTCTCTCCTCATCACATATAATTCATTGATCTATAAAAAATTCTTCTCTTGGGTAGTTTTGAAATCAAATTTAAGCTTCTTCACAGCCCAATAAGCCCTATGTTTCAATTATATAAGGAGGTGTCATGTTTTTACAAAGACTAATTAATGCGGGTAAATTAAAATAGGTGTCTTGTACGTAGTCATGTAAGCCTAAAGTTCATCATCAAGTTTCTAAGCCCAATATTTTCAAGATTTACTCACAGTTTTATCTAAAATTCACTTAATCCCAATGTTTGAAACCTCATCCTATCCATTGGTCTGCAGAAGGTATGTGGTGATCATGTAATAGTGGCATCCATGCCAATACATTAAATTCTAAAACAATGCATTATTGAAGTGGTTACCATGATCATTGATGACGATCCTTTTAATTATGAACTGGGTAAAAATATGTTGCTTTAAAAATTTAATGACAACTCGAGCAATATTTTCTAAAAAGGATTTAGATTCCACCCACTTTTACATATAGTCCATACTTACAAGGATGTATGATTTTACAAATGATTTAGGAAAATGAACCATGATGACGATTCCACATATATAAAAAATTTTAATTCCCATGATTGAATGTTGTGTAATTTCAAGCTTCCAACTTATACCCCCATTCTTTGGAATTTATCACAATTCATGATGAACTCACGAATATCATGATGTATGGTAGGCCAATACCAACCACATTGTAAAATTTTGTTGATTGTTTGATGAATTCCATGGTGTCCTCCAACTTCTCTAGCATGGAATAAGTTCAAAACACTATCAAATTCTTCATCTGGGATGCATATTCTGATCATTCCATCTACACAGTCTTTGAAAAGTAATATATTATTCCAGTAGTAATGACATGATTAATTAAAAAATCTTTTTCTCTAATCCTTTGATAAATCTGTGTGTATCACACTTGAATCTAAGTAATTCATGAAATCGTCATACTAAGGTGTGATTATCTCAGTGGAATAGAGTTTTCAATTAGGAAATGTTTTGTTGATTAATTCCACATTTATTTCACCTATTTCATGTTCTAGGAAAGATAAATGACCAGGAATGACATTCTTAGTTCCATTCTTTTCCTTTACTTCAATGCCAAATTCCTGAAGTAACAATATCCATAAAATGAGTATGAGATTAGTGAAGGACCCCAGAACACCCTGAGAGGGGAGGGATGAATCAGGGTGTCAATTTTTTTTAAACTTATGAATCTTGTTCCTACATTGGTAGGAACTTGTTAAACCTATCTGAAGAGGAAGTGACAAATATAAACAATCACATGAAAAGTAATGACACATCAATTTTACATGGTTCACCATTAAGGGATACATCCAAGGGGAATATTCTAATAGTGTGTCGGTCGTACAAAAAACCACTAATCTTCACATGTTTTAGATTACAAGAGTTTATAACAGTCACTCTATGCTAGACGCACTACCTTTACAAGTTTTTAGGGATAACACACTGCATCCCTCAGATCACTTCCACTGACTCCCCCTTGATCACTACGTTGGAAGAATCTTCAATCAGTTTAATGACATGAAATCCTCTTCAATGGTTTAGAATGAAATAATGCATCCTAAACTATAAATGAATGCTCTATTGAAGTCTCGTAATCACCCATATATTTAATTTATTTTCCCATACACTGTTATGTTATGGAAATTAATTTTGCAAACAAATTTGGTCAATTTTCAGGCTTCCTTAGGTGTTCCACATACTTCTATTGTTTCCGCGTACCACTGCTATTTTCACGTATCGTCCAACTCCTCCGCATATCGTCCATCTCCCCATGAACTACCCTTCTTGGAATACTACCCTGCTCCGCGTACTACTCGACTCCTCCGTGTACCGTCCTTCTCTACGTACTACCTTGCTCTTCTGTGTATCATGAGAGATACCTGCGTGAACCACACTCTCTTCTGTATACTGTTTTCCTTACGTAGATTATTCTCTCTGCATACCATCTTCTCTATCATGTACCACTTCAGACACCACCAAATTTCTTCCTAAAATTTTAATCTCAAATCTCATCACTTAACAAAGGGAATTACTGTTCCTTAAATAGGCACATAATTCCTCAAATTTCAGTAATCTAATTTACCAAAATTTTCAATGTGGGACAATATTCACTGTAAAATGAACTCCATCCACATAATATTAGGATCCACCCTATACTGCTCCTGTTTTTTGAAACGAAACAATCCTGCCAAACTTCAACATCCCATGTACCACATGTCTTTACCATGTACCATTGTTGTGAACCATTTTTTGTAGCATTTTGTGTACTGCATGCCTTCACCGCATACCGTTGCTATAAATTGTTTTCAGTTCTGTGCACCGTTCTGCGTACCTCACGCCTTCACTGTGTTCCTCGCACCTTCACCGCGTACCACGCACCTTCACCACTTACCACATGCCTTCACCGCATACCGTGCGCCTTCACCGCATACCGCGGGCCTTCACCGCATACCTCTAGCATTCACTGCATATCGTTGGTGAAAAATGTTACCAAACACTCGATTTTTGAGGCCCAAAAAGTTGGTAAACACTGGGAAACTGCGCTACCTTCAATACAACTTTTAGCCTCAAATGTATGACCTCATTCCTTGAAACTTCCCCAGTCATCCATGTGCAGATTGAAGACAAACACAAACTGAACTCCAGTATTAGAAATGAACAACATTGGTTCCAACAATCTCCCCCTTTGAGTTTGTTGGAAATCTCCAGATAAATTCACTGATGTGCCAGCCACAATCAAAACCTAAACCTTCAAGAAACTACTCATCCATCACTCTAATTCTATGTGAGAAATGATCAATGTATAAAACAAGAGAGAGGACATGGATTGAGTTCTCATTATTTTCTTTTCTCCCCCATAGTTGTAGCTCTGTATTTTTCCTGATCCACACTCTCCATTAAATCCATTGAATTTATCCATTCTCCCCTACTATCAATAAATCCCAAAAACCGGTATGTAAACATTGTAGAGATCAAAACATACCCCCTAGATCATTTCTCCCCCATAAACCTACAACACTTCCACAAACAGATTAACAAAATTAAAACAGTTGGGGAGAGAGGAATCTCATAAACTCCTTATTGTGAGGTGGCTGAACACCAAGGTTCAACTAATGTTTCTCAAACACAGCCGCTGACAGTGTCTTGGTCATAATATCAACCACATGCTCATCAGTTCCCACATGGTCCATTTTGATCACGCCTTATTA
The DNA here is from genome assembly GCA_963277665.1 of Viscum album. Taxonomy (NCBI): domain Eukaryota; kingdom Viridiplantae; phylum Streptophyta; class Magnoliopsida; order Santalales; family Viscaceae; genus Viscum; species Viscum album. The sequence goes on along the minus strand of OY728120.1, from coordinate 251,284,390 downwards.
AAAGTTTTCCTTAATGAAGTGATATATGATATCAATATGTTTTATACGAGAATGCTAAATGAGATTATTCATAAGATCAATTGCGCTCTTGTTATCATAGTAAATCACCATTGCCTGTTTCACCTCATCACCTATGTCAATCAGTTTCTACTTCATCCAAAGTAACTGAGTGCACTCCTTGGTAGTAGATATATATTCATCTTTATCATTATTAAGTGAAGTACTTTCTTGTTTCTTACTTAACCAGCCCACACACTTCTTCCCAATATAGAATGCTCCACCACTTATAGACTTTCTTTCCACTACATATCCAGCCCAATCAACATTAAAAAATGCTAATAGTTCACTATCTCTTCCTATAGAAAAGTATAGCCCATAATTATGTGTACCTTTAATGTATATCATGATTCTTTTCACTGTCACCATATGTTCTTCCTTCAGATTACTCTGAAAGAAGGCCATAAGGCAAGTTGCAAAGATAATATCTGGTCGTGTCGCCATCAGGTACAATAGGCTTCCAATGATTCTTATGTACATGGTGGGATCCACAAAAGTCCCTTACTCATGCTTTATGAGCTTTGATTCAACTGAAATCAGAGTCTTCCTTGGTTTGGAATCATGCATATTGAATTTATTCAGCAGATCTCTTGCATACTTTTCCTGAGAAATGAAAGTGTAATCCTTCTTCTGAAGTACCTGAAACCCTAAATAGTATGTGAGTTCACTAATCATGGACATTTAAAATTTGGATTTCATGTGAGTGGAAAATTCATCCACTAATCCTTGTCTTCTTTCACCAATAATAATATCACCCACGTATACCAATACCATGAACTGATCCTTTTGAGAGTTCTTCATATAGAGATTCTGATCCACTCATCCTCTTTTAAACTCAAGATTTCTCAGATAAGAGTCCAACTGAGAGTACCATGCTTGTGGTGCCTGTTTCAGGCCATAAAGAGCTTTCTTTAATTTTCAAACCTTCAGTTCATCATTTCTAAGAAAGAACCCCACATGTTTTTCAATATAGATTTCTTCTTCCAATAATCCATTTAAGAATGATATCTTGACATCCATTTGATACAATTTATAACCTCTTTGTATTTCTATGGAAAGAAATAGTCAGATTGACTCTAGTATCACTACTGGAGAAAATGTATCTTCAACATCAACACCTTCAATTTTTGAATACCCTTCACAGACCAAGCATGCCTTATTTCTGATCACATTTCCATGCTTGTCAAATTTGTTCTTGAAAATCCACTTCGTACCAATCACATTGTAACCTTTAGGTCTTCTGAAAAGATCCCAAGTCTGATTTTTATCAATCTGATCTAACTCTTCATTCATTTTTTTCACCCTTGACTCATACTTTCCAGCCTCTTCAAATGAGGATAGTTCCACAACTGATAGAAATGAATATTGAGAATTATTACTCATTCTCCTCATCTTTTTAGGTGAATTATGATCCCTGATAATGTTGGACTGATCAATTTCTACTCTTTGATTTATCCTTTGGGGTTCAAACAAATTCTTATAGTTATAGATTCCTATTATGATTATTCTTCTAAGTCAACATCATGATGTGACTCCTGAGAGTTTTTAACATCTTCCTCTACCTCTGTATTTGAATTTGTTCCATGTTCACATTCTTACTCATCTTCTATCATGTTAGTATAAGAATTCCTTGAGGCATTCATATTTTTCTCTTCAATGATATTAACATCACTGCTTTACACAATTCTTCCCAAGTGCTTATTGAAACACTTATAGGATTTTCTATTCATTGATTATCTAAGAAATATTCCTTCATCTTCATTGTCACCATACTTCCCTTGATTTCCTTCTTTGTTTTGGATGAAACATTTTCTTCTAAAAACATGAAAAATATTTCAAGGAGGGATTCCTTCCATGACAAAATTCATACAGTTTCTTTGACTCACCCATATATAGCCCTGTACGGTTTTGAATATACACTACATCTTGAACTCCCTCTTTCCAGTAATGTCAAGGAATACAACTCTCAATCAACATAGTTATGTACATGTTGTTTACCTATCGATTCCTACACTCAACAACTCCATTTTTCTTTGGAGTTCTCACATCATCTACCTCATGTTGTATCCCATGATTCTCCAAGTAATTTTCAAACTCAATGGATGTGTATTCTCCTCCATTGTCAGATCACAACACTTTTATTTTTCATCTAGTATCATTATCGGTGATTCAATGATATGTTTTCATGCATTCAAGCATCCATATTTTCCTATGTATAACCATTACACATGTCATTATACTATAATCATCTATGAAAAGGACTAAGTACCTATCCCCATGAGTTCCTGCAACATTTATCAGGCCACATACATCTGTATTAATGAGATCAAGAATATGGGACACCCTTTTCTTCTTTAGACGATATGAATTTTAGAATAGATTTCCATACATGAAAGCATCCTAATTCATGCTTTAGAATAGAGATATCCATGACTATCTTTAGCTTAGATATCTTTTCCATGTCTTTCTGATTGATGTTCCCCAATCTCTGATGCCATAAGTTGTTTTCCTCTTCAACTGTTATGTAGCAAATGTTCTCTTTGCTGTCAACCTAATACAAGTTTCCATCTATTCTACAGACTTTCATGAGAGAATTCCTAGACTTTCCTCTTATAGTACATCATTTATGATTGAATGTAACAATAAGTATTAAGTCATAGAGTTGACTCACACTTAGAAGATTGTGATACAATCCATCCGCATAAAGAACTTTTGTCTTCTACAGCTCATCATTAGCCAGTTCTGTATTTACACTACCTTTGATCTTAATAACACGATCATTACCAAATCTCACTATTCCATCTACCATTTTCTTGATATTCATTAATAGGCCTGCATTTCCCATCATATGAGATGAACATACACTATTAAGAATCCAAGTGATATTTTTCTTGGTAGCTTTGAGGGATACTTATATAAAGTTGGATTTATCAATTTTATTATTTTCTTTCCATGAGATATTGGATTGAGTGTAGAAAACTTATGGCCTTTAAATTATCTATTCCTTGTACATGGGTTCTTCATATTAACATTCTTCTTCCATAGGAGAAAACCTACTTGAAATAGCAACACCATTTGGTTGACGAGTATTGACACGTCTTTGAGCATTAAAGTAATTTCTCCTGTCATACCTCTACCTACAATACACAACTTTATGGAAAAAATTAAAATAGTGTAAACAATATCTATATAAATTATTTCTTCTATAAGAAGTAGGATATTAACATGTTCTCTTTAGTTGAACTCCTAAATCTTCCATATTCATATAGAACCTTTCCTCTTTACAGTATGACATGGTATGGCCCAAATAGCCACCAAACTGAAACTTCATGAAAGGAAATATCTTCTCACTTCTATTTCTCCTCATGTATTCTTCCTTGGGAAAATATTTTGACTCCCTATAATTTCAAGAAACTAGAAGATAATCTTCAGTTATTCATTCAGTTTTATTTAAGGATTTTTTAGCACTTCTGGTGGCTTTTCAACATGATCAAATTTCAACTCACCTTTATTCTGGTTTAATTTATTTATAGCATTTGATGTTTCAAAATCACAACCAATTCCACCCTTTCCCTTGCATACGGGTCTTTGATCACTCAAGATCTTTTCAACTCCATCAGAACCACGTTTCTCTCTCTCTAGCATCTTAGTATCTGAGAACCTTCCAAATTGTATTTTCTTCTATTGAAATTGATTCACTTTTGAGTTTACTTCTTAGAGTAACAACTTCTTCTTTGAGCCCCTAAATGGTTTTGGACTTCTCCTCCAGTATTGAGGTAAGTTCATTGATGACCTTTTATTGTTCTTCAATTCTGATTTTTAGTTCCACAACATCATCAGTTCTTTCAGGGATTGATGATTGTACATTCACCAGTTCTTCCGTTCGATCAATTTCCGCTTCCAACTAATCAATATATTCTGAATATTCCTACACCATTTCTATACACTTATTGCATCTCTTAAATTTATTCCCAAGATTACTAAATTCTTCCTCAAGTTGCAAGTTGGGATCGACATCGGTAGTAAATCGATTATCTCTATCTTTATCTGTCAATGATTCTGACTTTTCAATGGTAGACATCATGGAAGCATAGTTTCAAGATTTGAATTCTACTTCCTCTTCCTCAAATAGTTCATTTTCATCATCTTCTTCTTCACAAAAAAAATCATTCATTGAAATTTATTTCCAGATTTAAAATATCACTTTTTGAAAAACATTTTATAAGGATTTTTAATGTATTCATCTTCAATTTATTCAACATTGAACTTTATTTTGAAAAGAGATTAAATGTGCCCAACTCTTCCACAATGAAAACAAGCCAGAGGTATCTTTCATAAAAATTTCCCTATTCCCTTCACGAGTTTCTTATAAATGAGAGAAAGAACTTCTTTTTCATCATCATATTCATCAACACAATCTATTGAAAGTTCCAATTTGTTTGTGGATTTTAATTCCATTTCCTTTCTACCACGAGTCGTTTCCTCTTCTAGATTGAGTCTTATCTCATATTCCACCATGCTGCTCAATAGACTATCAAGAGAATGTTTAGAATGATCCCTTTCTTCAAGAGATGAAACCTCTGCATTATAAATGGGTGGAATTATTCTCAAAATTTTCTTTACAATTTCAATTTCTTTGATCTCTTCACCAAGACCTCGAATTGACCCTACAACTTCAGTAATTCGATCGAAGAAAGAATCTTCATTTTCATTAGGGTGCATCTTTAGATCATCAAACTTTTTGTGTAAAACTTGGAGCTTCACCTCCTTAACTTTGCTATCACCTTCATAAATATTCTCCAATTTCTCCCACATAGACTTTGCTAACGTACAATTCATCACCTTAATATATATTTGATCAGAAAGAGATGCAGTTAGGGCATTCTGTGCTTTAGCATCAACACCCTGCATCTTACTATCTGTATCTTTCATAGATAGACCGGTTGGATCAATGACCTATATTCCTTGTGAAATGGAAAAAGGTACATCAATTCCAAGAGATATTAGATAAGATATCATCCTGTTCTTGCATATATGAAAGTTACTTCCATCAAATAAAGGAACTCCCATGACATTAACTGTATTCTCCATGTCAAAAAACAAGATAGATTTAACACCAGCAACCTTTATGGATCTGATACCACTTGAAGGACCCTAGAACACCTTGAGAGGGGAGACGTGAATCAAGGTTTCAATTTTTTTTTAAACTTATGGATCTTGTTCCCACGTTGGTAGTAACCTATTAAACTGGTCTGAAGAGGAAGTGCATAATATAAAAAATCACATGAAAAGCAATGACACAACAATTTTACATTGTAAACCACTAAGGGATATGTCCAAGGATAATACACCAAAAGTGTGTTGGTCATACCAAAAACCACTAATATTCACAAGTTGTGGATTACAAGAGTTTAGAACAGTCACTATGTTCCATATACACTACCTTTACAAGGTTTTAGGGATAACACACTATGTCCCTCAGATCACTTCTGCTGACTCCCCCTTTCTCACTATGTTGGAAGAATCTTCAGTCATTTTAACAACTTGAAGTTCTTTTCCATGGTTTAGTATTAAATCATGCATCCTCAACTATAAATGGATGCTTGGTATAAGTCTTGTAATCACCCACGAATATAATTCATTTTTACGTACACTGATATGTTATGGAAATTAATTTTACAAACTGATTTGGTCAATTTTTAGGCTTCCTTGGGTGTTCCGTGTACTGCTGCTATTTCTATATATCACTGCTATTTTCACGTACCATACAGATCCTCTGTGTAGCATCCAACTCCTCCATGAACTTACCTTCTCGGCATACTTCCCTGCTCTGCATACTGCTCTACTCCTCTATATACTGTCCTACTCTGTGTACTACCTTGCTCCACTGCGTACCACTAGAGCTACCTACATGAACCATACTCTCTTTCACGTACTGTTTTCCTTATACGGATGATTCTCTCTGCGTACCATCTTCTCCACAGTGTACCACTTCAGACTTCACCGAATTTCTTCCCAAAATTTTAATCTCCAATCTCATCACTTAACAAAGGGGATTACCGTTCCTTAAATAGGCATGTAACTCCTCAAATTTCAGTAATTTGATTTACCCAAATTTTCAATGTGGGACAATATTCGTTGTAAACTGAACTCTGTCCATGTAATTTTTGGATTCATTGCATACCACTCCTATTTTGAGAACAACAATAATCCTGCCAAACTTCAACATCCCACGTACCGTATGTCTTCACCGCATACCATCGCTATAAACTATTTTCAGCAGCATTCTGCGTACTGCATGCCTTCATCATGTACCATTGCTACGAATTGTTTTCGGTTCTGCGCAGTGTTCTGCATACCGCATGCCTTCACCACATACTGCACACCTTCACCGCGTACCACATGCCTTCACCACATACTGCGTGCATTCACCACATACCATCAGTCTTCACTGCGTACTGTTGGTGCAAACCATTACCAAACTTCTGATTTTTGAGGCCCAAAAAATTGAAAAACACTGGGAAACTGTGTCACCTTCAATACTACTTTCAGTCTCAAATGTATGAAATTATTCCTTGAAACTTCCCTAGTCATCCATGTGCAGATTGACAACAAACACCAACCAAATTCTAGTATTATAAATGAACAACCTTGGTTACAACAATTTTCATATTTCTTGGTCATCAAATACCACAGGGTGGAGTGATCCATATAGATAGTGACTTTGGAGAACAACAGATGAGATCATAATTTATCAAAAGCAAAGAAAAATGATATAATTTATTTTCCAATTTCAGTGTAATTATGTTGATCCTCATTCAAAGTGAATCTAGTATAATATATTTATCTAAAGATCCTTTATTTCCTTTATCCCAAGGCATAACCAAATGACCAGTCACTATCATCACACATTAAATCAAATGGATTCTCCCTATCTGGTGAAATCATTATTGGTACTTCAACCAAATGTTTCCTTAACAATTTAAATGCTTCATAACATTCAGGCCCAAAGTGTAATGTGACATATTTTCCCATCATTGTGGTAAGGGGGTGGGAAACAATAGAGAAATACTTAATGAAACTTTATTATAATCCAACATGACTAAGAAAACATTGAATTTAATTAACTAAAGTTGGAATGGTTAGCTCAAAGATTGTTCTAATCTTGGATGCATCAACTTCAATGCCTTTCTTTGAAATTTGATGACCTAAAACTATTACACCTTGTACCATGAAGTGCGATTTCTCCCAATTGAGCACCATATTATTTTATTAACATTTATTCAAAACCTTATCTAAATGTTCCAGAAAGTCATCAAAAAATACCCATATATATAGAATTCATCCATGAATATTTACAATAACTCTTAAATAATGTCATGAAATTTTTCCATTACACATCATTGAAACATGGATGGAGAATTTCACATTCCAAAAGAATTAAATGATAATAGAATTTACTATACGAACTTGTGAACATTCTTTTCTCTTGATATTCTAGTGTGACCACTATTTTATTATATCCTGAGTATCCATCTAGAAAACAATAGTAATCTCTTCCTTCCATTCATTCAAGGATTTGATCAATAAAGGGTAATGAGAAATGATCCTTTCTAGTGGAATCAATCAATTTTCTATAATAAATGCAAACTCTCCATCCATTCACCGTTCTTTTGGGTCTCAATTATCCTTTTTTATTCTAAAAAACTATAGTCCCACCCTTTTTAGGTACCACTTGATATGGGCTGACCCACTAACTATCAAAGATAAGAAATATTAAACCAGCATTGAGAAGTTTAATGAATTATTTATTGACTACTTCATTCACTATATGTGTTAAGAGTCTTTATAGTTTTATGGAAAGGTTTTGAATTATCTTTTATATGTATTCTATAAGTGTATATGGAAGGACTTATACCTTTTTAATCAGTAATTATCCAGACTATTGGTAGTGTTCTTAATGAGAGGACGTTGACCAATTTACTTTCTAGTTCACTCCTAATATTATCATTTATAATGACTGTAAAGGTATTTAGATCTCCCAAGTAGTTATATCTCTGGTTTGGTGGAAGACTTTTAAGCTCATGTGTTGGAGGCTTTTCAAGTGATGATGTCAATTAGGTGAACTCCTGTCTATCCAAAGGCTCTATTATGTTTCTAATGAATTCTACTTCCTCTATTGATTCAATTAACTCATTATTTTCATTTTTTAAATCCTTTATATTCAATTCATCCCTTGATAACTCATCTAATTCTTCAATTGTATTGAAGAAATGACTATCAGTTTTAGAGGGTTTTCCATATCATTCAAGACATAAAATGTTATGTTTTCATCCCCAATTATAAAAATTAATTTTCCCTCATGGACATCAACTAGTGCACTTCATGTTGCTAAGAAAGGGCTCCCAATAACAAGTGAGACATCTTTATCTTCTTCCATATCAAGGACAATGAAATCAACATGGAAGTAATATTTATCATCCTTGATGATAACGTCCTCTAGAATTCCTTAGGGATGATTCACTGATTGGTCCTCCATTTTCAAGGTGATCCTTATTGGATTTAATTATGTGATTCCTAATTCCTCAATAACTCTAGATGGTATTAGGTTTACAGTTTCTCTGAGGTCACACAAATCTTTTATAAATTGAAATCCTTCAATATTTCAAGGAATAGTGAAACTACCAGGGTTCTTAGTTTAGGTGATAAGGATCTGGGTATGACTACAGAGCATTCTTCATGAATTACAACTATTCCCACATCATCGAGTTTTATTATTTTTCATGGAATCACCTTGAGTAATTTAGAATATTGGGGAATTTGTGTAATTGATTCTGAAAAAGGAATATTTATGTAAGGCTTCTTGAATATTTCAATGAATTCCAAAAATCGAGCTTCCAACTTCCTTTGATTAGGTCTTTATGTAAAGGGTTTAGATTATGTGTGAGCTTTAAATCTTTCATTTAGTCCATCATTTTCATTTTCATTTTTTAATTTTTTAATTTTTGAAAGTTTGTTTTGATCTTACTCCTCTTTATCTTCAAATTGAATTTCTTTGTTTGTTGAGTCACTATTCTCAGTGGTAGGTATATGTTTTTTATCTGTTCATTGAGAATCAAGAATTTGGATCTCTAGAAATTGTGTGCCACTACATAATGTAATAGATCATTCCTCTTCCCTTAGGTTGACTCTTGTGTTACCCGATAGAGTTCTCTGTTGTCAGTCTTTCATTTGTGTAACTAACTGACTGACATGGTTTTCAATTTTTTGCATGGATGATTGTAAGTTTTGGGTTGTTTTTTGCAAGTTTTGGGTTGTTTTATGAAAGTTTTGGGTTTCCGTCTCTTGCAATTCAAACCTTGATTGATTGGAAATCATTAATTTTTAAATGGTTTCTCCCCAATCTGGTTGAACTTGTGTTGTAGGAGGGGAAAAGTTTGTTGTTTTATTTTTATCATTATAATATTATTATTTATGAAATGGTGGTTAGTATTTATATTAATATAAATTCTCTTGTTATTGCATGGTGGGTATAAAATAATATTGAGTAGGGAACCCAGGTGGACCCATGTTCTTATTTATTGGATGAGTAGCCACTAGTTCCTTCCAAACTTTATTTTGGTTATTTCTTTGACAGTTTTTGTTGTAATTGTTTAAATAATTTCCTCTATTATAGATAAAAAAGTTATATTTAGACATATTTTTCTCTGATTTGTTATATGGGCACATGGGATAATCACAAGGAACACCACAATGTAGGAAGTGTTTAGCTTAAACTACATGAACTGGAACTAACTTAGGAAGACTCAGTAACAAGTTTTAAATAATTTTATTGAGTGCTTCAAATTGTGTATTCATGAATGCATGAGAATCAACTTGATTCCCTCCTACTTTTCTTCTTGAAAAATATTATGGCCATTGGAAACTTTATTCTTCCATGTTTTGAATTAATGTGTATAGATCATTAGAATCCATTTCCATGAAGGCATTTCCAGTAGCTATGTTGATTGTGGACTTACTCTCAAGTTGAAGTCTATAGTATAAAGATTGCAACTAGTTTTTCAACTTTATTCCATGAAGAGGAAAACACCTTAACATGGACTTGAATATTACCCAAACTTCTCTTAGTTATTCATAATAATTTTTATAAAAGGATTCAATGTCTCTATTATTCTTAATTTTTTTTTCTATTGTGTAATATCGATACAGAAATTTCCTTCTAGGAACTTCCCAGGTGAAGACTATATCTCAGTCCAGACTTTCCAACAAGTCCTTAGCTTTCCCTTTAAATTATTAGAAAAACATTCTTAGGATCAACACATCATTGGTAACCCCATTGTATTTAAATGTGTCACAAACTTTGAGAAATAAATTTATATACATATACGGGCCTTCGCTGCTCAATCCATGAAATTTTGAATGTTGTTAGAGTAAGTTGATCATCGGTGGCTTCACCTTGAAGTGAATTGCTTGAATTCACGGTCTTTTTATGCCCGAGCTAACTCTAATTGTGTTGGGTCTCAATTCCTGTCTCATAGTAGTCAGAGGCCTTTTATTATTGAGACAGTTTTGGAATAGGGGGTGGACTTGTCTACTAGGAAGGGTTAGAATATGAGTTTCAATTCTTTCATCTCATTGATTCATTTTATTTTCGATAGAGGTTCCAATCATAGATTTCCCCTTTCTTTGGTGTTCTTGTTCCATATCATGAGGTCAGTTGTTTTTTAATGGAGATGAATTACCAGTTTTCACCATTTTGTAAAATGATGTCTAAAAAAATATTTACTTGAGATTTTATTAACGATAGACGTGAATTTTCTCCCCAAAAACAACACCAAAAATTTGGTGCATGCGTTGTAGTGCATCCAAATTGAATTTTTTTATTACCAACCGGCTATTGTAAAATTGGCGAGCAGGGTCAAACCACATAGATCAAAAAATCTAGTTCACTAAAATTTTCTCATTGGGAAATTTTTATACAGACAATCAAATAAGGGAATTCCTATTTTTTTTAATTATTTTAATAAAACAAATAATTGTGAAAATGAATTAAAAAATAAAATACAGTGGAAAAAATGATGATGAAATCTGAGTCAGAAAATTGTGTTTGGGATGCTGTTGTTGTAATCAAATTATTGAACAACTTTGAAAAAAATATTTTGTCATGTGTTCAAATATTTATCAAGCTCAATCATCACCAGTTCCAAATTTATAAATCCTTTTTAGGGGCTTATTTTTTTATCTCCTAATTTATTTAAGGTCCCGTTATTTGGTGTTATAAATAAATTAGTAGATACTTTTAAATACTAAACCAAACAAAAAAATAGCACATCCTATTTCTCAAAAAGCTATGCCACCTATTTTCACTACATTTGGTCAAAAAAAATTTACTTTATCAGTATCCCTAATTTTATTGACAATTAAAATGGTCAATTTCAATTTCAGAAATTAATTCCAGTGAAAATATAATTAAATAATATAAAATTAAAATGAAAATAAATTCAATTGAAAAATTAGTCACAAAATAAAAACATTATAATTTCATGCGTAGAAAATTTAATTCCTCAGTCAACACCCCAATAGAAATAAATTTACTCCGACATCACGATCAAAAAAGTACATGTGCTAATAAAATGATAAATCTTTAAAATTTTACTCATGTTATCAGAAAAAATGATTGGATCAGTTTTCACACCTACTGCGTGATGAAATGTGAGGCTTTTCTGTCTCTAAATGCAAGAGAACCCTCATCAGGTGATCACGACGCACCTGAACCACCATTGTACTAACAACAAACCACCAACAAAATCACACTCGTCCAGATTCATAGTGAATAAGAAGAGTCTGCGACTAGTTTTCTACACCTAAGAAGATGTGCGAGCTTGATGTTGAAGGAGGAGGAGGTGTGCTCGGTGTGAGAGTAGCCGACAATATGGGATGTGAAGGGTGAAGTGTGGAGGTGGTGACCATATGCTGGTATTCCTGGTGTGAAAGTGAGAAGGAAAGTGCTAGAGATGAGGGGTGATAGGGAGGAAGGTGATGGGATGAGGAGGTGAGAGAGGGGGGTGAGGTGATGGGGGGGAGGGTGGGGGTTGGGCGACAGGATGATTGTAAGGGAGAGGGTGGTAGGGAAACATAGGAGGGAGGGGAAATGGGGGAGGGGGTAGAAGGGGGGGGGGGGGGTGGGCAGTGGAGGAGGGATGAGAAGGGGGGATGGAGTTAGGTGTATAAGCTGAGAGTTATAGCTGAGAGATAGAGATAGAGAGAGTTTTTGATAGGGTTGTAGTGTCGATCCATGATGAAGGTGGCCCTCCTGTATTTAAATAGGGAACTCAATCCAAAAAACTAAAAAATAAATTAAAAAAAAGTCAAAAACATTATAAAATTAATAAATATTAATAATAATAATATTAAATATTAATCTAATTTAATAAAAACAAAAAACTACTAAAATTAATTTTACTTTTATTAATACTATAAATAAATAAAAAATGAAGTAAAAAAATAAAAATAAAAATATTTTTTTAAATAATTACCAAAAATATCAATAAACTAAAAATAAAACCACTAAAATTAAAAAGTGTTATAAATTAAATGTGAATAATGTAAAAAATAAATAAATACTAATAAAAATAATTAATAAAAAGATAACAATTAAAGAGATATAATTATATATATATATATATAATTAAATAAACCTTGGTTACATGTTACATTAAATTAATAATTATACATATAATAAAAATATTAATAAAATATAAAATTAAAATAAACCAACAAAATACTAAATTACAAATTTTAGTTTAAAAATTAACTAAAAATTATCAAAATATATAAAATACTACAAAACTACAAAAACAACCAAAAAATTCTAAAAGAGGTTAAAAAAATAATTAAAACTAAATTTTAAAATTATAAAAAATTCATGTGGAATCTATGTACATAAATTCTATAAACAAGGCTTAAATCCAAATGAATATCTTTTCATTTAAAACCCATTTGAAAGCATTATTTTTAAAAATAGTCCCCAAGACCATATTTATAAGAATACTACAAAAAGCTCTACTCTAAATAAACATAAATCATAGAAAAACATAACTAGGAAGTATAAATTCCAAAGAAATAGTTAATGAATTGCATTAAGATAAAAATCCATCATCACTAGGGATACGAATATCTACTAGGCAAGGGATACATTAAAACCAACATTAAAAGAGACAATAATAAATAACATATAGTGTGTTGGAATAGTAATAAAAGAATAAGGAAGAATTATAATCAAGTAAAACATTATAGAAATTAAGTAAAAGAGTATATAGTCATGGAAAACTCCTAGAAATCCAGTGATATGATCCTAGAAATGCTTGGGTGGAATAATTTTCTAGCCTATCAATGCATACCTATCCTATTGTAATGACCTAGACTTTTTTTTAAATGATATTTTTTTTGGAATAATTTTTTTATATACTATATAATATCATACAGATAAAAAATAAAGAGAAACCAATGATCAGTACATTAGTAAGATATGATACCAATTACAATTCCAAACATTACAACTAGATAAAAAATATAAAATAGAATAGCTAGAATGGGAAAGTATGAATCACACCAATCTACTAGAATTATCACCACCATTGAAAATTATATAGAAATAAAAAAATATCACTAAACCAGTCAACATCTTCAAAAATAAAAATATAACCTTAAGAGAAATTATAGAGAATTTTTAGTGAAATAATGAAGGGATACTTACATGGTATAAAGGGAAGTGTGGCCGTTGGGATCTGACTATTATATAACCATTGGTCAATATGAACATTGGAAACTATACTAATGGTTGATAATTTTACCATTATAATTAGTGTTTATAATTATTAATGATAAAGTATAATGCATACATAAAGGAGAATCGATGGCCTCAACTAGTAGAGTTATGCCATTTGAATCCCATTTATTTGAACTTGAGAGGGTGGTATCATAACTAGGGTTCTCCCTTGACCAAGACCAAGTTGAGCATCAACAAGTGAATATTGAACAAAATATTACATGGGATAAGTTCAAGTTTGTGAATATTACTACTCAGTCAATGTTAGCCGAGCCACCCCATAAAACTACCACCATCGCACACCTTACCCATAGGGTGTATGCAAGTGAAATAAGGGGTTATGTTTCCAAACCATAGTTACTTAAAGTGTAAATTACTTTGTATAAATAAAATTTTTATTACATCAATTCCTCTTAATAATAGTTATTATTAATAAAATTTGTGTTTTATTGAGATGAATTTGATAATTTTATTTTTAGATGCAAATAAAACATAATTTTATTTTTATAGAAAATATATAAAATTTTTATAATAGACCAAGGTATTCTAAATAGTATTTTTTTAATAAAATAATATTTTAAAACACTTTTATTTAAATAATTAATGATAAAATAATTTTATAATGGCTTAGGATATTTTTTATAAGTGTCAAAAATTTAACTCTACCTTAAACAATGCTATTTTAAAATAAATAATTATTTTTATATTTAAAATTATCATATTTATAGTTTTTTTTTGATAAAATAAACATAATTTTTGAAATCATCATGTGTAAATTAGGTTATGGTGAATTTATGAGAATTTTCTAAAATACTTTATTTTTTTGAATTGTAAAAAATACAGTTTTAGGGTTTCCATATATTTTATGACATCATATTTATGTAATAATGATGTAATAATTAATTAACCACAATCCATGAACTAAATCATTTTATTTTATTAATATTAATTATTTTAATAGATTTAATCAATTTTTTTAATCTAGAAGTGACTTTCCAAAGTCTAAAAAGGAAAGTTTGATTTTTAAAACTATTACTCTATGGAATATTCACTTTTCCATGCCTAAAGATGTATATAAAAATTAATTTCGATTTTGGTGGATTAAAATGACATAAAATGTGACCCAAATTTCCAAAACCATGAGACAAAACCATGGTTAATCCAATGCTTTTTAATTTTACATAACCTAGATTTCAAAAGCCTATATTTGAAAATTATTAAACAAATCCTCCACTTATCCTATAAATACCCACCAATTTATCCATTTATTTTCACTCTCAATTGATCCTCCATAAAGTTCTTCTTATTTTTACTCTAAAAGAGTCCCCCAAGGTGTCCTTAAGACCCCAAGTTCCCATCCTCAGGTTTTAGGAATAACTCATCATGGTAAGGGAAATATTCACTTCTCTTTTCCATTTAATATTTTTTTTGTGGTATGTATTAAAATTTCCCTGAAAATCCATGTTTTCCAATTTATATTATCCCAATAATATAATAAGAGTCTTTTATCAATGGTAGACACTTTTCCCCACTCATTTTACCTTCTCTGAAACCTTGTTTTATACTCGTCATGCTGTTGAATTTACTTTTAAAAATTTCTCTCTTCTCATTAAGAAATTAGATTTTATTTACTTTGGGTGGATATCAAAAACTTTTTTTTCAATGGGTATTCAACTATACATAAAAATTATTTATGAGATTATATTATTTACATATATTAAACTCATATTTCCTTTCCTGGGTTAAAAATAACGTAATGATCATGTCTTTAAGCTCTTTTTATGCCAAGATTTTGATAAGAAAACCATTCTTTATTCTCCATAGGTTATTAATTAAATGATTTATTATGATCTATGTGGCTCACATTAATTAATATATATGAAGGGTTCACCATGATAGTGATCCAATTCATTGGGTAAAGAATTTAATCTCTAGAGATGACATGTTTTACGATACCTTAGTGAATAAACTTAGTAATTTTTATTTAGGAAACCTCAGCGATAAATCATGGTGATATGCTTATTAATGTATAATTTAATTTTTTTTCCACATTTCCATGTTATGGTTTATTTTCTTATTTTTATTATATTCCTCTTTCTCATGCCTAATCATTATGACTCATGTTCTTATTGACATTCCTCATGTTCACATGATAAATGTTTACCTTGATTACTCCCTTACTGGGCCTCATGCTCACCCATTTCATTTGATGTATGTACCCATGTTATGAGATTCTATAAATGTAACTTAGGGTGAACCCATGAATGTGTATTCAAGTTGAATTAGAAGAATGTTTTATGTTTTCATGTATTATGTACCTTATTTATAAGAAAATAAACTTAAAAAGATCCTCTATTTTTTACCATGTAATGAAAAGTTATGTAATAAAAATAAAGGATTCCATAGTTGGTATCAAAGTATGGTTTAGTTATTTGTGGAAATTAAGACTTTAAAACATTAGTAATAACCCTAGAGAAAATTCTAAAGATAGGAAAACATCTGGGTATTTTGGTGAAGTATTAAGTAAGAGGTTTCCAATCAAATAAATCCATGTTTGGATACAAACAAGTGGATATAGTGCTGACATAGATGTACCTAGGGGTAAAATATGAAAACACCCCTTTGAGGTAGACTCAAATGGGAAATGGTGCATTAAAATGGTCCTTTCTTTACTCCTAGTTTGATACTCCCAAGATATATGTTTGGTTAATCACATGCTTTTTATGAACCATTATGAAGGATATATAGAAATTATAATTGTTATTAGAGGAGATTTATAACATATTTAAGAATGATGTTTTAAGACACAAAATACCTTTAGAATTATAATATTCATAAATGTAACAAGTTTCTCATTGAAATTTTCTTCTTTTAGAAAAATGGAGAGAAATATGAGGAACTGTGTAAATTATGAGTGCAATAGAAGATGCACTAATGGAATTCTAATGAAAGATGGAATAAAAAACTTCATGATGATGATAAATCAACTAACATGAGTTATGAACAATAAATTGAATCAAGTTAAGAGACTAGATTTACCTCAAAAGGAAAAAATTTCCATTGAGTCCTTTATAAATTAGTGACCACCTTATTTCAATGGATTTACCAACCCATTGATTGTTGACTAATGAATAAGATCTATAGAAAAGATCTTTTCTATAGTCCATTGTTTAGAGGAAGAGAAATTCACCCTGGAAGTAAACCACTTCAATGGAGAAGTTGATCAATGGTGGAAACTGATTAAAAACACAAATCCAAGAAATAATATTGATTCTATAGATTGGGAAGAGTTTAGGGGAATATTTTTGAATAAATATTTCAACCGTTCGATGATAAAGAAAATAGATAAGGAATTAATCAAACTAAAGAAAAAGGAAAATTAATTAGTGGTATGCTATGAGATAAACTTTAAAATACTTTCTTGGTAAACCTCTAGATTTGTTATGGATCCTAAGGGAAAGGTTGAAAGATTCTTTGGTGGAATGAGACCTAATCTATAGAGGAATATAGAAAATAAATACTATGAAAGTTATGAGGATATAGTGCAGAGCGATATGAAGGTTGAATTGGAATTTGGAGAGATGTAATGGTCAAATAAATAAAATGAGAAGAAGAGAGAAATGGATCCAAACTAAGGGAATATCTTTGATCATTGAATAGGATGGAAGAAAGTGCAGCTTACCACATAAAAAAAATGTGGGAAAAAGTATTTTGGGAACTAATTTATTGGGAGTGTAAAGTGATAAAATTTTAGAAGATATTTCTATATAGATAGGAATTTTCATAGTGAGGTAAAGCCTCAAATTTTAAACACTAACGAAAAAGGGAAAATGGTGTGGGCCTAGCCAGAAGTTCAATGCTTAAAGTATGGGTAGCTTGGCACTTTTATAATCAATTTCTAAATCAGAAGATAATGGAGGGGAACCACTATCAAACTTAGCATAGGCCAAGGGATAAAAGTTGGGAATTTTCTATCAAGACGACTGAATTAGAGGATCCAAATGATGTGGTGGCAGGTACACTTGTTGTGCTCTCAAAGCTATCAAGTACTTTATTTGATTCTAGTTATGTGCATTCCTTTATTTCATCTAGGTTTTCAAAGAATATAGAATCAATAAATGAACTACTAGAATTAGAGTTATCAGTCAAGACTCTTAGAGGAATTATCCTAGCATCAATAGTGTATAGGAATTATAGTATTAACTTTGGTGAGTATAATCTCATAGAAAATATAGTAATAATTACCTTACCAGAATTTAAAACTATACTAGGGATAGACTGGATCTCAATGAATAATACTAAGATCAACTATGTAAGTAAGGAAATTTCAGTAGTCTTGAATGCACAACCTACAATAATTTTCAAAGGGGAGATATCCTAGCCTAGTCTTTTCCTAGAATCACCTCTCGTAGCCTTATTTATGGATATGATCGGTGAATATGGAGAAATAAATGAAAGTATAAAGATAGATAATGTTCCTATCATTCAAGAATACATTAACATATTTCTTGAAGATTTACCTAGACCTCCCTAGAAAGAGAGGTAGAGTTCTCCATTGAACTCATATCTGGATGCAAGATGGTATCAAAGACCCCATATAGAATGAAAAATATAGAGTTATAGGAATTAAATAAACAACTTCAAGATCTTTTGGAGATTGGATTTATCCAACCAAGTGTGTATCCTTGGGGAGAACCTGTTATCTTTTTTAAGAAGAAGGATGGATCAATGCAGTTATGTATTGATTATAGAGAACTTAATGAGATCACAGTGAAGAACAAGTACCCACTCCCAAGGATTGCTGATTTATTTGATTAGATTTTTTGGGCTCAATTCTTATCCAATATTAACCTTTGATTTGGGTATCATAAATTGAGGGTGAAGAAAGAATAAATTCTAAAGACTGCCTTCTATACAAGATATGGGCATTATGAGTTTGTTTTTACACCCTTTGACTTAACTAATTCGACTTCCATTTTTATAGATTTGATGAATATATTATTTAAGAAATATCTTGATAAATTCATGGTAGTTTTTATTGACGACATTATGATATACTCTAAAATCCAAAATGAGCATGATTATCATCTAAGGGTTATCTTGGGAACTCTTAGGAAGGAGAATCTATGTAAAAATTCAGAAAATGTGAATTATGGTAATATAAAGTTGCATTCTTGGGGAACATTGTAACTAATGAAGTAATATCAGTTGAACCTATAAAGACAAAGTCTATAGAAGATTGTCCTCATCCTAAAATAGTAACTGAGATTCCTAGTTTCCTTGGTTTAGAAAAATATTATATGAGTTTTGTGAAAAACTTTTCATGAATTTATAATCCACTAACCAGGTTAAGTCGAAAAGGGGATAAGTTCATTGAGACAAAAGAGTGTGAAGAAAGATTCCAAGAACTGAAGAATAGATTGGTTACTGAACATGTGTTAACTCTACCCTCTATTGAAGAAGGGTTGTTTATTTATAGCGATGCATATCTAAAAGGAATTGGGTGTGTTATCATGAAAAATGACAAGGTGATTACTTATGCATCTCAATGATTAAAGCCTCATGAGGAGAATTTTCCTACACATGAACTAGAGCTATATGTGGTTATTTTTTATCTTAAAATATAGAGGCACTATCTTTATGGGGAGAAATGTGATATATACAAATAGAAACAAAGTTTGAAGTATATTTTCACACAAAAGGAATTGAACATGAGACAAATGATATGATTGAAAATTGTTAAAGACTATGACTTCTCAATTAATTATCACCCTAGAAGAGAATATTTTTTGATGTATTAAGTAGGAAAGACCCTAATTTGATGGAAATTATGAGGATTCGATGATATACTTTGATCAAGGACCTATTAAAATTGGACATGAGACTTGTAAGGGAAGGGCATCATCAACCCTATCTAAAATGATTTCTTAACCATCATTACTTAAGAAGATCAATAAATCTCAAAGGAAAAATCCTTTGTTACAAAATAAGATAGAGTTTGTGAATAATGAGGTGTTTTATGAGTTCAATATTGATCAAGAAGGTGCATTGAAATTTTATACAAGGCTATGTGTTCCATCTATCCCAGATATAAAGAAGTAATAGATAGATGAAGATCATAGCTCTGCATTATCTATATATCCTGGAATCACTAAAATGTATAGGGAATTTTTTGATCATTATTGGTGAGATAATAAGAAAATGGAGATTTTTGACTACACTACAAGGTGTTTGGTATATCATCAAGTGAAGGAAGAGAGACCACTTTCTAAAGGGGTATTACAACCACTACCCATACCAACATAGAAGTGGGACAATATAAATATGGAATTTATCACTTCTATCCTAAGAACATCCAAAGGAAACAATTCAATTTGGGTTATAGTGGATCGTATCACCAAGACTGCCCATTTTATCACTATTCAGGAAGATTTCTCTCTTGTCCAATTTTCTAAGATATAAATAGAGGAAGTGGTGAGGTTTCATGAGGTATAACTTTCTATCATTTCTGATCGTGATTCAAGGTTCACATATAAATTTTGGACAAGTCTTCAACATGTTCTGAATACTGAATTGAATTTCAGTATGACCTATCACCCTCAAAATGATGGCCAATCTGAAAGAACTATTCAGAAACTTTAGTACATACTATGAACATGCCCAATGAAATTTAAACATGGATGGGATAAACACCTCTCATTAGTTGAGTTCTCATATAAAAAAAATCTTCCACTCGAGTGTTCAAATGACACCATATAAATCTCTACATGGGAATAGATATAAAACTCTTACTTTTTGGGATGAATTTGGTGAGAGTAAATTTCTTGGGCCCGATCTTGTTAAAGAGATGAAAAAAAGGTTCTTTTCATCCAACTACATATAAAGGATACTCAGAGTTGGCAGAAGATCTATGATGACAATTGATAAAAAACTATTTTATTGAATATTTTATTGATAATAAATGATATAATTTCCTCACATTGTGTTAAATATGTTTAATTAGAAAGTATTTGGGATTAGATCATTCATTTGAATATTTGATGAAAATTCCAGTTTTACCCTTTATAGTTCACTGTAGTATTTCAAAAATAAATATTTTTATATTTATTATTTGAATTTTAAATTTTTTAACAGTGTTCAAGACATAATTATCTACAACTTTTATTCAGTACACTAAAGCTAAATAGTGCATTGGGTTGTTGAAAATGGTCCATGAATTCAAAGTTGGGCTGGACTCGCTAGAATGGAGAAGCTTCTGTATTTCAGCCATAACTCCTTCATAGGGACCCTTATTAATCCCAAATTTGGATATGAGATTGAGGACCCATATACTCACATTTTATCCCTCTGGAAGGCCGGCCAATTCATGCGTTTTGGTGGTCAAATGGGCGGTGCAAGTTGGAATAAAATATTTGGCCGAGATTCCCCATTCACACTTGAAACCACTTTGAACCTAGCCTCCCCACCACTCTATAAATTGGTATTTTTATAATTTGGTGGGTTTGGGACGTGCTTTGGTAAGTTTAGGGCAGAGGATAAGAGTATCCACTCCAATTATCCAACCATTTCAATAAGGGTAGCTCTTGAATCAAGGTTCCCTTCGATGAAGCCTTCTTCTTCTCCTTCGTGTTGTAATGATTTTGTTTGTGTAATAAAATTCGTTGTTCTTATTTTATTTCTTCTATTTTCTTCTATTTTTTTTAAATTTATTCTCTTAATCTTCCTCTTTGTTCTGGAATTATTGAGTAGAAGCATTATTGGGTTATACCCATTATAAACCTTTGCACATGCAAAACGCTTCTACGATGATTACGCCACCCATGGAAGAGTAGTTCTTTTTAGTAATTGATCGACCTCTATCCTTATTCATTCATTTATTTTGAATCAATGAGATAATGTAATTAACATATTATGATATATTAATTTAGTTTTTAATTTAAATGAAACTAAGAAAGCAATTGAATAGTTAACACAAAACACGCGAGGTCGGGAATTGTGTGAACTGTGAGAGCGCAACCTTAACCGGTAATTCAAAACCAAACGGGATCAATTTTTAGAGTAAAAATATAATACATAAACTAAATTAATCCTCATTTCTAGAGTGGTTATGTGTCTTAATTTATCACTAACCATAAGCTAATTTTAGAACATCAATCAAAGCAGGGTGTTGTGATTGCATGTTCTGAAGTTAGCCTAAGGTTAAATTCACTTCAATCTTCGTGGTAAAGTTAATTCTCATAGGGTTCGGAATTTAACAAATTAAGGGATCATAATTAAGTGAATATTAATTTGAATTATAATGATTAATAAATTATTGAAGAGGTAGAGTTAGATCAATTACGCCTTTTAAATATTTTCTAAAAAAACATCTTTTTTGTTGTGTCATTTTAATCGAACTTCATTTCAAAACTAAAAACAAAACAATATACAATATTCTTCCAGAAAACTTCTTCTAGATTCATAAAATATAAAAAACCCCCATCCTTTCAAGTAGTGTTTTTATTATATTATATTTTATTTGTTTTATAATACCTTTAATAAGTTGTTAAATTCACTTCCTCCTTTGAGAGACGACCTTGGTCAGCCACTCTGCTGCACCTAAGGACCCCAAAATCACATTAATCATTTGAGGGTTCCCAAGACAGCGCTCTATCAACAATCATTGAAGGGACTTGGAGTTTTATGTTAGGGAAATTTTTTTCCTTTGAATATCACTATGGAAGAGAGTCATGCAATTTGGAAAGAAAGGGAATATTAGCCCTAGGTAAATTAGACCCTATGAAATCCTTGATCGCATAAGAGCAATGGAATATTGACTATAAATTCAAACAAATATTCCTAAAGTTCATGAAATATTCCATTTATTCCTCTTGAGGAAGTATATACCTGATCCATTACATATACTGAATCCGGAGGTGGTGTAAATGGAAAATACCTCTCTTATGAGAAGTAGCCAGTGGAGATCTTGGGCCATAGAGAAAAGGTTCTACACAACAAGACTACCCCCATTTTCAAAGTGTCGTGGAGGAACTATAAGTATGAATAAGTGATATCGTAAAAAAGGAGACAATGATATATAAGTACCCTCACCATTTCACAACTAAGTAAATGAGTTGAA
Source organism: Viscum album (assembly GCA_963277665.1). NCBI lineage: Eukaryota > Viridiplantae > Streptophyta > Magnoliopsida > Santalales > Viscaceae > Viscum > Viscum album. The sequence continues at coordinate 251,261,387 of OY728120.1, read as the reverse complement.
ATTTCGGGCATGGAATTTATTAATGGGGGAAGAATGTAATGACCCAGAATTTTTTTAAATGATATTTTTTTCTGAATAAATTTTTGTTACATACTATATAATATCATGCACATAAAAAATAAAGAGAAACCAATGATCATTACATTAGTCATCTATGAAACCAATTAAAATTCCAAACATTACAACTTGATAAAAAAAATAAACAGAACAGCAAGAATAAGAATGTATGGATCGCCCAAATCTACTAGAATCATTTACCCCATTATAAATGATATAGGAATAAAACAAAATATTAGTAAACCAATCAACATCTTAATAAATGATAATATAACCTTAAGATAAATTTTAGTGAATTTTGAGTGAAAGAATGAAGTTTTATTTATAGGGTATAAAAGGGAAATGTGACCACTGGGATTTGAATGTTATATGACTATTGGTCAATTTGACCATTGGTTAATATGACCATTAGTCAATATTACCATTGGTTAATATAACCATTGGTAAATATGACCATTGGTCAATATGACCATTGGTCAATATGACCATTGGTCAATATAACCATTGGTCAATATGACCATTGGTCAATATGACCATTGGTCAATATGATAATTGTAAACTATACCATTTGTTGATAATTTTACCAATTAAATTAATATTTATAAGCAGTAACGACAAAGCATAATTGATACATAAAGGATAATTAATGGCCTCAACTTGTAGATTTGTGATATTTGAAGCCTATTTGTTAGAACTTGGGAAGGAGGTCTCACCACCAGTGTTCTCCATTTACAAATACCAAGTCAATATTCAACAAGTGAAAATTACCATTCGATTGATGTTAGCAGAGACACCCCATGAAACTACCACCATCACACACCTTACTCTTATGACATATGCTAGTGTAATAAGGGGTTAAATGTGCTGAACTTAGTTACTTAAAGTGTAAATTACTTTGTATAAATAAAATTTTTATTCTATCAGTTCCTCTTAATAATATTTTTTCTTAATAAAATATATGTTTAATTGAGATGAATTTGATAATTTTATTTTTAGATGGAAATAAAACATAGTTATATTTTTATAGAAAATATATACAACAAGGTATTATGAATAGTGTTTGTTTTAATGAAATATTATTTTAAACCAATTTTATTTAAATAATAAATGATAAAATAATTTTATAATGGCCTAGGAATTTTTTATTAAGTGTCAAAAATTTGATTGTACCTTAAAAAATATATTTTTAAATAAATAAGGTTTTTATATTTAAAAGTCAGAATAATAATATTTTGAGATTTTTTTCTAATAAAATAATTTTTTTTTGAAATCAACATGTTGATATTATTTTAGGGGGAATTTTTGAGAATTTTCTAAAAAACTTTATTTTTTATGAATAGTAAAAAATACAGTTTTAGGGTTTCAGTGTATTTTATGACATCATATTTATGTTATAATGATGTAATCATTAAATAAACATGATCCAAGACATAAATAATGTTATTTTATTAATATTAAGTATTTTAATATATTTAATAATTTTTTTTTAAAACTATAAGTGACTTTCCAAAGTCTAAAAAGGAAAGTTTGATTTTAAAAAACATTAGTTTTTGGAATCTTCACTTTTCCATGAAAAAATAAGTATTTAAAATTAAATTTGGTTTTAATGGGTTAAAATAACATAAAATGTGACCCAAATTTCCAAAACAACAAGAAAAAACCATGGGTAATCTAATGGTTTTTCATTTTCCACAACCTAGATTTCTAAGGCCTATATTTGAAAATTATTAAACAAATCCTACACTTCTCCTATAAATACCCACCCATTTCTCTATTTCTTTTAACTACCCATATATACTACATGAATTTATGGTGATTTTTATTCCCATGGAGTCCCCCAAAGGTTTCATCAAGCCCCCATGTTCCCATCCTCAAGTTTTTGGAACAACTCCTCAAGGTAAGAGAAATATTCACTTCCCTTTTCCATTCAAGAGTTTTTTACGGCATGTATTAAAATTTAAAAGAAAATACATTTTTCCACTTTATATTATACAATAACTATAATATGAGTATTTTATTAATGAGATACACTTTTCTCCTATCATTTTACCCTTTTCTAAAACCATGTTTTATAACCTTGGTAATTTTTATTTATGACACCTTGGTGATAAACCTTAGTGATATGATTTTGAATGTCTCATTTAAATTTTGTAACCACATTTCCATGTTATGTTTCCTATTATTATTATTATCTTATTAATCTTTCTCATGCCTTATAATTATGCATCATGTTCTTACAGACATTCCTTATGTTCACATGCTAAATGTTTCTCTTTATTATCCCATGCCTATGTATGACTTAACCCATCCTAAACCACACATTACCCACTAAGTCCCACATAGTAAAACATGTGAATAATAAGAAACACATTCAATAATCAAACTCATTCCCACATAAACCCATTGAGATTTAAGTGAGGTTATCATGCATTTTGAAAGGAAAAGAATTTACATAAAGTGACAATTAACCCTTGAGTTTAAAAACTAGTGATATCATTTCTAAAATTCATTTTAAAACCAATTTTAAAAACCAATATTATTCAAAAAACCTTTTCAAAGTTCTAAATGCACCTTTGAGGAATCCATTAGAAATTACACTTTAATAATCCCTTTGAAAACTAATTTTAAATCAAATGAAATTTGAAAAAAAAAACATTAAAACAAAAGATAAATCCTCTTCTAAAACCAATATGTATCATAAGAACCATAAATAAATAGGAAAAACCTCATTAAATAATTAAACAATCACCATAAGCATGAATATTCAGTAAAAAACATAAGAAATATCCCAAACCATAACCCCTCAAAACCCATGAATTATGTATGTAAAGCCAATAAAAATTTGAAAATAACCAATTTATATACTAATATCATTGATAAAATATGTTGGTAACTTATATTAATTAATAAAATTCATAATTTATAAGGAAATACATTTTAGAAACCTCAAGAACAACATAACATGTTATGAAAAAGTAAATCTATAGAAATACCATCTTTAAATCAAGTATGGATGAAGGAAAACCATTAAGAATGAATAGAGAGGAATATGAAAATGGATCCACACACTTGATAACCTAAAAATATAATATTTTATAGCCAAAACCCACCTAGGGATTTACCAAGAACAAAACACAATAATATTAAATAAATAAATTAGATAAGAAAAGAAGAGAAGAGAGGAAAAAGGGATAAAACCTAGAAAAACTCACAAAAATTGAAAGAAGTAAGCCAAAATATATAAGAGGGAGTAAGGAGGGTCATGAATGGGTTCTATATTGAATAGGGTTGAGTGAATGGGAGTATGGGAAAGGTTGAGGAGGGTTTAATTAAATAGGGTTAGGAAACAATTTTCACATTTTAAAATTCTGGGCAGGCTGTATAGTGTTCTAAACTGTGTGCCAACTATACACCTTTTACTAGAGAAAACCTAGAGACCTTCATAGTTTATATGCACATTTTAGTAAAATGTGTGTCATCCATGTTAATGGACCTACTAAAAACAACATACCCTCCCACATGGCCTCTTCATAGTTAGCACTAACTATGAAAAATGTTTTTTAAAATTTTTTTAGAAAATTCAAAAGAAAAAGACTTAGAAAAAAAGAAAAAATTATAGAACAATAAATAAATAAAATAATGGATAAATTGAAGGTCAAGGTGTGAAAATTTATACCTTTACTCAGAAGTGTGCTTGTAAAGTTTTTCCCTATTTAATGAAGTATTAATGAAAAGTTTTATCTACTGAGTTGGCATTGGAAGGGAAAACTATAATGAGTGGTGCCCCTATTTTTCCCAGAGTAAGAAAAGGTACCCTGTATGGTGAGTAGTAGAAACAAAATGAATCATAGTAGGGTTATTGAGTTAATTTAAGTAAAATATTTCAATCTCCCAATACTTTTATAAAATGGAAATGATCTCTAATGTGTTTCTAGTGTGGTATACCAAGTCATTATAATCCATCTCACTCTAAAGTTCAAAATAATATTCATCAATGTGGCCATCTAGGACATATTCAAAAGTTATGTAAGCTGAATTATCAATGAGAAAATAAATCCTAAACACAATTTTAATATGAGGAATAGTTTTCTAAGGGGACATTCTTTAAAAATATAAATTAAATATAAGAATATTCAAGGAACTTACTTATCATTAAATATTTACATATCTATTTCTATGTTTTTATTGAATTATTTAATCTAATATTATTATGTTCTGGGTATATAATGATTCTATGTATTTTTAGCATATGTTCATAATATCTCTTTTGACATAATTATCATGGGATTCATTCCATATGGTAAGGTTTATATTGAGGTTGTATAAAATTATCCATTTCACTATTTTAAGGTGAAACCTTACATGGAGGGGAGACCAATAATGGGCCTCAACCTATTTTTCAAAAAATTTACACATGTATTATAGATAAATGTAGGTATGTAGTGTGATATTTTACATTATTATAGTGTTCTACGATCACTTTATGATCCTTATATGAAATTTATAAACTGTTTTTCAACTAAGAGTATGTTAAGTATCCTAAGACTAATTATTTCCACCAAATAGAATCAACCCATTGAGTTTATGGAATTATTAGTCTTGAACCATGTTAAGACTTGGATTTATCTTATAGTATTTCTTAATATCATAATAATTTTAGAAATTTTATATCAATTGGTATTATTCATTCATTGGACCAATTTTTGTTTCTCATTTACGTTTCTTATTAAAGGATGATTTTTTATACCTTAATATCTCTTTCTTATAAATTCACCGGTTATTTTTTGGGTATATAAAGTAGAATATTGGGGTGAATTTTCACACCCTAGTGTCACTTTTTTTATTATTTTATTTAATTATTCATTTTATTATAATTTTGAAGTATGATTTTTTATTTATTTTTTAATAATTTTAAAATATTTTCTCTATCACATGATTATCACACTATTGGTGCATTTTCAATAATAATCAAGTAGATTTATGTTACTTAAGATAAACTTCACACTATTGGTTCATAGTTAGGGGAAACCATTACAATTAATATCATATGGTGTGAAATTATACCTAGTAGCCTAAAAATCATTAAAACATGGCTTAGTAAACCATGAAGTACTTACCTGGTAATCTGGTGTCTCTGACACAATCAATTCATGGTTTAGTAAACCATGTGTCCAAACAATGCGATTTACTTGGAACTTTATTTTTGGAATTATAATTCTACACCCATTGGTTTTTAACCCCTTTTGGGTATTATTATATTCATTCTCACACGTCTCAGCCAGAAGGATCCCAAAATTTGCCTCTCCTATCCTCCTCCATGGATTTTGTGCTTCCCAATCTTAAACCTTATTTGATTTCTCATGATAAACTCATCCTTTTATTTTTCTTATTCTTTTTCTCTTTCTTATTCCTCTTTTACCCCTATCATTCCTTCTATTCGTCAAACCCTAGTGGCAACAATGGTCATTCTATCATAGAGGATTTGTTTAATCTTAATACCTTATATGTCTATGGTTTATAAAGCCTTCCTATTGACCCAATCTAGTGTTCATTATTGAATGGGGATTATATCCATCTCTTTGGGGTAGGTGATTTTGTGAAACTCATTTTATAGGACATGTCATATGATTCTTGAGATTTATAAATAAAATTTTCTACCAAATATATATCTATATGTCATAGTATTGTAAGGCTTATGGGTATTATCTAATGTTTTAATGCATCTCCATGTTGACATAAAGGGAATTTTATATAGATTCTTGATTGTTTTTATCTCAAATCATTTATCATGCATAAAAGATTCTTGTTTTAATGAATCAATGGGATTTCGCAAGTTAATTTACAACCAAAGTGGTGTTTTAGAATTCAAAATTTTTCCAAATGGTTTATATAATACATGTTATGAATTTAATTATTGTATAATATTTTAAGGGATTGTTTAGTTGGAATTTTCATTAACATTAAACTTCAATGCATTTCTTGATATATTCATGTGATACCTATATATATATATATTTTCACGTTATTCAGAATGTTGTTTGATTATTTTTCTCTTATATATGATATATTTGACACATTGGATCAAAGTTTAGGATTATCTTTATTTAAATTATCATTCTACTCAATTCCTGGTTTTTAAATGGTTTTCAAGATAGGCCTTATACTTTAAATTATTGTCTTAAATCTAAAGAATCATTTTGTACCTTGTATTAAATATTTTCATATTATAAGTCACACCCTTATTTTGATCCCTATTGTATCATGTTATTATTTTAACTTGTGTATATTATGATCTTAATTTTATAAATATTTGATTCTTATATAATTGGAAAGGGGATATTTATTAAAGGGTGTTTGGAGGTGAGATAAGGGATGGATATTATGATAAATTGGGTTATGTTATATTATTGATATGTGATTAATCTTATGATTAAATTTTCCCTCAACTCCACTAGCTAGTTTCATGGGAACCTTAGGTATCATGGAAGGAGGTCAAGAGACGGTTTCTATGCTATTCATGATGATACTTTGGCCAATATCCTATAGTGAATGATAAGATATGGCTATGAGGAGTACTACTTAGTGAGGTTAGGTTAGAGAAATTATGAAGGTTTTTTGTTTGAAACTTAATTGATAAGTTAACAGATGGTCTCACCCAAGTATGACTAGGATTGTATCACTATAACTTAATGTGTTTCCCATGATATATATGATTTGACTTCATTCCCTTATTTTTGAGTCTTGATAAATTTTTGGATTTCCCTATTTCCATTTCTTTATTTTTCCCATGATCTTCTCTCTATTAAATGTGTTATTATTTCGATTACTTTTGTTCCTTGCCTCACTGTATTTATTTTATTCTTATAATAAAATCACTATTTCACTTATACTTTTTTGTGATTTTCTTGCATTATATCTTTACATTTAGATTACTTTGATTTATAATATTGACTTAATTTTGAGTAATATTTTCCTTTTATGGCCCTTCTACATTCTAAATAAATTTCTAAAGGTGTTTTTCACTTGTTTAAGAAGTTAAATTTCTCTCAATTTTCATTAACTTAGTTATTTCCCTTATATATACTTTCAAAGTGATTATTTCTTAAAAATTTCACTCTTTTGAGTGCTTTCATAAAAATTAAAAAAACATTCTCCTTAATGGTTAAAAGTTTTTTATTAGTTATTTTTTACTCTCCTTTGTGTGATAAAAATTTATTTTTTATTTTTAGTTTAAACTAGTGTTCATGAATTGTCTTATGAAAGAAATTTTATAGAATTTGGTGAAATACTATTGGGTGCATATAGGTATCACCCTATACAAACAAAATAGAGTGTGTATGTAGTTCTTATGTATTCATGCTAGAATATGGGTTATGATCTCTCATTAATGAAATGTTTCACTATAACGGTTGATGCTTGTTTTAGTATGTGTTAGTGACTTTGTGCTACATGGAGTTGATCATATTGGTTCATGTATGGTGGATTATCTTGGTATGTTTTGCATCAAATATCTTGACCAACTTTTTATTTATGGTATATTTTATTTGTAACTAGTTATATATTATTTTTTATGTTATATGTTAAAGTGAGTTTTGGTTGTTCATGTTGAATTATTCATTTTATGGTTAATGTTATATTTTATATTATTTATTTATTTTCTATATAATTACAATGTATATATGAAATATTACATATTATTGGATAGATTTAATTACTTGGTTATCCTTTTTGAGGGTGAAATCATTCCCATGTGGTTATACTTGGTACCATCGATGCTTGTTGTTAGCCCATGGTGACCAATAAAGTACTTCAGGCCTTCTGAAATGATGACTTGAGTTATGTGGCAAGTTGATATGGGTTAGTTTGTGACAATTTCTCATACTCATATATGTGGATGGTAGACCTATATGATTTCATATTCTGAACATGTTATCAAATTTATAAATTATAAATTAACTTCTTAGAACTCAATAATAAAATAGAAACAAAAAAAAAATCTAGGGTCAATAACATAAATAAATATGAATTAATATGATAATTTAATTAACACCAATTGTTGAAACAATAATATTGTTTGATTGGATTGAAATTTAAATAATCAATGTGAAATAAATTTAATGAAAAATATTTTTATATAATCAATAGAAAATATATAGCTTTAAAAAAACACGTGACTCAAAAAATTTGAATATCATTCAATTTAAATGAATTTCTAAATAAATAGTGAAAAATTATAACTATCGGTAAAATTATTCTATTAAATTTAATTTAACACTATTTTTAAAAAATTAACTATCATGGAAAAATAAATCAATATACTTCAAGTTTCTTTAAATAAAACATTTTTTTATTAAGATGAATAAAAATCATTCTCATAGTTTTATCCTATTTATTTTATTATATTTCCTCTCTTACCATATATATTTGATCAATAATTTAATAAAAAATAATATAATGTGGTTTTAGAAAACAAAATATAATTATAAAAATATGCCTTTCAAAGTCAAATTGATTAAAAAATATTATACATTCCTTCTCCCAATTATACCTATCTAATATTTATGATTCAAGTAACCCATGTTCAAAATGAATCAAACATGAGTATGAAAAAATTATTAAATATATATTCACTAAAGGTTAATATTATAGATTATGAAATTTAGTATATCATTATTTTTGATATGCATGGAAATATTTTGATATGTGATTCAAATTACCTCTTCCTATATGTTTTTCATACCTTCCATACCATTATCATATATTTTAGTTTCCAAATGATATGATGATATATTTTAAAATTATTATATTAAAACTATAAAATGTTATAATAATCAACAAATGATGTGTATTTTAAAATATTTATTATAACATAAGGATAAAATAGGATAAAATCTAGATGAATAGTGAATAATGTTTAGGCTATAAGTGTTGGGTATTAAAGGGTATCACAATGCCCAAATTTTTAGGAAGAAAACAAAAAATATAGGATTTATGTAAACATATATGAAGAACAATAAACATGTGTACCTTACTACCTATTCCTTTCTTCCATAATAGTGAGCTTGATTGAAATATCTAAACAAAAATCAATAGATTTCTAACTCCTAAGGTATCCACTGGCCTATGGAATCCCAAAATTCTTTGGTGGAAAATTCTTATAATGTAGTTATTTACAAGTATCACTTAGGGATTAACGAAAGGATCATGATATAGAGAGATTTTCTTGGATATTTTTCAGATTTAGACACACTCAAATATAGTAAGGAACACTTTATTATATATTGTTTCTCAATTAAATGAATAAATAAAAACCATTTATAATGGTTTATTGAATTTTGACTTATTCTTGATTTATAACACTTATAATGCATGCTTCATTCAAGTAAGTGATTTTTGAAATATTTAAATGATTTTGTTTTGATAAATATATCATCTCATCATGTGTTACCAGAATAATTGTATTATAAGTATACATAGAAGAATTAAATATTTACAACATGGAAATTTTAACATGGAAAGTAAAGTTACTACTTCACTATCAGTATTGTAGCACATACCTTGTGCCAAGAATCCCTCAATTCACTATTTCATCATAGTTTAGTGAAAATTAATAAATATATCAATTTAATTAAATACTAATTGATGTTATGAAAAAATTCACAACATTTTTGAATCCATCCAAACTACTTTTGATATAATTATCATAAAAACTATCTAAAATTTATATAATTTTTTTAATAAAATTTAATCCTTATTCCATTTCCTACCTATGTGACCCAATGTACCTTATATAATATTGAATATAATTTTGAATTATTTAATCCTTAATTGTAATAATATAGTATACTATAATAAAATGTCATTGAATCTCATTATATAATGGGGGTATGGCATAATATGATCAAAAAAACTGATATCTCTATATAAATATGTTTACCTCATGATGTATCTATATAGATCATATATATACTTTTATAATCTATTTTTCAATGCATATATTAAACCAAAATACATAGAATCAATCAATATATCATAATCCAACTCAACCATTCTTGATTTTCTAAAATAGATTGATAAAATTTAATGAATACGTCACATTCCATCTATCCAATTAGATGAGCACATTATATGTAATTGAAATAATCATGACCATGAATTTACTCAATCAAATTCAATAAAGGTCCCACATTTCATACCTTTAATATAAGTGTAAAATACCATCCTTTCTAAGTAATACCTTTCACATGATCATAAATATACCCAACCACCCACTAGTTATCCCAGTATCAATGTTGATGTAAGAAACATTTCAAATTATGAAGGTTCACAAGTGAGGTAACTTCTTAGCCTCAGGTAATAAGGATTAATATAAACCATAAAACCATATATATATATCAATGAAAATATGAATGATATTCTATGCGATATAATTTTTTAATTCTATCTATATAATAAGTTATTACTTATTATCTCATGTGATTACTCTATATCACCTATGATACTCTACTCATATTAATATTAATATTTCATCACATAACCTGAAAATATATGATTATCATCAACTAAGAATAACTAAAGTTCATACTTTATGGGTATTTTATCATTTCACACTCATATAAATATACAACACACATGAATGAATAATATATAAATATTTCCATTATTGTAAAACCATGATATATTTACATTAACAACAAAAATTACATCAAATAACCTATATATATAATACCTAGATAATTTAAATGAGTCTTATATTTATCCTATGTTAAATAATTTTTTAATGTAACCACTATATTATCATATGTAGATACCTAAAAAACATTTACATAATACCATTTAGATATTTATTAAATGAGATGGTATTTTCAATGGATGCGTTTTCTCTTAAGGAGAGCTTGGGGTTCCATGGCTTGAAAAATTTCTCTACTATTTCCATAATGGAAGTTCATTTATCATAATATGAAATGAACAAAACTAATTTTAGTTATACAATTCTTGATCTAGATATATTCCTTTGCAACATCAGATGAAATAATGTACTCTACCACTATTGTCAAGTTTATAGCAGTGAGTTTTTTGATACTATTATAACAAATAGATCCACCATTAAGTCAAAAAAAAGATCAGTATCTTGAATCATTATTGTTATTTTAGAATCTGTAATAAATGTATAAATCTTCAATTATATAGTTCATCTCAAGTATCTAAGTATATTCGTCCCTGTAATCTATTGACTCTCATCAGGATTGGATTGGTATATGATATTTATGTATAATCATAATGGAAATTAGTTTTAGTACACAACATGGTATAAATAATGGATCCAATTGTAAAATAATATGAAATTTCATTCATGTGTTTATTTTCTATATGTTTTACTTACAAATAACCCTTTTTAGAGTTCTTCATGCCAAAACTATTTAAAAAATTACCAATGTATATGTTCTTTCTCAAACAAATCATCCTATTTAATTGATAACTATACATATTTATACTCATTATATATAAGATTTGACCCATGTATTTCACTAAGAATAATTTTCTTAACCATTCCTTTACAAAATGTAACGCTTGTATTTTATTTTTGATGATTAGCATGTCATCCATATAAAATAAAAAATACCAAAACACTCACAATAACATAATTTCAGGCTTAAGAAACATCTAAGTTCTTAATGAAACCAAACCCCTTGATTTCATCATAAAACTATATGTTTAAACTCAAATATAACATCGTGTATTCTGAACTATGCTATTTTGAATTTCATATTTTAATTAAAATAAAATAAAAATTTAATGGACATTCAAAAAATTTAATTAGTTTTGTTATGTTCCTAATTGGATTTATCTTATCCAATATAAATGAGTGTTTATTGATGTGTATTATTTTATTAATTTTATTTATATTTTATTATTATTATGGAATTTATTGAGAAATATAGAAGAGTTATTATTATTTTAAATAATATCTTTTTTGTGTTAAGTGTATAAATTATGTTATTGTAGTTTAAATGATTCTAATATTGTTTTTATGATTTATATAAGTGAGTTTTAAACATGTCAAAAAAAAATATTAGTGTGAGGTGTGTGAGGGGAGTGAGTGTAAAAAAATTGAAGGGATGTTGGGTCTATGCCCCCCAATTTTTAACCCAAATAAAAGGAGTGTATTCTGACCATCTTGAATAAAAAAATATTTAGAAAATATAAAATTAAGAGTGAGATAAATATTAGGAACACCACATCCTTTTGTTTTCAAGTGAATGGAGCAACAATGATTTTCTGTCCCTCTTTTTCACCATAAATCTTCCTACCCTCTCCCTAAAACCATTCTATTATCTCTATCAAATAAACTTATAAATAATTAATAGTTTTTTTTATTATTATATGTAATTGAGATAAGGCCATAAATTATAAGGTGAGCCTTATTATTTTTCATCTATAATAATTAGTTTCAATGATGTTTTATCTAAATCTATATTTTATTCTTAGTTTCTTGAATTTATGTAATTTTTGGATGATTTTTTTGGATTTAGTCAACATTTTATTGACCTAACCCTCAGATTGGAACTATGTACATGATATAGATCCTATCCTTCAATTTAATTTAATTTTTAATGTATAATACATTGATAATATTTGTAATAATAACCTTGCATTAACTAATTAGTATGGAAATGAAATTTTATTTTTAATGATTTTTTTAAATTTAATTATAATACTAAAATAGATATTTTTATATAGAAATATATTTAAAATATGAGTTTAATGAAGAAATTATGATTTTTATAATGGATTATAAGATTTAATGATAAATTGTTTTTTACACTAATAAGGATAAAGTTAAATGGTGATAAGTGTATTACAATTTATTATTAACGATTTGTGTTATTTGTATTTGGTTGTTTTGAAACCATGTTTAACATGTGATGATAATATATAAATTTAAAATGATTTCAAGGAAGATGTAAATGGGATTTTATATGAGTTGAGTTCTTTTTATTTTTAGAATTGATGATTTTACATATTAATGGAAGTGTTTAGGTGTTTCATAATCGTTTATGATTTATAATGGTTCTTTGTCAATTTTTATTTGGTATGGTTTATTATTGAGTGTTGTAAATTTTTTTAATGATTTATGAAAATGGAATTTGAATGATATTGTGATTTTTAATTAATTTGAAATGATAGAAAGTGTTTTTGGACAAGTTATTATAAATTTTGAATAGTGTTATGCTCGCTAAATTCTCATGGTTAAAATAAATGATAAATAATTTTGAGAATTGAAACAATTCTAAATATTTGAGAAATAAAAATATTTTTTTTGGGAAAAATAAAATAATATTATAGTGTGGGTTTACATGATAATTTTTTTTTATATAAATAGTGAAATAGGACAATGTTTGTTAAAAAATGCTAAATAATTCTCAAAGGGTGTTTGACTCTTATGAATTCTTGGTATGTTTTTTAAATTATTTTTGTCATATTATAATTTTATTGTTTTGTTTTTCGATATTGTGATATTATAAATTATTTTTTTTCCAAATTCCATGTGTTCCAAAATGCAGGGTAACCAATGAGTTCAACTATAAAGTGAATTTATCCATGTGTTTGGATATAAATTGAATTTTTATATAGGTTTGGATGTGATGTGAGATAATCCATAAGTTTGGAAATAAAGTGAGATAATCTATGTGCTTATCCATCCATGCATTTGGTTAATCCATGTGTTTGGATATAAAATGATTAAAAAGAAATATTAAGTATTCACTAATGGTGGCCAAAGTAGGTAAACATAGTATTATGGTGGTTTAGTAAGCACTTGTCCATTATTATTATTATTTTTTGATATTTTAATGTGTTAAAAAATACCATATAATGTTTTATTTTATATATATGATCATGTAAGATGTCAAATAGAAGTTTGGGATTAGTTGTAGCATCATACCGAGTATATTCTCACACCCTTTTTATGAACACCTTTTGTATGCACATATTTCACTTATCATACTAAAAGAAAGAAAAAGGGATCTATGTAGATTATGAATGATGGATAGTGGTGTTTTATATATTTTTGATGGTTTTTAGATTTATGAAGTAAGATTTTTCTATATTTTATTTTTCTTATTAAAGTTTTACTTTATATTGATATATGTACTTGGGTCATGGATTGTACTTTATTTAGTTATATGATATTATAGACATTATTTTCATGACCCCATCCCTCCAAAGATACCCCTCCTAAGATGGAAATGGAGAAAGAGAGATAATGACCCTTGAGTCCCACCTCTAGTAGGCCCCTGGGTAGCGACCAACACCAAGGGTATACAAATTTCACAAAATGGGATGCATTTCCCTTTTTATAGTAACCAAGATCGGGAGATAAGATATATCAACCTAAAAAAACTCCAATACATATATATAAAAGAATCCAAAATCCACCCCACATGCATGTTTAAAGTAAAACAACTATAAATACAATGAAAATATCCAATGTAAATACCAGAAGAACAAAGATAAGTAGTGACACATCAACTATCCTAAAGCCCAAGCTAGTAAGGCCCATCATGGTCCACATAATATCCTAGGAAACATAAAAGAAGTTTTATATATCTAGGTTGATCATACAAGTATACTCAATAGGAAAATCCGAAGTCACTCATGCACAAGTTGGAGAAGCATACTGATTCCCCTGTTAGAAAATAGAAAAAAATCAAAATCACCTAACAATGTATACTATCCACCCCAACCTCACATAGGAATTCTCACTAAATAACAGAAGTAAAGTAAAGTAAAGTAGTAATCACATCAATGATAGGGTACCCCACACCACTTCCCACTAGCTAACTGATCACCCCTAATGAAGAACGTCCTTACGCTACCACATTCTTCTATAAGACCCAATCCCAAACCTTCCTGCACACACCTGAGCCAGATACCACATACTACATGCAAACACTTGGGCCACAACCACATCACATCCCACCCATAGACACTAGGGCCACAAAACTAAAACCTCATCCTAAAGACACTTAAGAAAGCATAACATATCTCATCCCAAAGACACCTGGGATAGCAAACCTCGCCTATAGACACCTGGGACTCACAACCACACCAAAAACTTACCAAAGAGTCTTGATCTACCAATTCCTAGAAGAGGGAGAAAAGAAGATCCAATAACTAGCCATCCATCCTCCCACTAGGATGTTGGAAAAAACACCATCCCCTATGAAATGGGTGTGTTTGGCACATAGTGGTCAAATAGGGTGGGGTACACATATAAATCATAAGGAACTACAAGTGTGTATATATATATATATATAGGTACCAAACACACATCCCAACCTATGGGTTCTCAAAATAAACAACCAGCCCACACAAAACTTACCTTGCTGCCACCTCTAATGCATAACCACATAGCCAGCCACAAACTTAATTCATAACAACATCCAATTAATTTAACAAATTATCATTATTTATTTAACAAGAAAAAATTATTGATTCCATCCCAACTTGAGAAACCAACAAGCACAAAACACATTATAAGGTTGAAAAACCATAACAACCACTTCCAAAGACAAACAGAGAAAGGAGGACCATGGTAAATGAATCCATTTTAATGCCCATTCCTAAAACAAATGATCTCTAGAAACTCTAGGTGAAACTACCATGCAAGGTAACATCATAATTCTTTAAAATTATCCCTCCCAAACCATCCTTAGTATCCCCACTACACAGAAAGAACCACATTCAGCATAACAACAAAACTCAACCAGGTTGCAGTCCCACTGCAAAAACAGACCATGTCCAAAAACTACAGTGCAACCCAGATGTAGTCCCAATGCACAAAAAGTTCATACATTACAAAATCAACCAATCTCTCAACTTGAGATTCCATTCCACCACCCATACCACCCCATACACATAGCCACACTCCCAAAAATAACACCACACAACCATCACAAAACACAAGGTAAAAAAAACCATACATAACACACAACCACACCAAACAAAAAGGTGTATTAAGATTTAGCATCCCTAATTATTTAATTTTGCTTTGATAATTTAGGGTTTAACACATAGCATGTTCAATCCTAGGGAATCCATATATTTAACCATGTATATGTGATTAACCAAATTTTCATATTTGTATCCATTCAACAGGGGATCAGAAAAAATTATAAAGAATCACTTGTGTGAAAGAAAATACCACCAACATCCATGATTTTCATAAGGATACAACAAATAAAATTCACAACAGGGATCAAACATAATAGATAAAACAAATGATCATCATCAACATCACCCCACCCCTCATTTATTACTAAAGTAACAGGTCCTATTATATTCATTATCATCATCTTCCCTACCCCTCATTTATCTTTGTTAAATTGGTTTCAATCTCACCCACAAGAAGACATTAGTACACCCACCCTTCATGATACACAATTAAAATAGAGACAAAGTAATTCCTACGTCGAAGAACAAACAATCAACAAATCCTCCTTGCGCCAAAAACATGGGGGGGGGGGTGCACAAGCAGTAGGAAGAAATATAAAGGAAAACTTGACTAACATTTATAGAACCGATGAAAATCCTCAGGGAATAAAGGTTTTAGGCATACCAAGAGAAAATGGAAGGGTTCAAGGAAGAGAGGATCTCAGCTTTAGAAAAATCCAGATCCTATATCAACTAAAGGGAATGATTTCAAGGTCCATTAAAGTCAGATTATGGTCAAGACCATGCAACTTGTCCATTTCAAAGTCTCTAGGGAATTAGGATATTAAAGATATAATTAATGTCCTTTAAAAAAACTTAAGAAATTATCAAAACAAGGTTTTAAACTCGATTTACATAAAATAAAATGTTAAAGGGGTGAAACTGGAAAAACTTGAGAGAACTGAGAATTTTGGAAAACATTCAAAAAGGGTTACTGATAGATAAGGCATCGACACTGAGCTACCGATGCTGAGCCACCGACATGAGATAATGACATTGAGCCACCGATGTGAGCTACTGATGTTGATCCACTGATTATGAGTCACTGAAATTAATCACTGATGTGAACCACCGACAGCGAGTCACTGACACGAGCTATCGACACTGAGCTACTGATGTGAGCTACTAACACAAGCTACCGATACCACCTACCAATGACACCTACCAATGAGAACCTCCGATGTGACCTACTTATGACACCTAATAACACGACTCACTAATTTCACTCATCGACACCACTCACCAATGCCTGACCTACCAATGCTCGACCTACCGACACCTAACCTACCGACACCTGACCTACCATTGGAAAACTAGAATTTTGTAAAAATATTGAAATTAGATACCATTGCCTACCAAAACACCCCAAACACTAGATTTTGAGAAAGTAATGGACTGGAGGGGTCTGAACCATTACATCAGATACCACACAAACTATTCTCTCTCTCAAGAATTTAAAAACAAACCCAAAAGAAAGAGGGGTTTAAACAACCACCTTATAAGATACCTCTAAAGGTTCTTGCTACACTTGAAACACTTCTACCGTTATCAAAGTTCAATGATAAACCACCAGGTGTTGTTCAAAAGGTGGAGTGAAACCTCAACATCCAAGAACACATCCTACAACATATAATACCCCCAAATGACCATAAGACATTCCACATGAGCACCAAATCCATACAACCTAGACACATGAATCTTGGAATTTCTTCCTCTATGTCGAGATACTATCCTCACTAGGCAGTATTGACTCACCCACATAGGTTTAGTCACATATCAATTAATGCTTCTCAATTAGGAATCATGTCCTTCTCTCCTCATGGTTAGGAATTTATCACACATCATAGAACAAGGAAGCAACTCATCTTGTAGAAAACAAGGTTTGAACATTACAACACAAAGAAAAACACACAAGAAAAACACAAAACAAATTTGGGTACTGGGAACACATCTATTAATTTTTCTCCCATGTACTCTCCTATAGGATACCATGCCTCCACAACACGCAAACCAAATGAATGGTCCATCCATGTAGCACCTTCTATCGATGATACTTGATCTATAATGGACATTCCATGAATGTTTCATCATCCTCGATATCTAACTCTCCCAAATCAATGACATGGGAGTCATCATTAAGATACCAACAAATCTAGGAGACCTGAAAGACTTCATGAATCCTCTCCAACTGTGGTGGAAACACCAACTGGTATTTTACTTTTCCAACTCACCCCAACACCTTGAAGGGTCCAATGAACTTGGGAGAAAGCTTTCCACCTCTACTGAACCTCCACTTCCCACATCGAGGGGAAACCTTCTAGAACATATGGTACCCAACATATAACTCCAAGGGAATCACCCTATGATTGACATATGACTTCTTCTGGTCATGCATTTCCTTCATCTTCTCATAGAAAAGATTAACCTTCTCTGTCATATTCTGCACCACCTCAGGACCAAGAACAGTTGTCTCCCCAAATTCTGTCTGGCATAATGGTGAATGAAACATTCTTCCATAAAAATCTTGAAATGGAGCTATACCAATGGAAGTGTGATAAATATTATTGTAAGAGAACTCAACCAAAGTAAAGTGTCTCACCCAAGACCCTCCAAAGTCCAAGACACATTCTTGCAACTTGTCCTTCAATGTCTATATAATCCGCTCTATCTTCCCATATGTATGAGGGTTGAAGGCAGTGCTAAGGCATAATTGTGTTCCAAAATTATGCTGAAATACCCTATAGATTTGTGAGGTAAAATGTGTGTGCTAATCTAATATGATGGATCTTGGAACCCAATACAAACACACCAACTCATCCACATAACTTCTTTTCAAGTCATCCACTGCGCTCGACTCCTTAATTTCTAAGAAGTGATCCAATTTCTTCAGTCGGTCCACCACTACCCAAATAACATCAAATCCTCCATGATCACTATGCAACCCTATGATTAAATCCGTCAATATGTCATCCAACTTCCACTTGGGGACATCTAGGGGATATAAAAACCGCTGGGCACATGGTGCTCAACCTTTACCTACTGGAACACTAGGCATATTTCCACAAACTCTGACAATTACTGCTTCACCTCGAGCCACCAAAATGGTTTCCTTAGGCCATGGTACATCTTGGTAACTGCCAAGTGCACTGCTAGGGGTGATCTATGAAACTCATAGATAACTCCCTCATGTGTTTCCACTAGAACAAACATCTTCTCATAGAACACCATCTAATTATGACCATCTTACAACCATACCTCTAGAGAATCACCTTAGTCAATGAAATTACACATCAATTCTACCTCTGAGTCTCCCCACTGAGACTCCTACACCTGTTTCCTTAGAGATACCTACACCTTTATCTGAAACATACAACCTTTGACTCCATCCATTCCTTCATATAAGTGCAAGGTGGACAACACCTCCATCGCCTTCCAAGCATCCATAGATTTCCTAACAACCTACTTCTAGAACTTCCTGATCAAAGCATAAGCCACAACATTTCCCTTCCTTGAGGTGTAGGAGATATTGAAGTCACAATCTTGGAGAAACTTCCTCCACCTTCACTGTAACAAGTTCAGATCTTACTGGGAAAAGATATACCTCAAGCTCTTGTGATCTATAAAGATCACAAAGTGATCCCCAATGTTGTAATTTTTCTACAAATTTAGTGAAGACATGAACAATGGTAGCTCTAGATCATGGGTGTAATATTTATGTTCATGGGTACATAACATCCTAGACCCATAAGAGATCACTCCCCATCTCTACATCAGTACACATCCCAAGTCTAGTCAGGAAGCATCATAAAACACCTCAAACATCACCCCTTCCTTTGGAAAACAGATAACTGGATAACTAATCAACTTCCCCATTAGATAGATGAAAGATACATGAAACTAATCAATCCACACAAAGACCTATCATTTTCTGGTCAATGCTGTCAATGGAGTTTCAACTCAAGAGAAATCAGGTACAAATCTCCAATAATAGCCTGCTAGATCGAGAAAACTATGAACCTCTACCACATTATTGGGTTCTTACCAAAAAACAACCACATCGACCTTCGATGGGTCCACTTATACACCCTACTGATATTATACATGTCCAAGTAAGTGGAACACCTGTGTCCAAAACTTGCACTTGGATAACTTTTTGTAGAGCCAGTGGCATTGAAGGACCCCCGACACAGTCTTGGGATGCTCGGTATGATCCTCCTATAACTATGAGTAGATCAGAATTTCATCAATGAATACAATAACAAACCGGTCTAGGAAATCACGAAATATTTATTTCATAAGTCCCATGAACACAATCGGTGTGTTTGTAGCACTTAACGACATAACCATGAACTCGAAGTTCCCATACCTGCACTTGAAAGAAGTCTTTGGGATGTCACCCTCCTTCACCCTCAACTGGTGATACCCAAACTGCAGATCAATCTTAGAAAACCAACTTTCTCCCCTCAACTGGTCAAAAATATCATCTATTATAATTAGAGGGTAACAGTTCTTGACCGTCACCTGATTCAAACTCTAGTAGTCTTTGCATGGCCTCATACCACCATCTGCAGCCACAACCCTCATCTTTCAAGATGAGGGAAGGGAAATAAAAGTTCTTTGCCATTCCTTCTTCAATATGGAGGAGAGATAATGACTCCTGATTCCTGCCTTTAATAGACCCTAGAGTGGAGACTGTCACCGAGGGTATAAAATCTCACACAAAATGGAAGGAATTACCCTTTTCAATGAAACAGAATCAGGAGATAAGATTGTAAAAATACCAAACAATACCAAAAATTTATATAAAGGAAACCAAAATCCAACCCATGCATGATTTAAAATTAAAATGTGACAAAAATAACAACTAAAACACCAAAGTACCAAAATAAAGAGACTAAGCAGCAACACAACAAATACCCCGACGCCTGAGCTAGTAAAGTCCAGAATGGTCCTCAAAGTCCTCCTAGAAACTTGAAAACAGTTTTAAAAATATAGGGTGAGTATACAATTATACCCAATAAGAAAACTAAAGCTACCTATACACAAGTGGGGGAACATACTAATTCCCTTATGAGAGAACAATAGAACCTCAAAGCACCTACCAAGGAGTACTAACCGACCTAGCCTCATCAAGGCATAATAACCAAATAATTCAATTCAAGTAAAGTAATAGTATAAGCACATCGATATTTGGGTACCCCACACCACTTTCCCACTGGTTAACTGCTCATTTCTAATGGCTAACGTCTTGATGCTACTATTATTCAAAAATGCAGTCCCACTTCCACAACCCACCTATACACACTTGGGCCTCAAACCACACACAAATCCCACCCACAGACACCTAGTCCACAACCACACCACACTTCTCACCCAAAGACACCTGGGCCTCATCCCAAATACACTTGGGAAAACAATACTGGACCACAAACACCTAGACCCCTCATCCAAAACAAACCTTCCCAAAGGATATTCAACTATGGTAATCGTTAATCCATTACATCCTACTCATATACACTCAAGCAGTAAGAACTTAGAAGAGGGTGTGGGGAAGAAAGTCAGTAACCATCCATCTATCCTCCCACTAGGATGTTGGGAAAGACAACCTCCCCCATGAATGGGGGTGTTTGGAACATGGTTCCCAACAAGGTTGGGGTTCATATAGAAATCACAATGAACTAAAATTTATACATATAGGTAATCAAAAACTCTACCCAACCTACATGTCCTAAAACAAACAACCAGCCAACCATAACCTCTTTTGTTGCTATCCCTATATGCACAACCACACAAATAGCCACTACCAAAGCATAGACCCAACCCCTTTTCCATTTAACAACTTTACATTAATTAATTAAGGGGTTATCTTTAATTTATTCCAGTAATACCTGGGGAATCTACCAAGAACAACATCTGCAACTGTTCTCAGAAGGCAAAGAGCCTCATTAACTAGACACACAACAACCAACCCACTTCATTCTTCAGTACTGCAAACATTGAATAAGGGAAGAAGGACCAAGGTAAAAAATTTACATTTTAACACCCATTCATAAAAACAACAGAGAACAACCAACCTGCAGTCCCAATACAAACCCCCTTTGTCTTAAACACTTGTTCAACCACTGCCAACTTTCATTCTTCAAAGTTATCCTGCTCAATCATGCTCTCACAACCCAACCTAGCAGCCCCACTGTACAACAACACAACACCCATCACACCTATAATCATAAAGTCACAAAACAACCCAGTCCTAAAACCCCATGACCAAACTACTGCCTATATGTAGTACCACTACATAACAAGTTCTATGACCACAACATTAACTAAAGGAAGTCCCACTACCAACAAGTTTATCCATTCCCCAATCAATCAATCCCTCAGATTGAGATTCTGTCACACCTCTTGTACCACCCTATACAAAAAAACAAAATAAGAACTATTAAAACAACATCCCCTCTTCACAAGCACATCATTACCCTAACATTGGAGCATACCCTCTACCCACCCTTGTACCCACAACCACGCCTCCCACAATAGCATCACACAACCCACATAAGGCTTGAACCCAACAGAACACATCACACAACCACACCATCAATCCAAATATATTAAGATTTAGCCAACATGGGTTCTTTAATTCCACTTTGATAAATAGGGTTGGTCACACAATAGGTTTGATCTCATGGCATTCATTTGTTTAACCAAATATACATGATTAAGCGGATTTCATGTTACGACCATTTATCAAAGCATCACAAAAAAATAGAACATCACCAGTGTGCAAGAAAAGACCACTAATTTCCTTGATTTTAAAAAGGAATATATATAAAAAACCCATATATAGTAATTAAGATAATAGATAAAACAAATGATCAACATCAACCATCTTCAATTCCCTACCTGTTTTCTTTTAACCATCACTTCCCTGCCATTATTTATTACTTGTTTATGAAAATTATTCATCCATTATTCATGAATAAAAATTACTACACCCACCCCACATGTTACATAAATAATAAAGTTATAATAATCCCTAATTGAATGAAAAGTGACTAAAACTCTTCCTTGCATCAAGAAAAATGGATCGCACGAGCAACATAAAACTCCAATAAAACTAAGTAGGAGGGGGGGGGGATCTAGAACATGCATATGATTCATCTAGAGAATAAATATTTAGGTGAAACAAGTGGGAATGGAAACACATTAGGATGGTAAGATCTCATATTTTAAGAGTTAGATCCTATATTAAAGGAAGAACAGTTTTAAAAGTCATTAATGTGGGATCGTGGTTAAGATCATGTAGTTTGAATATCTCAAAGTCCTCAAAGAATTAGGATATTAAAGATATAATTAATACCCTTTGAAACTCCCTTAAAAAACACCCAAACAAGGATTTAATATTATTTTATATCAAATAATATGTAATAGGGGCTAAACTTGAAAAACTCAGGAAAATGGAATTTTACAAAAGGGTGAGACACCATTTGGTGTGCCACTGTTTCAGTGTGGAACTATCACGATGCCACCATTATGGTGCCACCATTTCGGTGTGACACCATCATAGTGCCACCATTAAGATGTCTCTATTTTAGTATGGCACCTTCACGGTTCCACCATTACGGTTCCACTATTTTGGTGCCACCATTTTGGTGAAACCATTTGGTGAACTAGATTTTTAGAAAACCTCTGGAGCAAACCACTATGATCCCCAAGAACACCACAAGCAATGGATTTTTACAAAGTAATGGCCTGAGTAAATATGGGTCATTATATAAGATACTTCTCAAAATATTTTGGTTTGTAATAATTTAAAACTAAACTTAGAAAAAGAGGGGTCCGAACAACCACCCTTTAAAATACCTCTTAGGGACAAACCACCCTACGTTGTTTGAAATCTGGAGAGAAAACCCTGACATCTAAATACAAATCCTAGAAATATATCTCCTGAAAAACTATATAAACACTATGGACCCACCACTTGTATATATGGATTATGGAATCATTTTCTCTAAGTCAAGATACTATCTGATTTGGCCCGCACGGACTCGCTCGCATAGGTTCAATCACACCCTCATTAATTTATCTTGATTAGGGATCAGGTCCTCCCCTCTCCACATGTCGAGACTTTTCTCACACATTTAGAGAACATGGAAACAACTTATCTAATTATGAAAAAGGTTGGGCATTACATCATAAGAAAATTACATGACCTCCCGTATATGGCTTCAAACAGAGTCATACCGATGGAAGAGTGGTAACTATTATTGAAAGAAAACTATACCAATGTGAAATGTCACACCCAAGACCCACTGAAGTCTAGAAAATATGCCCGTAGCATGTCCTCGAATGTTTGGATAGTCCTCTCTGTCTATCCATCCATTTAAGGGTGGAAAGCAGTACTGAGGCGTAACTAAGTGACAAAGGCATATTACAATACCCTCCAAACTCATGATGTAAAACATGTATGCTAATATGAGACAATGAATCTAGGAACTCCATGTAGCCACACCACCTCATCCACATACCTCTGTGCTAAGGCATCCACTGTGCTCCTTGATCACTAAGAAGTGATCGGATTTCGTCAGCCAATCGACTACTACCCAAAGAGCATCACATACTCCCTGGGTAATACTGTGGCTAAATCCATCGAGTTGTCATCCCACTTCCACTCAGGAACGTCTGAGGGCTGCAACAGACCACTAGGAACATGGTGCTCAGCCTTAACTTGTTGACACACTAGGAACCTTACCAAAAACTCCACCATTGTCTGCTTCACCCCGGGCCACCAAAACTATTCCCTCAAGCCTCAGTAAATTTTAGAAACTCTTAGATGCACCACTATGTGAGACCTATGGAACTTACTAAGAACTTCCTTTAACATTTCTACTGGTATAAACAACTTTCCAAAAAACAAAATCCGATTCTAACTATCCTCTGACCATCCCTATGAAGCATCACCTTAGATGGTGTGATCACACATCACTTCAGTTTCTAAGTCTCCCCACTGAGACTTCTCCACCTACCACACTAAGGAATACTACACTGTCATTTGAAATAGATAGCCTCAGCCACCATCCACTCTCACATAAAGATGCAAAGTGGCTAACTCCTCTATTGTCTTCCAAGAATCTATGGATTCCTGAACTACGTCCTTCCACGACTTCCTGTTTAAGGCATCAACCACCATGTTCACCTTTCCCGAGGTGTAAGAGATCTCGAAGTCATAATCTTGGAGAAAATCCATCCACCTTCACTGCCACAAGTTTGGGTCTCTCTAGGAGAATATATACCTCAAGCTCTTATGATTCGTGAAGACCACAAAGCACTACTCGATGAGGTAATGTCTCCACAACTTCATCATGAACATGATTGATGCAACATATTGATCATGGGTGGAATAGTTATGTTCATGTGGACATAACTGCCTAAACCCATAGAGATCACTCCCTTCTAATGCATTAGCACACATCCCAATCCTAGACCGAAAGTACAACATAACACTTTGAATGTTACCCCTTATTCTAGAAACCTAAGCACTAGAGCATTGACTAGCTTCCCCTTTAGGTAGCTGAAAGATGATTGAAACTACTTACTCCACACAAAGGCCTAGTATTTTCTTGTCAAGGTTTCCAGCAGAGCCGAAAATTGAGAGAAGTCAGGCATGAACCTCCAGTAATAGCCCTATAGACCCCGAAAGATGATAATCTATACCACATTCTTTGGTTCCACACAAGAAAAAACTACCTAAACCTTTGATGGTTACATTGATATCCCTTGTTGAGACACTACATGTCCAAGGAAGTGCACCTATCACATACATAACTTGTAATTGGAAAACTTCCCATAGAGATGGTGGTGTCAGATGACCTCCAAGACTATCCTTAGATACACAACATGATCCTCCTAATACTTTGAGTAAATCTGAATATCATTAATGAAAATGATGGTGAACTGATTTAAGAACTTTTGGAAGATAATGTTCATGATCCCCATGAACACGATTGGCGCATTCATAAAACCTAATGGCATGAACATGAACTCAAAGTGACCATACATTTACTTGAATGCAATCTTCATGATTTTACCCACCATTACCCTCAACTAGTGATATCTATACCATAGATTGATCTTAGAGAACCAACCTTATCCCCTCAATTGGTTGGAAATATCATCTATCCTCAGAAGGGGGTAATGGTTCTTGACCGTTACCTGATTCAGTCTATGGTAGTATATACATAGCCTTAGGCCACAATCTTCCTTATTTGCGAACAAGACTGGAGCACCCCATGATGACACACTCTACCGGATAAAACCATATTTCATTAGATCGTCAACCTAAACCCACAAACCCCGCAACTCAAAAGGTTCCATTTGATAGGGAGACATCAAATTCGGATGGGCACTAGGTTACAAGTCTTTTCTAAAATTAACATCATGTCGAGGAGGTAGAGTCACAACCTATTTGGGGAAAACATATAGGAACTCCCTGGAAACTCTTGGAACCTCCACCATCTATGCGTCTACTGATCCCATTGACAAATCAACCGACAAGGAGAGAAGAGGCTCCACACAATGACTTCCCAACTGACAGCTCCACTCACCAACAAAAACTACATGCTGGCCATCCAAAACTGAAAAAAGAATCTTCTACAGAAGTATTCGATAACAATGTGCACAAAAAACAACCAGTCGATGCCTAGGATGAAATCGTATGGTTTCATCTGTACCAGAAGAATATCTCCACTGGACTGATGCAGCCTCAACATTAGTCTACATCCCTAGTAAACACCAAACAGACTGGTCTAACCTCCAACTACCATGCTCAACACTAGGGGAATGGAAAGTATCTCTAGTTATAACCCCAAGGGATGAGATATAATAGGTGAAACAAAGAAGTGTAAAGCTCCTGAATTAAACAAAGCACACACAAGGGTACTAAATAGACTGATCATACCTTGAATAAACTCCGGCCCTACTGGAACTACTACCTTGGTGGTGTGAAACTGCCCACACCTAGCTCCTCTACCCCTATAATATCGACTTCCTCCCTGACCATGCCCTGATTGAGGTCTATGAAGAGTACCTTGAGGTCGGCCTCCCCAAGCACTATCTACCCTTGGTTGAGTGGGAGCCCACAACCCCTGCTGCTGGAAAGTTCTAACTGAAAATTTTTGTTACTGAGGTGGGTGATGAACCTTCCCACCCCTACCATACTGAGATCAAACTGGGCACTGGTTCCAAAGAAGTCCATGACCTCCACAGATGAGCACCTCAGTCCTGGGCCCATGGGGAAAGGGTGAGGACCAAGAGATCATAATTGGAATTGCTGAGGCCTACTTCCTACTGGCTGAAACTTGGAAGGCCCTAACACTGGAGACCTACTACTGAGTGCCTTCCCCTTTGATGAACTCAGCTAGCTCCCCTATCGTGGTGTACCACCCTATGAGTGCATCCTCTACACCACTTAGGCCTTTTTATGAACTTCTAAGTATGTCAGTAGGGTAAAGGGAGTGATGACATACTGAATAGAAGGTTGGAGTGCCTCCTCCAAGAGTCTCACCCATGAATACTCATTCAGAAAGAGATCTGGAGAAAATAATAGGATATCCTTGAACTTCATCCCCATTTCACTCATCAATATACTCCCCTACTAGAGGGAGTGTAGCTCCTGCCTCTTCTAAGCCTTCATCGTCGAGGAAAGAAACTATGCTCGAAACTCATTCTCAAAGTTCGCCAATGAGACATCGGGATCCTTTCTCTTCTTGAGGTAAAGTGTCCAGAACTGACATGCCACTCCTCACATCTGGATCACTAATAGAGGAACCCAGTACTCCCTCAGAGCAGAGATCAAGGTAAATGTGATTTTAATATCCTTAATCCATCCCTCCATCTCTGAGTCTAAAATGTTGCCTTTGTACTTCCCTAGGGTCTACTGCTAGAAATCACACAAGGTCTTTTTTCCATAAGTCATCTTCCTCCTCTCGATCAACACCCCACTGATCAACCAGTTCAGCCTGCTAGGCCTCAACTGCTCACACCACATGTGGGCAATGCCCGAGTTCCATAGTTGAAAAGGGTAAACAAGGAACTCCTAATCCTGAATAGTATGTAAATTTTCTTTTAAAATTTATTTTAACTCTTTATTTAAATTAAATTTCCAAAATTCCCAAGACACAAAGGAACACAAGTAATTATGATTCATGTACCTTTTTTATGGCCTCTAACCTAAAATCAGTGTAACCTCACTTGGTTGTTCAGTACGTCCAGAGTCCTTGCATCAGATCACCGGGGGGCCTAAAATCCCTTATCCTAGTTGGTATTTCCTGGCTTATTTCACACACCAAGATTTCCTAACACTGTTTCCCTACCATCCCATGCAATACTCACTATGGATAACTACAAACTCCATCATATCCCTCAACCATTAACTCTGATATCATTCTATCATGACCCACCTCCTTCAAGATGAGGGAAGGGACAAAAAAGAGCCACACCCTTTTTTCTTGAAGATGGAGAGATAATGACCCTGATCCCGACCTTCAATAGGCCCCAGAGTGGCGACTAGCACCAAGGGTATAGAATCATACAAAAAAATTGAAGGAATTAAACTTTTTTAATGAAATATAATCGGGATATAAGATGGTAAAAATCCCAAAGAACACCAAAAATTTATATAAAGAAAACCAAAATCCAACCCATGCATGATTTAAAAGTAAACTATAACTAAGGTACAACCAAAACACCAAAGTATGTACCAAAAGAAAGAGACTAATTAGCAGCATAGTAATTACCCCAAAGACCGATCTAGAAAAGTCTAGTACAATCCTCAAAGTCCTCATGGAAACCTGAAAATAGTTTTACAAACATAGGGTGAGTATACAAGTATACCCAGTAGGAAAACTAAAGATACCCATGAAAAAGTGGGGGAAACATACTAATGAACCTATGAGATAATAGTATAACCTCAAAGCAGCTACCAAGGATTACTAACTGGCCCATCCTCACCAAATCACACTCAAAAAATAACGCAAGTTAAGTAAAGTAGTAGTATAAGCACATCGACATTTGGGAACCCCATACCACTTTCCCACTAATTAATTACTCATTCCTAACATCAAACGTCTTGATGATACCACTCTTACAAAATGAAGTCCCACTACCACAAACCGCCCGCACACACCTAGGTCTCAAACCACACACAAATTCTACCCACAGACACCTGGGCCACAACCACACCACACATCTTGCTCGAAGACACCTGGGCCTCATCCCGAAGACACTAGGGAAAAAATACCGGCCCACAAACACCTGGGACCCTCTTCTACAACAAACCTACCTAAAGGATCTTGGAATATGGTAAGCCTAAATCCATTATAGCGTTCCCAAATACACTCAAGTGGTAAGAACTCAAAAGTGGGTGAGAGGAAGAAAGTTAGTAACCAACCATCCATCCTCCCACCAGGATGTTGGGAAAGACACACTCCCATATAAATGGGGGTGTTCATAACATAGTTCTTAACATGGGTGGGATGCATATAGAAATTACAAGGAAATATAATTTATACATATAGGTAAGAAAAAACTTAGGCCAACATATGGGTCCCAAAACAAACAACCAGCCCACCACAACCACTTTTGCTGCTACCTCTATATGCACAACCACACAAAGAGCCAATGCCAAAGCATAGACCCAACCACATTTCCATTTAACCAATTTACATTTATTAATTAAGGGATTCAATTTAATTTATTCCAATATTAATTGGGGAAACCACCAAGTACAAAATCTATAAGCATTATTAGAAGGCGAAGAGCCTGATTAACTAGACACACAACAACCAACTCACTTCGTTCTTCGGTACTGCTGACATTGAACAAGGGAAGAGGAACCAAGGTAAAGAATTTCCATTTTAACACCCATTCATAAAGAAAAAAAATAAAAACCAATCTTTAGTCCCAATACATACCCCATTTTTTCTAGACACTCGTTCAACCACTACCAATTGTTATTCTTCAAAGTTATCCTGCTCAATAATGCTCTCACAACCAAACCTGGCTACCCAACTGCACAACAACACCACACCTGACACACCTATAAACATGAAGTCACGACACAACCCAGTCTTGTATCCCCACTATCCAACCACTACCTAGATGCAGTCTCACTGCATAAAAAGTTCTACGAACACAACATTAACCAAAGGTAGTTACACTTCCTATACCACCCCATACACAAAAACACAATGAGCACCATGAAAATAGCAACCCCACTGCACAAGAACACCACACCCCTAACACTAGACTATCCCATCTACCCACCCCTGTACCCACAACCATGCCTCCCACAATAGCAACACACAACCCACACAAGGTTCAAACCCAATAGAACCCAATAGAACACAACACACAACCACACCATCAATCCAAAGATATTCAGATTTAGCCAACATGGGTTCTTTAATTCCACTTTGATAAATAGGGGTGATCACACAATAAGTTCAATCCTGGGGAATCTGTTTATTTAACCAAATATATGTGATTAAGTAGATTTCATGTTACAACCATTTATAAAATCATCACTACAAAAATAGAACATCACCAGTGCACAAGCAAATACCACCAACGACCATGATTTTTAAAAGGCATACAAAAATAAAAAACCATATAGAGAAAAAAATATAGTAGATAAAACAAATGATCAATATCGACCATCTTCAATTCCCTACCTGTTATCTTTTAATCATAACTTCCATTCCATTATTTATTACTTGTTTAAGAAAAGTATTCAACCATTCTTCACAAAGAAACATTACTACACCCACCCTACATGATACACAAATAAAGAGAGGTTGAAGAATCCATACTTGAATGATAGGCGACCAAAACTACTCCTTGTATCAAGAATAGGGGATCACGTGAGCATCAGGAAACTCTAAGAAAACTGAGCAAGAGGGGGGATCTAGAACATGCATATAACTCATCTATAGAGGAAAGCTTTAGGCACACCAAGAGGGAACAAAACCACATTGGGAAGGGAAGATCCTGAATTTGGAGAGCTAGATCCTATATTAAAGGAAGAATGATTTCAAAAGTCATTAATGTGGGATAGTGGTAAAGATCATGTGGTTTGAATATCTCAAAGTTCCCGGAGCATTATTATATTAAATATATAATTAATACCCTTTAAAAAACCCTTAAAAACGCCCAAACATGGCTTTAAACTTAGTTTACGTCAAATAAGACATAAGAGGGGTGAAACTGGAAAAAATTATGAAACTATAAATTTGGAAAAGGGTGAGACACTGTTTAGTGTGACAAAATTTCAGTGTGGCACTGTCATGGGGCCACCATTACGAAACCACTATTTTGGTGTGGCACAATCACAGTGCTACTATTATAGAACCACCATTTTGGTGTGGCACCATCACAGTGTCACTATTTAGATGCCACTATTAGGGATCCATATTTTCAGTATGCCACCATTAAGGTGACACCATTTTGGTGAAACTATTTATTGAAATATATTTTTGGAAAACTCTCGATGCAAATAACTGCGATCCCCAAGAACACCACTAGCACGGGATTTTTACAAAGGAATGGACTAGGGAAATCTATGTCATTACATCTGCCTTTTTTGTGAACAAGACTAGAGCACCCCATGGAGACACACTCAGCCAGATAAATCCCATCTTCATCAAGACTTCGGTATGAATCCACATCTCCCGCAACTCAAAATGTGCAATCTGATAAGAAGCCATCGAAATTGGAGAAGCACCGGGCCACATGTCTGTCTTGAAATCAACATCACATCATGGTGGTAGAGTCACAACCTCCTTGGGGAAGAAATATAAGTATTCCCCAAACATTATGGGAAACTCCTCCATATCAACATCCATCAATTCCACTGATAGATCAACCAATAAAGAAATAAGAGGCTCCAAACACTAACTGCCCATCAGATAACTCCACTTTCCAATGAAAGCCACAAGTTGTTCATCCACAAATAAAAACACAACTATTATCTAGAAAAAATATTTAATATAATGAACAGAGTACACCTAGTTGATTCCAATTATGATATCATATGGTTTTATCTATATCAAGAAAAGATCCCCATGGTACTAATGCGGCCCCATCATCAGTCTACTTCTCTAGCATACATCAAAGAAGCTAGACTGACCTCTGACTAGTGTAATCAACACCAGGGGAATAGAAAGCCTCTCTATGTCTTGTCCCATAGCATGGACTAGAATAGGTGCAATAAAGTAGTGAGAAGATCCTAAATCAAACAAGGTGCAAAAAAGGGTACTAAACAAGCTGATCATACCTCAAATGATCTCTGGCCCCTTTGGAGCCGCTGACTCTACGAAATGCAATGGACCACACCCAACTCATCAGTCCCTCTACTGATGACCACATCCTTGACCATGTCCAAGTTGAGGTCCCTAAAGAACACCCTAATTACAGCCTCCACCTTCTTCATATCCCCTTAGTGGATTAGGATCTTGTTGTCCCTACTGTTGAAACGGCCTAGCCAGAAACTGCTGCTGAGGCAAGCGCAAAACCTTCCCACCTCCACCATAACAAGCTTAGATGTCCATCAGGTACTGATTATGAAGGTTCCTACAAACTCTATAGATAAAACACACCATCACCAAGCCTACAAGATAGGCACACGAACAAGAAGGTTGAAACAAAAACTACTAAGGTCGACTCCCTGATGACTAAAACCTAAAAGGTCCTAGTGCCCAAGACCTGCCACTGGTATTCTTACCCTTTGAATAACCGTATTAACTCCCCTATCATGGTATAAATCCTCTAAAGTTCATTATCTCAACTACCTAATAATTTTTTGGACCTCTAGGTATGTCGGTAAGTTGAAGGGAGTAACTGTGTACTGGAGAGAAGGACTAAGTGCCTCCTATAAGAATCTTGCCCAAGAATCCTCATCCTAAAAGAGATCTAGAACAAAGTGAAGGATATCCTTGAACTTGATCCCAAAATACTGTACCGATATACTCCCATACTGGAGGGAGAGTAGATCATGTTGCTTTTCAACCTTCATGGTTGAATAAATGAATTTATCCCAGAACTCCTTCTCAAAATCAACCCACAGAACATCCTCCCCCTTTCTCTCCCTCAGGTACTATATCCACTACTGACACACAAATCCCCTCATCTGACTAACCGCCAACGGAACCCAGCACTCTATCAGATCCTGGATCTGGATGAAGGTGATATCAAGCTCTTCGAGCCAAATCTGTCTCCATGTTCGAGACACTTCCCTCATACTTTCCAAAGGTCTGCCACTAGAAAGCACGTAACATTCTCTACCACTAGGTTTCCTCATCCTCTGGATCAACCCTCTGCTGATCAGATGAATTGGACTATTGAGACTCCATTGCATGAGCCGCTCATGGATGATGACTAGGTTTTATATATTAATAGTAAACAAGGGACTCATAATCCTGAGTAGTATAGAATTTTGTTCAAGATTTATTTTTTCAAATTATTTATTTAAATTCCCCAAAATGACCAATTCAAACAAAAACAAAAGCCATCATAATGCATGTACCTCTTCTAGGGACTCTAACCTGAAAACAGTGATGCCTTACTTGGTCATTCAATATGATTTTAGTGCTTGCATCAGATCGTGGGGGTCCCTAAAATCCCATGTCATAGCTGAGTTTCCATGGCCTATGTCACGAACCAAGTTCACCTAAAATTGTTTCAATACCAAACCATGAAATCCTCACTATGCCTAACTCCAAACTCCATCCTATCCCTCAACTATCACATATGATACCATTCTATCATGACCCCTCCATATAAAGATGATCCTCCTGAGCTGAAAATATAGAAAGAGAGATAATGACCCCTGAGTCCCTCCTCCAGTAGGACCCGGAGTGGTGACCAACACCAAGGGTATACAAATATTACAAAATGGGAGGCATTACCCATTTTTAGTAACCATGATCGGGAGACAAGATATATCAACCTCAAAACAAATCCAATAAATTTATATAAAATAATCCAAAATCTATCCCACATTTATGATTAATGTAAAACTTTTATAAATAAAATGAAAAGCTC
Source organism: Viscum album (assembly GCA_963277665.1). Lineage (NCBI taxonomy): Eukaryota > Viridiplantae > Streptophyta > Magnoliopsida > Santalales > Viscaceae > Viscum > Viscum album. The sequence goes on along the minus strand of OY728120.1, from coordinate 251,227,241 downwards.
CAAAGTAAATACCAAAAGAACAAAGATAAGTAGTGACACAAAAACTATCCCAACACCCGTGCTAGTAATTTCGAACATAGTCTTTGTAATATCCATGGAAACCTGAAAATAGTTTTATATACGTAGGGTGAGCATACAAGTATACTCAGTAGGAAAATCCAAAGTCACTTGTGCACATGTAGGAGAAGCATACTAATGAATCTATGAGAAAACAGTAGAAACTCAAAAGCACATAAAAAGGTATACTATTCACCCAAACCTCACCAATTCATGCTCACCCAATAATGCATATAAATTAAATTAAAGTTGTAAGCACATAGATGATAGGTTACCCTACACCACTTACCACTGGTTAACTAGTCATCCTTAATGGAGAACACCCTGATGCTTCCACGCTCTTCCACAAGCCCCACTTCCACAACCTTCCCACACTCACATGGGCCACATACCATATCCTGACCAAAAAAACCTGGGCCACAATCACATCGCATCCCGCCCATAGACACCCAGGACACAAAAGAGAAAACTCATCTTGAAGACACCAGTTAAAGCACAACATATATCATCCCAAAGACACCTAGGAAAACACACCTCACCCACATACACCTAGTCCTCACAAACGAACCATAATATGCTTGAGGATTATTGGGATAACAATGCCTAGAAGAGGGAGTAGAGAAGAGGTAATAACTAGCCATCCATCCTCCAATCGAGATATTAGAAAAAACACCCACCCCCTGAAATGGGTGTGTTTGGAACATAATACTCAAATAGGGTTGGGTGAACATAAAAATCATAAGGAAATACAAGTATATATATATAGGTACAAAACACTCATCCCAACCTATGAGTTATAAAAAAACAACCATCCCATGCAAAACTACCCTTTCTTCCACCTCTAATGCATAACCACATAGCCATCCAAAAACTTAATTCATAACCCCATCCAATTCATTTAAGAAATTATCATTCTTTATTTAACAATCCAAAATTATTGATTACATCCCTACCCAGGAAACTACCAAACACAACACACATTATAAGGGTGAAGCAACCATACCAACCACTTACAAAGACAAATAAAGAAAGGAGGACTAGGGTAAAATAATCCACTCTAACACCAATTCATAAAAAAAAAACGGTCTCTGGAAACTCTGGGTGAAACACCCATTCTAGGTAACACAATACTTCTTCAAAAATATCCCTCCCAAACCATTCTTGGTAGACCAACTACACAAAAAGCACCACATCTTGAAAAACAAAAAAAATCAAACAGGCTGTATTCCCACTGCACAATCAAACCTTGTCCAACAACCATAACAAAACCCAGATGCAGTACCAATAAACAAAAAGTTATTCCATTCCACAGTCAACCAATCTCTCAATCTAAGATTCCATTACACCACTCATACCACCCTATACACACAGCCACACTACCAACTATAGAACCACATAAATAACACAAAACACAAGGTCGAATAGAACAAGACATAACACATAGCCACACCAAATAGCAAGGTTTATTCATATTTAGCAACCCTCATTATTTAATTCCACTTTGATAATTTATGGGTGATCACAGAATCTGTTCAATCCTAGGGAATCCATATTTTTAAACGGGTATACGTGATTAACCAGATTTTCATTTTTTCATCCATTCAACAGAGGATCAACAACAAGTATAAATCATCACTCGTTCATAAGAACAGACCACCAACAACCATGATTTTTATAAGGATACAACTCATATGATTCAAAACAAGGATCAAAGATAATAGATAAAACAAACAATCATCATCAACACCAACCCTCCCCTTATTTATTACTAAAGTAACATGTCTAATTATCTTTGTTATTAACATCTTCCCAATCCCTTATTTATCTTTGTCAAATTGGTTTCAACTATACCCAAAAGAAGACATCATTACACCCACCTCGCATGATATACAATTAAAAGAGAGACGAAGTAACTCCTACCTCAAAGAATAGACAATCAATAACTCCTCCTTGTTCCAAAAAAGGGGGTGTGCAAGCAGCAAGAAGGACTCCAAGAGAAAACTCGACCGATGTCTATAAAACAGATGCGACTCCTTGGGGAAGAAAGGTATTAGGTGTACCAATAGAAAATTGAAGGGTTCAAGGAAGAGAGGATCTAGGCTTTAGAAAAAGACAAATCCTATATCAATGGAAGGGAATAATTTCAAGGTCCATTAAAGTCAGATCATAGTCAAGACCATGCAGTTTGGTCATTTCAAAGTCTCTAGGGAATTAGGATATTAAATATATAATTAATATCATTTGAAACACCTTTATAAATTCTCAAAAAAGTTTTTAAACTTTATTTACATCAAATAAAATGTTAAAGGTGTGAAACTGGAAAAACCCGACAGAAATGGAAATTTTGGAAAACTGTCAAAAAGAGTCACCGATGGCTGGGGCACTCACACTGATCTACCGACGCTAAGCCACCGATGCAAGCTACTGAATCTGAGCCATCAATATAGAGTAACCAATGTGATTCACTAACGTGAGTCACCAATATGACCCACAAATAACAAGTCACCGACCCGAGGTACTGACGCTGAGCTATCGACGCGAGCTACTGACACGATATACCGATACCACCTACCAATGTGACCCACTGATGCGACCTACCAATGAAACTTTCCAATTCGACTCACCAACGCCACTCACCGAAGCCACTCACTAACACCAATCACTAACACCACTCACCATCACCTGACTTACCGATACCTGACCTATCGATGACTGACCTACCGATGCCTGACCTACCTTTGGAAATTTAGATTTTTGGAAAACTTCTGTAATGAGCTGTTGTTGCCTCCCAGAACACCCCAAACACTAGATTTTCTAAAAGTAATGGACCTAAGGGGTCCAAACCATTACAATTATAGAAATTATGAGGATTATTTCAATAGTTATTTATAGGTATTTGAATTTTTTTTTCTATTTTTATTATATTTTTTATTTGATATGATCCTTTAAAGGGGAAACCAAATGATATATTTTGACTGTTGGTGCTAGTTACAATCTGTTGGTGATTGGGGAGTGAACCTAAGGTATACTGACCCATAAATCACATGAATAATTATTAAATTATGTCTAGATAATTATACATAATATTACATATAAAAAATAAATAGGCTTAGTTTCATAAAAAACTGTATTTATATTACAACATTAATAAATATATGACCATAAAACTTTATCTAATACTTTGATCACATTAATCATATAAATTGATAATAATATTTTTAACACATCTAATAACTTGGTAATATACATCAAATTAAGGCTATTCTAGATATCCTGATAAGGGCATCAATAATGGGAATGAAATAGAGACATAAATCTTCATGAATACATGACAGATCTTAATTATCATGATTAAAACATAATTATTGGAACATATAATAGGAAAATTTAAATAATAATAATGAGGAATGGAATGTGTCATGTAATGTGATGCATTCATAATAATGAAACATCATAAAGATAAGTTTGGGATTGCTTCCAAGAAAATAGGAAATAGTTGGGCTAGGCTCACTGACCATTCCATGTACGTATTATATCATGTGATATAATATTTATATAATGAATTTTAGGGTTATATAATTTTATGTTCACCCATCAAATTATAATTTTTTTAAATCACATGTTTCACATAGAAAGAAATAGTTAAAATGAGTTATGAATAAATTAGTAAGAATAATATGAATAACCCTTGTTGAAAGAGGAATGAGTTGAAAAACATTCTCATACATCATGTCACAAAATCAATCAATGAATAAATATTATAAATATAGGTAGATAATCTTGAAATAAAGGTGTGTGGCTTCATATTTTTCTAATTAAATAAAAATGAAATAATAATTGGGATATAAATAATAGAAAGTGACTCAAAATATGAATTGAGAGGAAATCAAAGAGAGTCCTAGGAAAATATCCTTGAAAAAGTATGATAAAATTTTGATTAAGAAAACATCAAGTTGAGAATAAAAATGTATATGTAAATACCAAGAAAAAATAAAAAGGAAAATCATATGAAATATTATATAAATAATACAAATAGATCTTCTAAAATAAGAGAGAAAGAGAGAGGGGAAAGTTCAAATAGAAAAAGAGAGAAGTTTCCATATACTTTTTATTCATTAAAATAGGGGATATTGAAATGGAACATATAACATCCCACCCCTGTGAATCTTTACTAACTCCATGACCATACCTATAATATCAAATTAGACTACCACTTTACTGAGGTCCACTCTCCCAAGCATGAGATTCTTGAGTGGAATCATATTCCCATACTCTAATTTTTTGAGTCTCTATTTAACAAAACCTCTAAATATATCCCATATTATTATAATATTAACACATATTTTTATCCTATAGTGATTCATTTCCCTATAAATATAGATAAGTGAAATACTACTGGTATCCCCCTAGCCGCTCACCACTTTGGTGAAAATAATCAATCTACCTCTTCATAATACATACTGATCCACTAGTACCAAAAAACTTTTTTTAATTATAAAAAAATTATTTCTCAATTATCAAGGTATTGTTTACCACATCTATGAAAGTTATTAAAGAAAATAATTTCACTTAGTAATAAAGCTATGTCTATAAACCAAACTCAAACCATTGAGCCTTATAAGATTCACTACCACCCAAAGAAACTAAACAATTAAGAAAATATAAAGTAGTATAATCTAGAACTGAAATATATTCATATTTAAGATCCATAAAGTCTAGGAACCTGTCTATTTTCAAATTCATTGGATAAAACTACTCAAAGAAAAAATTCCAAAATATATTCAAGGTTAACACATCTGTATTGTTCTCCCATATGGGTATAATCCAATATCTTTACACTAGTACCTCAAGTAAAAATATAACTTGATCCACTTTATTTTTCTTTTATCCTTTAATCAACTCAAAAATTCTATTAACACTTTCATACCACTCTTCCATGCCCTATAGTCCAACATATCCCCTAAACGTTGTGCCAAAAAATATCAAATAACATCAGGAATTGCTTGTCCTTGAGAAGATATCAACCATAAATTCTAAATTACACTAATAAAACACTATATGGTTTCAAATTTATATAAGTATTTTATATACCCATTGTTGGAGCATGCTTAACCCCCCCTCCTATTTATCCTTGAAAAGACACACTTGATTTGGCCTGTCACTATGAGGTTCCTTAATACATATTTTTAGTGACATAACTCCACCAAATAAAAACAAAAATCAATAATTAAATAAAAAATTTCACATTAACTAAACACAAAAATCATAATTTTGATACACATATATAGAAAGTAATCAATTAATTTAGATCAATAATGCTACATCATTAGCTAGATATCATTTATTTCATTTAACAAATTCATAATTAATATTCTATTTATGAAAATACTGATTATATTATTAATAATAAAATCATTTAACTAAAGTTAATTTCCCTGATCAAATCATAATAAAAGTATAGTCAAATGTATTCACACAAATTACATGAATTAATTTTCTAAAATGATGCATGAACACTGTACTATTAACTATCAACTTAAATGAATTTAATTACCCCAAAACCCTATTAAAATCAAATAACTCAATACCATAATTCCTTATAAACTTTGAATTCCTCTATGATTATAATATTCAAGAACACATATTCTTTTCATATAAAGTCCCAACCAATAATATCCTTTCTATCATTTTCCATAATTATTGAAATAAAAAATAAATCCACTCTAATGCTATTTTATAACATCCTATCCCAACATGATCATGTCACCAAGATGAAATCTCACATATGATAAAGGGTTCTCCCCAATCCCCAGATACTGGAAACTAGCTCTGAGGGTTTAAATATATCACCATGGGAGAAATTTACCATTTTATAAATCCTAAAAAATCATTTCAATAATAAAAAAAATTAAATAATAAAACATAGAAGAATAACATAAAAAATATTAATGCACACATTTCATGGGGCATAAATTTTTTTAATACCTAATTATTGTCTAATGGTTAACCCTTGGTAGTATCCCAAATATGAGTTTGTACAAAATGGTTTGTCACTTTTGGTTTGTTTGAGAAAATTGACTTGATTTAATTTTGAGAAATTAAAAGTAGAAAGTAGATTGAAATAATTAATTGAAAACAATTGATTAAGTTGAATACTATAGAGGGATTTTATAGACCTATTGTAATGCTATCATGGTTTTTAAAATTATTAATAATTATTCTTTTGTTTTTTGGTAAGAGAGAAATTTAGCTTTCACTTACACTATCTCCCTTGGCTAGGTGCTGAATGTGAGAATGTACCTAACTAAAATATCATATTGGTCTACTCTCTTTCCTATGTGCATGGTGTTATAATGGGTTCTCTTGATTAATTAGGGAAATCCCCAATTAGGTATTTCTATTTCCTAATAACCAATCATTCATTCTGTAATTCCATACACATGATGGAGACCACAAAGAACTCAACACCCAACCCTAATATGTTCCATCCTATACAGATCAAAATTTAGTGGAGGGAGATTTGGATATTTGACTAGGGAAATTAACATTAACAAAATATAACCTAATTCAATTGAATTTGGTATTAGAAACTAAAAATAGAAAATTGATATCAGATATAAGAATAAAGAAATTATTTAATTTTATTTAAACATAAAACTCAATAAAATCATAATAGGTTAAATCTCCCCCTTTAAGAATCAATCAAAAAAATACCCCTCTATGGATAGGTTATAAAAGTTGATTCAAGAGCAGATAAACATCACAAGAATGAAATAAAATAAACCAAATGAAAAGAAAGTGGGAAATCAGTGCAGTAGCAAGGTTTCCTCATCAAAAACTCCCCCTTCTCTAGTTTATCCACTTTTAATACCCCCATACCTTTAATTTATAGAGATAAAAAGTATCCTCAATGTGTCATAATTTCCAAAATGAATGATTCAAGGTCAATCTCTAGGATTCTCGGTGGTATTGAGGTAAAAAATAGGATTTATATCATTATTAACATCAAATATATTGAATTTGAGTCTGCTAGGTTATTTCACATCATGAATAGTAATTTCACAATGTGAGATGTGTGGGGCCAACACTTTCACACCATCATACACATTCTAAGGGGTTTTCGGTCTTGGCCTAAGTGTGTCACTGTATGACCATATATGTCATGCTATGACACACAATTTTGTCATCTAGAAACCTTTTTACCCTCCATGTTTTTACTTTATATATTTAATTCCTTCCATTTTCATGTTGTGAATACTATTCATAGTGTAAATCATTGTTTTCTAGCTATTTTTCTCTATTTTCACTTTCATGATTAGTTTCAAGACTAGGTCTTAGTTCTTTACTTGTCATTCATAACATTCCATCATTTTCATCATCATCCCAATGTTATTTATCCTGTTTATGATAATTTTCTATACCCCACAATTAAAAAAAAAATTAAATTCCAACATGAATAATCAATTAAAGTGTATAAAAAAGGTGTTTTATCTTAAAATATTTATGAAAAATATGAATCTGTAATTTATTCTGCATTTTATGCACACTTATCATGGGGTATGTAAAAACAATATTTTTATTACATAGGTATAGTCTAACGGTTAACCCTAGGTAGTCTTCTAAAGAGGAGTGTGCACAAAATGGTTTTTCACTTTTGGTTTATTTGCAAAATTTTATTTGATTTGATTTTGAGAAATTAAAATCAGGAATAAGTTTAATTTAATTGATTTAAAATTATTGATTAAGATGGTGATTATAGCGATCTTGGATATACCTCGTGAAATGCAATCATGATTTTTCTTATTATTACCAATTGTTATTTTGTTGTCTGGTAAGAAAGAATTTCATATTTTTATTTCTCTCTCTCCCTTTTCTAGGTGGTGAATGTGAGAATAAACCAAAATTAAATCTCATATTGGTCTACTCTCCTTCCTATTTGTGTGGTGAAATAAAGGGTCCTCTATTAATTCGATAAATTCCTAATAGGGCATTTGTACTCCTTAACAACCAGTCGTTCCTTATGTAATTCTGCACACATGTTGGTGATCGCTGAACACTCACCACCCAAACCTAATCCATCCTATCATATAAATATCAAAATTGAGTGTAGGGATATTTAGATAATTGAAAAGGGAAATCAACATTAATATAATCTAATTAATATAACCACATTTGGTATTCAAAACTAGAAATAGGAAATTGATACTAGATAGAAGAATACATAAAGTATTTTTATTTAATTAAATCATAAAACTCAAGAAAAGCACAATTGGTCCAACCTCCCCTTTCCTAGTCAATCACAAAACCACCCCTTTATGGATAGAGTAGAAGAGTTGATTTAGGAGAGGGGATACATCAGAAGAATGGAAGAAAATAAAAGAATGGAAAAGAAAGCAGAAAAGCAGCGTAACAATAGGGTTTCCTCATCCGGTGCTTCCCCTTCTCCAGCTGATCCTCTTATAACCCCCAAACCCTCTATTTATAATTATAAAAATTATCCCTAGGGCATTATAATTTCCTAAATTAACGATTTTGGGTAAATCCTGATGGTTCTTAGTGGTCCTGGTATAAAAAACGGGGTGTTTTTCCATTATTCTTGTCAAATATACCGAATTTGATTATGTCAGGTTATTTCACATCTTTAATAGTGATTTAACAACATGAAATATGTGGGGTGACACTTTTACACCTTCATACATGTTCTAAGGGTTTTCTAGGCCTTTCTTAGGTGTGTCACATCATAAAACTACGTGTCATGTCATGAAACATGATATCATTATTGAGAAACCTTTTTTCCCTTCATGTATTGATTTTACACCTTGAACTCCTTCAATTTTCTTGTTGTGAATAGTATTCATAGTGTGAATTGGTGTTTTCCATCCATTGTTTTCACCATTTCCACCCAGATCATCAGTTTCAATCCATGGAGTTGGTCCTTTACTTGTCCTTCATAAATAACCATCATTTTCATCACCAATTCAATACGATTTTTCATGTTTCTAATAATTTCCTATATCCTGAAAATATAATATAAAAACAATTAAATATCATCATGAATAATCAATTAAAGTGAATAAATAAGGTGTTATATCTTAAAATATTACGAAAAATGTGACTCTGTCAAATATCATCAAATAACTTTAAATAATCCCATCAATGCCCAATATGATATGAAACCAAATTTTATAAAACTATATCCCAAGAATAATATCACAATGAAATATAACTCAAATTTATCAAGATATAATTCATAAAAAACTTAACTTCATATCTTTAAAATCATTAATAAATCATCTTTAGGAAATTTTTATATCCCATCATCCACCTATAAAGGGATCTTTTGTGTGGGCCAAGTGAAAGATGTACGACCATGAGGGGTGGGGTGGGGGATTAATTAGTAGTCACTAAAAAACTAATATTTGAAAAATATTATTTCTATGATGGTTTAATCTTGGATAAAAAATAGAAACTAGTTGATGATTAAAAGTGATAGAGAGTGAGGAATAATTCACATGGCACAATAGATTTTCATAAGGTTCACTCACACTTTTTACCAAGAAGATAATACTTGATATTAAGTGGTATAGATCCCTCTTCCCATGTCCTTATCTTATTATAAACAATAAAAAAAATTAAATAAGAAGTAATATGGATTTGAACTTTATGTACATGAATGAAAAAAAAATATTTAATAAGTTTATCAATATTATGCAATCCTCCTCAAGTGCCTCCAAGGTTGGATCAAGTGTGCACCTTTTTTCTTCCCCACAAACATAGATAAATACACAAAATAATAAAATCTATAATGTATGGTTGGATGTCATCAAGTCTCATCAAAATTTTCTAATTAAAACCAAAACTTTTAATGACCCCATAAAAATATCCATATGACACCATACATTATGGTTCGATCTGCTAGTCAACCTCAAATCCAAAAAATAGCTCAAATATAAATTTAAATTCTCTCAAATATTTTCCAAGATTTGTAAAATCCATAAAATATTAACTTTATTATAGTATGATTATTCTCAACATTGAAAAATTTCATCAAAAACTAAATTTTCCTAGAAATATTTAATTAAATCATTATGGTATGATAAATATTATTATGGTGTGATTCGGCCTTCAATTATACTAGTGAAAAAAAAACTATACAAATTAGATCATTATAGTAAAAAATTCTTTTTTACCACCCCAATATTTTGGAATAACATTATACTCATAATATATGGTGTTTTACACTTATTTAGACCTGTTGATCTATATAAATCATAACCAAGTGTTGAAGTGTGGTACCTAAATAAGAGTAACGATATAATTCCTTAAGATCAAATCATGGTAAAACCAATGTTTATTTTAACATGATTCCTATGCATGTGTAATTTTTTTATAATATTTTACCATTATAGTGTAATAAAAACCATATTTCCATGTAGTTTTTCATTTCTCTAGAAATATTAATTCCTTTTATTTATAATAGTTTTAATTAACCGTAAACTCACCCATGAGCATATTGAAAATAAATACAACATGAAATAATCATTGAAACTCATGAATAGAAGATATTAAGTTACTATTGATAGAATTATATCAATATGAGAGTTTCTTAAACACCACACCATTAGATAAAATAGTGGTTTTTAGAGTTCTATAAACCTCATTGTTAAGATTAATACTACATTTACCAAGTCTCAATTTATATTTTCTCAAATCCCACTTCTTCAAGTAAATTCATGAGGGTTATTCAAATATTATCTATCTTAAAGGAATTTTCATATTTCCTATACCTGCATCACCATGAATAAATATATACTTATATGTGATGTGTACTTATGAAGTGTGAGAAAAATATCAATAGAAAACTACCATGATCCCAAGCATTACCTGAAGTTTAATATGATTTTATGTGTATGACATGTTACTATGAAATTGATCCAAATCATTTAAAAAATAAAAAACATCATGAAACATAAAACATGAAGTGCTTACCAAGACACTAGAAAACCATTTCTTCTATCTTCAGCTAATAATGGGGATAATATTATTTATTTATAAAAGCATGTCATTACTAATTAGATGGATAAAATAGCATCTCAGCAGAATATGTGTAAAACCCTATCATATCCAAACTCAAGGATTATCTGATTACATAGCCAAACCCTTGGACCAAATCTATATTTTTCAAATCATAGATCATATCCACAACTTAAGATAAATACGTATACATTTTACTGATGCTTTAATATATGGATAGAACTAAGGCATACCATATCATATAGTCAATCCCATTTTATATCTCATCTCGAACCATCGCCTTAGTGAATTAATAAAACCAAATCATAACATACCATAAGGAAAATTCTGATAGTATCTTATATTGAACCATTGCCTTAATGAATGGACAAATACCCATATCATTTTATAATATAATTCATATAAATTCATCATACTTAATGTAATCCCCATCAATATTATAACCATCATTTTTAGCTCATAAATCAATTCTCAATCAATCATGATAATAATTATCATTAGTCAACATCCCTCTAAAAAATATATATAATTGTGTAAGGTCTATTTTTCTTTTAATTTTTGATCTTATGATGTTTGTAACAATATTTTGGTATTTTTATACATAAGTGAAAAAATTGTAATTTTAACATATAAAAAACTCTAGAAATTTTTTTATGTTGGTCTAGTTGATATCATAATGTAGTGTTTAATTTTGGGTGGTTTATTGACACAAATTATAGAAGTTTTAATATGATGTTGTTTTGATTATTTTGTTTAGTCTCTATTGGTTTTTTCGACTCTCTATTGAAGGATTCGTTGGTTATGTATGCGATCTTACTTACTTAATACTATGTTTCAAAAAATATTCTGGTCTAGTTTGGTAGTTTTTCTGGTGTGGTTTGGGATGTTCTAGTTGATTCAATGTGACTTTCCTAGGGAAAAACTTGTATTAGTTTTTACATTGATTGTTTTTTAGTTATTGTTTCTTCATAAATGCTATAATAGTTCACTGAGTGGAGAATCCTAGGAATGGGTTAATAGTCCTAGTGAAGATCATGGCTCATTTTTTGTGTCTTATGACTACTTAAAACTCTACTATGACTTTATATTCTATTAATCCTCCCACATTTTGGCCAATTATATCAACTTTGAGGAGGTTTTGGGAGATGATAATTGAGAGATCGATGTTATTCCAAGAGGCACATATTGTATAAGATTTATTCCTTCTATTGGGTTACCACTAGTGGTGATTTTAATGGATTTCATTATGTTATAAATTTGGTGATTATGAATGTTGTTGTTATTTTAGTTTTGTGTTTGGTGTTGTGATTAGGTGGATCCAGTTTGGGTTCATTAGGGGTGTCTCAGGTACTGAAGTGGGATTCTTGGGGATTCTAGTGCAACATTTTAGTGGAATTGAATTTTAGGTTTTCTCAATTCATGGTGACGGTGAGTGAAAAAATTAGAGAGGGGGTTTTGGAATGATTCATAATTTAGGTTTCTGTGATGATGGTTTTCATTCAGTTCCCATTGGTTAACTCGATGGTCTTTGATTTACAATTTTAGAGATATTATTGGTGAATAATCTCAATTCATTCTTGATGAAGATCTAGTTTTCACCCCCATTAGTTTAATGGTCCTGACATAGCGGGAGGTACTTTCTTTGGATTAGTAGTGGAAGGTGGATGGTGGAGACTTTGAGATACACAACCTTTTCAACACATAGAAGAATCAAGATGGGACACACCGTTGATTAGATGATAGTGTGATGGGTACATGTGTGATGTGATATAGGTGTAGTGTTTAATACATGTACTAATTAATGTTTGTAACTCAATAGGGAACCTATTTCCCATTTTATGGTAGGCTAGGGTCATGTTGGCCTTAGTCTAGCCCTACCCAATTTTTATTCCTTTAATTTTGGTTATATGTTATATTTTTATAATTTTTTATCTATTGAGTGGTTCTTTCCTTTATTAGAATTTTTTATGATGGTTTTTATTGTACTTTATTCTTACTTAACCTAAAATTGAAATTAATACAATACAAAAACTTATGGATTAGAATAGAAAAGTTGTGATATATTGAAAATCATATCTTGTGTTTATAAATCATCATTATAGTATATCTTGGGATATGATGTTTTATTTTACACTGAAATAATTTCATGTTGGGATTTGGGTGAGGCCAATCAATCAATCATACATGAATATTATATTATTTCACATGATTATTCTTTACATATCACCATCAATCACACCCCAGAACACAAAGGTTTAATGTCTTTAGAGATTAACTTCATAATTATCTTATTTTACAAGATCTTAAATATCTCTCACAAAATTCGTTTACATGTTATCATTTAGACACATCATATATAATAATATTCTTCATAACATAGGTAAAATAAACATAGGAAGTGGTGATCTTAGAATCTCAGTAAGGGTAAACACTAGATATTATAATCGAAGATCATAAGTGAGGAAAATATAATCATGTGGGTATGATAAAATAATCAAATTCCACGAACATAATATTAGGAGAACATACCCAAATAAACATGGATCATGGATTATAAATCAATTATATAATTATAATATAAGACATGATCCATAATAACATGATTATGATGAAAAACATCTGAATTTAGCACAAATATAAAAATAGAAATCATAACATAGTGGATCCGGAAACATACTCCCACCTCCTTTAACATATTGGACTAGGAGTCATGTTCTTACCTCACATAATATAGTGGACTATGAATCAAATTCCTTCCTCCCATAACATAGTAGATAAAATCACATTCTTTCCTCTTATAATATATTGGATCAAGAATCATTCTCTTTTATCCCATAACAAAGTGGATTAAGAATCATGTTCCTACCTCCCATAATATAGTGGATCATTAAACACATTATCGCTTCCTATAACTATCTCATGAGATATCAGAATTTAGCCAATGTATTATAAGGATATATAATTTTAAACCCACCCATAATATAATGAAAACCACATATATGTGTTCTAAGAGAATATGGAAACATTCATATTTCAAACATCACTTAATTAACCCATAGAAATGATACAAGTGTCATGAATACTTCTATAGAACTATTCATAATCCATCTAGAGAAATAATTTGGATAGTAGTGATAGATCCAATAATTTAATATATTTCTCTTTGTATTTTAATGTTTTTATCCCACCACTTTATCATTTAATGGGTATTTGTCACATATTTTTATTATAGGTTGAATTTAGATTTAATCATGAAAATGGATTAATTCTTTATTATTAAATGGTTTTATTCAATTATAGAATTATTTTGAAAATCCAAACATTTATTATTATGTTATATTTATTTGTTAGGTTAATCTCTCATTTAAATCATTATTAAAGAACTCTAGAATTTGGATAAGTTTCTAAAATCTAGTGAAGTGTTAGCTCTATAAGGACCATTTAGTTTGGCTATAAGAGTGATTTCCAATATGGATGGCCTATACATACCCATAATTTTCTATAATAATGGGCACCTATAAGGATGAATAGTTTGGTTATAAGGATCAATATTGTCCTGTAATTATAAAGGAAACTCCATTTACATGAATTCTGTAAGGATGAAGGGTTGTGTGGATGGTACTCATGTAAGCATTAATGAAGTTGTAAGCATCATATATCACCTATAAACATTATTCCTTTATATATTTTGAAAAAATAAAGGTTTGTAAGAATCATATATATATTACCTAAGGTTTTTAGGTGAAACTTTATTATGTATGAAACTAATCATATGAGGCAACTGTATCATAATATGTAAAATATTTAAATCAAGAATAATGGATAATAATTATGAATTTTCTAGAATCTAGGATAACATGGAGAATTGAAATTAAGAGGAAAATGAAAAATTTATAGAAATTCAAAAAAAATTATATAATAGGGTTGAACAAGGCCAAAGAATATGGAAGATAAGGATTTATAAAAATAAGATTAGGTAAAATCTTAGTGGGAGTTTGAGTTTGAGTTCATACTGGTCACTAATGTAGCCTCCTATTGCTTTTTAAGTTTCATTTTCTATTTTATTTATTTTTTAAATGATATATTCTTCTCAATTCATATTTGTGACCATTTTCATAGAGGCATAAGTTCTAATTGACCAAGTATGGGAAGTATTCCCTTTTGTAACACTTAAGTATTCATACTTAAATGAATATAAATCTCTCTTTCTTATTTACTAGTATTTATATACATTAACAGTTATTAAATTTTAATGTGGTTTCATTTGATTTAATTAAATTTATTATTTATTTCCTTTATTAATGATCCATAATCTCACTCTAATATATTTGATCTATATATGGTGGAATATTCTAAGATAAGTGGTAAAATTATTGGTGGTTGATGGCATGTGTATAAGGGGAAGTAGTTTCTTGTGATTTTCTTGAGAGGAAAAAATCCCATTTGGGTGTTACCTGAGTAAGATGAGAGTGATTATCCATATCACTTATGCACATAAGAAGGAGATTAGATTGAGAATTTTTTTTAAAGTTAATTCTCATTAAAACCATTAAACTAAGGGTGAGAAGTGAAACTGTTGTGAAACTTATAATTCATCAGTTAATAAGAATAAGAACCCATAATTTTCAAACTAGGATAACATTAAAATTGTAAAGGAATCTCTAAATTAATCAACCTTTTATCATTATTATTATTTATATATCGGTTAATATTTTTATTTAGTTTTTTTAAAACTCAAAATAATTAAAAAAAACCCTTTTCAAACTAAAGAGACAATTAATTAATTGAATCCATATTTAGAGACAAACCTAAGGTCGCCACTAACATAATAAATAATAGCATTTTTTCACACCCTACAATAGGTCTATGTGTTAAATCTTGGTGTCATTTTTGGTGAGGTAGTTCCAAAATATAATTATAAAATTGTATTATTAGGACCTCTAACACTAATCTTTATCATTTTGATTCTATAATTAAAAAACCCTACTAACTAAACCTTGAAAATTAAACATTCAATTTGAATTTTAGGATATTTACTTGTAAAACTAATGTGATACTTCAAGAGTTAAATATGTTCTTTCTACCATGTAAAATAACCCGAATCAGGTCTTAAGAGACCTATGTGATCCATATTTTATTAATAAGAAAAATATTTTTTTTACCTACACTAAAAAATGATTTTGAGTAGAAAATTGGTCTAATTAAATTAATTCCAAAATTTCATGGATTTTAAGGTGAATAACTAAAAAAAATATCAAATAATTTACATCAATTTTCTCCACTCTAAAACTGAGAGGAGTGGTAGAAGGAAAAGTTAAGTGGAGGAAATTACCTTTTTTACTTGAATGAGCTTCCGATGAATGGTTGTATAGCATACAACCAGGTGAATTACATGACTGGTATGACCTATAAAGATGTATTTCTTATATATTATTCCCTACCATTAGAATTAATTCAAATAGGAAAGAGTCATATGCTATCATAAGAGCTTCTAGAGAGACTCTAGGAGTACTAGTAGAGGTTTAAAAATATATATTCTAGTTTTCCACATCAAGCTATAGAGTAGAATCAATTTCTAGTTTTCTTATATCAATTACCATTGGATAATTACAAAAAAAATTAATTTGGAGAAGCCTTAATAGATAAATCTCTATCAAAATTCAATGGACCGATTGAGAATATTAGCCAAAAATGAAAACAAATTATCAAAATAGGTACTAGAACAAGAGGTATTCATGAAGTAAGAAATTATGACTCATCACCACTATAGGATCCTAAACATGACGTGACAACCAACCTTGTGAGACAAATATATTTGGAGAAAACTAGTGATTAATAATCACTGACCGAGGTATGTGTTTTATGGTCATCACCTAACTATTTTACTAATAATTGTTCTGAATTATAGGGAAAAAAAATATGAATAGAAATTTAGCAAAGGAAAAACCAATAGCTTACCCAAGGATGAATATGTAATTACCAAGTACAATATGTGTATAAAAAATAACAGAATTATAATTGACCACTTTACCAAAATAAGTACCAAAAACATCCCCCATTCCAATAGAAAAATCAACAATACCAATACACATCACCATTCTAACAATAATAAAAACTAAATTACACCTAATCCACTTACCAAAAACCCCCTCCTTTAAAACAGATTAAATCCCTTTAAAAACCCTAAAATAGTTTACAACCATTTATACAAAAACAACAAGGACGTAGAGTGAAGGAGATAATGAATGAAGTGAAAGAACTAAAAATAAACTCAGTATTTTTGTATAAAATCTATAAAAAACATAGGAAAATTAACAGCCTATTCAGTCCCTAATACCAAGTGAAATTTGATAATGGTGACCACATGATTTTGGAAATAACTTCCACTACCATAAAAACCTAAACCTTGACATAGATAACTAGAAATTGTGGAGAATGAAGTTATAAATTATAAAAATTATAGATAGATTCTATAAAATTTGTTTGGAGAATAAGAAAAGAAAAAAGAGAAAGGGGAGGTTAAGATAAAAGGAAAGACACAACAGATTCCATTTAAAAGGATAAAAAATAGATAAAAAATAAATTCCACTTCCATTACCCTTAAGAATGATACAATCCAAAAATAATCAAGAAGAAGAACTTCAAAAATAAATTCTTGAAACATTCTAGAAAGTTGAGATTAATATTCCCATTCTAAAAGATATCAATAAACTTCCTAAGTATACTATGTTTCTTATATATATTTAAACTAAAAAGATGATTCTTTAAGGGAATTAAAGGATAATTTTAGGTATATATTTCTTAGTATTGATGACACAATAACTTCCACCAAAATTTCAAGATCTAGAGACAATTTCTATCCCTTACACCATTGATTCTTTGAATTTTAATAATCATTTAGGTTATTTAGGTTCTTCTATTAATGTTATGCCTCACTCCATGTTTACATACTTACATATGGTATATGTAAATACAATAAAACCAGTGGTGAAACTTTCAAATAGATCCAAAACTTATCCAATAAGAGTTTTGGAGGATGTAATAGTCAGAGTACAAAATATTATCTTCCCATCATAATTTTATTTGTTTAATATGGAAAAATAGTGATCACTATCACATTAACGCATCATCTTTGGGAGACTATTCTTAAAGAAAACAAATACCATCATAAATGCGCATGAAGGAACCCTTACTATAGAGTTTAGGGACAACTCTATCCACTTTAACATTTTTGACTCAATAGAGCACCTATTAGAGGATAATTCAATTCTCACACTTTACCCTATTAAAGAAATTGAATCTAATGAAGATATAGGCATGTTAAATTAATTTTTATCTCTAGGGAAATTTTTTGTAAGAAATCGTGTTTTTCTGGACTGTCGTTTTGAGTAGAAATTTGAATTTTTGGTGTTGGATGCTCGTGAGAGGTAAAATGGAAATTTTACTCCACCATCTGATCTCATATAATTTTTAAAACCACTCCGTTGGTCTCATAATATGGTGTTTACGCTAGGACAAATGTTTGGTGGAAATCTGAGCTGTTCGAATTTTAGCAGAATATTTAAAATTTAATATTATTAAATTAAATATTAAATTATTCACGCAGGTTTGTTTGGAAATAAATTTTAAATGGAAATTCGGATTGAGATTTTTTATACACCATTGAGTTCAGAATGAAGAGTTTATCCTAGGGAAGGCATAAACTCATGTCAGGCGCCGGGGCTGGCCTGGGCCCCTTTTTCTTCCTTTTCTTTTCTTCTTTCCTTTTCTTTTCTTCTCTCTTCCTTCCTCCTCCTTGCGCACGCTCCATATGTGATCCTCCTTGGACGTGTATTTTGGGGTGATTTGGAGATTGATAAAGAGATAGAGTTGGGAGGCAAGAGGGGTACCGATTCGAAGCTCTCGACGTGCTGAGTCGGCGTGCGGCTACGAGGAGCCGTGAAATCAACCGAAGCTTCAGCGATTTCCACCCAAAGGTAGGGAAGTTTATGTTTTCAGCATAGATCCTCTTTAAAGATTTTTTTTAAGTCTTTAAAGACTTATATTTCTTTCTTGTAGCCACTTAAGGCTGGATCTATTGTTCCGGGGGTGAAAACAGGCGATTCGGGCATTTTGAGGGATTCCCTGTCGAAAAACCCAGAATACACGGCGTGTGTTCCAGGGGTACACGCTGTGTGTTATTCCAATTCGGGGAAGTAGAAGTTTTCTCAAGTACATTCCATTTACTTTGAGTACACTCCATCTAGTGGGTGCCCGTGTGACTGGCCGTGTGAAATAGAACATATAACAGTGGTTTTTTGGAGTACACGCCATGTAATGGTACTTGGGCATGTGTTTTAGTGAAAAAAAAACACGGGGTGACTTTTTGTGAATAGTACATGCCATGTAAAGTAAAGTACACACTGTGTACTATTACACAGGTAGGCCCAATGTGTTCTGGCCAAATGCTCTGGCCAGGTACTACTTCAATTTAGTAGTTTTGAAGATATCTTGGGCTCTGGAAATCAGAATTGGGCATGTGAGTAGTCGATTATGGGAATTTTTATGTGTAGATCGTAATGGTGGAATAATTTTTACATTTATAGGTCATATAAAGGGTTTTCTTGGGTTTCTATCTAAATAGAAGGGTTCTTCCTCCAGTTATCCAGTTTAGTTGTCACTTGATAGTGAGACTTGGTGTGGATGATAGGTTGGGTGTTTGGACCAACTTAGTTGAGAGCTTTAATAGTATATGATCTATGAGATATCTCCCATAACCTATGCTTTAGAGGACGTTTCCATTGTGATACGTTCCCTTCTGGCCTATGAGGCTTTGAGATCGGGTACTTCTAAGGATCCCCTGAGGGATGCCTTTGCTTGTGTGCTGGCCTAGGGAGTCCCTTGTAGGATCTCTCTCTTGGTCTTCCTTTGATAAGAACTGTGTTATGGAATGAATATGTTCACCTTCCTTTGAGTATCCTGTTTAGGATTCCTCCCTTTCTCTTCGCTAAGGATCCCAGGTTGGATGCCTTCGCTCGTGTTTACCTTGAGGATCCCGAGTATGATGTCTCCTCTGTGTTTGAATTGAGGGACCCAGCGGGTGCTAATTGTTTGACTGCCCATGAGTTGTTATGTCGGTTTTGGGTAGAGATGGTGATCGGGTGTCACCTAGAACCCATGCCAAACTGGTGATCCATTTGGGATTTGGGTGTATTTTTGGGTTGGGCTTTCAGGCCACCCACACTGTTTGTTTATATATGACTTGGTTTGTTGATGCTGTAGTGTTTACCAGAGGTGCTTTCTAGTTAGTGGCTTCTGAGCCTGATACGATGCGTCTTTATTGTTTTTTTGGATGCCTATTATTCCTTGTGTTCCCGAGTAGAGGTGGTTTGATTGTAAATAGTATATTTTACCTTGCTGTGGATGTGTTTTCCCGTGTTGATCTATTTTTGACCGTTTGGTCTAGATTTTCTTGTTAGGATGACGTGTTTCCATGACTATTATTGTTAGGATGGAGTGGTTGTATTTATGACATGCTGTTATGCTGTATACTGTTATCCAAGTATTTCTTGAGGTTTACTTGGGCCGATACACGATGTTACACTTATTTTACTTACACAGGTCCGTGAGAACCTAGTGTATAAACCATAAGGAGAGTTGACGTTGTGGGATTCTCCAGAGTTTCTTTATAATTATACGATGCGAGACCACATGGGGAATTGATGTTGAGTGCTTCCCCAGAGTGTTTGTAGTTCCTCGACATGGGCCACAGAGGGAATTGATGTTGAGTGCTTCCCCAGAGCGCCTTTAGTACGATACGAGACTATAGGGGGGAATTTATGGTGAGTTCTTCCCGAGAGAGTCTATGCTTTAGCTAAACCAGAGGGGTGAGACTGTGTGTGCTGCCCAGAGGGTTTCTTGTGTTGCTAGGTAGGACCATAGGGGGTATGTTGTGAGTACTTCCCAAAGGGTTACCTGTTGTGTTATCTGCTTGCTTATGGTTGATTGGTTGAACCCAAGGGGACATGCTGTGAGTACTTCCATGAGGGTTACTTGTTTTTGTTTAGCTTGTTTAGAGACATAATTCTGGAATTGGCCGAAGTAGGTACATGTTGATGGGATTACGGACCTAGAGATCGACTTAATGATACACGACTTGAGTGGCACAATGTCCAGCTCAATGCCCTTACACAAGATGTCCAGGAGATCGGGCGTATGGTCCTAAGGATCGACTGCTAATGTTGTTCTTGTTATTTGAATCACTTAATCATGAATATTCATATTTATGTATATGTATATAGGCATGTTACTATACTTGTGTAAGTATATAGATATGGAAATCCATGGTGGCACTTTCCCAGTTGACATGGTTTACATACCCTAGGTTTGACTGTGGTTGCATGTTTGGTTTACTTCCTTTGTTGTATTCCATCTAGGATAAGCACGTTACTATTGCATACACATAGCATCATAGTTATAGGTTTCTTGTCGGGGTGCCCTACTGATATTATTTCTTACCCCTGCATGTACAACTTGGTGTACGTGTAGACCTTATGCATAATTTTCAAGTTGAGCACAAGTTTCATGGTGGATAGGACTGAGGCCCAGTGTTGCATGATCCAGCAGAGCTGCTCGAGTGGTTCTACTAATCGGGCTGCTACAGTTCGATATTGTCTGGAGATTGGGTACGTGGATTGGCTCGGAGTTAGTAGCAGAGCCCTATACTTTTACTTTTAGTTTCTTTTGTACTTGTATCTGTATGGTCGGCCCGGTGGGTGACCCGTGTTGTATTATATTTCATAGTTGTACAGGATTTTACAACATTTTACTATTACAACTTGTTCTATTTCAGTAGCTTATTGCTTCCACACTCTGTTTACTTTCCTTTGTGTATGATACTTAGTTATTTATTCTGTTTTATTACTCTGGTATAGGGTAATAGTCTCCCCACTATCACAACCTAGGCCCTCGCAACTAGTCGGCATCCTCTGGGTTATGGGGAGGCGTGCTTGAGGCCTTGTGGCAAACCAGCTCGAAGCACTTGTTTAGTGGATTTCGGGTCGGGACGTTACAAAGTGGTATCAGAGGAGTTTTCTTTCCTGGTCTTTACTATTTTGGATATGGTATACAGGAGTATTAGGAATGTGTCAGAACCTATGGTGGATATCGGTATGGTGTGTTGAGAACAATTGTTCCAGTAAGAAATCCTGGTAACCATGGTTTGGGATTGCTATTCTGATTTTATGATATTACATTTGTATATGATTTTTTCCTTGAGTGAAGCACATGTTTTGTGGTGTTTTATTTAATATGGATCTCTGGATCTTGGCCATTGGTAAGATTCCATGGATAGATTTTGACTCTTGGATGGCAGAGGTAAGAGGGTTCTCATGCATCATACTGGGCACATATGATTCACAACATATAAGCCTGCTAGTGTGTGTTTTTACTAACGACTGAGACCTTTGGGTCTGCTTACACATACTTTTTACTCTAATGACAGGTTATGTGGATCTATGTTGAGGCGTTGGTGTGAGGATGATGACTCAGTCCTTGTGCACATGTGGTGCAGTGACCCCAGTTGGCCGATATGGCATGTGATGCCTTTCTATTTACCCCCTTTATTGGGTGTTGTTTCTCAGGTCTATGGTCATATTATCGAATCGATGAGTATGGTGTCAATAGATAGCAGATATTTTCTTACGAACTGGACCTCCTTGTGGTATTTCCGTATACAGATACCCTATGAGTGCCAGTTCAGTTTATCTTCTACTTGGGTTGTGAACTCCAGGGAGTAGTTCCTTCTAAGGATGCTCAGAGAGGATCAGGTCCCTTGTAGGCTGTGTTTTGGTTTTGTCTTTTGTTGGTAGTTGTGATCTTTACCATCTTCTGAGAGGTTTAAAATATTTTGGGATAGGTGGTTAGACCTTGTGACCCAGTTGTGATGCTTTTTCTGTAGGGCTAGGTGGAAGGCCTAAAGACCCTGGGTTTTGAATCGAACCTTTGTAGGTTGATGCCTGTTCTTTTCTAGGTAAAACTTTGTGAAAATGATTGACCCATGCTTGAATCCTGTTCGGGTTTTGGTAGGATGTTAGTGTGGCTCAGAGGGAGCTGGGAATGCCTTCATTGAAATCTTAGTGTACTTATATAAGAGATGATCATGCGCTATCTTGATTCATCTTGAGTATGCTGAGAGAGATTCGACCCTACATTGAGCTCATTTTTTCTTTCTTAATGTTCATTCGTGTTGAGGATGGAACCTATTCTGGTTTTTCTCTTGGAGCAGTGCAAGAAAATCCATATGGTGGGGAGTGCACCATTGGCCTTTTGAGGGTGGTTTTCCTTGTTCAGGTTAAACTACATTGTTTTCAAGTGGGATTTTGGGCTCAAAGTCTCATTTAAGATGACGAAAAGGGTATTCCTATGGTGGATAGTACCAGTTTGGTCATAGTTGAATATCTTCTATGTAGAAGGTGGTGGTTAACGCTATAAGGATAGTTGTTGGACGGTCTAGATAGCTTGTTTGTGCAGATGCTTAGGTTGGGAGCATGGATGCTGGTCCTTTCACTGAGATTCTCGGGGACGATAAGGTTTATGGTGGGGAGTTTGTAAGAACCAGTGTTTTTATGGACTGTCGTTTTGAGCAGAAATTTGAATTTTTGATGTTGGATGCTCATGAGGGGTAAAATGGTCATTTTACCCTAACATATAATCTCGGATAATTTTTACGACCACTCTGTTGGTCCCATAATAAGGTTTTACCCTAGGACAGGAGTTTGGTGGAAATCTGAGCTGTTCGAATTTTAGCGGAATATTTAATATTTAACATTATTAAATTAAATATTAAATTATTCACGCAGGTTCGTTTGGAAATAACTTTTAAACGGAATGTCGGATTTAGATTCCATCTATGCCTTCGAGTCCGAAATTGGGAGTTTAGCCTAGGGAAGGCATAAGCTCATGTCGGGCGCTGGGGCAGGCCTGGGCCCCTTTTTCTTCCTTTTCTTTTCTTCTCTCTTCCTTCCTCCTTCTTGCGCATGCTCCATATGCACTCCTCCTTGGATGTGTCTTTTGGGGGGTTTGTAGATTGAGAAAGAAATAGAGTTGGGAGGCAATAGGGGTACCGATTCGAAGCTCTTGACGCGCTGAGTCGGCGTGTGGCAACCAGGAGCCATGAAGTCAACCGAAGCTTTGACGGTTTCTGCCCAAAGGTAGGGACATTTATGTTTTCACCATATATCCTCTTAAAAAATGTTGTTTTAAGTCTTTAAAGCCTTATATTGCTTTATTGTGGCCTCTTAAGGCCGGATCTATTGTTTCAGTGGTGAAAACTGGCGATTCGGGCGTTTTGAGGGATTTCCTGTTAGAAAACCCAGAATACACGGTGTGTGTTCCAGGGGTAAACGCCCTGTGTTCTTCCCATTTGGGGAATATGAAGTTTTCTTAAGTACACGCCGTGTGATTTGAGTACATGACGTGTAGTGGGTGGCCGTGTGATTGCCCATGTGAAATAGAACACAGAATAGTGGGTTTTTTGGAGTACACACCGTGTACTATAAGTACACGCCATGTACTATAAGTACACGCCGTGTAGTGGTACTTGGGAATGTGTTTTAGTGAAAAAAACACAGGGTGACTTTTTGTGAATAGTACACACCATGTACAGTAAAGTACACACCGTGTACTATTACACAAGCAGGCCCAATCTATTCTGGCCATGTGTTCTGGCCATGTACTACTTCAGTTTAGTAGTTTTGGGGATATCTTGGGCTCTAGAAGTCAGAATTGGGCGTGTGAGTAGTCAATTATGAGCGTTTTTTCCATTTATATCTGAATGGTGGAATCCATTTTTACATTTAGAGGTCATATAAATGGGGTTTTTTGGGTTTATATCTAAATGTAGGGGTTCTTTCTCTACTTATCGAGTTCAGTTGTCACTTAAGAGTGAGACTTGGCATGGATGATAGGTTGGGTGTTTGGACCAACTTAGTTGAGACCTTTAATAGGAGATGATATTTTAGATATATCCCGTAACCTATGATTTAGAGGATGTTTCCCTTTTGATACGTTCCCTTCTGGCCTATGAGGATTTGAGACCGGGTACTTCTAAGGATCCCCTGAGGGATGCCTTTTCTTGTGTGCTGACCTAGGGAGTCCCTTGTAGGATCTCTCTCTTATTCTTTCTTTGATAGGAACCATGTTATGGAATGAATATGTTTACCTTCCTTTGATTATCTCGTGTAGGATTCATCCCTTTCTATTCGCTAAGTATCCCACGTTGGATGCGTTCACTCGTGTTTACCTGGAGGATCCCGAGTATGATGCCTCCTCTATGTTTGCCTTGAGGGACCCAGTGGGTGTTCATTGTTTGATCGACCCTGAGTTGTTATGTTAGGTTTGGGTAGAGATGGTGATCAGGTGTCATCTAGAACCCGTTCTAAACTGGTGATCCCTTTGGGTTTTGGGTGTATTGTTGGGTTGGGCATTCGGGCCACCCGCACTGTTTGTTTATATCTGACTTGGTTTGCTGATGCTGTAGTGTTTACTAGAGGTGCTTCCTGGTTGGTGGCTGCTGATCCTGACACAATGCGTCTTTATTGTTTTTTTGGATGACTATTATTACTTGTGTGCCTTAGTAGAGGTGGTTTGATTTTAAATAGTTTATTTTACCTCTCTGTGGATGTGTTTTCCCATGTTGCTCTATTTTGACCATTTGGTCTAGCTTTGCCTATTAGGCTGCCTTGTTTCCATGCCTAGTATTGTTATGAAGGAGTGGTTGTATTTATGACTTGCTGTTATGCTTTAGACTGTTAGCCAAGTAGTTCTTGAGGTTTACATGGGCCGATACACGATGATACAATTTCTTGACTTACACTGGTCTGCGAGAACCTAGTGTATTAACCATAGAAAGAATTGACGTTGAGGTATTATCCATAGTGTCTTTATAATTATACGATGTGAGACCACAGGGGGAATTGACGTTGAGTTCTTCTATAGAGTGTTTTTAGTTCCTCGATGTGGGCCACATGGGGAATTAACGTTGAGTGCTTCCCCATAGCGCCTTTAGTACAACACAAGACTATAGGGGGAATTGACGGTGAGTGATTCCCCAGAGATTATATGCTTTAGCTAAACCAGAGGGGTTAGACTGTGTGTACTTCCTAGAGGGTTGCTTGTGTTGCTTGGTAGGACCATAGGGGATAGGCTATGAGTACTTCCTAGAGGGTTACCTATTGTGTTATCTGATTTCTTGTGGTTGAATGGTTGAACCAGAGGGGACAGGCTATGAGTACTTCCTAGAGGGTTACTTGTTTTTTTTTAGCTTGTTCAGAGACATAATTACGGTGTTGGATGAAGCAGGTAAGTGTTGATGGGATTACGAACCCAGAGATCGACTTAATGATACATGAACTGAGTGACATGACGTCCAGCTCAATGCCCTTGCACAGGATGTCTAGGAGATCGGGCTTATGGTCCCAATGATCAACTACTAATGTTGTTCTTGTTATTTGAATCACGTAATCATGAATATTCATATTTATGTATATGTGTGTAGTTATGGGACTATACATGTGTATGTATATAGATGAGGACATCCATGGTGGCACTTGGCCAGTTGACATGGTTTACATACCCCAGGTTTGACTGTGGTTTCATGTTTGGTTTACTTCCTTTACTGTGTTCCAGCTAGGCTGAGCACATTGTTGTGGCATACAAATAGCAGTATAGTTATAGGTTGTTTTTCGGGGTGCCCTACTGAGATTATTTCTCACCCCTGCACGTACACCTCGGTGTATGTGTAAAACTTATGTCTGCTTTTCCGGTTGAGCATGAGTTTCATGGTGGATAGGACTGAGGCCCAGTGTTGCATGATTGAGCAGAGCTACTCGAGTGGTTCTACAGATCGGTCTGCTATAGTTTGATATTTTCTGGAGATCAGGTACGTGGATTGGCTCAGAGTTAGTAGAAGATCCCTTTAATTTTAATTTTAGTTTCTTTTGTACTTGTATCTGTATGGTCGGCCCGGTGGGTGACCGGTGTTGTATTGTATTGCATAGGTGTTCGGGATTTTACATTATTTTACTATTACATCTTGTTCTATTTCAGTTGTTTATTGCTTCCACACTCTGTTTACTTTCTGCTGTGTATGATACTTAGTTATTTCCACTATTTTATTACTTTGGTATGAGGGAATAGTCTCCCCACTATCACACCCTAGGTCCTCACTTCTAGTCGGTAGCCTTTGGCGTACGGGGAGACACACTTGAGGCCTTATGGCGAACTGGCTCGAAGCACCAGTTTAGTGGCTTCCGGGTCAGGATGTTACACATTTGATGATTGAAAATATCATATATAATGAATCTCTCTATAATTATAGAAAATATATTCTTAAATTGGATGAAGAGGTAAATTCTAATGTTTTTAATGGGTTTAATTATTTTTTGCATGAAGAATAATCTTATATTTAAATTTCTATATAATAAATTCAAGATTTAGAAGAGAAAAATCCTAATATTATATCATATTTATAGTAACCCTTGAATTTGGCATTAAAACCTTTTCCCATCGTATTAAAATATGCGTACCTCATGGATGGAGAAAAATTACTAGTGATAATTTTTAATAACCTATACATAAACAAATCAGGTAAATTTATTAAGAAATTTAGGGATAATATGCAAGAAATATGGTGATGTTTAGGTGATATTATATACATTAGTTCTGAAATATGTATAAATATAATGTTTTTAAGAAATATATAGAGAATAGTTTTGATACAAACATCATCTACCCCATCTATGACTCATAATGGTTCCAGCCCATTTACATAGTTCCCAGGAAAAAATGACTAACAATTATAGGGAAGGACCAAAATGAGTTAATCCCTATGTGAATTCAAAATAGATAAAGAGTTTATATAGACTATAGGAAGCTAAATCAGGTCACTAGGAAGGACCATTTTCCTATTCCATCCATTGATCAAATATTGGAGAGATCACCATAGAGAACTCATTGATATTTTTTGGATGGATTTTTAGGGTATTTTCGGGCACACATTTCTCTAGAGGACCAAGAGAAGACAAAATTTATATGTCTTTTTTACACCTTTTCTTATAGAAGGATTCCATTTGGATGTTGTAATGACCTGGGTATATTTTAGAGGTGTTTTATATCTTTTCTGATCACATTAAGGACTTTTTGGAGGTATTTTTGGATGATTTCAATATTTTTGGAATTTTTTTTGTCATTTATTAAAAAATATGGAAATATTTTGGAAAATTTTCTTTGAAAATAAATTGATTTTGAATCTTGAAAAGTTTCATTTCATGGTATAAATAGGAATATTCCTTAATCATGTTATTTTATAAAAAATAATTGAGGTACATAAATTAAAAATTGAAGTGATAAATTCATTTCCTTTCCAAAATTATATAAAAAATGTTAGATATTTATTATAAAACTGGATTTTTATAGAATTTTTATCAAGTATATTATTAATATTTATCTTCTAATTTCTAGTTTACATTTTAATAGAATATTATTTTAATTTTAATATTTAGTTCTAGGAATCTTTTGTTGAGTTTAGGAGGATATTGATCACACCACCATTAAAGTAGCCACCAAACTATGAGAAAACCTTTGATATACTTTTTGATGCTTCCAAAAAAGTAGTGAGATAATTTATATCCCAAATAATTGAGTGGAAAATTCAAGTCATTTATTATGCCTCAAAAACCTTGGATACTACCAAAATAAACTATAAAACCATTGAAAAAGATTTTATAGAAGTTATTTTTCTTTTATATAAATTAAAAATATTATATTATTAGTACTAAAGTAATCATATTATCTAATGATTCAGCCTTAAATAATCTATAGAGAAGGATGAATAAAAATCAAGGCTAGTGAGATGAATGCCATTAATTTAAGTGTTCAATCTAGAGATCAAGGATAAAAAGGGATATGATAACCAAGTTGTTGATCACCTAAGTCGACTACCCAACACAAAAAAGTGTATAACCCAACTAAAGACTCACTGAATAAACACATTCTAAGAGATTATATTTATTTTATTAAAATATATGTGCCTTGGTATACTTATATCATAAATTATTTGGTAACTTCTGATGTCCCATCCTACTTTAATCCCTAAAAAATTTAAGGACTTTAATATGAATCAAAATTATACATTTTAAAAGAACCATATCTTTAGAAAATTTATAATGACCAAGTGATAAGAATATACTTACCTAGAAGTAAAATGAAATCTATTTTTTAATTTTTCCATACTCTAGATTTTGTGTGAAATTTTATATCTCAAAAGTTGCCAGAAAAGTTTTAGAATCAGGATTTTTTTAGCCGACTTTGTTCAATGATGGAGATGAATTTTGTAAAAGAACTGTGAAATGTCTATTCACTTGAAACATATCAAAGAGACATGAAATAATACAAGAACTAATAATATTTTATAATTTTTTGTGTTATAGGGAATTGATATCATGAGACATTTTTCCATGTCTTTTTGAAATTCTTACATCTTTCTTAAAATTTATTATGTTTCAAAATGGGTGAAAACTAAGGCATCCAAAACTAATGGTGCTAATGTCATGTGTGATTTTGTTGGACATAAATTTTTTTATAGGCTTGGAGTTCTAACAAACATCATCAATATTAAAGGGACTCACTTTTCAAACATGATCATGGAAAATTTGAGTACGAATCATAGAATAAATTTTAATATATAAACACCATATTATCCATGAATAAATGGCCACGATAAAGTTACAAATAGGGAGAACAATGTGATTTTAGAGAAAAATATTAAAAAAAAAACAGAGGAAAAGGTTATAATAAAAATTATGTTCTTATAGGATAGAATATAGAACCCCCATTGGAATGAATCCATAAAAGATGATTTATAGAAAGTGTTGTCACATACTTATAGATTTGGAATACAAAGAACACCAGGCAATGAGTGAGATGAATTTGGAAATGAATATAGCTAGTAATGAAGGAAAACTATAACTATAAGAGTTGTAATAAATTAGGATATAATAATTTTAGAATTCTAAAATTTTAAAAGTACTCATGTGGATCATGACATGATAATTTTGTAAAAATACTTCTATCCATAGGAAAAAGTGTTTCTTTAGAAATAGAATCAAAATAATACGAAGTAAACTACATTACATATGGGAGGGTAAATTTATATTCACTGATATATATCCTTTTATCCTTATAAAAGTTATGAAAGAAGTATAAGAATTCCTCTTTACTGTTAATGGGCATAGGCTAAAGAAATTCCATTGAAAATTTCCCTAAAAATTAGTGGTGGAGATCACACTTATCCAACCTATTTATCACCAAAAAACATTATTTTGTTCCTATATTTTAAATTTATTTATTTTTTATGATTCCATTTAATTTTTTCTTACATAAAAAATCTATTAGAATCCATTTAGAACACGAAATCATTTAATTATGGGGGAGGGAAACTTTACAGTTTAGAAATATCAAATTTTGTTTTTATTTTTCAAAATTTGCGTCCTTTTAAAATTTGTGTGTGTTTATTTTTAAAATTTAGTGTGTTTTTGAAACTTGTAGAGCTCAATTTTAATTCCCTTAAAAACATTGAATCTATTACAATGCTAAGAAACTTATTTGACCCATTTACTCACCTTATATAAATAATGAAATAAACTTGTTTTTAAATTCTAAGTGAGGGAATTTCATGGATAGACCATTGAATTTTGAATATCATTCCATTACATACTGCTCAATATTTTTAATAACTTATCTAAGAGGTTTCTAAAACTATTTTGAAATATTATTACAATTCCATTCTTCATGAGAGAACCATGAAATACTTGAATAACCATAATTTAAGAAGTAATCTAGTAAAAACCTAAGATCAATGAAGACCTTGTTATATATATGATTAAGTAATTATTTTTTAACTCCATTAAATTAAATTTAATTCCTTGTATACTTTAAATTTTATAATTGTATACATTAGCATACATTAATGGAATTTTTAGGAAACCACAATACAATCCAAACATCTATACTTACCTTTCTATAGAAGTTAATTCAGGATCTCGATTTAATTCAAGTGTGGGGGATGAAAGAAAGTTAACTGGAACAATATGTTTTTCAGAATCTATGTGAGATAATGTTAGAAGTGATACAACTTATATGTGGGTGATTTTTGAGAAAAATCATGATGGGAAGGATGGGGAGATTCTATGGACATCATACTAATTGAAGTAAAAATTTCCACTATTTTCCTTTGAAAGATCAAATCTTCATAATAATCACATAAAAGAAATATTGGATCAAGATTTGGATTCAATATGAAATAATCCCACAAATGTGGAAAGAAGGAATAAATATATCATTGATGTCTAAGTTCTCTAAGGTGTACTAACTAATAATTAGTATAGAAGTTTATAAGACAACTAGAGATGAAATCAGATTACATGTGTTATTTGGAGGATTGTTTGAAAGAAGTTTTGTACCTTCTAAAGGAGGGACCATGAATGATTTATATATTGAATAAAAAGATCTTATAAGTTGAGGTAAGATTTATCTCACACCTACTTGAAGGAATTTAAAGTCCCCTCTTTCATTAATATTAGAATAAAAAGAATGTTTTTTTGAAACCTATTATATGAAATAGAGAAGGGAAGTGTTTAATAATGTTGAAATTAAAATGGTGTGGATTATCTTATCATGACTCAAGGAGTTGAATCTGAATTAGTGGAATAGAAAGTAAATATATGAATCCATTCTTGAAGAAAACTAAAAACCATACATTTCACTTTAAACATAGAACCAAAATCCCTAATCTACCTCAAAATTTTCTCATTATAAACCACGAACCATTAAGCCACAGAACAAACCTAAAAGACCTCATAATATTAAAATGTACTTAAATAATTTTTAAGATATAAATTAATTAATTAATCATATGGTTAAATTTTCATAAACTTGGAATGATAAAATATTAATTTAAAATTAATTCTCGAGTATTGAGTGAAATAATTCCTAGAAGGTGGGTTTAAATGAGCATGGGAGGATGAAAGTATTGGAAAAAAATTTAATGGAATTAATAAGGAAGATTTAATTAAGAACATTAAGGTGTCATGATAGGATAGAGAAGTATGGTGTTGAAATGGGAAATCATATTGGCATATATTTGAGTTTTTCTTGATATCTTTTTAAAGTTCACTTTTCTAGAATTACAAGGATTAAATGTGGGGGAATTGATAGAGCTAATAATTTCATATGTTTTGGTTTTTATTTTAATGATTTTTATCCCACCAATTTATCAATTTAATGGGTAATTTTCACATATTTTAATTATAGAGTTATTTTGGATTTAATCATGAAAATTTATTAATTCTAGATTATTAATTGTGTTTATTATATTTTGGAATTATATGGAAATCTATAATTTTATTTTCACACTTCAATAATTTGTAAGGTTAATGATTCATTTGAATAATTGGTGAATAACTCTAAAATTTAAATAATTTTTCAAAATCTTACAAAGCATTAATTCTTTAAGGATCATTTAGTCTATTAGAAAGCCTGATTTCCCATATGGATACCCTGCATGTAAGCATATTTTCCTATAAGAATGGAAACCTGTAAGGATGAATAGTCTGGTTATAAGGATCAATCCCATCCTATAGTTAAAATAGTAGCTTCATAAACATGAATTCCATAAGGATGAAGGTCCTTATGGATGAAGCTCGTATTATAATGAATGAAACTATATGCACCATCCAAACCCTATAAGCATAATTCCATTAAAAAATTCAAAAAAAATAATGTTTCATAAGGATCATCAGTACCAATACCATAGGTTTTTAGGTGCCACTTCTATATACATGAAAACAGTTAAAATAGGTCATGTAGATCATAATATGAAAAATATTTTGATGAAGAACAAGGGGAGAAAACTAAATATTTTTAGGAATCTAGGATTATATGGATATTTGAGGCTGTGATGAAAAAGGAAACATTCCATAAATTCAGAATTAAGGATTTTGAAGGTTTACCCATTACTGAATAAGATGAAAACTAATTATACATACATATAATATGGAGTAGAAGGCTACGGGGAGTTCAAGTTTGAGTTCACATTGGAGATTGTTTCTGCTAGTTGTTTATATTTATGTTTTATCTTATTTTTTATTTAGTTCTATAATTTTTTTTCTTTTCATTTCATTTATGTTACCCTTCGTATATATGGGTAAATTATGAGTGATTGGGTAGGGGAAGGTTTTTATTTTTGTAATACTTGAGATTTTTACTTCAATGAATAAAACTCTCCCTTTCTTGTTTACTAGTTTTGATATGTAATAGAGTATCTTAATTTCAAATGTGGGTTTGTTTAATTTATTCTATTTATGATTTATTTCCTTTGTCAAAGATAGATAGTCTCCCTTCAATCAGTTTTGGGATATATAAAGTGGAATAGTCTAAGATGAGTGGGGAAGTGCATGACATTTGCTGACATGCGTGGAAGGGGTAGTAGTTACTCACGACTTATATGGGTGGCATAAGACCCGTTTAGGTGTTTCCTGAGTAATTTGGGAGTGTTTTTTCAATATCACTTACACTCATAGGAAGAAGGTTATACTGAGTGATAGTTTTTTAAGTTAATTATCACCAAAACCATTCAACTAAGGGTGAGAATTGGATCTTTTGTGAATCCTCTCATTCATTAATTAATAAGAAGCAGATTTGGTAATTTTGGGATAATAATAATATCAAAATTGAAAAATAACCTTGATTAAATCACCCTTTCATTATAATTGTTTTTAATATCTTATTTATTATTTTCATTTAGTTTTTTTAAATCATAAAAATTTAAAAAATACACTCTTTTTAACCAAAGTGTCAACTAATTTTATGCACTACCCTCTAAAAACAACCCCATGGTTACCATAACTATTACATATAACCTAATAAATAATATATCTTCCCACACCCCATGATAGGTCTAAGTGTTAGGTATTATAAGAGAATATCCATAAATAACATCAAATGATGTTTACATAGATAAAAAAACATTTTAACATTACTGGATAAATCACTTTGAAAAATAATAAGAAATACCCAATAATTAAGATTATTTAGAAAATAATTTTAAAATAATGGAAATGAATATTTATAAAAAAGAATGGTAGTAATATAATAATAATACATTAACACAGGAAAATGTTAAAAAGAGGAACTTTTTATAAAAATTACATTTGTAGAAAACCATAAAAATTCATTTCAAACTTTTGTAAAGAAATTAAAAATAATATAAAATGATATTAATCTATAATTGAATAATGGATAAGGACATCCATAAAACCATCCAATTAATATGAACATACAAGAGGAAAATTTCAAACTAAAAATAAGAAGTGGGGTTGGTTTCACTTATAAGAATCAAATTTTTTAAAAATTTTACCTTGTGAAATAAAATTGATATAGGACTAATGAAGCCCCAAGAATAACTAGAGAACTGGATAATGGACACTGGTTTTAGAGAGAAATTTCACAAAAAAATTCCCTATATGGAAATCCATTTTTAAAAATCTCTACTTGAAAATTATATTAGAAAGAAACACATTCCTTTAGTCCTCTATTATATGAAACCACATTAACCCCATTAAGTAATTAAATATTCTATTGAAATGCTACTTCAAAATGGAGAACTTGGGACACTTTTTTTAAAATATGAGATACCAATCATAGAATAAGGATATATGGGAAGTAAAATGGGTAGAGGTTAAAGGAAATTTCGAAGGATCAGTGTGGATTAAAGTGTGTGGAAGTGATATCCTTTTATAGGTGAAAAATAGGGGCTTATATTTGGATACTAATGTTAGGTGAGGAGTAAATATGGAATTAATGGGAGTTAGGTATGTTAGGTGAGGATATGTTGGTAATACATGTAGGTATAACTCTCTAACCTAACAAAGGTCTTCTAAAAGGTTTAGTGTCAAGTGATTTTTTAAAAAAATTTGAACCTTTTTACAAGATTTTAATATGATGATTTCTAATTTAAACTCTATTTAATATAATTCAATTATTAAATATGAGAATATTAATGTTTAAATTAAAACATAATATATAGAAAAAAAATTATTTTTTAGAATTTTTTTACACATTAACTGTTTTTATTCTTATTTCATATAAATTAATAATTAAATGAGTGTTAATATATATTTTATATATTTAAAAATCATATTATATCCATCATTTAAAATAAATAAATTAAATTTGTTTAGATAAAACATACATAATTTTTATAAAAAAAATTCCTTAAAAAATAATAATTTTAATGCGGTAACTCATATTTACTTCAGTAAATTATTTTTATATTAAAAATGAAAATGAACTTATTACTATATTTGGATATTTTAATTAAAAATATGAAAACCATTTTATTATAAACAATATCTAGAGTTGATAAAAATTAATTTTAAAATAGGTGTGCATAACTGTAATGAACCGAACCAAGCTACCATCCCACCTGACACCCGACCCATCCCGTCACAAGGACTGAAGGGAATTCCTGATCTCAACGTGCTGACAACAAGCACCTAATAATTAGAGGAATCCATATGGAAATATTTTTTCCCAAATCAAAGACAAAGATAACTGAATAAATAAAAACATGATCCAAAATAAACAAGCTTCATGCCCAATAATTCATAACCAACTACTATGATCCAAACCATTTACATATACATAAATAGAGAATATAAAAATAAGAGGAACTATAAGGAAACATAAAAAATAAAAAAAAGAAAAAAGAAAAATAAACAAATAACTCAAGCCAATCCCAAAACACTTCCACACAACCTCTGATTGTGCACCACCACCCTACTCACCCCACACCATCCACTATGAACAAGAAGGATCCAACCGAGAACCTGGAATTTGGGACCTGTAATTATTTAGGCATGAGTTAAAAATACCATTAGTCCAACACAACTCACTAAAACTATGAAATATGTTTCATAAGTCAATTCATCAATGATAGATTGAAAATAAATCTACAATTTATGATTTACATATATACAATTTATGAAAGAAAAAAAATTCCATAACAGAAAAGTTCAAAATATTTTTTCCTTTGTTTTCCAAAACTGAATACACATGTTTTGAAAACAAATACTCAAGACTTATCCACACCAAAACCACACACACCATTAACATTTATAAAAACAAAACATTTTTTATTTAAATGAAATAGACACTTTAAAATATTTAACCAGCTGAATACACATTTGAATTAAACCACCCATTTTGAAATCCACTTCAAAGAAATCACACAAAAGCCCTTAAAAACTCAAAACAGGTTTCCAAAACCAAAAAATTCATTTTCAAAGGAAACAACCCAAATCACATAGGTCACACATCACAAGAATGCACCAAAAAATATCACAAGGCATATAAAAAATGTAACATAAACAAGGAAGGTTCCATATCAATGAGAGTAGGGTAAATGATACAAAAAATCACTAGATCAAACTCCCCTCGACCAAGAATTAACTGAGCAAATGAATGTGTCATGGTTCTACCCAAAGTCACTAATGTTCTAAGAATTTAACAATATATGGGTATAAATACACAAACCAGCTACCAGCCTGTGCTGAAGTTTCTTCCATCATCTTGGTAGTCCACAAAAAGCATCACAACAATGAAAACCCACCACCTATCCCTTCTTCTTAGCATTAATGGAGGGAAAATAATGGTGTGTTACCAACTAGAGGAACAAACTAGATCTTCCACTTAGTATCCGATATCCCATGACCAACAAAGGAAGTAAGGCATAGTAAAATCACTTCAAGTCTAACACAAAAGGTATAACCATAGATTCCCTCACCCCTTAGCACCCTATGATGAAAATCCCTATATATAAAATGCACTCAAGTAATAACAATCACATTTCCACACAAGGGGAGTAAATAAGTATTGCATAGTGATAAAAAACCCATAAAAGGGGTAAATAAGAAAGGGGAAATCAAGGGTTCCATCCACATACTCCATTTAAAACCAAAGTTCCAAATGGGTCATTAACACTAAAACATGTCTAGGAATTCCAATCCCTTTCAAATTTCATAAAATACTTCCAAACACCATTTGGAAAATAATGGCAAACACCCAAGCATTTAAAACATTTTGAATTCACCCTTACATAAGGTCTATCTTCTTTGAAAATTAAAAAACATGGAAAAATGACTTTATTTTCATCGAAAATTTCATAAACACCACTTAAATTTTTTTAAGATTTCAAAAGAAGCTAACAATTTGTTTTAAAAAATTTCAAAGATACCCTTCAATAAGGGTCTTACACTATGAAATCTAAAAAAAATTCAAAAGGCAAAACATTTCCATAAAATCATTGAAAACAAGACACCATGACATTTCACAATGGGTAAAATAAACACACATTTAAAATCACCATTTTAAATAAATTAAATCACCCCTTTACAAGACATTTAAATTTCAACATCAAAATTTAAATCCAAATTCCCTTTAAAGCCTTGGTTTCACTTATTGAAAAGAAAAATCAGGACAAATCCCATTGTAAAACATGAAGACCATTTCAAAAAGCCATAATTCATTTCAAAACAATCTTATCATAATTAAACATTCCATTTTAATCAGGAAAAAATGCAATTTTCATGAAAAACAATTATTCTATGCTCAAAACATTATCGAATGGTTTCAAAATACCAAAAATCTATCACATATAATCAAACTTTCATAAAAAGTGAATTTAGAAAGTGTAATCACGATTGGAATTAAAAAATGAAATGATTTTATAGTAAATGCTACATCAAATAAGTGGAAACCAAGATGAAAAATCTTGAAACATGTGGCCTTCAATGGATACCACACCCAAATGATTAATAATAGTGTTTATAACACCCAGACACAAAAATCAAAATCATCAAATCCACCACAACCCTAAAAACAAACTAGATGATAACTAGGGTTTATTGGGGAAACAAAATCCAAGATATGATAGGGGAGAATAAATAATAGGGAAATAGTAAAAAATCGCTCCAAATGCACATGAAAACACCAAAGGAAGATAAGAATCCAAGGGGAGAAAATAAATCTCCTCCCAAGATTCCTAGTTTCAAC
Organism: Viscum album; assembly: GCA_963277665.1. Lineage (NCBI taxonomy): Eukaryota > Viridiplantae > Streptophyta > Magnoliopsida > Santalales > Viscaceae > Viscum > Viscum album. Next base: position 251,189,003 of record OY728120.1, on the reverse strand, counting down.
CGAATCTTGTGGGAGATAATATGGGTGAAATCTCCTTAAAATCAAGGAGAGAAATTTTGGAAATCTCAAATCTTTACACCTGGACAACTCACATGGTTTAGCCGCACAGTTAGGAAAAATTTGACCCAATCGTGTGGGTTCCACTGTCCCTCAAAAATTTTAAGTCACATGATCACTGATAAGAGTCCACACAGTTAAAACAAACCATATTACTCACTTTAAAACCACCCCAAGCCTCACAAAACCTCCTGGAGGATCCCCACATAGTTTATTAAACTATGTCGAGGCCATGAAAATGGATTTATTAAAAATCATAGATCCCACCACATGATTTCCAAATGGTTTAACAAGCTCTGTTCAAGTCGAACGCTACACTAAAGACACATAAAAGACCCTTCACGGTCTCTCCTAGGGGCCACACGGTTTGGACTTAACCATGAAAAACCCTTGGTGACAAACCATGAGCTATGAAAAAATGAACTTAAAAGAATCATCATGAATGGAGGATGGTTGATTTCCCTCTAAACATTCACCTTAACTACTCATAGAAGTAAAATCCTATTTTTTTTTCAATTTATGATCCATAAATCCATGGGATCTCAAATTAGGCCTCCACTTCACTAAAGAACACCAAAAGATCAAAAATTTGACATGGGGTGTGACACAAACTCCCCACCATGCCACTTTATGCCCTTATAAATCCCTATTTGAATGAGAGAAAAAGGAAACAAAAGATCCTAAAAGACCTAACCAAAAAAATACTCAAAAATGATTCACCTCTAGTCCAATAACTGAGATCCTCAAAATGATTAAACTGATCAGCCATAACATACCAAACTTATCAATGCAAAAATGAAATGAGATCCTATAACAAGAATCCCTATAAAGCATATGAGATATAACATGGTCTCCCAACCATTTATAATTACTCTAAAATGGTCTCCCTTCCATTTAAATTTTAAATAACATGGTGGCACAAAGGAACCACAACCGATAACACATCCTCAAATATCCAAGTAACCACAAGAGAGACACACTATCAACCATGAGGTCTTACAACCTAATGGATGGAAGGAAAACCACAAAAATACTCAAAAGGATGACAAGATCACTTACCTCAGTCCCCAACATGCACATATAACCTAGGGCCAACACTAGATCACCCACACATAGTCCATCCCCCCAAAAGGCCTACATCCACAAACTAGTTAGTATACCATACTCAACTGGTGTATCACACACCCTAGTTACCCAACTATGCACCCAAAGGACTATTTCAATTCCAAACAATAAGAACTATAAGGCTCAACTAAAATAATAAGAACAACCAACTTCTAACAAGATAAGTTTTCATAAACAAAGAGGCTCAAATAAATTACACTCAAATCACAATAAAAAAACACCCATGAGGACATGAGATGGGGGGAACATTCCAAAATAGAATAAAACATTATATAAAATAGCATTAAAACCATCCAACAAAACATTCCAAAAGGAACCATCCACAAGGAACATCCGTAAAGGGGGAAAACATCCACAAAAACCAACCACAATATCCAAAGATCACAAATCCATTGTCACAACCTCAAAAATAACCACTAGACAAATTCCAACTAAAGGGATCCCACAAAACATAGATAAGACCAATAATAAATCTCTCAAATAAAAAGCTACAGATTTACCAAGAGAATTTAGGATCACATCAATATATTCCAACCTCCCCTTTTTTCCTAGCTTGATGAAAGTTTCATGTCCACCACTCAACTTGGAGTATAGGTAGGCACCGAAACCCAGTAAAAAGTTTCAACCATTCTAAGTGACATCAAAAAAGAAAATAAATGAACCAACTTAAGTAATGTATAAAAAAAATCCATTCCTTCATAATTAAGGAAACAAGGCCACCATATAAATACCATAATCAAGGCACAACATTCACACACAAAAGAAACTTTTATTTTGAAACCCACTACTTCACCAAGGAATTTGGAAATCACCCTCCACCAAGGTTCACACTAAAAGGAAAAACACCATAGGTTTTAAAACAAAAAAACCACATGGAACACACACATTCCTAGAAAAGGAATTCCACACAATTCCATTCAAAATATAAATTTACTTACAAAACGAAGCCTTCTCGGGTGCGTATGTTGAGTTGCCTCATGCTCTTGGTGCTTCTTCTACCTTCCCTCACTCGGACCTGGCCTCCGCTCCCCAGCGCACGGTGGGGTTTGGTGATTAGGAGCCATGCTTGGCCTTAGTTCCCTATGTTCCGAGGTGGGTGTCCCGTATCCAGGTCGGTGTTGTTCCTCCCCTTCTATACATTTTATCTCAACCTCCTGGCATGAGGGTCTCTCCTTCTATGGAATTAGTTCTACATCGGGGTGCCATTGAAGAGGATGTGTGGGCTTTGGATGTGGAGCCATTGGTCTCCATACCCGAGGGCACCCTTTCCCTTTCTCTACCAGATCCCCACCCTGTTTGCTTAATGGACTCCCCCTAGCGACGGTCTGAAGGCTCAAGGCGGGGATCCAAATCATCCCCTAGATTAAGGGAAAGGCTATCTGTCTCATGACAACACCCAAGAACTTCTACAGATGAGATTCTTCTCAAGGGTACAGGTGTGTGCACTCGATCACAGGCTAAGATGCTGAAAGAGAGTGCAGTCTCCCACTTTGAATGGGCCATGGATTTTGGGTCCAATCCCAGAATACTCTTTTCCAAATGACTCCAATAATCATATGGAACACCCATGGTATTGGTTCCTGAATCAAAAAAGATTTCATGGTCTCGAAGATCTCCCAACACAAGGCTTTACTGGTGGCCATCCTCGAGCATAAGCATCAGTTGAGCAAGATTAGTGTCTTTTCCAAAAAACTAAAAATGCATGGTTTCATGCATGCTGATCAGACCAACAAGCACATTTGGATTTTCTGGAACCAGATCTTTACTGTTGATCTTGTCTTGGAAAAAGATCAGTTCATCATGGTTAAGGTTACCCATGGCACCCAGTCCTTCTATGTTTCGTTCATTTATGGGAGGTGTGATCCTCAGCAAAGGGAGAGGCTGTGGCATGACCTCAATACATTCGACCCAGGTGATTTCCTAGGGATAGTTGGGGGGGACTTCAACTTAGTGGTGGATCCTAAGGATAGGAAGGGACGAGGCCCTTTTAATAGGAAAGACAGCCTTGATTTCTCTCAGTTCATGGCGGGCAAGGGTCTCATGGTTCTCGGATTCTCAGGAGACCGGTTTATGTGGTTTAATAACCAACGTGGGGCTCGAAGGTCGTGGAGTTGTCTGGATAGATGTTTGGACAACTTGTAGGCCCTGTCGTCGTTTCCCAACACCCAGGTCTCTCATCTAGCGCGCGGTATATCAGACCACTCTCCGATCTTGCTCTCCCTATCTTCCGGGCAAGACCGGCAGGCTTGCTTTCGTTATCACTAGCAGTGGGACAACATCTCCGGTTTTCAGGATTTGGTCAGGGACTCCTGGAATGACCCCATCTCGGGGCACACATGGACTGCCCTTCATAACAAGCTGCGCCGCCTCAAGCAGAGACTCGATGTGTGGTCGAAGGACGTCCCTTTCTCTGACAGAAAGTTGGAGGCAGTCATAAAAGAAGTTGATCGGCTTGAGAGGAGTCTCAAAGATGACTGGAATGAATAGGTTTATGAGAATCTTGCATGTAGGAAGGATCAGATGATGGACATGCTCTTAAAGCAGGAGCTACAGGCCAGAGAGGGCACCAGGGTCAAGTGGCTGCAAGAGGGTGATAGGAACACAACATACTTCCATGCTTTCATCAAGGAAAGGGGAAGGAAGATTTTACCAAACATATTTCTGGAGGATGGTAATTACACAAATAACAAGGAGGTTGTGTGTGGGATGGCTCATGATTACTTCCGGGACCTGCTTGATGGTGCCAACTCCCATCACCTGAATGGGTACCTGGGGGAAAATTCCGCACTCTTCGAGGTGTTTCCTCATAGTCTGTCTGGAAGGGATAATGAGATCATGGAGGCCATTCCCCAAGAGGAATAAATATAGAACACCATGCTGCATTTGAATCCCGATAGCGTGGCGAGGCCAGATGGTTTCCCTGCCTCCTTCTATAGATCTTCGTGGGCGATGGTGAAGTAGGACCTTATAGTGGCGGTCCAGGACTTTTTTAGGGGCGTTAGCTTGCTGTGAGTTGCATGTACCACTACTATCATGCTTATCCCCAGAACCAAGTCCCCTACTACAATTCATCAGTTTCGTCCAGTAAGCATGTGCAACATCCCTTACAAGATCCTTTCCAGCATTATCAACATTAGACTATCCCTTTATCTTCCAAATTGGATTGCCAAAGAATAGCATGGGTTTGTGAGGGGGTGCTCCATCTAGGGGGCGATCGCACTGGCCCAAGAAATGATCAGGGATCTCAATCATAAGACTCACGACTCTAATATCGTAATAAAGCTTGATATGAGTAAGGCTTACGACCGTATGGAATGGAGCTTCATCAAAAAGGTTCTCGTAGGTATGGGTCTTTCTATGTGGAACATTGATATCCTCTTCCGCTGTTTTAGCTCTACATGGCTGGAGATATCATTCATGGGGAAATCCTATGGGTTCTTTAAGACTACCCGTGGCCTGAGGCAGGGGGACCCTATCTCCCCAACTCTTTTCATCATTACCCAGAATGTGCTTAGTTACCTCATTCATAAAAGTCTAAGTAATGGAGAGATTTATCCATGTCAAAGAAGAAGGAGTTATCCACCCGTGTCACACCTCATGTTTGAGGATGACTCCATAATTTTCACTAATGCAGCTAACAGATCTGTTTGAGGTCTGATCAAGGTGATGGATGAGTATATCCATTGGAGTGGTCAAGTTATCAACAAGAGAAAGAGTAATTTTTATATCTCAAGTGGCACGAATTCCAGACGGGTTCAAGCGACAGGTCATATTCTGGGCATGCAGCAAGGTGATCTCCCTATTCTCTATCTTGGCGCACCCCTATCCACATGATGACTGCATATTCGGGACTTAGATTCCCTTGTCATTAGGCTCACATAGCGGGTCCTCAATTGGAATAACAAACTCTTATCTTTCGGAGGAAGGATTGCACTGGTGAACAGTGTGCTTTTGTCTAATCCGGTTCATGTACTCTCATCCATCAAGGTTCCTAAAGGGGTCATTAGGAATATGGATTGTATTTTTGCTGCTTTTATTTGGGATCCAGCGTGTGAGGGTAAACATCATTGGGCTTCTTGGCACAGGTTAGCACGGCCTATCGGTGAGGGTGGCATCAATGTTTGGAGTCTCAAGGACACCCTTTCCGGTATGCATGTGAAGATGGATTGGGAGGTGCTGGAACGTCAGACCTTATGGGGGATCACCATGCATAACAGTTTCTTTGGGGATGGGGATGTAAGGGACTGTCATTCTTCCTCCTTGTGGGCTGAAATCGGACCCCTTATTATCTCTCTTAGAACTCACTCCTGATGGATTGTTGGGAATGGTGAAGTCTCTTACTGGCATGAAAACTGGAGTGGGGTGATCCTGGGGTATCCGGGCTGTTCAGTTATGAACATCTCATTCATGGAAGCGAGTATTTACCCACCATTTATCAATGCTACCCTTGATAAGGTCCAGCGGGATCAGTTCCAACTCATCAAGCTTTCCTCTGCTCCGGATAGGTGTGTATTCTCGCCGTCTCCATCGGGATCATTCACAGCTAAGGATTACCGCTGGATTCTCTCTATGCAGACCTCTGAGGATAGATGTAATGGTGTTCTTTGGGCCAAGAAAATCCCTACGAAATATAAATTTCTGACCTGGAGGATCCGTAACAAAGCTATCACTACCGATGAGAAAATCAAATGGTGTGGAGTTCCCCTCGCCTCGAGATGTGTGTGTGTTGTAGGAGGCATAATGAGGAAACAGCGGGGCACCTTTTCTTTGAGTGTGAATGGGAGTTGTAGGTCTGGAACTACTATGGAACGTTCACGGCTTTCTCCAGTCCTGTTATGGAGGTACAACCCTTTCTTGACCTCTAGTTTCATAGCACAGCCGATGAAGGGCCAGAGAGAAGGGATCACACACTTTTGCTTCATGCAGGCTGCTGGGGCTTATGGTTTTCAAGGAATAAGTGGGTTCATGAGGGTGTGTCCTTGACAGGTCACTCGATCGTGACTCGCATCAATAGTCTCCTTCTCGACATGGGTAGGGCTCTCAATCTCTGGAGGGAGGAACCATCGCTGAAATGGTTTAAACCTTCTTATGCTAACTACCCTGAAAGCAGTATTTTTCCATCAGGAAATTGGGTTTGCTGGTCCCATCCTTCTAGGGGATTAAAGTTGAATACTGATGGCTCCTGCAACTCAGGCCTCATGCGTGGCAGGGGCGCTGTCTGTGATAGAAACAGATCGGTCATCCTGGCTTTGTCCATCCAGCTTGGTCATGACACCTCCTTACAGCCAGAGGCATTGTCCATGCTTACAGGCCTTACAGTTTGTCGGCAGCATAGTCTGGAGATCTTAGAAGTGGAAACCAATTCTCTGATCTTGTGAAAAGCCTTGAAAAACCTTGGTGTTACCCCTTGGTCGATTGAGTATGTCATCCGCAAGTGTCGTTCCATCCTCGACAACAATATCAAAGTGGCCCACACCTGACGAGAGGGTAACAAAGTAGCGGACTATCTGGCATCTCTTGACTCTCCAGGTCTAGGGATGATTCTTTTACATGATGTCCATAGCGTGAAGCAGGAAGGGATCAACATCATTTAAGGTGATGCCCTTGGTCTCCATTACTTTAGACCCCTATAGTGTTGTGTCTCTCATGACCTGCCGTTGCAGGATATCTGGTGTTCTTTACCTCCACTTGAATAAAATTTTTAATGTTGAGTTAGTTACCAAGTGAAGCCACATTTGAATAAAAACACATATTTTTAAATCCACTTTAATGAACTCACACAAGATCCCTTAAAAACTAAAAATAGGTTTCTAAAATTAACTTTAAAAACTCAATTTCAAAGGAAACAACCCAACTCACATGGGATACACATCACAAAAAATCCCCACAAAATATCCCAAGGCATATAAATAATGAAACATAAACAAGGAAGGTTCCATATCAATGAAACTATGGGAAATGATATAAAAAATAATATAATGTCTCATATTTTTCCGTTTATTATTATTATTATTATTATTATTATTTTAAAATATTATATTGAATTATTTTGAGACCGGGCACGAAGATGGAACATCATTCCGAGGTCCAGTGAGCCCAGAATGGTGGTTTGAACTTTTTTCAGCTAAGTGAGTCAGCGCTTGTGTGCGGTTGTGGCAGTTTCCAAACGGATGCTCGGATTAAAAATCTGAGTGCACCTTTGCGTCCGGGATGATGACTCTACCTAAGAATGAGGTTAACCTCGATTGGCGCGGGTCGAGGGAAAAAGTTTTTTTTTCGGACGTTTTAAGTAAAATAAAATAAAATAAAATAACCAGTTTATTTTATTTTCTTTCAAGGAAACATTCACTGCAGCGTGGAGACGGTGCAACTGTTTCCTAAATTAATGACGCGTCATAATTACTTCAAATGACAAGTCAACGTCATTAATGCTTCCGTGTAATTAAATGTCAATTTGGTTCCCTTTTAATGGGTTAACCAATTGTTGAATCATTAGCAACGCTTGGGAAGAACCTCTACCGAATCCGCGAGGCGTTGGAGCAATTCTCGACGATGAACGACAACGGATCGAGACCAAGGATCGTTGCACCGGCGTTGAAGGATCACGACGAAAACGACAGCACGACGCCTTCATCAACGATCGATCCTTTCAAAAGGTACGGGTTGTTATTTTGATTTCTTTTCCCTGTATTTAAATTTAAACGATGAACGCAGATCAACCACAGACAAGTTGATCTGAGGATCTCTACGTTCTTGAGGGAGGGTTTTCTTGGGATAATTTTGGGGAAATTAATCCATGATTTTCATGTTGATCTTCGCTCCGTTTAAACCTATTAATGGGAGCGGATCAACACCGTGATGAACGACGGCGGAGGTTCACTCCTCATTTTGTTTATTTGGATCTCTTCCTCCTTTTCCCCGCGCGTTCTTCGTAGGGTGACGAACAATGGATCATTGCACATCCTTTCTTCGACGAAACGATCCCAAATCAAAGGTTCCACAATGCAACTACCTTGGGGAGGTGCGGCGGCAAGGGCGGATGAAGAATCGGACCAGATCGGAAAAGGTGTTCTTCGAGTGAGAAGACCAATCAGGTTTTCGGAGCCGATCGAAGGCCCAAAAACTACGGAAATAGCTTCGTGGTGTCAGGACGACCAAAACCTGAAGGTTTCGTGGCGATCGGATGACCGAATCAATGATCAGAGCACCACGGGAGGTGCGACGGCGGAGGTTCGCGTTTCTGGAAATTTCCAGAATACACGACGTGTAGTTCCGAAGAACATGCCATGTAGTTATGATGGTGGAGGCTAGGGTTTCAGGGTCAGAGAAGGGTCACATGGCGTGTAACCCCGGTCACATGGCGTGTTGGACCCTCCCCAAAGCTTGACGTGTACTTCGGGTGCTGCACGGACATGGGATGCTCTACACAGCTTCAGGCGGCACGGCGTGTACAGCTCGGTAGAGGCAGCTACGTGTAGCTCGGTGTGTATTTTGGGGATACACGGGCATGGGATGGAGTACATGACCGTGTACTCCCTCACCCGGCCAGGCGAGGTCACCAGCGCAGGTCACCCAGTGTGTAGATTGCATGGGTTGGAGTACATGGGTTGGTGACCGTGTACGGGCACATGTCCAGAGTACACGGAGCCAGCCCCAGTGACCCAGACATGACGTGTACTCCATACTACACATCGTGTATAACGTTTTACACATGACCAACCTTACGACACGGTCCATTGAACACGGGCAGTACCTGGGGTCGGACAACACGGCGTGTGTCATTTCTACATGCCATGTACTTTTCGGAGAACAGCTTGGTCCTTTTGTTCACAGTGCCTTGAACATCTTTCGTTTGGGTTAGTGCCCCTTCTTCTTTTCCCCTGAAGGTCATGCATCATTCCCTCACACTGGTTTATGATCCCTTCAGCAGGACTTTTTCGTGATAGAGTCAGGCATCCATCCGAGAGGCCCGGATCGAGATCCTCTATCCATTCCAGACCCTAGGTAGAGTCAGGCATCGGCGTGACCAAATTTACCGGGCGTTGATCCTATACCTAGCAGGTGAATTCCGGATGAGTCGCGGTATCCGCTATGGCTCTAGAAGTGATCCTCATCTGTGTATCAAGATCTTTCCCACTTAGGAGTGTGTTCTCCCATAATGAGTGCTTCTATCTATCGTAACCCTTTCCCACTCATGAGTGTGTCTCTCACAATGAGTGTAGCTATATCTCGTGACGGTTCCCGACGAACATCACTCCTCGGACGGACGTCATCAGAAATATGAGACTCGTGGAGTGTGTTCTCCCGGAATGAGTGCATCATGGAATCTTCAAACAGAATCCCTACCGGGGTATGCAGTTGCGTGGCTTGTCTCTAGACCACGGGCCTGGGTTTTGAGTATATCTGGTTTGTTTATATATTTGTAAACATATATTGTGCATAGCTGACTGTACCTTTGCTTTCTGTATTGCTTTGTGGTTTTCGGGGTCCTCTACTGAGTATTGTTATACTCACCCCTGGACGGGCTTTGTCCGCACATCTGGTGTCTTGTGCAGACGAGCAGCCTTTTGACAGAGTCCAGGGCAGACCAGGAAAGGACCGAGCTTTCTGAGTTTCCTATAGGCCGAGGCGTTCCTACGGCTATGAGCAGCAGTACCATTACCTTTGTGCTTACAGGTTGGACCTTTCAGTTTTTTTAGACTCTTTTTTTTGGTGGGCTTGTATTCTGGCCCAGTTTACTTTTACAGTACTCTACCTTTCGTCGTGCCCTGTTGGTTGGGTTTAGTTGTATGCATGCATTTTGTTCCTCAGTGTTTTACATTTCAACATTTGTGGGCTTGGAGATGTGTGTGTGTACAGGTACTTAGGAAATGCCTCCCATGTTAGTGACATGCCTACTCGGTGCTAGTCACCAGCCCCTGGCCTTTTGGAGGCGGGCTTGGGGAGTCACGGCGCAGGCCCCACCAGGACGGGTCATGACAGAGTGGTATTAGTGGTGGTCGGTTCTACCTTAGGACCAGAAGTCTGTGAGTTTGGTTAGGGAAACAAGTGTTGAGTGTTTCAAGTTCGGATTTCAGGCCAGAGACCCCAGTGTTGGTGCGGTGGCCGATGTATCCATACACCAGGACTCTGATAGCCTGCTTTTCGACCCGGTTCATGAAAACACTGGTTGCGGGGAAATAAAAAGGTACATGCATCATATAGAAATGAGTTGTGTCTTCCATATCCTTGGTGTCAGCTATCCAGATATACTCTTTGACTATGACACATCTTGTTTCTTTACAGGATGCCTCCGCGACGCGTACCCGCTAGGATTCAGCAGCACGATCACGAGGATGACCCCCTCAGTGACGAGGCTTCGATACAGGGACCAGTTCCCCAGGCGTTTCCACCAGGTGGTGCACCTGCTATACCGCCACTAGTGGAGTAGCAAGTGGTACCAGCAGTACTGACCGGTGAGGAGCGCAGGCTTAGCGCGCTCCATGAGTTTCAGAGACAGAGGTCCCTCAGGTTCCGAGGAAAGCCCAACCCTCAGGCGGCTGAGGACTGGCTTGAGGCAGTGACCAGAGTTTTCCGTCTAGTGAGGACACCAGCAGACCATATGGTGATCCTAGGAGCGAGCCTTCTTCAGGGTTCAGCCGGACGATGGTGGAGTCTGACCATGCAAACTCATGACGAGGAGACTCTTTCGTGGACGGAGTTTGAGTGACTCTTCAGGGAGGAGTTCTCTCCGGTTACGCTGAGAGCTGTGCGCATCCAGAAGCTTCTTCAGCTCAAGCAGGGCAGTATGACGGTGGCTGACTATTCATCGAGGTTCACCAACCTCTCCAGGTACTCGATGGATATGGTCAGGGATCAGTACTTCAAAGCTCGGACCTTTGAGCAAGGTCTACGGTGAGACATCCGAGCTAGTGTCGTGCCTCTGTGCATATTGACGTACGCTGGAGTGCTCGAGCGGGCCTTGGTGATCGAAAGCTTGGCGGAGAAGAGACAGCCGCCAGCAGTCAGCAGCAGGCAGAAAGGTGCGGAGACACCGACAGCAGGGAGCTGACGTTAGACGCAGGGATCTGGACGTGGGAGACGTCACAAGAGGACCCAAGATAGGGGATCGACAGTCCAAGGCTCTTAGGCTGGATCCAGTCATCCTAGGGAGAAGCGATGCTACACATGCGATAGTAGGGGGCATCTCGCTAGAGATTTCCCGACATGTCGGGCTGCTGACAGGAAAGTGGTGGATGGGCCACCGAGGCAGAGGCAGAGAACAGAGCAGGCAGATCCGCTAGGCAGCGGACATGGAAGAGGAGCAGGGAGAGCTGCAGGTGGTGGTAGACGCTTCGACTTACTTCCACTACCACCCCCAGGAGGTCCGCACCAGGCTCAGGGAGCAGGGGGATAGGGACGGGGACAACTGCATGCGGTCGAGGCATACGACCCAGGGGCTCCAGGGATGATTCGAGGTACGATCTGTTTCTTTTCTACCTTAGCTTCCATACTCATAGACACAGGTGCCAGTCATTCCCTTATAGACACATGTCTTGTACTAAACCTCGAGATTCCGGTAGAACCATTGACTCGATCCTTACGCTTGGAGACACCTACGGGAGGAGACTCTATTATCACACACCTTTGCAGACAGTGTGATCTTACACTTGGAGGCAAGAGTTTCAGTTGGAACCTCTTGGTGGTAGCATCGAGGCCTTACGACGTCATTCTCGGTATGGATTGGTTATCTTCGGTCTATGCCCAGATTGACTATTTTAGGTGAAGAGGGCAGTGTGTCCGTCGTGATGGAACAAGGTTTTCCTTTGTCGGAGAAAAGGAAACCCAGACAGCACAAAGTGGGCTCATGCATAGGAGGGGGCAGCCGATCACTCATGAGTTGGCTAGCCTTACCCTCAGAGCAGTAGATATTGTGAGATCTCAGTTCCCAGTAGTGGTGGCGGAGTATGAGGACGTCTTTCCAGAAGATGTCCTAGGGTTACCTCCCCTCCGGGAAATTGACTTCTGCATCGACTTACACCCTGGGACGACACCGATTTCCTCATCGGCTTATCAGATGGCTCCCGTAGAGCTTCGTGAGCTGAGGGTGCAGTTGGAGGATTTGTAGAGTAAGAGTTTCGTGAGACCCAGCGTTTCACCCTGGGCGGCCCCGGTCTTGTTTGCCAAGAAGGTAGACAGGAGTCTGAGGTTGTGCGTGGATTACTAGCACCTGAACTAGGTAATGGTGAAGAACAAGTATCCAATACCGAGAATTGATGACCTCTTCGATCAACTAAGAGGTGCTCAGTGGTTCTCAAAGGTTGATCTTAGATCAGGCTATCACCAGCTACGAGTGCGGGATGAGGATATACCGAAGACGGCTTTCAGATGTTGCTACGGTCACTATGAGTACTTGGTGATGCCCTTTGGCATGACGAACACCCCCGTAGTGTTCATGGAGTTAATGAACTGGATCTTCCATCCGTACTTGGACCGGTTCGTAGTGGTCTTCAACGACGACATCCTTGTGTACTCAGCGTCAGAGGAGGATCACGCAAGACACCTACGGATGGTTCTGGACGTACTCTGAGAGCACCAGCTTTATGGAAAGCTCTCAAAGTGTCAGTTATGGATTCAGGAGGTCCACTTTCCGGGACATGTCATCTCAGAAGATGGAGTAGCTATGGACTCAGCCAAGGTGGAGGCTGTGTTAGCATGGGATCCACCTCGGATCGTGACAGAGGTGCGAAGCTTCCTTGGGTTGGCAGGATATTACTGGAGATTCATCCCTGATTTCTCCCGGATATCAGCATCGATGACGGCCTTGACCCGGAAGGGGAAACCCTTCGTATGGACAGAAAAGTTCCATCAGGCCTTTGAGAAGCTAAGGTAGAGTTTGTAGAGCGCCCCAGTCTTGAGATTGCCGGAGGAGGGTGTCAGGTACGTAGTTTTATGCGGTGCATCAGGGACAGGGCTTGGTTGTGTCTTGATTCAACGACATGCCGTGATTGCTTATGGTTCACGCCAGCTTAGGCCACATGAGAAGAACTATGTGACCCATGATCTCGAGTTGGCAGCGGTGGTCTTCGCATTGAAGATGTGGAGACACTACCTTATGGGCGAGTGGTTCATTGTCTACTCTGACCACAAGAGCCTCAAGTACATCTTCTCACAGAAGGATCTGAATCTGAGGCAGAGATGTTGGCTAGAGTTCCTCCAGGACTATGATTTCGGGATCATCTATACTCCTGGGAAGGGGAACAAGGTGGTGGACTCTCTTAGCAGAAGGTAGATCTCATAGCTGTTGAGTGAGGTGACACAACAATTAGCTGCGTTACAATTATCCTTCGTGGATGGTGAGGACACAACTTACCTACAGTCGATGGTTGTCACCCCTCCACCCTTACAGCGAGTTAGGGAGGCACAAATTGGGGATGTCGAATGTGTGGCTTTACGTGCTAAGTTAACCACAGGACATGCTCCTGATGATTTTTCACAAGGTAGGGAGCACGTAATTCTCTTCAGAGGACACACTGTTGTACCAGTGGCATTCCAGGAGGAGGTCCTGAGGGAGTTTCATACATCCCCTTTGGCGGTATATCCCTGAGTGGAAAAGATGTACCAGGATCTCCGATGACAGTTCTGGTGGTCAGGCATGAAGAAGGCAATGGCAGAGTTCGTTTCTCGATGCCTCACATGCCAGCAGGTGAAGGCTGAGCACCAGGTTCCAGTAGGGTTATCTCACCCCTTGGAAGTTCCAGAGTGGAAATGGGATGGAATATCGATGGACTTCATGACGATATTACCACAGACGCCCAAGGGGAATGATTCCATCTGGGTGATCGTTGATCGACTCACCAAGTCATCCCACTTCCTAGCTATCAGGGAGCAGAGTTCTGTAGAGAGCTTGGGACGCCTCTACGTACACAAGATAGTTCGACTTCATGGAGTCCCCTCGACTATAGTCTCAGACTGAGACTCCCGTTTCACATCCCAGTTGTGGAAGGGAATGCAAGAGGATTTTGGGAATCAGCTACGCTTGGGCACAACGTTTCATCCCCAGACAGATGGTCAGACAGAGAGGACCATTCAGGTTCTGGAGGATATGTTGCGGGCCTGTATCTTGGACTTTGGTCACAGCTGGGAGGACCACCTACCACTGGTGGAGTTTGCATACAACAACAGCCACCACTCCACCATTGGTATGGCACCGTTTGAGGCTTTGTATGGGAGACCCTGCCAGTCACCGCTTTGCTGGACCGACCCCGGAGAGTCAGCACTCATGGGTCCAGAGTTAGTGAGAGCTACCACAGAGAAGGTGCAGATCATCTGGGAGCGGATGAAGACTGCACAGAGCCGACAGAAGTCTTATGCTGACATATGATGGAGGCCTCTGGAGTTCGAGGAGGGAGACCATGTTTTTCTTTGGGTCTCACCTCGACGTGGGTTGCAGAGATTTGGCCGAGGCAGAAAGCTATCACTGAGGTTCATCGGACCTTTCCAGATCCTGGGCAGAGTTGGCGAGGTGGCGTACTGCCTGGATCTACCACCACAGTTGCATCGGGTACATGATGTCTTCCACGTGTAGCAGCTGAGGAGGTACGTGCATGACCCATCACACATCATCGACTGGGGCGAGCTGGACATCTAGGATGGAATGACCTTTGCTGAGTACCTGGTGAAGATCGAGGATCGGCAGGAGAGGATCCTTTGTGGGAGATCGATTCCCTTAGTGCACATCCGGTGACAGCACGGGAATCTTCAGGAGAGCACGTGGGAGTGGGAGGCCCAGATCCGTGCCCATCACCCTCATCTTTTTGAGTAGCCTTTGTTTTGGATTTTCAGGGACGTAAAGCCCCAAGGTGGGGAGAATGTAATGTATCGTATTTTTCCGTTTATTATTATTATTATTATTTTTAAAAAATATTATATGGAATTATTTTGAGACTGGGCACGAAGACGACACATCATTCCAAGGTCCAGTGAGCCCGGAATGGTGGTTTGATCTTTTTTTAGCTAAGTGAGTTGGCGCTTGTGCGCGGTTGTGGCAGTTTCCAAACGGATGCCCGGATTAAAAATCTGAGCACACCGTTGCGTCCAGGACAAAAACTCTACCTAATAATGAGGTTAACCTCGACCGGCGCGGGTCGAGGAAAAAAGTTTTTTTTCGGACATTTTAAGTAAAATAAAATAAAATAAATTAACCAGTTTATTTTATTTTCTTTTAAGGAAACATCCACTGCAGCGTGGCGACGGTGCAACTGTATCCTAAATTAATGACGCGTCATAATAACTTCAAATGACAAGTCAATGTCATTAATTCTACCACGTAATTAAATGTCAACTTGCTTCCCTTTTAATGGTTTAACCAATTGTTTAATCATTGGCAACACTTGGGAAGAACCTCTTCCGAATCCGCAAGGCGTTGGAGCAATTCTCGATGACGAACGAAAACGGATCGAGACCAAGGATCATTGCGCCGGCGTTGAAGGATCACGACGACAATGGCAGTACGTCGCCTTCATCAACGATCGATCCTTTCAAAAGGTAGGGGTTGTTATTTCAATTTCTTTTCCCCGTATTTAAATTTAAATGACGAACGCGGATCAACCACGAACAAGTTGACCCACGGATCCGTACGTTCTTGCAGGAGGGTTTTCTTGGGATAATTTTGGGGAAATTAATCCATACTTTTCATGTTGATCTCCGCTCCGTTTAAACCTATTAACGGGAGCAGATCAATGCCGTGACGAACGACGGCGGAGGTTCACTCCTCATTTTGTTTATTTGGATCTCTTCCTCCTTTTCCCCGCGTGTTATTCGCGTTCTTCGTGGGGTGACGAACAACAGATCGTTTCACATCCTTTCTGCGACGAAACGATCCCAAATTGAAGGTTCGACAATGCAACTACCTTGGGGAGGTGCGAAGACATGGGCAGACGACGAATCAGACAAGATCGGAAAAGGCGTTCTTCGAGCGTTCTTCACGCGAGAAGACCAATCATGTTTTTGGAGCCGATCGAAGGCCCAAAAATGATGGAAACAGCTTCATGGTGTCAGGATGACCAAAACCTGAAGGTTTCGTGGCAATAGGACGGCCGGATCAATGATCAGAGCACCACGGGAGGCGCGACAGCGGAGGTTCACGTTTCTGGAAATTTCCATAATAGAGGGCGTGTAGTTCCGAAGAACACGCCGTGTAGTTCTGATGGTGACAGATAGGGTTTCGGGGTCAGAGAAGGATCACACGGTGTGTGACCCCGGTCACACGGCGTGTTGGACCCTCCCCGAAGCTTGACATGTACTTAGGGTGGTGCACGAACACGGGATGCTCTACACGGCTTCAGGCGGCAAGACGTGTACAGCTCGGTAGAGGCGGATACACGGAGCTCGGCGTGTATTCCAGGGATACACGGGCACGGGATGGAGTAAAAGACCGTGTACTCCCTCACCCGGCCAGGCGAGGTCACCAGCGCAGGTCACCCCGTGTGCAGATTGCACGGGTTGGAGTACACTGGTTGGTGACCGTGTACGGGCACATGGCCAGAGTACACGGAGCCAACCCCAGTGACCCAGACACGGCATGTACTCTGTACTACACGCCATGTATAAAGCTTTCCACATGACCAGCCTTACGAAATAGGCCGTTGAACACGGGAAGTACCCGGGGTCGGACAACATGGCGTGTGTAATTTCTACACGCCGTGTACTTTTTGGAGAGCGGCTTGGTCCTTTTGTTCACTGTGCCTTGAACATATTTCATTTGGGTTAGTGCCCCTTCTTCTTTTCCCCTGAAGGTCAGGCATCATTCCCTCACACCGGTTTATGATCCCTTCAGCAGGACTTTTTCATGATAGAGTCAGGCATGCATCCAAGAGGCCCGGATCGAGATCCTCTATCCATTCCAGACCCTAGGTAGAGTCAAGCATCAGCGTGACCAACTTTACTGGGCGTTGATCCTCTACCTAGCAGGTGAATTCCGGATGAGTCGCGATATCTTCCATGGCCCTAACAGTGATCCTCATCTGTGTATAGAGATCTTTCCCACTCAGAAGTGTGTTCTCCCGTAATGAGTGCTTCTATCTATCGTAACCATTTCCCACTCAGTAGTGTGTCTCCCGCAATGAGTGTAGCTATATCTCATGATGGTTCCCGATGAACATCACTCCTCGGACGGACGTCATTAGAACTATGAGACTCGTGGAGTGTGTTGTCCCGGAATGAGTGCATCATGGAATCTTCAAATAGAATCCCTATCGAGGTATGCAGTTTTGTGTCTTGTCTCTAGACCACGGGCCTGGGTTTTGAGTATATCTGGTTTGTTTATATGTTCTGTAAACATATATTGTGAATAACTGACTGTACCTTTTCTTTGTGTACTGCTTTGTGGTTTTCGGGGTCCTCTACTGAGTATTGTTATACTCACCCCTGCACGGGCTTTTCCCGCACGTCTAGTGTCTTATGCAGACGAACAACCTTTTGACAGAGTCCAGGGCGGACTAGGATAGGACCGAGATTTCTGAGTTTCCTACAGGCCGAGGCATTCCTACGGCTACGAGTAGCAGTCCCAGTACCTTTGTGCTTACAGGTTGGACCTTGCAGTTTTTTTAGACTCTTGTTTTTGGTGGGCTTGTATTCTGGCCCATTTTACTTTTACAGTACTCTACCTTTCGTCGTGTCCTGTTGGTTGGGTTTAGTTGTATGCATGTATTTTTGTTCCTTAGTGTTTTACATTTCAACATTTGTGGGCTTGGAGATGTGTGTGTGTGTACAAGTACTTAGGCAATGCCTACCATGTTAGTGACATACCTACTCGGTGCTAGTCACCAGCCCCTGGCCTTTTGGAGGCAGGCTTGGGGAGTCACGGCGCAGGCCCCACCGGGACGGGTCGTGAAAAATAACTAGAAAAAAATCCCCTTGATCAATAATTTAGTGAGAAAATGAATGTTCCGTGGTCCTACCCAAAGTCACTAAGGTACCAAGAATCTAACTATATATGGGTATATTAACCTGAATCATCTACTAGCTTGTGTTGAAGTCCATTTTATCATCCTCATAGCCCAAACAAGCATCACAAAAAAGAAAAAAACACCACCTCATCCTTATACCTAGAACAACTGGTAGGAAACAAGAAACATGTGAAGCAACTAGAGGAATAAGATAGATATTAAACTTAGTACATGACATCCCATAACTAATAAAGGAAGTGAGGAATATTGTAAATGATCCAAGTCTAACACACAAGACGTAAATATATTTACCCTCACCCATTATCACCCGATGATGAAAATACCCATATATAAAATGTACTCAAGGAATAATAAGAACATTCACACACAAGGGGAGTAAACAAGCATCATATAGTGATCACAAACGTACATAAGGGGTAAACTAGAAAGGTTTAATGAAGGGTGCCATCCATATACACCATTTAAAACCAAAGTGCCAAATAGGCCATTAACACCAAAACATGGTTAGGAATTAAAATACCTTTCACATTTAATAAAATAATTCCAAGCACCATGTAACTCCATGAGTTCTTAATAGAGAAAATTATTTTTGACAGTGAATGTGATACTCAACACTGAACCCAAACAAACCATGATTATTTAAACATGACCATTTAACCTAGAAATTAAATTTGTGGGTAAGAATAATATTAACTAGTTTATGAAATTTATATATAATTTTTAATAAGCATAAATTTATTAATAAATTATTTTTATGCAATCACTCAATTTTTAGTAATGTCTTTTGTTCTTCAAAATATGTTTTCTTCAAAAATGAGTTTTATTTAATTTTGTGAAAAAAATATTATAATTATTTTATAGAACATTTAGAAAACTTATATGATAAAATTAAACTTCATTTTTTATATCATCATATTAATATTAACTTAGGGATAAATTTTGGTAATTTTTAGAAAATATTTATTTTTCTGTGAATAGAGAAAAATAAACTTTTTTTTGTAAACCCATAATTTATTTTGATAAATAAATTAATTTAAAAGTATAGTTATTATTTTAAATTTATTTCAAATTAAAATAAGTATTATTGAGATATATTTAATCTAATTTGTTATATTTAAATCATCTTTATATCATATTTTTGAATAAGTTTATTTTTTGGTATAAAAACACATTTTTTTAGAAAACTTTTTAAAATGATTAATGTTTATCTATTATAGTTAATTAAAAAAAATATAATGAGTAACTATTTTAATTAAAATTTTAGATTATTTATCTATTTTTATGATTTTAAATTCATATAATGTATATTAGTATTTATAGAGTTAATGTAAAATAATATTTTTCTTTGAAAAAATCATTTTTCAGAAAAATAATTTCTATCACACTTGTGGGTTTTATATTAAATTAAATTATTCAACCTCTTTGAATTGATTTTGTTAAAATAGATTCCATATTTTGAATCATAATAATTAATATTATTTAATAATTTTAACTTAATTTTTGAACAATATGAATAGTAATAGTAGTAATTATTTACTACCACGGTAAAAGAAAAATAGGTTAATTAAAGGGAAAAATAATTTAAAAAGGACTAGAAAAAAAAATAATAAGAGTATTAATATTTATATTTTCATTTAAATATAATAATTATTAAATATTTTTTTACTTTATAAATAGTTAAGTAATGATTTTGAAAAAAATTATATTTTGATGTGTTAAAACATAAATTATAGTTGGGGTAATATATAGTTTAATAAAGAAACTCTTTTTTTAATAGTTAAATAATTTTTCAAATAAAGGATATTTTAATTAAATATTATTATAAATATTATATTTTTAATATAAATAATAATATAATATTTATGAAGTCGAATTTAATTGTTATAAGGGTTTGAAAACTGTTTTTATCGAAAAAACCAATATTTCTCAATAAATGTAATTTATTGTTCTAAAATTAAAAATTCATATATTTAGAAAATTATTTAGATAAAATAAATGTTATTTTTGGAATAATCACATAAAAATTATCATACGTTGAATTTTTCATAATTTTCCAAGACAACCGAATTTTTTGGTAAAAAATAAATATGGTATAAATATATGGTGTGTACTATGACATCATAAGGACCCAAAAGTGATGTAATAAATATTATAAAGTAAATATAATACTAAATATATGTTTAAAATTTAAAATAATGTCTTTTTAAATTTATTTGAGTAATTTTACAAATCTTTTATGAATCCTACAAAACCTATATTATATTTTATGGTTTTAAAATAAATTATTTATAAACACGACTCAATTTTACATAACCAAGGATAATATTTTAATAATTTCAGACCTTAAACTTATAAAATAATGAAAAAAACTCCTCTTTATCTAAAACCATGGGGAAACATTTGAAGGTTTTCATTTTTGATTACTTTACTATGTAGAGTCCAAGACCTATGTTTGGGAAATAATAAAGAACTCCCCTCTCTTTTCCAATATAAATCCACCCAAGATACCATTAAACTTCACTTAAAAACTTTTAATATCATTTTTACTCTATCATAATATCTCTATATACCTCCCAAGGTTCCCTTAGTATCTCAATAATCTCCTCCCAATCTTTTGGAATCACCCTCTCAAAGTAAGGGACAATTATCTTTTCTTTTAAATTCAAGTACCTTCTTTGTATTATCCTTTTGAATATAAATTGGTTATATTGTAATGATTTTATAAGCATAAATTTACTGTCCAATTTATTTTATTTTATTGATATATAATTTACACCATCTCATTTTAACCTTTACCTAATTTCTTACCGTGATGAAATTTAGTAATGGATTTTCCTCTCTTCTTTTTATTCAAGCACCTATTTTATGTTATGCCTCTTAATTTCCATTTGTTCATGTTTGGGTATGTTTTTATATAGAGATATCACCACCCTTTTTATGTCAATGTTATGATATACTTCTTTAAATCTCATTAATCCCTCCCATGAACCTTTTTGTACACCCGTTATGATGTTGAAATTGTCATGCGATTTTCCATGCAAAAGTAAGGGACCTTCCTCTCTCCTTTTCAATTCAAAATCATTATTTGAAATTATATTTTTTAATCTCAATTGGTCATATTTTTATGAATTTATAAACATCCATTTACTATCCATTTTATTTTCTTTGAGTGAGCGATCATTTATCCCCTCCCATTTTGACCTTTACATAAGTCGTTAACATACTGAAATTTAGTAAGGAATTTCTATCCCTTATTTTGTAATCAAGAAATTTCTTTGTATTTAACCTTTTGAATATCAATTGGTTATGTTTACATGAATTTATAAATGTTCCTATACTATCCAATTCATTTCCTAATTATGAGTGATCATTTATACCCTATCATTATTGAATCTACCTAATCTATTACTATGTTGAAATTTAGTAAGGGATCCTTTCATACTCCTATTTATGTAGGCATATTATTCATTTTATGCCTTTTATTTCCAATTACTAATGTTGGGATATTTTTTTACAAGTCCTTATTATTATCCATTTGATGTAAAAATTTTGAGTTACCCCTTTATCTCTCATTATACTGTTTTCTGAATTCTTAAATACTGTCATTATGCTGCCGAAATTTCACTATGATTTTTCCATACCAAACTATTTTATTGTGAATACCATCACTATTTACACTCAAGGGTAATCACCTAGAAATACCTATACTTATTTTATTGTGGAATTATATGTATTTAATCTACACTCTATGATCATGGAATTGAATGTGATGAAATTTGATCCTATATTGAATGATCTATATGGCACACTTAGGCATGTTCATGATATGAAAGTGATGAGTGCACCAAGAATTATATAGCACTAAAATGAACTGGATAATATTTTAGTCTCATGAGACATCATGAAAGGGATTATGGAGTGAAACTAATAAATCATGGTACTTTCCCCCCATGTTATGATGTCTTGGTGGTTATAATTGACCTATGTTTATTGTTTCATGTTTAAAGTTGTTTCCACATCCTCAGGTTGCCTTTATGTTACCATATTATATAATTCCTTATTATTAATGTTTATGATCCGCACCATTTTTTATGTTCTATTTAAATTCCTATTATCTAACATTTAATACTTTCTTCATGTTACGCTTCTTTTATATTCCCTTTCTGGGATTTTTAGCTCATCCCTTTCTTATGTACGTCCCCAAGTTATCCCATGATGTTTTAGAGGACTGATGATTTCTAAGAGAATGTTAAGAAAGTTTTCAATAATTTTTTTATATCCCATGTTCAAGATGTTATTATATGTACCTAATTCTTAAAGACACTAGAATTATCGATCTCACGGGTATTATTATCTGTAATCTTATATTATAAATCATGAATTAATGTATAATAAAAACACGAGTTGTTATAGTTGGTATCAATGGGATGTTTAGTTATTTTTTGTATTAGGATTAGAAAACTCTAGTGAAATACTTAGATATAACAATAACTATAGGAAAACATATCTAAATTTTGGTAAAGTATAGATTATGTGGTTTCTAGGAAAATAAATCCATGTATGGATACTACAAGATGACGTGGCTCTCGTAGAGATGTACTTAGGGGTAACACCCCAAAACACCACATTGATCTAGACATAATTAATAACTGATGCATGACAATGGGCCTTGCTACACACTTGGTTTGACACTTTTGGGGCATATGATTTGATAAATCCACAAGTTTATTACAAACCATTATTAAGGGAACAAGAATTACCACAAGAGTATATGTTAGGAAATTGATCATGAATAACTTAGATTGAAGCCTTGATATTCATAAGTTAAGGAAATACATGTCATTTATATGTTATCCCTTTAATGTTATATTTTTTGTAGTCATGTGTTTAATAGTTTAAAATTACTCATCCCAAATATTCCCTTTATTCCAGTCAATGGTTAGAAATAGGAAGAATTGAGTGAACAACCAATGTGAGGGGCAATGTGATGACTACCCAAATTAGATTCCTAACATGATGGTAACTCAAGTAATAAATCTTGTGATTACGAAAAACCAACTATAAAAAATTAAAATTAACATTTGGAAAATAGTTTATTTTCCAAAGACATCAAATAATAGGAGGATAAAGTATCATGTAAGTTCAACTAAGAAAGAAGATAAAGGAAAGAAGATTCAATTTCCTACATTTCAAAAATGTGGAAAGTGGCACCAAGGGAAATTCCATAAAGGAAATAAAAGGTATTTTAAGTGTGAAAAAATAGGGAATAAAGTATCTAGTTTCCTTAAAAAATTAATAGTATGGTGAAAGAAAATATATTACATCTTATAGAACCCATTTATTATTCAATGTCTTATGTTTGTAGAATATGGGCTCTATCCAGGTCAATTCCCTAATTCAAGGGTTAAATCCTAGACTAAAGAATAACTTATGCTATGGAAATCATTTAAGTGTAAGTATTAAAGTGTTTATGCATTGGTATTTGAGATTTATGTTGTATAAGTAATATATCAATGGCATTATGGATATAAGAATCTTAAAACATCTATGGATAGTTCCATAGTATTTTTCTTTAAAGATTTGAAATATCTATTTAATGGTACTAATAACCTATAAACATAATTTAGTGATAAGGTTGTTAATAAACCTTAATATGTGTTTGATGAGGGAATAAACCTAAAGAGTATTGGTATGATATGTATAAGGTTAATATTATGTTTAAAAGCATTGATACAACTTTTGAAGATTTATGTGATGGATGTTTAGTATGATTAAGGATATTTTGGGAAATATTTTACAAGATCCAATTGTTTTTATTTTTAGGCGATTCATTATATTTCAGGAGATGTTTTATTGGTTTAAGGTATATATACCCATTATGATTATTTTAGAAGAATTATATTATGTTTTTGGAGGGTAATATGAAGGGTATGAAACAACCTTTGAGGTTAAAATATTCTTTAATGTTGAGGTTATTAGTGTTATTTAGTATATATGGGTATTTATTTAAGGAATGACCTATATTTAACCATTGGGATTATTTGTGTAATTTTGGGGGTTAATGTATTAATGTTTATCAATTTTGAGTATTATTTTAGTTTATGCTAAAAATTTTGGATTTAGTAAAGACAATAAAAATTTCTTGTCATTCTTTTTTGGATTATGTGATATGTTAGAATATTATTCTAGTGCTTCAGGCATAAAAAAATTCATCCCCACTTCTCATAATTTGGAGAAAAATATGAAAATGTAGTATAAATTAAGTATTAAATTATAAATTTCAAGAAATTATATTTTCTTATGTTACTATTCTAGATGATAAATAAATTCCTTAACTCTGGGAAAAGAGTTGTGAAACAAAAATGTTGTCATATTATAAATTGATGGTCTTTTCACCCCTCACATATTTATAGTTTTTTGGTCATTAACATTCTCCTAACCACGTTCTATATCACTCTCTATTAATTCATGAGAATTAGTTTTTTTACATGTCTATATTTTCAATTCCCACTAATGTTCTCCTACTTTGAAACCTAGTTATGTGATGACTTTCATACTTCTCTTTCTCTCTTTTCAAGTGGATGTTTTATTAACCATTTTTATGACATGGGTATTAAATAAAAATATTTTCATGTTTCAAAGAATTTATTAATAAGATCAATTAAAAATTATGATGATGAAATTTACTAAAGGGGGAATAATGTAATGCCCAGAGTTTTTAAAAAAGAAAATCATGTTCGATAGTGAATGTGATACGCAACACTGAACCCAAACAAACCATGATTATTTAAACATGAACATTGTAACCTATCCATTAAATTTGAAGGTATGAATAAGATTAGATAATTTATTAAATATATATATTTCCAACTAAACCTAAATGTATTTATAAATTCTTATTAAATAATCACTCAATTTTTGGTAATGTCTTTTCTTCTTAAAAATATGTTTTATTCAAAAATGTTTTTTATTTATTTTGTGCAAAAAATATTGTAATTATTTCATAGAACATTTTGAAAATTTATTTGATAAAATTAAACTTTATTTTTGAAATAATTATATCAATATTAAATTATGGAATTGTTTTTGCATTTTTATAGGAAATAATTATTTTTTAGTGAATAGTGAAAAAATAACCATTTTTTAAAACCATCATTTATTTTGATAAATTAATTAATTTAAAGGTTATATTTATATTTTAAATTTATTTAAAAGTAACATAATTATTATTGAGATATATTTAATCCAATTAATTACATTTAAATAATCTTTATAATGGATTTTAGAATAAGTTTATTTTTATTCATAAAAACACATTTTTTTCGGTGTTGCGTGTAGCGCAAGAAAATCCAGTTTTTCATGTTTTGAAATCCAAGTTTGTGCCATGTGAAAGGAATGTTTAACTTAGTGTTTTAATATATATATATATATATTTAACTATTTCTAGTGTGAAATTAAATAAAAAATATCAAAAAGATAAATTAATTCAAAAAAAAATCTCTCCTAAAATATCAAGGTGTTACATTCTACCCCCTTAAAATTAATTTTTCCCTAGAAATTCATCTGGGTTATAAAAGGTTTAATAATTGAAATTTAATTTCATTGAAACCCACATCATTCAAATGAATACTAAAACTTCATTTAAAAATGGAAATTTGGAACCATAATTGTTACCCAAAGTAACATATAACTAGGTTTACATATAGGAGAACATAGGTTGGGAGTGAATATTGGACATGGAATAAAAATTTAACTATCAAGTTCTGATGGAGAGTGATAGAGAAAAATGTCAGGAGAAAGTTAAGAATAAAAAACCATAAATCCATAATGAACTAAGGGACCATCTGATTCATCAGAAATAAAGGTACTTAAGAATTGTTTTTGTATCAATATCCTTTTTCCTAAAGTTAAATATTTTTCATGAAAATATATATTTTCATGATTTTAGGAAAAAATCACCCTTTGTATTTCATTGATCCACTTCACCGCTTTCTATAAAATGGAAGGCCATGTTTTCATTCTTGAAGTACTAATAGATCATGAGAACCATGATATGCCATACCATAATTTATCATAAAAAATTTAGTTTGAACAGGATATCCAATTTGAATAAATCCTTATATGTAAAGATAAAACTTTAATATTACTAACATCAACTAAGGTCTGACTTAAAATTTCTATAAATGGTTCACCTTATAACCCTTCTAAAAGATAAAAATTCAATTCTTTATAAATAATTTCATGAAATCAACTTAACAACGATCCCCCATATATCACAATGTACCACATGGTTTTCACATTCCAAACATGTGAATAACCTCATAAAATATTCCCTTGAAACGTGGTAACAACCTTAATTACCACAAATCCTCTCAGAAAATATGCATTCTTCCTTATTCCAATCATTCCTACATATATACTTTAAATCCAAGAAGTCATAAACTTCATCCTTGAAGACATAGACCATTTTTTCAATAATTAGTTCCAAGGTAACCTGTACCATCCTATTTACATATTTATATTCAACATATCATTATCCAGAGATCATTATATCAATTTTAGGCATTAATTAAGGGTTACCTTCCCTTAATTGAAATATCACCTTTCTATGAAATCACTTTTTTATGTCTTTATCACCATTAAACATGTACTTTTAAATACTTAATGAAAACTTATACTGAAAATACTTATACATTTCATGATTCATATATCATAATCTTTTAATTCCAAAGCATAAATACTTCATTAATCCAACTTTATTATTAAACCATTACTCAGGCTTCATCAACTTATTCTTAATACCTCTTTCCTAGAATAAGAAATATGAATCATTTCTTAAGGATACTCAACCTAAAAATAATCATGAATCTTATGACCAATGTAAAAAATACTAGAATAACATCACATACCTTTCACATATCGTTTGAGGTCTCTTTATCTATAGAAGTATAACCAATACTCATACCACCTTCTTGATTATATTTTATATTTTTACACTCGGGAAATTGATTTTTATAATTACCAAACTTTCTATATCTAAAACATTCAATGTTAATCATGTTTCTTCTATTTCTCTCAAATGAATAAAACCAAAAATCATAGGGTGAAAAACATATATCATATATGAAAGCAACATAATCAAGGAAAATTACTTATAGTATGTCTAAATCATGGCACCTACTTCTTTAATCTATGACACCTTAGGTTTATCCTACATTATTCATAGTCATGCTATATTAAAATCCTTCATAATGGATTATGAATAGTTTGTGAATTCCCAAAGCATATCCCCTAGGAGTGTCAAACTAGGTGTTCAACAAAGCCCATTGTCGTGTATCAGATTAACTTGAGTTAGACCTGGAACATCTTATCGAAGTTATTACTCCTAGGTAAATATATGCCAGAGACACATCCATATTTATTATACTGTCAGGGATGAATTTCTAGGAAAAAACTCACTCTATCCTTTACCAAAATTTCAGGACATTTTCTTAAAAATTAACTCATCCTTATACTTATCCTTAGAGACATACCTAGACATGTCTTTAGAAATATACCTAGGGATTTAACTAAAATTTTCTCATCCTAGTTTCCCAAGGTTGACTAAACATTTCCTTTGATGCCAACTATAGAAACTCGAGATTAGTATACATGGATATTACATCATTTTAGATGAATATTCAATAAATTAAAAAAATATTCCCAAGGATAGTAGTAGTTTTGTGTCTTTGGAAACTTGGAAACAAAATATTATATCCTAGTGAAATATATTCAACAACTCCCATAAATATCTGCACCTTTAGTTCTTATAACTATAACCTTTATTTATAACCTTGGGAAAGGAAACCTAAGAAAGGGGTGAGATCAGATGCTCATTAAAGGTAAATAAAGGAAATTCGTAAGCATAACATGAACAAAAGGGTATGAAACTTGAGAATAACATTTGAAGATCATACCATGAATATTAGAGATCATAATCAATATTGGCAGTTCATAAGACATGGATCATAAGATAATTAAGGGCATTAGTCATGAAATAATAAAATAGAAATAAGAAATGGAATTTTTGTCATGTAGATTTTTTTATAATGTTGTGAACATGTATAAGTAGAAACAAGCTCACTCATTAAGTTAAGGACATGAAATTAGGCCCCCAAATCAACTTATGGACATGAAATCGGGTTTATGCATAACAATGTGAATGTGTAATGAGGATCATGAATAACCTTATGGACATGAAACCAGGTCCATGCATAATATTGTGAACATGTAATCATGTTCATGCATCATGTTGTGAACATGTAATCAGGTTTACGCATAAAACTATTGACATTAAATCAGGTCCATGAATAGCATTGTGAATATGTAACAATGTTCACTCATAACATTTTTAACATGTAATTAGGTTCATGCATAAACTTATGGACATGCATCCAGGTCCATTCATAACATTGTGAACATGTAATAAGGTTCATGTGTAATATTGTGAACATGAAATCATGTTTACACAAAACATATATACTCAAGATTCATCCATCACTACCTAATGCATTAGAGGGAGATATAGGTAACACCCATATCATAATAAAATCATTCATACATGTGCCACAAGATAATAAAACTTCCTCATATCATGACCTATAAAAAGATATGGGTTTTATAAACATAAAATCATAGCACATGAAATTAAACGGGTATCATTAACATTTCCTCACATCCTAATCTATGGAAAATAGATAGGTTTCATAATAATTTCATTAGTAATAACCCATGAAAAGTAGAACATTTTAAAATCATATAAACCATGGAATATAAATGGGTTTCATAAGAATAATTCCATCAAAAAATAAACCATTCAAGAAAGGTTTTGAATGGAACCTTTGGATAATTTACTAGAAGGGAATGAATAACATCAATGAATGTCATATTAGATGGAAAATAAATTATAAAGATATTTTGAAAACATTTCTTAAGGAAATTATCTTTTATTATTTAAAAACTCTCATTAAAACATAAAAAAGTTTTAAAAACAATTTTCTTGAAATTAAACTTGAAATATTATAAGGAAAACTTTAAAGACCTTTTGGAAAGATTTTTATTTGAAAAAAAATATAAGTAGAGTTTGAAAACGTTTTGAAAACTATTTCTATAAAAATATATTTGAAAACAATTTTCTTAAAAATTAACCTTTAATCATGAAAATAAATCTTCAAAGGATTTATGGTGGTCAAATCCATATATGTCATACATGGTAAAAAGAACATTCCTTTTTCATGGTAAAAAGGTTAGAAAAATGCCTCATTTGGAAAGAAATAAGAAGATTCCAATAAAAAATTGGTAAAAGAAAAAAAAATAAAAAATATCTTTTTTAATGATTATAGTATATTAGTATAATATTCTTATAAGCCATTTTTAGAAATCATGGTTTTAAAAGAAACATATATTTCTGACTGAAGAGAGGGTAAAGTTGGGCTTTCTTAAAAAAAATTCTTATCTATCTTATGTACTAAAGAATGGAAAAAATGGTACCAATATATGAATAAATAATGAATAAATATATAATAAAATTAATTAATGTTCTTGAGGAATGGATCATAAAATATCATTAAGAGAATCATAAACATAAACAATATCAAAAAAGCGACGAGATTGTTTCAATAAACTCTTACCACTTGGTAAATTAGAACCATACTTCTGATATAAGAAAATGAAATTTAATTAAGATTAAAATATCATGAAAATAATTATAATTATTATATAACCTTTCATATTCATTATATACACATAATGGAAAAATATAGGTGCATAACTTCACATGTGTCTCAATGAAGGAAAATTGAGAAAAATTATTTTACCAATTTGGTAACTTTTGAAACATAAATCCCAGGAAATAAATGTCATAAAATGGATATTTAAATACCCATAAATTTAATTATAAAAATAATATAATAAATCCATGGTCATTATACACACCAATCAAAAGGAATGGGTGGTGAATAAAGCATGTATCTCACAAAAATAAAAAAGTGAGATGAAATCCTCTTACCTTGTGTCTTGACTCTTCATACTCCTTAAAAACTCCTGTATAATAAATATAAATTTATTATAAATTTATAAAAGAACCATATTATTAATTTTAATACCATATATGGTTTTATTATGGATTTATATTACCCGCTCATTAACTATTCTATGTTAAGGTTTCTCTTTGGGTAATATCTTCTTTGTTTTTCACATGTGTCTTAATTTGTTATATCTTTGGTCCTTATATTTATTTTATGATTTCCATAATGTAAAACATGATTTAAATATAATTTATATTCATTATATTTTTATTATGATAATATATTGGATATATAATTATGAAAAAAAATATAAACTTCATGAAGACTGTAAGTTATACGTACAAGTGAATGATATTTCCGTTTAATTGTCGTGTTTAAAGAAAGAAAGTAAAATACATATATGTATATATATGTATATATATATATAATTCTTAAAATAGGTTTATTATATCATATATATCATATAAATTCACAAAATCTATCCTTAATACATTTCCTATAGAGTATTAATGATCATATCGCTTTGAGGGGGCGGTAGTCCACACTTCCTCAAAAAAATTATCGTATTAACAAAAAATGGAAAGTATAAAGATATGTGTAGTAAAATAATTAAAGAATATAAAATAAAGAATAAATATAATATATAACATATATAAATAGATTTTCAATCATAATTTCTAACATGAGATGCAGTAAAAGAAAAATTAATAATCATCGTTTAGTGAGGTGGTAATTCACCGTACACGTAAATAGTATGTTTGTTACCCATTAGATGGAGGTGTGTGTAAGTGTAGGTCAAAAACTTATAATAAAAATATAATAGTATATTGATTATACTGTAATTTTTATACAATCATGGAATAAAGATATTGGAGGGGGAAGATAAGGAAAATAAAAGAAAGGAGCTTGAGAGAAGAGGTTACCTCTTAATCATGTAACTCTTTTTGGTTAGTTCCAAAAGGCTTACTTGGATTTATTTTTTTCCAAGTAGAGTATTATAAGAGGAATTGAAGTACTTTTAGAAGTGTATTGGTCAGATATTTTTATAACATAAGATGTTTGATAGGTGTGATGAAGAGGGAGAGGTGGTGGCCTTTTATAGGGAAGGAAAAGGACTCACTTGGATTTTTTGAATACAAGTTAGGTGTATATATTTTATTACATTAAAAAAGTCATAAAAAACCAAAATAAATCTATAATGGAAGGTTTATGGACGAAATATTTCATTAAAATGGGTTTTAGATAAGTTTATAGGTCATTTGGCCTCCTAAGATTAAGGTTTAGTTCCAAATTAATCTTAATTTGACCTTAATCGCTGTGATTAATTTTAATAACTTTTACTAATATTTTTCGTAAAAAAATAATATGATATAATTAGACTCTAAATATTATACTGATTAAAATTTTTTAGGACCATTTTACTAATTTCAATTCCTAGAAGTGGAAAAATTAAGATTAATACTAATCCCGTAGAAGGGATGAAATAACAGGTTTTTAAAGTAAAAAATGTTTAAAAGCTTGTTAAGTTTTTATATTATATTTCAAAGTGAAATTTATTATAATTACCTAAATTTTATTAATATATTTATAATTTATCTAATGTGATCTGAAGACAAATTTACATTATAATTTAACATTAATAATTTTTAAAACAAAAGGCAGTTATTAACTAAAATGTTTTTCACTATTCATCAAACAATGAAGTTTCTCAGAAAAATCCCAAAAATTAACCCTAAGATAATTTGGAATTATAAATTAAAAAATATGGTTTATTTTATAAAATTAAATTTCTTTATGTGTCTAAAATTATTTTTTTGTTCTTCACAAAAGAACTTGAAAAGCAGTTCATTCGAGAAAATAATATTTTCAAACATATAAAGACTTTACAAAAAATTTAATTTTTCATTATAAATATTTTTTATTTATATAAAAACATTATAAAAATATTGTACAAATATTTATTACTAATCATATCACTATGTTTTAACTACTAGGTTATAAATAACTCATTTAAATAATTATAATAATAAAATAATGTTTTGTAGAAACTCGGTATTACGTGTAACGTATGCCAAGTTGGTGTTGTGTGTAGTGTATGACAAGTTGGTTTTTCATGTAGCATAAGCCAAGCCAGTATTGCATGTAGCACAATCAATGTTTGTGTTATGTGAAAATAATGTTTGACTTAGTGTTTTAATATATATATATAAACTATTTCCAGTGTCAAGTGAAATTTAAATTATCAAAAAAGATAAATTAATTAAAAAAATTGAAAAATCAGAGAGTGTTACATTTTCATGAATTAATAAAGAAGCATATAAAATCCAATTTATTTTCTAATTATAAGAGATCATTTATCCCCTATCATTATATCATTTATCTAATCTCTTACTATGCTGAATTTTAGTAAAGGATTATTTCCTTCTCATATTTATTTAGGAATCTTATTCATTTTATAACTTTTATTTCCAAATACTAATGTTGGGATATGATTTTACATGCATATATTACTATCCATTTGATGTAAAAATGATAATATACCCATTTATCTCTTATTAAACCATTTTATGAATCCTTCAGTACTGTCATTATGATGCCGAAATTTCACTATGATTTCTCCATGTCAAACTTTTTTATTGTGAATAACATAACTATTTACACTCAAGGGTATTGAACTATACACACATATAATCCTTTTATTTAGGAATTAATTGTATTTATTCCACACACCTTGATCTTGGAATTAAATCTGATGAAATATGATCCTATGTTGAATGATCTATGTAGCACACTTATACATGTTCATGATATGAAAGTGATGGGTGAGCCCAAAATTATATAATACTCTAATGCATTGGGTAATGTTTTAATCTCATGGTACTTCATAAAAGAGATTAGGGAGTGAACCTAATCCATCATGGGACTTTTTTTAACTATTTCATGATATCATAGTGGTTAGCATTGGCCTATGTTTATGATTTCATGTTTGAAGTTGTTTCCACATTCCCATATTGCCTTTATGTTACCATACTATATCATTCCTTATTGTTCATTTTTATGATCCTAAACCATTTTATATTATATTTAAATGTCTATTGTATAACATGTAATAATTTATTCTTGCTATGATTATTTTATATTCCCTTACTGGGATTTATATTTCACCCCTTTCTTATTTATGTCTCTAGGTTATCCCAAACAGTTTTAGAGGACCGATGATTTCTAAGAGCATGTCAAGGATGTTTTCAATAATGTTGTTGTATCCCATGTTCAATATGTTATTCTCTGTACCTAATTCCCAAATACACTAGACTTATCAATCTTACCGGTAGTATTATGTTTAATCATATGTGATAATTCATGAATTAATGTATAATAAATACATGGGTTATCATACACCATTTTAAAAATGATGTAAAGTACCCAAGCATTTAGTTTTTTTTGAAGTCACCCTTACACGATGGATATCTTATTTGAAAATCCAAAACATGTCCAAAAGAATTTATTTCCATTAAACTTTTATAACAAAAACTTAAAACATTTTAAGAGGTCCAAAGAAAACACCCATTTATTTAAAACATTTGAAATCTACCCTTCAACTAGGGTCTTCATCTATGAAAAATAAAACAAATCCAAAATTCCAACCATTTCCAAAAAACCATTGAAAAAAATCCCCCATGACATTTAAAAAGTGGTAAAACATACACCAATTTCAAATCCACTTTTTAAATACATTAAATCACCCCTTTACAATCCATTTAGAGGTAAAAAACTCATTCTAAAACCAAATTACCTTTAAAACCTTGATTTCACTTATTGAAAACCAAAACCAATTCAAAGACCATTTAAAAACATGAAAACCATTTCAAAATACCATAATTCGTTTCACAAGAATCTTATCATAATAATAAATTCCATTTAAAGCATGAAAACATGGAATTTTTATGAAAAATTAATTTTTCCATGCTCAAAACATTAAAAAATAGTTTCAAAACACTAATAATCTATCACATATAATCAAACTTTTATAAAAATGGAATTTATAAAGTTTAATAATGCTTATAATTACAAAATGAAATTATTTCATTGTAACTCCTACCTAAAAGAAGTAGAAACCAAACTGAAACATCCCAAAACATTTTTTCCTTCAATAGAAACCACACCCACAAGATTAGAAATGGCGTATACAACCCCTATACACCAAAATACCCATCATGAAATCCATCCATCACCCTAAAATTGATCCACATGAAAACTAGGGTTCATGGGGGAAATTAAATCTAATATAAGAGAGGGAGATAAGGATGGGGAGAGGAAAAACTCACCTCAAATCCTCCTAAAAACACCAAGGAAGCCAAGAATCCAAGGGGAGGAGGAAAATGAAGATCCTCTCAAGCTCCCTTGGATTGGCTGACTTGTGTGAGGGAGAAGAGGGGTGAAAATAATTAAAATTGGGGAGGGAAATTTGGTAAATCCCAAATTTTCAAACACTTAGACAACTCATACAGTTTGGCTACACAGTTAGGAAAACCATGTACCAATAGTGCATGTTACACAAAATTCAGAACATTTTATGCCTCACGATCACTCAAGAGAGGTTGGATGGTTAGAAAATACTATACACCTCACTTCAAAACCACCCTAATCCATTCATGACCTCCTGGGGATTCCATACATGGTTTTTAAAACTGTAAAGAAGTTGTGGAATCTTCTCTTTGAAAAATCATAGAGACTACAACACACTTGTCGTACAGTTTAAAAAACTGAGTGCAAGTTAGGTACCACCCCACAAACACACCTAGGACCCCAGAAATTTCTCCTAGAGGCATCATAGTTTGCACTTAGCCATGAACAACCTATTTTAATAAACCATACATAGTTCAAAATGAATTCAAAAGTCTCCTTATGAAGAGAGACCTCACATATTCTCTCTAACAATCCACCTTAACTATTCATAAAAGGAAAACCCGTAACATTTTATATTTTCTGATCTATAACTCCATGGGAACTAAAATTAGGCCTCTATTTCACCAAATAACACCAAAATATCAACACCGTGACATAGGGGGTGTTACAATAACACATAAATGTTTTTTAGAAAATATATTGTTTTAAAGCAAAAAATAAACCTATCCTATTACGTTCATAGTAATAGTTATTGAATTAATGTTAATTTATTTCCTTGTGTGTATTATTAACACATTTCATTGAAATAATTCTTTAGTAGTGATTAATTTTATTAGGATAAATATATATAATAATTCATGAAAAACAATTCTTTGCAAAATAACCCTTTCATATTAACTGATATTAACTAAATACTGTTGAAACTAATTATTTATATTCTAACCATTTTATCAACCCATTGATATAAAAATATTTTTTTTAATTCTATAAATACATGATATCATTATTTAAAAATAGTAACATGTACCACATATAAATATTTTTATATTAAAATATTTTAATTACATATTATATTTTTGTTTCATTATATATTATTTATGAATAATTTATGATTGACTAGTATACATATTGTATACTTGTTTATCCAATGACCATATAACCAATGAACAGATTTCTAATGATCATATGTGAAACCACCACATATCCAAGAGTTATATTATATTCCTATATATAACCTTGTATACATCACTAAAACCATTCATCCTATTCATTCACTTATATTTATAATGCTTATGATTCTTTCAATAGTAGTGATTAATGTTATTATATTCATGGAAAACCATGAGGATAATGATTATATGTTTATGAAATTTATATATTCTTTCACATTTAGCCCACTTATACTTTTTTAAATGTTATTTATTCATGTATCCTCATAGAATATTAATGTTTTTATTATGTTATTATATTTTATTACATTAAAATATATCATGGTTCATTTTAGTTTGATGTAGTTTTCTAAGAAACCTATTCAACATAGTATTTATTTGAAAGAAAAATGCATTTTAAAATCATGTGTTGTTACACTCTACCCGCTTAAAATAATTTCACCCAAAAAAATTTATTACTCTAATATAAGAAGGATATTTCTATCTCATTGCCTCTTCTATTTCCCATGTATCTTCCTTGAACTTATGATTCCTCTACAGAACATTAAACAGATGAGTAATTTTTATTTGCAATAATTTGTCTCTAAAATATAAAAATTTTATAGGTTTTTTTCATAAGAGAGATCATGTTTTAGATATATGAACTTTGAGTTCTATATATGCGATAGACTGGGTATAAATTTATTCAAATGTGATACATGGAACACATCATGTACTTAGAAGAGTTTTGAAGGAAGTGAAAGATGATAAACTACCATCCGCACATGATTGATGATTTCAAAAGGACCAATGTATTTAGGTATTAACTTCCCATTATTTCCAAATCTCATAACCTTATTTTATAGTGATATTTAGAGGAATACATTATCTATGAAATCAAACTCCAAATACCATTGAAGGTTATTAACATAGATCTTCTATTGAATTTTTACATATTTAATGTGTCATTGAATAGTTTGGATCTTTTTTATAATCTACTATGAAAAGTTTGGTCCCAAAAACTTATTCACTCATACTTATTCATATGATGTTGTAGTTTTAAACTTTTCCCATATAGAGACTCATACAATGATATTAGAATGATATAATGAAAACTTTTATCATATGATAACTCTAATAGGGGAAGGTTCCAATCCCAAATTCACTTGAAATCCATCAAATAATATCTTAACATATCCTATAGAGTTTAAATGGACCTTTTTAATTGCAATAAGTTTGAGGATGATAATATATACTTAAGCATAACTCTATATCAAAACAATATTGAACACTTTTTTAAAACATTTAGGTAAAATATAGATCCCGATCTAATAAAAATGGAAAATTTTATACTATTTATCCTTACCACTTCCCTTATGTATATTGTGGAAAGTTTTTCAAGTGAGAAATATTATCTGATAAAAATAAAATGAACAAAATTTTTGTGGTGATTGAATACCAACCAACTAGAATTATGGCCCTTAGATGTTTTGGGGAGTCCTATTATGAGATCTATGGTGATGTTCTACCATTTTTATATTAGTATGGGTAATTTTTGAACATACCAATAGACTTAAGTCATTCAACCTTAACTTAATTTCATACATACATCAAGATACATACTCTATAATATTATTCTTCTTGTAATCTCATCAGAAATTCTCCTTGATGTCTCTATACATTTTTGTGGTTCCAGGATGGATAAATAATATAGAGATATGTGTATCATCCAATATAACCTTCTTTAATTATAGAATTTATGGAACACATATTTGTTTTCCAAATCTTATAATTCCATCATTGACAAAATTAATCTATGTAATTTCCCTCACAATTACTATAACTCCATGTCCTCCCTTTGTGCCTTTTTGATCTTCACATGGATGGATTGATGACCAGTCATTTGGAAAATATAGTATTTCTACCATTATCTTATGATTTCAATGTCTATCCTTTACATATCTATGAGTATTGGGTCCTTTAAAATCCTCATCATGGATAGGGTAGCATGATCCTTTTTTCTTAGAGAATTTACCACATTGTTTTCATTTCTTGGGTGGTAATATATTAAGTAGTCATAATCCATGATTAACTACAACCATATCATTTGATTCATGTTCAACTCCTTATATGTGATAATATACTTTGAACTCTTTTGAACAATATATATGACATACTTTTCACCATAGAGATAATTCCTCCATATATTTGATGAAAATATTATCACTGTTAGTTCCAATTTATGTGTATAGTAACTTTTCTCACAGAATTTTAATTAATGTGATCCATATGATACCACTATGTAATCTTGCATGATGAAAAATCCCAACCCCTTACTTAATGGATCACTATATATAATAAGCCCTACACCATACAAGTTAATTTTAGTATTAGTACAGTAAACAATATTTTCTTAATATTCTTGAAATTTTCTTCACATTGATATATATAAAGAAACATGGATCCCTTATGATTTAATTTTTCTAGTGGATTTGATAATTATGATAAATTCATTAAAAAGAATCAATAATATCAAGACAACCTAAGAAAACTGCTGATCTCAGTCACAAGGGTTATACTGGGACATTGTTCAGTAACCTCTATATTTTAAGGATCTATAAATATACCCTCATGATTAAATGACCCAAGAATGATACCTTCTATAACCACAATTCACAATTCATAATTTTTTCATACAAATTCTCTATTTTCATGGTTTGTATCACAATCCAAAAATGATCTTCATCTACTTCATTAATATTATAATATATGAGAATATCATCAATAAATACTACCAAATTTTTTTCAATGTAATATTTAATCCCTATATTCATTATATCCATGAAGATAATGAGGTAATTTGTATGTTTTAAGTTAATCACTTTGAATTCATAGTTCCCCTATCTTGCGTGGAAGGTTGTATTTGGTATGTATTTCCATTTCACCCTTAGTTTATGATATTTAAATATAAGGTAAATCTTTAGGAAATACTAAGGTCCTTGTATTTTATTTAAAGAATCATAAATATGGAGTATATGATATTTTTTATTTATTTTGATCTTGCTAAGTTCACTATAATCAATGCAGAGACACATTGATCTATCATTCTTCTTAAGAAAGAGAATTAGTGTACCCCGTTGTGAAGAAATCAGACATATAAAACCCTAATCTATATATTCTTGGAGATTATTATTTAATCCATCTAATTAAATTAGAGATATTATATAAAGAGTCTTTGATATATGAATAACACCAGGTATGCATTAAATTGAAAAATCATCCTCATGATCTGGGGGAAAACCAGGAAATTCCTCATGAAATATGTTGAAATATTCTTGAAAAATTGGAATATATCTAATTATAAGTTATTTCATAAATATTTGAGATAAATAACTTTATGATTGGGTGTAATACCCATATAATGGAAATAATTTATATTTTATTTTCATGTTAGATCGTAAGAGTATACTATGGCGACACGAGGGGGGGGGGGGTGAATTGTTGTTTAAAAATTTAATCTAACATAAAATAAAAAACCTATTTTGTTATAAAGAATGGAATCAGTAGTTGTATGATGATAATAGTATATGTATCATACTCAAAATTCATCATATAAATTATAGTTATTAATCAGGATCATATATAGTTCGATAAATCTGATATTAGAAAAATTTAGTAAAAAAAATTCTAATATAAATTGATCATAGAAATATAAAACTTATTAAAAAAACAATATGAAATCTTATAATAAAGTAATAATGACTTATAAGATTTATAAAATATATTATACTCTTTAACCTTAAGAGTTAGTGAAGTTAGAAATCTTGACATAAGATATCCACAATTTTCAATATAATCATTAGGTCTGTCTTTCCTTACTAAGAAATCCATTAATATGATGATCATAATAGTTATATCTTCCAAAACCTTGGAATCTCTTGATATTATTATCAATGTCAACTCTATCTTTCAAAACCCTGGAATCCCTCGATAAGATGATTGGAGTCACCTGTCTTCCTATCCTTGAAATCACTCGATCTAAAATTTGATCAGAACAAGTGAATAAAAATGAAAAACATTGTAAGTATTTTATAATTCCTTGCTCATAATAATTAGAAAAAAACTCTCTAAAAGATTAAAAAGCATATGAATGAGATTTTTAGGAAGAGAGATATTCAGACATGTTGATTTTCAAATGCATTATCTCCCATTTCCTCGAATGCACTCCTATTTAAATGCATCCCTTTAAGGGTCATATTTTCTATGAATCTCATAGTTTGTTTTAAAAACCTCAGATGTTATTCACTTTAAAACTCAGAAAAACATCTCCATCTAATTTCATTTTGATATCAGTATAACAGTGTTGTGATAATTTTTTTTGATACAAATAATTCCAACACTCTGATTATAAACATTTAATAGTTTGATGGACTATAATATTATTAATCTGATGAAACAAACTATAGTATGTTCAATGGATATGAACTACTCTTAGTCTGATGGATATGAATTCATTAAATATGATGCATAGAACATTCGTTAGTCTTATAGACATAACACTAGTTATTCTGATGGTCCAGACTCTTAATTAGTTTTAAGTATTGAATTAAAGAATATAAATTCTATATTCATTTAGTTAGAAACAATTTCTATGTTCAGTAGAAAAATAAGTTTTCTATGAAAAACTTTCTAAAATATGTGGGATATACATGGTTAATAAGATAAGGTTTTAATAAAGTGTTTTTTATTTTCAAAACTAAGGAAGGGAAAAGTAAAATGTATAAAATTTTACTCAATAGTTCATAGTAAGACTTTCACTGATAGATAACCATGGGTTGATTTCAGATATTAAATGTGACTTCTCTAACTCAATAGTTAATGCGAGATCTATATAAAGAGATAAAATCCATTCCTAAAATCATATCAAATTAATATAAAGTAATAATTATAAGATTTATATGAAGCATATTCCCACAAACTTCTATCAGAGAGGATTTTTAGACTTGAGATGAAATTATTACACCACTATGTGTTTTCATCGATAACACAATATCCAATAATTAAGGATATGAATTAATATTCTTATAAAATTTCCATGATATAAAGTAATTCATAGTCATATGATTTAATAAGATGATTTCAGTATTGATTATACCTATCACCACTATAAATTTATGTCTCTAATCCTTTACTAAAACCAAAATAGTTAGTGTGAGTATCAAGAAATAATAATCCAAGTATGCAGACATAAGATATGGAAAATCAATCATAAGATGTCCTAATTTATGAAAACTTAATTTCAACCTATGGCATTTTAGGTTCATGCTACATCACATTTGGTTCATAATAGATTTTAGGCTACATCCTCATATACTTCATAATGGTTTGTAAAGTTCATGTAAATAAATAAAAGAATATCCCCAGGGAGTGTTAAAACAAGTGTATAGTTTAACCCACTATTTATGCACTAAGTGAAGATTAAGTTAATAAACAAGTGCGTGTAAGTAATTAAAAGCATGTACCCTAGGAATGTTAAACCAAGTGTTCAGTTTAACCCACTTTTTATGCACTGAGTGAATATTGAGTTAATAACCAATTTTTTTATTGTTATTACCCCTAGGTGCATCTATGCTAGATCCTACATTTAATTTCTTATGTCTACATAGGGTTTTATTTTCTAGGAAACCATACACACTTTTCATTACCAAAATTATAAGATATTGTCCTATAATTAGGCTTGTCCCTAGGGTTTTTAATAACTTTTTTCCATCACAATCCCAAAAAAATTACTAAACCCCACCCTGATACAAAATGAGGCAAAAATATTATACATATATGTATATTATATTATTTCACATGATTATTCTATACATATATCACTTAATAAAACCCCAAAAACCTAAGTTTTAGTATATTTAGAGATTGACAATATAATCATCACATTCTAAAACTCCTTCAATATCTCCCATAAAATTATTTTACATGCTATCCTTTAGACACATCATAAATAAAAATATTATTTATAACCTAAGGAAAAGAAACATATGAAAGGGTGAGATCATATGTTTAATAAGGATAAATATTAAAGATAACAATTAAATATCATAAGTGAGCATGAGATAAGAACGTGGGTACAAGAACATAATCAAATTATATGAACATAACATTAGAAAATCACACCCAAATAATCTTGGATCATAAATCATAAATCAATGATTTGATCATAATATAATACATGAACCATCATAACATGTGTACAATGAAAAACATATGATTGTATCACAAAAATAAGAATCGAAATCATAACATTGTGGATCAAGAATCATGTTCCTACCTCCCATAACATAGTAGATCAAGAATAATGTTCCTTACTCATACAACATAGTGGATCAATAATCACATTCCTTACTCCCATAACATAGTGGATCAAGAATCACCTTCCTTACACCCACAACATAATGGATTAAGAATAATATTCCTTCTTATTATAAATATATCATAATATATAAAACGTTACCCAATGTATTATAAGGCTATATGATTATAGTACCACCAGTCACATAATGAAAACCATGCATATGTGTGACAAGAGAACAAGAAAACATTCATATTTTAAGTATCACAAAATTAACCTGTGAAGAAGAGATGAGTCTCATAAAAATTTCCAGTTAATATTTTATAAACCATCTAGATAAATAAGGTGGATGGTACCATAATAAAATATCCATAAGGAGAATAATTTTATTTTTATATAGATGAAAAATATATTTTAATATTATTGGATAAATAAATTTTAAAAATAATAAGAAATTCCCCTTTTTTCAAAATCCATAAGAATTTAGAGTATTTGGAAAACCATTTTAAAAACATGGAAAGAATGGTTTATAAATGATAATGGTTGTAATTGTGGGATAATATTTTTACATGGAAAACATTAAAAAGTGATACTTTTGTTAAAAGATACTCTTATGGAAAATGTTAAAATATTCCTTTAAAAATTTTTGTAAAGAAAGTCAAAATAGTAAAAATTAACCATAATCAATGATTAATGCATATATAATGACATCAATAAAGCCAATAAATAAATATTAACATGGAGGAGTAAGATTATTGTTTGGAAAGAATAGGTGGGGTTGGTTTCACTTACATGCATTACATTGGGTATATTATTAACCATGAGAAATTAAATTGAGGGAGGACATGTTAAATTATAAGAATAACTAGGGGAGAGTAAAATGGATGGGGGTTTTAGAGGGAAAGTTCACAAAAATTTCTCCATATAGTAATTTATTCATAAAAATATAAATTTGAAAATGCAATTAGAAATAAAACCTCTCCTTCAGTATTATCTTTTATGAAATCAATTTGAACTCATTGAGGACTTGAATATTATGTTGAAATAAATATTAAAAATTAAGGACTTATGAATATTTCTTGTAACTATGGTCTTACAAAATATGAATATGGATATAGGGGGATTAAAATGGTTAGTGTTTAAAGGAAAATTTTAATGATCATTGTGGTCTAAATTTGATGGAAGTGATCTCCTTTTATAGGTGAAAAAGTGGTACTTTTCATTGAAAACTAAAGTTAGGTGAGGGGTAAAGATGGAATTTCATGGGAGTTAGGTGAATTAGGTGGAGAAAGGTTGGTGAGACATATGGGTATGGATTTCAAACCTAAAAAATATCTTACATATGGTCTAAGTTTCAAGTTAATTATTAAAAGTTTATCCACATCAAGTCACCTCCTTTTACACTTATTAACCCTAATTAAAATTTTACCATGGTAATTATTTTTTCCATAAAAAATATAAGATGAATATTTTGATAAAATTTGGACATGAGTATTCCAAATTTAGAATCCATTTAATTTAAATAAATTTATAAAAATGAGAAAATTAACTTTTTAATTAAAACAAAAGATATAGAAAAATCGGTTTTTTAGAAAAATGTATTTTTATACATTAATTTTTTTTATTTCCTATTAATTAATAATTAAAATGAGTGTTAATATATTTTTTATATTATTAAAAATCATATTAGAGTCATCATTTAAAAGAGATAAATTTAATTTATTTAGATAAAAATTACACAATGTTTATAAAAACAATTACTTAAAAAATAAATGTTTTACCATAGTAATTAATATTTACCTTGAAAAATTATTTTTATGTTAAAAATTAAAATGATCTAATATAAATTTTTGGATATTCAGATTAAAAATATGAAAACCATTTTTTAGACTCAATTTCTAGATTT
Organism: Viscum album; assembly: GCA_963277665.1. NCBI lineage: Eukaryota > Viridiplantae > Streptophyta > Magnoliopsida > Santalales > Viscaceae > Viscum > Viscum album. Next base: position 251,144,991 of record OY728120.1, on the reverse strand, counting down.
GATAAAAATTATTTTAATGTAGGCACACATAACGTATATTAATATTTTTAGAAAATATGTACCATTAAAGAACAAAATGAACTTATTCATATTACATGTATGGTAATAGATATTAGATGAATGTTAATTTATTTCCTTGTATATATTTTCAATACGTTTTATTAAAACCATTCTTTATTAGTGATTAATTTTATTAAGATAAATATGAACAATACATTAGGAAAAAATATTCTTGGGAAAATATCCCTTTTATATTAAATGTTCTTAACTAAATAATATAAATCTTATTATTTATATTCTAACCATTTTATCAATCCATTGATATTAAAATCTTTCTTTAAATTTTATAAATACATTATATCATTATTTAATAATAATAATTTGCAACAAGTAATTTTTTTTATATTAAAATATTTTAATTAAATATTATATTTTTGTTTCATTATTTATTATTTGTGGATAATTTACACTTGATTGGTTTACCTGTTGGATAATTGTATATCCAATGACCATATCTCTAATGGACATATGTTCAAAAACCATTTGTCCAAAAGTGATAGTTTATTCCTATATATAACCTTTCATGCATCACTAAAATAATTTATTCTATTCATTTAATTCTCTCTCAAAATGAATAGTATACTTATAATGGCTATACTTATTTTAATATTCATTGTTGATGTTATGATCTTTATCGAAAACCATGAGGATAAAGATTATATATTCCTGGTATTTTTATATACTTGCACATTTATTTCACTTGTACTTTTCAAAATGTTTTTTGTTCCTATATCCTCATAATATATTAATGATTTTCTTAGGTTTTAATGTTTTATCTTAAAAAATGCATTGCTGTTTGTTTCCATTTAAAGTTGTGTGAAAATCAAGTTGTTCAACACTGTATTCATTTAAAGGAAATTCATATAGTAAAATCTTATGATGTTACATTGGGACGGGCCAAAGACCAACCCAAGCCTATTTTTCTATAAATAGATAATTCTTATACTTAAACTATCATTCACACATGCCTCTTGATGACAAAATTTTGAGTAGTTGTGGAGTCTATGTTTTTCCTCCCGATATAGGAATTTGAATATATTTGTATGTATCATCTATTTATCTAATAATGAAATATAATTTCATTGAAAAAATATACATATAAAAAAATTAGGGGTGTGGGTGTTTGACATTTACGAATGAAGTGCATGGATATGGTAGGAAGAAGACACAACTAAACTAAAAAAGTAGGTCTTACAATCCATTCTATTAAGTTTTTGGTCGTGATTCTAATATGGATTTTTAGATTATTTAAAAAACACATAATAAAGGGTCCATATGTACCCTAAAATGCCTCATTGGGGGTGGGGGGGGGGGTAAGATTTTATTGGTTTATGTTGAACTCAGTGGGTTTGGGTGTGTGTATCATAAAGAATTCACCTAGTAATAATTTTAAAATTTATTATTATTATTATTATTATTATTACTATATTTATTATTATCCTTATTATAATCGTTATCATTATTATTTTTATCATTATTTATTATAATGATGATATTTGGATACCAAAAACCTCTCCTATAAAGTATTCATGTGACCATTTTTCATGGATTTTCTAATGTTTGGAAGTGAACAAGGGAGAGCAATGGATGGAGGGGTTGGTTTACTATCGGGGTAGTGAGTGTTTTTTCATAGTGGGGATTCTTAAGGAAGATCTAATAACCATTATACAACTAGTAGTGACTATAGTGTCAATTAGGTATCGAAGGGGGTGGTGACATCCATGAAGGTGGTGGATGCCAAATTAAATAATCATAAAACCAGTATGAATAAGAGAAGGGAAGAAATGTTTGTTCCTTATCTACATGGTATCTAGTTCTACATGTTGATGGTTATGGTTAGGTACTGGTGAAAATAACATTAAACTCAGGTGTAAACACTATCGTCAAGGTTGGAAACTGATGATGGTGGATAGTGAACAAAAATTGGATACCAATGAGTAATGGTTTTAGACATGTGGTATGTGATGATTGGTGTGTGGTGGATTAATTAGAGGAGGCTATGTGAGTGGCTAAGGTTTTATTGAAAAAAGGATATAAGGAAACGACAAGTGGGATTCATGAATGCATGCATGCATGTATGTATATATGCATGTGTGTATATATGTATGTGTGTATGTCTCTGTATGTGTGTATGTGTATGTATGTACATACGTAGGTACCAAGAACGTATGTATAACTTGATGAAAAATGGGAATCATTTGAAAAATGTTAATGACATATATCAGTATCAGTATTAATAGTAATAGTAATATATATGTGTGTGTGTGTTTAACTTGAGGAAAAATGAGAATTATGTGAAAAAGATTATTAATACACAAAGATAATAGACATTGAGATTTCTGGCCAAGAAACCCATAGAAATTTTGAAAGGACCAATTTTACTCATTTTCATTAGTAGATCATAATAGTTCCCTTTGTTTAATCATTTAGAGCTCCTAATATGATGATATTACAAAAATAAAACATAGATATGACTATGCATTTAGACAATTGACCAAGATCCTTGTCATGAGGATGGTCATAAATAAATTTATAAAAATCATAGTTATAACATAAGGACTAACCCAAGGGTTGCTCTCAAATAAGCAGTGTTGAATGTCCTAGTGATTCTCTCAAAACTCTTTTTTTGTTTTATATTTTGAAAGTATGAAAGAAAAAAGTAGAAACTATGATAAAAACCATAGAGGTAGTAGGAAATAAATGGATGAAATATTGTATGAAAAAGAAAAGAGGGGAAAGATAACAATAAATAGAGAGAGAAGTTAGCAAGAAACAATCTCAGATCTAGGTTGATCCACTCATCAACTACATATCATAGATCTACTGGGAAATAAAACCATTACTCACACCTCACTTAGTGTATGTATGATGACTTGACACACACACACAAACCTCTATCACCCAATCCATTGACCATTCATGTATGAAATGACTTATAATACATGACAACTCTTTTAAAGTGAAGTAATAACCATATAAAACTACTCTAGTAAAAAATTTCATCCTGGATGAAGTGATCCTCAAAGGATCAAAAATAAAATAAAATCAAATAATTGCTTAAATGAGAAACTAGAAAAGAGGGGGGGGGGGAAAGTATCAATGGAAAAGAGTATGAAACCAATAATACACAAGATTCTATTGTCACAACACTCCAAAACATCATCAAGATATTCTAAGGTTGAAGAAGAAGGTTAATGATTGACATGATGAACGAATCTCCAGACAACGCTGAGTATTACTTCCTGGATTGAGCCTCACAAATTAGTATTCCATGACTAGAAGTTTGAGAACAAAGAACATGGAAAGAAAAAAACACAACTGTATTTACTAAAACACATAAGAACAGAATTAAATAATGAGAGAAATGGAAGAATAAAGTGAAAGAGAATGAGGTCTTGGGAATCGGCAATGAGAATCACAGAGGAGAACACCCCTTCTTATTCAGAATACCAAAAAAAATAGTGACATCCTAAATGAACAGGAAACAAACATCCACATGGAATACCTTGAGGTTCTTGTTACCAACTCTTAGTAAAGTTCCTAGTGATTGTAGTAACTCTCTTGAAACTGCATGCAACATTCCCACATGCACAACTTAGGCATCAAGTGGCCTCCCCACTATTCTCGTAATCACTAGAATATTCCAGCATCTCCTTCTTGAATTCTTCATTTTAAAATTTTAAGGGTTCTTGTGTATTTAATTGGACCATAGGGTAGATTTAGGTATATGTGCAGCATGACCCAATCACAAATTAATTTACTAGGTTGTGCCTCTACTACCTCCAATCACCTTTAATAATTTCAATTCTAGTCTAACTAGGATTGAACAGTCTCAACATTTGTTCTTCAGAATGAATTTTTCATTTGCATCAGGTTTGGCTTCGATAATCATGAATAGTGATCCCACTCATCATTGGATCAAGCTTGAATCCATCTTTCACAAGCCTCGGCGGACCCGATCTCTTTAAACATGGATCATATGGTTCGATTGACCTCCCTTAGATTTGATTCATCTTCATAAAGGCCGGTCTCCTCAAATTGGAAGCTTCAAGATATAACATCTTTGTCAATGGATTTCCGAATGGTCACAACATTGGTTCATTTTCAAGATTTTATATCAGAATCTTCTTTATCCAGAATTGGCCGACTCATCATCTCTGATTCAGAATTTCTTCAAATTGCTCGGGATTCAGTTTCCCATACTCACTCTGCTTTATTTTTTATCAATCGATCTCAAATGACAATAAAATTCATTTAATTACTATGATTCAGTGCCCACTTCCTTCAATGGTTCACACACAACTCAAGCTACCATAATTTCATCAGACAGTGACAATACTGAAGTTTTAGATCCTTTAAAATCTTAAAAATCTTGAATATTCTTTCACAGTGTCATATTTGTTCTTCTTCAGATTCAAGGGAGTGATTCCATGAGAGGTGCTACTATAGAGGTGGTGGAGGGAAGGTAGAAGAAGGTAGAGACAATGGAAGTAGGGTAGAGGTAGTGAAAGCATGTTTTTTTTATTCTTTTAATGATTTCAAGACCTAAAGTTTGATATAATTAATATTAAGTGAATGAAATTGATTGTGAAATGAAAAAAATGAAAATTTTTACTTGGAAAAAATATTTAATTTCAGAATAATGAATAAAATAAATTCATAGAATTTTAGAAAATGAATTATAATATCCAAATCAATTTAAAATTTATTTTAAAAAATTTAATGAAAATAATATTCAATGAAAGTTCAGTAAAAACTGAAAATTTATGTCAAAAAATATATTTAGAACTTTAAGATAAAAACATTTATCAAATTGAAATCACTATTCAACATATTCATGATGATTTCCAAAGAATAAAAATTTGAACTCAATATCACCAAATAATAAAAAAATATCCAATGAAGCATACTTAAGCATTATATTTTTCATTAATTCCCTAAAAATGATTTGGTAAAGAGTATAAAAAATAATCCATATCAAAATTTTGAAAAATTAATGTGATGACTATGATATTTGAGGCGCTTTCAGTGGGATCCATTATCAGGAGTATATTTACAATGATTCATATCAGTCAGTGAATTAACATATAATGGGGATTTAGGGATGTTATTTATGAAAATAAGCAACAATGAACCGTTGATGAGAATTATAGGTCGGGAGATGATGATATAGAATTTGGTATGGTTAATGTAATATGAAGGTATGGAATTTGAGATGGTCAATGTAATCTTACATGATAATTAATGGAGTGATATATTTATTCTTTTTGTATTGAAAATGTTGAACACCAGTGGAAATAATATTATTTGGGGAGTGTGATGAATTTTTTTTTGTGATGATGATTTGCGATTAATGTATGGTGTGGTTTGACATTCACATTGAGTTGATAGGTAGTGAATGATATAATATCCATTCCATCTCTCATTTTTTTATTATAGGAGGTTATTATACTAAGAGCGTGGTTATTTTATTTGTGTGAAATTATCTAATGGTTTTTTTGTAACAGTTATTAGATGTTTGACTTATGATTAACAGTAGTTATACATATCATTGATCGACTTATTTTACTGTGGATAATTTTTTTATAAAGTTGTACTGCCCATTATTTCATTTTGATAATGATGTGGATTGTGTATAATGATGATGTACATGTGGTTCTCCCTATTAGTGTATGCCAAAGTGGAGGGTAGAGTTTTTATGGGATGTTTGGATAGTCATGTCGACCAATTGACCAGTTCTATTATCTTGAGACAATATTGGTAGGAGTAACTTGTCTTTGTGATTAGAATTAGTTGGAAAACGATGATTATATAAATAATTGGATGATGAAATTGTTGGCATGGATAGTATGTGGATGATGATGGCATTATAAATATTTTGGTGATGTCATATGTTAGTGACTCTATTATGAGTATGAGATTTATAATATTATTCCTTGTTATAATTTTTATTATTTCATGTGATGGGAGTATTGATTACTATGTAACCACCATATGTGGGAGGATTTCTCAAGTACAACCCAACACAAATAGACTGAGCAGGCTAGTGTGTTGGCCAACTGACATACCTAGACCCCTCCCCACCTATTGTTTTTGTTGTGATGTGGATACATGGTTGAGATGACCATGAGGAGTAGATAATGTTGTTGGTGTTCTTTATGACGTGTTCATGCAGTTGATATGGTCATAAAGAGGAGGGAACAAGGTTTATATCCTATATAACGTGAGATATTGCATCTATTAGTGACTGGGTTTGTAGGAGTGGTTTATGGGGCCCCTTACTTTTTTAGTATGATTTGTATTATATATATATATATAAATATAAAATCTATTATTTAGTGAGTAGTGTTTGTGGTGAGTTTGGGAGGAAAATTATCTGACAAGTTAGATTTATGGGTACCAAATTGTTGATCTCTAGAATATGTTAAGCCAATTTGTGGTACCCTATTACATAATGAGAAGGATATAATTTTCTTATAGTATGTTTGACTTGGTTTTCGTCGGGAGGTACCAAGATGTGTGGTCATGACTATGAATTAATAGTTTATTTCTTTGATTTTTATGTATGTAAGATATTTACTTGGTTGTTTTTACCTATGGTATTTTCTACTAAGTAAGTAGATATAATATGTGACACCCATGATGTCAATAAAAGGTATTTATTTATTTTATTATTCATTTTATTAATTTCCTTAGAGTTTAGATTTACAATTTTGAAGTTCTATAATTTTTTTCATAATATACAGTCTATTTACATTCTGAAGGGATTGTACATGTCAATCACACTAGGAAACAATTTTAAGATATTATTCTTTGTACAGTTTGAGGAATTGTGTAGCCAAGCCAAGAATTTTGGTAAAAGGTGGATATTTTTTAGTTTTTAAGTCTAAAATTCTATAACTCTCTCATTTCACTCCTTATGACTTTGGGAGTCTTCTAGGAAAGAATCATATCAATTAAATCTATCACTTCTTACACCTTGGATGATTCTTCATCAAATCATAGTGATTATTTTTTGATTTAAGATCCCTTGAAAGATTATAATCCAATAAAGAGGAGAATATTGGAACCTAAGTTATTTATGAGGGGAATGCTTGAATCCATGTTGATCAAAGGATTTGATTGAAAATATTGGGTTAACATTTATTGTGTTTGTTATAAATTTATATTAATGGATGTTATGTGATCAGTTTTAAAGTTTATAGGAGTACATATTTTATTTAGTAAAGTTTGAAGATGTTTTTATTAAAGGATGTTAAACCATGTAATAATTGGATTTAAAATGTCAGGGTTATGAGAACACCACTAAAAATTATATGAACTTTTGTGGTAATGGTTTGTGATATGTAATGACCGAATAAAATCAAAAGGCAAAGGGTATTATAAAGAGAAGTCATGTCATGTTTGATAAAACCATGTAAAAGTTTGAGAAACTATTGTCGTAGTGGAAATTATATTGTTGTATTTTTTAAAAAATTACTAGGTCTCCATATAATATATAAATAACATCATGGTTGAAATCATGGTTCTGATCAAAATGAGGAGTTTTAATTGTCTTAAGAGGAGGATTCATGTTATCCCAACAAGGTTAAATACCCTGAAGGGGGGGGGGGGTGAATCAAGGTATGATAGATTAAAAAAACTGACACATTGGATCAAGTTTTATTGTTAAACAAAATGTTTACTCTCTCCATTTCTTGTAGTAATATATGAAAAGAAATGAAAGTATGCACTAGACACAACAATTTTACTTATTTCACCCTCACTAGGTTATATCCAAGGAGAATAAAATGGTAATGTGCTAATGTATCAAATTCACTAAGGCTCACTGTCAAAATAAGGTTTGGGCTAAATTACTTCAATGCCCTGAATCACTGCCCTTACAATGTTCGGAGAAGATTCACTATACCTCCTGGTTTACAACCAATCACAAAATAAAATCTCATTGTTCTCTCAATTTATGTGTGCTCATTTATCCTCTATAATACTATCATATTGTTATAATTCACCTCATAATTGTTTCAAACATATATGAGTGTTCCATTAATTCCAATTTTCACCTGGTAGATGAAATCTATTTTTCCACATACTGTTATTTTGCAGAAATTGCTTTTGTGAACAATTTTAGTCCCTTAGTGTAATTCCTTACACCCACCACAAACTGTATTAAATCCTCCATGAATTTCCTTTCACTGCGTGGTATGAGTTATTCACAAAAAAACATTTCTTCATGAACCACCTATACTTTGCAGACGGCTGATGCCTCACAAAACACTAATACTTTATAGACTGCCTCTACTTTGCGAACTCCTTTTTCTTTTCTAGATAATGAACCCCACATACCCCTTCTATGAATTGTCTTCACGAACTATCTCCTTTGGAGAATTTTTACCTCATGAAACTCTTCTCCTTCATAAAATCCTCCCTCAATAAACTCTTCTCCTTTGTGGAATCCTCCCTTGTGAAACTCTTCTCCTTCGCAGAATCCTCCCTTGTGAACTACTTCAAACTTACTTGAAGTCTTCCAATGTAGATATTATCTAATGAAATTATCTATATCTAGTGATGTGATTAGGGTCCTTTATATAGGTAGATAAATACAAAAAAATATGCTAATAAAAAATACCCAAAACTCCATTGTGGTATAGCCTTCACTGCGAACATTCTATGTAGTCTGCATAGTACCTTTATCCTTTGCAGTGGCTGATGTCATCTGCAAACAAAAAACCTTTAAAGAAGCCTTAAATAATCACCTTTATCCATAAACAATGAGCTTACCATGAACGATGATCCTACCATAGACTGATTTTTATTTGTGGTTCACGTAGCGTACTTCAAGGTTCACATAGCACAAAGCCCTTTGTGGAAGACCTATTTCACTGCCTTCTTTCCCAAGATGTTTACCACCTGTGTGGTCCACAAACCTCCTTTGTTGTCCGCATAACACAAATGTTGGAAGAAATATTTCCTTTTTCATAAAAACCCTCGATTTCGAGGAAATTTTATTTGGAAAACATTGGGAAACCATGCCACCTTAAATGCATCTTCTTGGGAAACACCAACCATATTGAAATGTAGTCATATAGATTTTTCAACAAACAAAATCACTCTAAAAACACCAAGGTGATGCCTTATGGTATTTTTTCTAACAATCTCCTCCTTTGGGTTTGTTGGAAACTCTTCAAAATTTAATACATAGTCAAAGATTCTTCCATATGATACCATAATTTGATTCTTTCCACTCATATAGTGATCAATTATTTAATCAACACATACTCTAAGACCACATGATCCATGATCGGCCTGAGAAACAAGAGTAGCATGAAAATTTTATCAATGAATCACTTAATTCCAAAATCACTCAACTAATTTCATAACAAACCTCATCAATCAGGATATATAACCTTTGATCTATCATCTTTAGCATCATAAGATATAGAAATCCCCCTTCTTTGATGCTCCCCCTATCAGTTTCTCCCCTTTAATAGCCACAATTTAAACCCCTTTTTCAATAAACCCAAACGTCACTCCTTTGAGGTCTGCAATGGGGTAAAGAACACAAATTATCACATTAGGGGAAAACACCATACCCTGGGGAGTGGGGGTCCTACATCCACACTCTTTTAGGTGTGGGGAGTAAACTAAACTCCAAGATCTAGTCAATTATGTTCAAACGATTCGTTGGGTAAGGCCTTTGTCAGAATTTTTGCAACCTGTAGTTCTATTGGAACATACTCAAACTTTATAATCCCATGTTCCACATTCTCCTCGATAAAATGATACTTTATTTCAATGTGATTTTTCCTCAAGTGATAAAATTTATTTTTTATAAGATTTATAGAACTTGAATTACTGCAATGGATTATGATCAAAGAGTTCACTAGAACACCCATATCACCAAGCTGCAACTTCATCCATAATAACTGCATGCAAGATTGAGTGGCATCAATATATTTTTCCTCTGCGGTGCTCAATGAAATCCAATATTGTTACTTTCTTAGCCAAGAAATACACAATATTCCAAGATAGAATGCACCACATGAAATTTATTTTCTATCATCAAATGAACCAACCCAATATGAATATGTATAGCCCAATGATTCTTGATGATATTTTCATTGTACAACCAAACAAAATCCACCATTCCCTTATTATATCGATGTATTATTATTACTAAAAGCATGTGTCTTTATTTTGGATTTTTTTGATATCTTTCCACTTAGCATGTGAAAAAAATAATATTAGGTATTGTTACTATCAAGTACAATAGACTGCCAATGATTCTCCTATATTCTCTAACATTAACTGCATTAACTTCATCATCCCATGATAGTTTCATCTGAGTAGCCATTGATGTTGTCATCTCCTTGTAATTATCCATTTAATTTCTTCTAAAAACCTCCTTACCATATTTATATTGAGAAATTAATGTTCCATTCTTTCCTTGTGTCACCTATAAACTAAAGAGAAATATCAGTTCACCAATCATTGGAATTTTGAATTCACTTTTCATGAATTTTGTGACCAGTTTTCATTGTGCTATTTATAATCCACTAAATATTATTTCATTTACATACACCATCACCATCATCCTTTGATTACTATCATTGTTGACATAGATATTGTAATTAACTCCACCACATTGGAAACCAAGCTTCATTAAAAATTGATCTAGCCTTTAATACTATGTCTTTGCTGCTTGGTTCAACCCATATAACACCTTCTTCAGTAGAAAAAATCTATTCTCATCTTCATGAATGATAAAAAAAACTTGTTTTTCAATATAGACTCCTTATTCTAGAACCCCATTCATAAATACTGACTTGACGTCCATCTAGAAAACATTAAACCTTCTTTGCACCGCTATGGCTAAGAATAATCTGATTGTCTCTAGCCTTACAACAAATTCAAATGTTTCATCAAAATCAATACCCTCTATTTTGGAGTACCCTTTTCACAGTAATAATTCTTTGTTTCATATCACTATTACATTTTGATTCATCTTTTTGTGAAAGACCCATTTAGTCCCAATGAAATTCTTATGTGTTAGTATCAAAAAAGTCTCTCATGTTTAATTATTATCAATTTGACCAGGTTCTTCATTTATAGCTTGGACCCAATTCTCATATCTAGCTACTTCATCAAAACATTTTGGCACTACCTGAGATAGAAAGGATACCTACTGTAATGAATTCATTCTTCATGTTTGTACTAGAACTATCTAATCACTAATGATGTTTTGTCTTTCAATTTCAACTCAACTATTTGATTTTAATTTATATATAGATTTTATTTCCTCCTACTCATCATAATTATCTTCTTCTGAATCAACATTTTCCATTTCAACTCCCCCTGAGGTGCTTACCTCCTCATCACTTCCATCAGGGAACTATTCAATCTATTGTTTTATATTTTGTTCATTCAATAATATAGTGACATATTTAATTTCAAATACCTTTACAAAAATCTTGCTGAATAATTTAAATTCTTTTCTTTTTCCTAAATATTCATGAAATATTCCATCACATCCATGCGACTCAAATTTCATATGTTTCTATTTTTAAGAACAAAAAACTTAATTCAAAAAGACTAAAAATAATTTCAATGTTTTCTTCTTTCCATACCACATATCATATGATGTATTTTACTCCATCAGACAGAATAAAGCCCTGTTAGATTTGAAGAGCTATGTCAGGAAAGCTTCCTTCCAGAATTTCTATGGCAGGTCTTTTTCAATAAGCCTTATTTTGGCCATGTTTTTGATGATATGACTTATACTCTCAACTAATAAATTTTTTAGGAGTTAATACATATAAAAATTGATGCCTTAAATCATGTTTCTTGATATATTCTTCCACTTGAATGTTTGTAAATCCCATACCATTATCAGTATGAAACTTTATAATATTCTATCCAAGAATCCTTTTAGATTCCCTTTGATACGGTTTTATGTAACTAAACACATCGGACTTGTGGGAAATGAAAATACCCATTCTATACTATAGAAATAATCAATGAAAATAATTACATACCTTCTCCCATTAATGTATCTTGGTGAGATAGGTCTACATACATATGTATGCACCAACTCAAGATCTCTAGTTGAATTTTTCTCTTTTTACTTGTATGTATTTCTGATGATATTCCCTTATTTAAAATTATCACACATATGTGTATGATCATGTGATAGCTTAGGGAGATATTTTGTTGCATCACATTTGACCAGATATTCTAGGGATGGTTAGTATAGATGGCCAAGTCATTTATGCCACAACCTTCTTTATTCCTCTCTATATAAAAAGAACATATCTTCTTATCCACTTACAAGGTAGAGATTACCCTTTTTTCTTTTTCCCTATAGAACAATTGTACCATCTCTTCATTTGATGATAAAAATATTCTTAGTGAAGATTATATAATTCACTAATTCATATAGTTGAATAAAACTAAGCTAGTTGTGATTGTGACATTCAACAACTAAGACATTAGCACGTCTCATTTCTTTTTCCCCCAAATTTGTATTTTCTAAATCTAATAATCTTCTAGTCATCATCATTTACAAATTTGAAAACACCCTCATTGTAAAATTTTATTCCTATAACAATATCCTTATTAATTGTTATATGGTATGTGCATCAACTATTAATGATCCATACACCATAATTATTTGATACTTTAACGAAAATCTCCGCAAACACTTCCTGCTCAACTCTTTTTTTTATCCATGTTTTTGACTTCATACCTAGTATGGATTGATAATATTGATATTTCTAAAATTATTATGGACCAAATTCATCTTATTAACCTAAAAATAATTTTTTTTCATCTCATTTGATGATACATAGAGCTACTTTTATGACCACATTCAGTCAACTTCAACAGATTTCTCTACATTATTTATGAGTAATATCTTTCTATGTGTCTTAATCCTCCAAACCTGAAATAGTAACCATCATGTCATAGAATATTAAGATCAACATGGATAAATTTGTTGGTATTTTTCCCTTTGGCACCTCTTGGATGTGGAACAAACATTTTGTGAGTGTCACATCTTTACAAAATAATAACATCTAATTTGGGGTTCATTCTTGTGTGACACTACTACACTACTAGTTTTCCCTTGGGCTCTCCGAATATTTTAGTTCTGATTCATACCCAAATAAATATTCAATCACAGAGTGGGTGTTAGTGCTATGACTTCAACCACTACTGCTTTTTTATTTTTGATCAAGCCCCAAACCAACCTTATTATTTGAATTTCATTGTCGCTTCTTTTCTGATGGACCTCTATGCTCCACTTCTTTATTTTTTGTTTCCTGAATGATCTGCTTTCCCAATGTCATACTAGGACTCAATATTTTCTCTTGATCCTTAACTTTTTTTCATAGGCTTAAAAATTCATCTTCAAGTTCCTCAATATGTTTGATTTGATCTTTTATTGTATTATTCAAACCATTAATCACATTTTTCTATTCCTTAGCCATGAGATTGTACTCACTAACCATTTCTCAGTTCTCTGGAATTAATTAATTAATATTTTCAATTTCTTCCTCTAGATCAGAATTCTATTATACCAATTTTTTCATATAATGTTTGGAATCATGAACCACTCTATTGGATTTCTTTATTTTGGATCCCCAAACATCTATCTCCTCAAGATAGGATTCTAATTCAGCCTGCATATCAACTCTTCCTTCAATTTCTTCTTCATCATTTTCACTTCCCTTTTTTGGTAGCTACCAAAAACTTCCACCATAGAATTTTCTCCATGATCATTGTAGTTCTCAACTATTCAACCTCAGTTTCTTATAAAATATCAATTTCTTATAAAAGGATATTTTTATTTTTGAATAAATTTATTTTAAATTACTTATTACCTATTATATATGCTGAAGACTTCTTCATGGGAATTTCAACATCATCCTCAGCATCTTATGGAAGATTTATTGGGCACCTTGTTGCATGATGTACAACCTTTCCACATCGAAAGCATGCAATTGAGAGTTTCCCTTTGAACTTTCCTTTTACACTTTATAGATTTCAGGAAAGGAATGACATCCCCTAATTTTTATCTTCTTCTTCCCAACCTTCTTAAATGGTAAGATTTTTCATGGCCTTGAATTCCACCTCTTTGGGATTATATTTTTCCACAGACTCATTATCATCATTTATCATCTCATATGCAACTAGAGTACTATAAAATCTATCCAAAATCATCTCCTTTGGATATTTATATTATAATATAGAAACATTTATATTGAACTAAGGTCGAAGTATTTTTAATATTCACTTGAAAATATTTACATATTAAATAATTTATCTTAGATCATTCATGTCTTCGACAACAACATTCACGTGGTCAAATAATGCATCAATAGAATCATTAGGGTACATCTTGAGATCCTTATACTTGGTTAATGAACCAGTAGCTTTGCTTCTCAGACTTTTGAGTCACCCCCATAAATATTTAAAGACTTTTCCTAAATATAATGTGATGAATTACACGACATCACATTTTTATGTGTTTCATTAGATAGGTCTTCCCCTAAAACATTGATTCCTTTGGCAGCATCATCAAATTCCCTTCAGTTAGCTTTTGATAAAGCAACATTGTGGATGCTGGCCAAAATTCCATGCATCGATGTTGTAAAGACATCCATTCCTAAATATCATAAGTAGTGATACATCCAATTCTCCCATAATTGAAAATGATTTCCATCAAAGATCCAAATCCATTTATGATTTAAAAACTTCATTGAAACCCTTGAGAGAGAAACACTGATATTAACTTTTATCTACGATACTAATTGTTATCCCTATTAAGTTAAATACCATGGGGGGGTGAATCAAGGTATGAAAAATTAAAACAACTACGCCTTTAGATCTTGTTTCATTATTAAACAAAATTTTCTTCTCTCCCTTTCCCATAACAATGTATGAACAAAAATTAAATCATACATGAGACACAAAAATTTTACTTGGTTCACCCTCATTGGGCTACGTCCATGGAGCATACAATAACAATTTGATGATGTACCAAATCCACTAAGGATTATTTTAAAAAATAAGGTTTGGGATACATTACTTATATGTTTAGGCTCACTGACCTGAAAATGTTTGGAGTGGACTCACTATCCCTCATAGTTTACAATAAATCACAATTTTAAATATTATTACTCTCTCAACTGAAGTGTGCTCAATACTCCCCCAGAAGAATATATTGTTTCTCTAAATCAACACAAAATTGTTTCACACATACATGAATATTCCATGAAGACCCATTTTCACCCAGTATATAAAGTTCACTTTTCTACGTACTGTTAGTTTTCAAAAATTGCTTTTGTGAACTATTTTAGTCCCATCACGAAATTCTTTTCACCCACCGCAAATTGTCTTGCATCCTCCATGAACTTCATTGCACCATGTGGTGTGAGTGATTTTAAAAAAAAAATTCTTTGAATACCTACCCTTCTTCATGGTTTACTATTTCCCAATGAACCCTTGATGCTTTTCGGACCACCTCTACTTCATGAACCCATTTTCCTTTACTAGCTACTAAACCCCATAGACCCCTTCCACGAACTATCTTCAAAAACTGTCTCCTTAATAAAATTGATAGCTTATGAAACTCTTCTACTTCATAGAACCCACCCTTATGAAACTATTATCATTTAGGGAATCCTCATTTGTGAAAATCTTCTCCTTTATATAATCCTCCCTCATGAACATCTTCAGTCTTACCCAAATTCTACCAATGATTATCTTCTCAAAGGAAATTTTAACTTACCAATGACGTGATTGGGGTCCTTTATATTGGAAAATAAATCCTGAAACATCCTTTAATCACAAACACCCAAAACTCCAATGTGGTATATCATTCACCATGAACTTTCTATGCGATTCACATAGCACATTTATCCATTGCGATGAACGATGTCATATGAAAATGAAAACCTTTTTTGGAAACATTAAATTATAAGGACCCAACATTAAAAATTACATAATATTGAATTAAATGAATAATTCACATTGAGGATCTTTTCAGGTTTAGAGTTTTAGAGAGTTAGGCCCTAACTATTACATCTCAAAGGATTTAAAAGGTAGACACTTCTACACAGTTTCTATTTTTTTTACAAAACATGAAATGTTGAAAAAAGAGTAATGTCTAGTTCCATGTTTAAGACAACATGAATTTTCCTTGATACCATCCTTGACCATATTCCACATTATGTTCTGTGAAAAACATCTCAAAAACATGGGATGAGCATAAAAATCTCAGTAAGGGATACACAAAGAAGTAAAACAGTTAGTTTTTCAAAACAACAAGTAAACCATGAATACTTTAACATAAGTAATACTTTTTACCTTTATGAAGTAGTAAATACTCTTCACTGAATAAAAGATCATTACTTACCCTTTTGTAACCAAATATTAACATAAAACCCATATAAATAACACATAACATATAAAGGTAACTTGGGACATAAACATACATAAATGGAATAACCATATGATCGACTTCCACACATATCACTAAATAGAATAGCCATACATCCGACTTCCATACTCAATGTATTGGAGGTTATAATGTAACCACCCTTCCTGGTATTCATGGCACCACCCTTCATTTGTTTTATCACGTAAACACCCGTCAAATGTCAAAGTACCATTATAATATCATAACACATACATCAAATATAAAAGAAAGAAAACATTTCCACATTTCAATCACAATATATCACTTAAATATATTGGCATAAAAAATCCATTTTAAAAACCATTTTCAATACCAAAAATACATAAAAGAGTATATGTTATTTATTTTATGTTAAAAATAGTATGACTTGTTGAGGAAGACAAAGATCAAATAATACTCGCGGCGACGAAAAAGGTTGTTGTCACCGCGTACGTTAAAAGGAACATTATTTTTGTCGTTTAGTAAATCAATTTATAGAAAAAGATTCCTTTTGAATAAAATTAAAAGTCAAAGGGGTTTATACACCATATAAAATAAAGTTGTATATAAATGAATGTATGCCTCAATGAAAGGAGATTGAGACGAAGTCCCTTACCTCGTGTACAACTTGACTCGATCGTTCTTTAATATCTTGAATAATAAACTAAAGTTAATTTATACTTTCTTAAGAACATTTTTCAAGTTTATTATTCCTTTAATATCACTTATTACCATTTTATAAACATTATTTAATCATTTAAGTTAATAACTTTCGTTTTGTCGATATTTTGGAACTTGAGTAAAAAATGAACTCCTTATATTTATAAGTTGTCCATGTGGTCAATAGTCCATTATATCCAGAATTATATTAATGATTTAGATATCATATATATCATATATATCCAGTATATACATGTATTTATAATATAACATAACATTTAGAGGTAAGAAATGAAATGCGCCGTTCATGGAGACGGTAAGCCGTACGTACGCATGAACGCTACTTTCATTTATATTTCTTAATTTAATTGAAATAAAACATAATGATACATAGGAATATTATAATTCCAGTATAATATCATATATAATATCATTAACACTATCCTTTATACATCCCACATAAGGCATTAACGAGTCACATCACTTTAAGGGGGCGGTAGTCCGCACTTCCTCAAATGAGATTATCGTATTTACCCACTATGGAAACCATAAAGGCTTGATATAATTGGGAAGTACAGAATCATAATAAAATCATAAACATAATATATATCATATATAAATATATTTCCATCATAACGTCCACCATGAGAGGTGGTAAGATGTAATTGAACAATCATCGTTTTGTGAGGCGTTAGTTTTCCATCCACAGAAACATTATGTTCTTCATCCATTAGATGGAGTTGTGTGTAAGTGTAGTTAGAATATTTCTCATAAAAACATCCTAGAATATTGAGGATACTGGTGTTGTTACAAAAGAGGGAAAATAAAAAGATTTTAGGGGTTGGAGAAGTAAAATAATAGAAAACAATTTAAGAGAAACCGTTACCTTTAATTTGGGTAACTTCCTTTGGTTTGAACCAAAAGGACTTCTTGAAGGGCCTTATGACTAAGCTATGGATTATAGAAGGAGGAGAGGGATGTTGGTAGATTAATTGGGTAGAGTTTGAAAGATCCAAATGGCTTGAGAGGTGTGAGTAATTGGTTATAAGTGGTCTCCTTTTATAAGCGAGAGGAGGGGCTCTTTAGGAAAGTGTGAAAAAATTATTTTATTATATAATGATATTCGATTTATAATGGTCCAAAAATCATTAAGGTCGAATATAAGATGACTCATATTTGAAATAAAATCATCCAATAATAATTGGACATGTTTTGGATAATAATTTAATCATTATAATCTTATTTATTTAAATCATTTATTAATGAGGTAAATACTGCATCATTATTGTGTTATAAATAATTTAATTTATTTGATTTCTAAAAATTATAAAAAAATAAAATGGTGTAGGAAATCTGTTTAGATTTCTAAATAATATTTATAGCCGAAAATAGAACTTATATAATACCATATAAAAATTAATTACTAAACAAGTTTTGTATATGTCTATTTTGCCTTTACTTTAAATTAATTGATCTAAATTGTCATTTTCACTCCCAAGTGGAACAATGGGGTCCAAAAATCGACCCAAAGATGACCATTGTCGTTTATGACTCAAAAAGTAAGGTTTTGACAAGTGTTAAGGTAATTTTGAATTATTATAATATTCATTTTACCTTGAATTACCCTATTTACCTTTAACCGCAGTAAATAAAAGTCAAAATTTACTATACACCAAAAATTATTTTCATCTTAATGAACCAAATTTTAATTTTTGATAACAACCATGTATGTCAGATTTTTGAAATTAAATTCATAGAAGTGGTAAAATTTAATTTAAATGAAAACGTCAGTTTTTTAACTACCACTAAGTGGTGTCACTATTCATAAAAAATTGAAGTTTTTCAGAAAAATACCAAAAATTCAGCCTAAGATATATTTGATATTCCAAATTCAAAAATGATGTAAATTTTTCCAAATTCAAAACATAGAAGTGACATTAATTAATTTTAAAATTAATTCCTGTTATCAAAACAAATAGCGTGTTTTTAAGAAACAGTAACTATCAAAAGATTGATACTTGTTTATGTCCAATTTCAATGTGAAATTAATCAAAATGACCAAAATTGGATTAAATGGTAAAAATATATTCTAATTATACTTTAAAATCAATTAAAAATGTAATCTAACCATATAAATAAATTAGATTAAAACATAATTTTGAATTAAAATACAATATTTTCACTATTCATTAAAAAATGGACTTTATCGGAAAAATTCCAAAAATTTACACAAAGTAAATTTTGATGTTCCCATTCTAAAGAAGGATTTTATTTGGTCATATAGTATGTATTAAAGTGAACAAAACTAGATTTAAAAAGGGTTCTCTATTAAAAGGCGATAAATCGTCCTTTTAATGTAAATTATGCTTAAAATTAGATTCATTCACATTTTAAGCATATAACTTTTTATTGGATAATGTAAATACATTTAACAATCATGTATAATCATATTATAGTTAGTTTCATTAATTCCCACCAATAAAATGGCTAGGAGTTAACTACCATTTAAAATAATAATATTATATTATTAGTGTCCAACGTATGATTCCAAAGAAAACCATTGTTGCGTATCAGGTACACTATCGAACATAGAAACCCTTTTAAAGTAAAATTAATATTTAATTCAAAAATATTAATAAGTATAAAAATATCTTATTCTTCATTTAATTGGGATGTTACATCCTTCCCCCCTTTTGAAAATTGTGTCCTCACAATTTTTATTCACTTATCAAAATAAGTGGGGGTATTTAACCATCATAGAATTTTTAGATTCCCACGTTGCCTCTTCAACCATATGGTTTTCCACCAAACCTTTACCTGGTAAATTACCTTATTCCGCAACACCTGCTCTCTATGGTCAAGAATCTGAACTGGTTGTTCTTCATAATAGAGATTCTCTTCTAACTGAACTACCTCTGGGATCAAAACATGAGATAGATCTGGCATATACTTTTCAACATCGAAACATGAAAAACATTATGTACCTGGGATAAACATGGAGTTAAAGCCACTCTATACGCAACTGATCCCACTTTCTCCAGAATTTCATAAGGTCCAATGAACCTCGGACTCAACTTTCCCTTCTTACCAAAACGCATCACACTTTTCCATGGAGAAACTTTGAGATTGACATGATCACCTACCTCAAAGGAAAGATCCTTCCTCCGGTTATCGGAATAAATTTTCTGTCTGCTCTGAGCTGTTCTCATGTGCTTCTGAATCAACTGAACTTTCTCTACTATCTATTCTACCAATTCTGGTCCCATCAGCTTCCTTTCACCTACTTCATCCCAAAAGATGGATTTCGACAACGTTTTCCATATAATGCCTCAAATGGATCCATCTGTATACTGGAATGAAAACTGTTATTATATAAATATTCAACCAAAAAAAGATGTTGGTTCCAACTTCCCTGATAATCTATCGAGCAAGGTCGTAACATATCTTCCAATGTCTGAATTGTTCGTTCTGACTGCCCATCTGATTGAGGATAAAAAGCTATACTAAAATTTAATTCAGTACCCAATGACATCTGAAGGCCTTTCAAAAAGTTAGAAGTGAACCTGGGATCAAGATCAGATACAATGGAGAGGGGAACTCAATGCAACCTGACTATCTCTTTAACATACAACTGATCAAGTTGATCTAAAGACAGAGTATCTCGAATAGGAAGGAAATGAGCATATTTAGTCAATCGATCAACTATAACCCAGATTGAATTACTAACTCGAGATGTCTTTGGTAATCCCCCAACAAAGTCCATGGATATATTTTCCCACTTCCACTTTGGCACTGGTAAAGGCTAAAGCATTCCTTTCTGTAACTGCCACTTTGCTTTAACCTACTAACAAGTCAAACACTACATAGTAAAATCAAAAATATCTGTTTTCATTCCATCCCACCAGTAATACTCCCGAAGATCTCTATACATCTTATTACTACTAGGATGAACTGAAAACGGAGAACTATGAGCTTCACATAAAAACTCATTCTTCAACTGTGAATCACAAGGTACACATAATCTCTTTC
The DNA here is from genome assembly GCA_963277665.1 of Viscum album. Classification (NCBI taxonomy): domain Eukaryota; kingdom Viridiplantae; phylum Streptophyta; class Magnoliopsida; order Santalales; family Viscaceae; genus Viscum; species Viscum album. The sequence goes on along the minus strand of OY728120.1, from coordinate 251,123,786 downwards.
CAAATCTCAAAACACGATCATTATCAATGTTAAATTCAGGTAACTTACCCTTCTGAACCAACTCTACCTTTTTCTACAACTCACTATCTTTTTTCTATGCTTACTTTATTCTGTCTGATAGAGATGACTTCACTGACACCCGAAACAAAATAGAAGAATTTCCTGCACCAACAAATTCTATGCCAAAGTACATCAAATCAAAAACCAAATGATCTTGTTCCAAACATAGCACGGTTAATGAAGCATTACTTTTTCGAATCAAAGCATTAGCCACTTTATTTTCTTTTCCCTGATGGTAATGGATTGTGCAATCATAATATTTGATTAATTCCAACCATCTCCTCTGTCTCATGTTCAATTCTTTTTGAGTGAATATATACTTTAATATTTTGTGATCAGTATATATTTCACACTTCACTCCATACAAATGATGCCTCCAAATTTTTAAAGAAAAAACAAAAACAGCCAATTCCAAATCATGTGTAGGGTAATTTAACTAATGAGGTTTCAACTGACGTGAAACATAAGCAATTACCTGATCATTTTTCATTAGGAAACAACCCAATCATTTCAAAGAAGCATCACTATAGATAACAAACTCACCATTTTTGGAAGACAGTGCCAAAACTGGAGCATTCACCAATCTCATTTTTAATTTATGAAAACAATCATCACATTCTTTTGTCCAGATGAACTTAACACCTTTTCGAGTTAACTTAGTCATTGGACTAGATAACCATGAAAAATATTCAACAAACCTCCAGTAATAACCTGGAAAACCAAGAAAACTACGAATCTCAGTTATATTTTTTTGGTCTTGGCCATTCTTCAACAACTTTTGTTTTAGCAGGATCAATAGTTATGCCATTTTTTGAAACAATGTGACCAAGGAAAGAAATTTTTTGTAAACAAAACTCACACTTTCTGAATTTCGAAAATAGTTTCTTTTCTTTTAAGGTTTTCAAGATAACCCTTAAATGACTTTCATGTTCCTCCTTAATTTTGGAATAAACCAAAATATCAACAATGAACACAACCAAAAACTTATCCAAGAACTCACAGAAAATTCTATTCATAAGGTCCATGAATAAAACATGTGCATCGGTTAACCCAAAAGGTATAACTAAAAATTCATAATGGTCATATCTAGTATGAAACGCGGTCTTCGGAATGTCTTCTTCTTTTAATTTCAACTGATGGTACCCCGATCTCAAGTCAGTCTTTGAGAAATACTGAGCTCCCTAGAGCTGATCAAAAAAATCATCGATATGAGGAAAATGATACTTATTCTTAACAGTGATGTTATTCAATGCTCATAATCAATGCAAAGTCTCATTGAACCATATTTATTTTTAACAAACAAGACCGGAGCACCCCATGGTGATGTTCTAGGTTGAATGAAACCTTTATCTAATAAATCATGCAATTGCTTCTTTAAATCTAAAATTTCAATTTGAGCCATTTGATAAGGGGGTTTTGAAATTGGCGTATCATCAGGAACTAAGTCAACGGTAAATTCAACTTCCCGATCAGGTATAATACCAGAAAACTCATCAGGAAGAACATTAAGTTACTCATTTACCACTGGTACATCATTAATCTGAACAGTTCCTTTGTTTTCAACAATATGTGCAAGGTAACATTCATTTCCATCTTTTACTAGTTTCTCAGCTTCCTGATATGTTATCAACAACAAGGGTTCATTTTTGTATACAAAATGAAAATTATTCTGAAAAGAAACCTCTTTAGCTCTGTAATCAATCTTAGCATGATATATAGAAAGCCAATCCATGAACAAAATAACATCAAACTCTACTAGAGGTAAAACAATAAGGTTTGTAGGTAGATTTTTTCTGCACACAAGGACATGAATGTTCTTATGTTTTATTTTTGTCTCAACATTTCCTCCAGGTGTTTTTACCATGAGTTCCATATTCGTATCTTGAGATGGAATTCCTAATTTACTAGAAAACATCTCAAAAATGAAAGACTGTATAGACCCTGAATCAAAAAACACATTGGCATAATCTGAACAAACAAACAGTGTACCTGATACTACTTCGTTTGATGGCCCAACATCTGCTGAAGTAGTTGCAAAGGATTTCACCACCCCTTTATGCTTTTAATCTAGATGCTTTCCCTCAGTTGAGTTCTTCTCTAGACACTCGTTTGCATAATGACCCATTTCATTACACTTAAAACATCTTACCAATGTCTTTTCATTCCCTGCTTGATCATCTTCCTTACAGTTACGAGCAATATGACCAGACTTACCACACCAGAAGAACTTTCCCAACTTTGATAAACATTCTCCAAGATTCTTTTTACCACACTTCTCACAAGATGGATATTTAGTTTTCTTAACTCCAGGATTCTTTGATGAATTCTTCCCCTTTTCCTACCAACTGGACCTCTTATTCTGTTGTTTTTCAAAGAACACATGATCATCGACAAACTCTATTTCCACCTTCTCCGCACATCGAACAAGTTTCTCATAACTTTTGAACTCACGAGAGGCTAACGCTCTTCGATATCGTGGCTTCAGTCCTGAGTAAAATTTATTTATCTTACTATCAAGATCTCAGATGAAATTTGGTGCATACCTTTCCAGTCGAGTGAATTTTTCTTCATAAGCATCCACTGAGTCATCCTCCTGCCTCAATTCGAGGAATTGTTTTTCTATCCTAAGACAAACCACCTTAGGAAAATATTTATCAAGAAACATACCTTTGAATTCATCCCGATTGAGAGCATCAATATCTTCACTATCCCTGATATTTTTCACCATCGACCACCACTGATGAGCTTCACCTTCAAAACGGTAAACAACAAGACTAACCTTTTGATGTTTTGAACAACCCATGACATCAAAAATCTTCTCCAGTGCTTTAATCCACCCTTCAGCTAGAACATGGTCAGATGATCCTCTAAATGAAGGGGGATGTTGCATCATAAAATACTCCACTACTGACATGTTCCTCTATGGTTGATCTGGATGATCTCGTGCATGAATACCACCGCCATTTATAGCCTGAGTCAACTGTGCCATCACTACAACAAACTGTTCAGTTCTGATTCCGACCATCCCAGGTTGCGGATTTGGAAGGTTATCTTCCTCCTGATGTCGTCCAAACATAGCCGCCCTGTTTCCTCTGTCGAAAACCATTCTGAACATAGAAATATCTTAAGCGAATCAACATGGTAATCTATAAATTCTATATGATTTCAATATTAACATAAATTACTTTATGGATATTAATTTAATAGTACCCTAACACCTAAAGTTATCTAAAATGACCTATGATACCAACTATAAGGACCCGATCTTAAACATTACATAATATTGAATTAAATGAATAATTCACATTGAGGATCTTTTCAGGTTTCGAGTTTTAGAGAGTTAGGCCATAAATATTACATCTCAAAGGATTTACAATGTAGACACTTCTACACAGTTTCTATTTTTTAAAAAAAATGTTAACACTTTAAAAAAAGTGTAATGTCTAGTTCCATGTTTAAGACAACATGAATTTTCCTTGATCCCATCCTCAACCCTATTCCACATTATGTCCTATGAAAAAAAATTCAAAAACTTGGGATGAGCATAAAAAGCTCAGTAAGGGATACACAAAGAAGTAAAATTGTTAGTTTTTCAAAACAACAAGTAAACCATGAATACTTTAACATAAGTAATACTTTTCACCTTTATGAAGTAGTAAATACTCTTCACTAAATAAAAGATCATTACTTACCTTTTGGTAACCAAATATTACCATAAAACCCATATAAAGAACACATAACATAAAAGGGTAACTTGGGACATAAACATACATAAATGTAATAACCATACGGTCGACTTCCACACATATCACTAAATGGAATAACCATACAAACGACTTCCATACCCAATGCATTGGAGGTTATAACGTAACCACCTGTCCTGGTATTCATGACACCACCCATCATTTTTTTTATCACGTAACAACCCGTCAAATGTCCAAGTACCATTATAAGATCATAACACATACAACAAATTTAAAGGAAAGAAAACATTTCCACATTTCAATCACAATATATCACTTAAATATATTGACATAACAAATCCATTTTCAAAACCATTTTCAATACCAAAAACACATAAAAGAGTGTATGGTATTTTTTTAAAACAGTACGACTTGTTGAGAAATCCAAAGATCAAATAATACTCACGGAGGCGGAAAAGGTCGTTGTCACCGCGTACGTTAAAAGGAACATTCTTTTTTTCGTTTAGTAAATCACTTCGTAGAAAAAGATTCCTTTTTAATAAAAGTAAAATTCAAAGGGGTTTATACACCATATAAAAGAAAGTTGTGTATAAATGAATGTATGCCTCAATGAAAGGAGATTGAGACGAAGTCCCTTACCTCGAGTCCGACTTGACTCAATCATTATTTAATATCCTGAATAATAAAATAAAGTTAATTTTTACTTTCTTAAGAAACTTTTTCAAGTTTATTATTCCTTTTATATCACTTATTACCATGTTATAAACATTATTTAATCATTTCAGTTAATAACTTTCATTTTGTGGATATTTTGTCACTTTAGTCAAAAATGAACACCTTATATTTACAAGTTGTCCATGTGGTCAATAGTCCATTATATCCAGAATGATATTCATGATTTAGATATCATATATATCATATATATCCATTATATACATGTATTTATAATATTACATAACATTTAGAGGTATGAAATGAAATGCACCGTTCATGGAGATGGTAAGCCGTACGTACGCATGAACGCTACTTTCATTTTTATTTTTCATTTTAATGGAAATAAAACATAATGATACATAGGTATATTATATTTAAAGTATAATATCATATATAATATCATTAAAACTATCCTTTATACATCCCACATAAGGAATTAATGAGTCACATCACTTTAAGGGGGTGGTAGTCCGCACTTCCTCAAATGAGATTATCGTATTTACCCACTATGGAAACCATAAAGGATTGATATAATTTGGAAGTAAAGAAGCATAATGAAATCATAAACATAATATATATCATATATAAATACAGTTCCATCATAATGGCCACCATGAGAGGAGGTATGATGTAATTGAACAATCATCGTTTCATGAGGCGTTAGTTTGCCATCCACAAAAACATTATGTTCTTCATCCATTAGATGAAGTTGTGTGTAAGTGTAGTTCGAATATTTATCATAACAACATCCTAGTATATTGAGGATACTGGTGTTGTTATAAAAGATAGGAAATAAAAAGAGTTTAGTGGTTGGAGAAGTAAAATAAAAGAATTTTTTTTAAGAGAAACCGTTACCTTTAATTTGGGTAACTTCATTTGGTTTGAACCAAAAGGACTTATTGAAGGGCCTTCTGACTAAGGTAAGGCTTCTAGGAGGAGGATAGGGATGTACGGAGATTAATTGGGCAGATTTTGGACGAGCCAAACGGTGTGAGAGGTGTGAGGAATTGGTTATAAGTGGTCTCCTTTTATAAGGGAGAGGAGGGGCTCTTTAGGAAAGTGTGAAAACATTATTTTATTATATAATGATATTCGGTTTCTAATGGTCCAAAAATCATTAAGGTTGAAGATAATATGACTCATATTGGAAATAAAATCATCCAATCAGAATTTTACATGTTTTGGATAATAATTTAATCATTATAATCTTATTTATTTAAATCATTTATTAATGAGGTAAATACTGCATCATTATTGTGTCATAAATAATTTATTTTATTTTATGTCTAAAAATTATAAAAAAATACCATGATATAGGAAATATTTTAATATTTACAAATAATATTTATAGTCTAAAATAGGACTTATATAACACCATATAAAAATTAATTACTAAATGATTTTTGTTTATGTCTATTTTGCCTTTACTTTAAATTAATTGATCTAAATTGTCATTTTCACTCCCAAGTGGATCAATGGGGTCCCAAAATCGACCCAAAGATTCCCATGGTCGTTTATGACTCAAACAATAATATTTTGACAAGTGTTAAGGTATTTTTTAAATATTATAATATTCGTTTTACCTTGAATAACCCTATTTACCTTTAACCGCTGTAAATAGAAGTCAAAAGTTACTATTCACCAAAAATCATTTTCATCTTAATGTACTACGTTTTACTTCTTGATAACAACCATGTATGTCAGATTTTTGAAATTCAATTCACAGAAGTGGTAAAATCTCATTTAAATGAAAACGTCAGTTTTTTAACTACCACTAAGTAGTGTCACTATTCATCAAAAATTGAAGTTTTTCAGAAAAATACCAAAAATTCAGCCTAAGATATATTTGATATTCTAGATTCAAAAATGATGTCTATTTTTCCAAATTCAAAACATAGAAGTGGCATTAACTAATTTTAAAATTAATTCTCGTTATCAAAACAAATAGCGTGTTTTTAAGAAACAATAACTATCAAAAGATTGATACTTGTTTTTGTCCAATTTCAAAGTGAAATTAATTACAATGACCAAAATTGGATTAAATGATAAAAATATATTATAATTACACTTTAAATCCTATTAAAAAGGTAATATAACCATATAAATAAATTAGATTAAAACATAATTTTGAATTAAAATACAATATTTTCACTATTCTTTAAAAAATGAACTTTATCGGAAAAATTCCACAAATTTACCCAAAGTAAATTTTGATGTCCCCATTATAAAGAAGGATTTTATTTGATCATATATAATGTATTAAAGTGACCAAAACTATATTTAAAAAGGGTTCTCCATTAAATGGCGATAAATCGGCCTTTTAATATAAATTATGCTTATAATTAGATTCATTCACATTTTAAGCCCCTAAATTTTTATTAGATAATGTAAATACATTTCACAATCATGTATAATCATATTGTAGTTAGTTTCATTAATTACCACCAATACAACGTCTAGGAGTTAACTACCATTTAAAATAATAATAATATATTATTAGTGTGCAACGTAAGATTCCAAAGAAACCCGTTGTTGCATATCAGGTATGCTATCGAATATAGAAACCCTTTTAAAGTAAAATTAATATTTAATTCAAAAATAATAAAAAGTATAAAAATATCTTATTCTTCATTTACTTGGTATGTTACATAAATCCCCACCTCTAGTCACAAATTATGATCCTCTTAAAAATGATGATCTTTCTAAGAACTATTTTTTCTATGTAGTTTACATATATCACTTCACAGTCCACATTGCACAACTCCCTTTGTGGCAGGCTTATTTCACAACCTTTTTCCACAAATTTTTTTTTCTCCTTTGAGAACTACAAACTCATTTACGGTGTGCATAGTGAAACTTCTATAGAAAAATAATTCCTTTACCATAAAACAAACCCCTGATTTTGAGGCCCAAAAATTTGGAAAACATTGGGAAACTACTCCACCTTAAATGACTCTGATTGGGAAACACAAATCATAATAAAACGTGGTCATCTGGCTTTGTCAACAAACATAATCACCCCAAAACACTGAGATTATATCTTGAGGGATTTTCCCAAAAAACACTTCATGTTCTATCCACATGATTTGAAAAATAATTAGTGATATTACACCACATCATAATAATCATCATTTCAAAGATTTTTTTGAATTTATTGATCAAAATTGAGAGTGAAAAAATTATGAGACTTTTATCAATCTATTTTAAATAAATATAATCAAATTGATCATGGTTTTGTCTTTGTAGATGAATGTTTTATTGTATAGTTTTTTTCTAGAAGATACTAGAATTAAGGAGGACACAAACATGCCATAGTTTACTTAACACCACACCATGGTGTCGTTTGGATATGAGTTTCCAAAGAAGTAAATTAACATATTTTTTAAGAGATGTATTTTAAGGCCATATTTTTTTTATCAAGCCTTTGAACAATAAACCCCATAATGGTGGACATGACCACACCATGTTTTCACAGTTTTTATGATTTTAAGTAATTATAATTATTTCAAATTAAATAAAGATATGATATTTTATGGAATAATTGATTCAACCATAATTTAAATTTTTAAAAGATAATGAAGTGGTGACATGTGTCATATTATGAGAGAGAAATTTGGATAAATGATGAGAAGTGATTAAAAGGAAAAAATTAAGGAATATGGAAGAAATGACAAGACAACACAACATAGGGGAGGAAGAGACACTTCACATTTGGAGTTTTTTGAGCTGGTACTATAAAGAACATTATTGAAGATTTGTATTTGATCATGGAACTAAATTTGGAGAGAAACACCCATGATGGTATGTTTTCTAAGATATTATTTATATATTATTTTTGAGTGACCCATATATTGACTTTCTTAGTGTCTCATTGAATTAGTCAGTGGATAGATATAAGGAGGGAGTAACCCTTAGTATTGGCAATGAGCTAATCCAAAAACATTATAATCATGACTATATATTAGTTATTTCCTTATTAAATTGAAACATCATCAATGTATGCTCCTTAAACATTTCCTATACTGAGGGAACCTAGTAAAATCATTATTTCATTGCATCTACTTTTTATATTATAAAGATATGGTTATTTAATTAAAATTTAAAGGTTTAAGTTGTTAATTTCAATATAACTAAAAGATTTGTTTGATGAAGAAAATTTTGATACCCTAACCCACTCCCTTCTCAGGGTATTTTGGGGCTATGGTTGTAAATTTTTTAATAAATCCAAAAGGCTATTTATTGAACAATCTATATGGAGTTTCTATTTTACATAGATAATTCCATTAATGAAAAATTAGTTCTATACTTTTATGGATATAATTATTAGATATAGAAGAACTAAATGGTAGTTGGGGTTATAACCTAGTTGTAGAAGAAACCCTATAATATTTCATTTAATCCCGAGATCAAATCCAAAAAACCATGCATTTAGGGGGGATGATTAATAGAGAAGGTATTTTGCCTTAGTTTCGTTGGCTATGATGGTAGGAGGTCCCTTGGTGGCGGAGGCGTTGAACTCATTGTTAGAATGACTGGAAACATAGGTGGTGAGTGGAGATGACATTGGTTGGGAAGGATTACTGTGACCTCAGAACATCAATGACAGTAGGGTGTTTGCTTTGGTTCGTTGGAGGCACGATGGTTAGGTGACGATGGCATCAAACACGATGGGGGAATTGGTGCATGGAGTCTCGATGGGGGATGGATGTGATAGTGGTATCGAGATCGATGTAGGATATAAAGTTATGTGGTAGGTAGGCCAAAGATCTACAAATGAATTCTTAGATGAGGTATAGATCATGAGGAAACCACCAACAGTGCTATCTAGATTGGAATGATGAGAGTGTATGAATTTTTCCATCAGTACCAGGAAACATGCAATACTGCATGGGGAAATTATTTTGGTTCAACTTTTCATGGTAGAGACTTAGGAGAATCAATTTAAAATCAAGATATAGGGAGGGTTTTACTTGTGTGTTTGGACCTTGTTAATCGATTAATATATTATTCATTGTGCATTTGGGCCTACGGGTCATGTAAGGGTTCCCTCTCATACCAATCAAAGAGAGATTATCCAAAAATTGATTAAAAATATTTACAGACTTTTGTCCTGGAATTTATAAGAACTAAATGAGATTATATTTATGGTTACATATGATTGTTTTTCATTACAATGACTGGAATTCAAATTAAAGATCCTACAAAGTTATCCTTGAGTGATATAATAAATTTCTCAATGATGATGTAAAGGTAAAAAAATAATTTTCTATAGCTCTTTAAAATCAAATTTACATGTCAGTTATAAGATATAAAAACCTAAATATAATTTAAGACAGGTTTTCTAAAATATACAAAGGATACATCAAGGTTAAAGAGGTGAATCTACTAGTTTTTCACAACAAGGTTGATGATTTGAAGATGTATCTCAGTAAAAATATCGATGGTTTCTTTATCATCATCACTGAGGTTGTTGGATCCAGTTATGGTCATAGAGATAAAATCAAATATGATAATATTTTGAATATGGTCCTAAGGATATTTACATCCTTATAAAATCCAAAGGTCACAAAACTTATGGAAATAAACTATTCAAATATTTCACTTGATGGCTTTAAAAGTAGTTTAAATGATTATGGTATTTATATAAAATCAAAAGGTATGATTATTAATTCATCCAAGTATATGTATTTAAAAGAAATGAATAATTTTGATATTAATCAATGTAAAAATTTAGAAGAATATGTAAGTGATGAATTACTGTTACCCATTGTAAGAAATTTCAAGTAAGTAAAAAGAAAATTTTAGGAAAAACTACCATTATCTTGTTTCAAGTGTGGAATAGTTGGGAATATATTAGAGATATGTGATAGGAGGATTTAAGGTGATGATGGTGAGTTTTATTGCTCACAAAAATAGTAAAGTGTATTTCCCATAAGATAGAACATTAAATTTGGGAATATATTCTGGATAAAATTTCAACAAAAGAAATTAGTATGAAGTAAAAAAGATAAAAAAATATATACCAGGAAGATGATGAAATTGAATTTAAATGATATTTTTATGATTATACAACTGTGAAATTTTAGAAAGAACATTCTAAAAATGTAAAGAAAATTCTACCGGATGGTTTGATTGATCTCATTGTTGATCTTGAGAGTGAATATGGTGATTTAGGTATTAAATGAATGAAAAATAAAAAAATTAGTGAACTTTTGAAGGATTATTTTGAATATATTGACCAAATAGAAGATTAAATCACTTGGTGAGAGAAGTTTGTGGAGAATCAAGCAGGTGTGCAAGAAAAATCTACAAAAGTTGTCATTTTTAAACTTAAAAACCGAGGAATAATATAAGGTGATAAAAGAACATACTATTTTTAATAGATGAGTGAGGTAGAATGATTTAATACCTTTAGTTATATATGTTTAACTTAATAATAATAATTATAGACTAAATTTAAATCTATAGGTTCTAGAAATAAGCTATAATTTGGAAAAGTTTCATATTAATAAGTAAAGGAAATAGGTTAATGAGGCATGAGGAGATTTTAAATTTTTTTGAATGATAAAACAATTAATTTGAATTTCCAATGAATAACAGTTTAGGTATTGACCCTTTCCTAGATATAAAATTACTTTGGTGGAGGGTCGAGAGCTCGACCCCCACTGGATCTATTTTTGAGGATTTTTTTCCAAGATCATGTTATACGAGAATTAACCATGGTTAGTGTCTAGAATATGGTGATGTAGGGACATGGTGTTGTATTCTTGAAAATATTTGTGATAAAAAGATGCATTGATCGGACATGGGTGATGCCTCAAAGTTAAGGGTGATAAACTAATAGAAGGTGGAGATGCAGACTGATGGAGGGGAAAAATAGGAAATGAAAGACTAGGATTGTGCTCGCATGGAAGGTGATATAAAATAGATGGACTTGACCTCATCCAATAAAAATTTAACATATATAATATAAAGGTTTGATACAACGACAAGTGAGACACAAATACTACAAATTAACTGCAAATAAACTGCAAATAAACTTCTAGCTCGATGACTCAACCCCGCAACCATGCTACAAACCCCAACCCACCTATACCCTCCAGCTGACAGTTGGAGAAATATATATAATATAATAATAATAATATCCAATGAGACACAACCTACATAATAAAGGATCTAATTTCATGATTAAGATCATAATTATATTTGAAATATAATAACCCAAAACTCAAACAAATAGTGCTAAGGAGATGTGAAAGGAAAAGATATGAGAAAATTATCAAAATCAATCTTCAAGAGATATTAAAAAACATAATATATATTCATGGTAAGTGAAAATTTGATGTGAATGTGATAACATTTTTACTCTAATAAAGTTCCAATTTCATGGATACATAGTTTACACTATGACTTATTTTGGTCAGGAAAGAAGTTATTTACAAGGTAAATCACATGAGAGTCAAAAAAGAATTATAAGAAAATATCATACATTTCAAAGTAGAAAATATTTATATGAATATTTTTTATAAATATAATTTTATTTAAAAAATCATATAATCATATAAAAAGGATAAATTGAAATATATCCATTGGTTTCTCTAGGTGAATGGTATGGTGATCAATAAATTCATTCTCATTGGGAAAAATATTGTCCCAATTGGAAGAAAATATAGATGGTTACACTACTGCATGTGTTAAAAACAATTCAAAGAGGCTCTATTATGCATCAACTAAACCTATAATGTCATGTAAGATAAATAAATATTATAAGAAGGCTATAAATTCTAAAATTTGTCTTAAGAATACAAAGAACAACCACATATGAATCCTTAATAGTGGGTGTTCATCCTATGTGACTGAAAATATAATATTTATAAATAATTTGAAAGGAAGTGTGGATGTAATGGTATTATTTTTCAACGATAGAGATTTTAATATTAAATACAGTTGTAAAATTAGGATTGATGAATTACACCACTATTAAAGTGGAAAACTAACTTGGTAATCATGGAATGAAATAATAAGTATCATTCATAGGAGCTTCATAGTAATATGCATTGGTCAAAATGAGAAATAGAATTGTAGAAAAAATGGAAATGAAAATAATCATTAAGAATGGTATCTAAAACATTATTTGAAACAGATAGTGTAAGGGATGGTTTATATAGAGAATAATAATTTCTTAATCCCATGAGATAAAATAATTACATATGAGATATGGAATAGAAGGAAGTCAGTATTAAAAAATTGTATAGTGTTTGAAATTAAATTCTATATCCTAAATAATGATGAAATGGAAGGACTGATTTAATAAAAAAATTTAACTAGATTATAGAGTGTAATGATGCTAAAGCTATAAAAGAAAATGCAGTAAACTAAATTTAAATTTATCCTAGGAATAAATTTATAAGGAAATGGATTTTTGTTGCAAAAATAATATATAATCCCAAATTATATCTCATTTTAAATATTCTAATTATGAGAAGTAATAGTAAATAAGTGATGATGTGATTCAATCAAATACTCAAAGGAAAAATGGAATGGTTATAATCGACGTGTCTAATATCATTATAGACAATAATCCTCCAACACAAAGTCAATGGATGAAATGTTTCAAGATCATTACTCAATTATCAAAGCTGGAGGAAAAATAATGTTATTATGAGACAAAATATGAATCATGTACTAGGTCCATGAACTTGAAGAATTATCAAATAAAAGAGTGAAATATAGGATATTGGATAATGGTTAGACAATCACATTGTAATTGGAACAAAATAAGTGTTAAAGATTAAATTTGATGAGTATAAAACCTCATCATATGTTTATTTGTTATCAATCAAACAAATATTTATCCCTCACATGGATACATTAATCTCATGTTTTTGAAAATATTCATTTTAATCCACTTTTATCGACCAAGGTTTTTTTGTAGGAAGGTATGTTCCAACCTCATAGATTAGATGATTAATTTTTTTAGATTTCTTCTCTTACAAAATCCATATATTCTAGAATCCCAAAAGGCCAAAGTGAAATATTTATAACCATAGAGAGGTGTGGGGTAGAATCATTGGTCTATAAATTTTTTTCATAATTTTTACCATTCCACTTAAAACATAGGATCCATGATTAATAATATGATACTGTGAGTGATAGGGAGAGAGAAAGAATAACAAACAATACAATGGATTTTTACAAGGTTCACCAAATCTATTTAAAAAATATATATGTACTTATTTCTTAGTATATTTTATATTTCTTCACATTTACATATCTTATTATTAATAAGGAATAAAAGATATGGGGCAATAATATGATTCTAAACTCTAATATAAGAAAGATAAAAAAAAATAAGATTCATAAATGTTGATAATTATTCTACAATCCTCCTCAAGTGTATCCAATATAGAATAAAGTGTGCACTTACATTATTCTCCTCAAACCTAAATAATATATTTCTATAATGATCCATTAAATTTTTTGGTGGACATCTCCATGATTCATGACACATTTTGAAGAAAATATAAACATTTTAAAGACCTTCAAAAATTTAAACATAACATTTTGTGTTGTTACATAATACATGGTCAAACTCATATTTGAAAATCAAGGTATAAAATTAATTAATTAATTAATTAATATATTCAAAAAAATTCATAAAATCCATATATATCTTGAACTCATTATGGAATAGTGAAACACTTTATAGCATAATTAAATCTTCTAGTCAATTATTATAAACACTATTTTAATTATTACGGAATAACCAATAAATACCATGAGTTGAAAATGTTGGATATAAATTATAATAATGATATAAAAATTCTACAGCCTATAGATTTTGGAATGAAATTCTATGTTTTAGTATAAACCTCGAAATTGTGGAATTTATTCTAGCCCATATCAAATAAACATGCACCCCTTGTAAGTTATTTCATCATATTATAACCAAAACCCTATATTATGATGTGAGTGGGGTTATAATACCTCTATAAGTTATAAAAAAAATATGATTTTCATTTTTTGAAAGAATTATCTTACCTTTAGATATTTTCACTATAATTATCAACACATCACAACATGATTTTATAAAACTCAATAAATCTGAATTAATTTACTCTCAAATCAACTCTTATTAACCTCAACCCCATCTACTGGAATATAAGCAAAATAAAACATGAATTAAACTTGAAAAATCACAAATAAATCATCTCAAGAAACTATTCGTAACAAGAACCTAATGAGATATCTATCTATACACCATACCATTTGATATAATAGTTTTTTGATATTTCTCCAACACTCAACATAAAAACCAATACTGTATTATATTGAACAACTATTAATTGAGTTTTTATTAATTACCTATTTATCAATTTAGTTCATGAGAGTTATTAAAATTTCCAAATCTATTCAATCAATCTATTCGTATTTTTTAGTAACATTATAAAAACATTTGATCTCCAATACAAGCATTGAACACCTAATATAATCATTACTCCCACTCTAATGAAACTCTCCTTGAACAACACAACCCACTTTTTTGTAATGATTAAAAATCCTACAATTTTTCAAATAAACCCCCAATATATTCTCCTATTTGTGAATAAATTAAAATTAATGAAAGAGTGAAGATAAATAAATGAACTCATATGAATTTTGGAAGAGAAAAAAACTACAAAAAACACTCTCAAATACATTAAGGAATCCTTTTTCAAGGGATTAATCAAGATATATAATACTTTCTCCTTCATTGAAGCAAACTCCAAATTCATATCACCACATTTTAACTTATTATTGATGATTTGGTGCATAATATTAGTATACTTCAGTGTCAAATGTTTCATTAGATTGTTCACTTTGATTATCACACCCTATCAAAAATGGAAATGTGAATTTCACCATAATGTATTAAATTTGACACTTCATACACATCATTTAACTTATGTAATTAAATAATGCAAAATATTTATATTCTTTTTTTCTTAAAGTAACTAAATTTTTATTTTTAGAGTTCTAAAGAAAACACCTTCTTCTAATAAAGAACACTACTTTAAAAGTAAATTTTTGGTTTCCAACATATCCTTCCAAATTAGTATCAGAAAATTAATAAATCTATAAAAATTTAACTTTCTCATACCTTAAGGATATGTCAATAGCTCCTTTGACATAATAAAACATCTATTTTTATAACATAATATATGAATAATTTAGATTTATTTTGGAATAGATCATAATATATAACGAAAAAACAATATTTGATCTAGACATTATCATGTAAAGTAGACTTTGGATTATCCTTTAGAACACCTTTTGATCCATATTACATCATTCTTTGTACAAGGAAAACTCAGTCCCAAATTCAATAGAAATTGAGACTTATATTGATTCTTCCATTTCAAACCTTTTTAACAACTCACAAGCATACTTTTATTGTGATAGATATATATAATTTTTTATTTTCACAAAATTAAAAACTAAAAGAAATACCATCTCAAAAAGTACTTAAATGTTAAAAATATTTTTCATTTAAGTAGTAATGTCCACATAATTAATTAATTAATTCTTATAAAAAATAATTTTATCAACATACAAAGTCACAATGAGTGAGTTTTTGTCATCTCTATTAACATAGAGATTGTTATCCAATATACCATTCTTGAAATGCATGATCTTCAATAGTGTTATAAAGAACAATATTAAAGATTTTTATTTGATCAAGGAAATAAATTTAGAGAAAAACACCCTTGATGGTATGATTTCTAAGATATTCTTTTTATATTCTTTTTGAGTGACCCACATATTAATTTTTTTGTGTCTCTATCTTGAATTAGTGAGTGGATAGATAGAATGTGGGAATAACCCTTAGTATTGGTAGTGAGATAAACCAAAAACCTTATAAACATGACTATATATTAGTTATTTCTTGTTAAATTGAAACATAATCTGTGTATTCTACTTCAAAATTACATATATCTAGTGAAACTAGTAAAATCATCGCGTCATTGCATTTAATTTTTATCTTAGAAAGATATGGTTAGTTAATTAGAATTGAAAATTTTAATTTGTTCATTACAATATGAGGAAAAGATCTATTTGATGGAGAAAATTTTGATACCCTAACCCACACCCTTCTTAGGGTGTTTTGGGACTACAGTTGTAAAAAATTATATAAAACCCAAAAGGTTATTTATTGAACAATGTATCTATATTTTCTATTTGAAATAGATAATTACATTAATGAAAAATTATTTCGACACTTATATGGATATAATTATCAGATATAGAATAACTAAATGGTGGTTGGGTTTATAGACTAGTTGTATAAGAAACCCTGTAATCTTGCATATAATTCTAGGATAAAATCTCGACAACCATAAATTTACTGAAGATACCTCATAGACTATGCATTTGGTCTTAGTTCGGTCGTCCATAATGGCAGGAGGGCCCTCTGTGGTGAAGGCATAGGCCTCATGGTCGGAATGATTACTGATGTTGATGAAGGGATGATACGAAATTAGTATGGAATGGAGACGGTGAATTCAACACATCAATAACAGTGTGGTGTCGGCAAAGATTGGTTGGAAGCACAAGAGTTAGGCAACCATAATATTAGACATGATGGTGAAATCGATGCATAGAGTCTTGATAGAGGATGAATATGACAATGGTATAAAGCACGATGCGGTCTCTCAAGTGTAGTGGTAGTTAGACCAAAGATCTATAGGTGAAGCACCAAATGAGGTATAGAGAATAAGGAAACCACCAACAATTATATATGGATTGAAAGGATGAGTGGGTATGAATTTTTCCACCGGTACCTAAAAACATGAAATCTTTCATCGCAAAATGCTAGCCATTCAAATATTCATCATGTATGATTAAGAGAATCAATTTAAAATTAGGAAATGGGGAGGTTTTTCTCTATTTTTCTAGCCCTTGGGACTTGATTCATGTATTATGCCTTGTGCCTTTGGGCTTACAGGTAATTTATGGGTTCCCGATCAAACCAAAAAGCGTATTATCCAATAATTAATAAAACAATATATAAATAATTTCAGATTATAAGCTAGAATAACTAAATGATATTATATTTATGGTTATTTTTTTATGATTTCTTTTCATTATAGTGACTGAAATTAAAATTAGAGATCCTATAGAGTTATCCTTGAGTGATATAAGAAATTTATCAGTGATGATACAAAGAAAAAAAATTCATTATCTATATCTCTATAAAATAAAATTTACATGAAGGTGATAAGGTATAAATCCATAAATCAAATTTGAGACAGGTAAAATAAAATATACAGAGGATACATCACGGTTAAAGAGGTGAATCTATTAGTTTTTTACAATAAGGTTGATGATTTGAAGATGTATCTAAGTAAAAATATTGATGGTTTCTTCAGCATCATCCCTGATATTTCTTAATATAATTATGTCCATAAATATGAAATAATATATGTTGATATTTTTCATATTATAATAATAATATTACCATCATAATAAAATCCAAGGGCCACAAAACTTGTTGAAATAAACTTTTCAGAGCTTTCACTCAATGAATTTAAATGTAATTTAAATGCTTGTGATATTTATATAAAATACAAAAGGATGATGATTAATTCATCTTAGTAGATGGAATTAAAGTTAAAATATAATTATGATATCAATCCAAGTAAAAATATAGAATAATATGTAGGTTATGACTTCCTCTCACCCATTTCATGAAATTTCATGTAAGCCAAAAGAAAATTTGAGAAAAAAACCATTGGCTTATTTCAAGTGTGGAAGGGTTGGGAATATAATATAGATATTTCCAAGGATTATTGAAGGTGATTAGGATGAGTTTTATTAGTTATAAAAATAGTAAAGTATATTTCCCCTAAGATAGAACATTAAATATGGGAATATATTTGGGGTAAAATTTCAACAAAAGAAATTAGTATGAAAAAAATGATAAAAAAAATATATACCATGAAGATGATGAAATCCAATTTAAATGATATTTTGATGATTTTATAACAGTGATATTATAGAAAAAAAGTCTAAAAATGTAGAGAAAATACTACCAAGGGGTTTGATTGATCTCAAGGTTGATATTGAGAGTACACATAAAGATTTAGATATTTAATGAAAGAAAAATAAAAAAATAAGTGAACCATTGAAGGTTTATTTAGAATATATTTACCAACTATAAGCTAAAATCACTTATTTATAGATGGTTGTGGAGGATAACGTGTGTGTACAAGAAAAAACTAAAGAAGTTATCAATTTTAAGCTTAAAACGGAGGAACAACGTAAGGTGATCAATGGAATTATTATTTTTATAGAAGAGAGAGGTATAATGATTTAATACCTATGGGAATATGTGTTTACCTTAATAATAGGAATTAAAATGAATTTAAATCTAGAGGTTCTAGAAATAATATTTAATTTAGGAAATTGTCATACGAATAAGTCAAGGAAAGAGCTAAAAAAGGAATGAGGAGATTTTAATTTTTTTTGAATGATGAAACCCTTAATTTCATTTTATAATGGGTAACAAGTTAGTTAGTTACCATTTTCTATCTATGAAATTTCTTTGGTGGGGAGTCAAGTACTCGACCCCACTAGCTCTATTTTTGAGGTTTTTTTTCCTAGATCATGTTTTGTGAGCATTATCTATGGCCAATGTTTGGAATTTGGTGATGTTGGAACATAGTGATGAATTTATGAAAACGTTTTGGAGGAAAATATACTATGATAGAATGTGGATGATGATTCATTGGAATGGATGATGGAAGGTGAAATGAGACAGAGGGAATTCAACTCCTATAATAAAAATATATAATATATAAAATAATAATAAAGTCCAATGAGACATGACCTACATAATAAGGGATCTAATTTTCTGATTAAGATCAGAATTATATTTGAAAGAGAATAATACAAAACTCAAATAAAAAGTGATATATAGATATTAAATGAAAATATATGAGAAATTTATCAAAATCATTTTTCAAGAGTTATTAAAAAACATAATATCTATTCATTGGAATTGAACATGTGGTGTGAAGGTGATAAAATATTTCCTCTAATAATTTTCCAATTTCATGGATACATAGATTACGCTATGACATATTTTGATAAGGCAAGAAGTTATTTACAATTTAAATCACATGGGAGTCAACAATGAATGGTAAGAACATATCATACATTTCGAAGTAGTAATTATCTCTATGGATATTGTTTTTATAACTCTCATTTTATTCAAAAATATTATAATTATAGGAAAAGGATAAATGGAAATAAATCCATTGGTTTCTCTAGGTGAATGAAATTGTGATCAATAAATCCAATATCATTGGAAAAAATATTCTCCCCATTGGAATAAAAGGAAGATGGTCACACAACTACATGTGTTAAGAACAATTAAAAGAGGTTCCATTATGACTCAACGAAACCTAGAATGTTCTTGAAGAGAAATAAGGATAAGAAGAAGGCTATTAATTTTAAAATTTCTATTAAGGTGAAAATAACAATAATACATGAATCCATAATAGTGGGTGTTCATCCTATATTGGTAAAAATATAATCTTTATAAGAATGTGAATTTCCATGTGGATGGAATGGTATTATTTTTCAATGAGATAGATTTGATGATTAAATATAGTGTTAAAATGAGGCTTGGTGAATATGAATTAAAGAATATGAAGGTACTCAATATGAATGGACTCTAATATATTCTCTTGAGTTTAAGTAACTTTATGACCTGGTATTCAAAGTGAAATTTACTTGTAAGGGTTGTATAATAAAAGAGGAATTTTAAAACTCATTGATTTATAGATGGATAATTAACAATAATATTTATCATGTTGACAAAAAGGAGAACCCATGTTTTTTCATAGTGAAAGAAGAGAATATCTTGTGGTATTTTCTAATAATTCATATAAAACCTATTAATGTTCAAAGTTATTATTTATATTTATAACTTAAATATAGACATAGAAAATATGAATTATAATTTTAATTAAGGTAAAATGGTGTGAAATTCTTATAGGAAAAAGATAAAGTTATCCTTATATTTACTTGACTTGATTCACATTGATGTGTGCGGTTTTATGTATCTTGAGAAAAAAATGAGAAGAAAAATATTTTATCTTATTTTTCGATGATTACAGTAGTATGTGAGGAATAATGCCCATGTAAACTAAAAATTATGTGATGGAATTCATTAATAGGTTCTGAAGGTGAGTTGAAAATGAAATTGAAAGGTTGATCAAAATAATTTCATTATATAATGGAATGGATTATACCACTATTAATATGGAAAACTACCATGGGAATCATGGAACTAAATATTAAATAACATTCATAAAAACTTCATAGTAAAATGGAGCAGTCAAAAGGATAAATCAAAGGGTAGAAAACATGGATGTTAAAATACTCATTGATAATGGTATCCAAAACATTATTTGAAAGAGATAGTGTAAGTGATGTTTTATATATAGAATAATAATTTGTTAATCCCATGAGACAAAATAATTTCATATGATATGTCTAACAAAAGGAAGTCAATATTACAAAAATTTATAGTTCTTGAAATTAAGTTCTATATTCAAAACAAGGATGAAATTGAAGGATTTATTTAACAAAATTATCAACTAGATTATATAGTGAAATGATGTTAAGTATACATAATAAAATTATGGAAACAAATTTATAAATTTAGCATAGGAATAAAATTTTAAGGAAAATGATTTTTTGCACAAATACTATATAATCCCAAAGTATATATCATTTTAAATATTCTATGTCTATGTAAGAAGAAGAAATAAATGATGAAGTTATTCAAACAAATACTAAAAGGAAAAAGGGAAGGGTTATAATCGATGAGTCCAGTATAATTGGAGATAATACTACTCCAACATAAACTCAATGGATGAAAAATTTCAAGCACACTTATCAATTATCATAGGTAGATCCATAATTATTTTAATACATGACTAAATATGAATCATGGGTTAGGGACATAAACAAGAAGATTTATCAAATAAAATAGTACAACATAGGATATTGTGTAGAGGTTTGAGAGTCACAATGTAATTAGAATAAAATGGGTGTTCAAGATTACATGTGATGAGTATAAAATAACATCATATGAGTATTTTTATTTAATAAAATATTTATCCCTCACATGGTCATATGAATCTCATGTGTTTGAGAATATTCATTTTTATCCACTTTTATCGACCAATGTTTTTTGTAGGAAGGTGTGTTCCACCCTTACAGATCAGTAGATTCATTTTCCTGGCTTGCTTTCTCCCTTAAAAAACCCATATACTCTAGAAGAATGAAAGGCCCAAGAAAATGATTATTAACCACTGAGAGGTGTGGGGTATAATTAGTGTTCTATAATTTTTTTCTTCATAATTTTTACCACTCTACTAAAAGAATAGGGCCAATGATTAATAATATGATACTGTGAGAGATAGGGAGAGAGAAATAACAACACATGATATAATGGATTTTAACAAGGTTCACTAAATCAATTTTAAAAAAATGAACATTTACATATTTTATTTTATATTTTATATTTCATCACTTGTATATATCTTGTTATCAATGATAAATAAAATATATAGAGTAATAATATGGTTCTAAACTCTAGTATAAAAAATATCTGAAAAAAATATTCAGATATATCAATTAATCTTATGAAATCATCCTCAAGTATCTCCAATATATAATAAAGTGTTCACTTAAATTATTCTCCTCAAACCTAACTAGTATATTTTTGGAATGATCATTTACATTTTTGGGTGTCTATCTCCAGGTTTCATCACACATTTTTAAGAAAATATGTACATTATAAAGATATTTAAAAATCAAAATATAACACTATGTGTTATTGCATAATACTTGGTCAAACTCATATTTTAAAATCATGGTGAAAAATTACTTAATTAATTTCTTTATATCTTCAAAAATATTCATAAAATCCTTATATATCTTGAAATAATTATGGAATGGTGAATTAATTTATATCACAATTAAATATTCCTACCAATTATTCTAAATACTCTTTTAATTATTATGGGATGAATAATAAATACCATGAATTAAAAATATTGGATATAAATTATAATAGTGATATAAAAATCTTATGGACTATATATTTTTTCATGAAATTCTGTATTTTATTATAAATGATGAAATTATGGCATGGATTATAGTCTATATAAAATAAACATGTCCCCATCATAAGTTATTTTATCCTATTATAACCAAAAACCTATATTATGGTGTGATTGGGGTTATAATACCATTGGAAGTAATAATAGAAATATGATTTTCAGGTATGTGAAATACTTATACTACCTTCATACACTTGTAGTGTAATGATCACCACATCACAACATGATTTTCTAAAAATCGATAAATCCTCATTCATTTACTTTGAAATCAACTCTTATAAACCTCCACTACATCTATTAGAATGTAGAAAATAAATAAATCATGAATGAAACTTCAAAAATCACGAATAAATTATCTCAAGGAACTAGTCATAAAAAGAACCTAATATGAGAGTTATCCATACACCATACTATTTGAAAGGATAGTTTTTTTTATTATTATTTAAAACTTTGTGTAAATAATAATATTATATTATATTGACCTTGTATTAATTTAGGTATACTCAATTACCTATTTATAAATTAGGTTTATGAGATTTATTCAATTTTCTAAATCTCATAAATCTCCCTCTTTGTATTTTTTAGTAACATTCTAAAATAATTTGATCTCCAATACAAACATTCAACACCTAATATACTTATTCCTCCCACTATAATGAAACTCACCTGAAACAATATATCCCTCTTTTTTGAAATGATTAAAAATTATTTAATTTTTCAAGTAAAAACCCCCAATTTATTCTTATCTTTGTTAATAAATAGAAATTAATGAAAGAGGTAAAATAAAGAAATGAACACATAGGTATTTTTTAAGAGAAAACACTCCCAACAATACTTTCAAACACATTAATTCATAATTTTCAAGGGATTCATGAAGATATCTAGTACTTTCTCTTCCATTGAAAAAACTCCAAATTTATCTCACCACATTTTACCTTCTCCTTGATGATGTGGAACATAATATTTATATACTTTGGAATCAAATGTTTCACCAGATTATTTGAAAAATTGATAAGACTTTGGTTATCACACCCTATCACAAAAGAAAATATGACTTTCACCATTAAGTATTAAAGATAACACTTCATCTACATCATTTAACTTATGGAATTATATGATGAAAAATATTTATATTTTTTTTTCTAAAAGTGGATAATTTTTTTAAAGTGCAAAACAAAACTCCTTCTTCTAATAAATAATGCTATTTTAAAAGTAATTTTTTTGCTTCCAACATATCCCACCTAACCAGTATAAAAAAATACATATATCTATAAATATATGACTTTTTAATACCTTAAGGTAATGTCAATATTTCCTTTGACATAATAAAACATCCATTTTTCTGCTATATTATGTGAATCCTTTAGATTTGTTTTGGAATATATCATGATGTGTAAAGTAAAACACAATATCTGGTCTTGAAGCTATCGGGTAAATTAGAATTTTAATTAGCCATTAGAATAATTTTTGATCCATATTCTATCATTATTCATCAAATTAGAACTTAGTCCCAAATGTAATAGAAATGGAAACTTATCTGTATTCTTCTATTTCAAAACTTTTTAACAACTCACAAGAATACTTTTTTCATGATATAATTTTTTTTGTGTTCATAACTTTCAAAACCAAAAAGAACATAATCTCAAAAATCATTTAAATTTTACAAATATTTTTCATTTAAGTATTAAAGTACTCATAATTCATCACTTTATTCTTTAAAAAAATAATTTTATTAACATACATAGTCATACTGAGTGAGTTTGTGTCATCTCCGTTAACACAAAAATTGTTATCCACTATAACTTTCTTGAAATTAATACTTTTCAAGATATTGTAAAATTTATAATATAATTATTAATATTCTTATTTAATAATATAAATAAGTTTATTTATCTTATATACTTACAAAACATTATTTTAAATAATAAATCCCTATGGATATTAAATGTAATCCTTGAGTTCACTATTCAGGAATGTTGACTTTACATATATTTAAAATAAATTAGTTTTTTATGACATATGAAAAAAAAATTAATTTTTTTTTCGAGTCTTGGGATCATAGAAAAATTTTCATCAATGTAATATCTTTAAATTGGAAGCAAACCTTGTAAAAAATATGATATTTATTTCTTAATGCTTCCC
This sequence comes from Viscum album, assembly GCA_963277665.1. Taxonomy (NCBI): domain Eukaryota; kingdom Viridiplantae; phylum Streptophyta; class Magnoliopsida; order Santalales; family Viscaceae; genus Viscum; species Viscum album. The sequence goes on along the minus strand of OY728120.1, from coordinate 251,098,987 downwards.
CCTTATCACTGAGTTTATTTTAAAAACCATTTTTTCTCAATTGAATTACTATCTCTAGGACATGAAACTAACTTCCAAGTGTAATTATTCTCAATTTAATTTACCACATATTCTATAAATAAATTACTATCCTCATGTTGTAATGCTTCTTCAACACTCTTTGGTTCAACCTAGAAAAGAAAAGTAGTATGATTATAATTCCTCAAACTAATTCTTGTTTGAACTCACATGATGATATCTCCAAGAATATTTATAGGATCCAAATGTCATATAATCCATTATAACTTATAAAATCATTAATTTATCTCTTTATCGTCACCATAAACCTTTGAAAAATCATGATATTTCTGTAAAACTAATGTAATATTTTATTCTATATAATGTTATCCAATACATTATCCTAAAACTTCTTCAATTTAATCATCAATGGTTAATGACATTCTTGATGTAAGATAATTATATATAATAAAAATATCATTGTTTCCAACCATTATCTTAATATTATTATTATAACAATGATAGATTATTCCCCGAGGTGTATATCCAAGAGAAATTCCTTCACCCACTCACTCATTGAATTCACCTAAATACATTATTTTTATCTTCATGTAACATGGTTGGTCAAACAAATTTAAGCTATTCATGTTTGGTTTCTTCTTAAACCACATATCATAAATCATTTTGACCAAATTTATATTACATAAGAACCTATTTATAATTTAGACATCTAATATTTTTTGGCATTTATCCAAAATAATTTCAAGGTTCTGTATTCTCATAAAATCGTACTCCCTATGATAAAAAACACATTTTTTCTATTCTAATACCCTACTTATTTATGAATATATAGATCATTATATTCAAGTATTATTCAGTGATTATCAAGATATGATTTAAATTACTCATTCTTGTATTTAGATCTTTTATCAGACTAAAAAAATTTGATATCATACACCCATTTTATTTTCTTCATGTCTTTTGAAAAATTAGAACTTATAAAGAGCCATTTATTTACTCAAAATGAAATAAATATAATTCATATAAGTAAAACCATTAATTAAATTAATGAAATATTTATTTCAATTTTTTTAATTTTAGGTCCATTGCACAAAAAACGTTCTAATTAATAAGTTCAAATGGATTAGTAATTTTGATCTCTATAGTTTTGTGAATATTTCTCTATATATTTCTTTTGTGAAACACATATCATAAATTACGTATTTATCAATTAATATTTGGAATATTAATAATGGATTCATACTTCACAATATTTCTCATGTTATTTTGACCTAAATAATAATGTTTTCTAAGCCATAGATAATTTTCCTCCATCACACTCAAGCATCTGGTGTTTTGATCAATATGGAATAGATTATCAATTGTTCACTTTCCCTTCATGATAAAATTTACATACTTTAAAATCCAATTAAAACAACCATTATTCAATAAAATTACCTCATTTCCTATATCACAGAGATGATAAACTTCAAAGATAATGTCTTAACCCATTAAAAAAGAGAACATAATTAGATTCAAACTTCATCTTACAACATTTAGTTCTACCAACACCATTCACATTTAAAGAAATATAATTTTAAAAATACACATATTCTCTATAATATTTTTAAATTAAATTAAAAATAATTTTGTTGTTGATCATATTTAATGATAAATTGCATTCTAAGATCCAAGGTTTCTACCATGTGATGATTTGTAATCCACTTTAACCATAATTTATTTATCTTGATCACTCTTATTATTAATAGATTTAGAGTATTCATTATTTTATAACTAAAATAGTATTAATATGAGACACTTATTAATGGTATTTATTGGTCAATCATACATATTTTTGTTCTTAAGAGTATCGAAAGAAATTTAAAATTTAAAATTCTTTCTTAGACATTGTCCTAGTTTTCACTTTTTATTAATCTTATAACCCCTTAAATAAAACCCATTTTTGGATTTAAAGAATTTTATATTGTAACAAAAAATATATTCTTTGTGTCTATACACTGTAAAATAAAAACATCTTTTTTCAAATCAAAATATCCTCATCTATTAGATTTTTTTCTCTCAAAATCAGTTTGTTGGTTTTCATTTTTTTGAGTAATCCACTTATTTTATTAAATTTATTTATGAATTTTTGATCTATACATAACCTTATATATTTCCTTAGGATTAGCCTTATCCTCCTTTATTTTACTTACACTATTTTCGTTTTATTTTTTTTTGCAAAATATTTTGATGTAATAATGAGTGTATCACCATTTTTAGGGGATGCTACTATATTTTTAGCTTTTTATCATCACTTCCATGTATTTATTTTTATTATTGGGTTCTTATGATAATTTATATATACTTATAATAGAAATTATAAAGTTTATTTATAGTATTAATAACCCTATCTACTTCTCTGAAATATTAAATATCTTATTTGATAAAACTTTTAAAATCAAACTAAAAAATTTTCAAATAATTTTTAGCTTAAACAAATTTTTACTCAATTAATTTAAACTCCCTATTCATATAAAACAAGTTATATATAGTTATTTTAAGCACCATTTCTCTTGATTAAAGAATAGTATTGAGATCACCTATATTTCTTGATAAATATACTTCGCATAATCCTTGATATTTGAGGTATCAGTGTCATATTTAAATATTCATTCTCTTATTTCAAATATTTTTCCCTTTCAATTTTATAATTTTTAGTTAATAAAACCATGAGAAACATTCTCAATTGAATTTATTTTGGAGTCTCTTATTCTTCAATATCCTCATTATTACTTCCTTATTTTTCACTAAAGGGGTCATTGATATTTTATTATTATTCCATGAATACTTTAACAACTTCATCCTTTGATCCTCCTTTTATATTTCTATTTCCTCATTAAAAGTGAATACTCAAAATTTAAAAGAAAATTTCTATTCTATGATGTATTTTTATTTTCCATGATTTTAGAGAATGTTTCACCATTTCAACCACTTTATACCTTACCACTCACAGGTAAACATTTATGTTAATAATTATATTCTTCTTCTTTATTATTATAAGGGAAACTAGTAAAAAATTATTTAGTTTTTCCATAATTAAAACACATAAAAGGTAATATTACATAATTACCACATTTTTCTCTTTATATGACTTTTGAAGAAATGTGATATGATTTTTTTTGAATTTAATGACACTATATTTAGATTTTAAATCGTCTTCATGAGGATTAATTTATTTAATAATTTTTGAGCCTTTGGAGTCTTTGAAATCTATCTGATTTTCAAATATTTTCTTCTTCTTCAAGGATGGTCCCTTATTATTTCAAAGGATATCAAGATATTATTAAGATTTTCAATAGTAAATAAATATCTATTTTTATAATATAAATATGAAATTTTTACATAAATTTTTTCAAATAAATCTATGTCAATGTATTTAAAATAGTAGATTCGTAAAAAACAATTCCATAACTTCATATTAGGATAAATTTTTTTTTCACAAGAATATAGAACTCATCAACCAATTTGTGTTTTCTATCTTAATATAATTAAATTACATACGACATGTCTCTAAAAGTGACTCATTGAACTTATTATAACCTCCATGAAAACCCTAATACTTTATCCATATTGATTTCATTATTTTGGATCCCATAATTCTTGTAAATTACTTCTCAAAAAGGGATAAACGTAACACATTTAACACTCACCCATTAGCTTCAAAATTCTTATTGATCTACAAATTAAAGGTTCCACCAACTTTGGGTATGGTTACAAAATTCTTGTTAATATAAAGAATATATAATCCAAGAAATAAAAGATGAAAAACCATCCTATCTTTTCACAAATTAAAATTTTCCTTTGAATAAGGGAACACCCTTATTGTTGATAGGATTAATATTCTCTAAGAAATTTTTTCAACAGAAATAAATAATAAATATAAACTAACTCAAGATCCTTAATAATAATTTGAACCACTACTCTATAATTAATATAATTAATGATCCTCTATGAAATATTCTATACTGATACTATTTAAATGGTATCATATAATTGAAAAACAAATATTAAGATTCACAATACCATCTCTCTTTGATACCAATTCAAATGTTTGGGTGAAATATGAAGTGACCTTTGATTTTAATTTCATTTTTTGTCAATAAAGATGATTTAGTTTATGTGGAGTTGATGTAAATATGTTAGTAATGAAATGATGATGAGGATTTTTAAGAAAATATCCTCAACCTTAATTTTGATGATTGTAAATATGTTCTTAAAATTCAAAACATATAATAATTGCATTAGGATATGTGCACATTATTTACCAAAATTAAAAAAGATAAGGAATTGATGATTAAGAGGAGGTGGTGTTTTGGAATTTTAGTTGAGAATTCAATGGTGGTAAGAGATGGATAAATCTTCAGGATTGATCTTTATTAAAAATATCTCCAAACCACACCCCTAGATAGCTGAAGGGACTACATCCTCTTCTTAGGTGGGCAATCTACCCTCAGACAACCAAGGTATAACGATTGGGAGGAGCTAGTTTAATGGGATATGCATAGTGACCATCTAATACATGTGGCACTGTTTTCAAGCCTAAAAAAAATGCACCCAAAGGAGCATGGTTTGGGTATAATCCCTCTTGGCACAAGTCTATGGTTTTTTATTGTGTATTCGGGTGTCGACCCTACTGTTAGCTCGAACTAAGGATGACATAATTTGTATTAATAAGGATCACCATATTGAATGGTAAATCAATGTAGGACTATGAAAATGCATTACTATAATACATTCATTAAAAATATGTAAAGATCCAACACCATTAGATCTGATCATCTAGATCCATCTGATCTTTATTGTGGGTTTCTTCTTCCTCAATATCATTTGAGAGATTTTGTGTGTTGGCTTTTTTATAGGCCACACCTCTGTTTGATCATGATAAATATTTCAAGAATTATTTAATCATTATGATGATTTGAAAATGATTGAATCATCATGGATCTTTATTTTCTTGTTTTTAAATGAAGATCAAATCGATGAGATACAACGTGGACTGTATGAAGATGATGTTTTTATTGTCATTTGAAGTTATCTCATGAAGGAGTAAGTTGATTCAATTGGTGGATTTCCATGATTTTTATAGCACTGAGTTAGTGGTGTGTTTTTCTATAAATAACATTGATAAGATAATTTGTTTCTATGATATTATATTTTATTTGAGAGAGAAGGTTGGGAGAGAAATAGAGTAGAAAAAGCGCTCTACATTCGCACAAGATTTTCCATGATTTCATGCTGATAATTGGACTTTGAGATTATATGAAGATGATCTAATTCCATGAGATAGTTATTTGAAACTTATTAAATAAACTAACTATGTTACAAGAAGTAAAATAATAACTCATGTATATATTTATGCGAATAAGAAGAAGGCAATGAGAATTTTGAATATGAAAAGAGCATAAGAGTCATGCATCAAATTATAATGCATAATGGCATTTTCACATGTTTTTATTGAGGTTCAGTGATATAGTACATGTGTTTGAGTTCTTGATAAGGACTGGTTTTCACAAGGCACAGTGGTATCTCATGATTATTTTTTTCAAAGAAGATTTATGGTGATTGTACTATATTTTTTATTCATGAAGTAATAGTTGATGGTGTGAGAATTTGTCGCATGATATACTTACAGGAAGGAATTTTCAAAGGTAGTAAATTATATACGTGCTTAGGAAGTATAAAACTAACATAATAGTAGGGAAGTATACGAGGCAGTAAAATTTGATAACATTATTCAACACATGCATGCACATGAAATAATACATGCATGAATGTGTGAAGTTTGTGCATTTGTATTTTTTCACATATTACTTTGAGAAGACCATACTGTGTATAAAAAAAATACATGAGGTTTGAAAATTTTCACACTTAATATACTCTGAATTTTATGCAATGATTTGAGACTAAATTCATGCATTAATTCAATAGGAATACTGAATTTGTCAGTAAATTGAGTCAAGTTTAGACCATTGAAAGATCAGTGGATAGTGAGAAAGATCAGACAATTTTTAGGAAGTTTATAAGGTTCTTTAAGATTGTACATAATTATATCAAGTTATTTACTTTATTTTTAGAGAAATATTACATATTGATGTAGTTTAGAAGAATTATGAATCTTATAGAGATATTTCTACCAAAGTATTATATCTTTTTTGACTCAAGATTAGTGGAAGTCTTCAATGGGTCTCTAAAGTAGAGGAAGCCTCCAATGGGACTTTGGAGTAGGCCTATGGGATTCTAGTAACACTGTGGGATGTGGTATAAAGATCCTCCTATGGGAATCATTATATATTATTGTAGGTGGGAATTTTTAATCTCTAGTGGGATTAAATAGTGGAATATTATGTGACCCAATGTTGATGGGAATGATACTTTATTTGATTATAACCAACTACATATAGTGGAGAATATCTATCCAGTGGGAATAACCCATTGCAGTAAAGAGTAATTATTTATACCAAACCATGTAAAAATAACTATGTATTTTTCTTTCTTTTTATTGTTTCTTATAGGGATAGGTATGGAATTGAAGATGATGGATCAAGACTTTAATTAGCCACAAAGGTTTTATTAAAAATAAATAATTGGTAAAAAATAGTGTACCACAGATACACCCCATCTCAATGGTACATAAATGATCTTTGGACACTTCAATTGGTATCAGAGGTAAGGTCCCCTATGATTAACAAATAAATTTTTTAGAAATGGAGAATTATAATTTAGTGAAAAACTTAGAAATACCTACTTTTATGGTAAGAACTACCATAGATAAAGGAATAAGATGCTTCCTTTAATTATAACTCTTTGACTAGAATTGAGAGATACACCAACAGTGGGATTACCACCTATTGATGATGATGTTTCTTTGAATCAAGAAAAAAAAGAGAAATATAGAAGCTAATGGAACAGATTAAAATGAAATCTTGGAGACTTTATCAGAAAAATTACACACTAAAGTGATGGGTCTCCAAACTTCCAAAGATATATTGATTAAAATCATAATTATTTATGAACAAAATCTTAAAGTCAAGGAATCCAAGATACAAATATGAAGAAGAAAGTTTGAGGATATTAAAATTATAAATGAAGAAATAAATGATTACTAATGCATTAGAGTCGATTAGATGGTAAGTAATATCCATGGATTTGTTGAGAAGCTATAAGATTCAACAATTGTGAACAATCTTATGAGAAACTTCCTTGATAGATTTGATGCTAAGGTTTCAACCTTAGAAGATAGGGAAACATTTTTATTGGATGAATTACATAATGTAAGGACCCAACCTTAAAATTTACATATTTTAGTGTTTTTGAACTAGAATTCATATTATAGGATCTTTTCAGTTTAGAGTTTTAGAGAATTAGGACATAATTCATACATAAAAATTTACATTCATATAAAGTGGATACAACTAAAACACTGTACATTTCTTCCAAAATATATTTTTTTAAAAAGAAAGCATGATTTATTTTTCATGAAAAATCTTTATAAAATTCATATTGACTTCCTCCTTCCTCTTAACCATCCTTATAACTTGTGAAAAAAATTTAAAAATTCAGATGGGCACAAAAATCTCAGTTAGGGACATACAAAGAAATAAGGAAACCATTAGTCCCTGAATACTTTAAACTCATGAAAACATTTTCAAAAATTTATAATTTTCACCCATAAAAAATAAGATATTTAGTTAACATAATAAAATAAAAATTTTCATATAAAACTCCATAATAAAAAAATTATAAAGTTATATTGGGGCATAAATTATATATCACACTTACATTGTAGCTTTCACAGCTACATAGAGAGTAACCTTTATGGTTACATTTGGAATACCCACTATAGTATATTCCCCTAATCTCTTAGGAGAAAACCAATTCTTTAACTCCATATCATTACCCAATGAATTGGAGAGCTATCATAGGCTCACCCACCCTTTTTTATCATGGAACCACCTGTACTCATAAAATATTTTCAATAACCATAACATAATCATAACACATAAAACAAGCATAAAGGAAAAAAATATCATTTCCACTTTGAAATAACATATAATTTTTTTTATTGAAATAATCAATCCATTTTTAGAACCATTTTAAATACCAAAATACCCATAAATGGGAATAAGTTATTTATTTTTCTTTTAAAATCATTATGGCTTGTAGAGGATGTCAAATATCAAATAACAGTCGCGATAGTGAAAAATTTATTATCACCATATATGTTAAGAAAACATTACTTTTTTTATTTGTAAAGAAAGTAAAAATTTATGTATAGAAATATTCCTTTTGGAAACATTTTAATGAAATTAAAATTAAATGGGATGATTATACACCTTATAAAATAAGGTGGTGTATAACCTCAAAATATTCTTTAGTGAAAGGAGATTGAGACGAAGTCCCTTACCTTGAGTCTGATTCATCTTGTATGTTATTTATCATCCTAAATAATTAACTTAGGTTAATTTCTTCTTTCTTGAGAACCTTTTTAATTTTTAATATTCCTTTTATATCATTTATTACCATGTTATAACAATTACTTAATTATTTAAGTTCACGCTGGACACTTTGATGATATTCAGTACTTGAGTCCAAAATAACTTTGGAATGATGTTAATAGTAAAAGTGTAATTAGTACATCATCTCTAAAATAATATTCATTACATAATAATAAATTTTAAACATTAATTATATTTTTAAATTAAACCATTAATTTGGTTTATGAAAAATGATCTACATTACAATCATGGAGATGGTAATCCATACGTACACATGAGTAATGTTTCCATTTTGCAATGATCATTTGGAAAAAAAGGTAAGTATTATTTTATCGTTAAATAATTATAATAATATAATTAAGATTATATTAATCATTTAAATATACTTATATATATTATCCAAGTGATGTTGCAATTAAAAACGAATCACATCACTTTGTGGAGGTGATTGTTCACGCGTACACATGAACGACGTTATGATTTTTATGTGCATCAAAAGTAAGAAATTAATTGACATATTATTATATTATAATGATAAATATTCCATAAATATCACATATTAACATTAATTATATCATTATAACCAATCTTGAGAGATGTTTATGGAAAACGAATTATATCAGTTCCTGGAGGTGAGAATTCACATGTATGGACAAATGATTAATTTATTTTCCATTTGATAGAATTAGAGATGGATTTAGGTGATGATATGAACATAATAAAATATTAATAAATTAATTATACTATAGTTATTATTTAATCATGATTGAAGGATATTTAAATAATGATTAAGAAAAAATAAAATAGAAACAATTAATTAAAAATGTTACCTTTCCTTCAGATGATCTCCTTTGATTAACACATTAACACCTCTAAGGAGGGATTCTACCAAAAATAAGGCCTCTAGAATGTGGGTAGGTATTATAATAATGGATTTGGGTAGGTATTTGATTAATAAATTTTTTTAAGTGTAAGTAATAGAGATGAATGAGTGCTCATTTATAAAAGAGGGGAGGGGCACTCTTGGAATTATAAAAAATATTAAATTAATATAAATTCATTTTATATTCCAAATGGATCCAAAATAAATTATTTATAATATATAATGATTTTGTATCTAAATAAAATCGTCCAATTAAATTTAGACAAGTTTTTATTATTTTTTAATCATTATCTTTTTGTTTTAACCCTTTTAAATCTTACCATTTTATCAAGTAATTTACACTTTGAGGGTTAATATAATTACCACAACATTCCAAAAGACCAATAAATGAGTAATTAATGAAATTTTTAGACTTATATAAAATTTTTGGCCATATATTATATTTTTATAAATTTTATATCATTTAATTAAATATTTTATATTTTAAGATATGAATTATGTTAGTTTTGATACTATTCATTACATTATTTTTTAAAAAAAAAATCATAACAACTTGATTGGTTCAAAAAAACTACATTAAATCATACCTAACATATCATAGTAATCCCTAAAATTATTTTATGACATAAAATATTTTAAATTATATTTATTTTCAAATTATTAATATTATTTATTTTATTCTTCATTTAATAAATCAATTGCTGCATCATAATTATGTCACAATTAAATATAATTATTTGTTTTATAAAAATTATAAATAAATTATCATGATTTAAATAAACATTTTAACTTTAACATTTATATTTATAGTTGAATTTATCTTCTCTAAAAAACATATATTAAAAATAATGTACTTATTAAAAATATGAGTATGAAATTTTTAACTTATCTTTAAATAAAATATAATAAATGTCATATTCTTACCCAAGTGGCTTAAAAAGGTTATAATTTTTTACTAAGTTTTATTTTGATAGAAGAAACTCATCAAATTAAATTAGTACAAGTATTAGTGTAATTTTATAATATTATAATATTTTTCTTACCCTTAATTACCTGATTTACCCTTAACCGTGGTAAATAAAATAATAATGTTAATATTTACTAAAAATTAAGTTGATACTATTAGATAAAAATTTTCATACTAATGACAACCATGTGTTTTTTTTTTTCAAAATTAAATTCATAGAAGTGGCTAAATAAATTAACATTAATCCCGCAGATGTGGAAAGAAGGAAGATAAAAGAGACGTTCAAAATTTCTAAAAGTTTTTATATCTAATTTAAATATAAATATTATTATAATGAACTATATTGGATTAATAAATTTATTATTGATCTATTTTGTCTTTAAAAATCAGTTTAAATTATAATAATTATTTAAACGAAAAATCAATTTTTAATTACAATGCACTATTTTCCATTGTTCATCAAAAAATGAAACTTTTCAGAAAAATACAAAAAATTCAACCAAAGTAAAATTTGAAACACAAATTCTAAGGAAGATGTTTATTTTTACAAATATAATTTATAAAATTAGAAAAAAATAGTTTTGAAATGGATATTCCATTAAAATACAGTAAAACTATATTTTTAGGAAAATAATCCTTTTATCTGTAAAATTGAATTTGTTCTTATATGATGTTTAGAAAACACATAAGATGAATTTTGAACATTATATTGAATATATTATATATATATATATTTTATTAATATAATCAAATAAGAGATATTTATTAATTTATTGGTATAAAACACACTTGTGCACATTTAAACAGTTTTTCAGAAAATGATTTCCTTTTATTTTCAAAAGGGTTTTCATCCATTTATAATTATTTGGTCACCAAATAATTAATTATAAATTCAAGTTTAAACAATATTTTTATAATTCAATTAATACTATTCATTAAATTCATTCTAATGACTATGGTATAATAGTAACATTTAAATAATAATATTTAACTGTTCATTTAAACTTGATGTGGTGTATCATGTACGCAATCAAACATAGTATTTAAAAAAACTCTGTATGTTACACATAATATGATCATATATTTTGAAATGAGAAAGGATCCAACTTTCAAAAATAAGGTAAAAGAAGAGATGTCCTTTAAGGCTATAAGAAAAGGAAAGTTTAAAGTAGAAGTTGAGGAATAAAGTGATTCCAATGATGATGATGTTGATGAGTACCTCAGTGAAATTTGTACTCTTATTATAAGAGGTTTAAGAAAGAGAGAATAGAAAGGAAAAGGCAATAAACTACTCACGTACTTTATATGTAATGGTATTGGATATTTTTCCATAAATAACCCAATTAAAATGGATGAATTAAAATATTATGATGAAAGTAAGAAACCTTATAAATAGAAAAAGGGTAAAGAAGAAGAATAATTATTTCATTAAAAGAAAGAGGAATTTGATGTGAAAGAATACAAAATAAAATTCATCATCTAGTTGATATTAAGTTTATTAAATCAATTTATTTTATTTTATTGAAAAAGTATTAAATTCATCTAGTAGTGACGATGATGGCGATTTCAAAAAAAATATGGAATGGATGTTGAAAGAAGAGTTGGAAGATTCTCTTGAGAAAAACAATCAACTCAAGAAAGAGAATAGGAAACTGGAAAAGGGAAATAAAAAATTAGATTTTGATAAGGAAGATCATGATAGAAGTAAAATATATCTTATTGATGAAAATAATAAGTACATATTGGAGTTATTTAAGATAGAGAAGATAGTGAGTGATATTGAAGAGAAAATGACTCACAAAGAGGAAGAGTTGTATGAGACACAGTCAATGTATCTGAAAGTACAACATGATTTTTATAAGAACATAGAAGGATTCAATAAGTCTGTTGAGATAATAGTTGATTCATCTCAAGATGGTGATATAAAAGGTTTCAACATTAAAGGTAAATTTTTTCCAAAAAAGTTTCAAAATAGATATGATATTACTAATAGTGCATGAGACCCTATGAGGACCAAAAAGTCAAGAGAGGTGCATTTTACCACATAGAATGATGAAAGGAAAATTCTAAGAAGACCATTTCAACCTAATAAATAGAAACTATGGATTACAACAAGGAAAAATCATTAATTTTATGAACAGGTTTATCAAAAGTAATGAAGATCACACTTCAAAGGATTTTGCTGGTGTAGTAGAAAATCTGGGCATAAAGCCTACTCTTTTTAGTACAAAATTTCATTTAAAAGAATAAAACATGAACCAAGGGCGATCTATAATAAATATATGAGAACATACTATTAAAGGAAATTTTCAATGGTTCCAATACAAAATAGGTATGAATGATTAAATGAAGTGTGTGGAAGACATGGATTAGAAGGCCATAATGATGAGATATGCATGAATAAATTTTATAGAGAAGTTACCTATGATCTTAATAGGAAGAAAAATCTATACGAAAATGAGACAAATTCATGTATATTATAGAATCAGTATCAGACCCCAAAAATGACGAACCTACAAATAATTAATATTTGAATATTTGTAAAAATCAATTGAAAATGGATAAAAAATAGAGATAACTAAAATTGATGCTATAATTAAGGGTAAGAATATTATTTTAGAAGAAGATATTTAATATGATAAGAATTAATCTACTTGTGATGATATGGAGAATCAAAAAAATCCTTTAGAATATGTTGTATATGACATGAATAACTCTATGAAATTAGAAGAAAAGAAAGTTTATTTACTTGCAAAGGCGGAGAAAACAAACCCACATGAAGAAATAGTTCAGGAGATGGTGAATTATTTCAAATCTAAGATCAAAATGACGAATGAAAAGGAAAATTTTATAGGGAACTCCCTTATAGAGTTCTTTTCTTAAAAAACAAATAGGTTCCTCCTTATTCCATTATATAAATGATTTTGTATTAACATGTTGGGATTTGAAGGAGATGGATGCATCCATTGAGTGGGATCACATATAATTTGAAGGTGTTAAATATTGAAAATTCTTTTGGATATGATAATCACTACCAAATTAAAAAATTTAATATTATTGAAAATTAGATATCAAAATAGATTTGATATTGAGATAAAAATGGGGAGTTATATGTTTTTTTCCCTTGAAATTTCTAATGTGTTTTTTCTCATGAGTGTAAGATAAATATTTTTTCATAAATTGATTTTTTAAGAATCCCCAAGGTATGAATTGAGAGTAGTATGAGAATGGTATCACATTTAGGATTGTTTTTGGACAATATTGTTCACGTTGGTTATACACTATTGTTTTTTATATTGGGGTTTCCCACATATACTTAGATTTTTTTGGCTAAAGGATCTTTGAAAAAGAAAATTTGTAGTATCATCTTAAAGGGAGAAGAATATGTTTGGGGAGAAATGATGTTCTCTCCATGATCATTTTATTTATTGTAAATAAGGGGGATAAATTAAAATAGACATATTGAGATTTATGATGTATGGTGGTATGGAAATAAAATTCAAACTGGGGGATTGAAGTGTCCTTTGAGTTGAATTGATTTTGTTCTCAATAATGATGAATGAATTGATGTGGAGTTGATGCCAATATGTTAATAATTCATTGATGATGATATTTTTTATTAAAGTATCCTCAACCATAATTTTAATGATTTCAAAGTTTCTCTTAAATTTCAAAACATGTTCCAATTTCATTATGAAATGTGCACATTGTTTACAATAGTTAAAAAATCAGGAATTGATGATTAAGAGAAGGTGGTGTTTTGGATTTTGAGCTGATAATTTTATGGTGGTAAGAGTTGGAAAATTCTTCTTGATTTATTTTTATTAAAAAGATAGAGAAATAAAACCCCTATCTATATGAAGGGATTGAAACCCCAACATAGGTGGGAAATAAACCCTTTACCATCCATGGTGTAATGTATGACATCCCGCCTTTTTAACACATAACTTTTCATTACATTTTACATACAGAGGATCTTTAAAGTCTAGTGTCTTGGAAATCAGGAACAATAAAACCTGAAAACAACATAAAAAATTATTCTAATCCACTTGTAAGGATTCATAATAAGTTCATCCTAAGTAGAATTACTTCATCTCATAACCTAGAGAGATACATTTAAAGGAAAGGGTGAGCAGAAATCCCAGTAAGGGTAAGCAAGGGAATCAGTATACTTGTGAAATCAATACTAACGTGAATAAAACATAAGGAAAAGAGAAATGAAAGAATAATAATATAATTATGAATAGAACTTGAATCATAACTTGAATATGTGGCTACAAAATTTCCTTTATACATTCATGAACATATCACCAAGGTCCATCCCCAAGGTGTCATAAAAATTACCAAGGTTATTCACCAAGGTATCATAAAAATTTTCATCACTAGAGATTAATTATTTACCCAATGCATCAGAGAGATATCAGGGTGCACCATTAATATTTCTTTAATTTTGTGTGATCCACATATATCATAATAAAACATTTCATAAATAACCCAAATAGAATCAAAGAAATGGGTTTCATGTCAAAATCGTGACGTTTAAAAATTACATAAAAATGAGATCATTATGTCATTTATAGCCCATGGAAAGGGAGTGAGAGTTATATGTATGTCAATTACAGAATAAAATATATAGTTTTTATATATTTATGAACACCCATAGAAACTAAATAGGTATGGGTATTCAAATAAACAAACAATAGAATCTCTTGAGAGAAAGAGATAGAAATTTTGAGACAAAATGTCTGCAGCATAACGATAATATAATATGGTTTTAGAAAACATTGAAAAGAGAGGGTAAAAGGTTCAACCACTCCTAAATAATTCATAATACAATATGGGCATCGAATAAGATTAGGGTATGAATATTTTAATGACATACCACCTGAAAAGGAAACATGAAATAAAAGAGAAGATGTGATTTCTTTTATGAGAAATTCGGCAGCCTAACGTCGTCACATAAAAATTCATAAAACAAATTGATGAGAGTGGAAAAGATCTCACAAAAATTAGACATGAAATGGATATAAATGAGAACATATAATGAAATACCCTCAACATAAAGATATGGAAATTAGAAGACACAACATAAAGGAAGTCATGACTTAAAAGAGGAGGGTGAAAGGATCCCTTACCTTGAAGAGTAAATTTAAAAGCTTGAAGGTTGGGACCTTGGGAGGCTTGAGGGAACCTTGGGAGGACTCCTTGGGAGGTAAAGAGACCAGATATTCATTGGGGGAGGATTTTTAAATGAAACAAATGAGGTAATGGATTGGTATTTATATGAGAAGTTAGGGGACAAGTCATTAATGGACAAGGTACACCTCATCGGTGGTATTGGAAAAACCGTGGGTTTGCCCATGGTATTGGCCACTTGGGACACCTCATACCTTATCTTACTATTCATAAGTCGACCAGAATGATTACATAATTATTACATCCTTGATGATGTCATTAAACACCCGAAACTAAAAACAATATTTTCACTATTCACCAAAAATTCATCTTTTTCAGAAAAATCCCCAAAAATCACCTTAACCTAATATCAATTATCTGAATTAAAAAATGAAATTCATTTTATAAAAATAATTTTCTAAATAATTTTAATTTAATTCTTAAGTAAAAACACTATTCACTTGAAAAAACTAATACTTAACCAATAATTTCTGAAACAGTTATTTACCAATTTTATTGAATCACATTACTTAATCAAGGTGACTAAATTTTATTAATACTTTATTATGTGAGGTTACTTAATACATTTTATCACATTACTAATCATAAGCGTAAAATCACTATTCATAATTTACTATTCATCAAAACTTTAGTTGATCTTATTAGACTCTAAATTTATTACTGAACATAACTATAGAAGACTACTTTTTGTAAATAATTACACATTATTAATTATTTAAGGTTTACATAAATATTTTAAAATATCATTTTTCTAAAATTCATCAATAATATGCATACTATATTTATCTGAACATTTGAAAATTCATAAACTTCACTATAAGAATAAATCACAATTTTTATTTATCTTAAATTATTACACAAGGTAGTTATGGTATTGTTACATAGACCCTTATAACCCCAGCATAGGACCTAAGTGTAATGTGTGCTATGGTGATAGAATCCTGGTTCGACTCAACCAACATTGCCCGAGTGGTGATTTCTATCAGCTTGAAATTCTCCCAAAGGCGATTCCATTCCAAGTTCACACGATGAAGTTCCGCTTGGATTTGGTCTAGAGAAAAGCTCGGTGGTGCTACCTCCTTCGAAAGTTCCATCAGATGGGCTTCGAATGCCCCGAGTCTACTATAGGAGGCCATAAAATATTCTCTCTGTATTCATTAACCAATATCACTTGTATTTATAAATAATTATCGCAACATTAAGAGTGTAGTTCCCAACGGTCATATTGACCAATGGTTATATAATAGTTGAAACCCAACGGTCACATTTTAATTATAATCATTTTATTAAATGAAATATTTTTTTTGAGTATAAAATAAAATAACACAAAAAATTAGGAAACAAAAATTATTAAAAAGTTCGGGTCGTTACATTCTTCCCCCCTTAAGAAATTTCTTCCTCGAAATTTTTAACTCATACCCTTAGAGGAGAAAAGGTGTGGGTACTTCTACCTTATAGACTCCTCTGGTTCCCACGTGGCTTCTTTATATTTGTGGTTCCTCCACAACACCTTAACAAGGTGGGTAGTCTTGTTGCGTAGAACCTTGTCTCTACGATCCAAGATCTCCATCGGCCTCTCCTCATAAGAGAGTTCATGTTCCAGTTGTACCACCTTTGGATTTATTACATGTTAAGGGTCAGGTATGTACTTCCTCAAGAGAGATACGTGGAAGACATCATTAACATGTTCTAGATTTGGAGGAAATGCAAGTCGATAGGCCACTGCTCCCACACGATCAAGGATTTCATAGGGGCCAATGTACCTAGGGTTGAGCTTCCCTTTCTTCCCGATCCTCATGAATCTCTTCCAAGGTGAAATTAGAAGATAGATATTGTCACCAACATAAAACTCCAAGTCCCTTCGATGGTTGTCGGTATAGCTCTTTTGTCAACTTTGAGCAGCCTTAATGTGTTGTTGTATGGCATTGACTTTTTCTGTCATCTCTTGCACAATATCCGGTTCAAGAGGCTTTCTCTCACTAGCTTCAACCCAAAAAGTAGGATTTCTACATCGCTTCCCATATAGAGATTCATAGGGTGCCATTTGAATGCTCGAGTGGAAGCTATTTTTGTAAGAGAACTCAACTCAAGGGAGATGTTGATCCCATCCACCCTTAAATTCCATTGAGCACATTCTCAGCATGTCCTCGAGTGTTTGAATAGTCCTTTCAGAATGGCCATCAGTTTGGGGGTGATAGGGCGTATTAAAATTCAATTCAGTGATCAGAGCATGTTGAAGACTTCTCCAGAATTTTGATGTGAACCTTGGATCACAATCAGATACGATAGAAAGTGGAACTCCATGCAGCCTTACCACTTCCTTTACGTAAATCCTGGCAAGTTGATCAGGAGAGAAATCTTTAAGAATGGAGATAAAATGGGCAGTCTTGGGGAGACGGTCTACAATAAACCATATCTCATTGTTTCCTTTGGAAGTTATCGGAAGACCAGGGACAAAGTCCATAGTGATATTGTCCCACTTCCATGATGGTATGGGTAGTGGTTGTAACACCCCTTTTGAAAGTTGTCACTCTGCCTTCACTTGCTGATAGACTAGGAACCTTGTAGTGTATTAAGCAATATCCCTTCTCATATTATCCCACCAAAAATTATCACGAAGGTCCATATACATTTTTGTGCTTTGGGGATGTATAGATAAAGTAGAGCTATGAGCTTCATCCATCATCTCCTTCTTTATTTATGGAATAGATGGAAAAAATAGTCTTGTACAAAATTTCAGTATACCTTGATCAATATTGAACTCAGGAAACTTTCCATCCTTCACAGCTTTAAACTTCTTCTGTAACAAAGGATATTCTTTTTGAGCTTTCTTGATCTTCTCTAGTAATGATGGTTGAGAAATAATTTTGGCTATGGTTTATGATATCCCTTCCCTTATAATTCCCATGTCCAAATTTACTAGGTCATTAATAAATGGATCTCTTTGAATCCACATCATAAAAAGAACAATTGGTTCTTTCCTACTTAATGCATCAGTGACTTTGTTTGCTCTTCCTGGATGATAATGAATTGAAAAATCATATTCTTTAAGAAGTTTCAACCATCTCCTTTATCTCATGTTCAATTCCTTTTGTGTGAAAATTTACTTCAAACTTTGATGGTCTGTGTATATATAAAATTTCTCCCCATAAAGATAGTGCCTCCATATCTTCAGAGCAAAAACAACTGCATCCAGCTTCAGATCATGCGTAGGATAATTCTTCTCACGAGTCTTCAACTGTCGAGATGCATAAGCAATGACCTTGTTATTTTTCATGAGGAAGTACCCAATCCCTTTTAGAGATGCATCACTAAAAATAACAAATCCTTATCCACTTGAGGAAAGAGTTAACTTGGGTGCATTAACCAATATCTTATTCAGCTCTTGGAAACTTTCCATACACTCCTTTATCCAGATGAACTTGACCCCTTTTCATGTTAACTAGGTTAATGGATTAGAAATTTGTGAAAAGTTTTTCACAAACCTTCTATAATATCCTACTAATCCAAGGAAACTACAAATCGTAGTTATTGTTATAGGTTGAGGCCACTCCTCTACAAATTTTGTATTTGTGGGGTCAATTGTGATTCCTTCATTGGTAACAATGTTCCCCAAGAAAGAAACTTTTTGTAGCCAGAATTCAAATTTACTAAACTTCCCAAAAAGCCTCTCCTTCTGTAGTGTTTGTAAAATAGCCCTTGAATGATCCTCATTCTCCTTGAGAATTTTTGAATATATCAGAATATCATCAATAAAAACTACCACAAAGTTATCAAGGTAGTCCTTAAAGACTCTATTCATCAAATCCACAAAAATAGTAGGTGCATTAGTCTGTCCGAAGGGAATAACAACAAACTCATAATGTCAATATCTTGATCGGAAGGTAGTTTTGGGAATATATTCTTTCTTCACCTCAATTGATGATAAACAGATCAAATATCAATCTTAGAGAAGAATTGAGCCCCATGAAGTTGGTCAAATAAGTCATCAATTCTTGGAAGAGGGTATTTTTTTACTATTATCCTGTTTAGTTCTCTATAATAAATGCATAGCTGAATCGATCCAACCTTCTTCTTCACAAAGAGAATAGGTGCTCCCCAAGGAGAAACTTGGTTAGATAAACCCCTTCTCCAAAAGATCTTGGAGATGTTTCTTTAATTCATCCAGCTCCACATATTCCATCCTATACGAGGTCTTTGATATCAAATGAGATCCAGGTATGAGTTCAATGGAGAACTCTACCTCTCTTTCTGGGGGAGGTCTGGGGAACTCCTCAGGAAATACGTCAACATATTCCTAGACGATGGGGAAAGTTTCTATGCTTAAACTCTCATCTCCTTCTTCTACTTCACCGAACACCTCCATAAATAAAAAATCTAGGGGGTTTCTCTTGACAAAGATCAGGCTGATATATCTCTCCTTGGAAGATAACTGTAGGTTTTCCATTTAAGACTACTGATATTTCCTTGCTTTTACATTTGATCTTAGCATTATACTTTGAGAACCAGTCCATCCCTAGTATAATGTCAAATTCTAGAATGTAAATGAATACTAGATTTGCGATAATATTGTTCTCACTACAGTAAATACTAGAGTTTCTAAACATTGATGATTCTTGGATAGTCCCACATAGAGTCTTGACTAATAACTCTACTTTTATAAAATCAGGGGTTGATATTAAATTCTTTGAAATCTTTGAGGAAATAATGGAATGCATAGAACTAGAATCAAACAAATTATTTGCTAGATTTTAGAGGACAACAAGAGTACCTACCACCACATCCTTCGGAGCTTCAACTTCAGCTTTCGTGATAGAAAAAGAACGACCTTGATCCCTTGGCCATTGCTGAGGATGATGGTGGTTCCCCTCCACTACCCTCGGAATTGGACAGTGATTGGAAATGTGCCCACGTTGTCCACACTTGAAGCACTGGACATCAGGTAGAGACTTCACCATCTTCCCCTTGTTTTATTTGTTTGAAAGTTGAGGTTTCACCTCACCATGAAAATTCCTCGCAATGTGGCCATCTCTAACACACTTATAGCACTTCCCACTCCCAAGAAGGCAGTTCCCCGAATGCTTCTTCCCACAATTATTAGACGTGGGAAGTTATACGTGCTTTCCTCCTCTTCCTTGATCTAAGATCCTCCCTAATCTTGGCTCCAATAATCTCTTATTTTCATTTGATTTATGAGACCACTGCATCTCACCAAAATCTAGCTTGACTTTCATCGCACTCCGCACGATCTTCTCGTAGCTATCATAGTCTAAGTTGGCTAGATTCTTCCGCAGATGTCGTCTCAGTCCACCAAATAATCTATCAACCTTACCATTTGGATCCATGACAAAGATAGAGGTATATAATGAAATCCTTGTGAATTTGATCTCTTATCTTCCCACAGATTCATTCTCCTTCTACTTTAACTTGAGAAACTCCCTCTCCATTCTTTTTCTCATGGAATGAGGGAAATACTAACTGAAAAAGATCCCTCTGAACTCTTCCCACTCCATATCTTCGATATCTACTTTGTGCCTCATTTTTTTGATCATTTCCCACAATTTATCACCTTCTCCTTCTAAGTGATAGACAACCAGTGTGACTTTCTCTTACTCTGAACAACGGAGCACAGAAAAGATCTTCTCGATGGAGCCGATCCCCTACTCAGCAATCAATGGGTCAGTCTATTCACTAAAGGTTGGTGGTCATTGAAACATAAAGGACTAAATAGAATTTAGTTCCCTTCATAGTGAGATTGGTCTCTCATCTTGATTCAAGTTATATCCCATAACTTGAGTCAGTTGGTTCATCATTTGCATGAATGTTTCCATTCCGGCTTCCATCGGAGAGCCGTCAACACATGGTCCATTGTGGTCACCATTTTCACAGTTTCTCCTATTGCCCTCCATTTTTCTAAAAGAGTATAACCTTAGTGAGAAACTTATTTAATTTAGGAATCTTTTAACTATAAATGATTTTACATCTTAAAACATCATGCTTAAACAATAACATTTCTATATAATTCCTTCATAATGATTCATAAAAATATTGCGATTAACCAAACATATCCCCTGGGAGTGTCGTAACCAAGATTGAAGCAAGGACCATTGTCATGCACTAGTTCCCGTTCAATTCTAGCTCAAAGCTGTGTTTTCAGGTTTTACCCCAACGTACATCTGTGCCAGAGCCGCCTCTACCTGCTCGTATCCAGACAGGGATGTATTTTTTTTTGATAAACCACTTACTCAATAGTCACCAAAATACTAGGAAGTTTTCCTATATTTAAACTTTTTTATAGGGTTTTTCCTAAAGTTTTCATATCCTAATTTCCATAAATAAATAAACTATCCTTTGATACCAACTATGACATACCGCCTTTTTAATACATAACTTTTCATTACATTTTACATACAAAGGATATTTAAAGTCTAGTGTCTTGTAAGTCATGAAGAATAAAAATTAAAAACAATATAAAACATTCTTATAATCCACTTGTAAGGCTTCATTATAAGTTCATCCTAAGTAGAATTACTATATCTCATAACCTGAATACATACATTCATAGGAAAGGGTGAGCAGAAAGCCCAGTAAGGGTAAGTAAGGGAATCAATTTACTTGTGATATCAATACTAAGTTGAATAAAACATAAAGAAAAGAGAAATGAAATAATAGGAATTTCATAATGAAAAGAACTTTAATCATAACTTGAATATGTGGATACAAAATTTTATTTAGAAATTCATGAACATATCACCAAGGTCCATCTCCATGGTGTCATAAAAATTACCAAGGTTATTCACCAAGGTATCGTAAAACTAGTCATCTCTAGAGATTAATTCTTTACCCAATGCATTGAAGCGATGTCAAGATGAACCCTTAATATGTATTTACTTTCATGTGAGCCACATATATAATAATCAAACATTTCATAAATAACCCAAATAGAATCAAAGAAATGGGTTTCATGTCAAAATTGTGACGTTTAAAAAGTACTTAAAAATGAGATCATTATGTCATTTATAACCCATGGAAAGGGAGTGAGGGTTATATGTATGTAAATTAAAAAATATATATTTAATTTTTATATATTTATATACAACCATAGAAACGAAATATGCCTGAGTATTCACATAAAAAAACAATATAATCTCTTGAGAGAAAGAGATAGAAATTTTGAGATGAAATTTCTGCAGCATAACGGCTATATAACATGGTTTTAGAAAACATTGAAAAGATAGGGGACAAGGGTCACACAATCATAAATAATTAATAATACAGTATGGATACTAAATAAGATCATGGTATGAATATTTTAATGACATACCACATGAAAATGAAACATGAAAGAAAAAAGAAGATGTGATTTCTTTTACGAGAAATTCTGCAGCCTAACGGCATCACTTAAAAATTCAGAAAACAAATTGATGAGAGAGGAAAGGGTCTCTAAACAATTAGACATGAAATGGAAAGAAATGAGAATATATAAGAACATAACCTCAACATAAAGAGATGGAAATTAGAAGACACAACATAAAGGAAGTTATGACTTAAAAGAGGAGGGTGAAATGATCCCTTACATTGAAGAATAAATTCGAAAGCTTGAAGGTCAGGACCTTGGGAGGCTTGAGGGAACATTGGGAGGACTCCTTGGGAGGTAAAGAGACCAGAACTTTGTTGGGGAGGATTCGGAAATTAAATGAATGAGGAATGGCTTGGTATTTATAGGAGAAGTGAGGGGACAAGTCATTAATGGCCGAGGGGCACCTAATCGGTGGTATTGGTAAAACCATGGGCTTGACCATGGTATTTTCCCATGATATTGGCCACTTGGGACACCTAATGCCTTATATTACTGTTAATAAGTCTACCAGAATGATTACATAATTATTACATCCTTAATTATGTCATTAAACACTTGAAACTAAAAACCGTATTTTCACTATTCACCGAAAATTCAACTTTTTCAGAAAAATACCCAAAAATCCCCTTAACCTAATATCGATGCCCTGAATTCAAAAATGAACAATATTTTATAAAAATAATTTTCTAAATATTTTAATTTAATTTTAAAATAAAAAACACTATTCAACCAAAAAAACTAATACTTAAACCATTATTTCTGAAACAGTTATTTACCTATTTTATTGAATCATATTACTTAACCAAGGTGCATAAATTATATTAATACTTTCTTAAGTGAGGTTACTTAATCCATTTAATAACATTAATAATCATAAGCGTAAAATCACTATTCATAATTTACTATTCATCAAAAATTAATTTGATCTTATTAGACTGTAAATTTCTTACTAAACATAACTTTAGAAGACCATTTTTTGAAAATAATTACACATTATTAATTATTTAAGGTTTAAATAAATATTTTAAAATATCATTTTTCTAAAATTCATCAATAACATGCATACTATATTTATCCGGACATTTGAAAATTCACAAACTTCACTATAAAAAGAAATCCGAATTTTTTTATCTCAAAGGATTACACAAGGCATTTACAGTCTCGTTACATAGCCCATTATAACTCCAGTATAGGGCCTAAGTGTAAGGTGTGCTATGGTGATAGAATCTTGGGGCGGCTCGACCAACATTGCCCGAGTGATGATTTCTATCATCTTGAACTTCTCCCGAAGGCGATTCCATTCCAACTTCACACAATGAAGTTTGGCTTGGTTTTGGTCAAGATCAAAGACCAGTGGTGCTACCTCCTTCCCAAGTTCCGTTAGATGGGCTTAGAGCAACCCGAGTCTACTAGAGGATGCCATAAAATATTCTCTTTGTATTAATTAACCAAGATCACTTGTATTTATAAACAATAATCGCAACACTAAGAGTTTAGTTTCCAGCGGTCATATTGAACAATAGTCATAAAATAGTTAAAACCCAACAATATCATTTTAATTATACTCATTTTATTAAATGAAATAGTTTTGTTGACTATAAAATAAAATAACACACAAAATTAGAAAACAAAAATTATTAAAAAGTTCAGGTCGTTACATAATGGTTGGGAGGAAGTAGTTTAATGGGGTGCGCATAGTGCCCACCTACTGTGTATGGGACTATATTCAAGGCATTATGAAATCACACCTAAAGATGCATGGGTTGGGAAGAATACCACTGGTCATATGCCCATGGTGTGTGATTGTGTATCCAGGTGCCGACTCAAACCGAGGATGACACACTTAGTATTATTAAGGGGCACTCATCCAAATTTTAAATCGATGTGGGACTATGAGTGTGCATTTATGTATATCCATTATTAAAAAATATGTAAAGATACAACATTGTACGATATGATCATCTAGAGTTTTCTGATCTTCATCACATTTTTTTCTACCTCAAACTCATTTGAGAGCTTCTGTGCGTCAGATTTTCAATAAGTTGTACCACCATTTGATCGAGATGAATCTTTCAAACATCATTTGATCATCTTAATGATTCAAAAATGATTGAATCATCATAAAACATCATTTTCATGATCTAAAATAAAGATCAAACAGATGAGATATACAATGGAGTATACCAAGATAGTGTTTTTTACTACATGAAGCTAATGTATGAAGAAGTAAGTTGATGAAATGGGTGGTTGTCTATGTTTTTTAGAGAACTAAGTCGGAGGAGTGTTTCACTACAGAAAAATGGCTATTTGCGATGGGTTATTTCAACAGTTCAGGGGCCTGTTGAATGTGTTGTCATGACACATCCAATGGATTATGATTTTAAGGCTGATTTATAGTATAGGGAAGACCCTAGGTTGTCTCTCATGGAGCATTGTTAGGTTAAGAGTATGCGTTTTTAATAAAAAGTGATCATAAAGGGAGGTGATTTTGAAAACAGTTTTAAGAAGATAACTTAACTTAAAGGGTTTAATAGTTGAGAAAGAAGTATATTTTGAAAATATATGAAAATTATGTGATCATTTCTATGTTTATAAACCACTTCAAAACTTCCTCGTTCTTAATTAATTATTATGCTTTTTTATGTAATCCTTTGATTGAGGGTTAACCAATATCCTGGGTACCCACAACCCCAAAAACAACACAAATAAGACTAAAACATGACATAAAAATCACATATTCAACTTCCAGACCCTAATAATGAATTAAGTTTTGTCAAGGAAAACTGAAATCTAAAATGTTTGGGAAAGAAGAGGATTCCTATGTTGTCCAATAAGAACCACAAAAGTTGCACACTTAAAACTGCACACCAATCAGTTATAAAATACAAAGTGTTTCAGTAAAATGCGTCAAAACAAGTTAAGATACAAATAAAAGAAAAATTACAAACCACAATATACACAAAACCAATAGAGAAATATGTGTTGAAACTCCCACTTCAAGTGTGTATTTCCCTCATAATGATCACCCACCACTTAGCTCGACATCGAGAGGACGAAGCTCGGGTGGAACTCCTTCTCCATTGTTGATCCCCCTATGAGGATAGGGGCCTCTAAAACTTATTAGATGAGGAGATGAATCTATTGGTACTCAAAAATGGCAGAGCTTTGCTTCTGGTTCAAACTTGAAAATGATGTTCCCTTGGTGCCCTTTTATGGCCAAAATGGTAAGTAGTTTTGGGCAACCAGTTTTGGTGATACCATTTGAGTCTCAGTTTTGGACACGTAAACGACCATATCACGACTTGGACAAAAGAGGAGAGTTCTTGGATAGACTCTTGAATGTCTCATTGTAAAATTTGGGGGACATTGGAGATTTGTATTGGGATATATTGTCAAAATACTGAACCAAACTTCTGAATTCATGCAGATTCTGTCCCATGGACATAATGGTTTGGATGGGCCCCTTAATTGACGAAGGAGGCTTGGGTTCCTTGAGATGAGTTGTATCTTATGATGTTTTGGAGCGGAACAAAAATTTACATCCCATTCAGAGGTAGTGAATTTTTATAATGTTTAAAAAAGTGGGCTGTTGTCCATGTGATGCAATGCAGTTTGGCCCATTTTTCTTCTAGATCATCTCTGGGGCCTCCAAATCACCTCCTCCTACAATGAATTCATAAAAACATGTAACATTGACTTTTTTTAATAGTAATAAATAGAAAATAAATTAATCAAACATGAAGTGAAATTTGTTATTATTTCTATAATATTCAATACAAAACAAATTTAACACAGTGGTGTAAAGGTGAAAATGAAACAGAGAATCACAGTGTGATCACCCGTCACAAATAACCCATTGAAAGGGGGTATTTGCGATGAGTCGATTGCCCCGTCACAAATAATAGTTATTTGTAATGGGTGGTAAGGGCCCATCGCAAAAGGTTTGGCGTGAAATACGTGCCAAACTGCACGAAAAAGTATTTGCGACGAGTTCCTATTCCCATCGCAAATACCCGATGGTGGTTTTTAGTATTTACGACGGTATACTTGTCCTGTCGCAAATACTTTATCAGCAGGTACCCATTTACGATGGGTCCGGTCGTAAATAACTTTTTAACAGCCCACTGTAATTAATGCAAGTATAGTCATTTGCGACAAGTAGCCCATTGCGAATACCCCCGTCGCAAATAATCCAACCTATATATAACCCCATCTGTTTCCCTCTCATTTCACTCTTTACTCAACTTCTCTCTCTATCTCTTGAAAAATTTTCTTCTAAAATTTATCGGAGTTTAAACTATTAAATCTGTGTATAATCTGCGACTTTGATACACTGAAAGCTTCAGTTTCAAGGCATTTATCTTTTTTATTTATTTTTTAGTTAATTTATTTTATTTTAAATAATTTATATTTTTTTTAATTAGATGTAATTTAATTAAATTAGAATTAGATATTTGTTTTTTAGTATTTTTTTATAAATAATTATATCTAATTATTAATTAGTAATAAATTGTAATAATTAGTAATAAATTGTAATAAATAGTAATAATTTTAAATAATTTGTAATAAATAGTAAGAAATTGTAATAAAGTGTAATAAATAGTAATAAGTTGTAATAATTAGTAATAACTAGTATTAATTATTAATAACTAGTTTTAATTAGTAATAACTTGTATTAATTAGTAATAAATAGTATTAATTAGTAATAACTAGTAATAAATTGTATTAATTAGCAATTAATTATATTAATTAGTAATAAATTGTATTAATTATAAATAATTAGTAATAATTAGAAATAATTAGAAATAATTAGAAGTAATTAGTAATAATTAGAAAAAATTAGTAATATTTAGAAAAATTAGTAATAATAAGAAAAAATTTGTAGTAATTAGAAATAATTAGAAACAATTCGTAATAATTAAAAATAATTATGTATAATTATAAATAATTATGAATAATTAGTAATAAATTATAGTAATTAGTAATAATTAGTAAAAAAACAGTAATAATTATGTTTAATTAGTAATAGTTAGGATTAATTAGTAATAATTAGGATTAATTAATAATAATTAGGAATAATTAGTATTAATTAGTATTAAATAGTAATAATTAGTAATAATTAGTAATAATTAATAATAATTAATAATAATTAGGATTAATTAGTAATAATTAGGATTAATTAGTAATAATTAGGATTAATTAGTAATAATTAGAAGTAATTTGGACTAATTAGAAAAAATTAGGATTAATTACTAATAATTAGTAATAATTATTTGTAATTAGGATTAATTATCAATAATTAGTAATAATTACTAATAATTAGTAATAATTATAAATAATTAGGATTAATTATTAATAATTAGGGTTAGTTAGTAACCATTAGGATTAATTAGTAAAAATTAGGATTAATTATTAATAATTAGCAATAATTAATAATAATTAGAAATAATTAATAATAATTAGGAATAATTAATAATAATTATGAATAACTAATAATAATTAATAATTATCAATAGTTTGGATTAATTAAAAATAATTATCAATAATTAGGATTAATTTGAAATAAATTGTAATAATTAGGAATAAATTGTAATAATTAGATATAAATTGTAATAATCAGTAATAATTAGTTATAATTAGTAAAAATTTGTAATAATTAGTAATAATTATAAAAAATTAGTAATAATTAGAATTAATTATCTATAATTAGTAATAATTAATAATAATTAGTAATAATTATCAATAATTAAAATAATTATAAATAATTAGGATTAATTAGAAATAAATTGTAATAATTAGAAATATTTAGTAATAATTATGATTAATTATCAATGATTAGTAATAATTATTAATAATTAAGATTAATTGTTAATAATTAGTAATAATTAGGATTAATTAGTAATAATTAGGATTAATTAGAAATAATTAAGATTAATTAGTAATAATTTGGATTAATTATCAATAATTAGGATTAATTTGTAATAATTAGGACTAATAAGAAGTAATTAGAAATAATTAGTGATAATTAGGATTAATTAGGATTAATTAGTAATTATTATTAACAATTAGGATTAATTATAAATAATTAGTAATAATTAGGATAAATTAATAATAAGTAGGAAAAATTAGTAAAAATTTGTAAAAATTATGATTAATTAGTAATAATTTGTAGTAATTAAAACTAATTAGTAATAATTAGGGTCAATTAGTAATAATTAGTATCAATTAGTAATAATTTGGATCAATTAGTATTAATTAGGACTATTTTTTATTAATTAGTAATAATTAGGACTAATTAGAAGTAATTAGAAATAATTAGTTATAATTAGGATTAATTAGAAATAATTAGAAATAATTAGAAATAATTTGTAAAAATTAGTAAAAATTAGTAAAAAATAGTTTAAATTATGATTAATTAGTAATAATTAGTAACAATTAGTAAAAATTAGTAATAAATCATAATAAATCATAATTAATTCGTGTACATTGACAAACATGAACAATTTCCAAAAGATTGGTGACCTTCATTTTGATCAATGCCTCAGCTACTTGAAACTTTCTCCCACTAAAATCAATATGAAAAATTTGCTAGAACATATGTTAGTGTAGATTTTTCATAGTGATTTAAGTCATAGAAAGTTGCAAGGAGGTGAGCTATCAGACAAAAGAGGCTCTTTTTCCTGATGACTCATCCCCTTAAAACTTTCTGTGATTGAAATCACTATAAATAGTCTACTCCGACATACGAATATACATTTTTGTATGCATGAGAGCATGGAGAGTAGCATAGTGAGTCCTCCCTTCTCTCCATCCTCGTGCATATGAAAATAGATATTCGTACATCAGAGCGGAAATTTCATAGTTCTTGTAGTCGTTGAAAGTTTCAAGGGGATGAGTCATTAGGAAAAATAGTTTCTTCCAATCCAATGGAAATTGTGTCATCCGTAATTAATAATAATTATTATAAAATACCTGAAATTAATAATAATGAGTGGTAATTAGTATAAATTTTTATAAATGAGTGAAGATTAGTATAAAAGTTTAAAAAATAGTATAAATAAATTTAAAATAATAGAAATTATTATAAATTGCTAGTAAAGATAATTTAAGTGTCTTTATTTTTTGGTTAGTATTAATCTTATATTTAATAATAAAAAATATCTAATTATTACATAATTTTAAGAAAAATATGGAATGAGGAAGTCGAAAAAATTCATTATTAGATGATCTTGCTTGGATAACTCAGCATAAGAATCCAAACGGTTCTGGTTTATATCCTGTGTATATTGAGGGTGTTCAAGCTTTCTTATCATTCACTTCATTGAAACCAAAATTTGTTTTAGAAGGGACAATTATATATCCTTGTAAAAAAGGTGATCTGAAGATGTATAACACATTTGGAAACATTGAATTTCATTTATTACATTTTGGTTTTGAAACTAATTATGTTTTTTGGTATCAATATAGTGAACATAATTATAGAGAAGATATTAATAATTTGGTTCAAGATCTAACATGACTTCAAAATTTAGTACATAATGTGGAAGGTAAATATATCCAACAAACTGAAACTCATGATGATATTGATTTAACTCCTAAGTTGGAACTATCTCATTTATATGAGTTGTTGAGGTCCGCTAAGAATTCTTTATATCCTGGTTGTGAGATAAGAAATATTGGAGCATTTGATAAATTTTTGGCCATTAAATCGGATAATGGAATGTAAAATAGTTGATTTGACCAGATATTCTCTTTGTTAAAAACACTACTACCAGAAGGAAATGTGTTTCCTACAAATTTATATAAGATCAAGTGGCTGATTCATAATATGGGTCTCGGTTATTAGAAGATTCATGAATATTAAAATGACTGCATATTATATTATGGTGAAAATGATTCATTGGATAGTTATCCTACATGTGGACAATCAAGGTATAAAGAAGCTCAACCAGAGAAGTTTGGATTTGTTCCTATAAATAATTGAGATATTTCCCGCTCACACCCAGATTGCATCATTTATTTATGACTCAAAACACAAAATCATTTATTTCATGGCACAAAACCAAAATTTCAACCAGTAAAATCTTAAATCATCCCTCTGATGGTGATTTATGGAAACTTTTTTTCCAAGTACATCAATTGGTTTCTTTAGAATTCCAAAATGTGTGATTGAGTCTTTCTACTGACATTTTCTATATAGTTGGTTCTTATGGTAGCCAGTATTCATGTTGGTCTATCCTTGTAACTCTATATAATTTACCTCCATGGATATTGATGAAGAAGAAATATATCTTTTTAACCTTATCAATTCCAGATAATTTGAAAAAGAATATCAATGTTTATTTGGAACAATTGATTGATGAGTTGAATTCACTATGGAGTAATGTTTTCAGTTTATATGATGTTGCTACGAAAAAGAACCTCCTATTGAAAGCTGCATTGATGTTGACAATTATTGACTTCCAAGCATATGGCATGTTATCTGGCTAGAGTACACATGATCCAAAATAATTTCTATACTGTATGAGTGACAACAAAGTGTTTATGCTTATCAATGAAAAAAACTTTTTTTTACTGTCATTGTAGATTTCTTCCAATTGATCATCCTTTTCAAAGAAAAAAATATCATTTCAGAAAAGGAATAGTTGAAAAAGATGGTCCTCCAACAATAATCTCAAGTACAAAGTTAAAATCAATTTTCTTTTTATTACCCCCCATCACATTTGGACTAGCAATAAACCAATAGAAAATTGATGGGTTTTGAAAAGAGCACAATTGGATAAAATGACGCATTTTTTTGGGATTTTCCATATTGGTCTGATTTGTTGGTTTGTCACATGTTGGATGTGATGCATATTGAGAATAAATATTTTGATATTTTATTTCTTACAATTTTGGATACACCAAGTAAGACCAAAGACAATGTAAATGCATGATTAGATCTTTCCCAAATTTGCAAGCGACCATAACTTGAACTATTTGAAAATATCATATCATAGAATTTAATTAGACAAAAATAAGATTATACACTATCCAAAGAGTGTCGCTTATTATTTTTCTAGTGGATAGAATATTTGAGACTTCTAGATGGTTATTCTTCCAATTTGGGTTGATGTGTCAGAAATGATCATATTACTATATTGAAAAGTCATGAATGTCATATTTTAATGGGAAGACTTATAACAATTTTATTAATAGGTTTCTTAAATAATAATATTTGGGATGAGCTAGCAGACATATCATATTTTTTTCGAGACATTTTTTCATTGAAAACAGACTACGATGCTGTAAGAAAACTGCAAGAAGATGTCGTTTTAATTTTATGTAAACTGGAAAAAATATTTTTTCCAGGTTTGTTTGAATCAATGGAACATTTGATATTACATTTTCATCATGAAAAAAAAAATTTAGTGGCCCGATACAGATCCGATGGATGTACCCATTTGAGAGATGCATCTAGAAATTGAAAAAACCTATGTAACAAAGCATCAGTTGAATGATCAATTGAAGAAGATTATTTAAAAGAGAAAATTATTTTTTATGATCTCATTAATTTCAATCTTAATATCTTCAAAACACAACTTCATAAGATGTAATTAGGGAAATTTTGATGATGACATGAGCAATCAATTATCAATTTCCAATCAGCCTAAACATGGTTGTGTTGGAGTTCATGAACAATGGTTTTCGGATGATGAACATCACAGAGCTTATACATATATTCTACTCAACTGTAAAGAAATTACACCATTTGTACTGTGAGTTCTCCTATAACTTATTCTATAATTTTTAAAACAATACATTAATATTATTTTATTTGTTGGTTATATGATAATCATATTAAGAAACAGTTTTCACAAATTACAGAAACTGCTTTTGAAGAATGATTCTAATTTTTTTTCTACTAGTTTCAAAAACTAGTAACATAAATTATTTTCATTTCACATAAAAAATAAAATAAATTATTTTCATTTCACATAAAAAATCAATTTAATACTTGTTATAGTGATAAATTTTTTACAACTTTTCAGTTACCTCAACATGGTGATAAAATTGAAAATCGATTGTTCATATTGAGTAACCCACCATTGAAAATGGTTAAATCTTATAATCAATATGTTGTGAAAGGTTATATATTTCATATATGTGCATATGGGGAATCAAAATTAAAACCACGAATAATGGTGTTTACATGAGAGGATCTCATCATAGAGAAACTAAAGTTGACTTTTATGGCATGCTGGAAGAAATCATTGAACTGTGTTATGTGAGACAACATTACATAAAAATGTTTAAATGTCAGTGGATAGATACTGAGAGAGTCTTTCATGTTTATCCAATTCGTATAATCATTTATATTTAATATAAAATTCCTCTTGTTGTAAAAGAACCATTTTTATTGGTTCATGAAGAACATAAATTTTATTATAAAAATTAATATGCTAATTCATGGGAGTTGTGTGATTAGTGGAACATAATAAAAATTAAATCTTGAGAGAACCAGTTTACTAAAAGTGAATGTGGTTCCTCTAAAGTGAAAGGAATTCAAATTTTTTAAGAGACTACTTCGAATCCATATTTTTCATGAATAGGCACGAATATCATTGATGGGACACCATAGTTAAGGGAAGATGGTGACAATTATGTTAATGATGTTATAAATAAATTGGAAATGACAAGAGATGATGAATCAGAGACAAATATAGGAATTGATGATGCTGAGGAGGAAGATGAAAACATTGACATCGACAACTATGAAGATGAGGATGAAGATTGACATTGACACAGTTAAATGTTGGTTATAATCATATATAATATATATCTATACATAATAGTTGTCTTCAACTATTTACTACTAATAATAATTTCACATTTCAGATGGATGAGGATCTATATTGTTTGTTACAGGAGACTGATCTACCTTTGGACAAGAAGGAGGTCAGATCAGTCGACCCTCATATTGTTGGTAGTTTAGGGGGCACTCGAAGGGAGTGTGGTCTTTCCTGACTGATGATTACCGAACCTATCCCCGAGCGACGTCTACATCTTGGGTATGATACATGCATGTAGAGTTATGTTTACCTTTGTATTTTAGTTAGTTTTCATTAATTTGTTTATATACTAATTGTTTGATTAATTGTTCTTTTTTTTCACAGCTTTACACATATAGTTTTTGTATAGGGGATCACTATATTGCTCAATTATTTTTTTGATGCATGGGTTTCATGGGATCATATTACCATTAATATTCAACAGTGTATGTTCGAGCATTGTTTGGTATGGAAATAAATAATATCTATTTTGAAATTATTTTAATCAATATCTGGATATAATAAATTATTTTTAGGGTTTATGATATTCTATTGATGAGAGCATGCGTGAAGATATTTGGAAGGCATGACAAGAAGTTATGCATCCACATTGCACTCAGTTTTTGCACAATTTAAAAAGGAAAGAAATGGAGAAATTGGGAGTTAAGGAGTTTGATGAGACATGTCATGTCCACTATCCTGATTATATTCCATCTCATTTTTGGGATGGATTATGTACACATTGGTTGAGTAGGCGGTTTCAGAGTAGATCATCAGTAGGTCCGCAAAATTGGGGGAGATAGGAGGTGACACATCGAGTTGGTAGTCATACATTCAATACACATTGGGAGCATATGGTAAGTACAATTTTTTAATCATTGTATATAACTTTAAATGTAAATGATTTATTTTATATTCATATAGGTAGTTGCACAACCCGATATTACTGAGTATGACATTTATAGGAGGACTTATAGTGATCCAGCAACTAGGGAGATTAGAGGTGCTCTCCAACATCAGATTGTGGTTAATATAAGTTTTTTTGAGTTTTAAATTTAACTAAAAATAATATTTTCACTATTTTAATTTTAAATTGAAATTGAAGGAGTCATATGAGGCTTTGATGTCTCAGACAGATGTTGAGAGTCAGGAAGAGACTGATGTTCAGACCAGTACCCCCCCAATTTTATGAGGCAACATGGATCCAGGCGACCCAGTATGGCTTCAAGAAAGGTTGAGTTTTTAGTATCAGCTCTCGAGTGACCCTTGGTGGTTTTTATGAAACCTCCATAATTTCAGCGTTTAGCTCGATGGGTGCTTGCGAAGAGTCATCATCATCTCATGCACAGTATCAGGAGCAGCTGTGAGTTTAGAGTGAGCTTATAGAGACTATACATAGGGAGAAGGAGGAGATGCATTCGTGGTAGCAGCAATAAGAGGAAGAGTTCAAAAGATTGCAGCAACAATAGCAGAAGATGTAGGATGAGATGCATTTATGGCAGTAGGAGCAGGAGTAGGAGCAGATTGAGTACATGCAACATCTAACTCATAGTTTAGGGATGAAGTTCCCTCTTCCAGACGACCCTCCCACTTAGTGATATATTTTTATTTTATAATGAAACATTTGAATGTATTTGTTTGTAATATTATTCACTCTTTTCATTATATTTACTTGTAAAACTAAGAAAAAGAAGGAGTGGGTGTGATGGGTGAACCATTTAAAGGGTAAGAGAGTGTGTAAATAAGTATTAAGATTGAATTTCATATCATTCAACGTAATATAAAGATAAATATAGTCTTTGATCCATTTATTTATCACTATATACATATCATAATCCTAAAAAAAACCATGTTAAATTCCTTAGGATTGATACAAACTTTTGATTATGCCAAGTAGGTGAATTAGAAATAAATCAAGCATATAAAAATCATAATTATATTTGAGAAGAGAAAATTTTGTACAAAATACTTTGAGAGAAGGGTGATAAATTTCCATGAAGGTAGGTACAAAATATGTATGGGTCTTAGCATAAGGTTTAATGTATTTTCATATTAAAAGAGAAATTAAGAAAATAAGATTCATGTAATAAGAATGATATTTCTAAGGATGTTATAATTAATAAGTTCTTACATATAAGCCTTGAGAAGTTTGAGTTGTAATTGTTATGTGGTATTTTATTATAAATACAAAATATGTATGTGGGGGAGTGATGAAACACATAATTTCAACATTTTTATTAATTAATTAATTATTTATATCTCCCCAAATTTCAAAATTCAAGGTAATTTAGTGCATTTTTAGTACATTAGGATATTTTGAAACTTATTTTAAATATGGAAAAAATATTGATTTTATTGATATTATATATTTAGTTTACATGAAAATACTTTTATTTAGGTGTTTTTGATGTGAAATTTCATACCATATAATCCATATATGATTAAATTAGTTTTTAAACTATCTATGTAAGGGTAACTAGCCTTGGTTAATAATAATACAGTAAAATATGTGAAGGCCACATATTATTAAATGAGAAATTCTAATAGTTATGTAAGAATAATATGGGGAATATATATTCCATGTAAGAAATTGTACTTTATTATAGAAAAGTAAGGAAAAATATATAAGATCAAATAGGAAACTCTAAATTCCATTTAAGAATAAACTGAAACTATATATGATTCAATATGATGTACGTAATATAAAATCATCATCTCCACATACCACGTATGAGTAAATATAACTTGAATGTTATTAAAATGAAATCATAACAATATTTATAAGATTAAAATAATTCTTAAATAAGAGTAATTTAGGATTATGTAATGTTTTTCACTTTCTTAAAAATTTCTTAAGCCATTTGTGGATATAAAAGGAGTCTCATGAGCTGTTGATGAAGGAGTTTTTTTAAAAGGTTGGGTCCAAATCCTCATTTTATTATTTAAAGAAAAGACCTCTTTAGATTATGTAGAGGGAGACCCATTACATAGTCCAAAGGCCCAAGGCCAATTAGCCCGAATAAAAGGCTTGAAAGCCCATTTTTTTAGCTCAAAGAGCCCCTCGGTGAATAGTACTTCTACAACACCTGCTATAGTACCGCTGCCGCTTCAGTTCCTACTACATTTCCTTCTCCGCTATAGTGTCGCCACTGCTATAGTCTTCCACTGCTACAGTACTGCTACAGTGCTGCTACAGTACCCCCCCAGAAATTTATCCCTACCCAGATTTGATCCTGGGTCTTTTGGATGCCAAGCTGGAGCCTATACCACTAGGGTACAAGCTCGTTGGCTGTTGATGAAGGAGTTCCATACATATTACATTAATACCTAAAGAGACCATAAAATATTCCTTGTATATACCTATCTAACTAAATTGGGTAATTAATGAATAAGTTAGACACATGGAAGAAGATCATGGGGAGAAAATTATGGGAATTTATTTCTATTTTCCCATAGGGGATGGATGAATCTATAGGAACAAGATTACTATAAAAGGAAATTGAGTCCATGATAGCCAAGGATCCCCTCAAATGGAATAGTAATAGGGTTTCATTATTTTATGTATTATATTTTTTATTATATTTTAATTAAATTTTAATTTTTCTTTTTCTCAACTATGATCTCCCACTTTAAAAATAGCAAGATTCCAACTCAAGGAATTATTTCTAGTATTAAGTAAAGTGTTTATCCAAATATTCCATGGTTGATATTTATTTTCTCTATTTATAAATTATAGTAACTCAGTGGAAGGATGAGGCTGTGGTTGATGAAAATTATCTTTATCTTGTTCTCTCATTTTTTCATTCTTATCATGAATATCAATTTTCTATCATTTTTCTCAAGGAAAGGCATATGATGGAACTGGTGTATGAGTGAGGACTAGGATACATTTTCACGCAAGTGAGACTAATAAAGGATTCACACTCAGTTGATGTTTTTTAATCACATAAACCTTGGAGATAGTGGCATTTAGTGCATTGACAGTCACAAGTTATACTATATGTTCATACAAAATGACCAACAATGTTGATAATTTATATAATAAAGTATGAAACTTGAATTAAACATAGAATGATTAACTAAAGATATTAAAGGAAGTTTTAGATTAATCTTCAGAATAATTTTCTTTCTTACATGTCTATGTTTGTTTTTTTGTTTTCATATTCATCTATATTTTTAATTCCACATTAATTTCCAATTCTATTACTTCTATTTTAATTTATTAGTTTTTTTTATTTTTTTAAATTAAATTAATAAATTACATGTTACGAATAGTTTGTTTGAGTTCCACTCATTGGGATAAGACACCGATACA
The DNA here is from genome assembly GCA_963277665.1 of Viscum album. Taxonomy (NCBI): domain Eukaryota; kingdom Viridiplantae; phylum Streptophyta; class Magnoliopsida; order Santalales; family Viscaceae; genus Viscum; species Viscum album. The sequence goes on along the minus strand of OY728120.1, from coordinate 251,060,903 downwards.
CACTAATACTATATTCTAAGAGAAATAAAAATATAATTTTATAAATTTTAGTGATAAATTTTCCCCAAACACATTTAAAGACATGTCCTTAAATTTTTTAGGAAAAATAATTATCCTTGTGGATTTGGATATATGAAACCACCATTGGGTTCATTTATAGTGACATTAAAAAATATATAATTTTACATTCTGAAAAGAAAAAGGAAAGAGAGTGTTATTTAAATAATCATCAATCCATCACCCTTTGATTCTATAAGCACAATATTAATGTAATTCATAGTAAAATATGGGAAATATCCTTTATATTTCACATGATCAATGTGTGTTTGGACCTATTCCTTGTTATTTAAACATTTATCTGATTTTGGTTATTATATTTTTTTATAATATTGGTCACATGAATAATAGTGAATCTTCTCAATAGATTTATTCTTCAAAGAAGGGTTATATTAGTATGTATCTTTTGATAAATTAGACATCCATTATAGTTGTTGATGATTTGGATGGTGAGGAATCCCAAACATAAGGTGAATATGCAATGATTTTTATTAGTAAATATGTTTCTATGTTTCATTAAGATGGATACATATATGGTTTGGTTTTAGAACATATTGGTTTAACCTTGATAGTCAATACTATGAATAAATTATTTTAAAATTTAAAATAGGAAAACATTTTAAATATAAAATAAATTATTGAGTCATTTTTTCCTTCAAAAAAACTAGAAATTAAAAATATTATTGCTCTTTAAAAAAAATATGATTAAATGATATTTGTAAGTGAATATAGGGAAAACACTATCATTACTATTATATGGTGTGGGAAAAATTGTGGAGATTTTAATAATTTGTATGATTATCTTGATAAATTTTATTTTAAATCCAGTTAGGAAGGCCCTGATGGGGATTTTAAAGTATTAGAAGATGGATCCTATGATTTAGAATTAAGATTTATCTTAACCATATATTTGAATTTCGGTATATTTTATGGTTAAGGACATGAGGATATTTTATGATTTATAAATAACCAATGATGTATTCCTTTAGACTCAAAATCATATTGAAATTAAAGTACTAATTTCTTTATAGTCTAAGGTAAGGGAAAATTTGAAGGATAATAAATCAGGTAAATTTTCTTTAAATAATCTTCAACATCATAGTCATACACTCATTTTAAATATGGATGAAAATTACTAATACTATTTTTATGATGGTTTATTTTGTTTTTAAGGTTTTTTCATTTTTCATGTGGAAAAGTTTACTTTGAGTGACATTCTTTTCTCAACTTGTTCTATATCAAACTTGGATATTTCCTTCACTTTTTTGGGTGGTTTCCAATTAAACTTCCTTTTTCATCATGGATAAAAATGAAAACTATAATAATTATGATTTAGGATTGGTGATATTTTTAGGGTTGGATAGTTATATATTTTTATTTTATGTGAGTATTGTACCTTCATCTCTTTAATTAAAAAGAATTTCAATTTACTGTAAAAAACTATATTAATTACATTATCTTCTTCCCATGTGATATTTTATTTTAGGGATGTATATAATAAGTTGAGTGTGAATTATTAGATTCATTACAATGTAAAGATAATATAAACTGGGTGTATATATCATGTAACTTTATTCCCATCACTCGACGCAATGTAAGTAAAAATTAATCATTTTTAATTATTTATTATGTTTAAAATAATTTTTTTTATAAAATAACCCCATAATAATTAAAAGTTGAATTAGAAACACCACCATTCAATTATATTTTAAAAAATATACAATATGACCCAATTTAATGGTAAAAATCATAATTAAAAATATAAAAAATAGGTTGATGATACCCTAAAAAATTAAACCAAGAATAACCTAAAAAATTCCATGTTGGGATAACTTTATCCCATTCCTACTAATGGACCCCACTTCCTATTTTTAAAGCCAAAAATCTATTATTAATATTAAAAAGTAATGAATATTGAGTGTCATTATATTTTTATTTTGTTTAGGGTAGTTTTTTATATTTTTAAGAGGGAGGATAAGGTGTCTTAGCTTTGGGATGTGTAGAAGATGCTATATTTTGTTGGTGAAGGGAGAGTAAACATTGATTCTTTAAATAAAAATTATTTTATTTTATCCATAGGGTCAAAGGTGTGTTTTGTTTTTTTATATTTTATAATTCAACTTATTTTCCATTTTTCCCACTAATTACCCTCATTGATCTTTTAAAGTTTTCATCCAAAATGAAAAATTCCTAAGTTTTATTAGCATATTTAATATATATTTTTATTTGGTACCAATTCCATCATCTTTAGGAGGGAATTAATATTTAATCTTTCTCAACCTCCTCTAGTTGAGTTTATTGGGAAGTTTGAGAGTTAGTGGAGTGAAATTGTATCCCCTTTATTTTCCAATATGGTATATAAATATTCTCTTTTTTCATTATAAAGTTAATTAAACATATCCCCAAGTTTTGGATTATCATTAGAACTTGTGAGAGTGTATATTAGTCATGTATCCACTACTCTATGATTAAATTCTAATTCAACACAATGTACATTGATAAAATCAACCATACAATCAATGTTTTCCTATCAAGAGTTGGAATTTAAAATCTAGTGGATTTATATAAGGGTGAGTCATAAATATGGTGGATGTAATTTTGGAAGGTGTATTTGGAAATGAATCCCACTAATTCATACATTATCTTATAATGGGATTCCTATTCTCTAATTTTTTCTTATTTTCCCTAAAAATATGAAAATTTACCCTATCGTTTTTACCATTACCATTTTTTCATTGCGAAAAGATCAATATTTTTTTCATTTCTTAGAAAGTAGTGATGAGATCCATAAAACACATAAAATATTTTCTCCACGTGAGTAATAAAATTTATTTTCATGATGATTTCCTTTATCTATTTATTTATAATCAATAGATACCTCACTAGAATTTTAATCATGTTCAAGGTTTTATATATTAATAGTAAATACAATACACATGCCTAAAATTGATTAACAACCCATTACAACACATATTTTTCTAATAAATATACATTGCGAGAACTGTGATTTATTCTCAAGTATGGGTATTTTAAAGAAAAGGTTTTTTACTTTTTTGGGTCATGAAGATACCTTTTTAATGTTCCTGTTTAATACAAAATGTTTTGGATATAATATTTAACTCTAATTTCAAAGAATCGTAATTATTATTTTCATAAAATTCATAAGTATAAATCCATTTCCCGATAAAATATTTAAAGTGATGAGGAACCCCAATATCAGTTATTTGAATATTTATTATGTTACATCAAACATTTTGTTCATAGATGCTTTATGGGTTTCTAAATATTGACAAAAACTTGTTCAATATAGTATGGAACAATAGAAACAAAAATATCAGGATCATAATGAAATTTAAACTAAAATCACATATAAAAAAAATAAAGAACATGTACCTTGCACTATTTATTATCATTTCTCCAGTTCTTCAATCACAATAGTTTGATTAATATCACTTAGGAACAACCAAAATACTTTTCCCTCCATAGTGTATCCATGTATCAACTGAAACCCAACCCTTGGGTGGTATATTCTATATTTACCATGGTATGTTAGTACCTATTGATATATAAAGGAAAAGAAGGAATACAGAGATGAGAGAATCAAAAGATAGATATTGGGTAATGATATCCTAAATAAACACACTCATATTAATACCTAGGCCTTGCTATATATATCTCAAGGATTCTCCCCCAATACACATTCATTTAATCATATGTTATGAAATTTATAAGTAAATTGCAATGATCACAATAATTATAACCCTTCAGCTGTACAATCATTATCCAAAATATTTCATCATATAAATTTTTATTAATGATATCCAACAGAGAAGTTACTAAAATGTTAATATTTAACATTACATTATTCATGTTAATTGTATGACATGATTAACTAATATCATAACCATTATAATATTTACATGTCTGGCACTATGGAATAATGAATGGTTGTTGTGTGATATCTTTATATTACACCATACAATATACCCAAATAGGGTATATGATATGACTTTTTTGTTTTTATTTCATACACTATGACATATATATATATATTGTCACATATGATATAATATAAATACATTCTTTGAATTTATGGATTTAGGGCATATCACCATCATTCTTCCACTTTCTCTAAAGCCTCACAAACATAGAGTACCACTTTACCTTATATTGTATCAATACAATACATTTTTAAATCATATCCAAAACTCCTTTTGGATATTTCCAATACACTTTTGGAATACTGTTATAAAATTCATCATGTATAATATCAAATGAAATAACTTATGAATATACTTCCAAAAATCATTTTGGATATTATCTGAAACACTTTTAGAGGAAATCTCTAAGTTTTGTAAAAATAAATACGCATTTATTCAACCAAAAAGTTGAACCCCTTGGTCTTCTATCATATTGAAAAAAATTTGAATTTATAAATTCATAAATTTTATCAAAGAGAAGACTTTATAAAAGAGTTAATATTACTCAATCTATAAATGTATTTTTCATGATCTACATCAAACACATGTATCTATATAACTATGTCCATTAGTTATATTATATTCAAGAACGGTTTTTAATATGATCAAAATTATAAAGACATTGAGTAACCACATAACACATAGTATGTTAATACTATATAACTAGTCATACATTCTTGATTCTCTGAGTATAGACTGACTAGGTCAATGAATACATCACATGTTATTCATCTAAGAGGTTGATCAAATCACATTAAAATTTGATAATTACCATATCAAAAGAACCCATGATTATCTAAGAATAAATTATTTTTAAAGAAAGGTATCAAAATATGGAATTTCCAATTATATATCTCTTATTAACCTCAGATATTGGGTGAATCAAAATATAAAACTTTCACTACTAGTATAAAAAATACATAGTGTATAACACTCTATGTGGTATACTTTGAGGGTTATCCAGGATACAAAACTCCTTTTGTGCCTCATGATCGTATTTCGTATTTTTATATGAAATCATAACCATGATATCCCTGACATTTCATCATAACCTATAATATTTTATGAAAAACATTGGATAAAGATAACTCAAAGTCATACTTTGAGAGGTCAATTATCATATAAATTCAAATGATATATGCCACTAATATGAAAGAATCAGAAAATGGATACCAAGTTTTGTATAACTTGGTATATTCTATATTCGTAATTTTATTTAAGAATACTAAAAAACCCCTACATAAGTTATGATCTTATCATATCCCATATTATATACTTCCATAGGGTCCTTATATTTGATAATTTTTTAGAATTTTTTTAAACTCATCACATATCTATGTAATTACTACCACATTACTATGTAACCATCTGATAAAATCCTCACAATAAATACTTTTAGTGAGTAACATTCATGAAGGAATTTAGTTTGAATAATGGAAAGACTTAGGAATCTTATTTTTAATATTTAACTCATTGAAAAATTATTGAAACCCCTTAACATTAGAACATCAAATATTATGATGTTAATAAATTATGATTTCTACTTATAAATCCTCAAAATTTTAGTATAATAATATTTCTTGGAAATATTACAATTATTTTTTGTTGATATAATTTTGGTAATTATTTACATTTTTATTTACCAAGATATATTAAAATTATTTTTGATATGAAGTTTTCTTCAATTTGTTAGGGTAACAAATTGTAACTCTTTACACTTTTATTTACTGATATATCCTAAAATATTTTAGGATAAAGCGATATTCACTTTGAATTTTAATTGTAATATTGTATTATTCCTTACACTTTAAACTTCTTTAAGTCAAAATTTACTCACATTCATCTTGTAGAGATTATATTATATTTAGAATATAATTCTAAGATACATAAACTCTATTATGTTAAATAAATAAAAGTTATTTTCTTTAGTGTGAATATTTAGTAAACAAACTATTATTTCTATATAAATTTCATTATTTAATATATTTATTTTTTTTAAAAAAATTCATTAAAATATTCCAATGGTGGGTGGTGGGATCATATCTATCATTGTTTAACAAACATCAAGATAACATATTTTATTCCAAACCAAAAAAATTTATACTCATAATCCATTCAAGAATATTATAGAGTCTAATTAATCATAAATCAAGTATATCAAAAATATCATATTATATTGTTCACAACATCTATTTATTAAAAAAAGTTATATTATCCCATAATAGATATAAGATTAAGAAAAAAACCATTATTTATATCTATCCGACCTTGATGAATTTTCTTTTTTATTCAAAAACATGATTCAACAACCCTTTGTTTCATCATTTGAATATAAATTACAAGCTCCTTAAAAATTGAACAATTAATTTTATAATGATAATACCTAACATGGAAACTCCATAGGGTTTCTCAAACACATTAAGGTATTCAAAATAATTATATAATATGGAAAAATTTATCTTTCACCCTGATTCCTTCCTTAGGTTTCAATGAACTTGTCTGACTTCTCAATGAAACATTCATGGAGTTTACAACTATCCTTTCCTCTCCCAATTTGAAATTGTACTCACATATACTATCAATAAAGTACAGTAGCTTGGAAATATCGTTCTCAATTAATCTATTCAAAACACTTAAAATATGTTAAAATTTTGTTGAAATCATTTTAATTGTCAGAATATTTCCAACGATAATCCCAAAATGAATTCCATGGCTAGATCAAGAATTAAAGGAATCCTCCAGTATCTCTAACTCATTTAAAAACGCAATCGTATTGAGTATATGAATTTAGACTTAATTTACCATGGTTATCTTATAATAATTCCTTCTAACCCTCAAGGTAATCATTATATGCTCCTCATAATCATCTATATTTATGTGTCTAACAACATAAAAAGTTGGTTACTTAGGAAGGTGTTACCTTTACATAGAGAATTATAACATTATTATTGATTAATAATAATTATTTTGTTTCTATACTTGTCTAAGAAGTTTCTTGCATTAATATCCTCATTTCTATAGGATTTATCCCAAATGAATGTTTAATAATGATAATTATATCTATCTAGAATCAAAACTTTTATTTGAAAAGTATCATATTTTACATTCATTTAAAATGTTCTTTGATTAACTATGCTCCCACTAAAAAATTGAACCATTTTAAAGTAAATCATATCAATTAATTTTCTAATATATATATTTCAGTAAGATTTAGGGTGATTTAGCACTTCCCTCATTGTATTGACAATCATGTTGATCATATCAGATATAAATCCTGAATAGTTGAACATATAACATTTTATCATAATTTATCTCATAGATTAACTCAAAATTATTACTTTAGCAACCTAATATTGTTATGTTCTCCAAGATAATTTTAACCCAACTGAAATTAATATAATTATCACCAAATCCTATTTGGGTCACCCATTAAATTATTTCCTTATGAAATATAATTTTGGGGAACCCTACTTTAATAGAGCCATCCTGGTTGAATGATCAAGATCTTAATATACATCTCCTTTGGAAGGAATCTAACAATTATTATTTTTAAAGGGAATTTAATCTCAAAATATCTTTTCTTGTATTCCCTTTACATGTATGTATTATTCTAATGATTAAGGTTGGAATATTAATCTTCTACCTAATTAATGTGTTCCAATCATGTTGATGTATAACTCTTTACATAACTCATATCTTGTGTTACTAACCCAAATTAAAAAAACTATATTAACACATATCAATATCTATCCTATGAATAAGGTATAAGAAACCATTTCATGTAAAGTATTATAATCATTTTAAATCAATAATCCCCATAAGGGTAATCTTGGAGCTATAGATAGTCAACCACTACTTTTCCAGACAAGGCATAATACTAAAGGCCAATGAATTGTCTGACCCAAGTCTCTCTACCCAATGTTACCTTACTCAAGAGAAACCTCAATTTAATCAGAATTATAACACCCAAAACATATAAATTATAATCAACCATTAAATTCATTCGCCTAACTTAATGCAATAAAAAATGTATAAGAAAACTAAATCAATTGTCATACCTAGCATGTAACTCCTTAAATGCATATATGTCAATTCATAGAATCAATTTAAGACATTAAACTAAAGAATAAAAATATTCATAACATAAAAATTATATTCATGAATAGTAAAAGGAATAGAATAGATAAATTCCTAATTCAAATATCAAAAACGAGATTAACATTTATGAAAAGTAAATAAATAAGGAAATTATAAACGCTTTATAATTTAGAAAAGAATTATGGATATTTCACAATTAAATAAATGTAAATTTTTTTTATTTATTTTAAATATTAAATCATTTATAATATTATTTTATTTTACATTTACTTTAAATATATGATATCTAAAATATAAACACTATATATATATATGAACTATTTATATATTATGTAAATATTTAGAATATCACACATTTAATATTATTTAAATCATGATCATATCAAATATAAAAACTCCTTTTGATATGGTTTAAAAATATTCTTGAACAATGTATTTTAATTTGTATAATTCAAATTAAATATTATGAAAAATTCATAATATAATGTAATATCCTTTATATTTAGCTTTATTTTTTAATTTATAAAGACTATAAATTCCACTTATAATTTCCATGTAAACATTAGATATCCAAATTATAAGTCATACCATATAAATTCAAAATCATTTAATACTAACATTTAATATTTTGGATATTTATTTATTAAATGTTTTATAAAAATTTACTAATTATGTATAGTTTATAAAAATTTTAAATAATTAATTTATAAAAATTTATAAATTAAATAAATATCCAAAAATACATTTTTTATAATTTATAAACAATTCATGGATTATATAATTCAATTCATTATTTAAATTTAGAAAAACATAATTTTTCTTAATGTCATATTTAACAATATTCAATTATCATAATCTGTGGCATGTTCTATTATTTATCATATTTTATGATAGACAATTCAATATTTGTGATACAAATTTGGATCATGGGATGTCATATGTTATGATATCTCCTATATCTTATCAATGATACAAAACTCTATTTTTAAGCATGTAACATTTCTATCGTCGAATACAACCTCCTATATCTTTTGTTACTATTTGTTTAAAACTGAATGATTTCAGTTGTATCTCCACCTGTGTATCCCATATCACATAGTATGAAAATATAAAATATTATGATATCCCATATTGTAGAACTAGTCATATTTTAAGCATATGACTGTTTCTCATGATATCAAATAAAACTACAATATAATATATATTTTCTTCATTTTCAAAACACATTCGAGAATCAAGAAGCATAGAATTTGATACAAATATTGGGTTTCTAAGGATCAAATAACTCATTTTCAACATATTATAAGACCATAAAAACCTCATTACAACGATCACCATGTAATATAAAACCAAAATCACGCATAAAAAATGAATAAAATGTACCTTACACTATTGATTATCACTGATCGTATCCTTTAATCACAATGGTCTAATAAATATCACTTAGGAATAGATAAGAGACTCTTCTATTCATGGTTTATCCATAGATCAACAGAATCCCCCAAAACATGGGTGGAATCCTACATATCTCCCATAGTATTTTAGTACCTCTCAATGGATAAGGTATAAGGAGGAAGAATAAAATGGGAGAATCAATAGTGTGATCATGGGAGAGGATTTAAAAAATCAACAGAGTCATCTCAATACCAAGTCCATCTTATATAGCCCCTAAGGATGCTCCCATAGTGTACATGTATTTACTCATACATTATGAATCATTCTAGTGAATATAAAGGGTCACAACACTTGTAACCCATCATAAATCCAAGAATTACCATGAAACGTTTGTCAAATGAAAAGTTTAATAATGATATAAAACATTGAAATGATTCAAACCTTAATTCTTAGTGTTCCATTTCCCCTGTTAATAATATTATATGATTAAAAAATATCATAATAATTATGATTTACCAATGTCATACACTATTACGTATCTAAAGGTAGTGGTGTAATTTATTTATATCAAACCATATGATATCCCTAGGTAAGCCATATGATATAAATTTATACTTATTATGTCATAAATTATGAAATAAGTATTTCTTCACAAATGATATAGCATAAACACATCCTATATATTTTTGGATTTAAGGAATATCTCCATGAAATACTTATCCAAGTAATCTCTAATGCCTTCTTCTTGAAGATCCTTTAGGTTGATTTTGTAATGATTATTGTATTATTTTTCAACATCTTATTTGTGAATGTTTCTGTCTTTCATGTGAATATGAGTAGATGATTATCAAACAAAAGTATGAGCTACTTTTCTAACCAAGTCAGATGATGCCCCATTGATCCTAAGTTTTTCTTATATCATTATTTCTTTAAGAAAATCATGATTCCAATCCATGTTTTTTCAAATTAATAATGTTGATAAAGGGTGTACAAAGTTCATAATACAACTATAAAAAGTTCTACCAGATAGAGAAGTATAAAGTTTCTCCAAACAAATAAATTTTATTCAAAGTTTAAATTGAAAAGAAATAAATTTTAAAAAAAATAAAAAGTTCAATATTATTAATTTCATATAAAGTTTGAGATATGAAGTTGAAGATGTAACTGTACAAAGTTTGATGTTAAAAATTTGGAGTTGTAGCTATAGAAAGTTCAAGATATGATGTTATGAAGTTACAAATAATGATTGGATTGATAAGTATGAAGGATACTAGAATGAGTCAATCAAACAAAGTACTATGAAGGCTTAAAATGATTAGATAGAGACTTTTGCACTCCAATGGAAGAAGAGTTCATCACTGTACCAAATAGATTGATATTTTGAGGAAGTAGATAGGGTGATAAATGAGATCAGACAAGGTTGATCAAACAAAGTAATCCATTGTCATCAGATGAACTTTTTTAATGTTTCAGCAAAATAAAAATATAATAATCACTAAAAAATATCCAATTCAAAAGGTCATTGAATAGAGAATGCCTGATCTTACTTGATCAAGATAATCAGATGAAGAAGACCATATAAATATGTGTTGATAAAGTTCTAGATGGAGAAAATATTTTCAATGCTATCAAATAGAGAAAACATGAGATTTTTTATATAATTTAGTGTCTTGATAAACTTTATGTAAATATTTTAATATAAATAATTTTTATGTTTCCAGTACATTCTTTCAAAGTTTGTAAATTTATCTAATATTTAAGGAAGTGTTGAAGAATATCACTGATTCTAATATTTAAGAAAGTTCATATTAAGATTTTTGAATCTTAACATTCAGTTGTTTAAAGGCAGTCAAATGAAATATGAGTTCAGTGGTAAATTAAACATTAGAGACCATTATTTTTCATTGTTTTTTTTAGATTATGTATGCCTATATAAAGGTGTGAAGGATCATTGATAAATTTATTATTACTGTTAAAATAGAGTGGAAGTGCGGAAGTTTTTACAGAATGAGTTTCTTACCAAGAAATTCTTAGGTTTAAGAAGAGGGGAACCAAACAAAGGGGTATTATATAGAGGTAAAAAAATAGAGATTCATTACCATGGAACAATTAATTGAGGTGAACTAGACAGAGGAATTCCCGATAGAGATTGAGATGCGTAGGAAAAGGTACAATAGACTGAGTGTACTGAACATTGATTTTATAGAAAAATTTATTAGTGGTAAACTATCAATATTTTAATATCTCTTTGAATATAGGTATAAGAAAACTTTGTAACTAGTCAGAACCAGTATAATTTTCTATTGGGAGACAAAAGGAGCTTGATGGGAGATTAATCATTTTTATTCACTTCATTATATAGTGTATAACTTTGTATTGATAGGATTCGAACCACTAAATACAAGTACCCACATTGGGACTGAACCTTGTAAAAAAATGTGTGCCTTGATTTATTTTGTTATAATTTTATACGAGTAAGGTTAAGTGATAAATTTTAGAGGATCAAAATTTTTCATGTTATAGAGGTTAATTTATAGAGAAAATAAATTTTAAAATATTAACACTAATTCAGACCACCTTCTCATTGGTATATATAATACTTGGACCTTCAATTAGTATTATAGAATTAGGTTCCCTATGTTTTATCCCTATAATCCATATTTTAGATAATATAAATTTAGTCAATTGTAGAGGTATTCTCAAATTCAATAGAAAAAATTATAATGGATGAAAAAATAGAATGATACCCAATCTTCAGTATCTTATCCTAGAGGTGATTTATGTAACTAATATAGGGTTTCCACACATAAAGATAGTTGATCCTATGATATTTCCCAAATAAAGGAATCTTGTGGTTGATAAAAAAACACATAATTCTGTTATGATATCCTTGTGAGAAAATTTGTATATGAAGGTGATACACCTAAAAACAATAAATTAAACTTAGGAAACAATAAAAAGTATTTTTGAGGGTAATATAAAAGTTAATTAAGTAAAGTATAAAATATAGAGAAGAAATTTCAAAGAAATAAGGATAGTTGAAGATGAAACTATTGATGGATACTTCAACATAGTAAAGTAAATCATCAGAAACATCATAGGATTCAAGGAAGTATTCGAAGATAAAAATATTGTTAAAAACTTTATGAGGAACTTTCCAGATAGGTTTTAACATAAAATATCTATTTTATAATATAAATATTATTTCTACCTTGATGAATTACAAAAATTTATTTTTTCATATGAAATAAATAATTTTCCAAAATTCAAAAATAACATCAAGGAAGAGATAGAATCTTAATCGATGAGGAAACTGAAAATTAGAGAACCTGGACATGAGGCAATGAGCCTCAATGAATCATAAGATAAGGAAGATAATTTTAAATTGAGTAATTTAATTATGTTACTTATCTCTAAAATTTAATGGAAAGGTATGGGAAAGTAAAAAGGGAAAATACCACATAAGTATTTTGAGTGTGTAGGAATAATACATTTTGGAATGATCTTTTAAAATAATAAAGATAAATAATATGATTATAATTAATCTAAAGAAAATCCTTATAATAAAAAGCGGGGTAAAACTTATAAGGAAGTTAAGTAATCCACCAGGAATAAGAATAAGTTCACTATAAGAAACAAAAGAAGTATATTGAGTAAAAGGGAACATTATGAATCTGTTGACAATAGTTCATCAGAAGATGAAAATCCAAATAAGGTCAAAACCTTCCTTGCTCAAGTAGAAATAATAGAAAATACTTCAAACAATGAAGAAGAATATGTTAAATAAACCTATAAGGAATATCATCCAAGATCATATTAAGTGTAATTTTTTGATAAAATCATGAAACTCAATAAATAATTTAGTATGTTGAAGAAGGAAAGTGAAAATAATAATGAATTAAAAGAAACTTTTCTCCAAAAATAAGATGTGTACAAATAATAAATTAATAATCTCAAGATACAAGTTGATGAACAATGAAAAATGGAGATAAATCACCATAAAATAATTATAAGGAATCAGATCTAAGTAAGATGCGATCAATATGTATAAAGGTAGAAAACACCTTGAAGAAAATATGGATAATTATGAAAAAGATTTAGTGTTAATGGATGAAACATCTTAAGTTACTGGAAGAACTCATCCTAATAATCTGGTGAAATCTACACCCATTAAACATAAGTGTTCATCTGATTTTACCAACTATACAGACTTAAAAATAAACAATGGGAGAGATTGGGTTGATAAAGGATATGATAAATACATCACATCAATGAAAGTTAAAAGTAATCACTAGAATAATGGTTCCCCTTGCCAAGGAAAAATATATGTTGTTAAATATAATTAATCTTGACAAACTTATTCTAGGAAAAAATGAGACTTTTATAGAAGATCTAGGTTCAATAGATATTTTTGGTGTTGGGGGATATACAAGAACAAGGTATATAATTATTGGCAAAACATGTATCTCTTTGGGAGTAAGAATAAACTAAGGGAGAGGAGTGATTGAAGAAAAAACGGAACTCTCTAATGTTCTAATAAGAAAAAAAAGAAAAGTCATCAAAAGTAAAAAATATATTAAGGAAAAATGGATTTGACAACTTGAGGTCATAATGATAGATATTTTATGAAAACACTTTTGGGATAAAATCCTTATACAAGAAACAAATGGAAGCTGAGAAAATGAAAATTGAAGACAAATATTTTAATGTTTAGACTTCTCTAAAAGCTAGAAAAAAGAATAAACCTTGGATTCTTAATAGTGTTTGTTTGTCAAATATTATAAGTGATGTGAAAATCTTAAAAACATTGAATACCATGATGGAGGATCAGTCACTTTTAGGAATCATAGTTCCTTAAAAAAATAAGAATTTTTATGGATGTGAGTAAATCTAAGGAGCTAATGTTAAAGGAAGTTATTTTGTTGATGTACACAATCACAATATACTAAGTGTTGTACAACATTGTGATGATGATAAGTAAGTTATCTTCAAAAAATATTTGTGTTCTATCTGATATTTGAAAAATATAAAATTTATCACCAATAGAGAAAGAACAAGTGAAAATCTATTATAGATTGGAGATCTTATTAATTATTTCTATTTAAGTACCAAGTATGAAAAAATTTATGTCACTAAGACCAATTCATCTATTCCATAAGTGCATGATCAAAATTTAAAAGGAATATATTATAAGATACACACCATAATGGATGAGGAAATAAGGTTAATGTAATATGTAAGGAAAGTTCAAATCAAATCTACTAGACCACCTGATCTCATACACTCTAATCTATGTGGATTGATGAGACATCAATAAACCAATGGTGATTTGAAATTTATTACTTTCATTAATAATTTTACTTATAAAACTTGTATAATGTTCATGAATCATAAAGTAGAGTCTACAAAATTATTAATATGATTTATATTGGATGTTGAGAAATATTTGTGGGAATATATATTGAACATGAGAATAAACAATGAAAATTAATACCAAAGTAACTCTTTTTAGTCCCACTTAAAGAAACAATATATTAAACATCAATATAGTGCCCCCTAAACACCTAAAAAAATGGTGTTATGGAAATTAAAAATATAAGTTTAGTTTAAATGGGAATAAGTATACTCACTTAATATAAACATTCTAAATTATTTTGGTGATAATCTATTAGTATAAATTTTCATGTTCAAAATAGATGTTTTCTTTGACTAGAATAAAAATGACTCTTATTAGGATTGGTATAAAAAAATCCTAAATTAATACAAGGTTTTTGGGAATCATTGATTACTAAAAATAATAAATTTAAATTTATGAAATTTTGATGAAAAAGTGTAAGAAAGTGTTTTCAAGGGATATTTAACCAATAGAAAAAGTTACAAGTGTTGGGATAAATGACTATAAATGTTGGTTGATTAATTTGATGTAAAATTCATTAAAAACTAGTCCACCTTTACAAAATTAGTTTAAGATTATGAGGATAGTGTAATAAAAGATATAATTATTACTTCTAGAGAAGTTAATGAGAAGGAAGATGACTACAATATTTTTTATAAAGGCTGATTCTAATCAAACTAGTGATGAGGAAAGTAATAAATGAAGAAAAATAAAAAAAATCAAGAATTTATAAAAATATGTTGAATTTGATAATATTATATGATATTAGGAATCAATAATTCTAACCAGATGAAAATTGAGGCTTGAAAATAAAACATCACTTATCTCACAAGTTGAACCACAATCCATTACAGAATTAGTTGAGCACAAATAATGGTTAAATGCAATGAATAAAGAGTTAGATCAAATTGATAAAAATGTCACCTGTGATCTTATTCTACTATTAAAAGGAAATAATCTTATAAAAACAAAATTGGTGTTTAGAAATAAACTTAATGAAAATTGATAAATTTGGATAAATAAATCATGTTTAGTTTTCAATGGTTTTTCATAGGTAAAAGATGTTTATTTTCAAGAAACTTTTCCCCTTTTAAAAGGATCAAAACTATAAGAATGTTTTTGGTAGTTACTGCTCATTTAAATTACAAAGTATATCAGTTGGATGTTAAGTCAATATTATTTAATTAATAAATTTAAGAAGAACTTTATATTGAGTAACCCAACGTGTTTATACTTAATAATTATGTAACCATGGTGTGTAAGTTGAAGAAATATTTGTATGAGTTGAAACAAGCTCCGCATGCCCTGTATTAAATGTTCAATGGTTTCTTAAAGTAGTTGAACTTCTCTATAAAAAAATTTGAAAAAAACTTATATATATAATAAATGAGTATAGGTACCCTTATTTTCATTGTTTATTCTAACAATATAATTTTTTTAATTGACAAGGATAAATATTGTGAAGAATTAACTAAAAATAAGAAGAAGAAAATTGATATGTTATTTCTCATAGAGTTGAATTTATTTCTAGGATTACATGTTCAATATAATTGAAGAATCATATTTCCATAATGAGAAAAATTTTCCAAGGAGTTTCTAATTTTTTTAGCATGATATATTTAAAGTAGTTTTTACACCTATTACTGTTGGCATGAAGATGAGTAAAGATGAAGATAGACAAAGTGTAAATCAAAAATATTTCGAGAAGTTGATCTGAAGGTTACTTTATCTTATTACTTTAAGATCAGAAATTTCATATTCTATATCTTTGTGTAAAATATATCAAATTGATCTAAAGGAATCACACATACTAGCCTAAAAAATGATCCTTAGGTATGTTAAACAAACATCAAACTTTGGGCTGATGTGTTAGCAGAGTAATGATTTGATATATGATGGTTTCACTAATGATGATTGGGATGGATATTGTAATTATTTAAAATAAACATCAAGAGGAAATTTCTTATAGGGAGAAAGTTTTGTTATTTGGTATAGTAAAAAACCATGTTTTGTTACTTTGAGTAACAAAAAATTAAAATATTTTTCTATAACCCATACATGTACCCAACTAATAAAGATAAAGGTTGAATTGGAATATTTGAGGGTGAATGTTGAAAAACCATTGAAGTTTATTTGTGATAATGAAAGAAAAATTATTCACTCTAAAAATATAGTTTAATATTCTAGATCAAATCAAAATTATATTAAATATCATTTTATTAAGGATAAAGTTTCTAATGGAGTAGTTATCATTGATTATATTTCAATGAAAGTTCAAATTGATGATGTTTTCACTAAATCTATACCAAGGGAAATATTTTAGTAATTGATGATGAAAATACATGTTTATCCACCAACACTGATATAATAAAGTTCTTAAGGTAGACCCCATGAACCATTATATTCTGTTATGAAAGGGGGGAAAATATATATATTTATACTATATATTTGTTGATTCTGAATCTAGTGCTACAAATTTAAAGTGGGAGAAAGAAAAAGTCCTAGAAGTTATACTTCCTAATGTTGAGATGATTAAGGTGGTTTATCAAGATCAGGGCTAAGAAACTTCTTGACATCAAGGGATAAAATTCCTTTAAAAATATTTATTAAACCTATAGTCTGGTCTCAGGAAACTCCATATGAAAAAGGATGTAGTTTGATGAAATTTTAGAATATATTTATCGATAATGATTCAAATAAATCCAAAGGGGGTATTGAAGATACTTTGGATTTTTTTATTTATTTTTTTATTTGTTTCCAATATTTTTTAATGAATGTTTTTTTTCTATTAGGTGAAAGTAAGTTGATGATTATTAGATGAAATTATGATTTACTTTACTAAACATGTCATATAATTATTTTTTGATAATAAATGTTTCTTATATCATGATATATTCAATAATATCATGATTATAAGACAAAATTTTTCAAATGAATAATGTCAATAAAGGTTGTATAAAGTTCAGAATAAAGATATACAAAGTACTAAAAAATAAAGAAATATAATTTTTTTCTAGAAAGATACAATTTTTAAAAATTTTACATTATAAATTAATTAAGTTATATGAAGTAAGAAGTTAAAAGTTATGAATTCCATAAAAAGTTACAAACTATAATATATAACTGTAGAAAGTTCAGAGTTAAAAATTTTGAGTTGTGACTATACGATGTTCAAACTATGATGTCATGAAGTTACAACTAATGATTGGATAGTGAAGTATGAAGGATACAATAATAGGTCAACTAGATAGAGGAGTATAAAAGCTATAGAATTATTAGACATAGATTTTTTCACACCAATAAAAGAAGTGTTCCTCAATGTAGAAGACAGGGTGGAATTTTTGAAAAAGTCACTAGGATGAGAAATGATATTGGAAAAAGTCGATTGGATAGAGGAATCCATTGCTATCAGATGAACTCTTATAGAAGTTAAACTGAAAAACATAGGAGATATCATAACATGGGTGATTATTATATTTTAAAATGTGATTTCATCATAAAAATGATCCTATGGAGTTATATTGGATGGAGAAATATGAATATCACCAAAACAATTTCTAATAGAAAGACTCTAGAAAGATCATTATAAAGAGAATGATTGAGCTTACCAAATCAATATGATCAGATGAATAAGATTAAATAGAGAGGGTTTTAATATGTTATAGATGGTGGAAATATTTTCCATGATATTAGACAAAGAAAACATAATATATTTTACATCTTATAGAGTCTTGAGAAACTTTACATAAACTTTGTAATGTAAATAATTATAATGATGCTAAGATGTTCTTTCAATATTTATTAATATAGATGATATTTAAGGATGTTTTGAAGAATATCATTATCACCAAGAGTTTAGGATGTTCATGTAAATATGTTTTACTATAAAATTTTAGTCATTTGTAGTTGGTAAAAAATATGAGTTGATCATGAAATTTTAAATTGGATCCCACACCCTCTCCTTATTTTTAAGAGGAAGTATGCTTATAAAAAGGTGTACATGATCATTGATAAATTTTTTTCTACTATTTAAATAGATTGTAAGTTTTGAATTTTTTTAATTATATGATTCTAAAAAAGAAATCACTTGGTTGAAGAAGAGGGGTTCTAAATATAGGTGTACCAAACACATGTGAAATGAATAAAGAATCATCAATAAAAAGCATCAAACAAATGAATATTGAATCAAGACAAATCAAATAAAGGAATAATGGATAGAGACTAAGATGTACCTGACATAGGTGCAATATATTGAGTGTACATGAAAAGGATTATACATATAGAGATTTTATTGAGTAACTTTTAATGTGTTAATATTTATTTGGATCAAATTATAAGAAAAATTTTTAACTAGTGGGAACCAATATAATTTATTATTTGGAGATAGAAGCATCTTGATGAGAGTTGGATCATTTTTATTCACTTCATTACATAGTGGATATTCATGGATTGATATGAGTTGACATGATAAGGACTATGTACCAACACTGGGATTTTACCTTGTAAAAACTTATAGGCCTTTCTTTATTTTCTTATCATTACATATGCATAAGGTTGAGTTATAAAGTAAAGGGGATAAAAAATTTAAAAAGTTTTAGAGGTTAATTTTAGGATGAGATTTATTGTAAAATATTACCACTAATTAAACCCCCCTTCTCCATGGTTTACAAAATGATTAAACATTTACTTTTAACCCCAAAAAATAAAATACTGAAAGTTAAAACAATTTTATTCCATACATATTCCTTTCCAATATATTATCTAGCCTCATGTTGTTTTTTTAATCCTCAAATACTATATGTAGGTTTATTTTGGCTTCAATAAAAATCATTGATGGTGGGGATTTATAATGTCCCTCAGGTGAGTGTAAGAACTCAGTTTTCACTCATGTATAGATCTTTTAAATTTTATTTTAATTTTTTATTTTGGACCTAATGTGGATGACTAATGAGTTAGTGAAGGTATATGGGGGTGTTTAGGGCTTATTATAAGACCAGAACACAACTCTTTGAGAGAAAAAGGCATGTTTCAAGGTTAGTTTAAACCAAAAAAGTAAGGCCTCACAATTTGTTTAAACAGTGTGAGGTTGGACAATGGGGTGATATAGGTTGAACAGTTTTCTTTAACTAGGAAAAATGTTCTGTAAGGTCATGTGAGTATGACCACAATTTTTATAGAGTTATTTTTCATGATTGGTGAATAGTTTCCCAAACCGTGTGGCTTAACCTTGTGGGTGACCACTTACTACAGCTGCTCGTGCATGATTTGCACATGGTTTTTCCTAAATAGGTGGCCAAATCTTGCGAAGGGTAAATATTTGGGTGAAATGACAGTTTTTCCCTTATGTAATATTTTAATCTAATCCTTCATACATTTTTATTTCTAGTAGACAACAACCTCTATTTCCTCCATTTTGAATCCAAAAATCTATCTAACATGGCTTTTTATCTATATCGTCTATCCAGAGTCTGATTCGACCACTGTTCATCTCATTAGATCTGCACCAGTATGTTCTCGATTCCTTTTTAATCTTTCTTCATTATTATTCATATCAAAAAAAATATTTAAATTCAAGATAAAGTGCCCCAATTTTATGTCATTGATCCATTTTTCATATCTACTCTAATCTAAGATGAACTATAGGCTAATATTTTAAGAGGAGAGTCATACGACTATGAGGTAGGTGGTCTATAACTCAACACTCAAGTTTCTTTGTTTTATAAATTGTTTTATCATTATGATATTTTCATCAGGCATTGTCTATTGAATTAATATTATTTCTTTGTATTCATTTGAACCATGTTCTAAGATCCATTCCATATATGTCATTCAATATTGGTGCTTATGTCTACAACGTCATCCACACCTTGTAGGGTGATTTCCTTGTTTATGAATTTAGTGGTCTTTTATACCTAAATGGATTATTATGACTAATATATTCCACTTTTCACGTTTTATTGAGCTTTACCATTCTAATGGAAATCCTTTCCAAATTAAATGACTATTGAATTGGTTATGTTAGTGCCACTTGAACCGCCAACGACAAGTGCTTAATTCTGATTAATCAATGTTAAATGAAATGGAAAGTATATTGTATATATATGACTTGGACTAGTTTATATTAAATTAAATGAATTTGGTTGATCATCCTTAGGAAAATCTTTTCTTATTTTGAAAGGAAAACGAGATAACCAAGTGATTAAATTTTAAATGACTCGAATGGTTTCATGTCCCTTGTCCTTGTCACACTAATGAAAGGAAAGGCTTGAACCTATTGAATCATTAAATTATATGAATATTACATGGATTAATTATTAAATGAATTAAATGTAAGTTTACTAATAATACATATAGACCTTGACATATTTATATGGGTGGTCAGAATAAATTTATCTTCTAGATTCATGGGGGAATGCCTTGAGTTCTCATAGATGCAATTCTATTCCAAGGATGTCAGTTTCCTTGGTTGAGACCCACCACGAAACCCTGTCCTTTACTATAAATGGATACTCAGTATGACACTTCATAATCTCTCCTTTATAATTATATAATTACCTGGATAAACTCCTCAGATACATCATGGATTCTAAGGACATGAGGCACCCTGGTTATTTCTTTGGGCCTAGCCATATCTTATCCAATTTTACCTTGGATTTATTCCTTAGACTCAGTTAGATCATACTATTATGAAATGACTTAGAAGATTATCCTTAGATTACAATATCTACCCTTATATAGGCTACTTATTTGGTGAAACTTGATGTCTAGGTTTCCTTTGTTATTACCTTAGAACCATTTTATATTATAATCATCATGATTGACTTGTTAAGTCTTAGAACCAATAATACTATTATCACGAGGTGATGTCAGTGATGGATATTCCTTACACGACATGTTTATATAAATTGGAGCCTAATGAATGAATGAACTAGTTACATGTTTAAAACATAGATTAGGGATAAAATTGGTACTTGGGTATTTAAATTACCATACTTCTTTCCTTTTATATATGAATTATTTCACACTGTATTGTTTATATTACACAAACTTGATGTTATAGATGTCATTGGTAGAAGCCTACTAAGATTTATCTCACACCCTATCCAGAAACCATTGGTACCCGGGTAGATTACATGTATACCAGTGTTGAAAATGGAATGATATTTGCTTCAGACACATGATTTCTTAATTTCTTAGGTTGGCGATAGTAGCAGATGACTAAGATGGAGCTTTGGATTCTTGGAGGAGTTTTTGGTTCCATTTTTCTAATTTTTTTATAGCTTATTTTACCTTTACTTGTATCCATGTTTTCCTTCTTTATTGTTACATGACTTATAATCATCATCTTTTTATATTTATATCAGTTTATTTAGTTATTTGTTGCATTAGTATATTTTTGTGGTGCCATTTGATCATCTATATTTCTTCAGCTATTTTTTTTCTATTATACTACATATCTGATGTGCTATACTCTGGTAATGAGGACATAATATCCCCATGGGCACACCCTAGGCCCTCACTCCTAGTCAGTAGCCTTTAGCGTTTGGGGTGATACGCTTGAGGCCATGTGGCCAAACAGACTCAGGGCACCTTCAGTGGAATCCTAGTCTAGGATGTCAAAAAGTTGTATCAAAGGGGTTCATTTCTTTGTTTATAATTTGGAGACACTATATTGGAGATTAGAAATTCTTGGAACTTTGTCATAAGCCATTCTCAGGCATCATAATCCCATGTTTGCAGTAAACTCCAAGTTTCCTGAATTATAAATGTTGTTTTGTTTTTGACTATTATAGTTGATATCATTTGAAATTTGGGTGACACACATGTCGTGCTATGGTTATAATTATTCTTTTGATTGAGGATATTATTTTATCCTTTTCTCGATGATATGAGGGCAAGGAAAATTGTTACATGTATCATTACAGTGACCTATAATTCACATGTTAAGCATATTACCATGCCATATAGGTGCATTTAACTATTTTAATTTCTTGATATGCCTTTGATTTTTGAGTGAGACTTGATATCTATATTATGATTTTTATGATTTTGGGATGTGATTGAGTGATTTATTGTTTCAATTCATGAGGTTTTATGGTCCCTCATGGGTTGGTATGAGTAATTTACAGATTCAAGCCTTTAATTAAAAATTTAAATGGGTGTTAATATCAGTGATAAGAAGTATTGTACCTAATTCACTAGGATTGAAAAATTATTTTAAATCAAGCTTGATATATAGAAATAAGAAAATGAAATTGGTAAAGTGAAACTTAACATGTAAAATGAAATGGTTGCATGTCCTTATCTATCCTTATCATGTTTATGAATAGTAGGGGAGTGATCTAAATAATTCAATATAAAATGAATAAATTGGTTTCTTTTAAATAATGACGTAAGGTATAATTGACCCTACATCTATAGAAACCCCTGTATTTTATTCCAGAGAACTTACAAATAATTGTCCTTATAAGTGGGTATTTGGGGTAGTATACCATGGTTAGTGAGCGTTTATTACATTCATATTCCACTAGTGATTCTTTGTATCTAAATATTATCTTATTCAAAGGTGTGCTATTCAAAATTTTAGACCAATGTCAACACAAAATCCTCATTTCATGCACTAGGAGGGTGGCGATGACCATACTCTAGATGTGATGGTCCCTGATCCATTAGTCTTACCGCCATGAGTTTCAATTGAGGCACTATATTCTCTACCTGATCTGGGAACTGAGTCTCAATTTCCTGATAGTTTACTACATCTGATGTAGTCTATGAATGGTGCTCTATGTCCTGCACCTATGATGGATGATCTGACTCATGAGTTCTAGCTGTAGCATCCTCCGACCTACTCTGGGTATGGTGGTCCACAAGCTACTAAGTCTTTGATAGAGGCCACCCTTTCTTTCATTGAGAATCTAAAGATGGATCCAAATTAGAGTTTAAATCTTGATACTTACATGCTATATGATTCAGCTAAGCACTGGTGGGATGTATTTACCCAGGATGGTCACCATCAGGGCATGGTATGAGATGACTTCCGAACTACGTTCTATGATCAGTTGTTTCCTCAGATGATAATATGTGATAGATTCAGAGAGTTCATGCATCTTAAGTAGGGTTCTATGTTAGTTATGAATTATTCCCTGCATTTCACTGAGTTATGGCACTTTTCACTGGTTTTATCCAGTGATGAGATTTCACATGATAGATGCTTCAAGGATGATCTCGTGTATTCCATCCTTACTCATATGAATGTATTTTTCCTACCTAATTTCTATGAGATCCTAAATCAGGTTCTTATCATTGATCACATACTAAGGGACAATGATAGTACTGTTCATAGAGGATTAGTGGTGTGGTAGGCCAACAACTCTTTCGGTAGTAGGGAATGTTGATTTCTTATCAGGGAAGTGGTATCTAGAGTACCCATAATAGTTGTTCTATGGCGTGTCACCAGTGTGTATGATAGGGGAATATGAATCCTTAGTGTGATAGAGACCCTCTAGAGTGCCAAGCTTATGCCCACATGTGGAAACTTTAGAGATTCTGTTGGACCTTTCCATCAACTTCTAGTGGAAGTGGTTCTGCACGAGCTCGAAATTCAAGGGAAGGTTCTTTTATGCCATGGCAGGCAGGGAATTGGAGTAGCACTGGTAGAAATAGACAAGGAGGAGGTTGAGGCCATAATATCTAGAATCTTTATCACTAACAGTGCCATCAGAGTAGTTTTGATCATGGTAGTCCATCTGCTACAGAATCATGGATTAAGTTAGTTGCATGAATTACAACCAATAATCAAGGATCATGATGTTGGAACAACTATAGTATGAGGTACTATTCTAGTAGCCTCCACTAAATTATATGTATTATTTGATATAAGTTATTCACACTCCTATATCTCTCTATCTGCTATGAAAAATCTTGGGCTGTAAATACATTATTACACTGGAGTAGTGACCTTGGATACACTATTAGGAGTACGGTCAGATGGAATACTCCAATGTAGGGACTACCCCCTTGAGTTAAATAGTTACCCCTTCTTATTTGACCTTTTTATTCCCAAGATTATGGGATTTTATGTAATTATCAGGATGGATTGGTTGGTTTCATATCAAAACATTATAGACTAATATCGCCATAGGGTATTTTTTACATCACTAGAAGGTAGAAGTTATTTACATAAGGGTGAGTGGAATATCCAAGTTATTAGAGCTAGACCAGAGCATCATGGGATAGGTGAAGCAACTGATTAGATTTATAATCTCTTAATGGATGATCAATGGTTAAATTTGGATGAATTATCTTCAATAATAGATCGTTTCAGGGATGAATTTCCTAGTAATTATCTGGATTACCTTCTGAGATATAGGTAGAGTTTATAATTGATCTATTTCCAGGAGTAGCTCTGGTTTCCATTACTCCTTATAGGACAACACCTACTGAGATTTAGGAGCTCAAATTGTAGTTAGAGGATCTAGAGTCCAAAGGTTTTATATGGACCAATACATCCTCTTGGGGTTCTCCCATGATTTGTTTAAGGAGGATTTGAACCTTTTTTATTCATGGTTTACAGATTATAGTCAATAAATTGTATCCACTTCCTTATATAGAGGATATTTTTTACCAGTTCTGAGGAGATAGGGTCTTCAATAAGATAAACCTAAGATTGGGTTGTCATTAGGTATGAGTCAGGACATCAAAAATACCTTGTAAAATATTCCATATTAGGTATGGTCTATATGAGTATCTTGTTATGACATTCAGTCTTACGAACACACCTTTCATTTTAATGGATCCGATGAAGAGGGTGTTCCAACCCTATTTGGATTCCTTTTTCATAGTATTTGTGGATGAAATCATGGTGTATTCTCACACTCATATAGACCTTGTTAATAACCTTGATATATTTCTGAGTACACTGAGAGAGAATCATATTTTTACAAACATATCTAAGAGAAAATTTTGGATCTACAAAGTTTACTTATTGGGTCATATTATCTCAAAATCATGAGTTTTTTGTTTAACTAGAGAAGGTGAGTGCTATAGTTTCATGGGATCAACCCAAGAACATGTTTGATATATAGAGTTTCTTGGGGCTATATGGATATTATAGGAATTTCTTATAGGTATTTTCATTCCTTTTTTAAACTATTATTGGTCTCACAAATAAGGGTGTCAAGTTCCTATAGTTTGATGTGTGCGAGAGACCCATTCAAGAGTTGAAAGTGAGACTTTTATTGGAACCTATTTTGATTCTACCAGAGCTCGAAAAAGGCAATATAGTGTTATGTCATGAATTAAGAATTGGTGTGGGAGTAGTAATGATGCATGAGTATAGAGTTATTATGTATGGATCTTGGATGTTGAGGCCTCATGAGAGAAACTACCCACTGCACAACCTCGAGTTAAAATATGTTGTCCATGACTTGCGTTCCTAGAGACACTATCTATTAGGTGAGAAATTTATGGTGTATATGAAACACAAGATCCTAAAATATACATTTAAACAAAATTAATTGAATCTTAGAGAGTGAATATGGGTTGAATATCTCAAATAATTCTATTTTGAGCTTTTCTATACACCTGGAAAAGGTAATGCATTAGATGATGCACTGATTCATAAAACATAGGCACATGTTGCATGGGAAGACAATGATTAATGGAAATAGATGGACCTATTCTATTAGATCCATATAAATTATTATGATAGTAACAAGTAGTATTACCTCTCAACCATTAAAATTACCTCTTCACTCCTTGAGAAGACGAAGAGCATGAAATTTTCTGATCCTGATGGATTGGTTCTCCATGAGAGTATTTCAGGAGATAACCTACCTTTAGGTTGGTCTGTGGATAGAGATGACATCCTATGTATACATGGATGTGTCTAGGTTCCTATAGATACTAGAGAAGAGTTAATGTGTGAGTCCCATGTTTCTTAGTGGGAAGGTAATCCCGCCATATCCAAAATGTATCGAGGCATGCGATGCCAGTATTGGTGGCTTGAGACAAAACATCATATAGCAGGACTAATCACTAGGTGTTCCACCTATCATTAGGTGAAGGTAGATAACCAGAGAACAATAATATTTTCATATCCACTTCCAATCCTAGAATGGAAGAGGGAAGACATTTCTATAGATTTTATTGTTGGCTTACTTAGGTCACTGAGAGGTAGTGACACTGTATGGGTAGTCATTGACCCACTGACAAAAGTGGTTCACTTTATAAATATCAGTGAGACTTTATTAGTTGATGAGCTGGAAAGACTGTTTTTTCATGAGATCACATGACTACACAGGGTCCCTCGTGCTATCATTTCAAATAGGGACACACAGTTTACATCCTGATTCTGGAAGGGGATGCATAAAGCTATGGGTAAATAGGTGATTATGAGCATATCCTTTAAACCTCAGACTAATGGATATTCAGAACAGATGATACATAATCTAGAGCACATGATCCAAACATGTTTCCTTTACTTTAGAAATTCATGGGAAAATTATATCCCCCTCATTGAGTTCGACAACAGTAATGGATTCCATGTGAAAATTCATATGGTTCCTTTTGAGGCCTTATATGGAAGGTCATTTCATTCTACCCTGTGCTGGCTATAGTTAGGTGAGGCAACCCTACTAGGTCCTCATCTCATTTAGGATACTTTAGAGCAAGTTAACAGATTTGGAAGTGTATGTCTACTACTCAATATAGAAAAAAATATTATACTGATAATCACAAAAGACCTATGGAGTTTGAGGATGAGGATCATGTTTTCCCATAGATATTGATTAGGAAAGAGAATATATAGATATAGAGTCAAGGTAAGATATTTTGTGCTTTTTAGGCTGTTTGATATTCTATAGAGAGTCGGGCTAGTAGCCTATCAGTTGCTATTACCTCAAAGGTACCTTTCCATGCATGACATTTTCCACATTTCACAGCTCCACTGTTATAATGTCGACCCATCTCTTACTTTTGATCCTAATAAAGTTGAGAAAGATGTCAATGATACCACTAAGGAGTATCCTATATGCATCATTGGCTAGAGCATGATGTATCTTAGAGGCCGATCTATCCCTCTAGCATGGGTGCTATAATAGCATAACCATGTACAAGATGAGACTAGTGAGTAGGAGGTTGACGTATGTGCCCAATGGTCATAGTTGTTCACTGATAGGGTGTTGCCACCCTAGGAAGTTGAACTTGGGGATGAGTTCCTTTAAGGTGGGAAGATTATGAGAACCCATTTTTCACTTAGGTATGTTTATTTTAAATTTTGTTCTAATTATTTATTTTTGACCTTATATGGATGCGTAATGAGTTAGTGAAGGTATCAGGGGTGTTCAAAGCTCAGAACCCAGCTTTTTGGGAGAAAAAAGTTCAGTCACATAGTTAGTTTAAACTATTCGAGAGAAGCCTCGTGTATTGTTTAAACCATGAGAGGCTAGATAGAGGGGTGATATGGGGTTCACAGTTTTCCTTAGCCTTGTGAAATGGGCCACATAACTGTGTGAGAATGTATGGAATTTTAATAGATCTATTTCGCATGGTTGGAACTCAATTTCCTAAACTGTGCAGCCTAACCATGTGGGTTCCCCCTTCCTATAGCTATTCATGCATGATTTGTGAGCATTTTGACCAAACCATGCAACCAAA
This sequence comes from Viscum album, assembly GCA_963277665.1. Classification (NCBI taxonomy): domain Eukaryota; kingdom Viridiplantae; phylum Streptophyta; class Magnoliopsida; order Santalales; family Viscaceae; genus Viscum; species Viscum album. The sequence continues at coordinate 251,032,322 of OY728120.1, read as the reverse complement.
CTGTGTGGAGGGTAAATTTTTTGGTGAAATTATGGGTTTCCCCTTATGTCATGTGTTAATCCATCCCCCCATCCCTTTTACTTTCTTGTAGAAAACAACCTCTATTTCATCTATTTTGAAGTAAAAAATATATCTAACATAGCTTTTGATCTAGATCGTCTGTGCAGTGTCTGATTAGACTGTCGTTCAACTAATTGGATCTACAATGCTATGTTATCGATTCATTTTTAATCATTTATCATTTTTCTTCCTATCAATGATGCTGTTTAGATGTGGGTTTATATTCCCCAATTTCATGGAATTTTTCTATTTTTCAGATCTACTCTAATCCAAGATGAACTAGAGGCTAATACTAGTAAAGGATAGTCATACGAGTATGAGGTAGGTTGTCTATAACTCATCCTTGATGTTTTTTTTGTTTTATAAATTTCCGTATCATTGCACCGATTTCATCAGCTTTCATATATTGAATTAATATTCCTTTCTTGTAGTTGTTAGAACCATGTTATAATACCCATTCAATATATGTCATTCAATGTTGGTGGTTACATCCACAACATCATCCACCCTATGTAGGGTTATTTCCATGTTTACACCTTAAGTGGTCTTTTATTCCTAAATAACTTGTTATGACTTGCATGTTCCACTGTTTGAGTATGTTTGAGCTCGACCATTATAATGGTAAACCATTCTATATGAAATTACTATTGAATTGGTTATGTTAGTTCCATTTGACTCACCTAAGGTAAGTGATTAAATTAGATTAATCAACGTTAAATAAAATTTAAAGTACATTGTATGTGTACGATTTGGCCTTTTTTATATTAAATGAAATGCATGTGGTTTATCATCCATAGAACAACCTTGTCATGTTATGAATGGAAAAGGATATAACCAAGTGATTAAATATTAAATGACTTGAATGGTTTCATGAACTTTGTACTTATCACACTAATGAAAGGAAAGGATTGAACCTCTTGACTTATTAAATGATATGACTATTACATGGATTAATTATTAAACAAATTAAATGTATGGTGCCTAATTATAGATACAAAACTTGACATATTTATAGGGGTGGGAAGGCTCGAGTTAGCTTCTGAATTTCCAAGGCCAAGCTTTGAGTGCTCATGGGTGCCATTCCGATTCAAGGATACTTGTTGGCTTGGTTGAGACCCACCTTGGAACCCGATCCTTGTCTATCAATGGATTCCCCATATGACACTGTAGGATCCCACATTTACTATTACTAGATTCCTTGGATACAATCCTTTGATAGAGCATGGATTCTATGGAAAAGAGGTTCCTTGGTTATTTCCTTGGGCCTAGCTATAACTTATACCATTTTACCTTGGACGTATTCCTTAGACTCAATTAGATCATAATATTATGGAATTCCTTGGATGATACACCTTGGATTACACTCTTACCCCTTATACATGCTATAGTTACTACTGAGTTAGAAAACCTTGTGGTCTAGGCTTCCTTGGTTATTACCTTGGAACCCTTTTATATTATAATCATCATGGTTTCATTGTTTTGTCATGTAAACAACACTACTATTATTGCAAGGCAATGTCATTTCAAGATATTAATAATGGGACCTATATATATAAAATGTAACTTAATTAATTATTGAACTGGTTACATATTCAAACCCTAGCTAAGGTCTGAAGTAAGCACTTAGGTATTTATATTACTATTCTTTTTTACGTTTATATATGCATGATTTCACATTGTATAATTTATATTACATAGAGCAGATATTTTAGAAACCATTGGCAGTGGCGTACTGAGATTTATCTCATACCCTATTCATGCACCATTGGTACCCATGTAGATTACATGTATGCATATATTGAAAAAGGGAAGAAAGTAACTTCAGACACTTGATTTCTTAAGATGGAGCTGGTAACAAATGACTGAGATGGAGCTTGGGATTCTTGGGATAGTTTTTGGTTCCAATTTACTACTTTTGTATAGTATGATGTACATTTTTATTATATCCATGTTTTACAGCTTTATAGTGACATGGAATATCACCATCAACTTATGTATATTTATATCAGTTGGTTTATTTATTTTTTGCTTCAATCAGTTTATGCTATTCCATTTTATCATCTATATTTCTTCCACTATTTACCTTATATTTTATTACATATCCACTATTATACACTTTGGTAATGAGGAAATAGTCTCTCCATGGAATCACCATAGGCCCTCACTAATAGTCCGCAACCTATGGTGTTTGGGGAGATGTGCTTGGGACCATGTGTCCAACCGAGCTCGAGGAACATTCAGTGGCATCCGGGATCATGACATCATAGTTTGGGTGGAGGTTTTTTGGATTAGGGGTATTCTTTTTTAGATTTAATGAGGTGTAAATTTTGAATTTTTTTTGTGGATCCTCTTGGAAATATTATTTGTTGGTATATTTTTTTAGGAGTGAATTCATTCCTCTTCCCCACATTAATTGTACGAGTCATGGTGGTAAATTAGAAGGAAAATATAGGTTAAGTGAAGAGTTTGAAATGGGTAATATGACATGGTGGTGATATTTTTAAAGGGAAATGTTGAATAGGTAAAGGAGTTTAGAAAATAAGTTTAATTGAAGGATAATAAGAGTGATGGATTGGTTTTAGATGTTAAGGGAATTTTCATTGAATAATCCCTTTGGTTCAATGGGAGGTATGGGTAAAAACTTGATTAAGGGATGTCTATTAGAAAATGAATGTAAATGGAGTTTCATAAGCTTACATTGATGTTTTTTGGGGTTTTTTGACCCCAATAAAGAATAAGGGAATCAATGGTTGAAGAAAAAATAAGAAGTCTAGTAATTTCATTTTATAGGAATTTAAACGGTGGTTTTAGGATAAATAAATAAAATAAATAACATGAAAAGGGAAATATTGAATGAATTTTGATGGGTGAAATAGTTATGTGTAAATCATGACTAAAATTAATGGATTTATTATTATTGTGGTTTTTTATATTTTATGCGAAGCTAATAAACCACATTATGGAAAGTATCATATGTTTTTTTGATAAAAATATTGTGGTTAGTATAAAATAAATACTTGAGTAATGGTTTAAAGATTATACTATGATTTTGAGTGGGAATATTGATTCTCATTCTCAAAATTAATACCCAATTCATTACATGGATTGTAACTAAGTCCATGGGTAATATTAAAATGTGATCATGAAGGAGAAGAAAGTCATAATGTGAATTTATGGTCTTGGGTAAAAATAATAGGTTGGTTCCCACACAATGGGTATGATAAATATAACACCATGGTTAAAATATCATTATGTGGTTCAATTGGGTAAAAAATAGGGTAAAAACTAGAAAAAAACAATGAATTAGATTAATATTGTGGTTTGGAAATGGTAATATGGGATCATAGTGTAGTTAGGGTTAAAATTTGGTTCAATTTTAATGGTTTAATTATAAAAAATATCCCTTAACATTAATAGAAAACAAAATAATAGTAAAACCATTAGATATTTTTATCATGTTAAAAATAAATTTAGAATATTTGACTTAATACTAACCAATAATATTATCCATGTAATGAAATTAAGTCATGATGATATAGATATTTTACTTAGTTCGACCAAATGGGATAATTTCAAGGAGAATAAAATCAATAGAGTATTAGTGTACCAAAATCTGTAAACACATTTTTATGTGAATAAAATTTTATTAGGATCATATCAGTACTAATTCCAAGTATAACAACTATTCATATCACTCCATGAAATATTTTTATAAAAGAAAAAAATATATTATCAGATAGGTCATTATATTAAAATATTCAATTCTTCATCAATACAAAAAACTATTATAGGCATTTATCTTTAGTTTTACCTACATGTTTTCTTTTTGATCTATAGTTTATCATTATATGTCCATCTTTATTGCAATTGGATCCTCTATTTCTCAAGCATTAATTATGTTTTTGTGTGTTTCAATGAATTAAATATTAATTCCATTATTCCTTTTCATTATTCTAAGATATATTCTGGATATTATTTAAAATTATATCTCCATGTGTCATACATTAAAGGGTTTTAAAAATTATCTATACATATTGAGATAAATATTCTATAAAATCAACCATAGCTCTTTATAATTAAAAATATATTCAAAAATAATAATTATATAAATGCATGTAAAAGAATGAAATTTATAATAAAACCAAGATGTGATTTTTCAATCATATAAATAATATATAAAACTATGGCATGAAATCCTTATAATATCAAAATATCAATAAGTTACTTATTTTCAAATTTTATATCTCACGTTCACCAAAACACAACCATTCATTCATGATGGGGTGTTCTTCTCTAATAACGTGTCAAGCATTCAGGTATATAAAATCACTATTACTCTCTATGATGTGTTTTTTTCAATCCATGCCATTTTAATAAACTTGGTAAAATTGCTTATGAATAATTATATGAATGTATTCAAACACATTTTCAAAAAATTATTATGAAATATATAAATCATCACTATAATAATACCATAATGTGGTTATCTTATTTAAAATTTATTACATATCAACTTTGTAAAACACTCTCAATGAAATTCCTACAGTTAAAACTAGAATTATACCCAAAAAAAGTAATAAATTAAACCATAGTGTTTATTTTATTCCTATAGTGAAAAGAAATTACTACCTTCTTACTGTAAAGATCTTTTATAACTACTATCTTCTAAATTATTTATGACTTGATTTGATATTTTCTCATTCATTAAAAAATCCTCATAACCACATATAATAATCTCAAAATTACATCAAACCATTTATAAGACATATTAAGTTAATGATCACCAATTTACAATAAGCCTAATAGTATTCCATAATTATCCAATAATCTCTATTTTTGGATGACATAGGTTTTAACATTCTCCCCATTAGGATTAATGGGAATTACCATTTTTTTGATGTTTTTATAAAAATTCCAAAATGAAATTTATAAATATAAAAAAGTATCCACCACACTAAGTCTTCATTTATAAGGCCCCGTGACTTAAACATTAATTAATCTTGAGTTATTACAAGATTACACATTGGGTATCTTTTCAGGTTTTGAGTTTTAGAGAATTAGATCATATATCATGCATTACATTCCACATTTGAACTAGGTGGTTACATAAAAGACAATATTCAATTTTCTCTTCAAAGGAAACATATTTAAAAAAAACATGGATTCTTTCATGACACTTCCTTGACACTATCATCACATCATGTACCTTTCCCTTGACCTATGAAAAACATTTCAAAAACATGGGATGAGCATAAAGAACTCAATAAGGGATATAAAAGTACGAAATGAAAACATTTTTCCATGTATACATAAGAATTAATGAAATCATACTTTACTCATAAAACATAATCACTTTAATATACCTCATAAAATCATGAATAAATCATAGAAATTATAATACATAAAGGTAACTTGAGGCATTCATAAGATTCTTACGTAGGGAGTAACCCTTGTGGTTACGTTTGGAATACCCATCATAGTATATTCCCTAAATCTCTTTGGAGAAAACTTAGCGTTTAACCCCTTCGCATTACCCAATGCATTGGAGAGCTATCACGGGCTCACCCGCCCATAGTTTATCACAGAACCACCCATCTTCATAAACAATGCCTAAGAACCATAACATAATCATATCACATAAAACATGCATAAAGGAAACATAACATTTCCACATTTCAATAACAAGATAAAAAAACACATTGATATAATCAAAACATTATCAAAACCATTTTCAATAAAAAAATAAAATAAAAGTAAAACATGGTATTTATTTTTCATTTAAAAAAAAGTTATGGCTTGTAGAGGAAGTCGAAACTCAAATAATGGTCACGGTGGAGGAGAAGTCATTGTCGCCACATACGTACGAAAAAAACATTCCCTTTTGTCATTTAGTAAAACGGTTCATATAAAAAAAGATTCCTTTTGAATAAACGTAAAAGTCAAAGGGGTTTATACACTGTATAAAAGAAAGTTGTGTATAAAACAAAATATGCCCCAACAAAAGGAGATTGAGATGAAGTCACTTACCTCGTGTCCGACTTGACTCGATCGTTCTTTAACCTCCTGAATAATAAACTTGAGTTAATTTCTACTTTCATAAGAACATTTTTAAAGTTCATTATTCCTTTTATATCACTTATTACCATGTTATGAATACTATGTAATTATTTAAGTTAATAATGGTAATTTTGTCGATCATTGGTACTTGAGTCAACAATAAACTCCTTATAATTACAAGTTTTTCATGTGGTAAAATATCCATTATATACAGAATTATATTCATGATGTGGATATAATATATATAATATATATCCATTATATACATGCATTTATAATATTACATAACATATAGAGGTATGAAATGAAATGCACCATTCATGGAGACGGTAAGTCGTACGTACACATGAACACTACTTTCATTTCAATTTCATATTTAATGGAATGAATTCATAATGATATAAAGGTATATTATAATTCCAGTATAATATCATATATAATATCATTAACTCCATCCTTTATACATCCCACATATGGCACTAACGATTCAAATCACTTGGAGGGGGCGGTAGTCCGTACTTCCTAAAATGAAGATATCACGTTTACCCATAATGGAAACCATAAAGGTATGCCATAAATGAAAAATACAGAAGCATAAGGAAAAAATAAACATAATATATATCATATATAAATATAGTGACATCTTAATGGCCACCATGAAAGGTGTTAAAAGAATATTGAATAATCATCGTTTTGTGTGGCAGAAATTAACCATCCACAGAAATAGTATGTTCTTTAACCATTTCACGGAGGTGTGTGTAAGTGTAGATTGAATAATTCTCATAAAAACATACTAGTATATTTAATATACTGGTTTTGTTACAAAATAAAGGAATAAAAAGAGTTTAGGGGGTTGGAGAAGCAAAATAAAATAAAAGAACACAAGTGAAGACATTACCTTTAAATCGGGTAACTCCTCTTGGTTTGAACCAATAGGGTTTCTTAAAGTGCTTTCTGCCTAAGGTAAGGCATCTATGATGAAGAGAGGGATGTGGAGAGATAAAATGAGCAGATTTGGGCTGATCCAATTCCTTGAGATGTGTGGGTAAGGAGGTAGATGTGGGGGCCTTTTATAAGAGGGAGGGGGGTACTCCTGGAAAGTCAAGAAATGATACTTTATATTAGTATGAGTTTAGGATTTTAAAGGTCCCACATTGATATATTTATAGGATTATGTGATAAGGGTTCTAAATATTCTCATCCAATAGGTTTTTTACAAGTTTATGTCTTAGATTTTACATTATCTTTTCATTTTATTTAAATCGTTCATTAATGAGGTAATTGTTGCATCATCATTGTGTCATAAAAAATTTAATTTATTTAATGTCTAAAAATTATAAAAAAAAAATATGATGTAGGAAATATATTTATATTTTCAATGACTATTTATAGTCCAAGAGATAATTTATGTAGACAAAATTAATATTGTTTTACTTAGGTGTTACATACTTTTGTGATGCTCTCCTTTCTTTAAAAATAAAATGATAAAGTGTCACTATCACCCAAAAGTGATTCCATGGGGTCCCTAAGTTTGGCACAAGGAATCCCATGGTCGGACATGACACAAAAAGTATCATTATGACACATGTTGGGGTCATTTTTTAATATTATGTTATTATTTTATTATCCATAACTACTGGATTACTAATTAATCACGATAATTAAAGATAATTACCGTCGTTACTATTCATAATGTCCAAAAACAAAAGAGTATTAAATACATAATTTAGACCTCATGATTCTAAATATGGAATCAATTTTACTAAATTCCAAACATAGAAATTTCAATAATTAATTTAAAAATAATTCCTGTTGTCAAAACAAATAGCGGGTTTTTTTGAAACAATATCTTTGAAAAGTTTGGCACTTGTTTATGCCCAATTCCAAAGTGAAATAAATTATAATGACCACCATTGGATTAAATGGTAAAAATATATTCTAATTAGACTTTAAAACCAATTAAAAAAACAATTTATCTATATAATTAAATTAGATGAACAAGTAGTTTTGAAGTAAAATGCAGTATTTTTCACTATTCATTAAAAAATCAACATTGTTAGAAAAATACCAAAAATTTATCCAAAGTAAATTTCAATGTCCCAATAATAAATAATAAGTTTATTTTGACAAATAGAGATGATATAATTTTCAAAAGAAATATTTAAAAATGGTTCGCCATCAAAAGGCGGTAAAACGATCTTTTAAAAATATTAGAGAATTTTATGCTTAAGATTGGATTTATTCTCATTTTAAGTCTTTAAAACACTATCTAATTAATAAATAGACATAGATAAGAAAATCCATAATTATTTACTTACTTGGGATGTTACATCCTTCCCCCCTTTATAAAATTGTGTCCCCGCAATTTATTTACTTATCGAATAAGTGGTTGTATTTATCTCTAATTGCATTTTCAGATTCCCGTGTTGCCCCTTCAATAATGTGGTTTTTCCACAAAACCTTTACTTGATGAATCACCTTATTCCGTAACACCTGCTCCCTGTGGAGAAGAATCTGGACAGGTTGTTCTTTATAAGATATATTCTCTTCCAACTGAACTACCTCTGGACTCAAAACATGAGATGGATATGGCATGTACTTACTTAACTTTGAAACATGAAAAACATTGTGTACCTGAGATAAACTCAGAGGTAAAGCCACTCGGTATGCAACTGATCCAACTCTTTTCATAATTTCATATGGTTTAATGAACCTTGGACTCATCTTTCCTTTCTTACCAAATCGCATCACACTTTTCCATGGTGAAAATTTGAGGAAGACATGATCACCTACCTCAAAAGAGAGACCATTCCTCCTGTTGTCCGCATAACTTTTTTTCCTGCTCTAAGGTGTTCTCATGTGTCTCTGTATTAGCTGAACTTTTTCTACCAACTCTTATACCAATTCTGGTCCCTTCAACTTCCTTTCACCCACTTCATCCCAAAAAGCTGGAGTTCGACACCGCTTCCCATATAATGCGTCAAATGGTGCCATCTGTATACTAGAATGAAAACTGTTATTTTAAGAAAACTCAACCAAAGAAAGATGTTGGTCCCAACTTCCCTGATAATCCATCGAACAAGCACGTAGCATATCCTACAAAGTCTGAATTGTTCGTTATTATTTCCCATATGATTTAGGATGAAAATATGTACTTAAATTTAATTCAGTACCTAATGACTTCTGAAGGCCTTTCCAAAAGTTAGAAGTAAACTTGGGATCACGATCGGATACAATGGATAGGGGAAATCCATGTAACCTGACTATCTCTTTAAGATACAAATGAGAAAGTTAATCTAGGGAAAAAGTATCTTGTATAGAAAGGAAATGAGTAGATTTAGTCAAGCGATCAACAATAACCCAGATTTCATTATTACCTTGAGGCGTCTTCGACAATCCAACAAAGAAGTCCATGGATATATTCTCCCACTTCCACTCTCTCACTGGTAAAGGTTGAAGCATCCCTTTTGGTAACTGCCACTTTGCTTTAACCTGTTGACAAGTCAAACACTTCACAGTAAAATCACCAATATCTCTTTTCATTCCATCCCACCAGTAGTACTCCCGAAGATCTCTATACATTTTAGAACCGCCTAGATGAACTGAAAACGAAGAACTATGAGCTTCACATAACAACTATCTCCTCAACTGTGAATCACACGACACACACAATATCTTCCCAAATCTCAAAACATAATCATTATCAATGCTGAATTCAGGTAACTTACCCTTCTGAACCAGCTCTACCTTTTTCTGCAATTCACTATCTTGCTTATATGCTTGTTTAATTCTGTCTGATAGAGAAGATTTCACTGATACCTGAAACAAAACAGAAGAACATCCTGCACCAACAACTTTTATGCCAAATTTCATCAAATCCTTAACCAAAGGATCCCGTTCCAAACGTAACATGGTTAATGAAGCATTACTTTTTTGACTCAAAGAATTAGCCACTTTATTTTCTTTTCCTGGATGGTAATGAATTGTACAATCATAATCCTTGATTAATTCTAGCCATATCCTATTCCTCATGTTCAATTCTTTCTTAGTGAATATATAATTTAAACTTTTGTGATTAGTATATATTTCACACTTTACATGATCAACAGTTATTCCATCTTTAGAAACAATGTGACCAAGGAAAGAAATTTTTTGCAACCAAAACTCACACTTGCGGAATTTTCCATACAATTTATTTTCCTTTAAGGTTTGAAAAATAACCCTTAAATATCTTTCATGCTCCTCTTTACTTTTAGAAAACACCAAAATATCATCAATGAAAACAACCACAAACTTATCCAAGAACTCATGGAAAATTCTATTCATAAGGTCCATGAATACAGCAGGTGCAATGGTTAGCCCAAAAGGAATTACTACAAATTCATAATGGCTATATCTTGTACGAAACGCGGTCTTAGGAATATCTACTTTCTTTACCTTCAACTAATGGTACCCCGATCTCAGGTCAATCTTTGAAAAATACTGAGCTCCCTGGATCTGATCAAAAAAATCATCTATATGAGGTAAAGGATATTTGTTCTTAACAGTGATGTTATTCAAGGCTCTATAATCAATGAAAAGTCTCATAGAACCATCTTTCTTTTTAACCAATAGGACAGGAACACCCCATGGCAATGTTCTAGGTTAAATGAAACCTTTCTCTAATAAATCTTGCAATTTCTCCTTCAACTCTAAAAGTTCAATTTGAGCCATTCGATATGGGGGTTTTGAAATTATCTTAGCATCAAGAACTAAGTCAACAATAAATTCAACTTCCCGATCTGGTATTATTCTAGGAAACTCATCAGGAAAAACATCGGGATACTCATTTACCACTGTCACATCATTAATTTGAACTGTTCCTTTGTTTTCAACAATATGTTCAAGGTAACATTCATTTCCATATTTTATAAGTTTCTCAGCCTCTTGATATGTTATCAACATTAAGGGTTCATTATTGTACACAAAATGAAAGTCTTTCTGAAAAGAAACTTCTTTAGCTCTACAATCAATCTTAGCATGGTAAACAGAGAGCCAATCCATACCCAGGATAACATCAAACTCTACTAGAGGTAAAACAATAAGGTTTTCAAGTAGGTTCTTTCCACAGATGAGGATAGGAAGACTCTTATAAATTCTTTTTTCCTCAACATTTCCCCCAGGTGTTTTTACCACATGTTCAGAAGTCATTTCTTGAGATGGAATTCCCAATTTACTAGAAAAGTTTTTTAAGATGAAAGAATGTGTAGACCCCGAATCAAACAACACATTAGCATAATCTGAGAAAACAAACAAAGTATCGGATACCACTTCATTTTCTATCCCAACATCTTCTTAAGTAGTTGCAAAGGATTTCACCACTCCTTTTTTCTTGTAGTCTGACTACTTCCCATCATTTGAGATCTTTCTCAAACACTTGTTTTCATAATGACCCATCTCATTGTACTTGAAACATTTCACTAACTGTAAATCAAATTTGGTCTTACCATCACACTGATCTTTTTTAGTTCAATCACGAGCCTTATGTCCCATATTACCACATCGGTAGCACTTTCCAGAATTCATAAGACATTCCCCAGCACGCCTTTTACCACATTTATCACAAAATGGAAACTTAGTTTTCTTACCATCAGACCTTTTTGAAGATTTCTACCCTTTCTCCCGCCACCTCGATCTCTTCTTCTGTTGGTTTTTATATAACACTTGATCATCGGCAAACACCATTTCCACCTTCTCAGCACATTGAAAAAGCTTTTCATAACTCTTGAACTCGCGAGAAGCTAAATCCCTCCGATATTTTGGCTTTAATCATGAGTAAAAATGATTGATTTTACTATCAAGGTCTCGGATAAAATTTGGATCATACCTTTCCAATCGAGTGAACCTTTCTTCATAAGAATCCACTGAGTCATCCTCTTGCCTCAATTCCAAGAATTGTTTTTCCATCCTAAGTCAAACAGGATTAGGAAAATACTTCTCAAGAAACATACCTTTGAATTCATCCTAGTTGAGGGAATAAATCTCATCAGCGTCCCTGATATTTTTAACCATCGACCACCACTGATCTGCTTCACCCTCCAAATGGTAAGTTGCAAGACTATCCTTTTGATTGTCTGAACACCCCATGACCTCAAAAATCTTCTCCAGTGATTTAATCCACCCTTCAGCTAGCACAGGGTAAGATGATCCTCTAAATTATGGGGGATGTTGTCTCATGAAATGTTCCACCACTGACATGTTCCTATGCGGTTTATCTGGCTGATCTCGTGCATGGATACCACCACCATTTATCACTTGAGTCAACTGTTCCATTACTGCAACAAACTATTCAGTTCTAATTCCAACAATCTCAGGATGCTGATTCAGAAGGTCATTTCCTTCTGTATGCCTTGCTAGCACTTCTTCCCTGTTTCCTCTGTGAAAAACCATTCTGAACAAACATGTATTAGATGAAGCAACATGGTAATCTTCAAATGTTATATCATTTCAATTTGACCATTAAAAAAAATATTTTTGGATAATCATTTAATAGAATTATAAATCCTAAGGTTATCTAAACCGACCTTTGATACCAACTATAAGGCCTCATGCCTTAAACATTACTTAATCTCGAGTTATTACAAGATTGAACATTGAGAATATTCTCAGGTTTAGAGTTTTAGAAAATTAGATCATAAATCATGCATTACATTCCACATTTGAACAAGGTGGTTACATAAAAGACAATATTCACTTTTCCCATAAAAGGAAACATATTAAAAAACATTGATTCTTTCATGACACATCCTTGACACTATCATCACATAATGTACCTTTCCCTTGACCTGTGACAAACATTTTAAAAACATGGGATGAGCAGAAAAATCTCAGTAAGGGATATAAAAGTAAGAAATGAAAACATTAGTCCATGTATACATAAGAAATAATGAAATCATAATTTACTCATAAAACATAAGCACTTTAACATAAATCATAAAATAATGAATAAATCATATAAATCATAATACATAAAGGTAACTTGAGGCATTCATAACATTCTTACATAGGGAGTAACCCTCATGGTTACGTTTGGAATACCCATCATAGTATATTCTCTAAATATCTTCGGAGAAACCTTAGAGTTTAACCCCTTCACGTTACCCAATGCATTGGAGATCTATCACAGGCTCACCCGCCCTTAGTTTATCATGGAACCACCCGTCTTCATAAATAATTCCCAAGAACCATAACATAATCGTATCACATAAAATATGCATAAAGGAAACATAACATTTCCACATTTAAATCACAAGATAACAAAAACACATTGATATAATCAAAACATTATCAAAACCATTTTCAATACCAAAATAAAAAAAAAGTAAAACATGGTATTTATTTTCCATTTTAAAAAAGTTATGGCTTGTAGAGAAAGTTGAAACTCAAATAATGGTCACGGCGGTGGAGAAGTCGTTGTCACCACATACCTATGAAAGAAAAATTCCATTTTTTCATTTAGTAAAACGCTTAATATAAAAAAATATTCCCTTTGAATAAATGTAAAATTCAAAGGGGTTTATACACCGTATAAAAGAAAGTTGTGTATAAAACAAAATATGCCTCAATAAAAGGAGATTGAGATGAAGTCCCTTACCTCGTGTCCGACTTGACTCGATAGTTCTTTAACCTCCTGAATAATAAAATTGAGTTAATTTCTACTTGCTTAAGAACCGTTTTCAAGTTAATTATTTCTTTTATATCACTTATTACCATGTTATGAACACTATGTAATTATTTAAGTTAATAACGGTTGTTTTGTCGATCATTGGTACTTGAGTCAAAAATAAACTGCTTATAATTACAAGTTGTTCATGTGGTAAAATATCCATTATATACAGAATTATATTCGTGATGTGTATATCATATATATCATATATGTATAGTATATACATGCATTTATAATATTACATAACATTAAGAGGTAAGAAATGAAATGCACCATTCATGGAGACGGTAAGCCGTACGTACGCATGAACGCTAATTTCATTTCTATTTCGTATTTAATGAAATGAATTAATAATTATATAAAGTTATATTATAATTCCAGTATAATATCATATATAATATCATTAACTCCATCCTTTATACATCCCACATCTCATTAACGAATCAAATCACTTTGAGGGGGCGGTAGTCCGCACTTCCTAAAATGAAGATATCGTGTTTAACCATAATGGAAACCATAAAGGTATGCCATAAATGAAAAATACATATTCATAAAGAAAACATAAACAAAATATATATCATATATAAATATAGTGACATCTTAATGGCCACCACTAAAGGTGTTAAAACAAGATTGAACAATCATCATTTCGTGAGGCAGAAATTCGCTATCCACAGAAACATTATGTTCTTTAACCATTATATAGAGGTGTGTGTAAGTGTAGCTAGAATACTTCTCATAGAAACATCCTAGTATATTTAATATGCTTTTGTTTCTACAAAATAATGGAATAAAAAGAGTTTAGGGGGTTGGAGAAGCAAAATAAAACACAAGTGAAGATATTACCTTTAAATCGGGTAACTCCTCTTGGTTTGAACCAAAAGGGTTTCTTGAAGATTTTTCTGACTAATGTAAGGCTTATATGATTAATATAGGGATTTTTAGAGATAAAATTAGCAGATTTTGTCTGATCTAGGGGCTTGAGAGGTGTGGGTAAGGAGGTAGATGTGGGGGCCTTTTATAAGAGGGAGGAGGGGCACTCTTGGAAAGTCAAGAAATGATACTTTATATTAGAATGAGTTTCGGATTTTAAATGTCCCAAATTAAAATATTTCAAGTATAATGTGATAAGGGTTAGAAAATACTCATTCAATAGGTTTTTGACAAGTGTGAGTCTTAGATTTTACATTATAGTTTCATTTTGTTTAAATCGTTCATTAATGAGGTAATCGTCGCATCATCATGGTGTCATAAAAAATTTAATTTATTTAAAGTCTAAAAATTATAAAAAAACTACTATGATGTAGGAAATATTTTTATCTTTCCAATGACTATTTATAGTCCAAAAGATCATTTATGTAGACAAAATAAAAATTGTTTTACTTAGGTGTTACATACTTTTGTGATGTTCTCCTTTCTTTAAAAATAAAATGATAAAGTGTCACTATCACCCAAAAGTGATTCCATGGGGCCCCTAAGTTTGGTACAAGGCATACCATGGTCGGAAATGACACAACCAGTAGAATTAGGACACATTTCAGGGTCATTTTTTATTATTATGATATTATTTTATTATCTGTAACTACCCGATTACTAATTAATCATGATAATTAAAGATAATTACCGTCGTTACTATTCATAATGTCCAAAAACAAAAGAGTCTTAATTAAATAATTTTTACCTTATGAATCAAAATATGGAATCCATTTTTCCAAATTACAAACATAGAAATTACAATAATTAATTTAAAAATAATTCCCGTTGTCAAAACAAATAGCGGGTTTTTTTGAAACAATATCTATGAAAAGTTTGGCACTTGTTTATACCAAATTACAAAGTGAAATAAATTATAATTACCACCATTGGATTAAATGATAAAAATATATTCTAATTAAACTTTAAAACCAATTAAAATTACAATATATCTATATAATTAAATTAGATGAAAAAGCAGTTTTGAAGTAAAATGCGGTATTTTTCACTATTCATTAAAAAATGAACATTGTCAGAAAAATACCAAACATTTATCCAAATTAAATTTAAATGTCCCAATACTTAATAATAATTTTATTTTAACAAATACAGCTTATAAAATTGTCAAAAGATAGATTTAAAAATGGTTCTCTATCAAAAGGCGGTAAAACAATCTTTTAAAAATATTAGAGAATTCTATGCTTAAGATTGTATTTATTCTCATTTTAAGTCTTTAAAACACTATCTAATTCATAAATATACATAGATAAGAGAATCCATAATTCTTTACTTACATGGTTTGTTACATCATGAGTGGAGTTTGGTGTAGAAAAAAGAGTTATAGAAATATTCGAAAGCAATTCACTTGTACCTTTTGTTTGTATATATATTAAAAATATTTCTCCCTGTATATTCATTGTATTATTTATGATTTTACTTATGGATTATATATCCCCTATGTTTATTCCTTTCTTCTAGTATAACACCCCTTAATGAGATAATATCACACTATTTCACCTTTGTAAAAAAGTAACGAGAGTACAATATTTACCCCCTTTGACAGAATACACAAATTTTATCCTTATTTAAATCCATATAAGTGAAAAATACATAATAAATATTAAAAAAATATATAGGGACGACATTTTATAAATTCCATTTAGCTATGGGAGTTTATTGAACTCTCAGATTTAATTTATGCTTCTCAAAAAACATTGGAGTGGCCAATGGTTTTATGAAAATATCTGATGCTTGTTTATTCATTCAAATATTATTTGACTTCATAAAATATTCTTCCAATTAATATTTAATAAATTGTTACTGAATCTTCATTTACTTAGTTTTTGGATGTTGTAATTTATTCTCTATACAATCAACCACCCTTTTTTGATGCAAAATATCAATTTTTTCATCTTTACTTCATCACCATGATATCCAAACTAAAATTTCATCCAAAACAGTTGGAAACATTCCTTTATCTTTGAAATATACTTTTCATCAACTATTATAATATAAATATTATATTTCCTCTATATAATCGATATAATGCAATAGTTTTTAATATATAATTCACCTCCACTTGTATATTTTATATCCACAGAATCTTCAACCTAGTCCACATTGGAATATTCAATCAATTCCTACATTATTATTACTTTATAATTTAATCCCTCATAATGGTTACCTTAAACACACCTGATGATCCTCTTTAGAACCATTAAATACTCCACTTTTAAATTTATCTAAAACATTGTCATAAAGAATATTATCTAAATAATATATGGCCTTATTTCCATAAAATAATTTAATCTTCCAATATTTCTCTAGAATAATGTTAGGTCCACATATTTTCCATCTTTACTCTTTCCAAGTTTCATTCTTACCACGATTGGAGAACTAACTCATAATTTTATTTTTCAAACTTATTTATTTTTTTACATGTTTTTATTGAGATATAAATGTGTTCTCACCTCATTGATCCACTTATGTATGAATAAAATAAATGTGTTCTCCTATCATGGAAATATCAAAATCCAATCTTACTAAGTTAGAAAAATCCTCTACAAATTCCTACATACTTCTTAAAAATATGATATTAGCCACATAGAAATGTACCATAAATTAATATTCTATCATAATTTTTACATAACGATTGTGGTTAGTTTCACTTATTATAAAATCTAATTTCATCAGGTATAAATCTAATTGAGCATAAAAACATTATCTTTCTTTATTTAAGACACATAAATTCTATTTGATATTATATACCTTTATTTTATCATTATTAAATTAAAAACCCACTGGTTATTCAATGTAAAATTCCTCTTTAAGCACCCCATTCAAAAATACCATCTTTATATCAATTAGATAGATCTTGAATCCCATTTGTATTACAACTTCCAAAAATAATCCTATCGATTCAAGAATTTCCATTAGTGTGAATTTTTATTAAACAATAATTCCCTTAATTTGAGAAAAATATTTAAAAATGAGATATTCTGTTCTTTTATCAAATTTATAATCTAATTGTTCTTATTTATGAATGATTATTACATTAAAAAAATTTGAATATTTTTTCCACTTTAAAATATTTCAAATCATATACTTTTAGATTTGATTGAGATCTTTGATCAAGGATTTTACCCATGATTCATTCTATACTACTTCTTTAAAAATATATTTCCTTCACTTAAGATTACAAAATATTTTTCCTGATATTTCTCATGAATTATTTATGTGTTAGAGATATTTTTTCACTAATGATATTATATTCATTAATTTTACCCCTTCTATTTTCCTTTTATTTGGTAAATGGATCACCATAAATATATCTTCCTATCCAAATTAAATCTAAAATGCATCATCAATTACTGTACATTTGGTTATTCACCTAAATTGTGTTTTTTAATTTATTTTAAAAACCCACAATATGGGATATAATCTACCTGAAATGTCACAATACATAAGAACTCAATGCATCCAAACTAAAAAAAATTAAAACATGAGATATTAAAATTAAAAACTCAAAATCTCCAAACCGAACATGAAAAGAATAGTGAACAATGTGCATAAGGTTTCAAACCTCAATACTTACACTTAAAAAGAGACTAATGGTATGTCTCCTATTTTCACCATGGTACACTAATGGTCGATTATGGTATCACCATCACCACTAGAACCAACAATCCAAAAAACCAGAATCATATCATCAATGTCATCAAAGGTGGGAAAGAAATACCAAGAAAATTATCTGAACATGAAATCAAAAGACTATATAGTGACTCTATCATGAACTAAATTAACCAATAACCACTACAAATTAATCACAAAAAACTACATATTAGAAAAAAATGTGCAGTAGTATAAAACCACCATCAAAATGATATCCATACCTCTTTATAATACTATCATCCATCCACCTAGTACCATCACCACATACAAAAGAAAAAATAATCAGAAAAAACAGATTATAAAATAGTTATATTCAAAATCTAGGAAGAAACAAAGAGAATAATATGATTTTTTTTCAAGAAAATGATCAAACAACAACTAGGGAAAAAACTGCCCTATATCAAAGAGAAACAAAACACACCACAAGGGAAGAACCAACCCCAAGTGAACTATAAATAGATAAGATAGAAGGAATAAAAAATGTATGGAATTAATTTACTAAAACCACCTACACCATCCTAAACCAATTTGTAAACCAATACACCTAACCATGATGGTGTCCTTTTCATTAGCCTTGATAGAAATAATAGTGGAGTAAATAGGAGGATAAGACCTCACAGTGGATACCACCAAGAATTTTAAAGTGTTTATGATTATAGATTATAAGTAGTCACTAAAACCTTTACATCCACATTAAAAATCCCAAATAACTAACATAACCACCATGTTATACTAAATATAGGTTCAATCATAGTTGGTTTGGTGAAAAGGGAAGAGGATTTGGTCATTCACCTATAAAAAACCAGTTACCAGAAATAAAATCCACCCCTTGATGAAAGAAACAAAAAAACATAAGGAACGAAAAATATGAAATCCAAAAGAAAAAAACAATGAAGAAACAAAACACCTCAAATATGATAGAATAAGATTCTGAGAAAATGAGAGACTACTCAGGTGATTGAAATTAGCAGCACATTTCATAAGACATCAAATTCTCTTTAATACTAATAAATGAAAAACATTAAATATAAATGAAAAATTACACTTCACTATTTTAACAGTTACCTGGAAGATAAATCTCAATGAGGTGTTTTTTAATATTTTATCCATTTTTTGTAATTTTAGAACACACTATTTTGTTATAGAGTTCCTACCTTCTCTAATTAATTATATACTTAAATAGAGGTGAAATTTAATCCAATTTTACATTTTAGATTTTTTATTATCCATATAATTTCATTTGTATATCACCTATGGTATATTTTGATACCATATATTACCATCCTATTAAATAATATAAACATCATAGAATTCATCATTCTATAATTTTTAATAAAAAATATAATGTACCTTTCTCCTTCAACTACCATTTTTTTCATGGGGACATTGATGTCAATGTGAACCAAATAAATTAAATGATAAGCTCTCTTATTTATGTTATTATAAGTATTTTAAACCATTCTACCTATCGCGAAAGTATCATATATATTTTATTTTTCACTTTTCATGTTATTAATATCAATCACCACTTTAATATTTAAAATATTTTCCATTCTTTTTTGGTGTATGTGTCTTACCTTTTAATTCCATAATTATGTTCCACTTCCACTATGAGGAAACAAAAAAATTTCCTTACTACACTCCAAACAAGGATGTAAATTATTCCTCTTTTCCTTGTATAAAAGGATAACTATACTTTCATTGAATAAATAGACCCCTCTAATTGAGTATAACTTCATGTTTAGAGTCTCAAAGATAACTTACAGTGAAGATGCAATAAAAAAGAACATCTATAATTAGTTTGTTACTATTTTCAACTCATATTTTTTAATCATTTCCAATATACTTATGTAGATATTCAATTCAACATTTTTGATAAATATCACTATTATATTATTATTTTTCTCTATTTTATTCGATAAGATTTCATTTAACATTATATGAGATGAACAAACACTATCAAATATCGATGTTCTTCTACTCTTAAATATATTTATATAAATTCCATCAATTATTTCATTATCTTTCATTTTTTCTCCTTCAAAGATAATACCAATTAAGTTGAGACAAATTTGGGTATCACTTTATTGTTTAAAACATGTGTAGGGATACCATGTTCTTCCTTTTAAAGTGTTTTTTTTTTCAATTGAATAATGTCCATGAATTACATTTCAAATATTCTTGAAGCTATTTGAAAATAAATTTCCACTCCACTTTAATAAAAAATGATATATTTATACCCATAAATAAAATAGTGAAAAAATACCCATTGACATATTTTCTCCTTGGTGGTGCAGGATATGTTATTTTCCTTTATTATTTACTCCCAGCTACCTTACCTTATTAATATCTCCTTGCCTCATTGAAATATGTCATAGTGAAACCCATGTATCCAAATATTCTACTTTAATTCATGGGAATGGTTTTTCATTTTTCTTTTATATTTATTCCAAATAGATTTCAATTTTATGTAACACTCTCAATATTTTATTTTCAAAGTGTTTTCTAATGTTATTATTTTTTCACTATTTAGTTTTCTAGAATTAATTATTTTGATGACTAAAATTCATATCCAGGTTCACTCTTACACATTTAATATGGTCTTTATTTGATCAAACAATCCTTAAGTGGTCTTTAGTATTTTTCTAATCTTTATTTGAAAAACTCATTAGTAAATCTCTTGAACTGACCTTTCATAATTTGTAGATTTTATCTCATATTCAATGTTGTTATTTAATGTGAACAATTATTTATCAAGTGATTCAATTTTTTTATTTATTCTTAAACACAAGAATTAATTTAATAAATTACCTACTATTTTTCTATAATTCTAAAATAGAAATATGATATTTATATTAGATTTTGTTAAATATAATTTTTCTCTTCTATAACTTGTTTTGGATGAGTAATTTAAGATTTCATCTAATAGAAATAGTTAGAATATTACTTTTGAAAACCTATAATTTTTATATCCTTTTTTCTCTTAATAACCATCTCCTAAAGAACTACTTTAAATATTATTTTGAGTTTAACTACACCCTCTAGTCAATCAAAACAATTATTTATATCTTGAACTTCACCCACCATTGATATAATAATATATTCCAAATATAATATATATTTATTTTTTTTCTTCTTCAATATGAGATTGATCATTATCGTCATCCTTTATTATAAGGATATTTCTTTGAAACTTTATTTTATATTTATTACCAGTATAATACACCATTACATAAAGAACCTATAATTAAATATTTTATAACAAGGAAAACCCCCATAAATGTTTGTTCTAAAGTTGGGTAATTAAACCTTCTTGAAACATTTTTTATTCATCCAAATTCAAATTATTTTCCTCCAGATGTACACTAGATTGAGAATAAAAGGTAGTGATGAAATTAAATTTAGTACCCAATGAATTTTGAATCCATTTACAAAAAATTGAGGTAAATCCGGGATCATGATAAAATAAAATAGAGGGAGGGAACCTATGTAATCTAAATATCTCATTAAGATAAATTCTAGTAAGTTGATCCAAATACATAGTATCTTGAATATCAAAAATTTTATAATTTAGTTATAAAATAAAAAAAGCAAATTGCATTATTACCTTGAGATGTCTTTGGTAATCCCACCAAAAAACCCGTGCATATATTATATTATTTACATTAACCATTGGAATAGGACAAATCATCCACTTAGAATGTTATCGCTCAACTTTAACCTATTAATAATTCAAACATTTGCTTGTAAAATCAATAATATATTTCATCATACCTTCCCACCAATAATATTCCCTAAGGTCTCCATACATCTTAGTACTTCAAGGATGAATAAAAAATTTAGAGCTACAAGATTCAATCATCAATTACTTCTTTATTTGGGAATCACTAAGCACACATAAAATCTTTCCAAAACTGACAACACATTATTTTTTCACATCAATGTTGGGTAATTTACCCATATTTACTAATTAATCTATTTCTCTCAAATCATGATAATCTTTCCGATCATCCTTACTATTCACAGAATGGGCCTTAGGAAAAAAATCTGGGACAATGGGCTATGTAATGGGATACATGCCCACTGGTCCTTCGGGCGATGTAATGGGTCTCCCTATAACCAATTAAAAGAGGTATTTGCTTTTCTTTAATAATATAATGAGGCTTCGGCCTTAAGCTTCTATATATTTTACATTTGACCCCATATAAAACATTTCACCAAAATTTTGAAGAAAAAACCACTTCTATAAGATCAAGATCACGTGTAGGGTAATTTTTATAATGGATTTTTAATTGATGTAAATCATATGAAATTACTCCATCATCATTCATTAAGACACAACCAATTACTTTAGAATAAGAATCACTATAAATAATAAACTAACCATTTCTTGTTGGTAAGTCTAAAACTATAACATTAATCAATCATATTTTTAGTTAAAAAAATCATTCATCACATTCATTTATCTGATGAATTTAACTCCTTTTTGAGTTACCTTAGTGGGATAGATAATTGAGAAAAACTATCAAAAACCCATTTTTAGTAACCCTCTAATACAATAAATTCCAATCTATGTGAATTTTTTGGGTTTTGACAATTCTTACACTACTTTTGTTTTAGAAGGATAAAAAATTATGCCATATATAGAAACAATAGTAAAAAAAAGAAATCTTTTGTAGCCAAAATTCATATTTACTAAATGTTACATAAAACTTATTTTCTTTTTATATTTTAAAAGAATACTTAGGTGTTTCTTATGTTATTCATAACTTTTATAATAAACTATGATTTCAATGATGAAAACCACCAAAAGTTTTTCCAAATACTTATGGAATACTCTATTCATAATATCTATAAATTAAATAGATTCATTTGTTAACTCAAATGGAAGAAACAAAAACTCATAATGACCACACATATTAGATAATTACATCCTATAAATGTATACTTCCTTCACCTTTAGCTAATGATACCTAGACCTGAGATCCGTCATTGTGAAATGCTAGGAAACATAGTGTTGATCAAACAGGTTATTGATGAGAGGCAACAAATACTTTTTATTAACTATGTTGCTATTGAGTTATATATAATCAATTAAAAGTATCAAGGAAACAACCTTATTTTTTAGAAATATGATAGTATTACCCCAATTATAATTGATATGATGGATGAAAACCTTATCAAAAAACTCTTACAACAACCTTTTCAATTCTAACAACTCAAATATAGCTATTTTATAAGGAGGTTTTGGAGTTGGATTAACATAAGGCACTAATTCAACAATAAAATCAACCTCCATATCAAAAATAACACTAGAAAAATCATCAATAAAGACATATATTATAGAGATCCATGCTTAATGTACATGGAAATTTCATTACTGTTGCATAATACTTCATACAAGATACAAAAAGTTTCCTAAATACCGTATTAGTTTAGTGTCTTTAGAAACTCAGAACATAATCTTCTAACTTTATGAAATATCTTCAATATCTCCCATAAAGATCTTCCCATTTTTATTTTACTACCTAAAACCTTTATTTATATCAAGTGGAAAAGAAAACATACAACATGAGAGATCAAATTCTCAGTAAGGGTAATCATGGACAACATAAAACAAACCATACACATTTGAATGTAAAAACATGAACATAAAGTTTTAACATCAAAATTTCGAGTCATCAAATAAATCTTGGTAGAATGTAAGACATGAATCATAAGTTAACAGAAGCCTGATAACATAGTATTAACATAAAAAATGGAATTATGGAAAAAAATAAGCACATAATGTGATTTATATAGTAGCCAAGGCATTGCAACCAAGACCATCATAGTGTACAATGTCGTTTACTGAACCGGGTTTACATGTCTTTCTAGTCATGTATTACTGAAATAGATTTACTTCCCATTCCGGTCATATTAATATCATGAGATATAAATCTTTAACCAATGCATTGGAGGGAGATATAGGTTCCACACATCTCATAATGAAATCATTCTTGCATGTTCCACAAAAACATAAATCATTCATCATAGCATAACCCATAAAATAAACTGGGTTTCTTAAACATCATTCCATAAAAAACCATATAAAATAAATGGATTTCATAAAATTAAATCCATAATAAAAATAATAAAATAAAATTAATAATAGGTATAGAAAAATAACCCTATGTCATCTTAGAAGTAAAATCATCTTGATAAAACACATGAACTTACTTCTTAAGGAAAATAACCTTTCTTTTTCAAAAACATTTACTTTCTCAAAATGTTGTTCAATTTTAAAAGAAACTTATTTAGTTGAAAATAAACTTATAAAATTATAGAAGAAGCATCATGGAAATAAGGTGTCATTAAACAATAAAAATTAATTCATGATGTATAAGTTAAAAATACATTCTCCTTGAACTTTTTTTAGAAAAGTCAAAAAGTACCTCTTATGATAATCGAAAGAAAGATTCCTTCCATACCAACTAGTAAAATTAAAAAAGGGGTAAAAATGAATTTAAACATAGATGTATGAATAGTAATCATTTTATGAAATCATTTTTAGAAAACATGGACATGGATTATAAATATAACCCTAGTAAATACTTATGTATAAGCAATCTCGGATAAAAATGAAATTGCAAAATTATCCCTTACCATAGGTACGGTTTCTTCCATATGTGTCTGAAAATACTGTATATTGGGTTTAAACATATTATTAACTTATATTAGAACCATAATAATATTTATGATTCACTTATGACTTTATATTTCCTGATTATTTGTTAATTCCAGGTTAAAGAAACATTTTGGGTAACAATCATTTTATTTATCGTACGTGTTCTGAAACATTATTCTTTATATTAATTCTTATATCATGATTTAATCACTTATATAATTTAAAACATGATTTATATATTATATATATTCATTATATAAATATAAATATAATAGATAGATAAATTAAATGGAATACACTATTCATGGAGATGGTAGGTCGTACATACGCATGAACGCTGTTTTGGTTTCCTTATTAAATTGAATAGAAGTAAGTAAATAAAAAATATATATATATACATAAATCTACTAGAATTATTATTTCATATATTTCATGATTATTTATTATATATAATTTATAATCATTCTTAAATTGTTAATGTGGAGAATGAATCTAATCACATTGTGGAGATGATAAACTGTACTTACGCACGAGCGACGATATCATTCCCATAATTGTTGAATGGTGTTAAAGTGGATGGTGTATAATATCTCAGAATTAGTATCTTGTTATAATAATAATATATATTTATTATTTCCACCATTATACCCATCCGTGTATGGTGGTGGTGAAAAACAAATTACACCACAGTATGGAGGCAAGAACCCATATGAACGCACACACAGTGATTTCGTTTTTTGTTGGATTGATTGAAGGGGAAATAATTTTGTTTCATATTTACAATAAAATATCAGTATATGAGTGATACTTATGTTATTAATTTATTATTAAAAAACTAACTAAGAGGAAGTAAAAGAAGAAATAATTTTGAAACAATCGGTAGAAGAGATTACCTCTTCCTTAACGCGCCTCCTTTAAATTTCCTCTTAGGGTACTAGAGTTTGTCTTTTGAGAAGACCCACACCTCTAGAATGTTACTATGTAAGTTTATAAGAGAAATGGGTAGGGTTTTTCTGAGATTGAAGGCTCAAAACTGAGTGAAGAGTTGAGGGTGGAGGTGCCCTTTTATAAGAGAGGAGAGGGGAACTTTAGGAAACTCTCAAAATATTAATTTATTATAAATTAAATTTAGATTTAAAATGGTCCAAAACATATTTAATTAGAATATAATATGATTTTGGTTCTAATAACCTTAATCCAATAATATTTAGACAAGGTTTTAATATTGTTTATCCTTATTCTTTTGTTTTAACCCTTATTTTAACCTTTTTAATCTTACCGTGATATCATGTTATTTACACATTGTGGGTTAATGTAATTACCAAATCATGTCAAACTACCAAACAAAAATTATTTATGACATATTTTTACTTATATTAAATATTTTTAGGAATATTATATTTTTAGGAATTTAATATCATTTAATAAACTATTATATGTTTTATGTTATGAATTATGTCAATTATTGGTACTGTTCATAGTTGATTTTTTTAGCAAATTAATGACAACATTATTACTTAGAAAGGAAGGATTAAAACAATAACTAATATGTCAATATAATACAAAAAATTATTTTATGACATCAAAATGTTCAAATTAAATTTATTTTAATATTTACAAATTTATTTATTTGAATCTTTCATTAATGAGGTAATCACTACATCATAATTGTGTCATAAATAAATATATTTATCTAATGTCTAAAAATTATAATTAAAATACCATGATGTAGGAAATATTTTTAGATTTATAATAACTATTTATATAGACATAGATCTATTATATAACACTATATTAAAATCAATTTAGTAAAAGATATATGTTTAGGCTATAATTATCTTTATTTTTCATTAATTAAAATAAAATGTCATTTTCACATCCAAGAGAATCCATGAGGTCCCATAATAGACCCAAAAATTCCCATGGTCTTAAATATATAATACAATAGTATTAGTACATGTTTTAGGGCAGTTTAATATTATTAAAATATTATTTTTCAACCCTTATTTACCAGAATTACCCTTTAATTGTTGTAAATAAAATAATTACTAAAGTTACTATTCATAACGTCCAAAAATAAGAGGTACCTATTTCCACAATTTAAATATTCTGTTTCTAAATAGTTAATCCATTTTTCAACTTAAAAACATAAAAATTTTCAGTAATTAATTTTAAATTAATTCCTGTTGTCAAAATCAAAAGCGGGTTTTTAAGAAGTAAAAACTATCAAAAGACTAACACTTGTTTATGTACAATTTAAAATTGAAATTACATAAAATGAAAATAATTGGACTAAATGATAAAAATATAATCCAATAAAACTTTAAAAATAATTAAAAATATTATCTTACTATATAAATAAATTACATAAAAAGGCAGTTTTGAGTTAAAATTTGGTATTTTCACTATTCAATAAAATTTTAATTTTATTAGAAAAATACAAAAAACTCAAAAAAAGTAAATTTTTATATCCCAATTCCAAATAAGAAGCTTATTTTTTTTCAAATTTAACTTATAAAAGTGTCAAAAACTAGATTTAAAATGGGTGCGCCATCAAAAGGTGATAAAACTGCATTTAAAAAAAATACTTATTTTATCTAAAAAATTGATTTTGTTCTCATATAATGTTCTATAAAATATGTAAGATGAATTCTAATATTATATAAAATTCCAAATGTGGTTAACACTATTCATAATGGCTAGTTTATATCCCATTAAATAATAATATTTTAATAATATATCATTGTTTAGTGAAACTCAGTATCACGAACAATGAAAGCTATCGAGGAAGGTTTTTCTTGCATGTAAAATAAGCCAAGTCAGTGTTTCATGAAGTGGAATATTACTTTGGTGTTTCATATAACATAATCAAAACATAATTCATTTATTCATTAAACAAAATCTATGCTCAGTGTTGCATGAAATGAATTCTATCAAAAGAACTTGAAATTATGTGTAAAACAAGCCAAGAATAGTGTTGCGTATTCTGAAATCTAATATGGTGTTGCGTATAACACAATATAATCTTGGTGTATCATAAAGAACAAGACATCAATGAAATTAAAAAGAATATATCTCATAAAATCTTGTGATGTTATAATCTGTATGGTCCACCTCCGGGTATTGTCCAGTCCTGGTACTCTCAGCCACAGTCAGCATTATTCGTCGTCTGCATCCAACACAACAAGGTGCGGGCATAGCCTGTGCATGGGTGATTATAATGCTACTCAGTAGGGACCCCGAGACCCCCAAGGTCTCACAAAATCCAATAAGGATAAACCACAAAGTATGAAATCAATATATAACCCTACTTAGGTATATGCCCATATATATACCTAAGTTATTAAGTAATCCATCTCAATCATGAGGAAAACACAAAAGTATTGACTCAGCTCAAACCAGGATTTTTATTCTAGGGGTGGTATCATGTAACATCCCCATCACATTATCGAAACCTCAGCTACTGGAGAACTCATCCTCTATTGAGTACAGTGGGCCTGCCACATCACACAGAGGCACTTCTCACTAACCTTGGACTATTGAGGTACTCCTCCTATTGAGTATCATGGGTCTGATGCATCACATAGAGGTGTTCCCCACCGCGGGTCTGCCGCTACACCCAGGTGCTCCCCCTCGTAGCCTGTTGAGGTACTCCACCTGTCGAGTATCGTGGGTCTACCACATAACCAAAAACTCTTCATCTATGTGGGTTTGCCACCACAAGTAGGCTCTCCCCACTAGGCTACTAGAGTCTCTTCGAGTCAAACAGTCAGCAGTCGTCAGGTCTCAGCCAACTACTAGGTCTCTGCACTCTGCTCTCTCATCACTAGAAGGATCTGCTCCACGAGCTACTGGTTGATACTCTAACTGTTACGAAGTCTCATGAAAAAGTATCTCAAAGGTCTTCCACGTCATAGGGGTCTCAACGCAACAGACAACACGTAAATCAGACGCCCGACCTGTGAGTTATTAGCCTTTTAGTCCCGGGGGCCTGGTTGGATTCATGCACAATCCAACCTGACCGTATCTCAACTATACCCCAAACTCTAGTGGGGTATACTCAAAGGGACTATCATGCTCCAAGATTAACAGGTCCACTGATAGTTCTCCAAATAGACGTCTGGTGCCAATGATATGGAAAAAAGAAATTAAAGGGTCGTAGTGGGCCCAGGTCCGGTCCGACCCTATCAGACCAACCCCGTCCGTCCCAGTCTAGGCCGACCTAGACCGTTGGGTGGGCCGACCCATTAGGTTTGACCCGGTGCACTGGGCCTAGCCCAGCAGGCCGCGATGGCATGAACCTATCAGGAGGGTGCGAACTGGCCATATGCCGACACGAGGGAGGCTTGGCCCAGAGGGCCCTGTGAGGGGTCGGTTTTCCTGGGGTGCTGAGAGGGAATGAGCCAGTTCGTTCGGGGCAGCTCGGGAGGGCGCCGTGAGGCTGGTTTAACCCAGAGGGTCATAGGGCGTGGCTCAGGGCGGCTCGGTCCGTGGATGGGGTGGCGCGGCTGGGGCCAGTTCGATTGGCAGAGGCACGGGGCCGGTGGGCTGGTGCAGCCGGGGATTGGCGTGGTAGGGGCTGATTTGACCGGCGGTGGCGTGGGGCCAGTTGTCCGGTGTGGCTCAGGTGGCTCAGGAGGCCGGTGGGCCGGGGTGTGGTGTGGCTTAGGCCGGTTCGGCTGGCGGCGGCGCGGGGCCGGCGGGCGGCACGATACGGCCCGGGGTGGCGGAGCCGGTTCAGCCCGAGTGTCGGAGTGGTGCGGGGGTAGCACGGGTTGTGGAGGTCACAGGGAGTGCGATTGTTTCCATCATCGCCTTCAACGTCGTTGTTGCCTTCCTCCATTTCGAAGAACACCGCAAATCAAAACAAGGGTTATGGAGAGGACGAGCGATGTTAGTTTGACCTGTACTCTCTGCATTAGGGAGGTAGCATGAGGATTACCAATAACATAAACAAGAACGAGCACTGAAGATATTTTCAATTCCTATAATCCCTCATTAATTTCTATTCCCAACACCACAAAGGAAAAAGAGGGGAGAACATGGGATGTGTTAATCAAATAATGAATAAACCCCTACCTTGTTCATTGTTCGTCGACATTGGCACGATAAGGCAGATGCGTATTCATTGTAGACGAACACATCCTACGTCATAGGTGGTTCTAAGGAACAAAGTAGTAGTCTAGTTTGTTCTTCATAGTCGAAGGCATTCCTCATCGGCATTCTTCATTAGTGGACCGTTCTTCATCAGTGGAGCATTCTTCATTGGGAGCTTTCTCCCAAGTTCCTCCTCTCCCCAATCCTCCTTTTCCAACCAAATGAAATGGTAGCCAAATATCATAGATAAAAATATCTTATTAAGTTGTTGGCACCAATTTAAAATTAGCCCAATAAAACACCTAGGTTGGCAAGATTAATTAGGGTGGATTGACAAAATTAAATTAAGGGAGGTGGTGGCACCATTAATGGTAGAGGAGGTCAAGAGGCTCTCCCAAATTAATGAGGGGAGTTGATAGGATTTCCTCTCCCACCATTATTAAGGGGGGTCAGGTGGTCCCCGCTCCCAGATTCAAATTGGGAGGTTTTGAATTCTCAGTTGGTCCCCACCACAGTTAAACATGAAGAGGAGGTTTAGGCTTTGAGTGGTCCCCAACACCATAACCTCTCATGGTAGGTTAAGGTGTGGTTTTACCCACCTCCAACTTCGATATGGGTAGTTACAAAAGATAAAATAAAATAAAACGTGTGTTTATTTTATTTTATTATTTCCAAGAAAAACCCAAAAACTAACTTTCACCCTAGACCAACTGTCGTTGAGGTGAGAGTCTCCTTAATCGAATACCGGTGTTGCAATTTCATTGGTGTCCTTGGATTTGAATCCCTAGAACCGGTTCAAAAGTTATAAAAACCCACTTGAACTTTCACTGAACGTACCTGAACAAAACTTCAGAAATTGATTTCAGGCACACCGAGACTCGGAAACATGCGCCGTCATTTTTCACAAACTTGTAAAATGCCCATATAATTAAAGAAAAATTACAAGGAAATTCTGGTTCTTTATAGGTACTAAGATAAATTTTTTAGTATTAAGATCATTTTACTAAAGTTGATGATTTTTTGCATGATAATAAATACTTACTTGATTTTAATACCATCTCATAGTTGATCGCTCCCTGAACGATTTCCAGTTCACCTATTATTTAAAGAAATGAAGTAGAATTTGTCATTATTGAAGTGTTAGAAGATCATGCGATATAATGATAGGTCATTCCATGTGTCTCAAGTAAAAGGTTAGAACATGTTATCAAATATGTATAAGTCCCCCTATAGTGAGATAATACATTAATCTAACAAACTTAAAATGGAAAATAACTTATACTATCCATAAAGGGTTAACATTAAAATCCTTACAAAAACTAAAAATATAAAACATTAGAAAGAGGTGAACTAAATTGACATAAAATTTATCTCCCATATCTCATAACGTAGTTCTTTGTTGTCACATTCCAAAAATGTGTATACCTTAATCATGTATTATCTCGAAACATAACGTGAATATATCTAAAACCTTAGTGAAAACATGAATTCTGTCAAAATTATCTTTTTCCACACACTAAAAATACCAAAAAATCAATATACTCAAACCATGATATCAATTTTTCCTTATATTAGTCATGATATCATTAATACTATCAAACATCTCATTATCTCCATATCCATTTTTTATGTGCATATCATGAGATTTCAAAAAATATTTCTATCACTTTTCATGGATACCGGTATCATTCAACAAATACTTTCAAGTACATAAGGAAAAAAAATAGTGTAACAATCCTTAAATGTTTCTTTATTCTGTAGTACTATACACTATTCTTGATAAACATGAAATAATTATACTATCTTCTT
Organism: Viscum album; assembly: GCA_963277665.1. Taxonomy (NCBI): domain Eukaryota; kingdom Viridiplantae; phylum Streptophyta; class Magnoliopsida; order Santalales; family Viscaceae; genus Viscum; species Viscum album. The sequence goes on along the minus strand of OY728120.1, from coordinate 251,000,283 downwards.
AAACCACTGATCAACCTTCATCGTTTTATTCCTCAACACGTATTTCATCTCATATATCATTTGTAGTCTCTTATTTTTAATCAACATAATACTACCCATACAACCATGCTGATTCTCCTCATGATTTTTTTCCTTTAGTGCATTGATTTTCATCATTCCCATATATTCCACATTTAAAACATTTAACCACTGTTTATGTCTTAACAGTACCATTATCCTTGTCCATTGTGTTCATGAAACCTTTTCCTTTGAAATTACTGGATTTATGTCCTTCTTTTCTACACCCAAAATATATTCTAGTTCCTTTGAAATTTTTTCTTGATGCCTCTTCCCACATGATTAACATTAGGAAAATTGAACTTTCTTTCCTCTATGATCACAATGAAACACCATCTTTCTATTAATAGATGCTTTAGGAAACTCATAAAAGTTGAGATTATTGATTATATTATGAGATTACTGATTAGGCATAATAATGATGTTTCTCCTTCCAACTACCATTTAATTTGGTTATTCATGAAAAATATCATTCCATTATCCATCATTTTCTACATTAACATGAATCCTCCTATTTCCAGCCATTTTCTAAAACCCAAAAAGAATAGTGTGAGAGGTAAAAATTATACTATGAAAACAATATAATCAAGGGGGATTACTTTTAATATCTAACATCTTAGGTTTAATCCTAGGTTATTCAAGATCGTTACCATAATTCTATAATTGTAAGGAACAATTATACTTAACCTTAAGGACATCCCTAGTTATACCTTAGAAATATCTCTAGGGATATAAATAATGTTTTCTCTTCTTAGTTTCCAAAGGTTAACGAAACCTTCACTCTGATACCAAATGTAGAGACCCATTCTTGATGTAAATGTAAATTTCATTACTTTTTCGAAATACTTAATACAAGAAACAAAAATAATCCCAAAGATTGTATTAGTTTAGTGTATTTGGAATCTCAGAACATAATCTTCTAACTTTGGGAAATATATTCAACATCTTCCATAAAGATATTCATTTTTTTCCTACCTAAAATCATTCTTTATATCCTGGGGAAAAGAAAACATAAAAAGGGTGAGATCAAATTCTTAGTAAGGGTAAACATGGAGAACATAAAATAAACCATAAACATTTTAACGTAAAAACATGAACATAAAGTTTAAACATCAAAATATCGAGTCATGAAATAAATCATGGTCGAATATAAAGCATGAATCATAAGTGAAAATGACCATGATAACATAGTATTGACCTAAAAATAGAATTGTCGAAAATAAATAAGCACATAATTTGATTTCCATGGTATCCAATGCATTTCTACTAAGACCATCATAGTGGATAATGTCCTTTATTGAATCGGGTTTACTTGTTGTTCCAGTTATGTATTAAAGTACCATATTTACTTATTGTTCAAGTCATTCCTAACTCATGAGATATAAATTCTTACACAATGCATTTGAGGGAGATATAGGTTCCACCCATATCATAATGAAAACATTCTTACATGTTCCACAAAAACATAAATCATTCATAATATCATAACTAATGAAATAAAATGGGTTTCTTAAACATCATTCCATCAAAATCCATATAAAATAAATATATTTCCTAAAAATAAATCCATTGTAAACACAATAAAATCAAATTAATAATAGGGATAGAAACATAACCCTATTCCATCTTAGATGAAAAATAATTTTGATAAAAAACTCAGACTTACTTATTAAGGAAAATATCCTTTCTTTTTCAAAAACATTTTCTTTTCTCAAAATGTCATGCTATTTAAAAATAAATGAATTTAGTTTAAAATAAACTTGTAAACATATAGAGTAAGTTTCATAGAAATAAGGTTTCATTAAACCATAAAAAATCATTCATGATGTATAAGTTAAAAAAACATTCTCCTCATACTTTTTTTGGAAAAGTAAAAAAGTACCTCGTATGGTAATCAAAAGAATGATTCCTTACATACCATGTAGTAAAACTAAAAATGGGTAAAAATTAAATTAAAAATACATGGAAGTATAGTAAAAATTTTATGGAAACATTTTTAGAAAACATGGACTTAAATGATAAATATAACCCCAATAAATACTTACGTATAAGCAATCTAGGATAAAAATGAGATTGAAAAATTATCCATTACCATAGGTCTGATTTCTTCCATATGTGTCTAAAACTCTTGTGTAGTGGGTTTAAACATATTATTAACTTGTAACAGAACCATAATAATATTTTTGATATCATATAAGATTCACTTATGACTTTATATTACTCATTTATTTGTCAATTCCATGTTAAATAAATGTTTTGGGTAATAATCGTTTTATTTATCATATGTGTTTCGAATTGTTATTCTTGATATTATTAATCATATCATGATTTAATACCTTCAAAAATTTAAAGCATGATTTATATATTATATATATTCAGTATATAAATATATATAATAGATATATAAATGAAATATAATACACCATTCATGGAGATGGTTGGTCGTACATACACAAGAACACTGTTTTTGTTTCCTTATTAAATTGAATGGAAGTAAATAAATGAAATATATATATATATATAAATAAATCCATTAGAATTATTATTTCATATATTTCATGATTATTTATTATATATACTTTATAATTACTCATGAATGGTTAATGTGGAGAATGAATCTCATCACGTTGTGGAGACGGTAAGTTGTACGTATGCACGAGCGACGATATCGTTCCCATAATGATTGAAATATGTTGAATTAGATGATGTATAATATATTATAATTAGTATCATGATATAATAATCATATATAGTTGTTATTTCCACCATTATACCAATCCAAGTAAGGTGGTGGTGAAAAACATATTACACCACTGCATGGAGATGGTAAGCAGTACGTACGCACACACAATGATTTCACTTTTCATTGGATGGATAGAAGGTGAAATTGTGTTGTTTAATATTTATAATAATATATCAGTATATGAGTGATAATAATGTTATTACTTTATAATGAAACAACTAATGAAGAGGATTTATAAGAAGAAATAAATTTGAAATAATCAGTAGAAGAGATTACCTCGACCTTAATGTGCCTCCTTTAAATTTCCTCTTACGGAACTAGAGATGGTATTTTGAGAAGAATAGAACTACTATAATGTTACTATGGAAGTTTATAAGACCAATGGACAGGTTTTTTCTGATATTGAAGGATCAAAATGGAGTGAATATGAGAGGGAGGAGGTGCCCTTTTATAAGAGAAGAGAGGGTCACTTTAGTAAACTCTCAAAATATTAATTTATTATAAATTAAATTTCTTTTTAAAATGGTCCAAAATTTATATAATTATACTATAAGATGATTTGTGTTCTAATACCCAACATCCAATAATTTTTATACAAGTTTTGAATATTTTTTTATCCTTATCTTTTTGGTTTAACCCTTATTTTACCCTTTTTAATCGTACTGTGATACCATGATATTTACATATTGTGGGTTAATTTAATTACCATATCATGTCAAAACACTAAAAAAGTTATTTATGAAATATTTGGACTTATATTAACCATTTATAAAAATATTATATTTTTAGTAATTTAATATCATTTAATAAACTATTTTATGTTTTAAGTTACGATTTATGTCAATTTTGGATACAATTCATACATAAATTATTAAATAAAACTCATAAAAAAGTTATTAATTATAAAAAAGGCATTAAGTCATCCATAATATGTCAATGTAATCCAAAAAATTTGTGGATGAAATGAAAATGTTCAAATTAAATTTATTTTAATATTTATAAATTCATTTATTTGAATCATTCATTAATGAGGTAATCACTACATCATAATTGTGTCATAAATAAAATATTTATCTAATGTCTAAAAATTATAAACAAAACAAAATGATTTAGGAAATATATTTAGATTTATAATAACTATTTATATAAATATACATTAGTTATATAACCCTATATTAAAATTGATTTAGTAAAAGATATATGTTTAGGTTGTAATTATCATTACTTTAAATTAATTCTTATAAAATGTCATTATCACATCCAAGTGAATCCATGAGGTCCCAAAATCTTCCCAATGAATCCAATTGTCATAAATATCTAATAAAATAGCATTAGGACATGTTTTTGGGTAGTTTAATATTATCATAATATTATTTTCTTACCCTTATTTACCATTTTTACCCTTTAACCGTCATAAATAAAATAATTACTGAAGTTACTATTCATAATGTACCAAAATAAAAGGAACATATTTAAAAAATTTGAACCTTATAATTTCAAATATGGAATCCATTTTTTAAAATTTAAAACACAAAAATTGAATTAATTATTTTAAAATTAATTTGCGTTGTCAAAACCAAAATGCGGGTTTGTAAGAAGTAATAACTATCAAAATATTGACCTGTGTTTTTGAAAAATATAAAATTAAAATTACTTGAAATGACCAAAATTGTATTGAATGGTAAAAATATAATAAAATTTGACTTTAAAATCAATTAAAAATATAATATAACTATATAAATAAATTATATAAAAAGGGAGTTCGAGTTAAAATGCAATATTATTCACTATTAATTAAAATTTTAATTTTATTAGAAAAATACCAAAAATTCAAAAAAAGTAAATTTTAATGCTTCTATTACAAAGAAGAAGTTTATTTCGTCAAATTTAACTTATAAAAATGTCAAAAACTAGATTTTAAATGGGTGCACCATCAAAAGTTAGGAAAACTACATTTTTTTGAAAAATACTTCTTTTATCTGAATGATTGATTTTGTTCACATATCATGTTATATAAAATGTTTAAGATGATTGATAATGTTATATAAAATTCAAAATGTGGTTAATAATATTTATAACGGCTAGATTATATCCCATTAAATAATAATATTTTAATAATATACCTTTTTTTAGTGAAACTCGATATCGCGTACAACACAAGCTATCGAGGAAGGTCGCTCTATCATGTAAAGCTAGCCAAGTCAGTGTTTCATGTAGTGAAAGCTTCCTTTGGTGTTGCATATAACATAATCCGAACATAATTCCTTTGTACATTGAACATAATCTATACTCAGTGTTGTGTGAAATGAATTCTATCAAAAGATCTTGAAATTATATGAAACACAAGCCAAGAATAGTGTTGCGTATACTGCAGGATAATACGGTGTTGTATATAGTGAAATATAATCTTGGTGTAGCGTAAAAAAAAGACATCAAGGAAATTAAAAAGAATCTATCTCGTAAAATCTTGGGGTTTTACATATATATATATTCATTAACTATTGGAATATCACTAATTTGAATAGTTTCATTCTTTGAAATAATTTGTGTATGATGAATTTACCTCCCATATTTAATTAGTTTATCGTATTTTTTATATGTTATCAAAGGTATGAAATCATTATTATATATGAATTGGAGCTAACACTAAAAATTGAACATTTCTTCCTTCGATCAACAATATATCTTATCAAGATAATTTTAAATCCAATATATCCCAAATAACATCAAAATCTACAATGGGAAAGACAATAATGCTTGGAGGAAAAATTATTCCATAGATAATAACAAGGTGATTTCTATAAATTATTTTTGACTTTATACCACCCATGGAAGTTTTTATAAAAAAAATTTAATTCATTTCTTGATATTTTAATTTTTATTTAAAAAATTACCAGATATCAATAAATATGTAGATCCCAAATAAAAAAAATACATTGACATAATATTAATAAATAAGTAGTCTACCTTACACCACTTCTTTTTATGGTCTAACATCTATCATGTTATTAGAACCAAAATTGCCTCAATTTTTTTCTTTTGTTCTTGATGATTACCACCTTGAGTAACTATCTTTATAAATACATTAATGTAATGATAGAACTCATTGCAACTAAAACACATAATTTCTGGATAACTATCAGTTTTCCCATTACTTCTATGATTATAACTCATTTACTAACAATCATGAGACAAATTAATGAGTTTACCACATCATCCACACTTTACCAGTCCCACCAAACATTATTTAAATGGTTTACTTCCACATTTAGAACATTTGGGGAGACTGCAACTAGATTTATTGGTTGAATTCTTGTCTATTTCATACCACCTTGGTCTCTTATTAATTTTTTCATCATGAAGTATATAAGCTTAAAAAAATCAATATTAAGTTTCTCAACACAAAAAAACTTCCTCATAACTTTTAAATCCATAAAAGGCCAACAATATTTGTAAATATGGGTTTTGAACTGTGTAAAATCTATAAAATTAATTCTCATGGTCTAGAAATAAAATTACTATTTACCTAGCCAATTTGGTAAAATTATCCTAATAATCATCCATTGAGACTTTTTCCTTTTTCTACAAATCATGAAATTTTATTTCCATTAAAATTTGAAGAAACTTAGTTAAACAATTCTTGAGAAAAATATCATTAAATTCCATCCATTACATGGAATAAATCTCATTATTTTTTAGTATTTTTAACCATACACCACCATTGATTAGCTTTACCTTCAAAAAGATAAATAGAAAGACTTACTTTTTTATATTTCATATATAACTAAAATTAAAATATGTTTTATAAAGAATTGATCAACCCTTAAGTTTTTGAAGTTTATAAAGATCCACCAAATTCTAGTGGTTTTGTTAGAAATTATACACTATAAGAATTTTACTCTATGTATAATTCAGTCACCCTCTTTCATAGGTGCAATCATTAGTATCCTACATCAACTGAGACAAAACTACCACAAAATGATATATTATAACCATTCAAGGTTGTTGATTCAAAAGGTTATTATCCCCTTGATTATATCCTACATCAGAATCACTTTATCCTCCATGAAAAACCATTCTGAAAGGACATGGATTAAATGATGCAAAATGGAAATCTTTAAATGTTATCTCATAATAATATAACCATAAATTATTGTCTCTTTAAAGTGTCTTTTAACATTCTATTAACCTATAAAGGTATCTAAACCTTTCCTTTTGATACCAAATATAATGACCCATAACATAAAAACCCCATAATTACCTGATATATAACAAGCGTTGCACTTTATTATATTTCCATGATCTTTTTGTTCTAGATTTTTAGATAACTAGGTAAAACATTACATAATACAATGGAAACATTCATACAATGTACATTTTTTAAACAAAAACAAGCCTTTAATTTTATATCCCTATTTAATTCAAAACACCTTTTCTTAATTTAAGATTAGTCACCATAGTGGAAATATTAACCTTTCTAGAATTTCTAATCATCCTCATTTCCTGTCTTGTTTTTTTCATATGTATACCCTCCTCTTCTTTGGAAAACCTCCTTTGACTTACACATTAAACCATCAATGTTTGGTATTTTGGTGAGACAAGGACCTCTAGAACACGAGGAATGACAATTGAGAGATATTTGGGTAGAGATTAGAGGAAATAGAGTGCTCCAAAGGTGTGTGGAAGGTATGGGAGTAGGTTCCCTTTTATAAATGAGGGGAGTGGCACACTAGTAATTTTTATAAGATATTAAATTTTATAAATGTAAAAATCAAGATTAAGTGTGAAAAAATATCCAATTTTGGAGTTAAGGTGATAAGGGTTGAAATTCCATCATCTAATAAGAATTAAGATAATACATTTTTGGCCAAATGACTTCGTCTTTACTTTAATTAACCTAATTTTTACCTTTACAGCAGTGGTACATGTTTACCATGGTTACTATTCATAATGACCGAAAATGAAATTAAAATCATCACTAAATATGAAACTCCTTTTTCCAAATATGGAATCCATTTTTAAATATTTATTTTTTATAATTGTAAAAAATTATTTTCCAATATAAGTGCACAAAAGGTAAGGAATTTTTTTTTAGAAAATTTCATTTTTCAGAACAAAAATACACTTATACCAAAATCAAATATAAAATTGAATACTACGAAATTATTTATATTATGTTTCATAAAATGTATCTATGTTACTTTAAACTGAAATCCAAAAAAATAGACTTTTAAATTACTTTAATTAATGAAAAGAAATGACAGTTTTGAAAAAAACATTATTTTTCACTATTAAGTTAAAAAATATTTTAAAAAAATATCAAAAATTAACCCTAAGATACACTTGATATGTTGATTCAAAAAATAAATTCCTTTTTATTGAATTAATATTTTGAAATAATTAAATTTAACATTGAAATAAATCCATGTAATTCATTGGTAAAAAATTAGTCGAATAAAACAATTGCTTTTTCAATAGAAAAATTATATAAATCTATTTATAAAACTATCACTACTAGATATTTTGGCATTTGTAACGGATTTTCATAGTAAATGTGTTGTTACAAAAATAACTAACATCACAATGTAGGTATTTGTGATGCACCGTCGCAAATAAAAAATAATTACGACGGGTAAATAGCCCATCATAAATGATCTATTATTTTTTCTAAAAAATGACTATTATAACGATCTATCATAATTAACAGTATTTGCGTAGGACAATTCATCCATCCTAAATAATTACATATTTTTTTAAAATAAAAGATATAAAATTAAAATAATTCAATTTTTTAAAAAGTTACATATCATTTAAAATATTTATATATATTTAAAAATATTAGAAAAAACATTTTATAAAAATATTTAAAAAATTTGAAAAAAAAATCAAAAATTAAAAAATTTCTAAATAATTAAAATTTTTTAAAAATTAAAATCATTAAAAAATTAAAAAAATTATAAACAATTTTTAAAAAATAAAAAATCATTTAAAATATTTAAAAAATTACAAATAATTAAAAATTTAATTTTTCTTTAAAAAATTAATAAAAATTACAAATATTTGGGATTTGAGCTTATTAATGTAATTTTTTTATTAATTTATATATTTTTTACAATTTAGTAATTTTTTTAAATTCACGATTAATTAATGCAAATGAAAATATTGTTTATAAGTTAATAGAAATTAGTATAATTTAATGTAAATTAATAAAATATATTATAAATTACTAAAAAGGTGTAAATCATAGAATTTCCAATTTTCTGGTCATGTGCAGTAACAAAATTGTGTCAACTATGTACAAAAGAAAATCAAAATTTTTATTGATCATGGCCAAAAAATTAATGACCTATTTTATTTTTAATTTTCTAGAAATTTAAAATAATTTATATATACACACACACATATAAATATTAAAATTAAATAGGCAATAAAAAATAAGGTGAATCGAAGCCAAAATCAGTTAAATTACTAAACCTAGGGTTTTGACATGAATACATATATCAAATAAGGAATATATATATATACACAAAAAAACAAATATAAAATAGGGAATAAAAAATTTGCAGTAATCCTAAATACCAAATAAAGTGTGAAAATCAAATAAAATACTCAACCTAGGGTTTTAAAAAATAAATCATGTAATAAAATGAATAACATGCAAAGATAATGAAAATAGAGATCAGAGGAATCTATACCAAAGTGAATCAAACACAGACTTGTAAAAAATTACTTGCAATGAAGTGAGTGAGTGTTTCACAGTGCCAAAAATAAATCATGCATTAAAATGATTAAAACCCAAGAATAATGAAAATAGAGATAAGAGGAGTCCATACCTAGGTGAATAAAATTCTGATCTATAAAAAATTACTTACAACAATGTGTGTTAGATTGCCATGGATCAGGGTGACCTGGTGTTGTGCATCGCGGCAGTTCGAGAGAGGGAGATGGAGAGGAGATGAAGAAGAAATGGGGGATAACTGTTAAATCGATAGATTTATTGAACTAATATATTTCTGATGTAATTAATTCCATCTAAAATAGTTATTCCCTCAAAAGTATTGGCGACGAGAATTAATTTCCATCATGAATACGTTTTGCACAGGGCAACATGAAATCCTACCAAAACTATTTGCGATGAATGAAATATTCCATCATAAAAAATTACAATATGCAATGGAATAACACATCTATCACAAATAGTTTTTTCCCAATGACTATTTGTGACCAGAAATTTACCCATTACAAATGCCCTGTTGAAAATAGTTTAAATTCTAGTAGTGTATGATGAATAAGAATACATAAAGTGAATACATATAAACCATAATATGAATTTATTTCTATTATCCATGGTTTTTCATAACTAGAACAGTATTTTGAGTTTTATTTTTGGGGAAATATTATTTTTCAACTTTGTGAGAATTCAATCTCTCCCTCACTTTACCTTGTTCTATTACAGAATTCAATATGATATAACCAATTTTTTTAAATCTAAATAAATGTAATGGCAGTTTTTATTCTATCCTACCTATCCCTAATTTGAATTTTTTATCCACTAGTTAGAATAAATCACCCCCAACATCTTCCTCACCTTCATTATGATTAAGTGTAAAATTATCTATTATCTTGAAATCCATTTCCTTTTATGAGTGAATCATAATTTCTTCTAGATTTAAACTCATATCATATTCCATAAAGATACATATTATATAATCATGTGATATCTTTTAATTTTATAAAGGTTAAAATCTTATTTATGATTTCCATATCTTGGATATCCTCCTGATATCCCTATATAGATGCAAAAACATCAATGATTCCATTGAAGAAACCATAAATCACTTCACTAAATTATATCTTAAGATCATTAAATTTATTAAAAAACCCTTAATATTAATGTCCATTACCTTTTTAGGAAGTATAAATTATCACCTTTATATATATTTCATGTGTGACTACTCTAGATAAGGATTTGTTTCCTTTTTAAAAAAATTCAATAAAATCTTTTAAAATTCATGAAATGAAATCTTAGTAGAATTCCATGAATACCATCATATAAAAAATCTATCTTGTGAGATCATGTATAAATTCTTACTTAGTTCTTCCATATTTAATAGTTGTACTTATTAAATAAAATAAATCTTTTTTATTGATAATTTATTCTATTTCATACTACATTGAGACAAATTTTCTATCTATAGCCTTTAACTACCCACAACACTTATGGTAACCACTAATATTGCAAACACCCAGGGGTGTGGGGAGGTGAATTAAGGAATAATTATTCTCTCACCAAATTGGTTCTTGTTCTCAAGTTAGAATGAACTTTTAATCCTATTACATATTCCAAACTAAGAATATCATCTATATTAAACATATAATGCATGATAACATATAGATTTAAATCAGTTTACCCAAATGGGTTATTTATAATGAGGATAAAACTGGATATATACCTATGAAATAAAATATACTAAAACACTCTTATGTGAATAAATTATTTTTTGGATCATTTCACTACCAATTCTAATGATCACCATCTCCTCTTATCTCTTTATGCACTTATTTTAGATAATGATAAAAATAAGCAGGATATTCCAATGAAATAATCAATGTATGGTTAGTACACTAATCAAATTTAAGTTAATCTACTCAAATTATTCTCCTAATTTTATTTACGATTTTTAGTATGAAATTTTATCTTAATCTCCTTCACAATAACCTCTTCTATTTCTCAAGTATTAAATATGTATCATGTTAATCTATAAATTTCATATACCTGTTTTATTATTATTTCAGTATACATGATAAATTTATGATATCTTTTAAAACAATATCTCTATGTGTTACCCATTAAAGGATAATTTGCATTATCTATGTCGGACAAGTCAAACATCTCATAAAAGCAACCACAATTTTCTATATTTTAAATGATATTCAAGTTTAAAAATCATAAATATATCTAAGAAAACATAATATTACTAGTTGAATGGGAATTTTATTTTTCCTGTAATTCATGAACTTCAAAAACTAAGGCGTGAAATCCAAATTCTCTACAAATATCACCCATTTTAATCTTTCAAATTTTATATATGAACTTTAATATGATGTGGTCCTCTATTTAAATGACATGTTTTTTATAAAATAAAAACAACTCTCTATAATGTGAAATAATAATAATATTCCCATTATAATAAACTCAATAAAACACCTTTTAAATAATCAAATAATTGTCTTCATGTCTTATTTTGAATATAGAACATGAAAACCCAAAAATTACAATCATAAATATGGAATCCTTATCTTCTTTATGTCCTAGTATACATTAACAATATTAAACATTCTCCTTGAGAATATTGATTATAATTATAAAAAAAGGTTGTATTATATTAAACTATGGTGTGATTTTTCATATTATGGTAGAAAATATATTCCACCTTCTTCTAATATAATTTTATTAGAATCATGGCCTTAAAAACACCTTGTAACATGATATAATTTATTACCATTGTAAAAAATTCTCAAAAACTCACAAAATTATCTCCAAATTCATTTTATCATTAAATAATTATATATTAAGTCAATTAAAACCAATTTACAACAAAAAAACCAAATTACATCATCTTGATGAATTATCAATTTTTGGGATAAGATAATTTTAAATAATACTGTTATAAATACTTCACTAAGGTCATATTTATATGTAATTAGACATTTTTACATGTTTTTTGTGGTTATAAAACTATATTAAAAACATAAAAACCATTAAATTTATAACCTATATATTTAGAATATGATAGTAAGAAAATTTGTTTCCTAGTGAAAATCAAATATTACCATGAGAATGAATAATGGGATAAACGAGTATCATTGTTTGGTAAAAAACAACTCTTGTATCATATTAAATTATTAAAAATGACATGATTATTTAAACCACATAATTTATTGAGTTATATGAATAAAAATGGTTATTAATCATGGAATTATGTATGGTTATCACTTAGACTGGAAGGCAAAGGTTAGGGGGTAGTTGACATGGCATAATTTAGTTTTTATTATGACATGATTTTCTTCATCCTCTATAACTTATAAAAATATAAGTCATATTTAATTTCTAAATCCATAATTTGAGACTTATGATCCTATAGTGGTTATGAAATTACCTTATTTTTTTAATTATATAATAAACTTGTTACAATTTTCCCCACATTTATTTAAAGTTGTTTCCTTTTCCAATGATGTGTTTGATTTGGATAAAAAATTATATTATCTGACTCATGTCTCAAAATCAAATAAGAAAACCATAAAACTATATAAAGAAAATAAATTATATTTTCTAAGAACTTTATTCCAAATGAATATAATCCCTTTTTTATATGGAATCATATATGGTTTCCCTCAAATAGTTATTTAGCTATAATTTCTAGGTATGTTTACCACTCAGTCTTGCTAGTTAAATTAAATAGAAATGTTGAATCCCATCAGAGAGGTATAAATGTATACCATAAAGGGTTTCCATTGAAATTAAGTCTCTACTATGTATAGTTTATCTCTAAAACTCTATATGAGTAGACCCTCATCACCATGAATGGACTGAAATAACATGATTTATGTTTTCCTGAAAATAAAAAAAGACATTAGTTAAAAATTAATACCTTTTCTCTATCTATGAAATCCTCATAAGATATGTTTTATTCAATCAATAATTTGGTTTTATTATTATAATGTTTGGAATATTCATAGGAATCCGTCCATACCTAATCAATCTCATTTAATAATAATAACATATGTTTTCTAATAGATTGAGTATACAATTAAATTACATGATGTTTTAAAAATATTTTTGATATATCACTATCTATAGGTTGTATTAATTCCCATAAATATATTTTGAATTGAAAATTTTCTAGTGATGTTTTAAATGTGGTATAGTTTTTTTAAGGAGTATTCATAAGAAATGAAGTTTATATATATACTCATATGCCATTAATGATTACACATACCTTGATTAAATGATTTTTTTCCATTTATGAAATAATGAACTTGAGTATGGAGGAATTCCAAAGGAAGGGGGTTAATATGGTTTCACAGTGCTGATGTTGCATGTCTGCAAGTAATGAAATGATCTGGAACTTATTCTTTAAAGGTGACTCGGCTACTTTCATATGGAGAACTCTTGAATTTAGAAGTGTTTATCTCTTTAAGAGGAATTTATTTGGATTCCATTTCATCATGGCTACAGGGAGTTGAGGTTAATCTAGAGGAATAGATTTTTCTTGGTATAACCTTGGTAACAACTTTCTAGGTCATATGGGAAGCTGGAAACAAAGAAAGGACATGGATAACCAGTTCCAATCACCGTATTCTTCTTCAAGAAAAAATTTTATTATCTGAAATGAGTGATCTTCATGTTAACAAAAGTGATTAAGTGTCTTTGAGAAGATTTATTCCATTATTAGTGTTAGATAATTATGGGAACCCCAATTCCCACTGGGAGAGATTGGTCAGATGGATCTCTCTAAGAGAGGGCCTAAAACTAAATATTTATGTATCCTACATTTTAGGTGATATAAGAGGTGTCAGACTAGTTCAATACAAAATAGGCTCTATTATATTTGGTTTCAGATTCTATTATGGTCTAGGTAAATCCCTGAGAGCTAAAGTAAGGGCCATGATAAGTGGCCTTATGATGTGCATGCTTTTTAATGTTGACATAGCAGAGGTGGAATCAGACTCCAGAATTTTGGTGAGCCTCATTCAAGGTAGCAATGAAATTCCATGGGACATGGTGTATTTGAATCTTAGGATCAAGAGGCCTATACATCAAGGTAAAAAAGTAGAGTGCACATGAAGAGAATAAAACATTATAGATAATATTTTGGTAATTAAAGGGGAACTAGATGAGAATAGTATTATTTATTTTTTCATTGGTTCCCTTATGAATGATTTTATATTGATCATTAGGGGTGATACATTTAGTCTTCACCACTTCCATCCCCCATGGTTTTCCCTTTTCTCTATTTCATAATAAAAGTATAATGTTAAGGCAGGACTATGATATAAAAATCCATTAACTTATAGTCAAATTTGAGTATCATGACTAAGAATTCATTTTAAAAAGATAGAAATTTTTTAACCAAGGAATAATTTTTTAAATGAAATGGAATGTTAAGGTAACTCTGAATTTATAAATTAGGATTCAAAGGACTTATAAGAATTCACGTGGGTAATGATTTCATTACATAATAATTAAATTGGGATTTGGTAATTGTTTTTTTCAAGTTGATAAAGTCATTGTTATTGATGACCATCATAAGTGGTATATAAATATATATACCAACAGAGTGAAATTTTTATAAAATGTAGGAACCATCATATCAATTACTAAAATCACAATTTAAAAAGTTTACAATAGGTAACATCATTAGGATTTTCCCTAGACTAAGTTGAAACTAAACCCCAATATGTAAGGCTTGAAAATAATCATTTGATTGATAATTTCATGTTATTGGAGATCACTACAATGTCAATGTTGGTTGAAAAACAAGATAAAAGTATGAAAATTTATCACTATACCCTCATGAAATATTCAAGAATTATAACGTTTTATGTATCTAGTATTTTGGATAATATTTATATATATGATTTTTGATAAAAAATGGATTTAATTCAAATACCCAAGTTTTTATGGATTGCAATTTTTTAGTTTGAAATTAATTTTTTATATAATTATAAATTGAATTTGATAAAATGTATAAAATATTGAGAATAAGTATGTCAAAATTAGTAAGTGGTTAAATATTTATTTTTTAATTAAAATTAGTAAAATATAGAAAATAAAAATTTTATATTGTAAAATTTTACTTATATGATATCACAAAGCATGTAAGAAAACCCAAATTTATTTAACATAATGATCTTGGAATAATGTAAGTAATAAAAATTATACTTATTACCAAAGGTTAAATTTAAGCATCATATAGTGAAGTGGAGCACTTAAGTTAAAATAATAAAATTTTTCTAATTCTTTTTTAAAAAAAACCACTTACTACAACTATAAGTTCCTATACTTATAATAAGGGAATATATCTTCTTGAGACATTTTTTTGAGTTTTTGGGTGATTGGAGGTATCAGAGAAAGGATAGAGGAGTGAAAGTGAAGCTGGAGCTAGAAATTTGACCTAGAGAAGGGGAATTATAGCTTGGTTTCTTGGGTTGTGAAATGGTGTAGTGTTGCGTAGTTTGTTTAATTTTTGTGGATGACCTTTACAACATATCCATTAATGTGGAACCATGGATCCTCAAGTGGCTATTTGAGTGGATCTACTATTTTTATGACCACAATGCCATGTTTCTTAGGGTATTCCATCGAGCTCAAGGGGTTGGGTTCCTTGTCTCTACCATTAAAAGGGTCCCTATTGTGTGATGTTTTGGGGTTTTACCATAGATTCCTAAACATTAAGAACCTTGGATCTAATAGTTTGGGGATTGTTTTGTTGTGGAGTTAACTCAGTTATATCAAATTTAGGGTTTGAATAAGAGTTAATGGGTGAGATATGGGATGATTTACAGTATAATTTCTATAGGATGATTTGTTCAAGATATGTTGTGGTGTGACTGACCGTGTTGCATTGTGATTTCTATAAAAACTGTAGGATTTTTCAATGATATTTACCCATTTTATATAGATTTATATTTTTATAGATTATATGAATTTATAAGGCCTAAAAAAATCCTATTATTTCTTCCTCTATCCATCAAACCCTAAGTGACCATAGGATCTTATTTAGATACTCTTGAGACCAGTTTCTTTGATTTAGTCACCAACATCTAGAAAATGTTTTGTGGGTGATAAGACATGAGTTTCCTCCTCCTAGTTCTTTCACTCACCTATTATATCATTTACATTCTATTGAAGACATGTTTTATCTAGTTATTTTGGTTTTCTAATAATTATTTATAGAGTATTCTTACTGGGATAGAATCATTAGGAATCCTGGTTTTCTTATGGGAGAGGTGATCAGAGATCTGCTTCTATCCTTTCATTCTTGTTTGGAGAGAATTGAAGGATCCAAATTAAGGCAGGATATTTGAATCCTTTCTTTGATTATGTTCATGTCTAGGATTAACATGTTTTAGCTTCTTTAAGAAAATGATGGAATCATCCTAATGAAGATAACAATACATAGATTAAGAAAGTATGAAATATTGAAAGGGGTGTTATGATTACATATGTTTGTATTTCATTTTAAAAATGGATTATGAAATTTTCTAGATGGTGTGATTTTGTTATTCTATGATTATTTTTATTCTAGCTTATTTTACATGAATAAATTGGTTAAACAATATAAACATGGAAATATGATGTGAATGATTAATATGGAATGTGAATTTAATTGTCATTCTTCTTTTGAAATTATTGAAAATGAAAGTGCTTCTTGAGACATTTTTATAGATTATTCTATTGAATGTTTTAACTAATTTTTATTAGGGTTTTATTAATAAAACATGATCATAATTAATCAGTTAAGTGAAAATGCTAATGTGTAATTATGTTTTTTTTTAAATTAAGGTGTTTGGGGGTTATTATGAGCGATATTTCTCTTATTTAATATATTTTACTTAGAGTGATATCCTTATCCCCCATGAAATTTTGATTCTAAAAATATGTTTTACTACTATTATATATGCCTTATGATCATAGATTCCTTACCATGTTTATTTTGAACATGGTATGGTTGGGATATTAGGTTGGGGATAGACTAATTTTCCCTGGTTATGGAAGTGGTTTACTTCTAGTGATGGTGAGATGAGATGGATGAAATAGGTTGAATGTTGGGATTGTCTATTTTTTAGATAATTATGTTGGGGATATTGATAGGTTTATTTTTATTGGTTGATAGCTAAAATATCCCATGTGAACGTTTTTTCTTGATGTTTGTTTATTTTGACGATTAGTTGTAGTGATTTCCAACACCCTTCTGTAAATTTCTTATGTTCTATGAGTGCTTCTTCCTTGTTGTATTTTAGGTCGAGTCCTAGAATACCTAGTGTCATGTACCAACCTAGATCACTCTAAATAGTAGCTGGATCAAGGGAGATTGTTACTCAGGGACACCTCCTCATATAGTCGAGGTTATCGACTAGCAATGGGGTCTAGGGTAGTACCATGGAGAGACTATAACCAAATATCATAGTTTAATAATATATAATAACCAAACATCATCTGTAACTATAAACAAATAGAATACATAGAAGAAATAAATGTATCCATAATAATCAAATGAAATGTGGAAGAAAGCAGTCATACAGAATGTCTACCACCCACTGGTCTGACTACATATAAAGAGTAAATAAAAGAAAAAAATAAAAGAAAAAGTGGATATATTATATCCCTAAGTCTCACCTCACCACAATATAAAATTCCAACCCTGTTGTCTAGATGAATGATATAATCCTAGGCCTCTCTATATCCTAAACTTGTAAAAGTGTGGGCTATTTGGGTTCCAAAGAACCATGGTCACCTGAGTAGGGTGTGATTGCAAAAGTCCATACGGAACCACCAACACAACCCCATAAAAAACGTGTAAATATAGTGATATATTCATGTTAAATGATAAGGTAAATAATTAAAACTTCAAATTTTTAAAAAATAACCACAATTGTTCCTTGGGAAGTACCATGGAACCTCAATTGACCCAAACCTACTTCTACCAGGGCCAAAGTATCTCTGAGCATGTCACTTAATCATGCGAACAAATGTAATCACCCATAGTCTGACTAAACCGAATATATAGTAGATAAAAACCTAAGGTCTAATCCACCATGGTATACATGATATTAAAACCGATAGTCTAATCCACTATAGTATACATGAGTTAATCACCTGGGGCTAACACATCTGGTATACATGAGATAGTCACCCAAGGCTCACCCACCTGATATACATGAGATGAACACCCATAGTTAACGAACTAGGTATACATGAGATAAAAATCAGGTCCCAAATAGATGGTATACATGAGAAAAAGACCTAGGATTAACTAGACCAGTATAAATGAGATAAACACACAGGGATAACCCACCCGATATACTTGAGATAAACACCCAAAACAAACCCACCTGATAAATATAAGATAAATAACTAGTGATAACCCAGCCATTATTAATGAGATAAACACCTGATACTAACCCACCCAATAAAAATAATACAAAAACCTAGGGATACCCCACCTGTTATACATGATATAAACACTTTGGGATGACCCACTCTGTATACATAAGATAAAAAACTAAGGCTAACCCACCTAGTGGATGGGATCAGTGGTAAAATCTCAATTAGTTTAGTCTATAGTTCTTAAATCTATGGGGTGGGGGTTTTATCCCCTAAATTTATATCCAATGACTACATTCAAGGCATTACAAGCTATGGGGGGTCTCATTCCCTACCAGTGGATCCCATGTTTGTAGACACATTGTAGAGAGAAATACTTCCTCCCGTAATATATCATTAGGGTTGGACATAAACCGAGGTCCATCTTATATAAACAAAGTTGACCTCTCAAGTGAATAAGCTATCATAATTATAGACTTAACAAGATCACATATCGATTCAGGTTCTTAGGTGACTCCTTTAATCTTCACTACCCATTTCCCATATATACCCACTCACTATGGTCAACATCTCCTCGGGGTACCCATTGGGTTCCCTTAAAAAATATCATGAACATGAAAACCTAAACATGCTCCCTCTATCTCATACTCATATCTCAAGTCAATGTCCAAATCTTAGGTTAATACATCCCTCAACATCAGAAAGTCTTATCGAGGACTCATAGGTCACGTAGGAAAATTTCACATGGGTGATGACCATAAGTTGACCCCCTTTCCAAGTAATACTAGGTTAGTCTAAACACCCAACCTATCCATCACCCTACTCAAGGTCTACCCACATAGGTAACCATAATCTCAGTGGGGGAGGAGTACTCACCCCACTATCATCTCATTAGCACAACGGTTTAAAGTCACCTCATGAGTTTCACATGACAAACCCTTTGGACAACCATCTAAATCCATCACACCCTCTACCTAAAGGTTTATAGGGGAACCTAGAGCTAGGTTTTCTTAGTTTTATTCATTTAATTTATTTACCACCCCTTTAGGTCAATATATATCATTTAACACACATTACATTTATATCATATCCATCAATGATCAAGTCAATCAAGCTACTTCCCAAGGTACCTCATGGCCTTGGAATCCTATCCAATTCATTCTCAAGCATTAGATTGTAATAAAACAGGAACATTAAATTTTAAAATTTTACACTCCCTTTATGGTGAGACCACACATCACATTCCAAATGTAATAAAATGCACAAATACCCAAGGGTATATACATAAGGACCACCTACCTTTTACTGATGTCAATTCCTCTTTAACTCCATAGTCCACCAACATTATTGAGGATTTTCAAAGTATAGAAACCCTCACCCGACTCACAAAAACATAAAAAAAATTAATTATAACACAATATAATTAATTATCTAACTCATTTTAACACCTTATAAATAATTTACAATTTTAATTCAATTAGGCATAACACCCAAAAAACTTACCTAATTACCATTTCACATCTAAACCAGGACTAATGATATGCCATAACCTCATGGAATACCCCTCATACACCCCTTCTCAAAATAACTAACAACTGGAACCTGATCAATAATAAATTTCATTTAGCTTAACCCAAAACCATTGGAAAACCCATATAGTGACATATATCTTACAAAAAAACATGAAACAGTGTGTAGAAATTGTCTCACGAAATTATCTACCTATGAAGAGTGAAATCCAAATCATTCTTGGATGATTCCACCCACCTTTAGTGAAATCATCCTCAAATACCTAAAATATGAAACCCAATATCATGATAAACAAAAGGAGAAGAGAAAGGAGGAAGAAATAGTAGGTTCGTACCTCAAATAATTGAATAAATTCACCAAGAACACCCCCAAAATAGTAGGGGGATCAAAGAGGAATGAGGGGGAGAATCCCCTTAGACACACATAAGAGAGGAAATAATATGAGGGGGCTTCCCTATTAAGAAACTAGGATGGAAAATAATTATTTTTCATCTTTTATGAGTTGTATGGTTTGGACATATGGGTGTCCAAACCAAACAAAAACCATGTATACTTCACTATTTTAGGATGTACAATTTTCATGGTTGGTCCCCATAGTTTACCAAACTGTGTGTTGGTAATGCGAGACACCTCTATAACATTGCACATGTTTTTTATGCAACCATGCACAAACCGTGAACCAAGCCCCAGTTACAAGTGACCTTGCACTGTTTCCTAAGATATCTACATGGTTCCTAATAAATCATGCTCTAACCATTCCAAATAACAATTCACCTTAGAAAAAAACTAAAAAGAACATATCTCTCACTATTAAACAATGTAAACTAAACCATGTGGCTGGGCCAAAATCCTAAAAAAACTCTTATAATTCAACATGAAGCTCATAAGACATTCCTAAGAACCCTAATCACCAATGAATACTCATTCCATATCAAAACAATATCATCATAGGATGATAAAACTCTCATATTCTCAGTATGAATTTTAGTTCCCAAAATAGACCATCCACCAAGTTTTCAAAAATTAAAATTCCCTTGAAATTTCTCAACTCAAAAAGGGATAGGTTTTTAAAACCTCTCCACCATAAAACTTCTCAACCTCGAGATGTCTCATCAACCATTCAACAATTAATTCTGAACTTATCAGTTCTCCCATTAATCATCAACTTGTTGTGTCCATGTCCAGAATTCTAAACAGGCTTCCAAGCACTATTTCAAACACAAGCTTCCTGATTCACCAAAATAGGAAACACCACTCTAATTCATCACGGAAACACTAAGATGATTCCACCAAACATATTTTCACCCCACGAAACTATGGTTTCACCAATAAATTCATCACATAGGCTCCTCATATTAAATTTTGAATTAAATCAGATGAGAATCCTCCATCCCAATATATGGACCAAACACAATAGCTTCACCTAAAAAAGACATAACTAATTTTGGTATTCTATATGGAACTAGATATGTTTCGATTAAATGACACATTAATACTCCCAGTGCTATTCTAACTTCCCACTAACATGTATCATGCATCCATGATGATTCTGACATGATGTTCCAAATCCCATGGCCAATATGATGCACCTTACTATGGGAGTATATCCATTGTCACTATGTTAATTAAATTATTGATCTCTATGGTCCATGCTCCATTAGTTACTGAATATAAATATAATAAGTGGCTATTTTTCACATGCTTGAGTTTCAATATGAAGCATCAACCCACTACCCATTCCTGAATCATGGAAATATCATCCTCGGAATACATCAAATTCCATACATAAAGAGGGTCATTACCTCTACTACAAATTGTGTTCTCCCCACCATGTTACCTCCCTTATACTACTCCTTGAGTGAAACATGGGTAGGTTCCATCATAAACAATGTTTTACTCCTTTAGATCCCCACTCACCTATCCCAAGAAAAAAATACATGGGATCAACTCTAGTGTAAACCTTGTAATCATAAAAGATTCACTGCTGGAGTATTATCTACTATAGAGGGACATTCCTTATTGTCAAAAAAGTTTTTATAAATATTCCTGACAATATCCAAAACTCCCATTGGTCCTAAGCTCACACATGATTTCTCATTGTTTTACAATTCAATAGTGCTACTATATCCAATGAACACTACCTTAATCTCATCTGAACATAATGAGATATGCTACCATACCACCAGACCACTAAACCCAACTCACACTCACATGTCTCATAAAATTTAATCTCGGAACAAACTTAAAATTCATTGAATTTTCTCTCACCATATGTTAGTTCTATCAATCTAGAAGCATCCTTGATGCTCGTGTCCAATAATCCTAACATTCCACACATTTCAAGGCTAAAAACATGATCACCCGACTCATGGGTATCATTACCAAAACTGGAGTATCCATAAATTATCTCACCATAATCTTAAATGCACATAAAATATCTACAAGGCCCTATACTCAAAAGGTCCTTCCCCTAAATTCAAAACTTGATACCAAAATACAAACACTCAAGGAATCCCATGCCCAACCAAATTTATAAGGCCCTAGCCTTAAACCTTACTTAATATTGAGTTATTACAAGATTACACATTGAGGATCTTTTTAGGTTTAGAGTTTTAGAGAATTAGATCATGGAAATTGCATTACATTCCACATTTAAACAAAGTGGTTACATAAAAGACAATATTCATTCTTCCCATCAACAGAAACATATTTAAAATAAAACATAGATTATTTCTTGACACATCCTTGACACTATCATTACATCATGTACCTTTCCCTTGACCTGTTAAAAACATTTCAAAAACTTGTGATGAGCATAAAAAGCTCAGTAAGGGTTATAAAAATATGGAAAGGAAACATGAGTTCATATATACATAAGAATGAAATAATACTTTACCCATAAAACATAGGCACTTTAACATACCTCATCAAACCATGAATAAATCATAGAAATCATAAGACATAAAGGTAACTTGAGGCATTCATAAAATTCTTACTTAGGGAGTAACCCTCTTGGTTACGTTTGGAATACCCATCACAGTATATTCCCTAAATCTCTTCGTAGAAACCTTAACGTTTCACTCCTTCGCGTTACCCAATGCATTGGAGAGCTATATCGGGCTCACCCGCCCTTAGTTTATCACAGAACCACCCGTCTTCATAACAATGCCCAAGAACCATAACATAATCTTATCACATAAAACATGCATAAAGGAAACATAACATTTCCACCTTTCAATAACAAGATATCAATACAACACATTGATATGAAGACACTATGAAAACCATTTTCAATACCAAAATAAAAGGAAAGTAAAACATGGAATTTATTTTTCTTTTAAAAAGCAGGTATGGCTTGTAGAGGAAGCCGAAACTCAAATAATGGTCACAGCGGTGGAGAAGTCGTTGTCGCCGCATACGTACGACAAAAACATTCCCTTTTGTCGTTTAGTAAAGCACTTCGTATAAAAAATATTCCTTTTTGGATCAATGTAAAATTCAAAGGGGTTTATACACCGTATGAAAGAAGGTTGTGTATAAAACAAAACATGCCTCAATGAAAGGAGATTGAGACTAAGTCCCATAAAAAGACGGTATCCTTGGATTAAGGATAAATCAATTACATAATTATGTGTGACAAAATAATACACCAAATATAAGTGGATATTAAGTGTAAAACAATCAGAGGTTATTCAAACATATTCATAGAACGACATATTCAAGGAGTACAAGATTATCCCAAAGAATCGAAATTGGGTTAAGAAGTTCCCTTGCAAAAATTCGACAGCCTAACGACGTCACTTCAAAATTCAGAAAAAGAGTTGATGAGAGATAAAAAGGGTATCTCATCACTTGGAAATAAAATTTACATCAATATGGATATAGAATAACATATCCCAAAATAATATTATGTGAATTAAAATACATAACATAATAAGTCTTTTAAAAAGAGGAGGGTGAAAGGTTCCCTTACCGACATGGGTATCTTTCGAAACATACGCCCCGTGAAAGAAGGACAATACAACATTGATATAAATACTAATAAATGAAAGAATATTACACAATGAGTAAAATAATGGCCATTACATACACCAATCAAAGAAAATTGTGGAAAATGTAGCATAAATCTCATGGTAATAAAAGTGAGATGAAAAATCCATTACGAAAACTCGGCAGCCTAACTGCGCCACTTAAAACTTCCAAAATGGATTGATGAGAGAGAATAGGGTCTCCCATAACATCAACATAAAGTTTACAGAAAGAGGAATAAAAAATAACATCACCCAAAATAACAAAGAGGATCTTAAAATAAGTGACATAAAGGAGAGTACTTAAAAAGAAAGAGAGAGGTTAGATCTCTTACGAAAATTCGGCAGCCTAACGGCGCCACTCAAAACTTCCAAAATGGATTGAAGAGAGAGAATAGGGTCTCTCATCATATGAACATAAAAATTATAGTAAGAGTAATATAAAAGAACATCCCAATAACAAGAAAGATGAGCTTTAGAAGGAATGACATAAAAGAGTGCACTTAAAAAGAAAGAGAGGAGTAAGATCCCTTACCTCGGGTCCGACTTGACTCGATCGTTCTTTAACATCTTGAATAATAAACTTGAGTTAATTTCCAATTTATTAAGAACCTTTTTCTAGTTCATTATTCATTTTAGATCACTTATTTCCATGTTATAAACATAATTTAATCATTTAAGTTAATAATGTTTGTTTTGTCGATATTTGGTTCTTAAGTCGAAAGTGGACTTCTTACAATTACATGTTGTTCGTGTGGTCAAATGTTCATTATATCCAGAATTAAATTCATGATTTGGATATAATATATATCATATATATCCATAATATACATGTATTTATAATATTACATAATCATTTAGAGGTAAGAAATGAAATGCACCGTTCATGGAGACGGTAAGCCGTACGTACGCATGAACGCTACTTTCATTTCTATGTCATATTAATGGAATTAAAACTAAATGAGAGGTATGTATATTTTAATTCCAGAATTATATTAATAATTTATATGTATCATTCATCATATACATCCATTATATACATGTACTTATAATAGTACATTACATTTGGGGATAAGAAATGAAATGCACCGTTAATGGAGACGGTAAGCCATACGTACGCATGAACGCTAATTTCATTTCTATTTCATATTTTTATGGAATGGAATAATAATGATATAGAGGTATATTATAATTACAGTATAAAATCATATATAATAACTTTAAA
This sequence comes from Viscum album, assembly GCA_963277665.1. Classification (NCBI taxonomy): domain Eukaryota; kingdom Viridiplantae; phylum Streptophyta; class Magnoliopsida; order Santalales; family Viscaceae; genus Viscum; species Viscum album. Next base: position 250,974,589 of record OY728120.1, on the reverse strand, counting down.
TCCATCATTTATACGTCCCACATATGGCATTAACGAATCACATCACTTTGAGGGGGCGATAGTCTGCACTTCCTTAAATGAAGATATCGCGTTTACCCATAATGGAAACCATAAAGGTATGACCAAAATGAAAAATACAGAAGCTTAAGGAAAACATAAACATATTATATATCATATATAAATATAGTTTCATCTTAATGGCCACCTTTTAAGGTGTTAAAATAATGTTGAACAATCATCGTTTCGGGAGGCCGAAATTCGCCATCCACGGAAACAGTATGTTCTTTAACCATTAGATGTAGGTGTGTGAAAGTGTAGCTCGAATCATTATTATAACAAAATCCTAGTATATTGATGATACTGGAGTTGTTACAAAAGAAATTAATAAAAAGATTTTATGGGGTTGGAGAAGCAAAATAAAACAAAAGGACTCAAGTGAATACATTACCTTAAAATCGGGTAACTCCCTTTGGTTTGAGCTCAAAGGCTTCCTTGGGAAGACTTATGCCCAAATTGAGGCTTCAAGGAGTAAGAGAGGGAAGTGGAGAGACAAAATGGGCAGATTTTGGCCGAGCCAAAGGCTTTGGGAGTGTGGGTAAGGAGGTAGAGGTGGGGGCCTTTTATAAGAGGAGAGGAGGGGCACTCTTGGAAGGTAAAGAAAAGTCACTTTATTTTAAAATGGTATTCAGATTTAAGAGGACCAACATTGATTTGTTTCGAGGATAAGGTGATAATGGTTCTAAATACACTCATCCAATAGGTTTTGGACATGTGTAGGTCTTAGATATTACATTATCTTTCCATTTTATTTAAATCGTTAAATAATGAGGTCATCGCTGCATCATCATGATGTCATAAATAATTTAATTTATTTAATGTCTAAAAATTATAAAAAATACTATTATGTAGGAAATCTTTTTATATTTACAATTAATATTTATAGTCAAAAATATGATTTGTATAACCCCATGTAAAAATTATTTTAGTAAAACATTTCATGTTTGTCCCATTTTTAATTTAACTTTAAATAAAAAGATATTAATGTCATTTTCCAACCAAAGTGGCTTCATGGGGTCCCGAAGTTGACCCATGGGTTTTCTTGGTCGGCCATGACACATCCAATGAGGTTAGGACATGTTTCAAGTTCATTTAATATTATTAAAACATTCTTTTTACCATAAACTACACTAATTACCTATAATCGCGATTAAAAACTTAATAAGTTACTATTCACCAAAAAATTATTTTTATCCCATTGAACCACATTTTACTTCTTAATGACAACCATTTATGTTGGATTTTTGAAATTCAAAACACAAATATGGAAAAAATTTCATTTAAACGGAAAAATCAGTTTTTATTAGTACCACTTAGTGGTTTCACTATTCATCAAAAATTGAAGTTTTTCAGAAAAATCCCAAAAATTCACCCTAAGCTATATTTTATATTACAAATTCAAAAATGAAGTCTATTTTAAAAAATTAAAAACATATAAGTCACAATAATTAATTTAATAATTAATTCCCACTGTCATAGAAAATAGCGTGTTTTTATGAAACAATAAGTATCAAAAGATTGACACTAGTTTAAGTCTGATTTCAAAGTGAAATTAATTCCAACGACCACTATTGGATTTAATGGTAAAAATATATTCTAATTTCACTTTAAAACCAATTCATAAGATAATCTAATCATATAAATAAATTAGATTAAAAAGAGGTTTTGAATTAAAAAACAACATTTTACACTATTCATTAAAAAATGATCTTTATCAGAAAGATACCAAAACTTTACACAAAGTAAATTTTGATGTCCCAATTCTTAAGAAGAGTTTTATTTGGTCCAATAGAATGTATAGGAGTGAACAAAACTATATTTAATGACGGTTCACCATCAAAAGGCGATAAGTTAACCTTTAGTGAAAACTAGGGCATATACGCCTAAAATTGAATTCTTTCCGTATTTTAAGCCTTTATCTTTTATTGGATAAATGTAAAAACATTTAAAAACATATATAATCATATTTTAGTTATTTATATCCATTCCCGCCAATACAACGGCTACATGTTAACTACCATTTAAAATAATATTATTTTATTATTAGAGTGCAACGTAAGATTCCCAAGAAACTCGTTGTTGCGTGTTGGGTACGCCATCGAGCATAGCGTCCCCTTTAAATTCATATTAATATTTTATTATCAAATATGGATAAATATCAAAATGTCATATTCTTTATTTACCTGGGGTGTTACATCCTTCCCCCCTTTTGGGAATTGAGTCCTCGCAATTTTTAAAATTGAGCTTGGAAACATCCTTGAAAGTCCCACATCGGAACAAGAGTCGGTAAAACAATCACTTTAAAATAAAGGAAGATAAGTATAGAGGTCACCCGAGTTAACCCATACTAGGATTCTATGTATAAAAACATGTACATGGAAGAAAAAGCAAAGGGTCATGTTCTTGAGGGAGAGTGATAGTAAACATGTCTAGGAGAAAGTTAACCATAAGAAAATCACAAACTTGTGATGGGTTAAATGGTATTCGATTCCCCAGTAGGAAAAGTTAATAGAAAACATTTTTGTTTTAAGTTAATTTTTATTGAGGAATTTATTCATAAGGAAACATAATCACTTATCATGTTGACTTTCAACTTTTACTAGATTCCTTAATCAGACTCATATTTTTTTCCAAAAGACGAGTATTTAGGGAGACTTGTTCGCATTAAGAGTACTATAATCAACTTCTAGATAATCACTTAATCCACCAAAGAGAACTATATACATCCCATGTATTTAGGCTTTAACCAAAACCAAAACCAAAAAGGTTAGTACAAGGTCAGATAATCCAGAAAAGGATAACCCATTAAAAAAAAATCTGTGCTTAATCTCCAAAATTTGTCCAACAAAACCCAAAGTTCAACGAGGACCATCTGATAAACAGTTTGTCCATAAAATTCTTCAAAGTAAACCAATCTAAGATTGAAACCCAAATATTTTAAGGATTTAGTCACATAGTCTTCCAAGTTAAATCGTAACATTTATCTCCAAACAACATCAGTTGCTCCTAAAGTCTCGTATTGAAAAGTAATTAACCTAATCACATATCCTCCATGATAGGTTAATAATTTTCATAAATAACCCAAAATCAACTTACTCTTAATTCATAAAATCCTATAACTAAAAAGAATCAGTCAAACTAACCAGGGACTTCACGTAGTCCAGTGGTAGGTGATAAATACCAGTCGCACTTTGGTTGTGGGTTCGATTCCCGCAGCTTTGTCTGATGCGACGGGTTGTCACACGGTCTGCATGTTGTCCTTTTTCCAAAACTATATAATTCTTAAATCATTCCACAAAAAGAGATAAAATCATCAAAAATGATCATAACATATTTTAACCTCAAGTTTATCTCATGCCTTTCATTTTCCAGCATATCATATAATAACCCATAATTACCTCAAAAGTAAGGATCATATAAACTCTAATGGTTACCTTTATAATTATTACCTAAAATTTCACATTGATTGGTCATCTCGTACATGATGCATTACAGAACATACCAAGGTTCAAGTGGTTGATCATGAATCCTTGATATTTGGTTTAGAACAGCCATGAGTTTCCTCATTGAATCCTCCATTTTATCTAGTATGTTAATCAGAGAACCACCACAGTTTCCTTCAAACCTGTTGTCTCTTTGGTGCCTGCTAGATCCATCCATTCACTAAAAACAGAATTGTTAGTGTGAGTATATCAACAAAACCATCATGTACTAATGAGGAAGGTAAACACTAAGATATACTTACTCATTCACTTTATCTAAAACTAGGACTCTTTCTGAAATCCTAACCATTATGGTAATGTCACTTATGCTTAAAGAATACCCTAACCTATAAAGTTATCTAAACAGACCTTTGATACCAACTATAAGTCCCCATCCTTAAACCTTACTTAATCTTGAGTTATTACAAGATTACACATTGAGGATCTTTTTAGGTTTAGAGTTTTAGAGAATTGGATCATGAAACTTGCATTAGATTCCACATTTAAACAAAGTGGTTACATAAAAGACAATATTCATTCTTCCCATCAACGGAAACATATTTAAAATAAAACACAGATTCTTTCTTGACACATCCTTGACACTATCATCACATCATGTAGCTTTCCCTTGACCTGTGAAAAACATTTCAAAAACTTGGGATGAGCATAAAAAGCTCAGTAAGGGTTATAAAAATATGGAAAGGAAACATGAGTTCATATATACATAAGAATGAAATCATACTTTACCCATAAAACATAGGCACTTTAACATACCTCATCAAACCATGAATAAATCATAGAAATCATAAGACATAAAGGTAACTTGAGGAATTCATAACATTCTTACGTAGGGAGTAACCCTCTTGGTTATGTTTGGAATACCCATCACAGTATATTCCCTAAATCTATTCGGACAAACCTTAACATTTCACTCCTTCGCATTACCCAATGCATTGGAGAGCTATATCGGGCTCACCTTCCCTTAGTTTATCACGGAACCACCTGTCTTCATAACAATTCCCAAGAACCATAACATAATCTTATCACATAAAACATGCATAAAGGAAACATAACATTTCCACCTTTCAATAACAAGATATCAATACAACACATTGATATAAAGACACTATGAAAACCATTTTCAATACCAAAATAAAAGAAAAGTAAAACATGTAATTTATTTTTCTTTTAAAAAGAAGGTATGGCTTGTAGAGGAAGCCGAAACTCAAATAATGGTCACGGCGGCGGAGAAGTCATTGTCGCCGCATACGTACGACAAAAACAATCCCTTTTTTCGTTTAGTAAAACGCTTCGTATAAAAAATATTCCTTTTTGGATAAATTTAAAAGTAAAAGGGGTTTATACACCATATAAAAGAAGGTTGTGTATAAAACAAAACATGCCTCAATGAAAGGAGATTGAGATGAAGTCCCATAAAAAGACGGTATCCTAGGATTAAGGATAAATCAATTACATAATTATGTGTGAAAAAATAATACACCAAATATAAGTGGATATTAAGTGTAAAAAAATCAGAGGTTATTCAAACATATTCATAGAACGACATATTCAAGGAGTACAAGCTTATCCCAAAGAATCGAAATTGGGTTAAGAAGTTCCCTTGCAAAAATTCGACAGCCTAACGGCGTCACTTCAAAATTCAGAAAAAGAGTTGATGAGAGATAAAAATGGTATCTCATCACTTGGACATAAAATTTACATCAATAAGGATATAGAAGAACATATCCAAAAATAATATTATGTGAATTAAAAGACATAACAAAATAAGTCTTTTAAAAAGAGGAGGGTGAAAGGTTCCCTTACCGAAATGGGTATCTTTCGAAACATATGCCCCGTGAAAGAAGGACAATACAACATTGATATAAATACTCATAAATAAAAGAATATTACACAATTAGTAAAATAATGGTCAGTACATACATCACTCAAAGGAAATTGTGGAAAATGTAGCATAAATCTCACGAGAATAAAAGTGAGATGAAAAATCCCTTACGAAAACTCGGCAACCTAACGGCGCCACTTAAAAATTCCAAAATGGATTGATGAGAGAGAATAGGGTCTCCCATTACATCAAAATAATGTTTATAGAAAGAGGAATAAAAAAGAACATCCCCCAACATAACAAAGATGAGCTTAAAAGAATTGACATAAAGGAGAGTACTTAAAAAGAAAGAGAGAGGTTAGATCTCTTACGAAAATTCGGCAGCCTAACGGCGCCACTCAAAACATCCAAAATTGATTGATGAGAGAGAATAGGGTCTCTAATCATATGAACATAAAAATTACAGTAAGAGTAATATAAAATAACATCCCAGTAACAATAAATATGAGCTTTAGAATGAATGACATAAAAGAGTGCACTTAAAAAGAAAGAGAGGAGTAAGATCGCTTACCTCGGGTCCGACTTGACTCGATCGTTCTTTAACGTCCTGAATAATAAAATTGAGATAATTTAAACTTTATTAAGAACCTTTTTGTATTTCATTATTCCTTTTAGATCACTTATTTCCATGTTATAAACATTATGTAATCATTTAAGTTAATAATGTTTGTTTTGTCGATATTTGGTTCTTAAGTCAAAAGTGGACTTCTTACAATTGCATGTTGTTCATGTGGTCAAATGTTCATTATATCCAGAATTATATTCATGATTTGGATATCATAAATATAATATATATCCATAATATACATGTATTTATAATATTACATAATCATTTAGAGGTAATAAATGAAATGCACCGTTCATGGAGACGGTAAGCCGTATGTACGCATGAACGCTACTTTCATTTCTTTGTCATATTAATGGAATTAAAACTAAATGAGAGGTATGTATATTTTAATTACATAATTATATTCATCATTTAGATGTATCATTCATCATATATATCCATTATATACATGTAATTATAATAGTACATTACATTTGGGGATATGAAATGAAATGCACCGTTCATGGAGACGGTAAGCCGTACGTACGCATGAACGCTACATTCATTTATATTTAATATTTTTATAGAATGGAATAATAATGATATAGAGGTATATTATAATTCAAGTATAAAATCATATATAATAAATTTAAATCCATCCTTTATGCGTCCCACATATGGCATTAACGAATCACATCACTTTGAGGGGGCGGTAGTCCGCACTTCCTTAAATGAAGATATCGCGTTTACCCATAATGGAAACCATAAAGGTATGCCCAAAATGAAAAATACAGAAGCTTAAGGAAAACATAAACATATTATATATCATATATAAATATATTTTCATCTTAATGGCCACCTTTGAAGGTGTTAAAAGAATGTTGAACAATCATCGTTTCGGGAGGCCGAAATTCGCCATCCACGGAAACAGTATGTTCTTTAACCATTAGATGTAGGTGTGTGAAAGTGTAGCTCGAATCCTTCTTATAAAAACATCCTAGTATATTGAAGATACTTTATTTGTTACAAAATAAATGAATAAAAAGAGTTTAGGGGGTTGGAGAAGCAAAATAAAACAAAAGGACTCAAGTGAAGACATTACCTTAAAATCGGGTAACTCCCTTTGGTTTGAGCTCAAAGGCTTCCTTGGGAAGACTTCTGACCAAAGTAAGGATTCAAGGAGTAATATAGGGAAGGGGAGAGACAAAATGGGCAGAGGTTGGCCGAGCCAAAGTCTTTGGGAGTGTGGGTAAGGAGGTAGAGGTGGGGGCTTTTTATAAGAGGAGAGGAGGGGCACTCTTGGAAGGTAAAGAAAAGCCACTTTATTTTAAAATGGTATTCGGATTTAAGAGGACCCACATTGATGTGTTTAGAGGATAAGGTGATAAGGGTTCTAAATACACTCATCCAATAGGTTTTGTACATGTTTAGGTCTTAGATATTACATTATCTTTACATTTTATTTAAATCGTTAAATAATGAGGTCATCGCTGCATCATCATGATGTCATAAATAATTTAATCTATTTAATGTCTAAAAATTATAAAAAAATACTATGATGTAGGAAATCTTTTTAGATTTCCAATTAATATTTATAGTCAAAAATATGATTTTTATAACCCCATGTAAAAATTGTTTTAGTAAAACATTTCATGTTTGTCTCATTTTTACTTTAACTTTAAATAAAAAGATATTAATGTCATTTTCCAACCAAAGTGGCTTCATGGGGTACCCAAGTTGACCCATGGGTTTTCTTGGTCGTCCATGACACATACAATGAGGTTAGGACATGTGTCAAGTTCATTTAATATTATTAAAACATTATTTTTACCTTAAACTACACTAATTACCTCTAATCGCGATTAAAAACTTAATAAGTTACTATTCACCAAAAAAATTATTTTTATCCCATTGAACCACATTTTACTTCTTAATTACAACCATATATGTCATATTTTTGAAATTCAAAACACAAAGATGGAAAATTTTCATTTAAACAGAAAAATCAGTTTTTATAAGTACCACTTAGTGGTTTCACTATTCATCAAAAATTGAAGTTTTTCAGAAAAATCCCAAAAATTCATCCTAAGCTATATTTGATATTCTGAATTCAAAAATGAAGTCTATTTTAAAAAATTAAAAACATATAAGTCACATTAATTAATTTAATAATTAATTCCTGCTGTCATAGCAAATAGCGTTCTTTTATGAAACAATAAGTATCAAAAGATTGACACTAGTTTAAGTCTGATTTCAAAGTGAAATTAATTCCAACAACCAATATTGGATTTAATGGTAAAAATATATTCTAATTTCACTTTAAAACCAATTCATAAGATAATCTAATCATATAAATGAATTATATTAAAAAGAGGTTTTGAATTAAAATACAACATTTTACACTATTCATTAAAAAATGAACTTTATCAGAAAGATACCAAAAATTTACACAAAGTAAATTTTGATGTCCCAATTCTTAAGAAGAGTTTTATTTGGTCCAATAGAATGTATAAGAGTGAAAAAAACTATATTTAATGACGGTTCTCCATCAAAAGGTGATAAGTGAACCTTTAGTGAAAACTAGGACATATACGCCTAAAATTGAATTCTTTCTGTATTTTAAGCCTTTATCTTTTATTGGATAAATGTAAAAACATTTAAAAACATATATAATCATATTTTAGTTATTTCTATCCATTCCCGCCAATACAACGACTACATGTTAACTACCATTTAAAATAATATTATTTTATTATTAGAGTTCAACGTAAGATTCCCAAGAAACTCGTTGTTGCGTGTTGGGTACGCCATCGAGCATAGCATCCCCTTTAAAGTCATATTAATATTTTATTCACAAATATGGATAAATATGAAAATGTAATATTCTTTATTTACCTGGGGTGTTACAAAATTTGAATCAACTTATCCTACCATGGTTGTACCATCACCATTAAGTTATTTCTATGCCTACACTATGCATCTAGTATCAACTCCTATACACAATCTACTAACATGAAGAATCTATGTATTCTTGCCTCCTCTATGTCAATCATAAAATCAGGATAAGCCCTTTCATTGGTTACTGTTGAAAATATCATCTCGAACATAGTTCTATATCACTTATTATGAGCTACATCTCAAAGCCGCTAGGCTCTCTTGGCCAACTCATAAATTATAGAACACGTAGTTCATAACTCATGGGGAACACCTCTACTCACATCCCAAATATCCCAAAAAAACTCATATTCCAACATACCCATTTGGGGTCCTCACATCCACATAACTAACATCACCTAAAAAAATAATCACCTGCTCCTAGGGAACCCACCCTCTCTGAGAATATTTACATAAAAATACTCCCAAAAGGATCAGGTCATATATATACACACACATTCACACACACACACACAATGACATCACCCTATGAAGACCCATGTCAAATACCCATATCCATAATGGCCCTTTTATATATAATTCCTCCAAGAACCAATATGGGAAAACACCATATACACTATTATTGATGATTAAAATAATCAAACCTATTTTACTTTCCATAACCATCACAAGGGAACCAAGAGCCTATTACAACCTTCTAATGGTCACCAAACATCCCTTACACTAAGTAATTGCCTAACCATCATCCATGTGTATCCATCCATAGTTATATATAACCCATAATCAAAATAAGAACATATAACATGGTCCAACTAAGAATAATTCCATTCCAAGTTAATAGGAAAAAAACATATAATTTGTTACTAAAATTTTGAACAAATAAATCCCAATTTTTAGTGATATCTATTAAACATATTTAAGATAATACCATGTGAATCATGTATGCCAAATATTATGTTTGTACATGACCTACTTTCATCAGGATAAGATCTAAAGATCAATAACTCATAAATCATAAATATTAAGACCCATGTTCATCATGAAAGGTGAAAATCATATAAACATAACATCAAAAACCAAGAACAATAATACTATATCCCTAGTAACTTGTACTTACTACCAAAAAATGTGTTTTTGATAAACCAGTCCAATATCAACCACAAGATCTGAAACATTCCTAGATTTCTTATCTACCATATGTTCAAATAATAAGACAAAATAAATATCTTATACTCTCTTTGATAGTAGCCACAACCGAATCCTCTAATACTACTTTGTCACATCCCCACCCATATCACTCTGAACTATAAATGGATTGAGGGTGACTAGACCTTAGGCATTCCTCCTCATATGATAGAGGACTCTGACCAGCAGGGGGGTTCTAGGGTAGCATTATGGGGAGACTACACCCCCATATCCAAGTGTGTAGTAATAAACAATAACAAAAAATCATTCACATATATAAATAAATGGAATTAGAAGAATAAATATCCATGCCCAAAATAATAAAGTGAAATATATAATCAAGAAGTCATATAGACTCCCATACACTCAATGGGCCAACCATATATACATAGTATTTAGAAAAACAAAATAAAAGTAAAATAAACTCTACTACATACCCTCACCTCACCTCATCCCAATCCCCAATCTTAGGCCACTGTTTATCTTGAACCTGTAGTAGTGAGGGCTATTCAGATGCGCAAGTTCTGTGGCTAGATGAGTAGGGTGTAACTATATAACACAATAGTGAACCATAAACGTGGTCCTATACATAACTAGCAAATGCAGAGATATGTGGGTGTGATAAACTTAGGTCCACTGTTGATCCTCATATTCTACCTTGTAACCCCAATCGATCCAAACCTAGTTTTATTGGTGCTAAAGTTTCTTTGAGAGCATGAAGTAATCATGAAAACTAATGTAATAATATAGGTTTCGACTCACCTTATTTTAAAGGAGATAAACACATGGGGTCTAATCCAATCTAATATACAATAAATAAACACCTAAGGTCTAATCCTTCTTGGTATACATGAGATAATCACTTGGGGATAAGTCACCTGATATATATGAGATAACCATGTGGGTCTAACCGGCCTGATATGCCTAAGATAAACACCTAGGGCTAACCCACCTAGTATACTTGTGATAAACATTCAAGGATAACCCACATGGTATATATGGGATAAACACCTTGGGCTAACATACCCTGTATACATGAGATAAAAACTTATGGATAACACAACAAATATACATGAGACAAACACCTAAGGAAAACCCAACCAATATACATGAGATAAATACCTAGGGATAACCCACCTAGTATACATGAGATAAACACCCAGGGGTAACCCACTTTGTACATATACACAATAGATGACTCCCAATCAGGATATTCCATAGTAACCAAATATGTGTGGGGGATTTCACCCCTACCTATGGATACAAGAAGCACATCCAATTCAATCCAAGATGTTTAGGGGGTCACATCCCCAACCCATGCATACATTTTGTGTAGATAAATTATGATGGGCAGTACTTTCTCTTGCAACATCTCAACATGGTTGTCTATCTACCCAGGCCTATCTCATATAAACTAGACCAACCTCTCAAGAGCATTAACTTTAATTATCACAACCTTAATAGGATCACAAGTATTTTTTTGTTCTATGGTGACACTCGTAATATACACTGCCCATTTACCATAGACACCCTTCTCACAAGGGTCAAAATTTCACTAGGGTACCCACCGTGGTCCAGTATGTTACACCATGAATGTAGACACCTCACCAAGGTCATTTTATCTCATACTAAACTCTTAGGTCAATACCCACCTCTCATGGGTAATACATCCCTTGAAATTGGTATGTCTCATCAAGGCCTCACTGGAAACCTAGGAAAATTTCATTATTGAGGTAACATTAATTCAATAACCTTTCCAAGTCATTATAGATTATTTTGAACACCCAATATATCCATCATACTACTCAGGGTCTACCCACCCATGTTACAACAATCTTAGTGGGGGAGGATCACTAACCCCACTCTCATCCCACAAGACTAAAGTCTTAAAAACACATCATTGGTTTCACATGTATAACCCTTAGGCTAAAAACCTCAATCCATAACACCCTCTACCTGATGGTTTATAGGAGTTCCTAACACTAGGGTTTCTACTTTTCATTAATTTATTTTATTTTCTACCCCTTGAGGTCAATATTTATCATGGAACCCACATAACAGTCAATCCCTAGATATCAATAGTAGATGCAATCAAATTGGTTCCCCTGGTCCCTTATGGCCTGGTAACCTTGTCTAATTCATTGACAAGAATCAATTTTTAATTATAAAAACCCATTAAAATTTAAAATTTTAACATCCATCAATGGAGGGACCATACATCGGATTCGAAACATAAATAAATAAATAAATACCATAGGGTATATACATAAAGGACACCTACCTTTTACTAGCATCAATTCCTCTTTAACTATATTGCCCATAAGATTTATTGAGCATATTCAATGTCTAGAAACCCACTCCCATATCACAATGAAATAAAAAAATTAATTGTAAATTAATTATAGTTAATTATCTAACACATTTTAAAAACATATAATTAATTTAAAATTTTAATTTAATTAAGAATAATTCTCAAAATATTACCCAGAGCACTCATCACATGAAAACCATAACCAATTAAATTTCATCACCTCATAGAATGTTCCCAACACATCCTCACTCTAAATCCCTAACAAAAGGAACTCAATTAATAATAAATTTTATTTACCTTAAATTAATACTCTTCAAAAACACATAAAATAACATACCTCTACCAGAACAACATGAAACGATGTGTAGACATCATCTCAAGACATTATATACCTACCCTGAGTGAAATCCCCTTCATTCTTCGTTGATTCCGCCATCCTTTGGTGAAATTTTCATCAAATACCTAAACTGTGTAATTGAATATCATGAGAAACCAAATGAGAAGATACAGGAGGATGAAATAGTGGGGTTTTACATAAAATTTCTAAATAAAAACACTAATAACACTACTAAATAGAAGGGGGATCAAAGAGGAAGGAGGGAGAGAATCCCCTTGGCCATGCATGAGAGAGGGAGAAATAACAGGGGCCTACCCTCTTAAGAAAATTTGATGGAAAATTATAATTAGTCTTATTTAATGAGTCTCATGGTTTGAATATATCATTAACTAAACTTTGATCTAACCATTCAGCCTTCACTATCCAAGGAAGTACACTTTCCACAATTGGTCTACATGTTTTCCAAACTATGTATTGACCGTGCAAAACACCTCTTCAACATTGTACACAGTTTTTATTTAACCATACATAAAAAACCATTCTCCAAGATCTAGGTACAAGTGACCTAAAACATTGTCATCTAATATCTATATTTTTTCATCAAAACTGTGCTCTAACTATTCCAGATATCCATTCACCTTATAAAAAGAACTAGAAAAACCTCTCTCTATGGGTGCTACACAATTTTCTATTAAACCACACATACTAAACTATGTGTCCATGACATAATCCAAAATAAACTACTATAATTAACCCAAATATCAAAAGAATCTCTTGGGAATTCTATTAACCTATCAAGCCTCTTAAAATATCCAAAAATATCATCTTAGGATGCTCAAACACTAAAATTCTCGATCTGAATCTTGGTTGTAAAAATAAACCCTCCACCCAATTTCCAAAAAATTAAATACCCTAGGAATTAATCAAATCAAAAAGGGATAGGGTTTAAAAACCTCTCTACCATAAAAATTCTCATCTCCAATATGTCTCATTGATTATTCAACCATTAATCCCAACCTACTCTGGTTTTCTATTGATCTCCAATTGTTTTGTCCTACACTAGAATGTTGAACAAGAATCCATAGATCTATTTAAAACTTATGCTACCTAATTTTCCATAACAAGATAAACCACTACAATTCATCACCACAACACGAAGACAATTTTACATGAAATCTATATTCCAAAAAACATGATGGCTTCAATAATAAATTCATCACATAAGTTTATCATCTCATATTTTTAATTGAATCAGATGAGCCTCCTCCATTCAAACAGATGACCCAAATAAGATAGTTTATCCCCAAAAGCCATGATTGATTCCATTATTCTACACAAACTTGATATGTTTAGATTGAACTACACACTAGAACTCCCAATGATATTTCAACCATCCACCAACCAGCCCCACACATACATGATTATTTCAACATGTGGGATATAAGATTGAGATCGATATGATATTCCCTACCATGTGAGTACATCCATCATCGATGCACTGAACCAAATTCATGATCCTTACAACCCATGATCCATCATTTACTAAACATAATGATTCTAAGTGTCAATTTTGTTCATATTTTAGCATCAATATGAAACCTTAACCAAATACCCTTTCTCGAATCATGGAAACATCATCCTCGACATCCATAACATTTTATACATAATGAGGGTCAAACCCTCCACTAATAATAGTATGTTACCCACCATGTGTTATCCCTTAGAACACTCCTTCACTGAATCTCAATAGGTTCCATCATCAATCATGTGCCACTCCTCTCCATCCATGCTTAGTTATTCCAAGAAATACCTGTCTCAGATCAACTCTAGGATCGACCATGTTATCACACCCAATCCACTGATGATGTTTTCTCTACCAAAAAGGCACATTTCTCATTATCATAAATGCTTTGACAAACTATTCCCAGCAATATTCAAAACTCCCATTGGTCCTCAGTTCTCACATGACCACTCACAGATTCAAAATTCAATAGTGCTACGTGTGTCCTTTGTGAATTACATCAGTCTCATCTAAATGAAATGATGTACACTCCCATACCACCGGGTCACTTAACCTAACTCATTCTCACGAGTCATGTCTCATTGAATCAAGGCTCACACACCTAATTTACTGACCGATCTCCCACCACATGTCATTTATATGGATCCAAAAGTATCCTTGATACTTGTGTCAAATAAGCTTGACATCCCACAAATGTCATGGATAAAAACATAACCACCAACATCTTAAGAATCATTCCAAAAACCAGAGAATCCATATGTTCTATCACCATGCTCTTGAAAGAAAATCTAATATCTATAGGTCTAGAAACTCAATAGGTCCTTGAATCAAAACCAAACCTCTCTACCAAAACACTAGCACTCGGGGAATCCCATTCCCAACCAAATTTGCTCCACCCAGGCCTACCTTGGCTCTACCAATACCCTTAAGGTATTTCCATTACTAGACCATGATTCTAGTGGCACGTCTCATGCACTATCTCAATACCTGAAGCACCTACCCAGGCTTTCTATCTCTATGGAAATCATAAGCCTGAGATACCCCTTTTACAGGTTACCCCTGGAATTCTAATCTGAAACATATTACCCATCTCACCTATTCTCAAA